>JAOANR010000010.1:1392429-2838458 GCA_030278955.1 Hygrophila difformis
TGAGGTTTCATGAAACAGATTTGAAGATTTGAAGCAAGAATATTTGATAATTTAATTTTGAATCAAATTTTAAATCCAAATGTGAAGCTTGTTGGATATGAGCAAATATTTGATCAAGTTAGACATGAATTTCAAGTTGGGTATTAATCTTGCTGCTTGATTTGGAAAGAAATCGAATCCCACCTGAAGAGCTAGAAGATCTTGGACAGCAAAGATATCTGGAAATTATTAAAAAGAGGAAAAGGAGAAAAAACAAAAAAAACGGCCAAACAAAAAAAAACAAAAAAAAAAGGAAAAAAAAAGGAAAAAAAAACAAGAAAGAAGAAAAAAAGGAAAAAAAACGTGTGAAGAAAAGAAACGTTTGAACAAAAAAAACGTTTGAAGAAAAAGTGGCCCACAAAAAAAAAAGAATTTTCATGAGCCCAACAAAAATGGGTATGCACCAAAATAAATATTTCGAGACTCGTTCACGTCTCAAATATTTATTTCGCCCTAAACAAGTCTCGAGGGGGCATCTGTAAACACGTGAAAATTTATTCGCCATTAAAAATGCGACACGTGTAAATTTAAATATTAATTTAATTATTTTTAAGCATTTTAAATAAATTAAATGCTTGAAATAATTATTAATATTTATTGGGCCATTTGGATCCATCAAGCCAAATGGATTTAATTATATTAGGCCAATGTGGACAAGTCCAAATGAAAGACCCACAGGCCTATGATCTAATGGACACTTAAAGCAGGCCAGCCCATGGAAGTCAGTCGATGTGAACAAGCCCAGATGAAAGACCCACATGCTCACTGACCCGATAGAGATGTGGGTTGGACCAGCCCATCGATCGGTCCATCATCCACAAACCCTAGGGTTTTTTCCTCTATAAATAGAGGCACCCTGTCACATATTGGAGGACACTTCACGACTTCACTTCCAGACACATACTCTCAAGACTCAAACACTTGAGATCTACAGCAACAAAACGCTGCAGAAATTCCAAGAAGCCAAAGAAGAAGCACAAAAGCATCTCGACGTCTTCAAGGTTGGAGGAATCAAAGGAGTAACAGAAGTCGAACACTCATATCGTTTGATCTTCACATATTTCTTTTAAATTCATTGAAATTTTCTGTAATTGTAGACATTTCTTGTGAAATTAATAAAAGTATTTTGCAGTTCCTGTCTACGCATTTTTTGCACCTACAGTAAGGAAACAAGTTGTAAATTTGTACTTTTCTTCACAAAGTTTGGATAACTTGGGGATATCAAATACTCCCTCGCTTCTCAAAAAATTGAAACGGACTCAGGGTGCACGCAGTTCAATGCACATTTTAAATCATTAATAATTTAAGTTCGGTACACATAAAAATTTTAAAAGTTACATATTTAAAAACTAATCGACGAGACGAATCTAACAAAATTCCACTTGATTATATTTTAACTTGTATAACTATGATAAAACTTTAAGTTAAAGGAACAGTACCCAATATTTTAACGTTACAATTTTTCATATACGGATGGAGTAGTTCCAAACAATTTAAGGAACTAATAAAATGAACAGGATATTACTTTAGACAAACCAGTAAACTTGTAGCCATTAAAACACTCCGGGGAGACCGTCAGAACTCAGAAAGGCTTAAACAATATTCTTATTAGGATTGGGAATTCTGAATCTGATTTGGTACGTATCCTTTTCTTTTGTGCCCTAGTTAAACAAAATTATTATTAAGATTAAGCCCAAGCGGTTAAGTCCATTGACTTCCAACGGAAGGTTGGAGGTTCGATTCCCACCGGCCCCCTATCCCTCCCTTTGATTCCCCTTTGTAATTGTGTGGTATGGGCTCCCACCACCCATTTCCAGGCCTTCAATGGCTCTTCCAAAAAAAAACATCCATAGTTAAATTATTAAAAGAAAACATCCATACGTAATAAATGTAATAAATTGACTTTATTTGTAAATACTCCGTAGATCAGAACTTATACCTTATATTTCAATGTTTATTTCTTTTTCCGCATACTTTTTTCAGTATTTGAAAAAAAAAAAAAATTGAGGGGAGAGAGAGCCTAGAGCAGAATCCAACAATCTTTGAGGAAGTTGAATTTCCCGCAGCGCTTTTAAACAATTTTCTAGGTTTAGCAAAATAGACACTACTTTCGATAAAATTGAAAAAGATTCAACCTTTCCCCCCTTTGATCGGCACTGCTTGAATCCTCTCTCTGTCGTTAATTGAATTTCCTTCTGATTAATTCTCCGGTAAGGGTTTTCAACCACCCCTTTTATAATTTTTTTTTCTTTTCTTCTTCTTATACTTCATAATGTTATGGTTTCTGGAATTTGATTTGCTTCTCTATTTTCTTGTGCAGTGATAAATGTTATTGTTAAATTTTGTAAAGAAGTTTGGGAGGTCGAGCTCTATTGGTCCCATAAACTACTTTCCCCTGTTTAATTTCTGGGATGAGATGGGAGGTAAAGTCATCAGCAGTGAAGCACAAGATCAGAGCTTTCAGAAACATTTTGAATTAGTGTATGACAATTATACCTTGTAATCCTTGCATTTTCTCTGATAATTGTTGTTTATGTGTTCTCTGATATTGGCTTAAAATTTGGCTTCTTGTTCCTGTTTTCTCATTAACTCATTATGTATTTGGGACTGGGTTTTGTTTGATCAGAGTTTATCTGAAAATTAGAGTATAATTTACTTTGTGGAATTTGAATATGAGATTACTTTTTGCAAGAATATGTGCATAATTTGGACTGGGTTTTCTGTTTTTTCTTTTGTTTGGTGATTGGTTTTGTGAGAGTAGAGACCACTTACATGATTTTTCTTCTAACAAGAACATTAGGTAATATATCCTATATATATGTAGCAAGGGTGGTGGAAAAGAAGGATCTCTCTCTAACCTCCAAGCGAAGAGTTCGTCCTCCAACTTTTTGTTGAACCATGGGCCTCAGTTGGTGGGGTTTGGCGCTAATGGGACCCTAAACCAGCAATTCAGCTCCCGTTGTTTTACTACTTATGCGAAACACAAGGTGTGCTTGATGTTTATTATAACTTCCAAGCAAAGGCAAAGCAGGCGAAACACTTTCTTTTAGAAAAACAAAGTTCTCACTTCTCTATTGCATTTCATGTTCTAGATAATGAAGGGGTTTGGCTTGAAAAATGGGAACTTGCTTCCATTTGATCGCTTGAATTGTTTTGTAGCTAATGGACATTCAAAATCCTTTTTGACACTATTTCTTATCCGAAACAAATTTTCTTCGTATTACTTTCTTGGTATCAAACAAAGCATTTAGATATTCAGCAGCCTCCTAATATTTGATCAAACTAGTGTAATTTTATAAAGTGCCTGTTGTTTCTGTATGTGTATATATTCTCAGCCTGTAAGGTCATCAGTTATACATTATTTTTTCTATTCTGTTAAATTTTAATTTATCCACAATAATTACTGTTCTGATTTTGCAGTTGTTAGATTCCATTCCTGAATATGTGAAGATAGTAGAAGTTGGTCCAAGAGATGGTCTTCAGAATGAGAAGAATATCGTGCCCACAGATGTGAAGGTAGAATTAATAAAAATGCTAGTTTCTTCTGGGTTGCCTGTTGTTGAGGCTACCAGCTTCGTCTCACCGAAATGGGTACCTCAGGTAATCTGAGACCGTTCTCATAATCAATTTATGTGGTACCTTGATTTACATAATTCTGTTCTTGTTTCAGTCATTATTCAGCCAGTTCCATTTGAATGTTGTTCTCGGTTTATTTATTTTTTGCATTAAAATATAATTGCAGCTTGCTGATGCCAAGGATGTACTTTCAGCCATTCAGGGCTTTGGCCATTCCAAATTTCCAGTTTTGACTCCAAACCTCAAAGTATGTTTTGGGTTGACATTGAGCATCAAAATTGATCATCAATCATAGCGACCAGTAGTAGGGAACTCTGTAAATTCTTTTGATTTTGTTGCAGGGTTTTGAGGCTGCTATAGCAGCAGGGGCAAAAGAGGTGGCAATCTTTGTTGCAGCATCAGAGTCCTTCTCTAGGTCTAATATAAACTGTAGTATTGAAGATAGTTTTGCACGGTATCGTGATGTTGCCCTTGCTGCTAAAAACCATGACATTCCAGTTCGTGGGTATGTCATATTGCCATGCTGGATTTCTCACAATATCTACTCGTGCTTATCCATTTCAACTCAACTTCCAAATTTCATTATTTCTGCTTGATGGGTTTTTGCTGCAGCCTCGTGAGATACATGTCCCCCTAGCTTTTAATTTTTGTTCCACTATTTTTGACAAGGATAACTCTACAAACCACTGCCTCATCAATCTCTATGAATATAACGTTATTGAAAATTAGATGCTTCTGCCAGATATATATCATGTGTTGCGGGTTGTCCAATTGAAGGAGCCGTGCCCCCATCAAAAGTCGCATATGTTGCTGAAGAACTTGTTAAGATGGGCTGCTATGAAATATCCCTTGGTGATACAATTGGTGTTGGCACTCCTGGTAACATCAAGTTCTACTATTAAATTTCGAACTTCACCGGCTCTTGTAAATGTTGTCAGTGTGTTTTTTGTCATCTTTTTGTTCAGGCACTGTCGTTCCAATGCTTGAAGCTGTTCTTCGCATCATTCCTGTCGAAAAGCTTGCAGTTCATTTCCATGATACTTATGGACAAGCCCTTTCAAACATTCTTTTATCACTTCAAGTAAGCCATGTCTGTTCCCAGTTGTTTTTATTTAGGACTGGTACTTACTGATCTTGAGTTTTAATTGGTTAGGGATGGATGATATTAAAAAATACATAAGTCGTGTTTCCATTTTTTGAATTAAAATACACTCAAATGCTGGGGTTTTTCCAAATGACTCGGTTTATTTAGACTTTTAACTAGAAAAATTTGATAATTGAAATGGAATTTTTTGACTATTTTTCTTTCTTTCTTTTTTTTTTTTTTAATAAATGTCTTTGATTTCTTTCCAACTTCACAAACACTGTCTGAAATTTGTGGCCTTTGTCACTAGAGCCCTTGATGAAAAATGTTCATATATGATGTTCTCATTGTGCAGATATGATCATATGAGTTGTTGATGCTTTAATGTCAATTGTGGTTACTTTTATTTAACAGCATCATTTAGTTTACTTCTGTTTTGCTACAGATGGGCATCAGCGTAGTCGACTCCTCTGTATCAGGCCTCGGTGGTTGCCCATATGCCAAAGGCGCCACTGGGAATGTTGCTACGGAGGATGTTGTTTACATGCTTAATGGTCTGGGAGTAAAAACAAATGTCGATCTGCAGAAACTCATGTTGGCCGGCGACTATATCAATAAGCACTTAGGCCGATGTTCAAATTCTAAAGCTGCCACCGCCTTGAGTAAAAAAATGGCTGCTGCCTCAAAGCTTTAAGATCTCCATCTATGCTGTCACTCCCGCCAACAACATTCGTGCGCACGCACACACACACACACACATATAGATACAACTTATCTGTTGTATGTCTGCGTGTTCTCATTGGATGAGCATTGGCTTTCAGTGATTACAGAAATTTAGCAATGTGTACCACAAATTCATTTCAGTGCAATAAAAACCATCTGAGTACATAGACTTGAGATTGATTGTATATGGAGAATGTCTTTTTGTTTCTCCATTTTTGTTTTCAATTGTTGTTTTTTCAACAACAAATACCAAATGATATTTTCTATGAATTCACAATTCTGTTCATTTGGATGACTGGGTTTGATTTTAGATTTTCAGCTTCTTGAGATTGGCTTCTTTTACAGCTGAAAAAGGAGTAAAGGACATAGCAAAAGGTTAATTAAAACTTATCCATGGCTGATTTTTCTGGAGTTAAAAACCACACGCACAAAGAGAGACGAGACATATATTAGGACATAAGTAGTCAATGTCAAACATGTATGGTATTAGTACAACATAGTATATGACACATACCCATCAAACTTGTGATGAAATCCTGCCTAGTTATAGTTATGCTATAACAGGACACGCCACTATATAAATATGCATTTTTTCCCTTTAGATCCTTTCAAAAAGAAAACCCTTTCAAGAGAAGAAACACTTGAACATTTTCATACACTCTACTCGCATTAGATAGATAGGCAGCACTGATTTATGACCGAAAGGTGTATTCTTGGTGGGCCCTATACAAAAACACACACACAGACATACTCCCGTCCCACGAAAGTTGACGCGTATTCCTTTTTGAGCTGTCCCATGAAATTTGACACGTTTCATTTTTTAGATAAATTAAATTAATATAAATATAATTAGAATATTTGGTTTCTAAAAACCCATTAAAAGTAATTACTTTAACTATTCTGCATAACTCCCAATACACTTTTATTTTTCTATACAAATCCCTTACATTTCTTTAATTCTTCATATCTCAAAATAGGTACAAATAGAAATTATATAAAATATATATTCTAAAACTAGACACCTAGACGATTCTAACAAGACCACACTTGAATATCTTTTTCTAATTAATCATTACCATAATATTAAGTCAAAGTTAAATAATAAGTAAAGTGAAAATTCATTAAAATTTTAAACACAAATACCCACAACACTTTAACCATTAAACCCCACTATATAAATTACCGTGCCCAAAAGAAACGCGTCAACTTTCGCGGGACGGAGGGAGTACATACATAAAGGTGTGAAATTTCAATATGCAATATGAGTGCCCTTTGCTTTGTTTCCTTCCTCAATGAGCAAACACAAGAAGTTCAACACCACGCATGCACTAAGTGCTTCTTTTTCTAGTCTTTAATACATACATATATATATATATATATATATATATTTTGCAAAGTATAATACATACATATATATATATATATATATACACATACCTATAATTAATGGAATGGAGGATCTCAATTTTCATCCATGGATAGGCTTACATGTGTATGTGTAGTGCATTCGTGTGCCTTAGTTTATAGTATTAATGTTGCTTTAAATTAATCATAATAATGACATTAGAAGCCGAATAAAAAAAAAACACATGGTAAATCACTAGCTAGGTTTTGAAGTATTTTATTTGGTTGTTCATTGTGTGGGTCTGTCTATGTTTGTTTACAATTTAATTTAACATGATGAGGTGAAAATTGAGAAGAGTGAAAGGAGAAGCTTTTTCTGAACTGACATTCCTTGTTTATTGCTTACAGAGAAAATGCAACAGACATTTGTTATGCACTCCAACCACCACATTAATGGCAGTAGAAATATCTCATTATTGTACATAATTTGCAGAATACAAATACTACTACTAACAAACAGCAAATATGACAAGAATAATCATTTACTTTAGTTTAGCCCTCATGATTCTCTTTCATTCAATCTTCATCCAATTAAACAAAAAATATAATCATCATAATAATAAGAACCAGTAGTACTTTCATATACACAAAGCTACAGTTCTTAACATCACAAAATCACTCAAGAAAATCATTAGAAAACTCAACCAAAAAGAAGTATATAGGTTCTTGAAAGAGAAAAATCAAGAACTAGTATACATAATTAATTTTATTTCAATTTTATCCAAAGAAAACAAAAATGAAGAAGACAAAAACCAATACTTACTTACTTATCTGTTGTGTAGAGGATTTGGACCAGTGTACACTCTCCTCTTGTCTTCCCCAAAAACATCATGATTATTGCCTCCAATGCCCTTACCATTTGCTGCAAATGCAATTCCTTTGTAACCATTTCTATGGCCTTTGGATGCAGCAAAGGAAGACACCCTTTTGCCTCTGGTGTATACCTGACTTCCCTCTGCAAAACTGGGATGATATTCCAACACCAAAGCCATCATCATAATCAGAACAAGCAAGCACAAGCAAGTCCACAATTCTCTCCCAATTTCAAGATTTCCCTTATGGAAAACCCTAGTCATGGCATGAGATATATATTTTCTGTACTTTTAACCCCCAAAATTCAGTTCCTTCTTCCTTTTCAATCCAACAGCCAAGAAAGCCCTTGTGAAGTTGGAGGATTAGCAAGTGAAATTTGGTGGGGTGGGGTGGGGTGGGGTGAGGGAGAAACCAGAAAAATATGTGTTGGAATTGGAGCCTTGAGGTAGTTTAAAATGTCTTCTTTTGGGGTTTTGATCAGTGAAGTGGCTCCTGCAGGCTGAGCCCTTTTTTCCACCGTTTCTGATTTCAGAGCCAAAAACTAATGCAGAAATCCACAACAAATACACACATAGACACAAATAAGAGAGGAAAGGTCAGAAGGGGGGGAAAAGGAGGGGTGTGCTGACTTACATGAAAAGCACATTCAATTTCTTGGCGTATTATTTTAAACCTTTATTTTTTTCCTGAGCCCTTTCCAATATGGGGTCATGTGATACCAATCATTTTCTTGGTCCCTTTCTTGGTTTGTTGGAGGGTAAAGTTCTCTTGGTGGAAATACATATATAACTTATACATACATTATATATCCACTGGAGAAAATTTAAATTTATACCACTTCACATCTCCAAGTGTCCAAATTTATGGATGCAATAATTTTAAGCCCCATCTAACTCTATTCATTTGTTATAATTAATGTGTCGAAACAAAAATGTGTGTTTCATATGACTTATATTGGACTTTACTTGCAGATTTATATATTCTGCATTTTAGCAATTCAATGCATATGTTTAATAATTAATATATTTAGTTATATACAATCAAAACTTATAAAAATTTAATCTTCTAAACTATTTGGTTAAAGAAATCTTCTAACTTATAAAAATTTAATCTTCTAAACTATTTGGATGGACAGTCAGAGGACTACCCGAACAGATCCTTGAATTTTTCTTCAGATTTTTGTTCCATATGTGCCAGATGTATTCGAACCGTTGCCCCTTGTATTACCTTTTCTATTGTGTTTTAAGATTTAGTACCGCCTCAGTTTTGTGGTGAGATTGGAGGGTAGTACTCATTGTAAGACAGTTTTGGCCTTGATTTATTGAAGGAATAAAATCACTTTCTCCTAAAAAAAAAAAAAAGAAATCTAACATTTCACTTGACTGTACTTTATCTTATATAACTATGTAAATACTCGAATCAAAGTTACTTAATGAATAATATCAATTAACTATGCAAATAGTAGACCTATCATAAGATCATTTTATGATTAATTGCAAGATTCTATCTTCGAATTATAGTATTATACATATGTCCCCCAAATCAAACCTGTCCAGTGTCCAGAATAAATTTACTGGCTTTGTTCGCTTTTTAACCTCACACCTCTAAAGAAACTTATTATCAAAGAATTCTCCAGTCAAATCATTTCAAGCTAATCTTAATGAGAAATAATTTTAAAAAAATTTGTTTTATAATTGTTTTAAAATAAAAGGACCCTTCGATTATTTGAAAGGAAAGTAATTCTATACGCTTCGTAATATTTGCACATAATTTGAGAGAGCAGAGGAGCACTTTTCAATTGGGAACCTTTTCACACATAATTCAAAAGCTTAAGAGTCATATCATGTTTGAGGTTCTGAATTGGGATTGGCTTAAATTAAATTCAACTCCATTATCCTAATTTATGTTGAATTTTTTTTTCTTGTATTGTTTTCTATATAGAAATGACCACATAACTCAAATCCCAACTAATTTCATTGTTATCATGCTTCAAGAAAAATTTCAAGTTCTTCAAAATTTCAAATTCGTGATATTGAGCACTATTTTATTACCATCTTGTTGTTGTCGATCTGAATTTCTATGGACACCATGACTTTTACACTTTTACTACTCACTCTGTCCCAACTAAAATGTCTTACTTACTATTTTTGAATGTTTAATCATAAATGTCTTCTTTCCATAAATAGAAATAATTTTTCCCTCCAACAAATATGTGAACCCAATCATATACTCACAAATCAACTCTATCTTAATTCTCGTGCCCAACAATAACAAGACAATATAAATGGGACGGAGAGAATACAATGTTAAGCACGTATATATTATCTCATAATCAACAAATTTCAAAAACCCTTCTCTCATCATATGCATATATTTGCACCTTCTTGATTTGTGTCTTTTTCTTTTTGGATAAAGTATTAATTGAAAATAAATCTTAATTACAGCATCTTTATTATATCATTAATCATATATTTTTTAATTTATTTTTTCTTTCTAGAAAACAATGATAAAAGGCAGATCCTTTTGAATATTATGGAGTGAGAAATCTAACAACTGCAATCAATTAGTCAAAAGAGAATGAACAGAAAATTTCTGTATGGTATTAATGATAGCAATGACTGTATCAGATGTCCTCAGTTTATTTTTGATCAATGAATCAAGCTATATGCTTTCTTTTCATTTTCATTTCATCAAATGTGTTATTTCTTTCACTATAATTAATCTCGATTCTTGTCTCCCAAAAATAGTTAATTAAACAAAGACATTAAAATTGGGAATTTTTAATTAAAAATTAGGCAAGACTCTCTTAATTTAAAGGATAAATTTTAATAAATTATTTTATAGTGCTAACATAGTAGGATATGTATTAAATTAATTAGTCATTTGAATCATACCCTCAAAAGTAAAATTAAAAGAGAAATAATATTATATTACTGTTAAACTATTAGTACTAGCTAGACCTTACTATTAATTTTCTTTGTGAGAAAATATTAGTGTGGCCACATAATGATTTGATGAAAGACTAAGACAACTAAGGGTTTTTAATGAGTGACTACATGTAATATATCTCAGATATTAAATTTTATCTATATTTTTATAATGTATTGGTATCTTGTTCACTTTCTTGGTAGAAATGATGTTGTCCCTTCTTCCTTTTCCATGCTAATAAGTAACTCTGCACCATTGTTGGGATACTGCTTTCATTTTTCATCCAAAACCATTTGGTTCCCAAACTATACACATGTTTGAATATGCAAGATGCAAGAATCATTCTTTAGTTGATTTTGCACTATTTACATGAAAAAAATAATAATTTATCCCAACCAGAAGGTATGATCTTGTGTGGATTTTTATTTATTTATTTATTTATTTTTTGGCGTACCATTAAGCCAGATAAGATATTGTGTGGATTTGAAGTTTGACCAACAAAATATGTATGTTGATAATCTGCAGAAAGAAATTAGTACTTATTAAGCTAGCAATTGGGCAGCAAATTAAAAATAGCAAGAATATAATAATAATAATAATATTGATATAAAAGTGCATTGATTGAAAGGGGAAAAACGATATGATTAAAGCAAAAGAATGTCAATTTTGTTCTATAAGCAACCAATGTTTGGACTCTGTCCTTTCTCTTGTTTTCTAATTAATTCTTTTTTCCCCTTAGGTTGTTTGTTTCTTTTAATTTCCACAAATTTATATGTTGCTTCTTGCAAATTGGTCAAAGCAATAGTCCTAATATCATTGGAACATCAACTCCCACATCAGGGTTTTCACAATATTATATTGAGAGTTTTTTTTTATGCAATTTGGGCAATTAATAAAGTGAATATAATCACCTTTAATTTGTTGTTGTTGTCATTCAATTATTTGAATGATGATATGGCATAATTTTGATTATTCCAATACATTTATATTTAAGCCCGTATATAAATTTAAGTTGGAATTTTCTAAACCACTCAACAAATATATAGTACAATACAAAGAATTTTATATTCTAGCACCTGAAAATTTTTAGTAAAATTTTGTCATTAAAAAGTTAGCAATGGAATTTGCGACGGAAATTTGTTATTTAATACAATTTTAACTATTAAATCCACAATTTTTTTTAGTAGTGATAGTAGTACATTTTATTTCTAACGTATCACTTTAATCTCAAGTTCAAAAATTAGGACCAAATTTTCCTATTTATGTATTTAGGAATGAGGGAGAACGAAAAACACCAGATTGATTGATGGATCAAATGGAAATAAATAATAAGAGTAATGTATATATACTTATATTGCAGGAAATTGTTTATTTAGTTTTTTTTTTTTTTTTGGCGAAGCATTTATTTATTTAGTTATTTTTTCATTAATCAAAAATTAGTTTAATTTCAGTATTTTTCTTTAACTAGTAGGGCATCCAATATTCAGATTTCTGTATGATTATTTTCACTTATTATATTTAAAATCAAATGGAAGAAGTTTTTTTTAAAAAAATTACCGGATGTTCCTAGATCTAATCTCACAAAACAAAGAAGAATTTAATTGAATAATCCATTTTTATTTTCGGAAACTGAATTAGGGCCTGTCTACTGGGCCGTATAAAATTCGGCTTTGTTAGTGGGCTCCTTGAGGGCTTGTCGAAACGGAGATTCTAAAGGGTAGTTTGGTCACTTCAGAAATCCTTAGCCGAAAGGGGCGTCAGTATTACTCTTGTTAAACCCTTGCCTGTTGTGGAAAAGGCAACCCCAAAACCCTAGAGCACGGATTACTCCATTCCGCCTTCTTTCTTGTCGACGAAATCAAATGGCTAAGCGCTTGATTCCGCTTCTGAACCGCGTTCTGGTTGAGAAAATCACTCCGCCGTCAAAGACCACTGCTGGAATTCTCCTCCCGGAGAAAACCAGTAAGGTAAATATCGCGCGTTGTTTTATTTTCATTTCCAGATTATTTAAGTTTCTCGAGTTTCTTGGATTTGTTTGAGTTTGTGAAACACCGTAGAAAATAGAAATGGGCGCTCTTTACAACTTTCAGGTTAGTGTAGTACTCTATTTTTAAGTGTTTATTACTGATTTTTGGCACCGTGTATGTGGTGGTGGGTTTGTGTTGTTTTGTTTTGTTTTTTTTCGCTTTCACTTTTTGATTTGTTTTTCGTTTGATGGAAATTGATATTTCTGAAATGGAGCATAAGTGGGTGGTGTTTGTGTAGCAAATGGAGAATAATGAACTTTGAGAAAACTTTTGTAAATCTTGATATTAAATTAATAGTCAGTAAAAGCATTCCTGAATCAGGGAATTGCTAATGTTTAGGGATTTTTTCCGTGCATCCTTTTGGCATTTTAAGTTTGAAAAAGATAGTAATTCCTTTCAAAAATGTGTTTTTCCTGGTTTTATGTTGATCATTTATTGCTTTTAGCTGTTACTGGTTGGCAACAATTAATACACTCTTTCCAAAAAAAACAATTAATACTTACGGGGCGTTTGGTTCGGGGCATGTTTCATGTGGGAATCTCACATTCCCACCTCATTCCCACCCACCGAGGTGGGAATGTTGGGTGTTTTAGGTGGGAATCACATTCAATCTTAGATTACCACCTCCACTTTACCTACTTTTATATTAATTTGACTTTTATACCCTCACTTTTTATACTTATTTTATTTTATAAATTTAGATATTTGTATTCTAAAAAATGATAAATATATGAAATTTAATTTTAAAAAATAAATTGGAAAATTTTAAATTATTTAAACATATTTTTTAAATATATATATTCTCATATTTTAATATATATTTTTTATATTTTTATATATATTCTCATATTTTAATATATTCTCATATTAAATAAGTAACTATCACACGATAAATTACATATAAAGAATTTTCAATAATTTAAAAAATAAATCGGCTTAAATATTTTTATTGTGTAGCAAAATGACATATTTATAACATTCGTTCAATTGAAATTCAGGGACATTATGGTAAATTAATTAGAACTAGAAATCTGAGATTCCCAATCTAACCAAACACAATAATCTTAAAACATCAAAAAATAAGATTCTCAGCAATCTCATATTCCCAGTAATCTTACATTCCCAGCAATCACATTCCCACTGGTAATCTAAGATCCCTCCAACCAAACGCACCGTAAATTTTATTGCATTTGCAATGTGTATTTTGGAATTTCGTAATTGTTCTGAAAATTTGTATTTGGCGTACTGATATATAATTGTTAAACTTGACACAGTTGAACTCAGGAAAGGTGGTTGCTGTTGGTCCTGGCCACCATGACAGGGAGGGCAAACTTATTCCAGTGAGTTTGAAAGAAGGAGAAACAGTTTTGCTGCCAGAATATGGAGGAACTGAAGTGAAGCTTGGTGAAAAGACGTAAGTCTAAATACTTTTAATTTGTTTTTCTTTCTTTCTTTTTTCCTTTTCTGAGATGTTATCGTTGGTTCCCTGTACTAAGATTTTTTAGTCATTACTGACTATTTTCTGTGCATAATTGTTAACTGATTGATTAAATTGCATCACATGTGTGGAAAAGATCTATCGTGCCTAATGTTCCATTGCCCAATGTTTTCATACTTCATTAGTTGAACAACTTCAAGTTTGCTATTTTTATTGAACATGTTAGTTATATTCACCTTTTTTTGTGGCCTTGTGCTATTCTCTTATGCACATTGGCATTTGACAATCAATGTAGTTTTTCATTTTTCGCTTTAAAAGCACGCTCACTTACACTGCCAATGTGATATAGAAATTACTTATATTTACTATTTATTATTCATTTCTTTCGATTCAATTTCTTTGATGCATCTAAACCTCAATTCCTGTGATGCAGTTTCTGTGATGCATTGTAAACTTCTTAGCTGTGATCTTTTTCTACTAATCACTATGCTTCTGTGATTCAGGTACCATTTGTACCGGGATGATGACATTCTCGGCACGCTGCATGACTGATTGGGTGCACTACTCTATCCAGCCAATACATATATTATCGAGAACAATGCACAATCTATCAGTTTTTTTCAACTGTGCTTTTAGTAGCCAGTCACCAATGGATTCATTGTGCTGGAAAATTTGACTGTACTGGATATTTCTCGTGATATCAATTTCCAAAACTCAGCTTCCATTCACGGCTCTCTCAT
Source organism: Hygrophila difformis (assembly GCA_030278955.1). Lineage (NCBI taxonomy): Eukaryota > Viridiplantae > Streptophyta > Magnoliopsida > Lamiales > Acanthaceae > Hygrophila > Hygrophila difformis. The sequence continues at coordinate 1,407,202 of JAOANR010000010.1, forward strand.
TCTGCATTGCAATTTGATGTTCGAGATTGAAATAACATGCCGATATCTTGTCAAGAGATCTGCTTTTCTGTTCTCAATGAAAAATATTATATCCCAATTACATCAACCGTTCATTATTTCAAATTAATTCATTGCCACATCTGCATTTAGATGAGTCTAATCAGTGAACTTATATCGTTTGGTGCTGCCCCATTGATCCGAGGAAACCCCTTCCCTGCAAGAAATGCATTGAACAGGGCGAGCGACCTCCCTGGTTGAGAAAATGGTGCTTCGTGAGATGCCCCTCTTATAGTCGCAAAGGATAGATAGTCCCCGTATGCCTGTGTCCATCCTGCTACCTGCAGAAACACAGAAAAGGTATTTAGCATTGGACATGGCAGGATTATCAAAAGCTTCAGAATTATCGGTTGGCTAACCTGTCTTCCCTCGAACCAGGCACTGTATGGCTGTGTTGTGTTCAATCCGAGTTCCTTTGCCAGATTGTTAACAAGTGTCCGTGTCCCAATCAAAGGGAGGATTGAATCTTGATCACCACTGTGAATGTATTTGCACCAACTCACAATTTGGTGTCTAAATTTTAATTAATGAATTTGAAAGATTATGAACACAAGGGTTTGAGAAGTCACCTATAAACCAAAACCCTTTTCCCTGACTTCACTAGTGACCCCAGAAGAACAGTCGTCGGTACCTCCAAGTTTTGCATATCATAATGCACAACACTAAACATGCGAAGAACAAACACATGAAAGAGGTTACAAATCATCAAGAATAATGAACGAACATCCACGAAAATAAGCGATGAATAAGGCAACGATAACATTACTCGCTGCAAATGCCCCATTCTTTAACTCCAACAAGGCGAGCATGGAGCGCCCTCTGCACGTCTTTTCTATTCAAGTATGTCGTTGCTTCATCCTCAACACAGACATTTATTCTCGGCTCATCCTGCTGCAAACCGGACCAAAAACTTTTCACGAAAAACCATTCAACGAACACACAAGATTGCAGGAACACAGAAAATGCAAATGCATTACCAGCTGACTGAGAGCCTTGGCCTGCAGCAGAACAGAAGACAGGCAAACATCGAGGGTCACATCATATGCGTCTATGTATTTGCTGATCTCCATTGAAACGAGCTTCAGCACCCTGTTGCAGATAGGCGTTAGCCCTCCATTCGCAGCCTGTCTCCTGATCTGCGAGTAGTTGCAGACATGTGTGAACTGGTAATACCCGGCATCAGATATCAGACCGTGCGACCAGAGGTACTCGGCCCGGGAGTTGAAATCCGTATTGAATTCTAGAAGAGGGTTCCCAATCTGTTAATCAGGAATTCAGAATTCAGTATACACACTAGTTTAACAAATAAATAAATGGTTCCAAGTATACTCACTGCAATGCCCTTGAGATTGATCTTTGCTTTGGATTGAACAATCAAATCAGCCAATTGTGGAACATAATGCCCTATCAGAAACCAAACAAAATTTTGCATTTCTACAGTCACCATATATCCACAAATCCAACATAGTAGTATTAGTATTTCATTGCAAGAATGGAACATACCACCATAGCTTTCCCCTGTGATGTAAAACTCACTGTTCCTATATTCTGGGTACTTGTCAAACCACTTCTCGAGGAAATTAAGGTTGTCTCCAACTTGAAGAAAATAAAAAATGATTTAAGAAAATATCAGTTCCCAAACCCAATTATCAACTTGCTTTTCGAAAGAAAAAAAACCCAATTATCAACTTGGAGAGAAGGGACAAAATTCCCAAAACCTGTTATTTCGTCATTCACATATTCGTAGAATGATTGATTAGTAGAGTAGGAGAAACCAACTCCAGCAGGCGATTCCAAGTACAACATATTTGCAGCTGCGATGAGAAACATATTCAATTTTTTTTTTTAAATTAAAAATTAAAAATTAAAAACAAGAACTAAATCAAAGACTTTAAAAGCAGCATTGAATGCAGTGACAGCAGAATAAGGAACTGTCAAAACCTTTATTCCAACTATAGCCATTCCTGACCAACACATTCCCTCTGGGTTGAAAAGGTCCATGCTCACTAAATGCCCCAGCCCCAAGAGATGAACACCCAGGCCCTGACAAGAATCCCATTAAAAAAAAATAAATAAATAAAAAATCCATCACAAATTGACCAAATTCAATACCCTTCAATAAAATTGTAATTGTAAAACAGATGGGTATTTCTATTTCACCTCCATTCAGCCAGAGAACAAGGGGCTTTGAATGAGGCTCAGTCTCAGCCTCAACGAAGTAATAAAAATACAGTCTTTCAATGTTTTCATCAACAGGGATGTAGCCTGAGAACTGCTGGAAACTGGCCTCCGGTTGCCCTGGCAAATCCACAATCTTATCAGGTTTTGCTGCGGCTACAGTCACCACCATCAATGCCACCAGGATCGCCCAGGCCATGGGACAGATGTGGGGTGAATCAGAGAAAGAAAAATGGGCAGGTGGTGGAGTGACAGAGAGAGAGTAGAATGTGTCTAATCTACTCTTAACCAACTCATGAAATCAAATGAATGGGCTGATGATTCTTTATTTCTTGTGGGATTGTGTAAAGAGCTCACCTTTTTTTTTCTTTTTTTTTTTTTAAGAAAAAATAAATTTTGTGCTGACGATTAAGGGGTAGTTTAACACGTTCGGTAATATCCACATGGGATTTTCCTCCAAGGGAATAATGGTGCACAGCTGACCCTTGTTGAAAATGATACTACTATGGTTAATTTTTGTATTTCAACATTAGTAGTGTGTAAATTAAACAAAGAACCTTGCTGACTTGGTTTGGTTAGAGGGTGGGGTTTAGTTTTGTTGCATTTTCAAATTTCGAAATATTTGTATTTTCTGTAGGGATGGGGTTAAAAAATGGAGTAGTATGGTGGGGCTACACAGGTCACATGCTGGGTCTTTCTTTTCTCTTTTGTGTAATTATTTTGAGAGAGGGTGTGTGTCTATCTATATATGTAAAGTGATCTACTGTAAATGGAAAGGCCCCATCATTTATGACCAATAAAAAAGAGGCCCACCTATCCCTCTTTTGTCCTGATTAAAGCATAGGGCTAGGGCCATCCGCTGGTCAGAATTATTTTTGGTGTAAAGACGAGAAGTGTATACAGGAAATTTCGGCTTTTGGGTCATATTCGTGTCGGGTTGATAAAGTTGTACTCTATTCGTCCCACTCTAAGTGTCTTGTTACTGTTGGGCACGTGAATTAAGGTAGAGTTGGTTTGTAAGTATATGGTGGGGTTCACATAGTTGTTGGAGGGGAAAATTATTTCTATTTATAGAAAGAATACATTTGTAATGTGACATCCAAAAATAGTAAGTATGACATTTGGAATGGGACGGAGGGAGTATAATATTTCAGATCGAGTTTTGAGTCGATCTGATTTCAGAAAAAACCCAAAATGACCAAACCCAAACCTGAAATTTTTCGTGTCGTTCGGGTTCGTTTTTCGGGTTATAGGCTAAAATTGACGTAATTTCAGGTTTCGATTCGTATTCGTGTCAGGTTGAGCACGTGGTATAATTTTTCAGGTCGGGTATCGGGTCTACTTGATTTGAAAAAAAAAACCCAAAATGACTAAACCCAAGCCTAAAATTTTTCGTGTCGGCCGGGTTCATTTTTTCGGGTTCGTGTCCAAATTGACACCCCTAAGTGTATATTACGGTTTTTAAATTGAAAATTAACAGACTTATTCTAAAACAAAATTGAATTAAATTTTAAATGAATTGTTTGTTTTAACACCAATTATATAAACTAGTAATCCCTCCGTCCCACTTAACTTGTCTTGTTTCATTTCTGCACACAATCCAATGCACATTTTCAATCGTTAATATCTCAAAATATGTACAACAAAAAATTATATAAAATATATATTATAAAACTACATGATTTTACGATTCTAACAAGACCCAACTCGACTATTTTTTTTCAAATATATACTTGCAATAACTTTGAGTCAAAATTAAACAATGAACAGTGCCAAAAAGTCAAACAAGACAAGTATACTGGGACGGAGGGAGTAATAAATTGAAAAAGAACCCACTTTTATTCAAATTGTTGGGGTGGGTAAGTAATAGGATATGAAAGACAAAAGGAACACTACAAATAAGGATAATTTTCAATTTTTCAACACATAGTTTTCACACACACGCGAATTATCTTATTTTTAATCCATTTCAAAATATTTAATAGGGATTCCAATTAAAATTGAACGATTGGTTAATAAATCCCAAATTTATTCCATTAATAATTGTAATTTTACCTAAAATCTTATGAATGGGCCTTAATTTTATTCCTTTTTTTTTTTTTTTAAAGATTGAATCCAAAATTAAATTCATATGAAATGATTGGAAAATTTGGGCATATGAGTATTATTGAACTGGACATTTATAAAGCAGACTGCACGCCTCCTGGCCCAATAGAAAATATAGTACTCCTAAAAATTTCGGGAAGGAATTGACATGAATAGCCCCCATAGGCCATAACGCACAGGAGTTCGAAGAAATTTTCTGTTTCTTTCCATCACCGTCGCCGCCGGCCGATTAGATCCGCCGCTTTGGGCTGTTAATCAAGTTGAATTTCCTGCTTTAAACGGTATTTAGTGCCAGGAATTGAATCTGTGGAGGATGGATCCCGAGGCTGCCCGGAGTGCGCGGGATTCGCTGGATTTGGCGTTTCATATGTCGAATATTCTCGAGACCGGACTCGATCGCCACACGCTTTCGATTCTGATCGCGCTCTGTGAAATGGGGATCAATCCGGAGTCACTGGCCGCCGTGGTGAAGGAGCTGCGCACGGAGGCCCCACCGACTTCTTCTACTTCTCCAGGAACGGATCAGTAGCCTCCTCAATTAGGTATTTTCCGAATTAATTTTGTCATCAGTGTAAATTTAGTTCAATTTAGGGTTCAATTTGTAGAACTGACTGTTATGCAAAAAAAAAAAATTGTAGAACTGACATTGGAATTGTCTTTATTGGCGTTTCTATTGAAAGCCATTTATGTATTACATCGAAAAAGAAGTAGCTTTAGTTGAACTTGAACCTGTAGCATATGTTGTCCCTCTGAAAAATTAATTTGAGAAGAGTAAATATGCTATTTCTGCGCATTTGTCTATAGTTTTTCTCTGTATTTTCTTGCTCTGAATTCTGTACTTATCAATAACTCATATATGAATTCTATACGATCCCTGCACCGAAGCTACACAAGCAGTATCTTTTTGGCATTTCAAGTAATGTAATTTTGTCAATTCTTCTTTGTGCTTACTGCTGAGTTGCAAATCATCTCTCCGAGTCATTTATTGATTTTGTCGTCCCAGACTTCGTTTATGTGCCTGCAAATGCCACAAACTACTGTCAAGAACCTTCCTGTTACTGGGAGAAGATGAGGGTTTGGTATTTTCTTGTCTTATTCCCTAAATGGGCTGTTCATGATTTCCTGGCTGTTGAAGCATTATTATTTGTAATAAATCTCACAAAAGCTGACTGGGTGGGGGATACAATCTTGTCCAACAGCTCTTTGAATCTGCTCACCATCATCTGATCTCTAATACTACACTTTCTTGTAAGTAACATTATTTAAGGAAATTGGGATGTGGGTGGAACTGAGTTACCAGTAACTTTCTAGAATTGATTGGATAACTTTGGAATATTTTAATATTGTTGTCTAAATCTATGCAATCTGGTTTTGTTCAATCCATGGTTTTGGTCCTATGTGGGTAATTTTTTTTGCCAACCTGATCTGATTATCTGAATTAGCCTATGTCTGTATTCTTGAAAGATTTTTAAAGAAAAATACTCAGCTATACGTAGGAAATCGTTTCTGGTCTTGTAGTGGCAAACTAGGTAAAGTGTCTGTTCGCTTTCCTTGTGTCTTGCATTTCATAGCCAGTGTCTGCAAAATCATGTTTACCATTTTGCTAGAGCTTCACTTCATGCAGTTGATATCTTGCGCAGGATGTGAGAGACTGAGAGAGGGAGGGGCTGTTGGTCTTACAATGTTGAATGCTGCTGATCGACGTGAAGCGAGAAGATTGATGCTGCTTGTAAGTAGGAATTGGTTTGTTGTAGAATTGTGATTTCAGTAAGAAGGAATATATCGATAGTTTCTTTAAACTTCAGCCCTTTTTTTTTTTTTTTTTTGAAATTTTTCCAATCCAAATCATAATTTGGTTACATGGGTGTCCCCATCAATTCAAAATGTAAAAGGGCAACAGTTCAACTAAGCTCTAATCCTGAAATCCAAATCACAAATGTCTGCTTGGAAGATCAAAGGCTGAACTAGAGAAGAAGCTGGCTTTACTAAACACACTACAACATACTGTATAACATAGTAGTATTTCAGGACCTAGCTAAGTATGTTATTGAAGGGTTGAACCATACTACAATGTATCTTAATCTTTGATTTACAGTATAATTTGCTTACAAATCACATCACATGGTGTCCTCCTCCATTCCAAAATACTAGCTTCCTTAGTCTCATTCATACCTTAATGCTGCTATTAATTAAATGTACTATACTCTAATCTCACTGATACAGCCCGCCATGATCTATAGTATTATTAGTGTGCTAAACGTGTGAAGCAGTATTTCTTTGTAGAGAAAGTTGTACTATAAGATCATCTCCAACCCACCCTGCATTTTGGCAGGGTGGGAGGCAGGGTGGGTTCTCCAACCCACCCTGCAAAAATGGAGGTCCCTCCCTCTCAAGAGGGAGGGAGCTACAGTGTTCCGCCCTTCACACCCGCTGGGTGTGACTTTTTTTTTTTTGCTTTTTTTAAATAGATTTATATGTTTGTGTAATTATATTTTGACCCCCAAAGGGTTAAAATGAAATTATTGAAGTTTATTTTTTATTTTTTAAATTTATATTTTAATTCTTTTATTTTATTTGTATTTTTTTTAATAATTTAAATATATTTTGTGCATAAATATTGTTGAATCACTTAATTTAAATATTAAACACTCATTAAATGATAATAAAAACTTGAGAATTACATAAAAAAAATGCACATTACGAACTACATGAACGTGATGCTTTGATTGAGCATATATGGGAACAATATAGTAACTCGGATGATTAATTATGTTGTATTATTGGATTTGAGTAATTAATGTTATATGTTCTATCTATATTATATGATAAGTGTTGTTTCGTAATATTACGAATTTCTTTTATTAAAAGTATTTTTTCATTAATTTATGTTATCAAATAATTAAAAATTACTAAATAAATTTAAATAAGAATAATGATATAATTTAATAATTTTGAATATTATTGTGAAGTGGAATATGTAAAAATTATAAAATGTTGGGTGTTATTTGTAAATATGAAAAGTAATATAAAATAATATATGAAATGAAATATGTGGGGAATATTCTTTGACCCTACAAAAATGGAGGGTTGGGTTGGAGATGCAGTTACTGTAGAGGGTTGGGTTGGAGATGCAGTTACTGTAGCAGTCCTGTAAAAATAGAAATTTGTACTGTAGCTCCTGCAAAAATGGAGGTGTGGTTGGAGAGGGTAGTTGGAGTAGGTGGTGATGCCTTGTCCACAAAGCGGGTCTACATATATTGTCGCTACAGGAAGAATATCATGAAACATGAAGAATATATTATGCTGCACTTTATTATCTATGCAAGATTATTTTTCTCATATCAGTACGAATATGAAACAGGAAGTATATATTTAATTTGTATATAATTATTTTTTATATTGCAGGAGTATATACAATAGAATGAATAATAAATCTGACTAAAAAAAAACAAACAAATACCTACACCCAATTGCATCACAATTTAATTCATGAATAGGTAGATTAGGATTAATCTATCCTATGATAAAAATACATGGTTCTAGCTTGAATTAAAAACTAGATGAAATCCGTGCTAATGCCCATATTCCATAAATTAATTTGTTAAGTACAACATATTACAAATTAAAAAATATTTTACACATTTCACTTCTCAATGATTTTACCTTCCCTTCTTCTTATGTTTTTTAGTGACTTGTTCTATCGCGTGTTGGAATGCACAGGGTGCTAGTCCAGGCCTTTTAGACGGGCTCTTTACTATGTTAGGTGTTTCTCATTATAATTAATAAAACAAATTAGTTGAATTAATTATTAGAAACATAAATAAAAAAATACAAATATATTTTTTTTGTCAATAGTTATATTATATATATGCCTTTGCTAGCTAGGTAAATATATAAAAAAAATATTTGAACAAAATTTGTCGTGTATATGAACCATATACATTATAAAATAGTACACCTTTAAATAAACAACTAACAATATTTTAAGGGTGAGTACTTAGCCAAGTTTCTTGACTTCCAATGGAAAAGGTTGGATGTTCGATCCGGAAAAAACTAACTATTTTAAAATTTAGGTTTTAATCTAAATATAAATTAATCTTACAATATTTTTAAAATATTTATTCATTATTAAAGAAAATATAGATAAAATGTATATTAAATTTTTGGAGTTGATATGTTGAATGCATATCACTATTATGATGAGGGTAATAATTAAATATAAAACATATAGTATTACTCTGGCACAATAATATTTAATTAATAGGCATACAAAAAATAAATAAAAATATTAATAAAATTGGGAAACAGGGATACAATCCTCCAATGCATTGTCTGATGGTCATCTCATTATGTAAGCTCCTTACAATCTATATATACTATGAGGACCGAATGAACTCTTACTACAGAGAACATCATATTCAAAAACTAATCAAACATGGAAGTCACGCAATCATCCAACGAAGAAGAAGAAGCGAAAGCTCGAGTGGATGTCTGGAAATTCGTCTTCGGTTTCACAGAAATGGCAGTAGTGAAATCTGCCATCGACCTCAAAATTCCCGACATCATCGAAAGCCACGTCAGCAGCGGCATCACTGGCGGCGGCATTACCCTGTCCGAACTCTCGGGCGCGCTCGGCTGCCTGCAGCCGTCGCGCCTCTACCGTATCATGAGGTTCCTGACACACCACGGCATCTTCAAAGAGGCGAAAACTCATCATGACGAACACGATTCATCTATCGCCTACGCCCCAACGCCCCTTTCTCGTCTCCTCACGAAAAACGGAATGGCTCCTTTTATGCAATTCTCAAGCAGCCCTGAAATAATCGCCTCGTATTTGGAGCTGCCCAAGTTTCTTAGGTCGGAAGATGGCGAATATTCGAGCGCCTTTGAGGCGGCTCACGGCGTGGATGTATACGGTTATGTTGGCGCGAATAATCCTTCGTATACGAAGGTGTTCAATGAGGCCATGGCGTGCCAGGCGAGGCTCGTCCTGTCCGCGGTGATTGAGAACTGTAGGAATGTGTTCCAAGGGATAGGTTCTCTGGTGGACGTGGGAGGAGGCAATGGGACGACGCTGCACGAATTGGTGGAGGCGTTCCCTTGGATAATCCGAGCCATTAATTTTGATCGTCCGCATATCGTGTCCTCACGGAACGTTGATGATCGATACCGTGTGGAACATTTTGGGGGCGACATGTTTGTTGCTGTGCCGAGTGCTGATGCTGCTTTTATCATGGTATTTATAGGGGAAAAAAAAATTGCGAAAATTTTCAAAATTGAGACAAGTTATAGGACGTATTTGGTAATTTTCACTGGGAAATTGATTGATTGATTGCTAATTCTATAGTAGTATATTGTATTCTCAATTTGTGGTTGCTTTGGGATGCAGTCTGTGTTGCATAATTGGGATGATGAAGAATGTGTGAAGATATTGAGTAATTGCAGAGAAGCAATTCCAAGAGAGACAGGAAAAGTGATAATTGTGGATGCTGTGGTTGAAGAAGACGACAACAACCTTAATAACAAGTACAGAGGGGTTCATTTGGCTCTGGATATGGAGATGTTAACTCACATAGGGAAGGGCAGGCAGAGGACAGCAAAGGAATGGGCTGAAATTATAAAAGCAGCAGGGTTCACCAAGCACACTATTACACATATTTTAGCACCCAAGTCTGTAATTGAAGCCTATCCCTGCTGATTCATGAACATAAACATGTATGATGACAATGATGTACTAATGTATAAGGAGTATTAATTACATGAAGATGCATATTTGAAATTATATACTATATTTCTTCCTATTTGTAGTCTATTTTATTACAACCCAGCGGCCAGCTGGCCTAAAGCGGAAAAATAGGACAGGTGGGGTTGAAGTTGAACTTTCATATGATGACAATAATGGAGATTGGTCCCTAAATTAAAGAACACCACATGTTATTCATCACATGTTATGTAAATCTATAGTTGTGAAAATTGAGTTCCTGTCCACAACTCTTAGTTTCTGGATATCCAGAATTTGCTGATTCCAATTAGAATTGTGCTGGACGTTCGTTGCTCAGATTTAATACTTTATTGACTGCAAAATATGTTATGAAGAGTGTATCAATCAAACATTTAATGCAATGCTATAATGGTGCGTGATTAATTTTATTTCTATTAATGTATAGGCGTTACTATTAATGTGAAGGCATCATGACTGCAAAATCCATAATCCGTTGGGAGTTCGATTGAGGCACTACAACAAAAAACGGATTTCCCGACCAAAAAATGTGGTCGGTAACACCAAAATACGGGTCGTTTCGGGGGTTACCGACCGCATTACCGACCGAAAGTGTCGGTTGGAAATTTCTTGATCCGAAATTTGCCGCCGACCAAAAAAAACTGCCGTCGGGGACCTGCCGACCGCGTTACCGACCGCAAGTTGGTCGGCAAAATTACCGACCGCAATGCGGTCGGTAATGTCTGGTCCTGGAGACATTCCCGACCGAATTACCGACCGCACATGTCGGTCGGTAATTCTCTTTTATGCAAAAAAGTGTGGTTATGAGGGGCTCGAACCCAATCCTTCAACCACACCAACCTCAATCCTTAACCAACTTGGCTAGCTAATCTAACACACCAATTACATCACTCCATGTGTCATATATTAAGCCTTCCCAAATATATTTTAGAAGATGCACAAAAAAGTGTGGTTAGCAGGCTCGAACCCAATCCCTCAACAATACCAACCTCAATCCTTAACCAACTTGGCTAACTAATCTAACACACCAATTACATCACTCCATGTGTCATATATTAAACCTTCCCTAATATATTTTGGAAGATGCAGAGGAAAGGGTTTGAACCATGGTAAGGGAGCATTTTCCTCACGCCATGCCATTGGGTAATCTTATAATTCATGTCATGGTATGTAAATTTATATATATATATATACAGAAATATTAATTTTATAATTATTCAATAAATTGAAACATAAAATAAAAATTAATATTATATTAATTAAAATTTAAAGAATTCATAAATTAAATAAAATAAATTTTGATAAATCATAAAATTCTCCAATAAAATAAAAAGTGAAATAGATATTTATTAAATTAAAATAAAATTAATTAATTACATTAAAATACAATTCAATTATTAAATTATAAAGTAAAATAAAACTGAAATAAATTAATTAAAAGAAAATTTTAATTAAAAATTAAAATAAATAGTCATAAAGATAAAATAAATTATTTTGATAATTAAAAATTAATTATATTCAAAAAATTCAATAAAACAAACAATATAAGAAAATTCAAAAATAAAATAATGGGGAAAAAATTTAGCGACCCCAAATTTTGATCGGTAAATCGGTCGGTAACTGTGGCGACAGAATTTCCGGTCGGTAAGTCGGTCGCTAAATTATATTTTTCATAAAAATTTAATAAAAATTAAAAAAATTGGGAAAAAACTTCCGACTTTGTTGCGGTCGGTAATACTGTCGGCAAAGAACCGCCTAATGCAAAACGCGGCAAAATTTCTGACCGCGGATTGCGGTCGGTGATGCGGTCGGCAATGTCGGTCGGGAAATCCCACAATTTCTTGTAGTGAGGAGGAATTTCCGGCAATGGCTGCAAATATCTTAACGCCTCGCCTGTTGAGGAAAGTAACTAACTGCGCGCCGGCCACAGGGGGGATTATGTTGATGGTTCCGTCGGATATGATGCGGATGTCGGGTATAGCACGCCACTGCCTCCAACTTCCGGCGATGATACATAAGTATGCGGCAATGCTGTGCAGCCCGACAACAACTATGTGGTGGGACGGCGAGGTTCGTGTGATTATGGCATAGAAGCATGCACTAGTCGATACTGGATCGGAAACCCTAGATGTTGTAGCGACGCCATGAACTAATGATGTAAGTGCATATATGTAATGATGAAGCAGAAAATATGGATGAGTACAATGAGCCAACGATTGAAGGACGATTTGCGTGTAGCACCCGTTTACCCAAGTTCCAGCATCATCACATTTGTTCTAAGTTTAATTATTTGTTTGCGTTTTTTTTTGGGAACGAGCATGTAATGTAATGCTCTAGTGAGGCACAATTCCGATTTTGTGATATTATTCGTCAACACTATTTTATGTATATGCTGTGATATTCTTCAGCAATACTGTGATGTATATATATATGTTGTGATATTGTATATGCTGTGATATTATATATATATATGCTATAATATTCTTCAGCAATATTGTGATATATACAATATATATATATGCTGTGATATTATATACTATATGTTGTGATATTTCCCGTCAATGATGTGATATACTCCCTATATATGCTGTGATTTTGTAATATATCGATTCTGGAAGTTGGTTTGGGGTTGGTACTTGGGAAAAACAATAAATCAATAATATGCTTGAATGTAAAACCAAACCACCAGAAAACCAAGCCACAATGTTTAACTCCCAAATTATAGTAAAAAAAATTTCTACACAGCACTCACTACTCGATACTAGCTTTGGAAACCGGCGGTAATGAGAATGTGGGTTGATGAGTTTGGGCGCGAATTTGAAGGAACAAAGAGCAAGGAAATTTAGTGGGGAAGAATGGAAGATGATACCTTGGTGTAAGGGGATGATGAATGGACAAAATAAAAATTAAAAAAAATATGAGTGTTACAATAAATGGGGTGTTGTAGATAAATAAAAATAAATATTTTGTTTCATAGCATTACTCACACAAAAAATATTAAAATCTTTCCTTTTATTATCAACGTGTCCACGGGCAAGTGGCAACAAATCTTTGTCCAATTTAAAATGCATACAGTAAGGACAAACTTACTGCACTACCATGTAATTATACCAATTAAGAATTCTATATGATAAAGAAATTAAAACCATACCAGAAAAACTCGCGCGGTAAGATGAACGAGCAATAGCATTTTTAACACAAAAAATACCATTTACGGATATCCTGAATCAGGATAGAATCCAAACCGGTTGTGAAATGGACCGCTAATTAATTCAAATATACATACATACACATTTATATATGTAATAAAATGAAATAAATACTAGATAGGTTCGATATATTTTCTTTATTGATATATTTATTTACCATCTGATTTTCTCACCTGCATGGAAACTTGTAGTATACACTCACTCACACTCGAAATATTTTTTTTGTCAAAGACTCCCTAAAACATTAATTTGCCATTCTTCGGCATTTCGAATATTTGGTTCATTTTTATTTTTCTTCATTAATTGCATACTACTTCTATATCCTTCTTTACAACAGTACTTGACATATTCCCTAGCTTCTTCTAATCCGACAACCATAATATAATAATATTCAAAACTTGATGACAATTGGAATAAATATATAATACTATTGTCAATCATCATACCATATAGTACTCCTTTTATTCAACAATAATACTCCCTCTATTTTTTTTTTAACTTCACCCATCCTAAACTATGTGATTAGACGAATCCAACAATATCTGATCACTTGATTATGTTTTATGTTATATAATTATATGAAAAAGTTTAATCAGAGCTACTCAATGAATAGTATGAACTATGCTAATGGTGAACTTATAAAAGAACGGATGGAGTATTTGTTTTATTTTTTTAAAACACTTCTATTGTATTATATATGGATATATGAGGATTTTACCTATGGCTAAGTACTCAATTTCCAACCTTATATTTGTTCATTTTCATTTTCTGCATTTTCTTGGACAAAAATACATATGCCACAGAAGTATTTTGTATTTTGGGTAAATTTCCAACCATATATTTGTTCATTTTTTTTTTTATTTTCTGAATTTTGTTTTACAAAAATACATATTGGCCACAGAAATGGTAGTACTCTATTAATGAGGAATGAAGGTGCCGTCAAGTTCAACCAATCAATCCCCAAACATCATATCATATATAGTCTGTGGTGTTCATATACACTTTACTCCAGATCTCTATTCTCTACCAGGTTACCACTATATACTCTATACATATATTCAATATAATGTTTATCTGGTTTTTTAATTTATTACAGTGGAGTTCCCCTGTTGTTTGAATCTCGCCATGTATGTTAATTCCTTGTGCATATCCAACAACCATCATCACTTCTTATTTCAATTTTCAACAACTGTTGAGAATTACAGGAAATAATAGGGTTTTTTTTTTTTAAATCATTGTCATTTGTCCCTGAAGCATTAATTATTTTCATGTTTACACTTTAGCATCAGGGTTCCATATTTTAATCTCCCCATTTGTAATGCTTCAAGTTTTCTGACGTCAGCCTCCTAGCTACTCATCATGCATGCTTTGCAGGCAAAAAAAATTTAATGGCGAGCTCAAAATTGGAGGAGGAAGGAGCAGTACAGCAGCAGGTTATAGACGATTTGCTGCGATGCACTTTCGATTTAACCAAATTGATGACACTAAGGTGTGCGATTGAGCTTGGGATTCCGGACATTGTGGAAAACCACCCGAACGGCATCACTCTGGCCGACCTCTCAGCCGAGGTCGGCTGCTGCTCGGCCAAGTCCTCATCCCTCCTCCACCGTATCATGAGGTTCTTGATTCATCACGGCTTCTTCAAACAGGTGATGAATAAAACCGACGACAACGACGATCCAGATTCCCCAATTATAACCTACGCCCAAACAACCCTTTCCCATCTCATAACCAAACACAAAATGGCTCCTTACATTCTCCTTAAAACCGGTCCCGAAGCAATGGCCTGCAAGTTGAGCCTCAGCCACTCTCTAGTCTCCAAAAATGGAGAGATGATTAGCAGCAGCGCCTTTGAGGCGGCCCATGGTGTGGATATCTGGCGGTATGCCACGTGTACTCCTCATTTCGGGGACTTGTTCAACACAGGGCTAGGGTTCCTAGCAAGAAACTCCGTGTCCTTGCTCATCCAAAATTGTAAGGACGTGTTTGATGGGATCGGTTGTTTGGTGGATGTTGGGGGCGGCCGCGGGACTGCTCTGCGTGCTATCGTGAAAGCGTGTCCCGGGATCACCCGAGCCGTTAATTTTGATCTCCCGGAGGTGGTGTCTTCGTGCAACGACCATGATGATCTTCACTGTTTGGAACATGTCGGTGGCGACATGTTCGACAGTGTACCCAAGGCGGATGCAGCTTTCATTAAGGTGTATATACATTTTACATATATACATGGTCGACATTCCTGACATGAGTCACCCTATCTATCACTAACTGATTTAGGTTGAAGACCCTAAGTCCATCTTCTTTCTTTCTAACGGTCTTAATAATAATAATTTCTTTTCTTCTGTAACTTTGATGTGTGTGTTAAATAATGGCAGTCGGTGTTACATGATTGGGGCGACGAAGAATGTGTGAAGATCTTGAAGAATATCAAGGAGGCAATCCCAGAGGAAACAGGGAAAGTGATCATTGTGGAAAATGTACTGATGAGTGATGATGATGAGTACAGGGAATTCCATTTGGGTTTGGACATTGAAATGTTGCTCCAAACGGACAAAGGGAAAGAGAGGAGTGGGAAGGAATGGGGTGAAATATTAAAGGCCGCAGGCTTCACCAAACACACGGTTACACGAATTCCTGCAGCACCTCTATCTGTCATTCAGGCTTACCCCTAATTTTATGTTATGTTTTCTTGTGACTTGTGACTTGTGACTTGTGAGTTGTGAGGGTATAAAATAATTCCTCTCTTGCAAAACCTAATTCCATTTCTTGTCAGATATATGTATATGTGGTCCTCGATCGGGCAATGCCATCGTCTCTGCAAAATAACAATGACATGTATGTCCAAGGCGACACTTGAATCTATATCTATATATCTATATAAAAATAATATCCGTGATGAATACTAACCTACTCTTATGAACAGTAACCTATCAATTCTCTCTCACAAAAATCCCCTTATGAACAGTAACTTACCTATTTTCTCAATATTCACTTTCTGCACGCAATCCAATACACATTTCTAATGATCAATAAGTAATCAATAACTCAAAATGTGTACAAGAAAAAATTCTAAAATTTTGATATTTTAAAACTAGATGATGAGACGAATCTAACAAGATCCCACTTGACTATATTTTTTCTTATATAGATGTTGTATAAGCATTAGTCAAAGGTTAATAATAAACAGTAGCAAAAGTTAATTCATTTTCACTATAAAATGAAGAAAAAAAAGTGAACTTTCAAAATATAGGAGAATCAAATTTGAGTGAAATTCATCTTAGATAATTTAATTTTATTAATTATTATAGATAAAGAATACTACCTAATAAAAGATGTAACAAAAACTTTATTGGTTGATATTTGAATAATTAACAGTAGCAAAAATCAATCTCTTTTCACTATAAAAATAAAGGAATTAATTAAAAGAAAAAACATATAATGCATCTTTCAAAATATAGGAGAACCAAATTCGAGCGAAATTCACATTTAATAATTTAATTTCATTAATTATTATAGATAAATAATACTGCCAAATAAAGGATGTAACAAAAACTTTATGGGTTGATATTATATTTATTCTTTAAATATAATTTCAAAATTTGTTATTATTCTTAACCAATACTCTATTAATTAAAATTATAGTTAAAGAATATATTGTAAATTATTCATAAGTACTTTATAGATTGATATTATATTCATTAACGAATAGAAAATATTTGTATTAGAATATTAACTAAATTAGATAAATTGCAATACGACAATAAGTTGATGAAACTATAGTCATTTTAATTTATCAATGGATTCATTTTACAATATTATTTCTTATATTTTTCTAATGTAATATGGAAATATCTACATTTTTATGAAATTTCTAATATCCCAACGCTTAAGGGTATGAATCAATATCAATAATCAATTATCGAGTACAATACGATTTCACGTACTTTCTATGTCAATGTATGACATTAGAGTCGTGAGTAGAAAGATTTTTATCTTTTGCTTTGTCATTCTTTTTGTCAATTCAATTATTGCTTGTAGTATAAGTATTTTTTAAGATAATAAATTGTAATAATATATGTTGGTCGATTTCTATGCAATGTATAGATATACTCATGTAATGCATAAAATAGTTTAAAGAGGTTGGAGAATGTAATCGACATAATAAAATTGAACAATTTTATTTGTTAAATTGGATAATTTTATCAATATTGTCCATAATTTCCGGGGATATACTAGTAAAAATAAAAATGTGGGCATCCCTATGAATAGTGACTATTCACAATGTTTGGCGTTTTACTCAGATTTGGATGGCTTTGAAGTATTGCTAGGTAGAGTTCTTTGTTTATGTTTGGCGTTTGACTAGTAAAAATAAAAATGTCGCTATCTTTGAATTATTGTTTTTTGTTTATATCTGTCACAATTATTCATAGAGTCACTCTGTGGTGTTCATATACTTCTCTGGATCTCTACCAGGTTAGCATTATATACATATATTCAATATAGTGTGTATTTAATTTCTACCCATTTCAAAAGTCCGGTTTTCCTTCCCCCAAATTTTCTAATTCCTTTCCACGTCGTTCTTTCAGCTGTGACTGGTCTCGGCTTCACCAACATAGTGAGTCTTAATTTTGTTAATTTTCTTGGTTCCAGTGCTTTTGAGATATTAATCATTGGGTGTTTTGGATCCGCTTTAGGGTGTGTTAATTTTGCTCACATATTGAGAGATGTGTATGTGTTTGTGATTCTAATTGTCCTTAACTGAGGATTTACCTACGGCAACCTCAATCCTATACCTCGGATTGTTCTTTGCATCTTTCATGGCAAAAATCGTTTTTTTCTCTCTTTTTTCTTCCAATCTCAAATTATAAGATTAGGTTAAATTTTATGGCTTGATTATGTTATTATTATTATTTTTAATTCACATGAATGTATTTGTACGTTCAATTCTTATTTTACTCTTTCTATATAAGTGTTTTTTTTCGGGGAATGGAGGGCCGAAGCCATTTATTTATTAAGTCTCTCTCTATATAAGTTTGTTTATAAATATTTGTATGTTCAATCATTATTTCAGTCCTCAAAATGGCAAGCTCAAAATTGGTTGAGGAAGGAGGGGATTTTATTGACAGTTTGTTCAGATGCACTTTTGGATTAACGAAACTGATGACAGTAAGATGTGCCATTGAGCTTGGGATTCCAGACATTGTGGAAAACCACCCCAATGGCATCACCCTAGCCGACCTCTCGTCTCAGGTGGGCTGCCCAGAACCATCCCTACACCGCATCATGAGGTTCTTGATTCATCACGGCTTCTTCAAACGCCTGAAATCCGACGACGATCCGGATTCCCCAATTGCCTACACCCCAACAACCCTTTCCCATCTCATAACCAAAGACAAAATGGCCTCTCTACTTCTCTTTGCTAGCAATGCTGAATCATTTGCCTGCAAATTAACCATGAGCAGCTTCCTGGTGTCGAAAAACAAAGAGATGACCACCGCTTTTGAGGCGGCCAATGGTGCCAACATCTGGCAGTATGCCATGGCCAATCCTGCTTTCAAACAAGTATTCAACAAAGGCCTAGGGTTCATAGCAAAACAGACTGTTAATACATTGTTGTGACAACTTAACCATGTACTTTTCATTGAGATGATCTACAGGTGTTGGCACATCCTGATGACGACGACAGACAGTTATCTCTGCTGTAGTTATGTGTTTTGTACTCTTTATATAGTGCAGGGTCTGTAATCTGTTTAGAAGAGTTCTTTGAGCGATTTTATTTTGTATTCATTCTAAGAGATCACAGTGAGAAAGTTTTGAGAGAGTCTTGTAAATGTTCTTCAAGAATTCATAGTGTGAGATACTTTTAGAAGAACAAGATTAGATTGAGATTACATTGGAATATCTGGAGATATTGTGATCTTCTATATTCAAGAAAGATCTGGAGGAATTCATGCGATCTAGAAGAAAGCCATGGTGAACGACAAACAGCGTTTCTGCCTTGGAAGATTCCATTTAGGGTGAGATCCCTACTGGCGTGTTGAGGGGGAGTTTCAACGACGCTAGCTCGACTGGATTGTATCATCTAGTGATAGAGTTTGGATTCTGTGTTAGGCATTGGTTAGCGTGTTTGTGTTTTGGTTTTTCTGTCTAGTGAAGGTCGCCTGGATTGGTATCCCCCAGACGTAGGTCGGAAGGACCGAACTGGGTTAACAAATTGGTTGTGTTCTTTACTGCTCTCATTATTACGTCGTTAACACATAGCATAAACAACCATAACAGAATCTTGAGTGTTTTAGGGGACCTACAAATTGGTATCAGAGCGAGTTCTCTAACGTAACTGAGAAAATCCATTCATTCAAGATTCAAGAAACATGAGTCGAGAAGGAGCGTCTAACACTCGTCCACCATTGTTCGACGGAAATGACTATGCCTATTGGAAAGCCAGGATGCGCAATTACCTGCTGGCACAAGGAGATGGTGTTTGGGACTCAGTCTTGGAGCCATGGATTCATCCAACAAGAACTGTTCGAACTGGAGAAGGAGAGACGGCCACGACTACAATTTGACCCGCGATAAATGCCGAGCTCACACAGGCCGAGAGGACTGCAAGATCAGCCAATTACACAGCTCTCAACGCGATTAGTGGTGCAATGGACGAAGCGCAATTCAGAATGATCGCCAATTGCACATCTGCTTACGAGGCTTGGAACTTCTTGGAGACTCAACACGAAGGTTCTGAAGATGTCAAGACAACGCGTCTACAACGGATTGAATCGATTTTTGACAGTCTAAGGATGACGAACGATGAGGATATCACTTCATACTTTGGGAGATTTCAAGACATTGTTAACCAAGCAACAGCTCTTGGAATGACTTTTGAATCATCTAAGCTCGTGAGGAAGTTTCTTAGAACTGTGTCTAAGAAGTATTCTGCGAAGGTTGCAGCCCTTGAAGAGGTGGAGAAAATCAAGACCATGTCATTGAGAGAACTAGTCGGCATTCTTCAAACATATGAGATCAATCACTTAGCCACTGAAAGATCAAGCAAGAACATTGCATTCAAGGCTGAGGAAGAACCAGCTGAAAGCTTTGAAGAAGAGGTTTCTTTGCTCTCAAAGAGAATCGGTAGAATGCTTCAGAATAAGCATTTCAAGAAATTTCAAAAGAAGAACAGATGTTCTGACAACCCGGTGACAACCGAGAAGCAGAACAGCAAATTTGAGAAGAAAACTGATGGGAAATTCAGGAAACCAAAGAAGGATAGAGATGATGACAGATCTGAGAAATCTTCTGAGATTATATGTTTTGAATGTAATGGGAGAGGCCATGTCAGAAAGGAGTGCCCTACTGCCAAGAAAAGGAGAGGAAAGGCACTTCAAGCTACACTAAGTGATAATGATTCAGAAGATGAACCTGAGGAAGAACAATCCAGTGATGAAGATGATGTAGTTGCCTTTGTTACGAGAGAAGCCAGTCCAGATCTCTTGGAAGGTAATCCTGAGTCAATAAAGTTAATTGCTGACATTTCATCTATTGTTTCAGGTGAATCAGGTAGTCTTTATGCCGAGCTTGTTGAAATCTATGAAGAACTAAAGGAAGAATATGAAGAAGCTGTACAGGAGAATGAGCAGTTGTTGAAACAACTCACTGACATCCGTCTGACTCTGGATAAAGCAGAAGCTGAAAAGATTAAGGCAATTGATGATCTAAAAGTTCTTAAGGGAAAGTATGATGAAGTGAAGCTTCAAATTTCTACTGTAACTAAAGAGAATGAATCATTCAGAGAGGAATCTATAAAGTTGAAAGTTAGAGTTGCTGACCTAGAGAAGATGACCAAAGGGAAAGGTAAACTTGATGAAGTTTTGTCTATTGGAAAAAGCTATAGAGACATGACTGGTATTGGGTACAAGAATCAAACATCTACTGGAAAGAGACTATTTGTTAGTGGTGGAAATCTGAATGCTGAAGAAAGTTCACTGACACATCAGAATGTTCCTACATCACCCAAACGACGAAGAGACTGTCTGTATTGCAACTTACCTGGTCATTCAGCTGAAACGTGCATGAGGATAGTTCGTGACCTTATGAACGGACGTCCAGTAGTTTGGCCTCATGAAGACCTAAAGAAGAAGATTCGAATTCAGATGGAATGGGTGCCAAAGAGGAAGGAAAGTAATTGCTTTGTTGTTCTATCATCGCAGCAACAACCACGTTCTAGAAAGTGGTACTTTGATTCAGGCTGTTCTAGACACATGACAGGTAGTAAGGAGATCCTCAACAACTTTACAGACAAAGACTGTGGAGATGTAGTCTTTGGTGATGGTGCTAGAAGCAAGATCACTGGTTATGGTAATGTAAAGGATGGTGAACTTTCTAAACTTTCTAGAGTTTATCATGTTGAAGGGCTTACTACTAATCTCATTTCAATTAGTCAATTGTGTGATGAAGATTCTCTTGTTATTTTTAACAAATTTCTTTGTCAAGTATTTGATCACAGGAGAAACAATATCATGACTGGTAAACGTTCTAAGAACAATTGCTATACCTTGGAAGCTAATCTAGATCAGGCACTTGTAAGCATAGATGACCTCACAAATTTATGGCACAAGAAGCTTGGACATCTCAACTATCAATCATTGTACAAGCTAAGTTGTTCAGCCGCTGTCAGAGGTCTGCCTAAACTACACAACAACAAAGATCTTACATGTGTGGACTGTTCAAAAGGAAAGCAAACCCGAGCTCAACATAAGAAGACTGATGGAGTCTCTACAGATCATTGCTTAGAACTAATTCATATGGATCTTATGGGTCCAACAGAAACTGAAAGCCTTAATGGCAAAAGGTATGTTTTAGTTTGTGTTGATGATTTTTCGAGATTCACTTGGGTATGTTTTCTCAGGAGCAAAGATGAAGCTTTCCAACACTTTGAAAAGCTAAGCCCGAAGTTGATGAATGAAAAGCAAACTAAAATTCAAAGGATCCGTTCTGATCATGGTAGAGAATTTGAGAATCAGGAGTTTGAACATTTCTGCAACAACCATGGAATATTTCATGAGTACTCTGCCCCAAAGACACCTCAACAGAATGGAATTGCTGAAAGGAAGAATCGGACACTTCAAGAGATGGCACGTTCAATGCTACATGCTACTGCACTTGGAAAATCATTTTGGGCCGAAGCAATTCATACAGCTTGCCACATCATCAATCGTGTGTTGTTGAGACCCCATACTAACAACACTCCATATCAAATCTGGAATGGTAAAACTCCTACTGTTAAATACTTTCATATTTTTGGATGTAAATGTTTTGTCTACAGGGATAGAGAGCAAATTAAGAAGTTTGATGCTAGAGCTGAAGAAGGATGGTTTTTGGGTTACTCCAATAACTCAAGAGCTTATCGAGTTTATCTGATCCAATCTCGAAAGGTTATTGAAACAGTAAATGTCCTTTTTGAGGATAAATATTGTTTACCTAGAGATTATGATGATGATACAGCCCCAAGCGTTGATACTCCATTAGATATTCCTGATGTTGGTACATCCAGTCAACAACAGTCAGAAGGAATAGTCATTAATGATGATGGAGAAGATGATCATGAGGATAATCCAGAGAATGATCATTCGAGTGCTAAAGCTGATGTTTCTGATAAGAGAAGAGGTCCAAGGACTCTAAAGCATCACTCACAGCAAGACATTATAGGTGATCCTAGTGCTCAACGCCTAACTCGAAGCAAAAAGGTCAATTACAGAGAATTGGCAGGATTAAATTGCTTCATATCTAGAGTGGAACCTAAGAATGTATCCGAAGCCCTACAAGATGAGTATTGGATAGCAGCCATGCAAGATGAGTTGATCCAGTTTGAAAGAAACGATGTTTGGGAGTTGGTTGAACAACCGAAGAACATCAATGTTATTGGTACGAAATAGGTCTTTAGGAATAAAACTGATGAGCAAGGCAACATTATAAGGAATAAAGCTCGCCTAGTTGCTCAAGGTTTTACACAGATAGAAGGTCTGGATTATGGTGAAACGTTTGCACCTGTTGCAAGGATGGAAGATGTTCGAATTTTGTTAGCATTTGCATGCTCTATGGATTTCAAGCTGTATCAACTGGACATCAAGACAGCTTTCTTAAATGGAAAGATCAAGGAGGAGATCTTTGTGGCACAACCTACTGGTTTTGAAGATCCTACTAGACCGAATCATGTATATCGAGTAAAAGGTGCACTTTATGGACTAAAGCAAGCCTCTAGAGCTTGGTATGATCGATTGTCTTCATTTCTCATTCATAATGGATATAATAGAGGAGAAGCTGATAAGACGATGTTTGTGAAGCATGAAGACAACCAATTCATAATTGCACAGGTATATGTTGATGATATAATTTTTGGATCGACGTCTGAACATCTCAGAAACAACTTTGTTCAAGCTATGCAATCAGAGTTCGAGATGAGCATGATGGGAGAGTTGACTTACTTTTTAGGACTTCAAGTGAAACAAATGAAAGATGGAATGTTTCTTAGTCAAGAAAAGTACGCTCGGAATATGCTAAAGAGATTCAAGTTGGAAGATAGCAAGATTGCTAGAACTCCACAGGGTCAACAACAGAAGTTATCTAAAGATGATCAAGGAGCTAATGTAGATCAGAAGCTATATAGAAGTATGATTGGAAGTTTACTCTACTTAACAGCTACTAGACCAGACATATCCTTTAGCACTGGAGTTTGTGCTAGATTTCAAGCAAATCCTAAGGAAGTGCATTTGAAAGCTGTTAAACGCATCATGAGATATGTGAAAGGAACTATTGGACTAGGGATTTGGTTCTCTAAAAGATCAAGTTTGGATTTGATAGGGTTCACTGACTCGGATTGGGCAGGATGTTGTGATGACAGAAGGTCAACAACGGGAGGATGTTTCTATCTAGGAAATAATTTAGTATGTTGGTTTTCTAGAAAGCAGAACATAGTTGCATTATCTACAGCGGAAGCAGAGTATATTGCTGCAACTTGTTGTTGCTCACAATTGATGTGGATGAAATAAGTCTTATGTGATTATGGGATCAAGAAAGATGATTTCAAGGTGTATTGCGACAATACAAGTGCAATTAACATTTCAAAGAATCCTGTTCTACATAGTCGCAGCAAACATATTGATATAAGGTATCATTTTATAAGAGATTTGGTTGAAGAGGGTGTGTGCAACATTGAGCATATTGGGACGTTGGAACAACGGGCTGACATCCTTACTAAAGCACTCGACGGTGAAAGGTTTGAAACACTTAGATCCACTATGGGCCTTTGCTATTCTAGTTAAATTTGATCAATGTCTATGTTTATTTTTGCATTTTACACTTGATCTAGTCCATAAGTTTTGTAGGCCCAAATTCATTTTGGATAGAGTTTTGGAGAAACTGTCGTCCTACAGTCATGATGACTGCAAACTGACGCCTCAGTCACGTCGCACGTCAGGGGAAACCGTCGTCTCTCTCTCGCCTCTTCATCTTCGTTTTCTCTCTTTATAATCGATAGTTTGGGTTTTCATTTTACTTCATATCAGTTTCTAGCTTGAGTTTTGCAGTTTTTCTACCTATGGCTTCATCTTCCTCAACCAACCTACCCGAAAAGGCCTCTGATCCATCTCAAACAACTTCAGAGCCCCCGATTACTTCAGAAAACCCAAACCTTTCTGAAAATGTAGTTGAGGAACACAATGTTACGCCAGGAAACACTACTCAAAACCCCACTGAAGCTGTAGAAACCCAACTTGCAGAATTTGCTGAAAACGCTGAGCCTATTGTCACTATGTATCCAACCCCTCCTCCTAGTCCAGTGCAAAACCCTCCTCAAGATCCTACTCCAAACCCTACTGAGAAATCCACTGAAAACCCCACCGAAGCCACTCCAAATCCTGTCGATGTTGAAGCCGAACATGTCCAGGAAGAAGAAGAAGACCATATTCTGCCTCATAATGAACCAGAGGTCCCAGAACAAGCTAATGTTGGAACCGAGGTCCGACGACCATCTACTAGGTCTTCTCAAAGAAAGAAGCGGAGCACCTCTACCAGTGATGTTGGTACACCTGCTAAACGACCAAGGACCCAGAGGACTCCAGAGACCACAAAGCGAGATTTACAGTCACAACGAGCATTCAACATGACATACTTCACCAAGGAAATGATGCTATTCGGAACCAAAGACCTTGTCAACAGAAAGTTCATCCCAGAGGAGACTTTTGTCCACTCTTCATACACGGACCTAGGGTTCGTTGAATTTCTTGAAGAAAGACATTTACTGAAGTGGTCAAGGGTGTTTAAAGCTTACTCTCCAACACTGGTCAGAGAGTTCTACGCCAATTTACATCCTGATGTTCTCAACAAAAAGTCTCCGTGGTTCGGTAAGATATACATTAGAGGCAAATTTATTGATTTAACTCCTGGTGTTATCAATGCGTTGTTAGAACTTGCACCAAACGACGATCTCGGTGATCCAATGGAGTATTTGCCTCACTCGCCTACTGACATAGCTTATACCATTTCAAATGAGAGGGCTTTCGACTTTGGCCGGAAGAAGTGCAGTGTTTCTGACATGACCATGAAATTTCACTGCTTGTTCTATTTGTGTCGTGCAAACATTCTGCCAACATCGAACGCCTCACAGCCTTCACTGGAAATGGACTGCTAGTCTACCATACCCTGGCCTTATCACTTTGTTGCTGCATCATAATGGCATTAAGACCAAGAAGGATGACCTGATCAAGATAAATGCACATTCCCCTTCCCAAGAGCTTTGTGACAAGCATAATGACTTCAAGGAAGGACCACCACCGTCAGGAACCGATCTCATTTTGCAGATCAAATCTGAATTGCTTGCCCTTAGTGACAAGCAGACAAAGATCAGTCAGGAAGCCATTGCTACCAAGCGCAAGATTGCACAAATTATAAGTATGCTTCCAGGTTCCCTGTCTCCAACCCGCAAGGCCTCTTCAAGTGGAGCTCGTTCAGAAGAGCAGAATCCATTTGCTGATGAGGAAGAGGATTCTTCAGATGGAGTTGTTTGATCCATCAAGGGGGAGAAATGGTGTGGTGGTGTCTATTTTGGTGGTCATCTCGATGTGGTATGGTTGTTGGTACTTTTTGGTAACGACTCTCTGAACTGAACGTTTTAATGATTTTGATGGATGTTATGATGGATGTTGAAACTTTGTTTTTGATGAACTGTGATAGACTATGGACTCTCTTTTAATGTCGTCTTTGATGTTTTACTTTGATAATATTTTGCTACTTTTTGATGTGCCTGTCTATACTGATCTTATTTGCTTATTGCTTGATACTTTTAATAGACACCTTTGTGATGGATAATCATCTCCATGAAATGTGGGGGAGATTGTTAATACATTGTTGTGACAACTTAACCATGTACTTTTCATTGAGATGATCTACAGGTGTTGGCACATCCTGATGACGACGACAGACAGTTATCTCTGCTGTAGTTATGTGTTTTGTACTCTTTATATAGTGCAGGGTCTGTAATCTGTTTAGAAGAGTTCTTTGAGCGATTTTATTTTGTATTCATTCTAAGAGATCACAGTGAGAAAGTTTTGAGAGAGTCTTGTAAATGTTCTTCAAGAATTCATAGTGTGAGATACTTTTAGAAGAACAAGATTAGATTGAGATTACATTGGAATATCTGGAGATATTGTGATCTTCTATATTCAAGAAAGATCTGGAGGAATTCATGCGATCTAGAAGAAAGCCATGGTGAACGACAAACAGCGTTTCTGCCTTGGAAGATTCCATTTAGGGTGAGATCCCTACTGGCGTGTTGAGGGGGAGTTTCAACGACGCTAGCTCGACTGGATTGTATCATCTAGTGATAGAGTTTGGATTCTGTGTTAGGCATTGGTTAGCGTGTTTGTGTTTTGGTTTTTCTGTCTAGTGAAGGTCGCCTGGATTGGTATCCCCCAGACGTAGGTCGGAAGGACCGAACTGGGTTAACAAATTGGTTGTGTTCTTTACTGCTTTCATTATTACGTCGTTAACACATAGCATAAACAACCATAACAGAATCTTGAGTGTTTTAGGGGACCTACACAGACCATATCCGTACTTCTGGAAAACTATAAGGCTGTGTTTGATGGGATTAATTGTTTGGTGGATGTTGGGGGTGGGGATGGAAGCGCTTTGCGTGCTATAGTGAAAGCGTGCCCTGGGATTGTCCGAGCTGTTAATTTTGATCTTCCACATGTGGTGTCCGAATCCAAGGATGATCATGATTGTCTAGAATATGTTGGTGGTAACATGCTTGAGAGTGTCCCAAAGGCGGATGCTGCTTTAATTAAGGTATATTATACATATACTACAAGAATTATTTCCTGTTTTAGCGACCAAAAAAAATTGGTAAAATTCGGTCGTTAAAGAGGTTAGGGACCGAAATTCGTTAGCTACCACAATTTTAGCTACAAAATTCAGATCTTTTCTAGTAGTATATATACAGTTTCTTGTGTTATTTCGATGTGTGTTGATTGCAGTCAGTGTTACATGATTGGGATGACGAAACGTGTGTGAAAATCTTGAAGAATATCAAAGAGGCAATTCCAATGGAAACCGGGAAAGTGATCATTGTGGAAAGTGTAATGGAGGATGATGTCCTAAAGGAAGAAGGAGGTGATGATAACAAGTACAGAGAGTATCATTTGAGTCTGGACATAGAAATGATGGTTCAAACAAGTAAAGGAAAAGAAAGAACCTTTAAGGAATGGGCGGATATATTAAACGCTGCAGGCTTCACCAAATACAAAATTACACCAATTCGAGCCCCTCAATCTGTCATTGAGGCTTATCCCTAATTTTGTGGAGGGAGGCCGATCATGTATGTATCTGATGTGATAGTTGTGTTGTCTGATTAATGACATGGTGTGTTTTATGTGATGGGAGAAATGTTCTGTGCGATGCGATACTCACTCACTCTTAAGGGGTTGTATCGTAACCCGATTGTTTGTGGAGTACTACTTTGTATACTGCTGTTAGACAAATGTACGTACTGAGCATGGCTGCATCTGTTTCAATAATCAGTAAGCATGGATGCAGCTTTCATTAATGTGTGTATATTTTACACATAATAATAATAATAATAATTTCTTGTCTTTTCTTCTGTAACTTTGATGTGTGTTTTAATTAATGGCAGTCGGTGTTACATGATTGGAGCGATGAAGAATGTGGGAAAATCTTGAAGAATATCAAAGAGGCAATCCCAAAGGAGACTGGGAAAGTGATCATTGTGGAAAATGTACTGATGAGTGACGATGATGATAAGAACAGAGAATTCCATTTGGGTTTGGACATTGAATTGTTACAAACAAGTAGTAGTTATACACACCCTCCGTTCTTTAAAGAATGGAACATTGGTAAATTTGGTATTGTTCATACAAGCGCTTTAACTTAAAGTCTTATCATAGTTATACAAGTTAACATCTAGCCAAGTGAGATCTTGTTAGATTCGTCTCGCCGAGTAGTTTTTAAATATCAAACTTTTAGAATTTTTACTTGTACCGAACTTGAGTTATTAATGATTTAAAATGTGCATTGGACTGCGTGTACTGTAGTGTCCGTTGCAATTTTTAGAAAACGGAGGGAGTATATTGAAGGGTACGGTATCCATCAATCAGTCTCGCAGCCTCATAAGTCATAAATCACAATTTGTCCAACTCAATTGGCAAA
The DNA here is from genome assembly GCA_030278955.1 of Hygrophila difformis. NCBI lineage: Eukaryota > Viridiplantae > Streptophyta > Magnoliopsida > Lamiales > Acanthaceae > Hygrophila > Hygrophila difformis. Next base: position 1,436,206 of record JAOANR010000010.1, read on the forward strand.
AATATCAATATACATTGATATATGGTAATGTCGTAGTTGTTGAATTGTCGACTACATTGCTCACATGCCATGTTCAACAATATGTATGAATTCAATCCGGTTACGGTACATTCTTTAACCTTTTAAGAGTTTGCATGTACAGACATTACAAAAAATATATCTCGCATCACATAATATATCTCTCACATCACATATTTATTGGATTCGGTGTCGATATTGGATATGTAATTTAAAGAAATTTTGAAGATATTTGAAATTTCGTTGAAAATTTCGAAGATATTTGATAAGTTTGGTTTTGATTTTAAGAAAATCACAGAAATTAGTACAAGAAGTTGGAAATTTAAATTTAAATTTTATATTTATTTCAAACACTATTTTAGATATTTTAAAATAAAAAAATAATATCTAATTAATATAAAAAATAAATAAATTATACGTTTTAATTAACAAATATAATCAATCGAAACTCAAATAAATGATGAAGTTAAATACTAATAATTTAACAGTATTGTTAACACCTAAAAATGTATTAATAAAGTCCAAAATTAGTTACCGACCAAAATCGCATTTAACGCCAGGTATCAAGGGTTGAACGGAAGATAGTTAGGACCAATCCATGGATCCCGAGCAAGTTATTATCTCCAAATAAAGGCGCAGCCCGCAAACAACATATCCGAGCAACAAAACTGCCCGAGTAACGCCACTTGAGGAAGACAATTCCGAGCATACTGAATTTGATATGTACTTCCTCCGTTTTCTTTAAGTGTAACATTTCTGATTTATTTAAAAGTTTGAAATTTAAAAACCTAATATGAGACGAATCCAAAAGATCTCTCTTGATAATATTATTTTTTTTATAATGACAAAAATAGAAATTAAAGTGCTACAATTAATAGTAAAAAATAATTAACTTAAAAAAAAAACGGAGGGAGTACAATCTATCCAATCCACATCCTTATCAACCTCCAAAGCAATTAAATTTTGCTGCTGCTGTGAATTTAGATTCCCCCCTGCCTGTTGTGGCTCCTCTACATCATTTCAGGCTCGTAATTCAACCAATCCGCTTACATTATTTCGTCCATCAAATCCTCCTCACTGTTTTCCAACTTTTTTTTTTTTTTTTTTTTGTTTATATCTGTCACAAGTATTCATATAGTCTGTGTGGTGTTCATATACTTCCCTGGATCTGTACCAGGTTAGCAGCACTTTATACAATGACGGACTCATAAATTTTCGACCGGTAGGACTGGAAAATCTCTTGGATAAAGTTTATGAAGACGAAATAATCGGTATCTATCAAACTTGAAGAATTGGTCTCTGGGATTAAGATGAGAAATATAAAGTAGTAACTCCGAATTTTTTTTTTAGAGAATCGATTTTTCATATCTCTTAATTAATCAAATCTAAAGCCGATGAAAAAAATATTCAAGTTAATTCGAAAATATTAATATAAGCACAAATTCTATGACAAATTCAAATAACAAAAATACTAATCGTATGGAATATTTCCACCTTATAATGATGAAAATATGTGATATGTTATTTGGTTAGCGTATAAAATGCTCATGCAAAAGCAAAATTTCATCAAAAAGGAAAAAATAAAGAATTTTTACTCAATTAATTTCAAATTAATAATTTAACATAATTGTGATTTTTATAATTAAAAGAAAAGGAAAAAATAAAGAGGTGGGGCTGGAGCGCCACCTAGCCTAGGCGTAGATTCGCCTATGCTTTGCCTAAGGTTTATTACAATTTTTTTTTTTTAAAAAAAAAAAGTTGGGCTAGAGCCCCACCTAACCTAGGCGTAGATCCGCCTCTGCTTCTAGATGATTTTGCTCTTCTATTTTTTAGAAATGTAAACATAGAAAATGAGATTAGGCCATCATAAATAATTAAAGAAACATAACTCTAGGATGATCACATGATTATCCGCAGCCACTGAAGGACCCGGAAATTTTCGACTGTTAGGGCTGGAAAATCTCTTGGATAAAGTTTAAAAAGACGAAATAATCGGTATTCTCTAGGATCTAGACAAAATATAAAGTAGTAACTTCAAACTTGTTTTAGTGGATCGATTATTCATTTATCTCATTTAATCAAATCGAATGCCTATGAAAAAAATATTCAAGTTAATTGGAAAACATTAATATAAGCACAAATTCTATGTCAAAATAAAATAATAAATATACTTATAATCGTATTGAATGTTTCCACCTTATAACGATGAAAACATGTGATTTCTTATATGATTATATTAGCCTAAAATGATCTTGCAAAAGCAAGATCACCAAAATATAATTTTACTCAATTTAATTTCATACTAATAATTTAACATAATTATTATTTTTAATAATTAACAAAAGGAAAAAATGAAGGGGAAAAAACAAAAAAAGAGGCGGGGCTGGAGCGCCACCTAACCTAGGCGTAGATCGCCTCTGCTTTGCTCTTCCGTTTATTACAAAGTCAATCCAAAAAAAAGAGGTGGAGCTCCTAACCTAGGCATAGATCCGCCTGTGACTATATACATATATTCAATATAATATTTATTTAATTTCTACCCATTTAAAAAGGTCCGATTTTCATTCCCCCAAGTTTCTAATTCATCCACGTCGTTCTTTCAGCAGTGACAGTGTCGGCTTCACCTACATAGTGAGTGTTAATTTTGTTAATTTTCTTGGTTCTGGTGCTTTTGAGATATTCATTGGGTGTATGTTTTGGATGGGGTGTGTTAATTTTGCTCACATGTCTTTTGAGAGATGTGTGCGTGTTGTGATTCTAATTGTTCCATTTACTGTGGATTTACCAATGGCTATTTATTCCATTTCATCCTCATTTTCAGTTTTCCACACAATTGTCCGAGAACCCCAATCCTATACCTCAGATTGTTCTTTGCATCTTTGAGAACAAAAGTCATTTTTCTCTCTTTCTCCTTCCAATCTCAAATTATAAGATTAGCTTAAATTCAATTAAATGACTAACCCTTCGAGGATTCCGTGGGCATTGAAGGGTTGTTCCTCCCAAAGCAGAATTCTGCATACACAAAAAAAGCTCAAACCCGAGAGATTTTTGTTTAAGCTGCCAGAACCCCATACCACTCAGGGCAACTGGTTTTTGGTTAAATTCAATTAAATTTTATGGCTTGATTATGTTATTATTATTATTATTTTGAATTCACATGAATGTATTTGTATGTTCAACTCTTCTTTTAGCTAGTCTCTCTATATAAGTTGGTTTATAAATATTTGTATGTTCAATCATATTTCAGTCAACTATAAAAGTATGTTGCATATTTGAAAAGTAATGAAGTTCTGTAGTTGTCATATCATCTAATAAATTTTGATAAAATTCATAAATGTATGGGAGAAATTTTGAGTATGAACCACTTATCAGTATATGGCCACATTTTGTAAAAATAAGAGAGATCAGGCTATGGAACAAACTACCAATTTTCTCTATTGATCTTTCTCAAATCATATGTACTTTGTAGGCACAGAAATTATTAATGGCAAGCCCAAAATTGGTGGAGGAAGGAGGGGAGTTTATTGGCAATTTGTTCAGATGCACTTTTGGATTAACAAAACTGATGACAGTAAGATGTGCCATTGAGCTTGGGATTCCAGACATTGTGGAAAACCACCCCAATGGCATCACCCTAGCCGACCTCTCGTCTCAGGTGGGCTGCCCAGAACCATCCCTACACCGCATCATGAGGTTCTTGAATCATCACGGCTTCTTCAAACGCCTGAAATCCGATGACGATCCGGATTCCCCAATTGCCTACACCCCAACAACCCTTTCCCATCTCATAACCAAAGACAAAATGGCCTCTCTACTTCTCTTTGCTAGCAATGCTGAATCATTTGCCTGCAAGTTAACCATGAGCAGCTTCCTTGAGTCGAAAAACAAAGAGATGACCACGGCTTTTGAGGCGGCCAATGGTGCCAACATCTGGCAGTATGCCATGGCCAATCCTGCTTTCAAACAAGTGTACCACAAAGGTCTGGGGTGCATAGCAAAACAGACAATATCCCTACTCTTGCAAAACTGTAAGGCTGTGTTTGATGGGATTCATTGTTTGGTGGATGTTGGGGGTGGGGATGGAAGCGCTTTGCTTGCTATAGTGAAAGCATGCCCCGGGATTGTCCGAGCTGTTAATTTTGATCTTCCACATGTGGTGTCCGAATCCAAGGATGATCATGATTGTCTGGAATATGTTGGTGGCGACATGTTTGAGAGTGTCCCAAAAGCGGATGCTGCTTTAATTAAGGTATATTATACATATACTACAAGAATTTTCTGTTTTAGCGACCGAAAAAAAAATTGGTAAAATTCGGTCGCTAACCTCTAAAGAGGTTAGCGACTGAATTTCGTTAGCGACCACCATTTTAGCGACGAAATTAGTTAGCTACCAAATCCAGATCTTTTCTAGTAGTATATATACAGTTTCTTGTGTAATTTTGATGTGTGTTGATTGCAGTCAGTGTTACATAATTGGGATGACGAAACGTGTGTGAAAATCTTGAAGAATATCAAAGAGGCAATTCCAATGGAAACCGGGAAAGTGATCATTGTTGAAAGTGTAATGGATGATGATGTCCTAAACGAAGAAGGAGATGGTGATGATAACAAGTACAGAGAGTATCATTTGAGTTTGGACATAGAAATGATGGTTCAAACAAGTAAAGGAAAAGAAAGAACCTCCAAGGAATGGGCGGACATATTAAACACTGCAGGCTTCACCAAATACACAATTACACCAATTCCAGCCCCTCAATCTGTCATTGTGGCTTATCCCTAATGGTCCTTTAATTTGTTTTCCTTTGATTGATTGAACCATCATTTCTATGTCCAAATCCAAAATAATTCGACCACCCAATAAAGAAAGGCGCATACATGTCAGAAAATTTATACGTACTTCCTCTATTTTCTTTAAGTGTAATATTTTTTATTTATACTTATGCCAATACACATTTTAAATTATTAATGACTTAAATTCTGTATGAGTGAAATTTTAAAAGTTTAATATTTAAAAATCAAAAGATGAGACGAATCCAATAAGATTTCAGTGTATAACTATGACAAGAATAGAAGTCAAAGTGCTACAATAAAGAGTTAAAAAAAAAATCAAAAAGTTACACTTAAAAAATCAAACATTGCGACCATCAATACATCTAATATGGCAAACCTCAATGTCTGTTTATAGCTTCAACGGCATTCCTCAAGCGTCTATTTATACTTTTTACAAATCAAACATTACGGCCATCAATAAGGCTTCATCAACAGAAAAATGTCTCTTAAAAAAGATATGGCAAGTTCAAAATTACATGAGGAATTAAGAAGAACACGCTTTAAAGGCTTTGCAAATTTGTGGTTTTGGATTTACTCTAATGGTAACAATGATGAAAAATATTGTGTGGAACATGTTGGGGGCGAGACATGTTTGAAACTTTTCCAAGTGCATGCAGATGCTGCGTGCTTCACTTATGGTACGGTTAAATTGCACCATGCATCCCATCTAGGGTTTTTGCAATCTACGTCCATATCGTCCCATAATTAACCCGTGAATATATATTTACAAATTTTGTCACAAAATCCCTTTCAAGATGGTTTTAAGATCACACTAGCTAATTAAATTGATATATGATTATTATAGTGGGTGCTACATGATTGGGATGATGAAGACCGTGTGAAGATCTTAAGGAATTGCCAATCTTATTCAGTTTCGAAGTCAAAAGTCGTTGGGCAGAAGCATTATTGTAATTTGGCTATTGATTGTTTTATTTGCTAGTTTCGAAGTCTCAGATTGATTATATGTTGGGTTATCCTTGTTTATATGGACATGGGTCACTCTGCTTATTTTCAATTGGTTTTAGGTTGAAGCCCCGGATCCATCTTATTTCTAACATGGTATCAGAGCCATGTGTACTCATTTGGGTATCTTGTTGTTCCCGAGATGAATCATCATCTCGAGGAGAGGTGTTAAAATCCCACATGATTATATGTTAGGTTAAAGTCCCGGATCCATTTTATTTCTAACAGCTGGTATGGAGTTTATTCTTTCTATATATATAAAATTGAAATCATTAAAACTAAAATATCTGCAAATATCATTTCATATTCGGGAAAGTACCACACACAAAATGGAATGTACAACAACTGCTGCAGAAGAAGCGCAAGCCCGAGCCCAGCTCTGGAAGTACATTTTAGGAAACATAGAACTATCCGCCGTCAAATGCGCCGTCGAACTCCAAATCCCCGACATCCTCCAATCCCACGCCGCCGCCTCCGCCAGCCCCATCACCCTCGCCGAACTCTCTTCGGCGGCGGGCTGCTCCGCGCCGTCCCTTCGCCGCATCATGCGGCTCCTCACTCACCGCGGCATCTTCAAAGAGGTCAAATCGGAAAACCAAAATTCCCCAATTTCTTACACCCAAACAACCCTTTCCCGTCTCCTGACGAAGGACAATATGGCGCCGATGGTCCTTCTGACCACCAGCCCGGCGATGGTCGATGCCAGGATGGCACTGAGCAAGGCGGTGGTCGCCGGCGGCGATAAAAGCGCCTTCGAAATCGCCCACGGCGTGAATCTGTGGCAGTACGCGGCGGAGAATGCGTTCCACAGTAAATTGTTCGTTGACGGCATGGCCTGCCAGGCGAGGTTCACCATTTCCACGGTGGCGGAACGCTGCGCTACGGCGTTTGAGGGGATCCGTTCGTTGGTGGACGTTGGCGGCGGGAACGGAACGGCTCTGCGTGTTTTGGTCAATGTCTGCCCATGGATAATCCGGGCCGTCAATTTTGATCTGCCACATGTTGTGTCCTCGTCCGTCGATGACGACCACGTGTCGCACATCGGAGGCGATATGTTCCAAGCAATTCCAAAGGCTGATGCTGCACTCCTCATGGTACATTTCAACCCTGAATTTTCAAATTAAATTCAATTATTAAATTTTAAAAAAAAAATTAATCACCCAAAAATAATTAAAATTTCTAATTTGATCTTTGTATAACATTTTTTTATAGCCGTAAACCAGCCGAGCTTTGGGTGTTTGAGCTCGGCTCGTTAAGCATTCGAGCTCGATCGGCTCGTGTTCGTTCGTTAAAACGAGCCAACTTGCTCTTTTGTTCAGCTCGGTTCGTTTGAGCTCGTTCCGCTCAATTAAAAATTTATCAGAAAAATAGGAATCATTCATCCAATCAATGGTTGCTTTTTTCCACAGTATTGAAATTGTCAAACGAACATATACGAGCATACAAAATTACAAAATTACCCCGTTAACGAATATATACGAACACTTTCGAACTGTTCGCGAACAAAGCTCGTGTTCGTTCGTTAAGAAAACGAGCTCGTGTTCGTGTTCGATCTCGGCTCGTTAAGCTTTGCAAACGAACAGTTAACGGACGAACACGAATCGGACCGAGTTTTGTTCGCGAACTGTTTGTTTGTTTTACATCTCTTACATTATTTTTTGCAGTCGGTGTTGCATGATTGGGATAACGAGGCATGTATAAAGATACTGAAAAATTGTAAAGAAGCCATTCCTGAGGAGACTGGGAAAGTTATAATTGTGGAAACTGTAAGAGACGAGGACGAGGACGACGAGGAGGACAGGGAATACAAGGGTTTTCAATTGGCAATGGATGTCGGGATGATGATTCACACCATTAAAGGAAAGGAGAGGACTTCTAAGGAATGGGGCGATATTATTACATTGGCTGGATTTTCTAAACATGCCATTACATATATTCCAGCAACCCATTCTGTAATTGTGGCTTATCCTTAACTATGTCGCGGCTATAAATTTGGACACTTGTGTCGCAATATAAGGTAAGGATTTTGCTGAGAATCCAGTATTTAAATTAAAGAACGTTTGGGCCGAGTTTGTTGATTTGGGCTTGAATATTATCAATTAGGCCCATTTGAGGTCCAATTTGAGAATGTTTTAAACCCAAATCTATTTGGGCCCAATATTTTGAGTATCTTAGATTTCGTGGAGATCAATGAGAATAAAAATAATTTCTATACCAAGATTTCGAAAGTTTTTATTTTTAATCAAGACATGTAATTGAACTCAGACTCTTGTGGTCCACTCAAGTCAACTGCGGTTGGTTTTAGTTTAGTATTATTATTTTTAGTAATATTATTTTTATATCCTCAAAAATAAAAGTTATACATATTCTCGAAATGAAAATATTAGAGAGCATATTCTCAACTTTAAAATACTAGTACAAGTTTATTCAAACTCTAGTGTTTATAAAAATGCTTCAACTTGCATTGACTTTAATATGAGATATTCATCACTAGTTTTTCCCTATATGTGATGGATTTTATTCCACATTCGAAAATCAATACCTGGACTTTAATTTGTTTTCCTTAAATAAGAGTTCCATCTCTTTTACTTAAAATATCTCCTAATTATTCCTAACAAGTTCTTGATATTAAATTTCAACCCAAATTTTCAGCAATTGGTTAGAAATTAAATTGGCATTAAAAAGAAAGAAAAATGGAAATTAGTTTAATTAAGCGAGTGGATGGTGTTAATCACAATAAAGCCCCCATTCAATAGAGATGAGTAGGATATGACTAATAATGTAGATATGCTTATATAGTACTATTATTTATTAGTCCACATTAAATTAACATTTATTAAATAAATTTTGTGGATAAAACTTTTTACATCCGTATATGTAATAGTAGTATATTAGAAGGAAAAATGTTGGTGGTGGAATTATGTGGCAACAAATATTTAAGACTTATAATTGAATATAATAATGTTAGCAACTAGCATCAACCACTATACATATTTATGCTTTAAGGGATTTCAAATCCTTGAAATAAGATGTATTTGTGTATTGATTCCATATTATTTATCTGAAATTATAGTACTAATTTTGTTAGCCACCATACATATAAAAAAAAAAAAAAAAAATACTACTATAAATGATTATGTGGAATAGAATACACATGTAATGAACCAATTGACCAATTCTGTAATAGAGAAAGTCCAAATTGAACAGAGTATTATTGATGCTACCACCGCAGACATGCTATACAATGAATTGACACTAGCACGTGCCAGACTCAAAAATTCTTAAGATGGATTTTAAATTGCACAAATTTAATTTGAGATAATGACGAAAAAAATTATTAACTGAATAATAATTCTATTTGGTATATATATCCCACTTTCAGTATTTATTAATTTTAGTTCAATAGAGACTGAGAGAGAGATAATAATGTTCGTGAAATATAATTGGCTAATTGCCATAAACGCACGTTAAATTTTTTAATTTATGTACAGATGCTCCAAAAAAAAGAGGTACTGTAGATAAATAAATTGAATAAATTTACAACAACGAGTAGTGTTTCAAATTACATTCCACGTGGGATGAGAACTTAGCCCAAGTGGTTAAATCCTTTGACTTCCAACGGAATGTTGGAGGTTGGATTTTCGGTTACCGACCCGCTCCCACCATCCCTTTTTCCAAGCCTTTGATGGCTCCTAAAAAAACAAAAATAAAAAAAATTCCATTCCACATGAGAAAACGTTAATTAAATTCAATAGTTCAAACTTGAAATTAAAATTGGAAAATCATACTAAAATTTTCCAAATTCCGCTGGCTGGGGACGTATTCTGTACGTAATGACTTGCTGTATTGGGATCAAGTCTAAATGAAACTTCTCCCAGTTATTATTCACATTTTATTTTTCATTTATTGAACCCTAAATTAAAAGATGAATTGAAGGAACTCCAATCTTCATACTTATTGCAACGAAAAAAAAGTTCTTAGAAGAAAATATATATATATAGCTCGATCGGCTTCGAAACCAATTATTGCATCGATAATGTTCTAATTCGAGGATTATGGGTGTATTCGTTTCAGATTTTTATGGATTTTAAAAAGTCGGTTGATTTAGAAAGTCTATGGACTCCACGTAGAGTTGGTTGATTTTGTGCAGACTCTATGTAGAGTTTGACAGACTTGACAAAATCCGTAGAAATTTTGAGAGATTTTGCATAGTTATAATTTTTAAAAGAATCCATTAAAGTGTATGAAGAATTAAAATTAATAGACTGTTAAATACCTCAAAATTTTTAAAGACTTTTTAAAATATGTATTGAATACACCTAGATTTTTAAAGACTTTTTAAAATCTTTATTGAATACCTCTAGATTTTTAAAGACTTTTTAAAACCTAAATTGAATACAACCAGAATTTCAAACTCCAAAAAAATCTCATACTCTCTATATATCCAATACACCCCTTAGAATGTTGGTAATTAGAAAAGGTATTTTGTGTTAACATGGTAACAAGAAATATAATTTCACTTTCATATTATTAGTTATTATTAAACACATACATTTGGTTATTGTGCCAAAAAATACTCTGTATAGGGATGAGGACCTAGCCAAGCGGTTAAGTCCCTTGACTTCCAACGGCCCCCCTATCCCTCCCTTTAATTCCCTTTTGTAATTGTGTGGCATGGGCTCCCACCACCCCTTTCCAGGCCTTCAATGGCTCCTCAAAAAAAAAAAAATACTCTGTATAATACTTTGGCCCGGAAGTACAACTTTTATAAATTGAATTTTCAGTTTTTTTTTTTTATAAACTAATGTTCTAACGACCCCGGAGCACACTACATTATCCCATTTGTAATTTGTAATGTGAGAAAAATAAAATAATTATACAAATATATTTTATTATTTTAGTAAGTAAGTATATCCAAAATTTATTTACCATTAATCCTACAAGTACATACATAATTTTATAGTATGTCATGCATTGTGTGCTGAAGTTGACCATAATTTTGAACTAGAGCTAGAAACGCAGTCTCTCAAAAATGTTAATTTTAAAGTCTTAATGGTTAATCTTTTAATCCCAATAATTATCCAAAATCGACCACACACATTTATCTATATTATTATTATTATTATTCCTCTTAGAATTAACTAAGCTACAAATTAATCATTTTTTTATTTTATTTTTTTTTGGCAAAAGTTGAGCCCAAAACCATGGCTGGTCAAAACCAGGACCTAAAAATCTATATATTGCAACATTTGACTTCAAAATTTCAATAATAAAATTGTGGGTATGTATAAGTTAAGGATAAGATAATGTAACAAAAGTACAAAACCTCGTGTTCGTTAGAATACATGTTTTTTTTTTTTTTTAATTACCATCTAATTTCTTTTTTTTTTCTTCATTTGAGCTTTTGGTGGTTTCCTCCTTGACTTTCGTGCAGATTTCAGTTCAATGAATTTGAAGCGCTCTTGAATTCTTTTTAAAAAAATAATAATACTAATAATTTTTTTATCTAGTTATATTTTTTTTTGTAATATAAATTATGAGACTTTCCAGGAAAGGCAATACAGTGAACAGATGGACTTTAGACCAAATTACCCTACATTTTAACTGTGTAATTATTCATAGGAGAAAGTTCGAATTTGACCATTGCAAACAAAATAATTAATCATGATTAAAAACTAACCAACAACAGATCATTAAAATATTCAGGAATTGGGCTGATGACTTTAGGTTACAATCTGATGAATTTGCCTATCTAATTTTTGTAAATTCTTCAAATATTTTGGCCATATATTTTGGCCATATTTATATTAAGGTCATGTAGATAGGACATTTTAGTTATTATCATTCAATATTAGAAAGGTCATTTTATTTGACAATTTTCAAACAACGCCTTAATTTTGTGAGTGCCTGCAAACGTAAATTTTATACATTATTTTTGAGTGAAGCAAAATGTGCATTTTGTTTTTACTCAAATTTGAGTTCATTTTTATGTAATAAAAAATAAGTTACGAATGTCGTGCACAAGTTTCCAATAATCATCATTATTATCAAAAATAGTAAAATCAAATAATTTGAATTTTAAAAAGAAAAGTTTACCTAGAAGACTAGAACCAATAATACACATCTTTAAAATGGGAAGAAAATTAATGCTAGATTGCTAGTAGTACAACATTAACGGGCAAATGGAAATACGTGTAGCAATAATACCACGAAAATATTTTATAAACGTGTTTCTCGTAAACCGCGACTTTTTTTCTTTTTTTTTTTTTTTTTTCCCTTTTTCTTTTTTTGGGAGTATAATAATGGAAACGGATAAAGACGAAATGAGTCATCTTCCATAGATGTAACGTTTTGCAATCCCAACATTTATCAATCGGACACGTAACGCTACCATTTTCATTTTGGGAATAATACGTGTCCATTTTTTCTCAATTGAATCAACTTTTGGCTCTTCATCGATATTTTACGATTGGTGGGAATGGCATTGTGTGGATTCTTTAATTACATACCTTTCCTTTTATTTTATTTTATTAGATTCTTGGTGATGTTTGTGCTCGTGGAACATTTTTTTATACTACATATTTTTCTTCCTTTAAAAAAAATTGTGATCGCATTGTGCAGTGGACGTCGCCATTCAGAGCATTTCTTTTTTTATTAGTTTTTCTTAGATTTATTCGACTTGTAAAATGCAAAATATTCTCCAATATTCGAGGTGCGAGATCCACCTTTAATTTAGAGTACATTATGATTCAAGTATTGTAAATCCAGACTTCAAATAAAGATAGTACAAAATAAAAATGTGGCAACAAAAGAACAACACTATCTATATTCATGTTGATAAATTAAACAAGTCACATTGAAACGTAGCCCTTGTTAAATCTGACGAAGACGTTGTTTAAATTTGAGCTTCAAATGTTTTTTTGGTTATAGAGTTAGCAATACATCAACTTGATTGGACCTATCTTTTTTCTTCACTTTTAGTGAAGTGTCAATATTTTTTTAAAAAATAATTAGGAAATTGTAATAATTCTACAAATGTTGTTTATTGATCACATTAGTAGTTAAGGTTGTTGGGGGTAATGAATGATGGCTCGCCCATTTTCGTTTTGAATTTGTGTTGATTTAGTCAAGGGAAATGAGGATATACCAGGACGTGTCGTGTGATATGCACGGACACGTGTCGCGCATCCATTGAGTGAACAAGATTACGCGTGATTATAAATCGACGGTCATCCATCAAGGCGACATTTTCAGGTTTAGGTCCGGTCCGGTCTGCGCTGCCGACATTGAAAGGCGATCCTCTCCTCTTTAGTCAATGGTCCATTGTCTTCTTTTAACCTTCACGCTGTAATTATTATTATTATTGTGCCTTTTTACCGACTCCCTTATTAGTGATGAGGATAGCAAGTGTTCTGACCTTAATTAGAAAAGGGTTATTCATTTTTGGGAGGGCAGCGGAACACATGCATGACGACGACACTAAATCTGCTTGTATGAAATGGAGTGAGGATGGGTGGTGACATGAGCTTTAAATGTAATGAAAATTGTAGAAATATGAAAATCATTTTTGATTAAGATGTTCAACACAATGTCAATGATTTGAAGTAATGGTTGGAGTGGTAAAGTTGGAATTTTTCTACGAGGATATATATATTGGCAATTTTGTAGAGTAATATTTATGTATAAATATATATTTTCTCCGTCGTCTTTTAAAGATAGCTACATTTGTGAATGTAGTATTATTCACACAAATACTTTAACTTGAAGTTTTATCATAGTTATACAAGTTAGAATATATCCAAGTGAGATCTTGTTAGATTCGTCTCGTCTTGTAATTTTCAAATATCGAACTTTTAAAAATTTTACTTATACCGAATTTAAGTTATTAATGATTTAAAATGTACATTGAACTGCATGTTGGGTAGGTCAGCAAAAAAACAAAGAAGTATAAATTACTTTAGTTGTTCTCTTTTTTTAAAAATTACTTTAGTTGCTCTTTTTTTTCTTTTTTTTAAAAAAAAATATAATACAGTTTCAAAAGGCGAGTAAAAGACTCTCAAGGCTATACACCATTATTCCTACTCAAGTTGTGAATGCCATCCTCCAACACCCGCCACCTTGCTTACACCCTCGTGTGTCGGATGGCTGGAGTTGGGCCGGCAATGTCGATGGGTGTTACACTGCTCGTTCAGGCTATACTTTCCTCCTTGCAGACTCGACTGTTACACACTCATGGAAGTGGATATGGAATTCCAAGCTCCCCGAGCGCATCTGCTTCTTCCTGTGGCTCCTTTCTTGGGAGGCTATCCCTTGTAACGCCCTCAGGTATGGTAGGAACTTAGCAACAACTCCTCTATGCCAAGTTTGTGGAGTGTTTGCTGAGGATTGGAGGCATTGCCTCTTTCAGTGCCCATGGACTGCGGCGATCTGGCAATCCCTCGCCATCAACATTCTGGGGGACCTTGATACTTTGGATAGAGCGAGCATTCGGTCTTGGCTCTGTGGTATGTGTCGATGGTATGGTTTTTCTTTTCTTGCAGGTCTTTGGATTATCTGGAAAGAGAGGTGTGCTCGGGTCTTCCGGGGTACCTCATCTCTCCGTCACACTCTCGTTCGCAAGATCCGTCACCTTGATACAACAATTCAGAGATCCCTTGTACAGCCGCCTTCTACCGCCTCCTGGCCTCGACTAATTTGCTGGAATATGGGCTCCTGGCAGGGGGTTTTCCTTCATTCGGACGGGTCTCGCCTAGACAGCCGCGGTCGAGCTGGCTATGGAGCAGTTCTGAGGCATGTCGACGGTAGCTGGATTGGAGGAGTCTCGGGACATCTTGGGGATGTCTCGGTTCTACATGCGGAATTGGCCGGGTTGATGCATGGGCTCCAATTGGCACTCCAACATGGCATTACGGATATCTATTGTGCTTGTGACTCGAAGGAAGTGTTACGACTTTTATCAGCGCATCGGTCCCCTACTCACTGGCTCTCTCCTTATCTTGCTCGAATCGATGACTTGATCAACCAATTCAATATCTATATTTTTAACCACATTTTGCGGGAAGGGAATGGTGTTGCCGACTCACTTGCAAAATTGGGGGCGGAAGAAGAACTTTTCTTCACCACCTGGGCTTTTCCCCCGGACCGTGTTCGTCCTTTGTTGGCAGCGGATGCGGCCGGCACGTGGTTCCCTCGTGCCAATTGATTCATTTCCTCTTTTTTTGTTTTTCCTTTTAATTTTTCTTCATTTCCTAGCCTGTATAGGCTGTAACGCAAAAAAAAAAAAAAAAAAAAAAAAAAAAAAAAAAAAAAAAGGCGAGTAAAAGACTAAAAGGGTGTAAGAGTAGTCAAGCCATACAAATATTAGGTGGTGATTTAGTAACTGTCAAATTGTCGATAATAGTGTCAACAACTTAATGTCTATTTCGAGCTAAAAAAAAAACAACTTAATGTCTATCTTACTTTTTGGCTTCGTGTCTCGCTCTGTTTTCTTTTCTTTTCTTTTCTTTTTTTTTTTTTTTTTTTTTTTTTTTTTAGTTAGTGTAGTGTTTGAATTTGGTTTGTTAAGAAATTTTAATGTTTGAGTTCATGTTCGTGTTTGGTTTGTTTAAGCTCGTTTTAGTGTGTTCGAGTTCATTAATTTAGTTTAAGATTAAATATTTGAGAATTGATTAAATTCATTTAATTTTTACATATTTTATTTTTTAATTTACATAAATATATATAATTACAAAATGTTCATATAATGAACGTTCACTAATAGAACTCGAGCTCATTTGGTATATAACAAGCCTATTTATATTGTTCATCTTAACTCATTTATATTCACAGAACGAGGTTTAAATTAGATTAATTTTTAGGTGAATATCAGAGTATACTCGGACTTTATTGGACAGCTTTAAACTAACTTAATTGAATCAATTTATTTTTTTCTTCAGTTTAATTAAGTTGTAAGGGGATGAGGACTTAGTTCAAGTGGTTAAGTCTCTTGACTTCCAACACAGAGTTGGAGGTTCAATTCGCCACCAGCTCCCTATTCCTCCCTTTTATTTCCCTTTTTAATTTGTGTGGCAATGACTCCCACAATCCATTTCCTAACTTGTATAAGCTGTAAAAAAAAAAAAAAAAGAAGTAAGGGCATCTATATTAAATGGTTGCTCTCATGTTGGCACATCATCAAATGATTGAGGTAACCCCAAAAATTTATGGCGTCCTTGCTATTTTTAATTAGAAAATTTTATACACGTAGAATGCGTCATTTAGTAATAGTAATATCAAGAAAACTCATATAATGCATCCCTTTTTCATCCATCATTGTGGAACCACATGAATTATCCTTTTTCTAATAGATTTTTGAGGAGGTGCGTAACTTGGTAGCTTTTTAACTTGTGTTAATTGGGACTAAGGTTGGAAAGAAAT
Organism: Hygrophila difformis; assembly: GCA_030278955.1. Taxonomy (NCBI): domain Eukaryota; kingdom Viridiplantae; phylum Streptophyta; class Magnoliopsida; order Lamiales; family Acanthaceae; genus Hygrophila; species Hygrophila difformis. Next base: position 1,452,433 of record JAOANR010000010.1, read on the forward strand.
CAAATATTTTTGGTTCGATTCGTGATTCCATTCGAAATTATTCGAAATTTTGATATTCGATTAATATTTCATTCGATTCTATATTCAATTTTATATTAAATTATATATAAATATATAAAATTATATTGTTAAATAATTTAAAATTTTAATTTCAGTGACTATAATTATTAATTAATATAAATATATTTATATATAATATTAAAATATTAAATTTGATCTATAAATTAAATTAAATATTTAAATTCAATAATTAAAATTAATTTTATTAATTATTAAATTACTTTATAATATAATTCGATTCAATTTGATAATATTCGAAAAGTTTGTAAAATAATAATTATTGTAAACCTATCCACTTTTTAACTACCTAAAAACAAGGGGCCAAGAACATATTTTTATTTAATTTAGCATGGGATAAAGTGGGGGTCCACATAAAAAGTGGGGCCCATAAAAATGAATTAATCATGTTACTATACATTAACGGTGGCGTGAATTGAGCGCGCGTTTAGTCACGCAAAACCGGGTCGCCACTTGCCAACGTATTTGGGAACGCATTTAATTAAACTGCCGCGGAGCGACGCCGTCAGACGCTCCGTCAGTACGTAGCATTAAAAATTTAAACATTCACCCCCATACCAAATTAACAAACCGTCTGCCCTTTCCCAAACATAATAATACTACAAATAATACTACTTCCGTCTCATTATAATTATTACGGACTTAATTGGTACGTATACCGATATATATTTTTAACGGTTAATAACTTAAATTGTGTATGATAAAAAATTATAAAAATTTAATATTTTAAAACTATAAGATTAAACGAATCTAACAAGATCTCACTTGACTATGTTTTTTCTTATATAACTATGATAAAAATTCAAATCAAACTTAAACAGTGAATAGTGCCAAAAAGTCAAACGTAACAATCAAACTGAGACGGAGGAAGTAGTAGTAGTAGTAGTAATAATAATAATAATAATAATAATAATAATAATAATATAAACATCCATATATATATGAACATTTATGGTTAATGTAATACTTCCTCCGTTTCCATATGTTTGAGACATTTGGTTTTGGGGCACTATTCACCCCATGCACTTTGATTTAAAATTTTATCATAGTTATACAAGTTAAAATATAGTCAAGAGGGATCCTGTTAGATTCGTCTCGTCGTGTAGTTTTTAAATATCGAACTTTTAGAATTTTTACATATACCGAACTTGAATTATTATTGATTCAAAATGTGCATTGGACTGCGTGCGTAGTGGGTCCGAAATATTTGAGAATGGAGGAAGTAATACTATTCGAATAGATTACGACATGTATCAATAGCAATTGGCTCGAAGAGATTGAAGTTTTAGTCACTCAAGGAAGGTCTCAAGTTCGATTCTTGTGTAAATGAGGTAATTCTTAAAGGCAATTGTTTATTGGATGAAATTTCATCTTAGCCAAATTTGAAAACTAATTAAAGCTAGGATGTTATGTATTTTATGTCCAAATAAATACTTACTAATTACAAATATCATATTGGATTATATACGTCAAAAGAAATACTATCATATTAGATTTCATTTTTGCATATATGAAGGTATATTTATTTTCCATTGTATGAAGATCAATGCGAAAGAAATTAAATAGAGCAAGAACCCCTTCAAATGAATAAAAATAAAAACAAAAATGTAAAAAATACCCATTTTATGGTAGGACTATTTGTGGGAAGCCATCCCCTCAAGTGTGCTATAACAACAAATATTGGAAGATTTTTTTTAAATAATAACTTTGCGAAAAATCATGAACTATTAATAACACATTCCGTTTGCTAGAAAATATATTTTTTTAAAAAAGGTAAATGAAACACACCCCACTGAATCAATTATCAGTATTTTTTTATAAATAAAAAGGAGAGAATAACATATCTAGAATATCTCTAATTTAATCTGAATGTATTACAAGTCGCAATTTTTTGGGAAGTAAAATATAGTATTTGGAGAATATACAAGTCGCAATCTGAACGTCTATAATATTTAGATTTTTATAGATTTTAAAAAGTCAGTGTATTTAGAAAATTTATGATTCCATGTAGAATTAGTGATTTTGTATAGATCACATGTGGAGTTTGGTTGACTTGTATATAATCTCTAGAAATCTTTGATTGTTTAGAGAGATTTTGTATAGTTATATTTTTTTCAAAAAAAATCCATTGAAATTATAAAGAATCAAAATTCATAAACTATTGTTTAGAGAGATTTTGTATAGTTATATTTTTTTCAAAAAAAATCCATTGAAATTATAAAGAATCAAAATTCATAACTATTGAATGCTTCAAATTTCTTAAGATTTGTATTAAATACCTATAGATTTTATTTTATTTTTAATCTGTATTATATCTCTAGATTTTTAAAAAAAATTAAAATCTATATTGAATACACCCAAACTTTAAAAATCCAAAAATTTTTATAGAATCAAGATTAAATACACCTTATAATACTCTTTGATTTACTTTTATTTGGCGTGTAAGAATAATTAAAGGGAGTATAATCCTTTTCATCCCAAACAAATGCCAAAAAAAAAAAAATGAAAAGAAAAGGCAATGTGTTTATTTCATCCCCTCCAAATGACAAGCAAATCTATTTCAAAGATTTTCGAACCTAAAATAATTAGAAAAAAATAGGACAGAAAATAATTACATTAGCAGTCCAACCGGTTTTACTTTACAACAGGATAGGGCAAAATTAGAAAACCCCCATACACCCCCTCACCCCCCGACTCTGTTTCAATCTCTGTGGGTAACAGCACAACAAAACATCGAAAACCGGGTCAGCGATTCTTGGTAGTTCGTGACTTTGAAGCGCAAACGGTTCGTGTAAGCAACAGACAAAGAGCGAACCTTCCCCGGCAAATACACACACAAACCCATTGCCCTACCTTTCTTTTGTGCCCATCACCTGCCCCCCATTGCCCCCATTGATCCATCATCCCCACCACCAAAAAAAAGAGTAATGCCCTCGAATTTTAAATGAATTAATTTTTCCCCCAAAATTCTCTGTCTTTCTCTATCTTTCTCGTCTACTTGAGCGAATAGCAATCTCTTGTGCGGAATTCTTGAAAGCGAATATCACTAATTATTACTTTTTTCCGCACCATATATTCTTATTCCTTCAATTGGAGCAATAAAGCTTGTTTCTTTGATTTTTCTATTGATTTTTTTTTTTTTTTTGGTTCTTGTGGGATGTATCTGATTCCCTGAATGCTTGAGTTCTTGGATTGAATTCGGCTTTGGATTTTACAATTTTAATTATTTCTCTTGATTTCTGAGCTGTTCCATAGGTTTCTCGAATTAGCTTTTACGGATAGGTTTAAGAAAATCTGTTCGGAGATTCGTCCCTTTGTGGGTTCTGTTTTCAATCGGGCAATCTGAAAAGCTAAACTGTTTTTATTCCTTTTCTCGTCTGCCCATCAAAATTCTTTGTGCCGTCAAGTGATTGGCGAAAAAGGGTACAACTTTTCTTTTCAGTAAGATTTCCCATCATCAAGAATTCGAGATCAATCATATTCCGATTGTTGATTTTCCTGATCCGGGGCACTGATCGGAAGTCGGAACCGTAATTTGAGAAAAATCTCCCTTTTGCAGATTAGGGATTGGGAGGTTTAATTTTTCACCATGCCCAGCGGTTCAATGAGTCTGGATAAATGGAGGGATTATTTCCGGACCGCCAATTCCGGCATTTTTGACATCATCGAGCACGCAATTATCGTTGCCGCATCCGATTGTCCGTACGACTTCAAGCTGAAGAGGGATCGGATAGCTGAGGTGCTGTTCGCTTGCAAAACAAGGAGGTGTTACGGCTGCGACAGGATTGAATTGGCGGCGCCGAGCGATGAGGGTTTGGAGAAAAGTGAGGATAAGTACAAGAGTGAGGTTGACGCTGGGGGGAGCAAAGACACCAAAGAAAGCAAGGCGAATTGCAGCAGCAGAGACGACGACGATGAGGACGATGATGATGATGATGATGATCATGGTAATAGAGAAGTGATGGAGATGAATGCCAATCATGTAAGCAATTACAGTTATGGAGATGCTGAAGCATTGACTGACGAGATTGAGGAGGAGTCTCAGTTCTATCAGGAGGTTTTGAGGCTCAAAGAAATCCTTGACAATTGTGAAGATGAGGTTTGAATCCTAACGATAATTGATGAATTTGAGTTGATTTTTACATGTAGTATTTCAGTTCCATTTCCACATGTTTCTACATTTGAAACCTAATTCTTAATAAGGTGTTGTCTAGTTATTATGAAATGATTATTGGTTATTGTGCCAATGAGATGATTCCATTGTTGATTTGAGGGTGTTGTTTTGGCAGAATGAGTCATTGCTGTATGATTCTCTGAGGAAGCTTCAGTTGATGCATTTGTCTGTGGAGATTCTAAAGGTTCAACTTGAAATGATTTTTGTTCTGTTTGAGTTTTCTTTCTGCATTTACAGCAATATTCTTAACATTTTAATCCGATATTCAGGCGACAGAGATTGGAAAATCTGTTAACAGTCTCCGGAAGCATGGATTGAAAGAAATTCGGAATCTCGCTAGGACATTGATTGAGTATGAAATCACTTCTCTTCTTGCAGTACTATGTTTTTACTTGCTTCAAGCTTTTTGATGGAAATTAAGTGTTTATTGTAGTTTGATCAATAATCATTAAATGAATTTCATCGAAATCTGTGGTAATAAAGAATGTAGAACAAGTTTCGTTATTTGATCAATATTGTTTGTTGAAGTAGGTTCCTTTTGAGCTAAAGCATTTGTCAGCTAGTGCCCGAAAGCCCTGCAATATTTATGTAGATCTTTAGAATCATGGGATGGATGGAATCATAAAATACGATTCAAGAGTTCTTTAAGCAAAGAACATACTGTTGTTTTACGACGTGAACAACGTTTAAACTTGTTTGCCTGACGTGTAGGGATTGGAAAGTCATGGTTGATTCTTGGGTTAGCGCCACTGCAGCGATTGCTGGTAAATATCTTGGAATTGTTGTTAAGATCACATGTTCAATTACCTATGATAATATTTTTACTGGGAATTAGTAACGCCTATTTTAATGGTGCAGTAAACGCAACAGAATCCGTGAAAACTTCTGCTGTTGAAGATGAAGAAGAAGCAGGGCTTCCATCGCCTCCACTGGACGAGGGAGTTTTATTTGCGCCTGCTCCAATGGAGCTGTCACAGGTGTCATATTTTGATCTGTTTCATTTCACTTTGAAATTGCTCTTTAAATGTCTTGTTTCTCGACTGACTGACTCTCATCGCTTATCCTTGTTCCTGCTCTGCAATCCTTGAAGTTCTTTGACGACATGGATGATCTCGGAAGTGAGTTCTTACGCTGCTCTTAAAACTTCCATTCATATTATTGGCTTTTGCTATTCGGTTCTTTAGTTGAATCCCCACGGCAAAAGAAAATGATATTGATTGGCTGGGGATATTGTTTCAGATCCTCAAACCGGTGGGGAATTCTACAAGAACCGAGAGAGTGATCGAAAGCCAACTCTTAACAGAACAAATGCTAACTTGAAGGCTGGTAATCCTGATGATTCTTCCCCTCCCCAAAAGGATCGGAAGCCTGAACAGAAACGAAGCACCGAACCTATCTTGAGGAAACAAGCCATCCCTCCTCGGCCAAATAGACCTCCTGGTGGCGGCGAACAAGGTCCGGGCAGACCCAAGCCTCCAACAAGCGAAAGTGGCCCTGGGAGACCAAAGTCATTCCTCAGACCAATAGCCAACACGAATACTAATGTACAGCAAAAGCCCAGCACGATTCAGAAGAAACCGCTGCGCCCCCAACCTCAGGAGGTGAGCACTACAATTGTTATAAATCTCTTTATGCTTGCATAGTACTCTATTCATTACCCTAACAGTCAATCTTTTCGCTATAGAAATTGAATCGCAACGACAATGAAGTTTCTGTTGGGATGAGATTGGAGGCTGCCAAGAGGAAACTCCAGGAGCGCTACCAAGAAGCTGAGAACGGTTAGAATTGTGCTAAATCCCAAGTTATTAACAATCCGTATCAGATTCTGATTCGACTATATTTTCCAAAACGTTTGTTTTAACAGCCAAGAAGCAGAGAACAATTCAAGTCGTCGAGCTCCAAGATCTCCCAAAGCAGAGCGTCGCACTGAGGAATCAACAACATGGGAGGCCCGGGAACCACAACCGGCATTGGGCAAATGGGAGACGATAAATTTTCGCTGGCTTCTCAGCATCCTTAAATAAATTTTCGCTAACTTCGCAGTCTATTTGGAGTCTACCCTAAGCGGAGAGTTCCCGGCCTGTAGCATAGATTTTTTTTATAACAATCCCGGGAAAAAATAGCATTGTGTTGGTTTGAATCTGAGGTATCATTTTAGGCAGATATGGAACATAAACTGTGTCCTCCAGGCCATGACTTGTTTTTCTTCAGACAGTCCTCCCTTTTATTGCCATAATTGGCCAGGACACAAACACACATGTACCTGTAATGGTGTCCCATTTTGCATTTAACCTTGAATGCAACATATAGAAAAAAAAGAAAGAAAAAAAAAAGGAAAGGAAAGGGGGCAAAGAACATTTTCAATATTCACTGATTTAATATGTGAGTTAAGGGAATTTTGATTTTTTATGAATGGAATGGGCAATTTGTTATGTCCTACCTACCAATTACCACGGTCAACTGTGGGGATAGAGCAGAGTCTGAATTTAGTTGTTGCTATACAATAATAATTGAATTTATACTAAGTAATTTTTTACATTTTGTTGTCTAATTTTTTTTGTCAAACATAGCAATGTGACAGGAGGAGGAGGGGTTACTGTTCCATATGCCAAGACTGGAATCTGGCTTTAAGGCTATTGGACAATGGGCCACCATTTACTTTGATATTCTTGTCCCTTTTATTAATAGGCTGTCTTTTTTTGACTCAGTCCTCAGTATTATCTTCTCAGCAACACTATTATTCAACAACCCCTTTTTGCACCACTTTGATATTCAATGTTTGTTATACTTTATTTCCCCCCCACCAAAGCCACTACTTTCAATGTACTTGACTGAGGAAATTGTGAGGACTTGGTGATCGAGTATTCAAACTACCTATTCAATTTAGCATAATCTACTTAAGTTTGATTCCAACTAAACATTTGACAATAGAACCAGAGTTGAGTCCAATGACTTATTTGCCACGATTGCTTAGCCCATCAATTTGTTATTAATTAAAAAAAAAAAACCATTCAAAAAAGTTTTATTGGTAAATGTACGTTTAAAGATGGTGGAAATTAGAAAAAATAAAGAGAGGGATAAATTAAAGGCTGGTAAATGATTCAAACTCTGAACTTAAAAGTTGGAAGTTAGACTTCGCTAAGGCGAAAATGCTAAACCCACTTGACAAAAAAAAAAAAAAAAAAGAAAAAGATTCTGACCACTAACTTTCAACTTAAAGATGGCGTTTTGATACATGAGTTTTCACGACTCGGACTTATCTTCAAATGAGATTCAACCACTCCTTCTGTGGATGCCGCCGCGGGCTGTAATATTCCTGTGGGATTAATCATATTAGTATTTTATGCCTTTTTAATTTCTACTCCCTCCGTCCCATTCCAAATGTCCTACTTACTATTTTTGGATGTCCCATTACAAATGTCTTCTTTCTATAAATAGAAATAATTTTCCCCTCCAACAACTATGTGGACCCCACCATATACTCACAAACCAACTCTACCTTAATTCCCGTGCCCAACAGTAACAAGACACTTGGAGTGGGACGGAGGGAGTATTTCGTTTTCTTAGCCAGGGTGGGCAATGCCCAATTGTACCCCAAAAAGTTGATGAATGGTAAGTTGATATTGGAAATTAAAGTAAAATTGGCCCAAGTGAAGTTGGGTTCCAATTGTAGGCATTTTAAGATATAAATGAGAGGATGAGAAAAACCAATTGTCTGAATGATTTATCGAGAGTGGATGCATAATTAAGTTGGTGAATTAATTCATTCACTGCCGACCTAGATAATAAGATTGAACTCCTCAATAATTCACCAAACACCACAAATGGTGTTCAGTTCACTGTGTAGTAGTATCATATCTTTTGAACCCTGCAGGATTCTCAATCAGACAAATTCACTTACCCACCACACTATATTTTTGACACACCCCAATAATCATTATTGCACCATCACTTCATGTTTGGTGCTTCTTTTTTTTTTTTTGGTTGGCAGCAATATAATCTCCACCGCAGTTTTGTAAGAATTATTATATTATATTTCTATATATATCTGAAGAATGGAAATTAAAGACATTGGAAAAAAAAAGGTTGGTTGGTTGGAGGAGATGTAATTGATGTTATAGGAAGAAAACAAGTATTGGAAGCTAAGCCACTTGCTTCGATCAACCAGTTTGGTGCTTGTTTTCTTCTTGTCACTCTTGCAGTATATCTAATTCATGTAAAATTATTACAATAATATTTAAATTTATGAGTTAGTTTGCTTCATGGAATTAAAAATTCCCATTGCAAAGAGAGCATTTCTTGAGTTAATAAAACTCTTCAAAGTTTAATAATATATGCTCTCAAATCGATTTTTTTGATCCACAAGAACTCAAACCCAAGAAATTAAAACTTCATAATCATTCAAACCAATTCAAAAAAATTGTTATTGATTGATGATATATTCAAATTACAATTGAACTTAGGAAAAATGGTATTAGTATTTAAAATATATTAATTTATTTCAAGGTTGGGGGTTATTAGAAACATAAATAAATGATTTAAGTATTAAATTTTGTGTTGCTTGAAAATAGTTGTCACCACACCTAACTTTTATATTCTGAAGCTAAAATAAGTTGGTCCATACCTCAGCTAGTTGGGAAATTATTCAAGGAATAGAATTTCCTTTGAGGCCAACATCAAATTCCAATTCCAACCAATCATTCGCACAATTTTTTTTTTTCACAATAAAATTCCCTAGATTTGTCTAGTAATTGATTCTGTTGATAATATTGTTTTAGAAATCACTTTAACAAATAAACTACGGGGGAAGTGGGGGCAGAATATGTGATTCGAAGTATGTACTCAATGAATTTAAACCGTTTACTCGATTTTATAGTGAATGTACATAATTAATTAATTGAAAAATTAGTAATTTTAACAATTATGCCATCAAAGTACAAATCAGCTGTTTTTTATAGCTTATTTCAATTATCATCCATATATATATTACCCCCATCCAACTCACTTAAAATGTCTTGTTTCATTTCTGCGCACAATCAAATACACTTTTTTAATCGTTAATATCTAAAAATACATAGAACTAAAAATTATACAAAATATATATTCTAAAACTATACGATTAGATAAATCTAACAAGATCGAACTCGATTATTTTTTTCAAATATATACTTATAATAATATTGAGTCAAAGTTGAACAATGTCTTGTTTCATTTCTGCACACAATCAAATACACTTTTTTAATCGTTAATATCTAAAAATACATAGAACTAAAAATTATGCAAAATATATATTCTAAAACTATACGATTAGACGAATCTAACAAGATCGAACTCGATTATTTTTTTCAAATATATACTTATAATAATATTGAGTCAAAGTTGAACAATGAACAGTGTCAAAAAGTCAAACATGACACAGAGACAGGACACTTCTGCTGGGACGGAGGGAGTAATATTTTTCCTCGACAATTATGCTCTTATGTGATTGCAACCGTTGGATTAAAATTGAAAGGTATAGATTTCATCGTATGAACGAGGAGGTATATTGTGTACCCCAACCGCGCCCTTTATTGGGATTCAACGTTCCAAAAACAATACGCACTATAAGTGTACCATGTATTTGTTAAATGGAGTATAATTAAGATTTCATTTTTGGATGTGGAATGATTTAAGGACAAAGGCAAGGAAATAAATTTATTTTCAAGTAATTTTGTTGTCTGGAACTTTGGATGAAAAGAAGGTGAAGCAAAAGGAAAGACATGGTTGGAAATTGAAAGAAAATGCCTTAAACTTTCTGACCAATAAATTTAGGTGGTAATGGACCGAAACTGTTGATTTCTCATCTTCCTTTCTTTCCATACCCAACATTCAAACAAGCTCCAAGTGGTTCATAGGCCAACATTCAACAATACATTCCATGAGATCCAACAAATATGATATTCTCATTCCAATTCCAATGATTTCATTCTAATTCAATGAAGGGTATACTTAAATTAAAGATATTCTGGGGATATGTGCTATTTGACCTAGTTAGCGTTCAAGTCCTCCAACTTTCGCCTCCTATTTCTTACTTCCTCCGTTTTCCCAAAAAATGCAACACTCATGTTTTTCATGCAATCCAATGCACGTATTTAACGAATAAAATCTTAAATTGTATAAAAATAAAAATTATAAAAATTTTATATTTTAAAACTACGCAATTAGACGAATCCAACAAGATCTTATTTGACTATGTTTTATCTTATATATAATTGTGTTACTATTCTCATGTTTCAATTATAAAAAAAATGGAGAGAGTATAATTTATGTCGTATGAACTCTTACTACTTATTTGCGGAAGCTCGAATATTAATTGTAACAAAAAAATTAATTAAAGATAAGGTAGTAAAAGCAAGTTATATGATTTAGCAATACAGCATGAATAATTCAGTGCTTGGGTAGGGCACACTTAACTGATATATATCCTTTTAGTGACAAACATTGACGACACACTCAGGTTTATAATTTATTTTATATTATCCTCTCACTGTATAAAAAGCATGCCCTATAATGAAATAAAGTTCACATTTTTTTAAAAAAATTTGTTCCTATATTTTGTATTCCTATTTTCCATATATTTTTATTGGTGCATATGATATACAATCCCATAAGCTCATTCATTGGACCTTTCCTTCGTTAGAATCTTGTTTGAGATTTATTTTTGGATGACTGCAAATTTTCTTATCAATTTTCTTATCCACTTCTACATCCAAACATCTAGTCGTGTCCATGTCCGAACTCCGAACAATGACAAAAATAATAGTACTCCAATTTAATTTAATTTTCCATTTTTTTATTTTTGGATTGTGTCATTATCCCTTCTACAAAATGTTTCCCGAGTAATTTTCCTGTTCAATCTCATGTAGCAGACTGTGTCTGTGTGTAGGAAATCGGTTGGGCTAAACGTATTGCCGAGAAAAAGGTACTTATTATAATTAGGCCCAAATTTAATGGGATGGCCCAAGACCCTTCATCCTCAATGGTTTGTTGGGCTTTTTGTCATTACAATATTACAACAATACCCCTCCCTTCCGGGCAATCTTTTTTAATAAGCGTTTTTTTGGGATTTTCCGATCCATCATCTTATAGCTCCCCTTACTAATTAAATCCCTATCTTATTTTAAACCTTACTAACTTAACTCCTACTACTATCCTAATCCCAAATGGCTCAACCTCTACTAACTTGACCCTTACAATTCTCACCTATATGGATACATTAAGCCCTACTATATCTAAATTCAGACTAAATTTTTAGTATCATGATCCCTACCAATCCGGTTATTGTACATGCCCTGTTTGGCGAAACAACTAACTCAGAATTAGCTTTTTGTGTGACAATTTAAGAAAATTAGCTTATTTAAAAAGAGAAAAATAACTTAAAACAGTATCCATTCAGCTCTTTTTGAAACCGCTGCAAATAGCAGCATTTTGGATTTAACTTATTCTAGGCAAAAAGTTAGTCTAGAAATGGTCATACAGCTAATTTTAACTCATTATTATTACTCACAGAATCAGTTAACAGCTAACAGTTCATTCCCAAACAGGCCCACAATCTTTTCAAGAGCTTTTAGATGCAGACATTATAAAAAGGCATATCGCATCACAAAATACATCACTGAGCATCACATTTTTGCCATCGCACAGCACATCTCTCCCAACACATAAAATACATCATTTCATTCATCACAACTCCCACATCACACACATGGTGATTGCATGTGCAGCCACCTGCACACTAACCCCTTCCGATCCCTACTATCTTAACCCCTACTAACCAAATCCCTACTGACTCAATCCTACTATCCTAACCCCTAACGACAAACCCCTATTATGTCGACCTTTACTATCCTAACCTCTATCGACAAATCCCTAATATATTGAACTTTACTATCTTAACTCCTATTAGAAACTCCTACTATCTTGACCCCTACTATTTAAACCCCTATTATTTTAACGGTTATTGACAAACTCCTACAAGTTGTGAAAATAGAAAGTTCTAAGATTACAAGTTGTCTTCACTTCGATTTCCAATTCTTTGAAGAAACTCAATTCTTTGAAGTACTAGTTATTACTACTATTTAAACTTGGAATATGCATTGTTTTGTTGTTGAGTCTGTCGTCTAATTAACATTACATTTCTTTTTCTTTTTTCAATGTAATCAATTTATCATCATGAAATTAATTTTAACAAAATGCACGCGAGACAATGTAAGTCGCATGAAATTAAATGATCTAATTCTCGAACATTCACAACAAGAAAAATTCAAATCGGCGACGGAAATTTTCCGTCGCTAGGACCCAAAAATCGGCGACGGAAATTTTCATTCTTTTCCAAGTTAAATCGAACTCCATTCCAATTAAAAAAATCGAGGATCGATCTGAATAACATCCAGAAAGATTGAATTGAAGAACCAACGGTGGAGATCATCCTGGTTCTGGAATCCAGGGAGCCCCCAATAAATCATTCCCAAACAACTCTACTAAAAAAATCAGGCTCCCGTTATGTACACTCCGCATTTTCCCTCATACACACAAGATAAGGGCACACAATATTTTTGTACCCAAATTACCCTCAATTCTTATACAATAAGGGCACACAACTTATTTGGGAGTCCAGGATCAAATTATTTGGGCACACAAAATTCACCTCCCACACAAACACTCCAATCGGGCAAGAGAACGGGAAGGGGAAGAAGGGAGAGACACCGAGACTCACATGCCGAGGACGCGTGGAGGAAGAACTTCTGGCGGCGGCGGGCGTGGAGCCACCAGTGGCGGCGGCGAGGATGGTGGAGGTAATTCTTTTTTCCTATCTAGGGTTAGGTTTATGTTTTTGTGTTAGTTTTGAATTTGATTTGCTATACTCCTCCGGTGACTAGTGTGTAGAAATTTTTTGGGTTATTACGGTTTTGAATCCTATTTTTCTGGCTTTGGGCACAACCCTACTCCGGTGGAGAAGAGACGAACGTCGTTCGTCCAGGGCGTTCGTTAAATTTTTTTTATTTTTATTACTTGCACTGAACGGCCATGGCAATCCATGGCCGTGGAGAAGCGAACGTCCAATGCTGGACGTTCGCTAGGATTCACAAACGGCCATCTCTGGCCGTTTGTGAAGAGTACCAAACGGCCATCAGTGGCCGTTTGTAAAGTGTAACAAACGGCCAACTGTGGCCGTTCCCTTATTTTTTTTTTTGTTTATTCCAGTTCATTTTCATTTTTGTGCTACTGGACTCATATATGGTTGTTTATTAAATCAGGTGGTGTTCGCGTTCGTGTGCCACTATTTTGGTAGGCAACAATCTCCTGACTCGATGGTATAGGATTATGCTACAATAAACGAAGAAATACACAAAATTAGGAATTAGATATGTAACAGAATTAGAAAATGGAAGGGAAAAAAACGGGGGAACGGCCAAGGCTGGCCGTTTCAGTATACAATGGATCGGTCAGCACTGACCAACCAATTGTAGACACAAACGGCCAGCCATGGCCGTTCATGCAGACAAACAATCGGCCATGTGTGGCCGTTTCATATGCTACACCATCGGCCATCTATGGCCGTTTCATTTGATGCCCCATCGGTCACACATGACCGTTCCCGGATATAGCTCAAACCGCTCGCATTATATAACACAGAAAAGAAGAGGGTTTAGGGTTTAGAAACTTACGAGTTTTTCCACGTCTGCTTCCGCATTATGTTGGCATTGATCTTCTACTTGCTCGTATTCATCTTCTTCATTATTATCCATGGATTCCATCGAATATAAAAATGTGGCAAGGTAAAACTTGCACCGTGAAGAGATTTGTAAAATCGCGAGCGAGAGAGTAGGGTTCTTGTTTTTGTTTAATGGGGTGAGTGAATGAAAGAAAAAGGTGAGTGCCCCAATCCAGGATTTGTAAGTAAGGATATATTTGACATTTTATCTCAACATTGTGTGCCCCTAACAATTTTCTAAGTGTATATAACCGTGGCCAAAAAATCAAGGTCCGGGTTACGTACACACACAGAATTTCTTCAAAAACACAAAATTACTAAAAATGCATCAAGTTAGAGTCACACAATTTATTTGTACCAAGTTTACCCTTTTAGTTAAAACATGAACAAAGGGGAAACCATCGGGCACACACGGGCAAGAAGAAGAAAACCAAGACGACCGAGATGCCAAGGACGCGCAGCGGCGAGGGCGGCAGCCGTGGTGGAGGAGGTCGGCATTTTTTTTTCCAAGCCTTCTTCCACAGTTGGAGTTCTTCGTTGTTCTTTGATATTCTTCTGTGTATATGCCTTTTTTTTTGGTTGTTTTAACATTATGAGTTAAGCATTTTAGATTTTGTGCTAGATCTGTTTTGTTGTTGTTTCAATTTGATCTGTTTTGAATTTTCGGGTGATTCTTGCGAATTTTTTTATTTGTTTTGATCTGTGTTCTTGCGATTTTTTTTTTTAATTTTTGGTGTTCGGGCAAACGGCCATGGATAGCCGTTCTAAGTCAAGATTGGCCGGCCATTGCTGGCCGGTTGCATAAGAGATAAATCGGCCAATAGTGGCCGATTGTGTAAGAGATGGATTGGCCAATAGTGGCCGATTGCATAAGAGATGGATCATCCATGTCTGGCCGTTCTATTTTAAATTTTGGATATTTACGTGGTAAGGGTATTATGGAGATTCCGTATTGATATTGAGTGCCCAACCAATTGTGTGTGCATATAACTGTGGCCAAAAATCAAACAAACAACACTTGTCTCATCAATCAATTCCTCACAAAGAACTCCAACCCTCATCAAATCTCACCATGATTGTCATTTCCATCACAGGGATTCTCCCCAACACTCCAAAAGAACATCAAAAAAGGGAACACTAACTTTAGCTGCAAATTGCAAAAAAGAATCACCAGCCAATTGGATAAATAAAAAAGGATCATCATACACTGGCTGATGAAACATGTATGTTTTCTGCTACATCAATAATAAGATCTACAAAAACCAAGAAAACCAAACTTATACATATATATTGTCTCAGGGCTTCACATTTTTATCCAGCCACCTAGACAAAATATATATCGGAATTTCTCCTCCTAAAATCGAATATTTAATTTATTCACATCTGAATCATCAAGAAGCAGCGATGCACGTTCTTTCCTTGGATTTGTCCAAAATGGACCACATAACCTGGACATCCTCGTAGGCGCAGGCCATGACTTCCCCGTGAAGGTTCATTATATGTTGCTCCTGTCTCCCTGCAAGAACAGTAGAACAGTTTCTTCATTAAAATCCAATTATGTAATGTACTGGTTCGAATAAACGTACATATAACGTATGTACGTACGTACAATGGAGCGCGAATAAAAATGGGAACGAAGTAGTAGTACCTTGGTGGGACTTTTTGTCGCGATGAGGATTGAAGAAAGTGCAAGCTTTCCTGAAGGGAGATGTGAGTGTTCTTACCCAAGAAGTCATTTATTATTCCCCTTGTTATGTGATTCTTGTCCTTGTCTACCAATGAATTGAAGGGCTTATGGTTTTATACAAGGATGTTAAAACTAGGAGAGTGGGGGTGGGGGTGCAGGGGGGTAGGGGGGGTTTTCCCCGAAGGAGGCCGGAGGAATCCAAGGCAAGATCCGCAACACAAGCTGCGTCTTGTGGGTTGAAACTCAATCATCATGTAATAATGAAGCAAAACATACACATACACACACATGTGTTTGTGTGTGAACTTAACCCCCCATGCACATGGCTCATTATTCCCCTTATGCACTAACCCCCCCCCCCCCCCCATGTATTCCCTCCATTTTTTTCTTCCTTGCTACAGTACATGTTTTGAACTAGCTAACTTTGACGCTTTATTTTGTTAGGTTATAAAATGATTTTGAAGGTAAGTTCAACATGAGCTTTGTAGTTTGTAATCTCTACTTTCACTATTATTTTACCATTTTTTATTTAGCCTAGTAACGAATCATATAAAACAATCCAAAGTCAGCTAATTGAAGACGACTTGCAATGGTGCAAGAAAAAAAAAAATGGAGGGAGTATTTCTTTTCCGATGTTTCAAAAGCATCGCTAAAAGCATCACTAAACACATTAAGTTAAACCAGTCATGTGATATAGTGTAAGTTTATAGCTTTCTACACAACCCATGGTTTCGTCCGTAAAACGATATGTATGCATCGTCAACTGTCAAAAACCCCACCTTATCCAATAGACCCCATGGGGACATGAATTGGCCACACCTACAATAAATTGAAGCTAGGGTTTTCTTTTATTTTTTATTTTTTATTACATTGTTTAAGGGCATGTAACAAAGTTAGTTATACATGAAAAGGATGCTATATATCTCTATGGTCCCATCATTTATACACTTCGTACCACCAAAGTACTGCACCGTATGTATAGATTTCTTGATCATAAAACAAACCAAGCTTTTGGAACGATAAGGAGTTTGGTTTTTGTAAGGACCCCATTTGTTATCTCTCCTTAGTTTGTTGTGTACCTATACTGCTACACACATATATACACATTCATACAGTTGATGAAATATTGGCTATTTTATATATACAAGTGTATCTATCATTCTTCCTTTTCATTATTTATGTGTTTGTGTAGGCAGAATTGAACATGGATTGGATCCAAAGACAAGGTGCACATGTGACTTCTATCAATAGCACATGGCCTCATTGATTGAGCCATTTCATAATTAATTTAACCTATTTAAATTGATTTTATGTATATATGTGCATTAGTATTTTGGGTATTTGTTTCACTGGTTTTGTTAATCTGTTGAGTAAAGTGGGAACAAGTGAAAAAGGCAAGGGCAAGCTAAGGCACAGAGAATATTATCATTACATTGAGGAGATCATATTGGGCAGGCAATTAGCAGATGTTTTTGCATTAAAGAAATAAATATAATAACCAATAATCTACTACTATGTTATTCAAAGCTTCAATTCATCTAATCCAAGGAATCACATGACAGGTTCAGTGATATTTAATTAATCTCATGTAGTCATGTATGTATAATGCATACCATTGGTCAGCTCATTGATATATTTCGTATAATTTAATTTGTGGTAATTAATACTCATAGCATGATAATATAAAAACGTCCCAATTCCCAAGGCATATTGTAGAAGCATCTCACACAAATTGATATGCCCAATTGCCCATGTATGTGTGGTTTTTCTCAGTGCAATGTAACAGGTCCAGTCCAGTGAAATAAATGTGCAAAAATTCCCTGTAAGAAAATTTTAAATCGTTTACCATGATTTTATTTTATTTTATACTCCCTCCGTTTTTTTTTAAACTTCTCCACTTCTTCACTGCACGCAATCCAATGTACGTTTTTAATCATTAATAAGTCAAATTATATACAAGTAAAAATTATAAAAAATTGATATTATAAATCTACGCGATTAGACGAATCCAATAAGATCTCAATTGACTATGTTTTATCATACACAACTATACTAAAAAGTTGAATCAAAGTTACTAATGAATAGTATCAACTATTCAAAGGGTAAAGATATTAAAAAACGGAGGGAGTATATCTTTTTTTTAACACAGTGCAAGTTATGTTTACAACTTACAAGTTACAAGGAGAGGCAGTATGAGCACAATATATATATATATATGTATATGTATATATATTTAAAAAAATCTTTTCAATTTAAGTAAAATTTTTTAAATATTGCATTTTTCCCATTTATAAGAGGAGTTAAATTGGTAGGCTAATGTGCATCACTCATTAAAAATAAGTAAATTGTGGGGAATATCGAAGACTGCACGCACATATATATATATATACATAATTTAAGGTACCAATCAGAAAGCCCATATCTGCAGTGTCTTCATGAATCATGATCAGACCTGAGACCACAAAACAATAATATTCTTAATGTAGTGTAACAATACTGTGTTTTGCAGCAAAAACAAAATTAATTAATTAAAAATTAAGTCCGAATGTTCTGGTTATAATGAAATAAATTTTTTTTCACTAAAAAAAGAATATTATTCGAAATTTAAAAATAATTTAAATCATTATTATTTTTTTTTTATTTTTTTCTTTTTTATAAAATTTGGAAGGAATGTAATTATAGCTGCATTACCAGCTTACCTCCTTCAGAATATGACATTAGTAAGCATAAAATGGATGTCCTTATCTGAGGTTGAAATACACAAACGTGTAGTGGGCTTTGCAAGTGTTATAGTATAATGGATTGGATTATCCTTCATCGTACAGCTTGGGGAGTTGGGCATTTGTATTGTTATTTCAATTAAAAGCCCAAGTGGATATTTTTAATTTTAATTAATTAATATTGCGTGTTTATTCCTTTTATTGTGGTTTGATTGATTATTCAGATTCACTATTAGTATAACTAAAAAAATCACACAAAAAAAGTGTAAAAAAAGAAGACGAATTGAAACACAATCCAATCTCTATATAAAGAAATGGGCCTAACTATCATGTTTTTGGGCCTTTGAGATTGGGCCCAATGTGTCTAACGGTCAAAAATATCATCTAATATGTAGATTGCCGCTCCTCTCTCAGCGTCAGTCTTACGCATTTTCTTTATCTCAACTTTTGAAGTTTCAATTCTCATAGATAGCATCATCCTCTGCACGAATTCTTCGATTTCTCCTGTTTTCAGATATTGTAGTGTATGTGTATTTATTCTTCATCATCATCCTCTGCACGAATTCTTCGATTTCTCCTGTTTTCAGAGATTGTAGTGTATTTATTCTTCATCATCATCCTCTGCACGAATTCTTCGATTTCTCCTGTTTTTAGAGATTGTAGTGTATTTATTCTTCTTGAGGGCGTCGCAGGCGGTGGAGGGTGAAATGGATCATCGTTTTCTACGGCGAAAGTAATCAAATTATGCCTCTCAGGTTTGTAATTTTAGCTTTATTTCTTGATGATCGCTTACATTCTCGATGCCATTTTGTTTATCAATTAACTGGGGTAGGTTACGGCTTTCCAGTTTCGACGGGGATAGACTTGATCCCCAAAGGACAAGGTTGGCACCGTTTTAGATTCTTCTGTGAATGTTTTCTGCATTACAATTTAAACAATTAACAATGTTTAATTTAATTTAGTTTTAATAATTTATTTTTATACGTATTGAATTAAATCAATATTTAATTTGTTTTGCTTTACCTTTATGCTATGTTGTTGAATTTATTTTATATTTTAAATTATTTCACATTATTTTTTGTTTTGTAATCATTAGCGTATCTACCTTTTACTTTGGTTAGGGGTGAAAATAGATTTGTACGAGCCTGGGCCTACGTCGATTTTCTTAGGCCGGAGCCTGGCCGATTATCTTTAATAGGCGCCTATTTATTTAAATATGCTAGCTTCTAAGCTTTTAAAAGCCTTATAAAGCCTATTTCAGAAATAAGTTTAATTTTTTTTTATATATATCCGGATGTAATCATAAGGTTGGAAGACATAATTTATATAAGGAGTTGAACTATTTATATACGAGAAAAAACTCATAAATATTTTAAAAATCTATATAAGATCAATTTAATAATTCCTTTTATATAAAATAATAATAATACGACATATTCCTAATAAACATAAATAGACTAATAATATAATAAATAGACCGGCATGGTAGGTCTGAAAGGCTTTTAATTAAGCCTGATCTGTGCCTATTTAGCTAAATAGGCTTTTACATTAGGCTAAGTCTAGCCTGTTTATAAAAAAATCTGGCGTGGCCTTCGGTAGGCTATGTCATAGCCTCTGTTGAGTAGCCTGGTCTATTCCTATCCCTACCTTTGGTACAATAAGATAGATATTTCCAAGGTAGATATTAGGGGGAAAAACACTACATAAGTTATATTTTTTGTTCAATCCATTTAATTTAAAGAAATTAGGTTTATTAATTTTAACTCTACAAATTTTTATGAAATAGTAGATATATTAAATTTAGCTTTTTTTTTTTCTCATCTTATTTACCACCCAAATTTTGCTTCAAAAATTCTATGAACATCACCAGATCACCCCTTCCATATTTGTGTTCGAGAGCTATTTTTCTTGGGGTATGGGGTAAAATTCTCTCGGTTTTTATTCGAGATGGTAGTTTATCCCAATTTCCTGTAGTTGTTATAAACTTGTAGAAATTGAGAACACTTAATTTTATCGTAAGGAATTTTCAAAAATGCAAGTGATGGTTTGGGAATATTTATCGAACTCATTGGAGATTTTGGGATGTGAAACATTTAAATAAGCTTTTTATAGCAATAACAATAACACAGAAGATCAGTTATTAAATGATTTGATTGATTGATTAGTTATTTTACTAAAACAATTTTTTTTAATTTGTTTTATTTGTTAACGTCGACAAGCCACACAAATTACAAAGGTTGTAAGTTAGGGGATATAACCACTAGGCCAAGTCTCTATTCACATTTTCTAAAACAAGATTTATTCATCAACATTTCTATTGACGCTTTTATACAACAATACCAATATAAGTGAACTTAGTAAACGATCACTTCTAATTTAATTTTAAAAAATTGAGTTAAATACCTGAATCCGCCACTGATTATTATGGATTTTTATTATCCTTCACAAGTATAATAACAACACTACAATCTCCCAAACCCCACGAATCTTTAATTAAACATTTTCTATGATTGGGCTTACATGTTTGTAACAGTTTAATAGCTTAATTAGGTATGATAAATGTAGAAAATATACCTTAAACTTTTTTCATGGTGAAAGGTTGGCCAAGACATCTTTCCCATCATCATCTTTGATCAATAAAAGTGTATAGAGTGACCTAACAAATAATAGCAGCTCACATATCCATATGAATAATGATGTACATTTTCTACATATTCAAGACAACATTCACATTTTGTATAGGAGGAGGGTGAAAGGTCATCTTTGCTTGCAGAGCTGCGAATTCATCTTCCTCCCTCTTCTTTTTTTTTTTTTTAATTAATTTATTTATTTATTTATTTATTTAAACTTAGGAGCTTGCTGTACCATTAAATGAACTGGAAAGATTGGAATGGAATTACAATGCTGGAATTGAAGAAAGCGGTTTGGAATTTAAGATAGAAAGCAATAAATGAATGAAAAATACAAAAAGCTGCCAGAAAAACTAGAGAAAAAATGTTAATGTTATGCCGCTCTTTCAAAAATTGTGTTGAGGCCCTCATGTTACTTATGGATCTTTTCTTTATAGGAGGAGGGTGAGTTCAACCATTTCCATGTCATGCTTCGCAACCGTCTCAATGTATCCACTCTTGGGTTCATGCTTTGCAACCGCCTTATGATGCACATGCCTCAACTGTTCTCTTTGATTGCACAAGCCCTTGCAGAACCGCCTCATGATGTGTTGCCCAAGAATCATGTCCTCGTGCTTAATATTCTTGAGATGCTTGATGGAGTGGGCTTAATTCAATTGGATTGAACCGGGCCAATTAATTGGGCTTGAATTTAGTTTGGGGTTAACAGAGCTATAGGTCAAGAAGATACACCATGCACCAACAGGAATTGGGCTTTGGTTGACGGCTGCTGTTTTTTTTTTTTTTTTTTAGGTGAAAGGCGACGCACAAGTGTTGACAAAGAAGAAACTATAAAAATCTACCATATGGGATGTCTTGCTTCAGAATTTGTTAACGCAACTATGAAGATGAACACATAGAAGCATATCACCAAGTGAAGCAAATATGCAGGCACGGCCATCACAATCACTTTGTGGTTAACACATACTCCATCCGTTTTACTATAATTTTTGCAATATTTGGTAAGTTGTTTATGTTCACACATTTTAATTTAAAGTTTTATCATTGTTATACACGTAAAAATATATTTAAATGAGATCTTTTTAGATTCGTCTCGTCGTGTAGTTTTAAATATCGAACTTTTAGAATTTTTATTTGTACTGAACTTAAATGATTAATGGTAAAGATATACACTGGACTGCGTGAAAACTGGGTCCATAGCAAATAAAAAAGAGGGAGTAACATTTAGTCCATCAGCAAATATGATGTGCTTAAAAGTGAATTTTTTGGGTACGGATATTGTATTATTTTGAATTGCAAATTTATTTTTCTTTGTCTAATACTATACATTAAATAATAATCTTAAAGTTTTGCAAGACGGCGATTTATACTCAAAGTTTGCAATTTTTTTTTATACATTTATTTATTATTTTTACATGTTGTCCAAATATTGTTTTTCTCTTTATTTAATTAGTTTATCTGTTATTTTCTCCCTTGAACTTTTTAGTTGTTATACTACTATTAGTTAGACATGTTGACGTATTTTTCGCTGCCCTTGTCTAGATTCTTGTAAGGTATGTGTAATTTAATTTTAAACAATTACACAGTGTGTGTGTGGAATACAATGATGTTTAATTTTTTTAATTTTTATTTTTTATTTTTTACAGTCTATACAGGTAATTGAATGGATTGTGAAAGCCATGACATGATGTGTAGAAAATTCAAAGAGCATATTTAATTGTGGTGAATCTAGATTTGATTTTTTATTTTATTTTATTTTTTTTTATTGAAACAACTGGATGGATATATAAATGGGATTAAAGTTAAAACTTTCACGCGAATTTGAGTGAAGAAGTTAAAAATCTGTTCAGTTTAAAAGTGGTTAATCTCATCAGGACTGAACATTGTCTTGAATCTTGATTAATGGCCTCAACTTTTATACTGAGTTTCAACACAAAATTGTAATAACCATTTAAATTAGCTGTATAATTCAATTTATTTAAACAATAAGTGGGTCATGCATTTTCTGATAAGAGTAAACAGCATCTCCACACCAAAATCCCCAACAATAATGCAGTATGCCCCACACCTTTAATTTTTCTGAAAATATCTTTTTGTAGTTCATCAGATCAATAATTGAGAAATGCGAAAAGTCAAGGTCATTGCAAAACTCTATTCCCATTGCTAGGTATATTCTCTGAGCTTTTCTGGGTGTTCAATTGCATTTGGCTGCTGGAAAGAATCGATATAGAAAGGTAATTGATCTTTCTGCCTTGTCTGTGGGCTCTTACTTTTGTCTGTAAATTGTTGCATCATTCCCATTTATTATCTTCTCATCAGGATGTAAACAGAAATCATAGTTCTTTGCTAGTGGTCACTGAATTGGACTTGTATCTGTTGAGTTCTCTAATTTTGGCCCTCTTTTCTCTCCATCTTGCAGCTATTTAGTTTCTTCCGACTGTCGAGTTATTCATATTAGTCTGTGGTGCTCGTATTTCTCCAGATCTGAAGCAGGTTAGTACTATTTCTTAAGTTTCTTAAATTTCTCCACTAGTATTTCTGAAATTTCTCAAACCAAATCAATCTCCTTTGCTGACATACTGGGCATTCCCAGCTGTTAAATCTTAACAACCATCATTTCCAACACTTGAAAATTAGGCCAAATAGATTTTGTAGTCCTTCAAGTTTAAACTTTCGTTTTTGCTGCTGAAGGCAACCAATTATTTTCCAATCTGATTATTGGCCCCTTTGTTACAGTTAGTAAATTTATTTTAATTTATTTTGTTTAAAAAAGAAATAGATCTCATGACCATGACTTTTTTTAAGTCAGTCAGTTACATTTGGGTATATGTCCCAAAATTTCCTAGCCTTTTCGTGCTTCTGTTTTCCTGAATTCCAGATTTTCGTGGCCATCAGAAGTACTATATCTTGAATTATGTGATTTATTCTTCATACCTTTCAGGTACACAAATTTAACATATACAGTATTATTTGGAAATCCAACTGAAAAAAAATGGCAGAAAATGCAGCAGCGCAAGTTCTTGGAACAGTTGCAGAAGAAGTCGGAAAAGACATTGTTGCAGTAGTCAAGCGTGAACTTAACATCCTTTGTTGCTTCGGCAAAAACGTTGACTGTATGAAGGAAAAAGCAAAATGCTTGAAGGACAAGAGAGATGAGTTACAAATACAAGTATCTGCCAAGGAGAGAAATATGGAGATTATTGCTCCCCAAGTTGTTACTTGGCTAGAAGCCACTGAAGGGATGATTGCAAAGGAGGTTGAAATTGAGGATAAGATTTCCACTGCTGAGGGTGGTTGTTGTGCTAACATCAAAGCGCCTTTTTCCCTTGGCAATGAGGTGAAGATGACAACTGAAGCCTTGGAGAAGCTTGGGGACGAAGTCGACAAGTTTCATACCATATCCTACCCAGCACCTCCTCCAGCAGTAACGTTGGTTCCATTGGGACCAATAGTTGCGCTCCAGTCTAGAAAACAAATTGAAGATGACATAGTTGAAGCTTTGAGTCGACCAGAGGTTGTTAATATTGTCGGGATATGGGGGATGGGTGGTGTAGGGAAGACCACCATAGCAAAAAAAGTTCTTAACAGGATGATGGCAGACAAATTAGTTGATGAAGCTGTGTTTGTGGTTGTCAGTCAGTCTTTGGATTTACTAAAGATTCAACAGGAAATTGCTGAAACATTGGGCTTCAAGGATTTGGAAAAGGAGGGTACCTTAATGACAAGAGCACGGCAATTGTTGTCCAGACTGAGCAACAAAAAAATCCTAATCGTTCTTGATGATATTTGGAAAAAATTCAAATTGGAGGATTTGGGAATTCCTTGCGAAGGGCGATGCATAACTCTTTTAACGTCTCGACACGAAAACTTGATAAAAAATCAGATGGGTGCTCAAGTTTTTGCAATGAAAACTTTAGCTATAGAAGAAGCGCGGTCTCTCTTCACAGATAAAGTTGGAACTTGTCTGAAAGACAACCCACATTTGGTGTCTATATCTGAAGAAATTCTACAGGAGTGTAAAGGCTTGCCGGTTGCCATCATTACTATTGGCAGTGCATTAAAGGATAAACCAGCAAAAATTTGGGAGGGTGCATCACGCCAATTAAAAAGTTCCAAACCTGTCAATATACCAGATTTTATCGAAGATGTTTACATGTCCCTACGTCAAAGTTACCTGTTGTTGGACAGTCGAGATGCACAATTGTTATTCTTACTCTGTTGTCTATTTCCAGAAGATCATAATATTAGCCTTGAGAATCTGACATTGTACAGTATGGGGTTAAACATGTTTGAAGAGGTGGATAGTTTGGAAGAAGCAAGAGATCGAGTACATGCAGAAATTGAGAAACTTAAGAGTCGCTGCTTACTATTGGATAGCGATTATAAAGATAGAGTTAAAATGCATGATGTTATCCGTGATGTAGCCATTTTCATTGCTTCAGAAGAAGGTCTAATTGATCCCGACCTGAAGTCAAAAGGAAAATCTGAGAAGAAATGCAAATGGATCTCAGAGTGTACTATGTCAAGCAAAGAGCCTCTTGATCATCTCCAAGGGTCCAATTTTTCGAATGTTAGACTTTTCGTCATTCACAATCTTTCTGTTTGGGATCCTGCTCTCCTAAAGATCAGTGGGATTTCTATTTTGAAAGGAATGCAGGGTCTAAATGCGTTGTCTTTCAGAAAAGTTGATTTCGGATCACCACATTTGGAAACAGGAAGTCCAAATAATCTCATAACGTTGCAATTATTGTCTTGCAATAACTTGAAGAGTCTTTCTTTTGCCGGTGATTTATTGAAGCTCAAAATTCTTGATTGTAATGGTTGCGAGGGGATTGAAGAGCTGCCTGTCGAGATTGGGCGGCTAAATTGCCTGAAATTGTTAAACATGTCTGGATGTACAAAGCTTCAAAGAATAGCACGAGGTGTCATAAAACGACTGGTTGGATTGGAGGAGTTGAAGATGTTGAATAGCTTCAACAAATGGGAATCAAGCAAGGTGAATGATAAAGAAGGGATGAATGTTTCCCTGAATGAGCTTGAAGCATTGGGCAAACTGACATGCTTGGAGATTGATATAAATGATATAAGTTTAGTCCATGAAAGGATTGAGCTTTCCCCAAATCTAGTCAAATACAGAATACGGATTCAAGACTACTGGGGGCATCGGATATTCAATTATGAGAAAGCCATATCTTTGGGCAGATTACCAAATGAGATCACTAATTATGGAAGTTGGATCCACAAGCTTCTACACGGCGCCAACTGCACTGTTGAAGGGTTGGTATTAAATGGAGATGGTGCGGGAAATTGGGGGAATCTATCTGTAACTCACCACACTCTCAAGCTATTGAAAATTAGAGAGTGTGGAATGTTGAAGGAAGGAATAGATTCATCAATTATATTAGTGGATTCAAGCGGATCGGGTGTTTTCCCAATGTTGGAGTATCTGGAGCTTGATGATCTTTCAAATTTAAAGCAGGTATTTAGTGGTCAAATTCCGGAGGGATCAATTTCTTATAGATATCTGACGGAATTGCATCTCTACAATTTACCTTCATTGGCATATATAGTGAAGAGTGCTCTAAATCACCAAGTTCCAGTAAGCAACCTTCGGCAGCTTGAAACACTTGAAATTGAAGAGTGTGAGACAATGGAACAAGTGTTTCTCTCGAATGAAAGTGAAAAGAATGGAAGGGCGACGTTCCCAAAATTGAAGAGATTGAAATTGCGGTCACTGCAGAGTCTCACAACTTTTTGGAAAGGAATGGAACGTATTGAATTTCCTTCCATGGAGGAATTGGAAATCATAAAATGTGAGGAAATGAAAAGCATGGTGAGCAGTGGAATGGGAAATGAAAGTGAAAGTGAAAGGGAAAGGGAAAGGGAGCATAAATGTGAAAATCACCAAGCAGCTTATCTGTGTACCCACAAGGTACTTTTGCTTAACTTTTTCTAAGGCTTTCATACCTCATAACTTGATAAAAAAAAATTGACATTAAAACTTAGTGTATTAAATAATAATATTATTAAGTTAGTGGGGTTGGGATACGTACTTCCCATTTACAAATAATTGCACCTTTTTGAAGTAATTTTTTCTTAAAAACAATTATTATTTTCAAAAAAGTCGAATCGTATTTTTTACAAATTGTTTCTCCTTTCACTCCTATATAATTTTTTTGGAAAGCCTCCTATATAATTGATCTTTAAATGATTCGTGTCTCTCTATATTATAGTTATATAAAGATATTATTGTATTTTAAACAATATACGTATGTGCATAAAATTAAATGATAAATATTTGTGGGGAAAAAAAATTATATTAAATTTAATGGTAACAAAATTTGGTTAATTACGTTATATTAAAAAAGTAAGAATAATATTATGATTTCATATCAAATTAAATTATATACGGTACTTAGCTTAATGTATATACAGACATACCGACAGACGACTGAATAATACTCCTATATGGGAACTCTAGTTTATTTAGCTAACATATTACCACCATTCACATTGCAAAACCATTTGTTGCCAGTGTATAATATCCAACATTTTGCACATAATGTAAAGAAATTTTAAACGTGAAACATAAAAATAAAATAAGCAGTAATTTTATTTTATTTTATATAGTCCAATGGTGTTATGAGTAACGCATGCATGTATATGTTTTTACAGGTCGCATTTGGTAGATTGAAAGACTTCACTTTGGATAATAATAATAATAGGAATAGATGGTGTCCACAATTATATGAAAGCTGTTTCAGGACATTGGAAACATTGAAGATAGGGAATTTTCACAATACTAGAAGTTTATTTTCATCTTTAATGGTTGAGAATCTTGTCAACCTCAATTACCTATGGATTGAGAATTGTGATGCACTGGAAGAGTTGTTGAGAAATGAGAAAAATAATGATGAAGGGACGACGTGTCAAATTACATTCCCAAAATTGAAGACACTAGAGTTGGATGGATTGAAAACTCTTAAAAGTATAGCCAAAGGATTTGAAAGTATTGGATTCCCCATGCTAGAAGATTTGTGGATCGAATCTTGTCCAAATCTAAA
This sequence comes from Hygrophila difformis, assembly GCA_030278955.1. NCBI lineage: Eukaryota > Viridiplantae > Streptophyta > Magnoliopsida > Lamiales > Acanthaceae > Hygrophila > Hygrophila difformis. The sequence continues at coordinate 1,480,540 of JAOANR010000010.1, forward strand.
AAGATTTGTTTCTCCCAGTGAAGAGGGTGGACAAGAGTGCAATTACGATGATGAAGCATTCCATTTATTGTGTGATAAGAAGGTATTATTTATATTTACTTTTATTCTTATAGTGATAATGATATTGTTACATAGGATGCCTTTTTTTCTTTTGTTTCTGTAAATAATAATAATTAAAAAAAAAAAGAAAAAAAAAAGGAACAAGATACATATATAGACCAAGAGATTAGAAGACAAACGGGAAAAAAGTCCACATTAATGGTAGGGTACCTTTTACCAAGGTAAACTACACTACGAATTGAAAAATTATTAGAAAACAAAACTTTCAATATGAATTTATAATGAACTTAACGAACAATCATAAATAAAGTCAATTTATATAATTTAAAACATAGTCAAATTAATAAAATGATTTATAAAAATATTGGTTTTTTTTTATAATACTGGTATATAGTAACTTTCTATTAAAATTGGCTTTGTTTGTTTTTGTTTTTTTCCCAAGAATTTTTGAAAGAAAATTTTTATCATTATTTGTTTGAAGGTAAAATTTAATTATTTTAATTTTAATATGACGAATCGCTTATATACTCTTTAGTATAATATTGTTGAGGCTTACATAGTAATAACTGTCGTGATTCTTATACAATTGAAAACCCCTAATTTAAACCTTTTTTGCAATATATTTTAGACATATATGAATATAAAAAAAATTGCAGTACATTAAGTTTAAACCATTAATCTATTTTCTAAATGTACTATATGTAACTTTAATTTACTAATATATTAGAGGCGTCGTACTAATTTCTATTTCTTGGAGTGAACATACAAGCACAACATATCGAAGTAATTTATTTCATTATATGATTATTTGCACCACCGCAGTCCCTTTTAGCAGTTTATATGTACCTTTTATGTAGGTAATGATATTTTCTTTATCAACAAAAATATCGAAACACTGCTTACAACAGTATTTATCATTTAACATTGTCTTTATTTCTAAATTTTAATAACATAAAATAGTAACATCAAATGCTCAATTAATTAATTATTACTTAGTTCACAATTTGTTCCCACAATCCTCACTATTCAATTAAAATAATTAATTAATATAACAATACTCATAATATACTTCCACATTGCCGATCCGCTGGCTATCAAAAAACTAGTAAAATAACTAGTAATGATATCGTGTATATTCAATTAAATATTATTGATACGAAATATTTGTGGATAACCACACCGGCGATTATCCTCTACCCTAAATTCTCCTTGTTTGTAAAGTGCGGTCGTTTCATTTCCGATAAATATATATATATGCATTTGAAAACTCTGCACATTAATTAAGAATTTTTAAAAGTATAAAAGTATAAATAAAATACTTGTAATTTTGTTTTATTATATATTCAAATTGTGTTATGAGTAAGCTATGCCTTTACATATTTTTGCAGGTTGAAAAATATATATATATATATATATGCATTTGAAAACTCTGCACATTAATTAAGAATTTTTAAAAGTATAAAAGTATAAATAAAATACTTGTAATTTTGTTTTATTATATATTCAAATTGTGTTATGAGTAAGCTATGCCTTTACATATTTTTGCAGGTTGAAATAGGTAGATTGAAAAACTTAACTTTGATGTATAATAATAAAGGCCGTATATTGTGTTCCCAAATACCTGGAAACTTCTTTAGAACATTGGAGAGGCTTGACATATGGGGTTGTCACAATTTTAGAAGTTTATTCTCACCTTCAATGGTTGAAGACCTTGTCAACCTCAATGACCTCCGCATCGGGGATTGTGATGCAGTGGAAGATGTTTTGAGAAAGGAAAAGAATATGGATGAAGGAAAGACGTGCCAGGTTATATTTCCAAAACTGATGACACTAATATTGACAGGATTGCAAACTATAACAAGTATGACCAAAGGTATTCAAAGTATTGAATTCCCTATGTTAGAGGAATTGAAGATCAGATCATGTCCAAAGCTAAAAAGAATTGTTTCTGTGACGGAATATAATGGAGAAAATGGAGAAGGGTGTAACAAAGATAATGGTGATGAAGGATTCCATGTCCTATGCGATGAGAAGGTATGTATATATCTTTACTTCATAAATTTTTCACTTTCATTGGCATTTTAATCTATTTTAAATAGCCTAAAAACTGAACCAAAAGTGCATTGTATTTTTCATTTTCCATTTATATTTTGAATTTCTTAATTATTAATTGTATTTATGTTTCTGCATTTTTCTTGTTTATGCCTATGTTCTCATCCTTTATCATTCAATGCAAAGTTTGATTTCTATATCTTGTTGCAGGTTAAATTCAACAAGTTGGAAATACTAGAAATAAGTGATTGTCATAGCCTTTCAAGTTTGTTTACTTCTTCAGTGGCCGGAAATCTCTCTACTCTCAAACATATAAACATTGAGAGGTGCCGCAAGATTAAGAAGGTGATCACATGCGAAAATGAGACATATGGGAATGATATATTTTTTCCCAGTTTGGAAGCTTTGAGAATTACAAACATGGCTTTGTTGGAGATGCTTTGTGAATGGATATGTCCTCTTGAATTGTCCATGTTGGAAGAAATATGCGTTGTTGGGTGCCCGCATTTAAAATTTCTGACAAATGGATCTTTGAGTACACCGAAACTAAAGAGAATGAGTGTGGGTGACAAAACATATGAGGAAGAAGAATGGAAAGTAGCCGAAGACTTGAATAAATTTGTATCTCAACATGTTACGGCCACAAAAGAGGTATGCTACTTATGCAATTTTGTCCAATGAAATTGTAGTGTTTGTTAATACATTAGACTTAATGTAGTATTTTTAGTAGAAAAATAATATACTATAGGTGAGAAAAAAAAAATTATAACAAGACGTATTTGATTAATATCTTTTACTTCCTCATTCTCATTATTTTTTTTTACGGATTCACCTAGCACGTATGCCGATACACATTTTTAACGGTTCATAATTTAAATTGTGTATAATGAAAAATTATAAAAAGTTTATATTATAAATCTACAAGATTAGATGAATCTAACAAGATCTCATTTGACTATGTTTTTTTGTACATAACTATGATTAAAAAAAATGAATTAAAGTTAAACAGTGAATAGTGTCAAAAAAATCTTATGTAACAAAAACACCGAGACGGAGGAAGTATATTGTTATGTAAAAAAATATTATATAATGAGGAGACAATATAATTGAGATTAGAAAAACTAGTGTAAGATTATTGGATAATATAGTGATATCTTCTCTCATATATTTAAACATAGTTCTTTAATAGAAAATTCCGCCAATTGCTTTTTTTTTCCCTAAATAAGGAAAAAACAATTACAAAGTAATAGTAAGAAATCAATAATGGTTTTATATTGTGTATCAGGTTTGGAAGTTGGGCGTAGATATCGATGTATCTGAGTCAAGTCAACTCAACACGTCCTTGTTACCACATCAACCTCTCCCTCTCACCAATGCTGTATGGTTATTTTACAAAAAGTCGTCAGGGGATGATCTTGTAGTAATAAGCTCCAATGCTGAGTACTCTATGATGTGGTATTGGATGTACCGGCAGTCATCTATTTCTTCTGGTGTCCCGATGTTGGAGCAGCTAACTGATGGAAATCTCTTGTCAAATGAATTGAATAATGATGCCAAATCCGCTCAACACAACTCTATTGCAAGCCTTGCATTAGCTAAGAATGATTGGTATCTAGTTTATACTTCAGGTGGAGTTGTCTCTTTGTTGGATGTGGATGACTTTAAGGTCCTTGAAACGTTCATGGCCCCACCTCCAGCTGCAACTTATTTGGCATTTCATCCTCGAGATTCAGATGTCATTGCTGTGGGAATGGATGATTCTACAATACAAATTTATAATTCGATACGGAGCAAGGTTATAACCACATTCAAGAGTGGTCACCGAAAACGAATAACTGGACTTGCATTTTCTGAGAGTTCGAAGATATTGGTGTCATCGGGGGCTGATGCACAACTGTGTGTCTGGAGCATCTCTGGATGGGAGAAGAAGAATTCGCGTCCAATACAGGTGATTCCCGACTATCCCGCTCCTCTAGACGGGGAAACAAGAGTGCATTTCTTCAATGATGAAGTTCTTCTATTGGTTATCCATGAAAGCCAAATAGCAATTTATGATCCTACTCTACTCGAATGTCTCCACATGTGGTATCCGAGAGATTCACTCTCCTCTCCTATCTCGTGTGCCACATCCTCATGTGATGACCAGATAATTTATGTTGGGTTCTATGATGGTGCTGTTGGAATATTTGACGCTCATGATTTGGCACTCCTCTGTCGGATTGCATCTTCGGCTTATATATCTTCACTTATTCCTGGCGACGGAAATGCCTTCCCCAGGGTGATGGATATCGCAGCCCACCCAAAGAACCCAAAGCAGTTTGCACTCGGCCTGAGCAATGGTACAGTTTATGTCATCCAACCACTAGACGTAAAGAACAAATCCAAGGGATTGAACTCCGACGAGAACGCCATGCCGCCATCCATTCCCTCTACCTCTTCAATGAAAGTAGAGCTGTTAGAGGCCAGTGGACATCTCAACAGCTAATAGAAATTTGCAAGGTATGTTTTACTATTATTCTGTCCCAATCCTTAGTTATATGATCGTAAAAATTAACAAATTGGACCTTTAATTTTTAAAATTCACCAAAATAGTCCTCTTTGTTTCAATTGAAAAAATTAGTCCTCTTGGTTTGATTTTTTTCTCCAATTTAATCCTGTTGACATAATAAATTTAATTAACATGTAATAAAGGATGATTAATCCATTAATATGAGTCCCACAGCCCTTAATTAAATGGGTCAACTCATAACCCCTAATTTTTTTGAATAAAATGAATTTTTTTTTATAAATGATTATTTTGTTTGAATAAAATTAATTTTTAATAAAAGATAATTTTATTTAAATAAAATAGTATTTTCTAATAAAATGAGTTTTGTAAATGTGTTGGTGGGTTGACCCATTTAATTAAGGATTATAGAATCAATTTTAATGACATAATTATTTTTTATTAGATATTAATTTGGTTTATTATGCCCAAAGGACCAAATTGGAGAAAATATCAAACTCAGGGACCAATTTTTTCAATTCAAATGAAGAGGGTCATTTTGGTGAATTTTAAAATTTAAAGGACTAAAATGTTAATTTTTCCGTTATATGATCACATCCTAGGTAGTAGGGAAAGAGGATTTAGCCCAAGTGGTTAAGTCCCTAGGCTTTCAACGGAATGTTGGAGGTTCGATTCCCACCGGCCCCCTATCCCTCTCTTTTATTCCCATTTGAAATTTGTGTGGCATGGGCTCCCACCACCATTTCCAGGCCTTCAATGGCTCCTCCCAAAAAAAAATATACTAGGTATTAAGTTATTTGCCTTAATTTTCATGTTTGATCTCTTGAAGAATCTATCAATTATTATAACTTGCTTGCAATACTCTATATATGTAATTAACTAATTAATAGTGATAAAATATTCTCAAATTATTTTGATGATCCCCCTGTTTTTGTTAATGTGAATCAACCAAAATATTTATCGTGTATAGCTTATAAGTTAGTACAATCGCTATATATCATACTGGAATGCTTATGAGATCATTACATTGGCTAACCTCTTCCCGTTTGTAGGAAAAGATGGAATTAAATGCTGGAGCATGTTGCAGAATAGTATATTCAGCTAGCCCACGAACCATTGCAAATCAACTATTGTGTTGAATCTCTGCTTTGAATTTTACTCTTGTATTGGACACGTTTTGTTTCATTCTCTTTGCTTTGGGTGATTTTATTAAAAAACATCTACTTGGGAAACAAAAACAAAAACCAAAACAGCATATCCTTCTGGATGAATTTGATGTAATCAATGTGTATGCGCGTGTCTGTATTTCAAACTATAATGCTTGCGTTTCAAAAAATTCTGACTCCTGAGCTCTCTGTATTGAATGGTGTTTGAATAAACTATTTTTTATTGAATTATTCAATTTTTGTTTGGACAAAAAAGAGAAATGCAAGATTTGTGTGACTCTATATATATGCTGTGAATTTGCCTCTCTTCTGTTTTGTTTGCTTTGTTTTTTTATGTTCCTAATTTTATGGGAGAATAAGTCATTCCATGAATAGATGAGTCGTAGGCTCGTAGCAATATTCTAGGAGCAAGCAGTTGAGGTAGAGATATGTTACTCTCTCAATCTCTCTCTCTATATCAGATCCTTTGCGCAAAATAAGTGAATAGTGAAGACTTTACTTTGTTTTCCATATCTTTCCTTGGTTTTGTTTCTGCCTTTCTTATCTTGGTGGAAGATTTGGATGAGTATTGTCTTATGGAGTTATATATATATATATATATATATATATATATATATATATATAGTGAATTTTAATTTTATTTGACTTTTTTTTTAATGTTTTAGGTTTCTTGTTCTATCTCGGACACAGGAAAATTTCAGTTTTATCCATCATATTTAACTTTAGGTTCATAACCTAGTTGTTTCAAATTTTGAGAGAATTTATCGTAATTCTTCTCACTGATAGGGCAAAGCTGAATCCACCATGTTCCGATTGCCTTACATATTGAATACCTTAACCAACTTGGATAAATGAAGAAAATGAGAACTCCATTTTTTATGTTATTTTTTTTTATACTGAAAAGATTTCCATTACTATAAAACGCCATGCCAGCAGCTTTCCCTTCATCATTTGTGACCACCAGATCATTTTTTTTTATTAAAAAAAAAAAGTGCATGGAGTGACTACCAAACAATAGTATCACCATCGTGTATGCACATTTTCTACATATTCAAGACAACATTCATACTATTATTTTATACACTTCAGAGGGCCATCTCTGCTTGCAGAGCAGCAAGTTCATCATCTTCCTCCGCTGTTTGTTTCTTAGGAGCTATAGGTCTAACAGGACCTGGAGCTGCTGTGGCCGTAGTTGTAGTTGCCGGTTGGAGAAGTTGCTCCTCCAATTCCGCACCTTCCATGACAGCTTGTCGTGTAGCTGCAAAATTAAATTAATTCCAATGTCACCAAGTACAAAAATAGATATAGTATAGCAGTGACAAGGGTCGAGTCCTCAGGGATTGGATTGCAACATTTTCATAATATATACAATAGTTAAAAAAGGGGGGTTTGAGCATTGTCACAAGATTATGATATTAAAATTAAGAAAATAAAGAAATACACAAGCAAGTAAATACCAAGATGAGTTCAAGAGCACAAGATTAAAAATATTGGATTTTAACTTATGGAATTAAAAACCTCTAGTTCAAAGAATGATTTGGAATGGCAATTGGAATAGATCATTGATGCATAAACATGATACAAGTTAATAAACCGGTTATAGTTGTCAGGTCCGCTTAGACAACCAACTTTTCCTTACAGATTAGACAATTAAGGTACGCCCGTTAATTATCCCTAATCAAATCAACATTTCTAGGTACGCCCATAGAAAATATTGTTCAATTGCATTAGAATTTAGAAAAGCCCGATTCAAACCAATTACTACCTACGCGGAGTAATTTCCAATTTGATTACACAATTCCCCGGGAAGGAACTAATCAACCCGGTTGCCACCTATTCAATTCAAGTACAATTACGGATACCCAAATTAAATTGGCATTCAACTATTAATCTAGACAAACATTTGGATCCAAAAACATTCATCCAAATTAATAATCATCAACCCTAAATATAGGAATTGCATAAATATCAACAAACATCAAGTTTCATAGTTCACACATTACATCATCTCACAAATTCCAAAGCCATTCTTAATCAAGTCTTTAAACTAGAGAAAATGAAAAACTACTCTAAATCCATAGAAGAGAAAACAAAAGTAAAGAAGAGATATAACCAAATTGTGAATATGAAAGATGAGAACTTGATTTGGCCTCCTCTCCTTCTTTCTTCTTCTTCTTCTTTCTTCCTCCTCTCTTTCTTTTCTTCTTTCTTTCCTCTCTTGTTTCCACCGTCTTCCCTCTTCTTCTTTCTTCTTCTCTTTTTATTCTTGCTTTTTTAGTTCATATGTCCCTTTCAATCTTTGTTCTTTTCTCTTTTTTATTCTCCTATTATTTTTGTTCTTTTCCTTCTTTTTATTCTCCTACTCTTGCATGGTCCCTATCTTCAATAATGTAATGGCTTGGGCACATGGACTTGGGTCTTCTACCTAGTCATGGCCATGACTAGGGAAGTCATGGTTGCATGTTTATTTCTTTCTTTTCCACTTTGCTCAAAATTTTCCATTGCCATGCCATTTTCCTACAAACAACAAAACAAACACAACAAGAGTAAAGAGGTACCAAAACCACCATAAAATCATCCAAAATATATATCATTATCAAGCACAAATTCACATTATCAAATTCCCCCACACCTAAAGTATGCTTGCCCTCAAGCATAGAGTCAAAAGAAACCAAATTAAATCATAGAGAGTTTAAAATCAATAAGTCCATTCAAGTACAATCAAATTAATCCAACATCAAACACATTAAGCCAACACCTCCCATGGGTAAAGTGTATGCACTCCTCTCAATATCAAGTGTGGTTGAACAAATAAGCACTCAAGTGATAAATCAAAATGACAATCCCATAGGCTTGAATGAAAATCACATTTACCATGCAAAGATATATTATCCAACATTAAGAATCAAAGGGTCTTTCACAAAGGGTTATAACGGGGCCATGGTTGGGGTAGGAAGAAAAAGGGAATAAAAAGGCTAAAGTGAATGCAAGTACTTCCAAAGAGTCATCATAGAAAATTTCATAGCACATCATGGTTGCCAAACCAAAACAAAACCAAGAGGTTCAAAAGAACAAAGATTACCTCTATTCTATCCTCCCAAGGTTTTCTAAAAAAAACAAACCAAAAGATCATCTATATACAACTTTCAAACAATCCCAAAATTTCCAAAGCAATAAACCAAACAAAAACAAAACTTGCCAAACATATATCCCCTTTTATTTTCTCTCTCTCTTTTTTTTTTTTTTTTTTTTTTTCGTGAGCTTCAATAGCTTAGACATGTTTATTAGAGGAATTCAACAATCTGAAAAGCGCAGACGGAACTTCAACTCTATGTTCATAACACTGAGGTTAGAGGAACACTTGTCAAGCTATATCCATCCACTGCTCTTGTATTTTTTTTTTTTTTTTTTTTTTTTTTATATATATATTTTTTTAGGGGAATATATATATACAAACATTTTTTACAATCGACCAAGTACTACAAGAATCCAACAAAATACCTTGAGAATTCCAAAAGAACACAATTTCTAAGTTTTTTTTTTTTTTTTTTCTTTTTTTGCAACCGACACAAAAATTCAACCATAATGACTTATGAAAGTACTCCAATCACTAGGGTTCGAAAGCAATGGTATGACAAAAAGAAAAGGCTTAATAGGCTAAGGGTTATATATAAACAAAGAAAATGGATAAAAGGCTCAAAGTGGAAAACTAGGGATAGAAGTATGGGTTAAGGCCAACAAGAAGGCTAAAAAGGTTTATCCTAATGCCCTTATCATGTTCAGAATATTGGATTCAATCAATGCAAGTTCAACATGTATAATCATTCAAATTCTAGAATGTCAAAATGATTATCACATAATTCACACAAGAAAGAAATTTCCAAAAGCTTGTGATAAGTGTATTTTTCTTTTAGAAACAACAAGCATTTTGAAAAGAGGCTCAGATTCTCACATAGGTTCACAAAATAGTTGGCTTCACATGTTCAATGCCAGACATCATCAATCATATTCAAAAGACTTGTCAACTTAAACCTCATAGATTCAATTCAGTCATGTATTCACATCAATTGCTCAAAAATCCACACAAAATAGCTTCAAAAATTTTTTTTTTAAAATTCTCACAGAAAATGCAAGCAATACCATTTCCCTCCCCCACACCTAAATGCAACATTGTCCTCAATGTATGTAAAAGAGTAAAGAGAATAGGACTTCCCTGGAATCGGTGGGGTTGCCAAGGTGTGGCTCACTGGCGAGCAGGGGGTGGTGGTGGTGGTATGTTGAAGTGGTGGACAATAGCTTTGAGGGCATCTTTCATTTCTTTCAGTTCTTCTTTCACTCCCTTTAGCTCTTCCTTCTGTTGTGCTAACTCCTCATTTAATTGATCAAATCGGGCCTGGAAGTAGGTGGAAGGTGGGCTTGGAGTGTCATCCTCCGATGGAGAAGTATGTGCAGGAGCTGGAAGTGTAAGAAGTGGTTGTGCATCACGGCTTGAGGAAGTTGTGTCTGTGCTTGAAATTGGTTGGTTATTGAAGTACAATTGCCCTTTTTCAGCTGTAATCACTTGCAATGTCTTCAGGCAAGCGATGTCAAGGGGTGCTGGAAGGCATGCCTTGTGCAATGAAAGAGAAGCAAGATAGGAATCAGAGACATCAGAAATTAAGCCTAAATTAAGTGCCAAATGTGTGATATAAGAGCCATGAATTAGATTCCTCCCTTTCGTGGTGAGAACAGTAGCAAATTCCATAGCAATCCAATAGGCAAAATTGAGACGAACTTCATATATCATTGCCCACAATGCATATAGCCCTGCTTTTGCTACATTACTGGCGCCTTCTTTCCTGCCCAAAAGATTGAATGCGATGAATTTGTACATAAACTTTAATGCTCCATTTTTTATAGTGTTAGATTTTGCATGAGTGTACGTGAATGGGAATAGAGGCTCTGAAGAGATGGTATTCCAGAAATCCCAAAATTTATATGAAAAGTTATCATGGTAATCACACAGACTTCCTAAGTAATCCACACTCGTGGCTTCCTCTTCAGTAATCACTCCTAAAGCTAGATTGAAATCAGTTAATGAATGAGAGAAAATTTTGTTCATCAATCTAAATTGTATAACATTGGGAGTGTTAAGATCAAATGTAGAGGGCAATTTGAACTCAAAAGTAGAATAAAACTCAAGCACAAGTTCAGAAATTGCCGGTGCATTCATGGAAGCAAGCCTTGACCAACCTATGTTAGATAAATATGTGTGTACCTGGTCGGTGATTTTCAATTTCTCAAGAGTGGGGTAATGGAGACCTTTACCTGTGATGATGTTCCTTTTACTCTCTTGACACTTAATATACCTCTCTTGATCTTTCTCTTTTGTGAATTTGAGGAACCCTCCAATGGTTTGTTCAACCGCCATTTGCCTAGCCTTGGCACGTGACCGTTGTCCAGTTGTAGAAGTAGAAGGCCCTTGGACAAAGATGGTGGGTATCAAGTTTGGGGGTGTGGTTTTCTTTTTCTGAATGTTGCCTTTGGACTTGGCAATTTGTGTACCACTTTTTGAAGAAGTGGCCTGAGCTTTTCCTTTTTCTTTACCCATGTTTCCTGCACGCAGAAAATTACCACACAACAAAGTAGTCTCCACACACAATAAACAAATTCCAATTCCTTCTTTCAATTATCACAATTTGCACAAGACAGGTTCTCAATTAATTCTCACTACTTGCACAAAATGACAAAGACAGAGACAGATTTCCAATTTCCACCACTTTTACCTTTCACCAAAAAATAATAGAATTTTCACAATTTCCAATCTCACACAAAACACCAATTTTTTTAAATCCAACAACATAAAGTATGTCAATTTGCCCTTTTTACAGTACCAATTCTCAAGACATCACAGTAGATATTCAACTTTCAAAATTCAATTGACACAAATATATCATATCATAGTAAATCCAGAAAATCTAGAGCATGTTCTTCTTGCAATTTCACCAAACAAGAGATATCAAAGAAACACAATTACCACAGTCCATTGCTTCATAAAAATTGAAATGATATTACCCGGAGCAGAAGTGGAGGATGGTGGCTCGAACTAGAAGGATATTGGCCCGTCGCGGGTGGCGAAACAGTGGTGGCCGGAGAACAGAGGCGGCGGAGCTAGGGCGACTACGGGTGGTGGCGTGGCAGCTCCGGATGGCCGGCGGCGGCGCGTTCCGGCGACGGGAGAGAAGTGGCTGGAGAGAGATACGAGAGGGTGGCGCTGTCGACCTTCGCGGCGGTGCTGGTGGCTGAGTGCGACGGTGAGTGGGCGGTGGCTCGAGCGCGGCGGCGTGAGCTAGGGTTCCGGCGAGGGCGGCGCCTGTCGACTGGATCGGGGTTGAGAGAGAGGCGCGATTGGCGGCGACCGGCGGCGGGTTTCGGAGGTGCTGCGAGAGAGGCGCTGGTGCGTCGGGATGAGGCGGCGACGGGACGGACGGAGACTGAAGCAGCGGCGGCGCGGGGTGGACTGCCGGATCTGAGGACGACGGCGCTGGTTCGAGCTTCGCGAGGGGGTGAGCGTCGGCGAGGGGCGGCGCGTGGTGGCTGTGCAGAGGCGAGGGCTGAGCGGCGGAGAGGCTGCGGTGCGAAACCGAGAGAGATAGCGGCGGCGCTGGCGGAGGGACCTGGATCTGGCTGCAGCGGCGAGGAGGGCGAGGGAGAGAGGCGGCGGGTACTCCGGACGTCGGCGGAGCGAGGCTTTCAGGGCGACGGAGGCGGCGGTGGTGCTGCGGAGCAGCGGCGGCGTGCTCGCGAATGGCTTCCGACGACGAGAGAAGCGGCGGCGGAGATGGCCGGACGACGAGGGAGGGGGGTGGTGTGCGGTGGTCGGCGGTGTAGATGGCCGGAGAAGAGAGGCGCGACTGAGGGGCGGTGGCTCCGGCGAAGGTGGCCGGCGGTGGTGCTCCGGTTGCACTCCGGTGGTGGATTGGGGAAGAAGATGGTGGTAGGATTGTGAAGAAGAAACCAAAGAGAGAGAAAGAAAATAGCTGTGTTGAGGGATGTGGGGAGTATTTGTTTCAGTAAACCATTTAGGGATTAGGCATGGGCATGACTAGAGAGCACTAAGTTTGCTGAAAATTGGCCTTTAAAACAGCTTGGTAAGTGGTTCTTAATCATGGGCATGAATAAGGGATGTGTACCTCTCTGGAAAATAAAGTCTCAACTCCTTTTTTACACAGCTTGGGAGATGCAACTTGGTCATGGCCATGAATAAGGGCTACCTGCTAGTCTGGAATTTGGCCTTCAAAATAGCAATTGTCATGATCTTGGGCATGGGCATGATTAAGAGGTATGTCCCTTCCTAATTCAACTTAATTAATTATATATATATATATATTATTATTTAATTATTTTTTTTTTAATTATTTTTTTTTTTTTTTTTTAATATACTAGTTAATCATGCTCATAACTACCAATGGCCTTCTTCACTGAGAATTTCCCTTTCACACATCACCACTTGTTTCTTGATCCCAAATTCCATCTTCACATCTACAAAATCATTGACAAAAGACTATTAGATATCAAATTTAAACCAAAATATATTCATCAATATAGCAAAATATATAGTATTAAAATAGTTAAATTGCTTGGGTTGCCTCCCAAGAAGCGCTTTGTTTAAAGTCCTTGAGCTAGACTTCTTCCAAATTTATCTTCCAATTTGTGCATCAACAAGGGACACCAACTCTATAGGCTCAATTGGAAATCCCTCATAATATGGTTTGAGACGGTGCCCATTGACAACAAATTTCTTCTCCGTCTTCAAGCTTTGAATCTCAACTGCACCATAGGAAAATACTTTAGTAACAACAAATGGTCCAATCCATCTAGAACGTAACTTACCAGGAAAAAGTTTAAGTCTCGAATGATATAAAAGAACTTTTTGGCCAACTTCTAAACTTTTTCTGGAAATTTGTTGATCATGGAAGACTTTATTTTTCTCCTTGTAGAGCATAGCATTGTCATATGCCTCATTTCTTATTTCTTCCAGTTCTTGAATTTGCAATTTCCTTTGGATTCCGGCCTCTTGAAAATTCATGTTGCACTTTTGTACCGCCCAAAATGCCTTGTGTTGTAACTCCACAGGTAGATGACATGGTTTCCCAAATACCAACCTATAGGGTGACATCCCTATTGGTGTCTTGTAAGCTGTGCGGTAGGCCCATAATGCATCATCTAGTCTCAAGCTCCAATCTTTTCGATTTGGTTGGACCGTTTTCTCTAAAATGGACTTGATCTCTCGGTTTGACACTTCTGCTTGTCCATTGGTTTGTGGATGATATGAGGTTGACACTTTATGCAAAACACCATATTTCTTGAAAAGAGCTGTGATGGTCTTGTTGCAAAAATGAGTCCCTCTATCACTCACAATGGCTCTTGGCATCCCAAACCTAGCAAATATGTTAGACCTAAGGAAATCTGCAACCACTTTCGAATCGTTAGTCCGGGTGGCTTTAGCTTCCACCCATTTAGACACATAATCCACAGTCAAGAGAATATACAAATAACCATGTGAATTAGGGAAAGGACCCATAAAGTCTATACCCCAAACATCAAATATTTCAAGAAACATCATAGGAGTTTGAGGCATTTGATTACGGGAAGAAATATTACCTACTCTTTGACATCTATCACATGACTTACAGAATATATATGCATCTTTGAATAGAGTAGGCCAAAAGAATCCGCTTTCTAACACCTTCTTCGCAGTTCTTTGAGGTCCAAAATGTCCACCACATGCCATGGAATGACAAAATGCTAGAATGGATTGAAATTCACCTTCATCAACACACCTTCGAATAACTTGATCAGCACAGCGTTTCCAAAGGTAGGGATCATCCCAAATGTAGTATTTTGCATCACTCTTAAGCTTGTCTCTTTTTGCTTTAGGCCAACCTGTAGGAAATTCATTAGTAACCAAGAAATTGACTATATCAGCATACCAAGGAGAAATAACAGAGATAGAAAGAAGTTGCTCATCAGGAAAGGATTCCCGAATAGGAATCTCATTAGGTTCAGTGATTATACGACTCAAATGATCAGCAACTAAGTTCTCTGTTCCCTTTTTGTCACGAATTTCAATGTCAAATTCCTGTAAAAGTAAAACCCATCTAATCAATCTTGGCTTGGCCTCTTTCTTTGTCATCAAATATTTTAATGCTGCATGATCAGAAAAAACAACTACTTTAGTTCCTAAAAGATATGATCTAAATTTATCCAAAGCAAAAACAACAGCAAGCATTTCTTTTTCAGTTGTTGAATAATTTAATTGAGCCCCATTCAATGCTCGGGAAGCATAATAAATGACATGGGATGCTCTTCCAATTCTTTGTCCCAAAACAGCCCCTACAGCAGTGTCACTTGCATCGCACATCAACTCAAATTGTAGTTCCCAATTTGGTGGTTGAATCACTGGAGGGGTTGTGAGATGTTCTTTCAACTTGTTAAAAGCTTGCTTGCATTGATCATTGAACTCAAATGGCATATCTTTCTGCAGCAATCGAAACAATGGTGCTCCAATCTTGGAAAAGTCCTTGATGAATCGCCTATAGAAACCTGCATGGCCTAAAAATCCACGAAGTTCTCGCACAGAACAAGGATAAGGTAGAGCATCAATTAAATCAACTTTGGACTTATCTACCTCTATACCTTGTGATGACACTTTATGACCTAAAACAATGCCTTGTTCAACCATAAATTGACATTTTTCCCAATTCAACACAAGATTAGTTTCAATGCATCGATTTAGAATCAAAGCCAAATTTCCTAGACATTCATCAAAACTATTACCATGAACACTAAAGTCGTCCATAAATACCTCAATGATTTTCTCAACATATTCAGAAAAAATGCTCATCATACACCTTTGGAATGTGGCTGGGGCGTTGCAAAGTCCAAAAGGCATTCTTCTATAAGCAAACACTCCAAATGGGCATGTGAAAGAAGTCTTTTCCTGGTCCTCCGGTGCTATTGCAATCTGAAAATACCCTGAAAAACCATCTAGAAAGCAATAATAAGCGTGTCCAGACAATCTTTCAATCATTTGATCAATGAAAGGAAGAGGAAAATGATCCTTCTTTGTTACACCATTTAGCTTACGGTAATCTATGCACTGTCTCCACCCAGTTTGCTTACGAACGGGAAGTTTCTCACCATCTTTGTTCTCTTCAACAGTCACTCCAGCTTTCTTCGGGACAACTTGAACAGGACTCACCCAACTACTATCTGAGATAGGGTAGATGATGTCCGCATCAAGTAGTTTCATGACTTCCTTCTTCACCACCTCAGTCATAATTGGATTCAACTTCCTTTGAGCTTGTCTGACTGGCTTGGCATTCTCTTCTAGTGTGATCCTGTGAGTACAAAAGGAGGGATCTATGCCTCTTATATCTGCTATTGTCCATCCAATAGCCGTTTTGTGATCTCTAAGCACACGAACCAATTTCTCCTCTTGTTCGGTTGTCAACTTTGAAGATATGATCACTGGCAAAGTCTCTTCATCACCCAAGAACACATATTTCAAATTCTCTGGTAAGGGCTTCGATTCCAATTTAGGTGCCTGCATCACAGATGGATATAAACGTTCATTAGTTTCAGGAATAAAAATTGGAACTACTTCGTACCTTTGTGGCTCTTGAGGAAGTGAGTCTAATTCTTTAACAACTCTTTGTATTTTCTTGCTCACAGCTATCTCCATTTCATTCTCTAGCTGGTGATGCTTTGTCAAAGCAATTTCCAATTCATCCTTGCTAGCTAATTCAAATGTTTCCTGCACCAAAGGATCAATAACATCAATAGAGTACAGAGCTTCAGAATCATCATGATGTTTAATAGCTTCAAAAAGATTGAAATGAATTTCTTCTCCATCAAATTCCAAGGTAAGTGTGCCTTTCTTCACATCAATCTTTGCTCCTGCAGTGTACATAAAAGGTCTTCCCAACAAAAGAGGAGGTGGGTTAAAGCAATGAGCATCATTCATGTCCAAAACATAAAAATCAACAGGGAATATAACATCATTAACTTGCACTAACACATCTTCAAGCATACCATCCGGATAAGCATTTGTTCTATCAGCAAGTTGAATAATAATTCCTGTTTCTTTCAATGGACCTAGATTTAGGGAATCATACATTGATCGTGGCATAACATTTATCGCAGCACCTAAATCTAACATGGCTTTGCTCACCTCTTTTGTTCCAATTTTGCAAGGAATTGAAAACATACCCGGGTCACCTGTTTTAGGTGGGATCTTTCTTTTTATTACTGCAGAGACACTCTCACCTGCTATTATGTGCTCATCTCCCCGAAGTTTCTTTTTGTTGGCACACAATTCCTTCAAGAACTTTGCATACTTGGGGATTTGATTTATAGCTTCCAAAAGTGGAATGTTCAACTCAACTTTTTTGAAGATTTCAAGCATCTCTTTCCTTTTGTCAACCTTTGGGGGTTTCTTTAACCTGTCAGGAAAAGGAGGTACTTTAGTTTGATATGAAGGAATTGAATTAGAATTTACCTTGTTAGAAGTTTCTGCCTCCTTTTCAATCTCCTTTTCAATTTGTTCTTCATTTTGCTCCTTTGAAATTGGAGGTGGACCTTGAACTTCCTTTCCACTCCTCAAGATCATGGCACTCACGTTCTTTGGGTTTGGCTCGGGTTGAGCTGGCCACTTTCCTTTCTCTCGAATTTGCCTAACTTCCTCAGACACTTGATTGATTTGGCTTTGCAATTTTTCAATGCTTGCCTTCGTGTCTTGTTGAAATTGCAAAGTTGATGTGGCCATGGATTTCACCAATTCTTCCAAAGATGGACTTGAACTTGTTGTAGCTTGAGGTGGTTGCCTTTCAAATTGACGAGGAGGGTGCAATTGTTGTGGTGCTGAAGATGGATGATTTTGTTGTTGATGTTGATTGCCATACCGAAGATTTGGATGGTCTCTCCAACCTGGATTGTAGGTATTGGAATAGGGATTATACTGTGGACGTCTGTTGGAATATTCAAGTGCATTCACATCCACCGGTGTATCTTCTTGGAGAGTTGGGCATGCATCAGTTTGATGTTCTGGACTTGTACAAATACCACATGCCTTTACCTGGACAGTTGGCTTTATACTTCCTGTGGCCATTTTTCGAACAAAGCTTGTCAACTCTGAAAGTTGTTGTTGCATTGTTTGCATTGAAGAATCACTTGGCATATTATTTGGCATTGCATCCCTTGTGCCAAACTGTTGAGTATTCTCTGCCATTCGACCAATCAACTCCCAGGCTTGTGTTGGAGTCTTATTCACCAAAGCTCCTCCACTTGCAGCATCAATAATGTTTCTGTCCATCAACAACAAACCATCATAGAAGTATTGAATTAACAATTGGGGTGGGATTTGATGTTGAGGACATTTAATTATAAGCCTGTTAAACCGCTCCCAGTATTCATGGAGCGTTTCACCTGATTGTTGTTTGATGCCACATATTTCCTTCCTTAAATTTGCAGCTCTTGAGGCTGGGAAATACTTCTCCAAGAACTTTCTTTTCATGTCAGTCCATGTTGTAATGCTACCTGCTGGAAGATAATAGAGCCAATCTTTTGCACTCCCTTTCAATGAGAATGGAAATGCCCTCAATTTGATTTGTTCATCTGTAACTCCAGGGGGTTTCATGCTTGAACATACTACATCAAATTCTTGGAGATGCTTGTGAGGCTCTTCACCTGCAAGACCATTAAATTCAGGCAACAAATGGATCAATCCAGATTTTAATTCAAAGGGAGTTTCATCATCAATTGTAGGAAATGTAATGCATAAAGGCTGCTGTGTTAAGTCAGGAGCAGCCAACTCCCTCAATGTGCGGTTATCTTCAGCCATGACAATGTTTTTTTCTTCTAAAGGTTCTGTATCACTTCCTTCACTACTGGAACTAGAGGTGTCCAGCTCTGTAGCCAATGATAAACCAGAAGTTGATGTAGAAACTTTAGATTTTTTTCTTAACTTGGCTTCCCTTGTCAATCTACGAGCTGTCTTCTCAATCTCTGGATCAAATATCAACTCACCTGTACGAGAAGAACGAGGCATAAACAAGGAAAATACCAATTAAAACTAAAAAGATAAAAAAATATCACAGAAATTTTTTTTTTTTTTTGTTGAACGCCAATCCCCGGCAACGGCGCCAAAATTTGACAGCTTGTCGTGTAGCTGCAAAATTAAATTAATTCCAATGTCACCAAGTACAAAAATAGATATAGTATAGCAGTGACAAGGGTCGAGTCCTCAGGGATTGGATTGCAACATTTTCATAATATATACAATAGTTAAAAAAGGGGGGTTTGAGCATTGTCACAAGATTATGATATTAAAATTAAGAAAATAAAGAAATACACAAGCAAGTAAATACCAAGATGAGTTCAAGAGCACAAGATTAAAAATATTGGATTTTAACTTATGGAATTAAAAACCTCTAGTTCAAAGAATGATTTGGAATGGCAATTGGAATAGATCATTGATGCATAAACATGATACAAGTTAATAAACCGGTTATAGTTGTCAGGTCCGCTTAGACAACCAACTTTTCCTTACAGATTAGACAATTAAGGTACGCCCGTTAATTATCCCTAATCAAATCAACATTTCTAGGTACGCCCATAGAAAATATTGTTCAATTGCATTAGAATTTAGAAAAGCCCGATTCAAACCAATTACTACCTACGCGGAGTAATTTCCAATTTGATTACACAATTCCCCGGGAAGGAACTAATCAACCCGGTTGCCACCTATTCAATTCAAGTACAATTACGGATACCCAAATTAAATTGGCATTCAACTATTAATCTAGACAAACATTTGGATCCAAAAACATTCATCCAAATTAATAATCATCAACCCTAAATATAGGAATTGCATAAATATCAACAAACATCAAGTTTCATAGTTCACACATTACATCATCTCACAAATTCCAAAGCCATTCTTAATCAAGTCTTTAAACTAGAGAAAATGAAAAACTACTCTAAATCCATAGAAGAGAAAACAAAAGTAAAGAAGAGATATAACCAAATTGTGAATATGAAAGATGAGAACTTGATTTGGCCTCCTCTCCTTCTTTCTTCTTCTTCTTCTTTCTTCCTCCTCTCTTTCTTTTCTTCTTTCTTTCCTCTCTTGTTTCCACCGGGTGGTGAGTATAGTGGTGAGTATTCCCGCCTGTCACGCGGGTGACCCGGGTTCGATCCCCGGCAACGGCGCCAAAATTTGACAGCTTGTCGTGTAGCTGCAAAATTAAATTAATTCCAATGTCACCAAGTACAAAAATAGATATAGTATAGCAGTGACAAGGGTCGAGTCCTCAGGGATTGGATTGCAACATTTTCATAATATATACAATAGTTAAAAAAGGGGGGTTTGAGCATTGTCACAAGATTATGATATTAAAATTAAGAAAATAAAGAAATACACAAGCAAGTAAATACCAAGATGAGTTCAAGAGCACAAGATTAAAAATATTGGATTTTAACTTATGGAATTAAAAACCTCTAGTTCAAAGAATGATTTGGAATGGCAATTGGAATAGATCATTGATGCATAAACATGATACAAGTTAATAAACCGGTTATAGTTGTCAGGTCCGCTTAGACAACCAACTTTTCCTTACAGATTAGACAATTAAGGTACGCCCGTTAATTATCCCTAATCAAATCAACATTTCTAGGTACGCCCATAGAAAATATTGTTCAATTGCATTAGAATTTAGAAAAGCCCGATTCAAACCAATTACTACCTACGCGGAGTAATTTCCAATTTGATTACACAATTCCCCGGGAAGGAACTAATCAACCCGGTTGCCACCTATTCAATTCAAGTACAATTACGGATACCCAAATTAAATTGGCATTCAACTATTAATCTAGACAAACATTTGGATCCAAAAACATTCATCCAAATTAATAATCATCAACCCTAAATATAGGAATTGCATAAATATCAACAAACATCAAGTTTCATAGTTCACACATTACATCATCTCACAAATTCCAAAGCCATTCTTAATCAAGTCTTTAAACTAGAGAAAATGAAAAACTACTCTAAATCCATAGAAGAGAAAACAAAAGTAAAGAAGAGATATAACCAAATTGTGAATATGAAAGATGAGAACTTGATTTGGCCTCCTCTCCTTCTTTCTTCTTCTTCTTCTTTCTTCCTCCTCTCTTTCTTTTCTTCTTTCTTTCCTCTCTTGTTTCCACCGTCTTCCCTCTTCTTCTTTCTTCTTCTCTTTTTATTCTTGCTTTTTTAGTTCATATGTCCCTTTCAATCTTTGTTCTTTTCTCTTTTTTATTCTCCTATTATTTTTGTTCTTTTCCTTCTTTTTATTCTCCTACTCTTGCATGGTCCCTATCTTCAATAATGTAATGGCTTGGGCACATGGACTTGGGTCTTCTACCTAGTCATGGCCATGACTAGGGAAGTCATGGTTGCATGTTTATTTCTTTCTTTTCCACTTTGCTCAAAATTTTCCATTGCCATGCCATTTTCCTACAAACAACAAAACAAACACAACAAGAGTAAAGAGGTACCAAAACCACCATAAAATCATCCAAAATATATATCATTATCAAGCACAAATTCACATTATCATTCCAACTCTTCAAGCTCTGCCTCTAGGGCACATTTGGAACACTGTACTGTATTATGGTGTATTGAATTATTTAATACGGGTATATTATATTATGATGTATTGTATATTAAATTAATGTTATACACAGTGTTTGGTGTTGATGTTGTATTATATCATCATGGGGCTGTTTGGAAGACAACATATTGACCAGCATATAGCATATTGGAAGAGCATAATGTCTCACAGTACTCTCTCCGAATCTGCTATCTGCTAGCGGATCTGCTGACTCCCAAACATCCCCCATGTATTATATTTTAAACAACTGAATAAAAAGAAAATTTTTCTAATTTATTAATAAATAATATACTTAAAATAAAATTATTTTAAAAATAATTAATATAATAATAAATAATTTATTAAAAATATTATTTAAATAATTACATTAAAACAATTAATATATTAATAAATAATATATATAAAATAATATTATTATAATATCATAATATTTAATAGTTATGAGATGCATAAGGAAAAAAAGAAAAACAAACATAAATAAAAAGTAATACACCATAAACTTACCCTCCCACAAGGTATTAAATAATACATCAAATCACTCATTAAAATAACACTTATACATGTCTTAAAACTCACCAAACATAGGATAGTATTATTTTAGTACATAATATTAATACTATACACCCTAATACATCCCAATACACCGTACCAAACATACCCCTTATTCATTATTTTAGTTTTGAATCGGGGCATTCTTAAGTTGGATGAATTCAGGAATGTTGCACTCAATATTTTCAGATGGGGTATTTGCGTAAATCTGTCAGTGTTTGGGGAATTGGATAAATCGAGTTTTTTGTTATTCCCCTTATGCACCCCTCCCCCCTAACCCCCCACTCCCTTTACCATGTAATCCCTCCATTCTTTTCCTGCTACATTATATGTTTTCAACTAGCTAATTTTGAAGTTTTATTTTGTTAGGTTATAAAATGATTTTGAAGGTAAGTTCAACATGAGCTTTGTAGTTTGTAATCTCTACTTTCACTATTATTTTACCATTTTTTATTTAGCCTAGTAACGAATCATAT
Organism: Hygrophila difformis; assembly: GCA_030278955.1. Taxonomy (NCBI): domain Eukaryota; kingdom Viridiplantae; phylum Streptophyta; class Magnoliopsida; order Lamiales; family Acanthaceae; genus Hygrophila; species Hygrophila difformis. The sequence goes on from JAOANR010000010.1 coordinate 1,503,044, forward strand.
AAAACAATCCAAAGTCAGCTAGTTGAAGACATGACTTGCAATGGTGCAAGAATTAAAAAAAAAAAAAAAAAACGGAGGGAGTATTTCTTTTCCGATGTTTCATAAAAGCATCGCTAAAAGCATCACTAAACACAATAAGTTAAACCAGTCATGTGATAGTGTAAGTTTATAGCTTTCTACACAACCCATGGTTTCGTCCGTAAAACGATATGTATGCATCGTCAACTGTCAAAAACCCCACCTTATCCAATAGACCCCAAGGGGACATGAATTGGCCACACCTACAATAAATTGAAGCTAGGGTTTTTTGTTTTTTTTTATTACATTGTTTAAGGGCATGTAACAAAGTTAGTTATACATGAAAAGGATGATGCTAGCTATATCTCTATGGTCCCATCCTTTATACACTTCGTACCACCAAAGTACTGCACCGTATAGATTTCTTGATCACAAAACAAACCGAGCTTTTGGAACGATAAGGAGTTGGGTTTTTGTAAGGACCCCATTTGTTATCTCCTTAGTTTAATTTGTTGCGTACCTACACACATATATACACATTCATACAGTTGATGAAATATTGGCTATTTTATATATACAAGTGTATCTATCATGCTTCCTTTTCATTATTTATGTGTTTGTGTAGGCAGAATTGAACATGGATGGGATCCAAAGACAAGGTGCACATGTGACTTCTATCAATAGCACATGGCCTCATTGATTGAGCCATTTCATAATTAATTTAACCTATTTAAATTGATTTTATGTATATATGTGCATTAGTATTTTGGGTATTTGTTTCACTGGTTTTGTTAATCTGTTGAGTAAAGTGGGAACAAGTGAAAAAGGCAAGGGCAAGCTAAGGCACACAGAATATTATCATTACATTGAGGAGAATGAGATCATACTGGGCAGGCAATTAGCAGATGTTTTTGCATTAAAGAAATAAATATAATAACCAATAATCTACTACTATGTTATTCAAAGCTTCAATTCATCTAATCCAAGGAATCACATGACAGGTTCAGTGATATTTAATTAATCTCATGTAGTCATGTATGTATAATGCATACCATTGGTCAGCTCATTGATATATTTCGTATAATTTAATTTGTGGTAATTAATACTCATAGCATGATAATATAAAAACGTCCCAATTCCCAAGGCATATTGTAGAAGCATCTCACACAAATTGATATGCCCAATTGCCCATGTATCAGTATGTGTGGTTTTTCTCACTGCAATGTAATAGGTCCAGTCCAGTGAAATAAATGTGCAAAAATTCCCTGTAAGAAAATTTTAAATTGTTTACCATGATTTTATTTTATTTTATAGTATTTTTTTTAACACAGTGCAAGTTATGTTTACAACCAGTGGCGAAACCAAAAATTTCAAAAAGGGAGGGCCGATTCCATTATAAAAAGTTCCAAAAAAAAAGTCTAACCCCAAACCAAATCCAAACTATTTTAAAATATTATTCAAATAACATTATACAAAATAATAATGCAAACTTAACTTCGAACTAAGAGAGAAGGACGTCCACGTTCAACAGATGATAACTATAATCGTGGAATTGGAGATGGATAGTATAGTAGTTAGCAGTTGCTCCTATTCTTGATTTTCTTTTTTGTTATTGCGTTTTTCAAACTTCAAACTCATAGTTTAGAAAATTATTAGGCTCTGGAATTTGATTTGTAATGATAGTGAATTGATGAGGGAACGACAAAAAATCTAGTAAAGGAAGACGGCACAAAATCTAATATAGAGCAATTTTAGTTCAATATAAATGGATCAAGAACCATTGAGTAATAAATAATTTTGAGCTTCTCAAAGTTAAAAAGAACAAATAATTAACAGGGGATTATTTAACTACATCTAACATATATAAATATAGTATGTGGCAAATTTTAAGGGGGGGGCTGGGGCCATCCCATTTCATGGTGTAGTTTCACCCCTGTTTACAACTTACAAGTTACAAGGAGAGGCAGTATGAGCACTATATATATATATATATATATATATATATATATATATATATATATTAAAAAAAATCTTTTCAATTTAAGTAAAAATTTTTAAATATTGCATTTTTCCCATTTATAAGAGGAGTTAAATGGTAGGCTAATGTGCATCACTCATTAAAAATAAGTAAATTGTGGGGAATATCGAAGACTGCACGCACATATATATATATACATAATTTAAGGTACCAATCAGAAAGCCGATATCTGCAGTGTCTTCATGAATCATGATCAGACCTGAGACCACAAAACAATAATATTCTTAATGTAGTGTAACAATACTGTGTTTTGCAGCAAAAACAAAATTAATTAATTAAAAATTAAGTCCGAATGTTCTGGTTATAATGAAATAAATTTTTTTCACTAAAAAAAAAGAATATTATTCGAAATTTAAAAATAATTTAAAACATTATTATTGTTTTTTATTTTTTTTTTCTTTTTTATAAAATTTGGAAGGAATATAATTATAGCTGCATTACCAGCTTACCTCCTTCAGAATATGACATTAGTAAGCATAAAATGGATGTCCTTATCTGAGGTTGAAATACACAAACATGTAGTGGGCTTTGCAAGTGTTATAGTATAATGGATTGGATTATCCTTCATCGTACAGCTTGGGGAGTTGGGCATTTGTATTGTTATTTCAATTAAAAGCCCAAGTGGATATTTTTAATTTTAATTAATTAATATTGCGTGTTTATTCCTTTTATTATGGTTTGATTGATTATTCAGATTCACTATTCGTATAACTTAAAAAACCCAAAAAAAAAAAAGTGTAAAAAAGAAGACGAACCATTGAAACACAAACCAATCTGTATATAAAAATATGGGCCTAACTATCATGTTTTTGGGCCTTTGAGATTGGGCCCAATGTGTCTAACGGTCAAAAATATCATCTAATAACTAATAATGTAGATTGCCGCTCCTCTCTCAGCGTCGGTCTTACGCATTTTCATTATCTCAACTTTTGAAGTTTCAATTCTCATAGATAGCATCATCCTCTGCACGAATTCTTCGATTTCTCCTGTTTTCAGAGATTGTAGTGTATTTATTCTTCATCATCATCCTCTGCACGAATTCTTCGATTTCTCCTGTTTTTAGAGATTGTAGTGTATTTATTCTTCTTGAGGGCGTCGCAGGCGGTGGAGGAGGGTGAAATGGATCATCGTTTTCTACGGCGAAATTAATCAAATTATGCCTCTCAGGTTTGTAATTTTAGCTTTATTTCTTGATGATCGCTTACATTCTTGATGCCATTTTGTTTATCAATTAACTCGGGTAGGTTACGGCTTTCCAGTTTCAACGGGGATAGACTTGATCCCCAAAGGACAAGGTCGGCACCGTTTAGATTCTTCTGTGAATGTTTTCTGCGTTACGATTTAAACAATTTACAATGTTTTATTTAATTTAGTTTAAATAATGTATTTTTATACGTATTGAATTAAATAAATATTTAATTTGTTTTGCTTTACCTTTATGGTATGTTATTGAATTTATTTTATATTTTAAATTATTTCACATTATTTTTTGTTTTGTAATCATTAGCGTATCTACCTTGTACTTTGGTTAGGGGTGGAAATAGGCTTGTACGGGCCTGAGCCTACGTCGATTTTCTTAGGCCGGAGCCTGGCCGATTACCTTTAATAGGCGCCTATTTATTTAAATATGCTAGCTTCTAAGCTTTTAAAAGCCTTATAAAGCCTATTTCAGAAATAAGTTTAATTTTTTTTATATATATCCGGATGTAATCATAAGGTTGGAAGACCTAATTTATATAAGGAGTTGAACTATTTATATACGAGAAAAAACTCATAAATATTTTAAAAATCTATATAAGATCAATTTAATAATTCCTTTTATATAAAATAATAATAATACGACATATTCCTAATAAACATAAATAGACTAAGAATATAATAAATAGGCCCGCATGGTAGGTCTGAAAGGCTTTTAATTAAGCCTGATCTGGGTCTATTTAGTTAAATAGGCTTTTACATTAGGCTAAGTCTAGCCTGTTTATAAAAAAATCTGGTCTGGCCTTCGGTAGGCTATGCCATAGCCTCTGTTGAGTAGCCTGGTCTATTCCTATCCCTAACTTTGGTACAATAAGATAGATATTTCCAAGCTAGATATTAGGGGGAAAAACACTACATAAGTTATATTTTTTGTTCAATCCATTTAATTTAAAGAAATTAGGTTTATTAATTTTAACTCTACAACTTTTTATGAAATAGTAGATATATTAAATTTAGCTTTTTTTTTTCCTCATCTTATTTACCACCCAAATTTTGCTTCAAAAATTGTATGAACATCACCAGATCACCCCTTCCATATTTGTGTTCGAGAGCTATTTTTCTTGGGGTATAGGGTAAAATTCTCTCGGTTTTTATTCGAGATGGTAGTTTATCCCAATTTCTTGTAGTTGTTATAAACTTGTAGAAATTGAGAACACTTAATTTTATCGTAAGGAATTTTCAAAAATGCAAGTGATGGTTTGGGAATATTTATCGAACTCATTGGAGATTTTGGGATGTGAAACATTTAAATAAGCTTTTTATAGCAATAACAATAACACAGATCAGTTATTAAATGATTTGATTGATTGATTAGTTATTTTACTAAAACAATTTTTCTTAATTTGTTTTATTTGTAAACGTTGACAAGCCACACAAATTACAAAGGTTGTAAGTTATGGGATATAACCACTAGGCCAAGTCTCCATTCACATTTTCTAAAACAAGATTTATTCATCAACATTTCTATTGACATTTTTATACAACAATACCAATATAAGTGAACTTAGTAAACGATCACTTCTAATTTAATTTTAAAAAATTGAGTTAAATACCTGAATCCGCCACTGATTATTATGGATTTTTATTATCCTTCCCAAGTATAATAACAACACTAACAATCTCCCAAACCCCACGAATTTTTAATTAAACATTTTCTATGATTGGGCTTACATGTTTGTAACAGTTTAATAGCTTAATTAGGTATGATAAATGTAGAAAATATACCTTAAACTTTTTTCATGGTGAATGGTTGGCCAAGACATCTTTCCCATCATCATCTTTGATCAATAAAAGTGTATAGAGTGACCTACCAAATAATAGCAGCTCACATATCCATATGAATAATGATGTACCTTTTCTACATATTCAAGACAACATTCACATTTTGTATAGGAGGAGGGTGAAAGGTCATCTTTGCTTGCAGAGCTGCGAATTCATCTTCCTCCCTCTTTTTTTTTTTTTTTTTTTTTTTAACTTAGGAGCTTGTTGTACCATTAAATGAACTGGAAAGATTGGAATGGAATTACAATGCTGGAATTGAAGAAAGCGGTTTGGAATTTAAGATAGAAAGCAATAAATGAATGAAAAATACAAAAAGCTGCCAGAAAAACTAGAGAAAAAATGTTAATGTTATGCCGCTTTTTCAAAAATTGTGTTGAGGCCCTCATGTTACTGATGGATCTTTTCTTTATAGGAGGAGGGTGAGTTCAACCATTTCCATGTCATGCTTCGCAACCGTCTCAATGTATCCACACTTGGTTCATGCTTCGCAACCGCCTTATGATGCGCATGCCTCAACTGTTCTTTTTTATTGCACAAGCCCTTGGAGAACCGCCTCATGATGTGGTGCCCAAGAGTCATGTCATGGAGCTTAATATTCTTGAGGTGTTTGATGGAGTGGGCTTAATTCAATTGGATTGAACCAGGCCAATTAATTGGGCTTGAATTTAGTTTGGGGTTAACAGAGCTATAGGTCAAGAAGATACACCAGCACCAACAGGAATTGAGCTTTGGTTGACGGCTGCAGTTTTTTTTTTTAGGTGAAAGGCGACGCACAAGTATTGACAAAGAAGAAACTACAAAAATCTACAGTATGGGATGTCTTGCTTCAGAATTTGTTAACGCAACTATGAAGATGAACACATATAGAAGCATATCACCAAGTGAAGCAAATATGCAGGCACGACCATCACAATCACTTTGTGGTTAACACATACTCCATCCGTTTTACAATAATTTTTGCAATATTTGGTAAGTTGTTGATGTTCACACATTTTAATTTAAAGTTTTATCATTGTTATACAAGTAAAAATATATTTAAATGAGATCTTTTTAGATTCGTCTCGTCTTGTAGTTTTTAAATATCGAACTTTTAGAATTTTTATTTGTACTGAACTTAAATTATTAATGGTAAAATATACACTGGACTGCGTGAAAACTGGGTCCATAGCAAATAAAAAAGAGGGAGTAACATTTAGTCCATCAGCAAATATGATGTACTTAAAAGTGATTTTTTTGGGTACGGATATTGTATTATTTTGAATTGCAAATTTATTTTTCTTTGTCTAATACTATACATTAAAGAGATAAATTTTTTTTAGGCCATCAATAGGCATGTAATTCACTTTTGGGCCACGAAAGATTGAATTATGAAATTAAGCCAGGCATTCGGGTTGGTTTTTTAGGCCAAATTGACCAAGTCAACGTCTCAACGGGCCGTGTGTGCTCCACTCGCCACACACTCTCACGCGCTGGCCTAAAAGTTGCAATATTTACCTTTTGATGGCCTATTTTAGGTTTTTTATTTTATTTTCTATTTTTTTTTAAATTAAATTCAATAATACTTCATCCAACTATTTATTTATGTCTCACTTTCATTTTTATTATCCGTCACAATATTTTTTGTCCGTCAAAATTTAATTTATTTTTTAGATTTAATTATTTAATTTTTATTTTAGGTTAGATACTTTAATTAATTCTTGATGTTATTATTAATACAATTAAATCTACTTATCATTTTTTTATTTTTTAAATTTTTTTATAATATATATTTGTTTTATTTTTATTTATTATTTATTTTAATGAATGTTTATTTCACATCATGGTATTTTGACCACGGTATTTTATGTGGGGATAGAGCGTATTTAATGTAGTGTATCTTAGTATTTATTGTAGGAGTAAACTAGAAATTTATGTGATATAATTATATTAAATTTGAATTTTTAATTAATTTAGTTATGTGTGATGTATGGTTGTATGTTGGAATTTATTAATTGTCGTCAGTTTGAAATTTAATTATTGATGTAATGCAATAGGTTTGGTGATTTTTTTTTGTTGCAAAACAGCCTATACAGTTATTAATATTTCATTACTTCTTAAGGTAGGTTTGGTGATGAATATTTCATTACTTCTTCCGTCACACTTAATATATCTTGTTTGATTTGTGCACACATCCAATGCACATTTTCAATCGTTAATATCTCAAAATATGTAAAAAAAAAAAGAATTATATAAAATATATATTCTAAAACTACATGAGTTTAAGATTCTAACAAGACCCAACTCGATTATTTCTTTCTAATATATACTAATAATAATATTAAGTCAAAGTTAAATAATTAACAATGACAAAAAGTCAAACAAGAGAATTAAACTGGGACGGAGGGAGTATTTACTATAATGAGAATGAGACAAAAATGTTGAAATAGACAGAAAAAGGAAAGTGAGGCATAAATAATGGAATGATAGAGAAATAATTATTTTAATTACCAAACAATTAAAACAGGCCACCAAAAGGAGACAATTTCCGCTTTTAAGCCATCGTGTGGTGAGTGGGTTGCACGCGGCCCGATTTTGTGTGGTATTGGTCAAATTGGCTTTAAATTCGGCCCGAATGCCTGTTGGTGGCTCAATTTCATAATTCAATCTTTCGTGGCCCAAAAATGAATTAGCTGCCTATTGATGGCCTAAAAAAATACTTATCTCTACATTAAATAATAATCTTAAAGTTTTGCAAGACGGCGATTTATACTCAAAGTTTGCAATTTTTATACATTTATTTATTATTTTTACATGTTGTCCAAATATTGTTTTCTCTTTATTTAGGCCCCGTTTGGAATTAGCGGTCCAAACGCTAAAAGCTCATTCCCAACTCTAAAGATTCATATCTGTTTGTTTTCCCAAAAATACAAGATTTGGAATCGCTGATTTTCTTCACAAATCGTGGTTTTGGGAACTCTAATCTCTGAAGCCAAACTCTAATCTTTAAAACCAAACTCTAAACTCTAAAGTCTATTTATTTACCAAACGAAGCCTTAATTAGTTTATCTGTTATTTTCTCCCTTGAACTTTTTAGTTGTTATACTACTATTAGTTAGACATGTTGACGTATTTTTCGCTGCCCTTGTAAGTTGTCTAGATTCTTGTAAGGTACACATATCCATGTGTGTGTGTGGAATACAATGATGTTTAATTTTATTTTAAATTTTATTTTTTATTTTTTACCGTCTATACAAGTGAGTGAATGGATTGTGGATGCCTGTGTAGAAAATTCAAAGAGCATATTAATTGCGGTGAATCTAGATTTGATTTTTTATTTTTTTAATTAAAACAGCTGGATGGATATATAAATGGGATTAAAGTTAAAACTTTCACTCGAATTTGAGTGAAGAAGTTAAAAATCTGTTCAGTTTTAAAGTGGTTAATCTCATCAGGACTGAACATTGTCTTGAATCTTGATTAATGGCCTCAACTTTTATAATGAGTTTCCACAAAATTGTAGTAATAACCATTTTAATTAGCTGTATAATTCAATTTATTTAAACAATAAGTGGGTCATGCATTTTCTGATAAGAGTAAACAGCATCTCCACACCAAAATCCCCAACAATAATGCAGTATGCCCCACACCTTTAATTTATCTGAAAATATCTTCTTGTAGTTCATCAGATCAATAATTGAGAAATGCGAAAAGTCAAGGTCATTGCAAAACTCTATTCCAATTGCTATTTGCTAGGTATATTCTCAGAGCTTTTCTGGGTGTTCAATTGCATTTGGCTCCTGGAAGAACCGATATACTTATAAAGGTAATTGATATATCTGCCTTGTCTGTGGGCTCTTACTTTTGTCTGTAAATTGTTGCATCATTCCCATTTATTATCTTCTCATCAGGATGTAAACAGAAATCATAGTTCTTTGCTAGTGGTCACTGAATTGGACTTGTATCTGTTGAGTTCTCTAATTTTGGCCCTCTTTTCTCTCCATCTTGCAGCTATTTAGTTTCTTCCGACTGTCGAGTTGTTCATATTAGTCTGTGGTGCTCGTATTTCTCCAGATCTGAAGCAGGTTAGTACTATTTCTTAAATTTCTCCAGTAGTATTTCTGAAATTTCTCAAACCAAATCAATCTCCTTTGCTGACATAATGGGCATTCCCAGCTGTTAAATCTTGCCATTTTTCCCTGCCTTTGTCCAACAACCATCATTTCCAACACTTGAAAACTAGGCCAAATAGATTTTGTAGTCCTTCAAGTTTAAACTTTCGTTTTTGCTGCTTAAGGCAATCAATTTTTTCCAATCTGATTATTTATTTTTTTAAGAAAAAAAAAAGATCGACTTTTTTTAACGTCAATCGTTTACATTTGGGTACATACATATGTCTCAAAATTTCCTAGTCTTTTCGTATTTCTGTTTTTCTGAATTTCATATTTATTTTCTTGGCCATCAGAAGTAAGTGCTATATCTTGAATTATGTGATTTATTCTTCATACCTTTCAGGTACACAAATTTAACATATACAGTATTATCTGGAGATCCAACTGGAAAAATGGCAGAAAATGCAGCAACGCAAGTTCTTGGAACAGTTGCAGAAGAAGTTGGAAAAGACATTGTAGCAGTAGTCAAGCGTCAACTTAACATCCTCTGTTGCTTCAGCGAAAACGTTGACGGTATGAAGGAAAAGGCAAAATGCTTGAAGGACAAAAGAGATGAGTTGCAGATACAAGTATCTGCCAAGGAGAGAAATATGGAGATTATTGCTCCCCAAGTTGTTACTTGGCTAGAAGCCACTGAAGGGATGATTGCAAAGGAGGTTGAAATTGAGGATAAGATTTCCACTGCTGAGGGTGGTTGTTGTGCTAACATCAAAGCGCCTTTTTCCCTTGGCAATGAGGTGAAGATGACAACTGAAGCCTTGGAGAAGCTTGGGGACGAAGTCGACAAGTTTCATACCATATCCTACCCAGCACCCCCACCGGCAGTAACGTTGGTTCCATTGGGACCAATAGTCGCGCTCCAGTCTAGAAAACAAATTGAAGATGACATAATTGAAGCTTTGAGTCGACCAGAGGTCGTTAATATTGTCGGGATATGGGGGATGGGTGGTGTAGGGAAGACTACCATAGCAAAAAAAGTTCTTAACAGGATGATGGCAGACAAATTAGTTGATGAAGCTGTGTTTGTGGTTGTCAGTCAGTCTTTGGATTTACTAAAGATTCAACAGGAAATTGCTGAAACATTGGGCTTCAAGGATTTGGAAAAGGAAGGTACATTAATGACAAGAGCACGGCAATTGTTGTCCAGACTGAGCAACAAAAAAATCCTAATCGTTCTTGATGATATTTGGAAAAAATTCAAATTGGAGGATTTGGGAATTCCTTGCGAAGGGCGATGCATAACTCTTTTAACATCTCAACACGAAAACTTGATAAAAAATCAGATGGGTGCTCAAGTTTTTGCAGTGAAAACTTTAGCTATAGAAGAAGCGCGGTCTCTCTTCACAGATAAAGTTGGAACTTGTCTGAAAGACAACCCACATTTGGTGTCTATAGCTGAAGAAATTCTAGAGGAGTGTAAAGGCCTGCCGGTTGCCATCATAACTATTGGCAGTGCATTGAAGGATAAACCAGCAAAAATTTGGGAGGGTGTATCACGTCAATTAAAAAGTTCCAAACCTTTCAATATACCAGATTTTATCGAAGATGTGTATATGTCCCTACGTCAAAGTTACTTGTTGTTGGACAGCCGAGATGCTCAATTGTTATTCTTACTCTGTTGTCTATTTCCAGAAGATCATAATATTAGCCTTGAGAATCTGACATTGTACAGTATGGGGTTAAACATGTTTGGAGAGGTGGATAGTTTGGAAGAAGCAAGAGATCGAGTACATGCAGAAATTGAGAAACTTAAGAGTCGCTGCTTATTATTGGATAGCAATTATAAAGATAGCGTTAAAATGCATGATGTTATCCGTGATGTAGCCATTTTCATTGCTTCAGAAGAAGGTCTAATTGATCCCGACCTGAAGTCAAAAGGAAAATCGGAGAAGAAATGCAAATGGATCTCAGAGTGTACAATGTCAAGCGAAGTGCCTCTTGATCATCTCCAAGGATCCAATCTTTCGGATGTTAGACTTTTAATTATTCTCAATCTTTGTGGTTGGAGAGATGATTTCCTAAAGATCGGTGGAATTTCTATTTTGAAAGGAATGCAGGGTCTAAATGTGTTGTCTTTCAGACAAGTTGAATTCGGATCACCACATTTGGAAATAGGAAGTCCGAATAATCTCGTAACGTTGCGGTTGTTGCTTTGCAAGAACTTGAAGAGTCTTTCTTTTGCCGGTGATTTATTGAAGCTCAAAATTCTTGATTGTAATGGTTGCGAGGGGATTGAAGAGCTGCCTGTCGAGATTGGGCGGCTAAATTGCCTGAAATTGTTAAACGTGTCTGGATGTGAAAAGCTTCAAAGAATAGCACCAGGTGTCATAAAACAGCTGGTTGGATTGGAGGAGTTGAGGATGTTGGATAGCTTCAACAAATGGGAATCGAGCAAGGTGAATGATAAAGAAGGGATGAATGTTTCCCTGAATGAACTTGAAGCACTGCGCAAACTGACATGCTTGGAGATTGATATAGATGATATAAGTTTAGTCCATGAAAAGATTGAGCTTTCCCCAAATCTAGTCAAATACAGAATACGGATTCAAGACTGGCAGGATTGGATATTCGATTATGAGAAAGCCATATCTTTGGGTAGATTACCAAATGAGATCACTAATTATGGAAGTTGGATCCACAAGCTTCTAGACGGCGCCACCTGCACTGTTGAAGGGTTGGCATTAAATGGTGATGGCGCGGAAAATTGGGGGAATCTATCTGTAACTCACCACACTCTCAAGGGATTGAGGATTAGAGAGTGTGGAATGTTGAAGGAAGGAATAGATTCATCAATTATATCAGTGGATTCAAGCGGATCGGGGGTTTTCCTAATGTTGGAGCATCTGGAGCTTTACTATCTTTCAAATTTAAAGCAGGTATTCAGTGGTCAAATTCCGGAGGGATCAATTTCTTATAGATATCTGACGAAATTGCATCTTTACGATTTACCTTCATTGGCATATATATTGAAGAGTGCTCTAAATCACCAAGTTCCATTCAACAACCTTCGGGAGGTAGCAATTAGGAGGTGTGGTAAACTCTTGGATCTCTTCTTGTTGGGAAGGGCAAATGATGCCTTTATGCAACAGCTTGAAACACTTGAAATCGAAGAGTGTGAGGCAATGGAACAAGTGTTTCTCTCGAATGAAAGTGATAAGAATGGAAGGGCGACGTTCCCAAAATTGAAGAGATTGACATTGCGGTCATTGCAGAGTCTCACAACTTTTTGGAAAGGAATGGAATGTATTGAATTTCCTTCCATGGAGAAATTGGAAATCAGAGATTGTGAGAAAATGAAAAGCGTGGTGAGCAGTGGAATGGGAAATGAAAGTGAAAGTGAAAGGGAAAGGGAGCATAATTGTGAAAATAACCAAGCAGCTTATCTGATATCCCACAAGGTACTTTTCTAATCAAAATTATGTAGAACATCTACATAATTTTGTAGAACATCTACATAATTTTGGGCTTTCATACCTCATAACTCAGATAAAAATTCACATTAAAACTTAGTGTATTAAATAATAATGTTATTAAGTTAGTGGGGTTGGGATACGTACTTCCATTTAGAAATAATTGCACCTTTGAAGTAATTTTATCTTAAAAACAATTATTATTTTCAAAAAAGTCGAATCATATTTTTTACAAATTGCTTCTCCTTTCATTTCACTCCTATATATTGATCTTTTAATGATTAGTGTCTCTCTATATTAGTAGTTAAATAAAGATATTATTGTATTTTAAACGATATTTCTTAATAGTGTGTGCATAACGTTAAATGATAAATATTTGTGGCAAAAAAATCATATTAAATTTAATGGTAACGAAATTTGGTTATTTACGTTATATAAAAAGTAAGAATAATAATATGATTTCATATCAAATTAAATTAAATATGCTGCTTAGCTTAATGTACATACCGACAGACGACTGAAAATACTTCTATATGGGAACTCCAGTTTATTTAGCTAACATGTTATACCATTTACCACCATTCACATTGCAAAATCATTTGTTCCGGTGTATAATATCCTATATCCAATATTTTGCACATAAACCAAAGAAATTTTAAACGTGAAACATAAAAATAAAATAAGTAGTTATTTTATTTTATATAGTCCGATCCAATGATGTTATGAGTAACGCATGCATGTATATGTTGTTACAGGTCACATTTGGTAGATTGAGAAACTTCACTTTGGAAAATAATAATAATAGGAATATATGGTGTCCACAATTATACGAAAGCTGTTTCAGAACATTGGAAAGATTGCAAATAGGGAATTTTCACAATACTAGAAGTTCATTTTCATCTTTAATGGTTGAGAATCTTGTCAACCTCAATTACCCACGGATTGGGAATTGTGATGCACTGGAAGAGTTGTTGAGAAATGAGAAAAATAATGATGAAGGGACGACGTGTCAAATTACATTCCCAAAATTGAAGACACTAAAGTTGAAGGGATTGCAAACTCTTAAAAGTATAGCCAAAGGATTTGAAAGTATTGGATTCCCCATGCTAGAAGATTTGGGGATCGAATCTTGTCCAAAGCTAAAAAGATTTGTTTCTCCGATGGAATACAGTGAAGAGGGTGGACAAGAGTGCAATTACGATGATGAAGCATTCCATTTATTGTGTGATAAGAAGGTATTATTTATATTTACTTTTATTCTTATAATGATAATGATATTGTTACATAGGATGTCTTTTTTTTTTTCTTTTGTTTCTGTAAAAAAAAAAAAAAAAAAGAAAAAGGAACAAGATACATATATAGACCAAGAGATTAGAAGACAAACGGGAAAAAAGTCCACATTAATGGAAGGGTACCTTTTACCAAGGTAAACTACACTACGAATTGAAAAATTATTAGAAAACAAAACTTTCAATATGAATTTATAATGAACTTAACGAACAATCATAAATAAAGTCAATTTATATAATTTAAAACATAGTCAAATTAATAAAATGATTTATAAAAATATTGGTTTTTTTTATAATACTGGGATATAGTAACTTTCTATTAAAATTGGTTTTGTTTGTTTTCGTTTTTTTCCCAAGAATTTTTGAAAGAAAATTTTTATCATTATTTGTTTGAAGGTAAAATTTAATTATTTTTAATATGACGAATCGCTTATATACTCTTTAGTATAATATTGTTGAGGCTTACATAGTAATAACTGTCGTGATTCTTATACAATTGAAAACCCCTAATTTAAACCTTTTTTGCAATATATTTTAGACATATATGAATATAAAAAAAAATTGCAGTACATTAAGTTTAAACCATTAATCTATTTTCTAAATGTACTATATGTAACTTTAATTTACTAATATATTAGAGGCGTCGTACTAATTTCTATTTCTTGGAGTGAACATACAAGCACAACATATCGAAGTAATTTATTTCATTATATGATTATTTGCACCACCGCAGTCCCTTTTAGCAGTTTATATGTACCTTTTATGTAGGTAATGATATTTTCTTTATCAACAAAAATATCGAAACACTGCTTACAACAGTATTTATCATTTAACATTGTCTTTATTTCTAAATTTTAATAACATAAAATAGTAACATCAAATGCTCAATTAATTAATTACTTAGTTCACAATTTGTTCCCACAATCCTCACTATTCAATTAAAATAATTAATTAATATAACAATACTCATAATATACTTCCATATTGCCGATCCGCTGGCTATCAAACAACTAGTAAAATAACTAGTAATGATATCGTGTATATTCAATTAAATATTATTGATACGAAATATTTGTGGATAACCACACCGGCCATTATCCTCTACCCTAAATTCCCCTTGTTTGTAAAGTGCGGTCGTTTCATTTCCGATATATATATATATATATATATATATATATGCATTTGAAAACTCTGCACATTAATTAAGAATTTTTAAAAGTATAAAAGTATAAATAAAATACTTGTAATTTTGTTTTATTATATATTCAAATTGTGTTATGAGTAAGCTATGCCTTTACATATTTTTGCAGGTTGAAATAGGTAGATTGAAAAACTTAACTTTGAGGTATAATAATAAAGGCCGTATATTGTGTTCCCAAATTCCTGGAAACTTCTTTAGAACATTGGAGAGGCTTGACATATTGGATTGCCACAATTTTAGAAGTTTATTCTCACCTTCAATGGTTGAAGACCTTGTCAACCTCAATTACCTCCGCATCTGGGATTGTGATGCAGTGGAAGATGTTTTGAGAAAGGAAAAGAATAAGGATGAAGGAAAGACGTGCCAGGTTATATTTCCAAAACTGATGACACTAATATTGACAAGATTGCAAACTATAACAAGTATGACCAAAGGTATTCAAAGTATTGAATTCCCTATGTTAGAGCGTTTGGAGATCACATCATGTCCAAATCTAAAAAGAATTGTTTCTGTGACGGAATATAATGGAGAAAATGGAGAAGGGTGTAACGAAGATAATGGTGATGGAGGAGTCCATGTCCTATGCGATGAGAAGGTATGTATATATCTTTACTTCATAAATTTTTTTCACTTTCATTGGCATTTTAATCTATTTTAAATAGCCTAAAAACTGAACCAAAAGTGCAATGTATTTTTCATTTTCCATTTATATTTTGAATTTCTTAATTGTTAATTGTATTTGTGTTTCTGCATTTTTCTTGTTTATGCCTATGTTCTCATCCATTATCATTCAATGCAATTTTTGATTTCTATATCTTGTTGCAGGTCAAATTCAACAAGTTGGAAAGACTAGAAATAAGTGATTGTCATAGCCTTTCAAGTTTGTTTACTTCTTCAGTGACTGGAAATCTATCTACTCTCATACATATAAACATTGAGGAGTGCCGCATGATTAAGAAGCTGATCACATGCGAAAATGAGACATATGGGAATGATACACTTTTTCCCTGTTTGGAAGCTTTGGAAATTACAAACATGGCTTTGTTGGAGATGCTTTGTGAATGGATATGTCCTCTTGAATTGTCCATGTTGGAAGAAATACGCGTTGCTGGGTGCCCACATTTAAAATTTCTGACAAATGGATATTTAAGTACACCAAAACTAAAGAGAATGAGTGTGGGTGACAAAACATACAAGGAAGAAGAATGGAAAATAGCCGAAGACTTGAATAAATTTGTATCTCAACTTGTTATGGCCACAAAAGAGGTACGCTACTTGTGCAATTTTGTCCAATCGAATTGTTGTGTTTGTTAACACATTAGACTTATATGAATGTAGTATTTTTAGTAGAAAGATAATATACTATGGGTTAGAAGAAAAAAAATTATAACAAATATTTATTAATATATTTTATATTGTTATGTAAAAAAATATTATATAATGAGTAGACAAAATAATTGAGATACTATAATCTATTTTTGCTTCACTGTAAGATACTATATTGGATAATATAATATCTTCTCTCATATATTTAAACATAGTTCTTAAATAGAAAATTCCGCCAATTGCTTTTTTCTTTTTTCCTAAATAAGGAAAAAATAATTACTAAGTAATATTAAGAAATTAATTATGGTTTTTATATTGTGTATCAGGCTTGGAAGTTAAGTGTAGACATCGATGTATCTGAGTCCAGTCAACTCAACGCGTTCTTGTTACCACATCAACCTCTCCCTCTCACCAATGCTGTATGGTTATTTTACAAAATGTCGTCAGGGGATGATCTTGTAGTAATAAGCTCCAATGCTGAGTACTCTATGATGTGGTATTGGATGTACCGGCAGTCATCTATTTCTATTTCTGGTGTCCCGATGTTTGAGCAGCTAACTGATGGAAATCTCTTGTCAAATGAATTGAATAATGATGCCAAATCCGCTCAACACAACTCTATTGCAAGCCCTGCATTATCTGGGGATGATTGGTATCTAGTTTATACTTCAGGTGGAGTTGTCTCTTTGTTGGATGTGGATGACTTTAAGGTCCTTAAAACGTTCATGGCCCCACCTCCAGCTGCAACTTATCTGGCATTTGATCCTCAAGATTCAGATGTCATTGCTGTCGGAATGGATGACTCTACAATACAAATTTATGATTGGACAGAGAGCAAGGTTATAACCACATTGAAGAGCGGTCACAAAAAAGGAATAACTGGACTTGCATTTTCTAACAGTTTGGAGATATTGGTGTCATCGGGGGCTGATGCACAACTGTGTGTGTGGAGCATCACTGGATGGGAGAAGAAGAATTCGCGTCCAATACAGGTGATTCCCGACCATCCCGCTCCTCTAGACGGGGAAACAAGAGTGCATTTCTTCAATGATGAAGTTCTTCTATTGGTTATCCATGAAAGCCAAATAGCAATTTATGATCCCACTCAACTCGAATGTCTCCACATGTGGTATCCGAGAGATTCACTCTCCTCTCCTATTTCGTGTGCCACATCCTCATGTGATGACCAGATCATTTATGTTGGGTTCTATGATGGTGCTGTTGGAATATTTGACGCTCATGATTTGGCACTCCTCTGTCGGATTGCATCTTCTGCTTATATATCTTCACTTATTCCAAGCGACGGAAATGTCTTCCCCAGGGTGATGGATATCGCAGCCCACCCAAAGAACCCAAACCAGTTTGCACTCGGCCTGAGCAATGGTACAGTTTATGTCATCCAGCCACTAGATGTAGAGACCAAATCCAAGGGATTGAACTCCGACAAGAACGCCATGCTGCCATCCATTCCGTCTACCTCTTCAACGAAAGTAGAGCTGTAAGAGACACCGTCCAGCTCCAGCGGACATCTGAACGGCTAATAGAAATTTGCAAGGTATGTTTTTACTAGTATTCTGTCCCAATCCTTAATAATATGATCCCATACTAGGTATTAATTTATTTGCCTTAATTTTCATGTTTGATCTCTTGAAGAATCTATCAATTATTATAATTTGCTTGCAATACTCTATATACATAATTAGTTTATAGGGATCAAATATTCTCAAATTATTTTGATTATCCCCCTATTTTTATTAATGTGAATCAACCAAAATCGCTATATATCATACTGGAATGCTTATGAGATCATTACATTGGCTAACCTCTTCCCGTTTGTAGGAAAAGATGGAATTAAATGCTCGAGCATATGCAGAATATACTACTATTCTGCTAGCCCACGAACCATTCCAAATCAACTGTTGTGTTGAATCTCTGCTTTGAATTTTACTCTTGTATTGGACATGTTTTGTTTCATTCTCTTTGCTTTGGGTGATTTTATTAACAAAAATCTACTTGGGAAACAAAAACGAAATCCAAAATAGCATATCCTCTTGGATGAATTTGATGTAATCAATTTGTATGCGCCTGTTTGTATTTCAAACTATAATGCTTGCGTTTCAAAAAATTCTGACTCCTGAGCTCTGTATTGAATGGTGTTTGAATAAACTATTTTTGATGGAATTTTTCAATTTTTGTTTGGACAAAAAGGAAAAATGCAAGATTTGTGTGACTCTAAATATATGCTGTGAATTTGCCTCTCTTCTTTTACTCTCATTATTTGTTCTATTGAATCAGATCATGGATAGATAAAGCGTAAAGAGCAAGTTTCATTGATGCCTTTGATAAAATTTAGTGCATCTTTTATTATGTTTTGTTTGCTTTGTTTTTTTATGTTCCTAATTTGATGGGAGAATAAGTCATTCCACCAATAGTTGGAGTCGTAGCAATATTCTAGAAGCAAGCAGTTGAGGTAGATATGTTATTCCTGCATTGCTTTCATTGCAGCAGCTCCACTTTTGTAGTAGCTTTTGCACCTTCCAACAAGATCAACTACAACAAGCATTTCAATAAATGTAATGAGTCAACTAGGACGACAAGATATTCCTCATTTAAAAAAACAAAATTCAAACTTCTAGCATGAAAGAGCAAATGAACCTGATCATGTATGCGTAGCTGAAAATTCGCAAGCTGGCCAATCTGTTCCTCATATAGTTTTTTTTCCCTCTTCAAACATTGTATATTCTTTGGCCCTCTCAACCTCAGCAGCTGCCTTCTTTTGAAGCACTCCTTTCCGTCTTCTCAAGCATTCCACAAATCGCTTTAGACAGTTACACAAGCCTTCATCATGTTTGAATATTTCTTTCATCCATGTTCTTTATATATAAATAAAATTCACAGTAAAATAGTACTATGTAGATATGAACTTCTTCCTGGTTAGGTGGTGCTTTCCAAAAGGATGCCAATTATCTCCCATTCTAGATAAGGTATTTGTTTCAGTGGTTTTGTTAATCTGTTGAGTAAAGTGGGAACAAGTGAAAAAGGCAAGGGCAAGCTAAGGCACAGAATATTATCATTACATTGAGGAGATCATATTGGGCAGGCAATTAGCAGATGTTTTTGCTTTATTTAAAGAAATAAATAGAGTAATTATTTATTTTTATACCTCAACTATTTCAAAGTGTCCATTTATATACCTCAACTATTTTTCTGGGAAAAAAATACACCCCAATTATTATAACTTAGAAAAATCTATATTTTCCGTTAAGTTGACGTTAAATTTGATTATTCCGTTAAATATGTATTGGCAAGTTGGTCCTTCCATATTTTAATCAATTTTTTTTTTTATCAATTTAACCCGTGGACCCAAACAGTGACGAATCCAATGAGGTAGAGGGTGGTCAGCTGACCACCCTCATTTTTCAAAAAAAGTTTTTTATATATATATATATTTTTAAATTAAATTTTATATTTAAAATTAGATTGTATTCATTTAAGTTTTGTTAACATGTATTGGAGAATCTATCTATTACCTTGGTTGGAGTGTATGTTTGAATGTCATCATAATTTAATTAATTAATGGTCTATTAAAATTATTTTACTTTTAATAATGTATATTAGTGATATTAATATTTAGTAAATGCATCGTAAACAATATTTTTTTTAAAGAGAAAATGGTAGATGTTTTAGAGTATGTTTCGAATACTAAGACCCATTTTTAAAATTCCCCCCGAAGCTCATCTTTGACATTTAGTTTGAACTTATATTGAGAATGAATATGGATGGAAATAGGCTAAGCTAAATTAATCCAAGATTTGATTTGAACAATCTAGGCCTACTTCATTTTTAAGACTTGAGTCTAGCCTATATAACATTTGATAAACTTACGCTATAGGTCTAAGTCTAACCTATTTATATATAGAAATAGGTCACATTTTAAGCCTTTTACAAGTCTAATTAAGCTTATTTCAAAATCATGTTAAATTTTCTTCTTTTTTTATACATATGTCTGAATATAACATATTTACATATTTGAAAAAAGCTTTTAAATATTTTAAATCTTAATATTGAAAAAAACCAGTATGTTGATTATGTGCATTGCTTTGCTAATCAGCTGAAAGAGTTTATGTGATAAAGATTGTCAAATCCAAATTGTAAAACCGTATTGGTGACGAAAGTTAATTAAATAGTTCATTATTATTTTATGTTGAGAAATATTAAGTGAAGTAGATGTAGATTTTTCAATTTTTTCGAAGAAATGTCACGACTACTGTAAAAAAAATTTCCAAGTTCGCACACCCTGACTTAAGATCCTGGAATCGCCACTGGACCCAAATCTGTATTAATGATCCAAATTTAATATTTTTAACCCGGTACTTCAGTCTAAAGCATAGCTATAAATATCCCGTTAATGAAATTTAGCAGGATAACACTTTCCGTCTATATCAATGATCCAAGTTGGTCCTTCATGTGCAGCAGCTGCGCTGCCAATGGCAACACGAGACCCCGTTGTGTTCGTATTAAACTCGTGATTCCAACAACCAAGGTTAGTTATGTATACGGAAACATTGTAGCGTGTTTGACTTTGATGTATATAGCTTCGTTTATGGATTTCCTTAATGATTATTGAAAGGGCCTCCCCTTCAACAGATATTCATGGCTAACGACACACAACTCGTTTGCCATGAGCTGGGATAGGAAATCATTGATTTGGATCGTTGATATAGGTTTGGGTCAACGGATTAAATTGTTAAAATTTTGATAAAAATGTGGAATGACCAACTTGCCCATAAATATTTAACGGAATAATCAAACTTAATGGCAACTTAACGGAAAATGTATATTTTTCTAAATTTTAATAGTTAGGGTGTATTTTTTTTCAGAAAAATAGTTCAGGTATATAAATGGACACTTTAAAATAGTTGAGGTATAAAAATAAATAATTACCCAAATCTATTATAATATAAAAATGATTGTCCGTGTCTACTCACATAAAATGGCTTATGAACAGTGAAATAGCTTATGAATAGTGCGGCTTAAACGGCTCATGAATCGGCTCATGAATTGTTGCTGTCATAGCTTCTACTTTTGTCCCCCTCTTCTAAGAAATCAGCTTTTACATTTCCTTTAGAATTCAATTCAACAAAAGCAAAAAAATTTCAAATTTCAAATTTGCCTGGATTCGGATTGGAAAAGAGGGTTTTCCCAGATTTGTTTCAAATTTGTTTCGGGCACCCTTCTCTTCCTCAATCCAAAACCCAAACCGCCCCACTCTTCAATCTTCATCCATTTCTCTTCCCCATTCAGAATTTGAATTTTATTCACCAAAAATTTGAATTTTAAAATCACTTTAATTGCAGGCACTCAAGAATTCAAAATCCCACCCCAAATTTTAACCCGCACAAAAACCTCTGCCCTCGATGAATCAAAAAACAGTAGGCACTTCAGAAGCACGAGTTCATTGGCCATCCAGAAGAAGAAAGAAAGATGAAGATTTGTGAAGCAAAACCGCCGGCTCCACCGGCCTCAACATCCGCCTCTGCCTTCGCTTGACCTCTGCCTCATCCCAATTAGGTATTTAAACTGATTACACTCTTTTTTTATTTCTCTTGCAATTTTGTTTATGTGGTTGTTTTGCTGTGTGCTTCTGAATCTGGGAAAGGGAAAGCGGTTTCTGCTACTGAAAGAGATCTCCAAAGCATATCTCAAAAGAATTCCAAGAGGGGGCTTGGAAGAACTTGGAACCAAAGATAAGGAATAAAACAAATTGAAGGCTGAGCTCAAGAATGAAGGAGCTCAAGCCCGCCATGGTTAGTTTTTATCTCAATCTCGGTGTGAATGGAAAAGATTTTCATGGTTTTAATAGTCTTGCAATGGCTGATTTGTTTGATAGACTTTTTCATCTGTTGAAATCCAAGAACAATAGGAAAAGGAGAAGAAGAAAAATGGGACAAAAAAGCCATCGCCTCTGTATGTGTTGTGGTGCAGAGATCGGTGGATGAGGTATATACATTATACAAGAAACTACCATTCAGTGAGAATTTTTATTTTATTTGGGCATATTGATGATTGTGTGGTGTTTGAGATGTGATCTACTTCGTTTTTTGTTGTTTTTTTTTTTTTCAATGCCCAGGTTGAATTTAATTAATACGGGTTTGTTTCTAGGTATGTGTTTGATGGCTGCTATTTTTTATTTCCTTACAATATCAGAAACCTTAATTAACCGGGTTGAGCTTTTGTTCCTTTGGTTTCAACTAATTAATGTTGGTGTATTTTTTCCTGTATAAATGAGTTGTTGATGGAGAATATTTGCTAGAGTTTTCTTTGGACTTTACTATACAATGAGGATTTTACTTTCATTGGGAATATTTTTCTTTCATATAATGTAAGTGTTGGCTACTCTTCAAAGTAACTTGTGATTAATGCAATCTTTTAAATATCTCTTTTATTTTTAAGCAGCTAAGGTTCCTTCTTTGGCCCTTCACAACCTGTAATTGCTCAGCGAGTAATTCAAGAAGATATGTTGTTGTTGGAGAATCCGGAATTGGCATCAAGAATCACCAACAAATCCAATCATATTGTATGTAAATCAAAGACCTCACTGTCATTTAATATCCCTGAGCTTTTTATGGATTAACATGTAATGTGTTTACAGGATGCTTTTTTATTTATCAGTTCCAACAATTTCCATTTCCACTTGAGTTTTTATGATTTCATGTTCTCCATCAATCTGTGGTGGGATTTATCAACAGGTTATTGATGGAAGCAATTACAAAATGCCAGAACCAAGATACGGGATAGAAAGACTAAACTGTTGAAACAAATTAAGGGAGAATTTTCGTCCCAATACAGTTTAGCATGTGTAAGTCTCACTCTTTATCCTCATCACCCTTTACACCCTTTAAAGCACAATAAAGAAAAAACAAAAGGGAGAATTTTCAATTGCCATCATATAGTGGGTATTTATTTTGATTTAATTTAGTGGCACATTTTGTCAAATTGTATTGTGAGAATTTTCAATTCTGCTCATATAGTGAGTATACATCTTTTTGGCTGCTTCAGGGTTCTGTCTATTTAGAAAAGCAAAGTATAGAGATCCAATGAAAGGGTATAATCTTTTTACTCAGTATATCTAATATTGTGGTTGAATATACATGCTTCTTCACCGAGAACAATGGTTTTAAAGATGCAAAATTGAGCTCTGTTATTTATATATACAGTATACAATATATAAGCAGCTATTCCTAATACCATATCTGTAAGTTTCTCTTTGCATACTATATCTGTTGGTTTCTGAATTTAGATTAGCTTTTTAGTAGCTTTTTTAGAATATTATATCTGTTAGTTTCTCTTTGCAGAGAAAGTTTTCAATCATATGACGTGGTGACTCCATACCGCCTTCAAGGGTTATTTTTTTTTGTCGTCTTTCATTTCTGAAGAATTTATTTGTTGGCATCTGAATTTGCTGCCATGAAGAAAAATAGTTAGGCATTTTTCATTTTCTCTAAATCTTTAACCTCGAGTTTGTTTTGGCATCTGCATTAGTTGAGTTTATTTTGCTCAAAATTTGTATTTATTGTTTGTGGATTGTGAAGTTTTGTGCCATGAAACCCTTCCTAGATGCTTTGATGTGCATATATTGTATCACATTTCAAAAGGGCAAATTTTAGATAACATAACATGAGAGCCCAACTATGTAGCATCTTGACTGGCACGACTTGAGTTCTAACTTTTAACCCCTTTTTGGGTTTGGTTTGTTTATTCAGATATTCATCAGGTATAGAATCATTTGGATTGAAATATTGAATAAAAAAAGGCTGAGCCCTTGCAGGTTTGATCAACAGGTTACCATAGATAGGCCTGATGTTGGTGGAGAGTCAAGATTCTTCAACTGAGTGAGAAGCTAACCCTCTATGCTTACGTCAGTTCATAGAATGTGGAATTGTGCAGAACTGATACACAAAGTTTTAAAGTACGTTTTTTGAGGCGGTACGATTTTGTGTCGCCTCACGAGGCGTAAGTCTCGAGGCGGTCCGAGGCGTAAAATCGAGGCGTAAACTAAAAATTACGTAAAATTATATATTCAATATAACATATTAAAATAACTTAAGTATATCAGCCTTTAGATTTGTAGAAGTATTAGCTATTTACATCTTTTCAAATATTTTTAACCATATTTATTACTATTCTCTACAACTATTTTAGCATAACCTTTTAGTAATGATTTATTACTCCATTTAATAGGTTATGTGGGGACATTTGTTTAATAAATAAAATATAGAAGTTTTTTTTTCATCTCTATCAGTCTTCCCATTTTCTAAAACCCTAGTACCCTACGAAAGAAAATGAACGGCCCCTGCCATCTCCAGTCGGGAGTTCTCTCTTCTCCAAAATCCTTACACCACGGCGCTGCTCCAGAAGCCTTTGCCGCTCCGAATCGTGCGAGGTTTCTGCTCCAGATGCGCTCTTGTTCGCTGCTCCAGAAGACCGGACAGTCTGCTCTAGAAGACGCTCCGCCTCGAACCGCCTCACCCGCCTCGAACCGCCTCGACCGCCTCGTCAAAGGTAAGGCGCACATTTTCATTGTTGTGCTTGAGGCGGCGCCTCAAGTTCGAAAACTCGCCGCCTCGAGTCGAGGCGCGCCTCAAGGCGCGCCTCTATTTCGCCTTTTAAAACAGTGCTGATACATGAGGATAAAGGTTAGTGATCATCAATCTAAGTAATTCTAACTTGGTTTGTATGCACACGTAGAATATAGTGCACTGAGTTCTCTTAATTTGGATCCTGCTTGTTTTTATGAGTCCAGAAAGTTTATGTTGAGTATAGTAATTTTATATCTAATCTAATTATAATTTATAACCCACTCTTAGTAATATCGGAACTAATATGTTGTGTGCAATTATTGCTTTATTGTCTTGCATATTGATCATTACCCTGTTAAGTTCTTATTAAGTTTAATCAGTTCATCAACGAAAAAACTGATTGTATAGAGTAAAAAAGCTAGCCCTGTTTCATTTTGTCATAATTTCAACCTTCAAGCAAGAAGTAGATTGTGATGATAACATAGCTGTTTATGTAAATTCACTAAATGCTATTAAGTTTTCATCAATGCTAATAATGCTAATCTCATGTTTATGATTGCAGAATTTATCTTAGAAGTTTTTTATACCACTTATTATGTGTTGCAACTCCTGAAGCCATTCATATTGCAAATCATTGTTTTTAGTGCCACTTATTTTGTATTTGATATTGTAATATGACATTTTGTCACTATGATTATCTTTAGGTTCGATTACCTTCATTGAATGGAGGAGTTGCATTGGTTCCTTGAGTAGATATATTCAGTCATAGCTGCGATGTATAACAAAAAGACATGGATCAACTACATGGATGAAGTCGATGTTGATGAGAGTTGAGCAATTGATGGAAGAAGTTTAAGAGAGCAAATCAAGGCTTCAATAAGTTTGTGTGCTAATAAGTTTGTACTATTCCTTTTGCAATTGGTTATATTTATTCATATCTTGATATGAATTATGTTTTTGTATGGCCAAACTGAGCTCTGTGTATTACAGGTTCATTGCCAAAAACCAGTCGTTTTTCATTTTGAATTTTTCTCCTTAGCTACCAAATCCCCACCCATTCGGGCCGGGGTAATACTAGTAAATATAATAACCAATTATCTATATATGTTATTCAAAGTTTCATTTCATCTAATCCAAGGAATCACATGACAGGTTCAGTGATATTTAATTAATCTCATGTATGTATAATGCATATCATAGGTCAGCTCATTGATAGCATATAATTTGTGGTAATTAATACTCATAGCATGATAATATAAAAATGTCTCAATTCCCAAGGCATATTGTAGAAGCATCTCACACAAATTGATATGCCCCTGTATTGTGTGGTTTCTCAGTGCAATGCAACAGGTCAGTCCGGTGAAATAAATGTGCAAACATTCCATGTAGGCTGTAAGAAAATTTTAAATTGTTTCCCTCGATTTTTTTTTTTAAATAAAAAAACACAGTGCAAGTTATTTTAACAACCTACAAGGAGAGGCGGTATGAGCATTATATATTACTCCCTCCATTCCGCTATTTGTATCACATTTTAACTTTTACACTGTTCATAGTGCTTGTTTGACCTAACTTATTTTTACAATTATATAAGAAAACATATAGTCAATTGAGATCTTGTTGGATCCGTCTTTTCGCATAGTTTTAGAATATATATTTTATAGAATTTTTTCTTTTATATATTTTAAGATATTAACTGTTAAACAAGTGCATTGGACGGCGTGTCCAAAAGTGTTGAGACACAATTAATGGGACAATATAATTTTTTTTTTTCAATTTTAGTAATATATATTTTAAATATTGTATTTTAAGTTTCCATGTATAAGAGAAATTGATGCATGGAATTATGACAATGTGCATAACTCATTTAACAATGTTCTAATGTAGTGTATGTAACAATACTGTGTTACATATCAGTGTAACTCACTAATCAGAAAGCCCATATAAGTGTCTTCATGATCAGACCTGAGAGATCACCAAACAATGTTCTAATGTAGTGTATGGAACAATACTGTGTTTTGCTTCAAAAACAAAATTAATTAATTAAGGACCCGTTTGGATTGGCTTTTGAAAAAAGCAGAAGCCAAAAGTAGAAGCAGAAGCAGAAGTCAAAAGCAAAAGCATGTAACTTTTGTGTTTGGATGGAATGTTTGAAAAGCGGCTTTTTCTAAAAAATATGTTTGGATGAATAAAAATGAAAAGTGCTTTTAGAGTGTGGTAATTACCAAAAATGACATGCTACTTAATATGATAATAAGATATATTTATAGTGTAATTTAGTACTTATTAAGTAGTGGGGATATTTAAGTCCTTGCACATTTTACGAGGTGCTTTTGGCTTCTGCTTTTGGGAGAAGCACCCCTGGGCTGCTTTTCCCAGAAGCACTTTTTTCGCTTTTCGATGTGCTTTTGCTTTTTCTTAAAAGCAAAAACAAACACCTAATTTCTACTAGAAGTGCTTTTGGCAGAAGCAAAAGCCAAAAGCACCCCCTAGAAGCCAATCCAAAAAAGAATATTATTCGAATTTTAAAAATAATTTAAATCATTATTATTGTTTTTTTTTTTTCCTTTTTCCAAAATTGAAATACACAATTGTGTAGTGGGCTTTGTATGTTTCATCGTACAGCTTTGGGGTTGGGCATTTGTATTGTTATTTCGATTAAAAGCCCAAGTGGATATTTTTAATTATAATTAAGTAATATTGCGTGTCTATTTCTTTATTATGTTTGGATTGATTATTCAAATTCACTATTCTAGTATTTAGTTTAATTTGGGTTTGGGTGTTTGGCTGCAGAATCTGTTCTCGCAAATATGAAGATGAACATATATAGACGCATATCACCAAGTGAAATAAAATATGACAGAAACCGCCATCAATCACTTTGTGGTTAACCCATGCTCCTCCGTTTTATATTTTTTTTGCAATATTTGGTAAGTTGCTCCTGTTCTTGAATTAAAGTTTTATTAGAGTTATACAAGTTAATTATAATAAAGTGACATCTTATTAGATTCGTCTCGTCGTGTAGTTTTTAAATATCGAACTTTTAGAAATTTTATTTGTACTGAACTTGCATTATTAATGATTTAAAATATACTTTGGACTACGTAAAAACTGAGTCCGTAGCAAGTAAAAAAAAGGAGGAAGTAATATTTAGTCATCAGCAAATATGATGTGCTTAAAAGTGATTTTTGTTATGCATGTAAACAAGACATGTGAATGTCTAGTGTTCAACATCCATGTTCATGCCTTGATCATAAGGTTAGACATGTGAAAGTCTTGAAATGTATATGTCTTGATTATGAGGTTAGTAAATAGTGAGAGGATAAAAAAGTTTATAAATAGCCTATGTAATGTATTGAGAAGAGTAAGTTAGAAAAATTTTATGCAAGCTTAATACTTGTTTCATCTCATGCCATAATTGTTACACTTTATCCATTTTATTATCCCACCTTTAAACTTCCTTTCTTTCACCATTTAATCCCAATTTCCATTACAATACTTCCACTATAAACACAAGCTAATAAGTCATATACCATTTTATTATACACATGCTCATCCAAAATTTTTTTTTTTATTATACACATACATAAATAAAGATAGTTATTTCTATAACACGTTATCAGCACGAGCTCTATTAGAGTTTACCAATTCTACCAAGGTTCTATTGGAGTTCTGTTGAAAATTCAATTTATACCGGGGTTCTGCCAAAATTTTTCAGATTCAGAAGAAAATCACTTGAGGTAATATATTACAACTATTTTCAATATCAATTATGACTAATTTTTCAAAACAGGAATCTATGCCGTTGGAAAGATCCGGGGATTAATTATTTATCTTGAAATATGGATATTAAGATTTATTTGGAAACAATGGGTCTAGAAAAGACCATTATAAAAGAAAATACGGCCACAGGCCTAGACCGCAGAGAAAAAAAAAACGGCCACAGGCCAAGACCTAGAAAAAAACGGTCAAAAAGATCATATTGATCAATATATGGGAAATAAGCATCTTGCCAATTCTTATTTTTGATAAGAGATAGTGACAGTTGATAATGGCCAAAAATGACCATTATTTTCAATCCATTTCCGTGTCTTAAACGGGCATTTGATCGCATTCCGGTCTTACATTAAGTAAGAAAGCAGTCGAATTGGACTGATTTATGCATAATTGTAAAAATAATAAGCTGGTGTGAAAAAGACATAAATATGTAATTTTATTACATATTTATGTTAGAAAAATCCAAAAACATGAGAAAAAGAAAAGGAAACAAAAAGATGGGAAAAAGATAGAAAAGCCCACAAAAAGAATATTTTCGGCCCATCTGGCCCAATCCAGCAGGCCCAGGAAGACCTTTGTCGCGGAAGCCCTTGGCGCGATGCAGTGTTCCGCGACAAAGGCATGTTCCGCGACCAACTGGCCCCAAAAGAAGAGGAGACCAGCCAAGCCCCTGGCGCGATGACCCTTGTCGCGATAGCATGACTCCGCGACAAAGGTCCATTCCGCGACCAAGATGCACAAATAGAGACACAAGACCCAGTGGAGAAGCCTTGCCACATGCAGTGTGTTCCGCGACCAACTTGATGTTCCGAGACAAAGCTGTGATGTGTGTGATGTCTTAAGACACAATGGGCTAGAATCAAGGCCCATGGGCTTAGGGTTGCACTTCTATAAATATGAGGTGTCTCCCATGAGCTTAGGGTTGTCGTTGGATGGTTGGAAGTTTGAGATTTAGGAGTTCTTGAAGGCAAGCTTAGGAGTTCTTCCTTAGGTAGAGTAGTTTAGGTTTATTTTTTATGTATTATTTACTTTCTGCATTTAGTTTAGCTTAGTTTAGTGTCTTACTGTTCACAGTGCCTAGATAGCCATTTTTATACCATGTTTTGTTTTCTAAACTCTTGTTTTAGGGTTTGTAATACCCAAATCATGGGTATTAACAACACCTCTTCAATAATATGGGAAAACATTCAGCATTTGTGTCCCAAATCATGAAATGGGTCTCACACCCCATGGATTTATGCTTTCTCTTTCATTTAGGGGTCATTTGACCCCCATTTTGTTATTTTTGTGTTTAATGTTGGCATATTATGGATAATGTTGTGTGGATGTGTGATTAAACCCTAGATTAGGATTCCTGCTTTATTTTTGTGTTCTGCCCTGTCTTGTTATTTTTGTTTAAGCATGTTCTTCCTTATTTTGAATGTTTCTTGCTTATTTTTAGCTTAGAATAGCTTTTTGATCTGAAATAGGGTGAGATCACGCTGTTTGCATGCCACTGTTCATTTCTGCTTTTTCTGACTTTTGTCCTGAACCACCTTGGGCGCCAACCGCCTTCTGGCGCGGAACCACGTTCCGCGACAGAGTGGCTGTTCCGCGACCAAGGTGTTTCAAGACACTTGTCTCCAAATTTAAAACCCTTTGTCGCGGAATCCCTTGTCGCGGAGCCACGTTCCGCGACAAAACTATCCATGCATAGCGACAAAGGAGCCAAACTCTTGCATTTTGTCTTCATGGCTTCTTGTCGCGGAATCATCTTGTCGCGGAGCCACGTTCCGCGACAAAAGCCCATTCCGAGACAGAAAAATTATGCCATGATCCTTTGATCTTTGAACACCTTGTCGCGGAACACCTTGTCGCGGAACCACATTCCGCGACAAAATTTCCATGCATAGCGACAAAGGTTCAAATCCTTTAGAATTTTATTAAAATACTTTGTCGCGATGTCACCCTTGTCGCGGAGCCACGTTCCGCGACAAAACCTTGCATAGCGACAAAGAGGCGTTATGCTGCCAAAAATTCTAAAAACTTGTCGGGATGTCCATGTCGCGGATCTCGGTCCGCGACAACATTTATGATATAGCGACAAGGTTCCTCTCTCTCTATTTGATCTCAAACAAATCTCATCCTCTCCCTATTTTATATTGCAACACTCACATCATAGCCCCACGGGTTAGGATGTAACATTCTGGAATTGCAATATAGGGTGTTATGCTGCCCAAATTTTGATTCTCCATTTGCATCACTTAACTGATTGAACCCTTGACTCATTAATGATTAAAAATTGAGATTAGCAATAATCACTCTTCAATAATCATCATGATTAAAGGACCTTTGTTCAATTGCCATTAAAACACTCTTGTATAAACAAAATCCTAATGGCTTAAACAGATAATCTGGACTGTAATTAATTATGGTAGGAAGGATTATTTAAGACCATTACATGTGGACCCGATCCACAACCTTGCATGAGAAACCAATGTCTCTCATACAATGGATCTTCGTTCGCTTCTTATTTATTTTGTCTTTGTGTGTTGTGTGGAACCATTAGTAAAGAATACATCAGAATAATGTTGGCGGGTCCTCCCTCAAGGATAACTAGCTCGTATTCTGGGTATTAGTTACTAATTGTTATTTTGCATGGTCTGAATGGCTGTCAGTGGAAGCCTTGGCGGTTCGCCCACCCGGGGTTATAATAGCTGCTCGACTGATTTCCATCCAGATACAGTTTCATTTTTGTTATCTTAATTTCCAAACCCAAATTTCAATCTGTAGTGGGAATCAGATGGCATCAGTCAATGCCAACTAATGATCATTATAGAAGGGAAGCATGTAGGTTTTTATCCGAATTCACAGACAGTGGAGGCCCAACTGGTGTTGACACCACCATTACAGGGTCTAAACTGTCTAAATTCGCTCCATCCGAGTGATTGGGAAATTGGACAGTAGATGTTTACAGTCCACCTGATCATTCTGCCATTGCTTTGGTACCTTGACCATTCCATTCTGTGTTTCACCTTCTGTCTAGACCCGCTTCTATATTTTGGGTCAATTAATTTTACATTTCCATATACCCTTATGCATGATAATATTATGTACTGTTGTGGTCTGTAATTATTTTGGGATCCTTCCCTTGGACAATAGAAGTCTAGATCTTAAACAGATATTGCTTTATAAACTCCCAACAAAAACCTCTTTATAAAATCCGGATCTGAGTAAGGGATAAATTCTTCAGTTATGACTAATTCATATTCTATCAAGGATTATATTTTGGGAATTAAGAAGCAGATTCAGCGATTAGGTCTCGTCTAGACTGAAAGGGGTCTGTGTTTTAACTGAGAGTCTAGTACCTGACAGGGAATGATTTTCAAATCCATTATTTTCCAAAATTGCTGGTTGATGGAAATGTAAGATTAGGTGCTACACCGAGATGGGGTCCACTTGGATTCAAATACAGTGTAGTAAATAATCTTAGAGGAACATCATTCAGGCCTTGGTTATTTTCCAAGATAGGGTTGAGTTTTCTTTCAACTGCTATCTTCTTCTGCCAAAGCCTACTCTTGAGTCCTGAGTGAGTGCATCCGGAACGAACTAATTTATTAGGTCGTTTCATTAGTTTGTATCTCATAATTACCCGGAAGGAAGTGAACACACTAGTGGTCCACTGAGAGCCGGGAATTCTTGATCCATACTCCGTCATTCTGATGGGGAGCTGTCTTTTACTACCAGGGTCAGATTTTCAAAACCTCCGAGTGATAGGATTTTAAATGCTTTCTTTACCGCTTTCTTTTAACCGCTTTCATTAGAGGTCAATCGGTTGTATTGAGAGTTGTGTAACTGCTACTAGGATTGACAGTTAAGGGATAGTTTAGGGCTTGATTCAAATCTTTGGGCATGACATGGGAGAATGATAGTGGTACTTGGCATTTCAATAAATGATGTGTCGGGTGTTGCTTATCCACCACAGATGAAGTAGCATACCCAGGCCAGGGCAGTTACGAATCTGTGGTATCTTAGAATTTGCAGTCTTAAGAACATGTAAACTCATATTGCAAGTACCTGTCTGCTAAAGGGAAAGCCTTATTGAGAGCATGAGAATTAGCTATCTGAAAGAAATATCCCAAACAATGATCTGCGTATAAAAAATGGAAGTTTAATATTGCTGTATCCCACTCTTGTCCAATTTTCATTCTTTTCTTCCTGTCCTTTCTGTCCACATTGTGACTCAACTTCACGGTTGGCACAATGCTCCTTTTCCCTACTTTCGTAGATAATGTTTACCGCATTCCTAGAATAATTCTTATCCGCTTTCTAGAATAGATTTATCAGCTTTGTAGAATTATTTAACTGCTTTCTAGATCTAATTTACATTCATGTCAGTAGTTATTAATCACCTTTCAAACCTATTGAGCAATACGAATGGAAAATCTAGTAAAACGACGTGGGACCTGCTTCTATCGCACATCCTCCAGTGAACGATCCGGTCTTACTATAAATTACTGCAATTTTTGACACCGTGCGCTTTCGGGCCACAGTTTCTTAAACACGAGCAATAAAAACATATTTATAAAAACATGACTATTTATAAATATATCCCTAATCACAACTCCGCCATTATAAATTGGTTTCATTAATAAAACTTAAACCAGGATCATGATTTTTCGGAAAATACTCATGTAGTGGGAACTTGCCAAAAGTTTCATGGCAGGAACTCTCATGGCAAGAATTGATGAGAAGCATCATGGCGTACTTGCCGGGGATCCTCAGTGTGACAGGCTGAAGGTCAACCTATCCCGGCTATGCCATGAGATTTGTCAACATTTCATGACAGGGAGGACCACAGCGCCATTTGAAATTAAAGCACCACACTTGAGTAATAAAAAGACTACTAATCTGGATATATCCCTAAACCCTTTCCCGTGAATCATAACTCTTTTCATGTAATAAATCTAACCTGGTATAATTTTAAGAAAATGCTCGTGGGACGGAAATTGTCAAAAAGTTTCATGGCGCCGTTGCCGGGGAGGATGCAGCGCCGTTTTATTTAGAGAATTACATTCCTCATTGCTCCTAGAGTAGTCTATACATATAAATATAAATATTCACCTTCAGAACCACTTCTAACCTGGGGATTGTACAGGTACTGTCATCATTGAAGCCGTTGTTCTATGCAAAGAAGGAAGCAGACGCCAGCCGAGATCCCGTTTAATTCAGAGATAGAAAAGACAGCTCGACGTCTTAGGGCGGAGACTAAACGAAAAAGGGAACGGGAACGACAGGCATTACTTTCGCCAAGCACCAGCAGCGATATCTCCGAGATGGCAAACCCTGACATTCCACCAATCATTCAACCCAATCCCCCACTTCACAACATTGAGGAAGATCCCGAAGATGCTGATCATGATGATTTGGATGATCCCCCTCCCCAGATCATACAAGGAGGTGGGAATCCACCAAACATGGAGCAGCAGCACTTCGAGGCACCTCCTCCCAACCCAAACCAAAACCCACCAAACCACCAAAACCAACCAAATCAGCAAAATTTCCCAAACCAACAGAATCAGCAATACCACAACCCCCATCAGAATCCCCCGAATCCGAATGATTTCAATGATCCAAGGAACTATTTCATGCCTCAGAACTACTACCCACAGCAATACCAAGGCGGGCCTGAGAACAATCATCAAGCAGCAGCTGCTGCTGATTACATGCAGCCGATTTTAGAGCCATATCTGAACATTCCTGGACAAGCTCCATTCTTGGCCAGGAATTTCGAACTGAAACCGGCCCTAATCAATCTAGTCCAGAGCAACCAGTTTGCCGGAGCAAGTCATGAAGATCCCCATGATCACCTGCAAACCTTCCTAGAATTGTGTGACACAATCAAGAATCGTGATGTACCCGCAAACACCATTCGACTAAGGCTATTTCCCTTCTCTCTGACAAGCGGAGCACGAACATGGTACAAGTCACTGCCCGTAAATCAGAAGTCTACATGGGAAGATGTGATCAGAAACTTCCTAGCGAAATACTTTCCGGAGTCCAAGGTGGATGAATGCCGCTCCAAAATTGCGGAATTCAAGATGAAACCAGACGAGTCCTTGTATGATGCAAAGGAAAGATTCTTCAACTTACTCAGAAAGTGTCCTCAACATGGTTTCCATGACTGGGAGAGACTGAGAAAGTTCTACAGTGGTCTGACCCCAGCATGGAAATCCATGCTTGATGCTGCTGGTGGTCAACATTTGCTCTACATACCAATGGACCAAGCCTGGGCAAAGATTGAAGCCATGAGTGTCAACCGTTCTGTTCTAACTGATGATGGTAATCCCACTCCCCCTCGTGGTTTGTGTGCTGTAGGTACAGTAGAGAAGTCAGACATCGAAAAGCTTCAAGAGCAAGTGGCAGCGTTGTCTGTAAATCAAGGAGTTGGAAGTTCTGCGCAGGGACAGCAAACTGATGTGGTCTGTGGACTGTGTCAAGGTGCTCATGCAACTGACACATGCGAGCAAGTCACAGCAGAGAGCTGTAACTACGCAGGAGCTTTTCCAAATAGACACCCGAATTTGTCTTATTCAAACAACAACGTCTTGAACTCACATCTCTTGAACAAGCCACAGCAACAACAGTTCAACCCTCAGCAGAATCAGGGATTCAATCAGAACAGGGGCCACCATTTTCAGAATCCAGGTTTCCAACCTCAGATCCAGCAGAGGCCGCCTCAGAATTTCCAGAACTTTCAGCCCAATCAGAATTTCCAGCCTCAGTTTGTTCCAAACCAAGGCCAGTGGAATCAGAATCAGCAGCAAAATCAGAATCAGAATCAAAAGCCTCCTTCAAGGCTTGAGAATCTGATGACTGATTTCATCACTAGTCAGAAGGAGATCAACAATCAACTGCAGGCCTCCATCAGAAATGTGGAGACCCAAGTTACACAGATGGCTAAGGAGATGCAGAAAAGGGATAAAGGAACATTGCCAAGCGCTGCGGAAAAGAACCCGCAATGCAAGGCAATAACCTTGAAATCTGGGAGAGTGCTAGCTGGACCAAAGGGAGCAGATACTGGAGCAAAATTTGAAGAGGATGATATTGTTGACAATGCTGGTAAGGAAGCTGATAATGGGAATGAAGCAGAAAAAGAGACAGCCGAATTGCAGACTGAAGCTGCGCCTGAAACGGCTGAACCAGATAAGGGTACAGGTGAAGGTACAACTTCCTTCCCTTCACCACCAAAAATTGCTAATAACAAGTACATGCCCAGGATTCCTTATCCTGCGCGGCTTAAAAATAAAGAACATGATCTTAAATTCAAGAAATTTCTGCAACGATTAAAGTCTGTAGAGATAACCATTCCTCTCACAGAAATGATTTCCGAAATGCCCATCTATGCTAAGTTCTTCAAAGAATTGATTTCAGGAAAAAGGCAGGTTGAGCAGGAAGAGGTAATTATTCTCAACAGCACGTGCAGTGCCATCGTTCAGAGGAGAATGCCTGAAAAGAAAGAGGACCCCGGATGTTGCACACTTCCAGTACAATTCGGAAAGGCCAAAGTGAGTATGGGGCTTTGTGATTTAGGATCAAGCATCAATGTGATGCCACTAGCTATGGCTGTTCGCCTCAAGCTTGGAGAAATTCAACCGGTCAAGATGAGACTGCAACTTGCAGACAGATCGATCACTCAGCCCGTAGGAATCCTCAAGGATGTTGTGGTCAAAACCGGGCAGGTTCTTTTCCCGGTCGACTTCATCGTCCTCGACATTGAAGAGGATTCTGAAATGCCGCTTATCCTTGGACGCCCATTTCTAGCCACTGGTGGTGCACTGATTGACGCCAAATCCGGAAAAGTCACCTTAAGGGTCGATGGCGAGGAGATCATCTTTGATATGGAGAAACTGCAGAAATTTCCGAATGACAGTTCTTGTTTCTCATTTGAAAATGTAATAGTTAGGGAAGAGCTTGACTCTGAACTTGAGTATGAAATGATGCTGGATGAACCATCAAAGCAGGTACTGAAGCCTGCTGGCGTGGAGCACAAAGGATGCAAAGCCGTTCACTTCGCCGATCCCGAAACAGGGGATTTGGAGGAATTTGACGGCATCGACTTCCATGATGACGCCAACCAAGAGGAAGAAGAGGATCCTGTACTGATGCAGGATCCCGAAGGTAAATCTGTTCTCCCACTACCCATTTCTCGCAAACTACTCCCTTCCGTTGAATGTCCACCAGAGCTTGAACTTAAAACACTACCCGATCATCTCAAATACGCGTTTCTCGCAGAACATAAAAAGTTACCCGTGATTGTTTCGGCTAAGCTCTCTCAAGAGCAAGAAAATGCTCTGGTGGTCGTTCTTAAGAAACATGTACATGCAATAGGTTGGACCATTTCTGATATAAAAGGAATAAGCCCTTCTATTTGCATGCACAGGATTCTAATGGAAGAAGAGTTTAAACCCTCCCGTCAACCTCAGAGGCGATTGAACCCCCTTATGCAGGAAGTGGTAAGGAAAGAAGTTATCAAGCTCTTAGATGCTGGTATAATCTATCCTATCTCTGATAGCAAATGGGTTAGCCCAGTGCAGGTCGTACCCAAACAAGGAGGGATGTGCATAACCAAGAATGAGCAAGGAGAAGAGGTTGCAACCAGGCCAGTGACCGGATGGAGAGTTTGCATCGACTACCGGAAGCTGAATGAGGCCACACGCAAGGACCATTTTCCATTGCCATTCATTGATCAGATGCTTGAGAGGTTGGCAGGGAGAGAGTTTTATTGCTTTTTGGACGGTTATTTTGGTTATAATCAGATTGTTATTTCCAGTGAGGACCACGATAAAACCACTTTTACTTGCCCGTACGGCACTTTTGCCTATCGACGGATGCCTTTTGGTTTGTGCAATGCACCTGCTACTTTTCAAAGATGCATGATGTCTATTTTCTCTGAATTTATCGAAAAATGCATTGAGGTCTTCATGGATGACTTCTCTGTATATGGAGATACGTTCGAAGATTGTTTGACCAATCTTGCTAAGATTTTAAAAAGGTGTGAGGACACTAACTTGGTTTTAAATTGGGAAAAGTGCCATTTTATGGTCACTGAGGGCATAGTGTTAGGTCATCGCATTTCTCGTGCAGGCATTGAAGTTGATCCAGCCAAAGTTTCCATCATTTCCAATCTCCCTCTTCCTAACTCGATCAAATCAGTTAGGAGCTTCTTAGGGCATGCCGGTTTTTACCGGCGTTTCATCAAGGATTTCTCTAAAATTGCCAAGCCGCTCACTAATCTGCTTTGTAAAGAAAATCCTTTCTTAATAAATGAAGCGTGTGTTCAAGCCTTTGACACGCTCAAGAAGATGTTGGTTTCTGCACCGATAGTGCAACCACCCGATTGGTCAATACCCTTCGAGGTAATGTGCGATGCTAGTGGTCTCGCCGTAGGCGCAGTTCTTGGACAACATAAGGATGGGAGACACTGCGTAATTCATTACGCAAGTCATGCCCTGAATGAGGCCCAAGTTAACTACACCACAACGGAAAAAGAGATGTATGCTGTAGTCTTCGCGT
This sequence comes from Hygrophila difformis, assembly GCA_030278955.1. NCBI lineage: Eukaryota > Viridiplantae > Streptophyta > Magnoliopsida > Lamiales > Acanthaceae > Hygrophila > Hygrophila difformis. The sequence goes on from JAOANR010000010.1 coordinate 1,541,421, forward strand.
TTGACAAGTTCAGACAGTACCTGATAGGTACAAAGACCATAGTATACACTGATCATACAGCATTGAGATACTTGTTTAGCAAACAAGATGCAAAACCTCGATTAATCAGGTGGGTACTTCTGTTGCAAGAATTCGACATCATCATAAAAGATAGGCGAGGTCGAGATAATGGTGCTGCTAACCACTTATCTCGATTAGATAATGATAAAAAGGAAAAAGCCGTCAATGAAGATTTCCCGGACGAACAGTTGTTCGCATTGCATCTGCATAATCAAGCTTGTCCATGGTTTTCCGACATCGCTAACTTCTTGGCGTGCGGAGTAACCCCCCAGTTTTCGAACTATCATCAGAGGAATAAGTTCAAACGAGATGTATTAAGTTACTTCTGGGAAGAACCTTATCTCTTCAAACACTGCCCTGATTTAATAATCAGGCGATGTGTGACCGAGCATGAAGCTTATCAAATTGTCAGAAAATGCCATGAATCAGAATATGGAGGTCACCATGGTCCCGCTCGAACGGCCCACAAGGTCCTCGAATGTGGATTTTATTGGCCTCACATCTATGAGGACTGCAGGATATTTGTTAAGGGCTGTGACAGATGCCAAAGATTAGGAAACATCTCCAAGAGGGATGAGATGCCTCAAAAAGGGATTCTCACGCTTGAGATCTTTGATGTATGGGGCATTGACTTCATGGGACCGTTTCCACCATCTGGTGGAAACTACTATATCTTGGTAGCTGTCGATTACGTATCCAAATGGGTCGAGGCTGTCGCATTACCGACCAATGATGGTAGCCAAGTCATCAAGTTCCTCAAGAACAACATTTTCAGTCGATTTGGCGTACCTAGGGTGGTGATATCTGATGGAGGAACGCACTTTATTAATAAAGGTTTTGAAACTTTAATGAGTAAAAATGGGATCCTCCATAAGATAGGCACGCCTTACCATCCTCAGACTAGTGGTCAAGTCGAAGTATCCAATCGCGAAATCAAACACATACTCGAAGCCACTGTCGGGATAACCCGTAAGGATTGGGCACGTAAGCTCAATGATGCTCTATGGGCATACCGCACAGCATATAAGACTCCCATCGGGATGTCTCCATACAGGCTGGTCTTCGGAAAAGCCTGTCATTTGCCTGTAGAGCTAGAGCATAGAGCTTACTGGGCCGTTAAAACGCTTAACTTCGATCCGAAAGTTGCTCAGAGCAAACGTAAGTTGGACCTCAATGAAATTGAGGAAATACGAGCGCAAGCTTATGAAAGCTCTCGAATTTACAAGGAGCGGACCCAGAAGTTGCACGATCGCCGGATCAAACCTAAGTATTTTTATGTTGGTCAACATGTGCTATTGTTCAATACTAGGTTGAAGCTGTTCCCCGGAAAGCTCAAATCTAGATGGGAAGGACCACATGAAGTACTAGAGGTGTTCAAAAATGGAGCTGTCAGGATTCGAACTGGCAGGGGCGATATAGTGGTGAATGGACAGCGATTGAAAGAGTACCTCGGACAGTTCGATCCGGAGAAAGAAAGCCAAGCAGTGGCAGACCCGGCTTACACTCAATAAGAAACAGCATTTAAAAATACAAAAATTTCAGTTTATATATATATATATATATATATATATATAATAGTATATATTTACAGTATTTATTTTATGGCAAGCAAGTACCCAAAGATCAATTAAACATTTAGAGTACTAAGACTCTAAATGTGAGGATGTTGATATTTGGAGAAAATCTAATGCGTCTTATTTGTCTGTCTTGCAGAAGTTCGGAACCACCAAAAAGAGGAGCAGATAACAGTAACACGGAAAACCAGGTTCTTGGTTGGATGAGTTCTATAAATCTGAGAAAATGTTCTCGGGAATTGAAGAAATTCAAGACCCGAAACAAAATTCACAGATAAAATGGAGCTGACCCAACCTAATTTTATGCAAGTGGATTATTTAATTTTCAGCCCTGCATTTTGAATTTACTTGGACTAAATTTAATTAGCCCAAATCAAATAAAATGGACGCAGGCCCAATACCACACTCGGGCCCAGTCCAAGAAAATTTGAAAATTCAAAATCCTTTGTCGCGGAAGGACCTTTGTCGCGATGTCATGCATCGCGACCAGACCCTACTCCGCGACAAACTCCCTTTTTCCTTCTTAACCCTTCCCCACATCTTGTCGCGATGCATCTTGTCGCGGAGCATGACTCCGCGACCAAGCCCTGCTCCGCGACATGACCTGCGTTGACTGTCTCCATACTGAACTTTGTCGCGATGACCTTGTCGCGGAGCATGACTCCGCGACCAACCCTCAACTCCGCGACCACTCTAATGTCGCTATGCCTTGTCGCGGAACTGTGTTCCGCGACAAAGTCTCGGATTCCGCGACAAAAGTTCAAGTATTTATACCCCCCCCACCCTCTCCAGTTTCTTTTTACCTTCCTCCTGTCATTTCAACTTCTTTCAGTTTCTCCATCTTCCTTTCCCCCATTTTTCTCTCATCCGAACGAACACCACGTGTTCTTCGCACTCTTGCACGCCATTTCTAAGGGAAACTATGGACCGATTTCATGGACCCCTCCCAATCCTTGGACCCGTGCCTAGACCCGAGCCAAGGAGGAGAGGGTAAACCCTATTTTCACCATGGACATAGCCCCCCCTTCGGACCCGTTCTTTTTGTTTTGTCTCGTTTTGTTTTTCATTTTGTGTTCGTGGTGTGGTGTTGTTAGTGTGCACGTCTAACTTCAGATTTTTTTTTGGAGGATTTGAGTGCTCTCGGTTTTGAGCACCATTTTGAAGTTTTTGAGAACTTGTTTTGAAAACTGCCAAAGGGTGTTAAAACTGTTAATGGATAAGATTTTTGAAGTTTAAAACTGGAAAGAACAAACTGATGAACATTTGGGTATTGTCTTGAATATCTTGATGTTATTGGTTTGATTGCTCCTGATGTGATGTGCACAGTGTGGGTGGTGTAATAAAGATGGAAGATCTTTTTGGGCACATTTGTTCTCATGTTAGAAATCTCATGGGAATAAATGTTTGTTTGTTTATGGAAACATAGTACAAACACCCAATAGGAAGCTTCCACTTTTAATAAAAGCAACCTTTTAGAAAAAGACAAAAAGAGCTATTTTGTTTAATGTTTGACTTGAGTTTTTGTTCCCAATGGAACACTAGTGTGAGTAAGATAGCAGTATTTTTGTCACCCAACTGCTATCCTTTTCAAAAATCAAAAATGGGACCACTTACATCCCACTCTTATTAAATAAAACAAGTCAACCATTTTTAAAAAAAATTAAAAATAGTGTTTGCAAATTTTTGGATGCTAAAACTGTCCAAACAGTCTAAGCCATTCAGAAACAGCAAATCCATTCCGCCACGTCTCCATTGCACATTCCAATATTCGAGCATTACATTTCCACCTATCCATCTCATTCCACTCCCAACAAGTGTCTCGGACTTGTTTAATAAACTGTAAACTTTTGGGCCCTATGGCCCATTAAAAAAGATTTTAGGCCCAATGGCCAATTTTATTTTATTTTGGGCTCTTTAGCCCATTTAAAAAACCAAATATTATTTACATGTGCTTTAAATTAAAATTCAAGTCAGAAATTTAATAATCTCACATCTAGAGCAAAGCTCTAAATGTGAGGATGTTGGTTTCTGAACTTGAATAATTTCGAAAAATTACATAAAAATTGGATTCATTATTTCCATCTTTTCAGGGACAATCCTCCCATTCCAGACCCTGCTCCAGAAGGAACTAAGTTGCTGGACTTGCCGGTCGAACTCCTTGGTGAAATTCTCTCCCGGATAGGAGAGGATGAAATCAAGGGGGTGTTTACTGCACAACGTGCATGCAAGAAACTCAGGGATTCTGGGAACCTTACTATCGTGTACAAGCGATGCGAGGTTATCACCTCCACGGTGAAGAGATGGCAAGAAAGGATCCGTCTGCAGAAGGAGAGATTCCTGCAAATATGCACAGCTGCAGGAAACTTCAACCTTCAGCTCGTTCCAGCACTAAAGGCATTTGCAGATGGGAATGAGGAGCGTGCTTGTGAACTGCTACGCCCGGGACTTGAGGACAACCATAAGACATCAATCTTCACCCGCGGATTGATGCTTATGAGTAAGACAGATGAAAGCCAAGTTGAGCAGGGAATCAGAATGATCGACAGGATGGTAACAGATCGATCAGTCTTTCGATATACGTCCCTCAACGTACTCGCTTGGATAACTGATAACCCAGACAACCCACAACTGTGGGCAGGCCAAGGAGTCAGAGTCTATTGCCCAGAATGGCATGCACCTCTGAGAAACCGTGACTGGTGCCTGCGTTGTGAGCTTTCCAGCTGTGTCCTCTGGCTCCGATACATGCCCTGAAGAAGAAAGGATGAATCCGGATTTACCCTGCTTTATTTTATTTCCAGTCTAGTAATAGTATTTGCAAGGGATTTCCTCCTTTTGGGTGTGCAGGTTCGTATTAACTGCACAAGAATCCCTTGCCTCGGATGTATTTATTTGCTTTCCCTAAAATTGGAACTCAACTTTTGAGACCACTGAACAACTCTTTACTGCTTTCCTTTGAAAAGATGTCTGCACAGTCCGAGATGAATAAGTGACTGTCAGACCAAAACTATGCTGTTGACATACTCAGTATGTCAGCAGTGCCTCTTTACTGCTTTCAATTAAATAACCAGCAAAAATATGCATAAACTTGCTCTAAATTCACAGGTTGAATTTAGGCTTGTGATTAGATTTTCAAACTTTTAAATTGGGATAATATAATTGAAGACATGCATGAAATGAATTCCTGAGATTTTGAGCTATAAAAATTTAATGATGCGATCAGCTTATTGGGTAATAAATCAGCATGTTAGAGATTTCGACTGAATAAATTGTTAGAATTAAGCTTTGATTGAATCTGCGAATGTTGTATGACATGAATCAACCCAACCTTGTGAGATTTGAGCCATGAGTCACTTTTACTCATTCATTTTTCTTTGATGTGTGAATCATTTTGATTAAAGGAAACTAGAACTTGCGATTGGGACCGATTCAAGACCATGCCATATTCCCGAAATCGAGCATATGATCGAGGCACTTAGAAAAACCAAAATTTTTGGCCTTCGTTTGAAATCTAAACCCAAAAATATTTTCCCTTTAGGATTAACCAATTTGAGCCTATAAGCCTAATTTTTCTTTGAAACCCTCTATATTATTCCTAGCCTTACAAAAAAAACCAAGAAATTCAAACCCAAGTGTGCAAGGATGAATTCTATCAAAGGCATTAAGTTTGTGATCATCAGAAAACGTACTAATCGGTATTCCATGAACCGATTCAAAAAAAAAAAAAAAAAAAAAAAAAAAAGAGAGAGAGAAGGAAGTTGAATTTCATTCAACATCAATAAATTGCAAATGACAAAGCAAATTAGACTTAGTCTAATGTCATGCAATAGAAAAAGAGAAAAGCAAAAGAAAGAAAGAAACAATGGTGATCATAAATTTTAGATAAAATTGCCAAGTTATGATGGAATTAATTCTTGCCACTTCTTAGCCCAATAATTTCCCTTTCCTACCTAATGTTACAACCGTACGCCCCGTTATAAACCTCGAATAAGACCTCGTGATCTCGATTTGAAGAAATGAGCCGGTGGCGAGTTGGTCTGATTGCAAGCTTATGGGAGAATTTAATTAAATTTGATTTTGAGCATTCATGATTAAAACCCCAATTGAGAGTGAGTGAATTTTCCGATTCTCTTATAAGTGAGGCCTTGTCTTATTACATATGTTCGTGTCATACCTTAATTCTAATTTTTAATCTTTGCATTTTTCAAACATGATGTTCATGAAGGATTGATAATAATGTTTGATTTGTAGGCCCGATGTAGTGAGCAAGTATCATTTCATTAAACACTGCAATCAAGGGAATTCAATACTTGTAGTTTTGATTGTCTTATCCCAATCTAAAAAGGATGTGATTTATGAAGCCACGAAAATGAATTGAATGTGTAGAGTCCGTGTTCCAAGGAACATTGACTCTGACTGCTCGGGGACGATCAGTATTAAATGTGAGGATGTTGATAATGGCCAAAAATGACCATTATTTTCAATCCATTTCCGTGTCTTAAACGGGCATTTGATCGCATTCCGGTCTTACATTAAGTAAGAAAGCAGTCGAATTGGACTGATTTATGCATAATTGTAAAAATAATAAGCTGGTGTGAAAAAGACATAAATATGTAATTTTATTACATATTTATGTTAGAAAAATCCAAAAACATGAGAAAAAGAAAAGGAAACAAAAAGATGGGAAAAAGATAGAAAAGCCCACAAAAAGAATATTTTCGGCCCATCTGGCCCAATCCAGCAGGCCCAGGAAGACCTTTGTCGCGGAAGCCCTTGGCGCGATGCAGTGTTCCGCGACAAAGGCATGTTCCGCGACCAACTGGCCCCAAAAGAAGAGGAGACCAGCCAAGCCCCTGGCGCGATGACCCTTGTCGCGATAGCATGACTCCGCGACAAAGGTCCATTCCGCGACCAAGATGCACAAATAGAGACACAAGACCCAGTCGAGAAGCCTTGCCACATGCAGTGTGTTCCGCGACCAACTTGATGTTCCGAGACAAAGCTGTGATGTGTGTGATGTCTTAAGACACAATGGGCTAGAATCAAGGCCCATGGGCTTAGGGTTGCACTTCTATAAATATGAGGTGTCTCCCATGAGCTTAGGGTTGTCGTTGGATGGTTGGAAGTTTGAGATTTAGGAGTTCTTGAAGGCAAGCTTAGGAGTTCTTCCTTAGGTAGAGTAGTTTAGGTTTATTTTTTATGTATTATTTACTTTCTGCATTTAGTTTAGCTTAGTTTAGTGTCTTACTGTTCACAGTGCCTAGATAGCCATTTTTATACCATGTTTTGTTTTCTAAACTCTTGTTTTAGGGTTTGTAATACCCAAATCATGGGTATTAACAACACCTCTTCAATAATATGGGAAAACATTCAGCATTTGTGTCCCAAATCATGAAATGGGTCTCACACCCCATGGATTTATGCTTTCTCTTTCATTTAGGGGTCATTTGACCCCCATTTTGTTATTTTTGTGTTTAATGTTGGCATATTATGGATAATGTTGTGTGGATGTGTGATTAAACCCTAGATTAGGATTCCTGCTTTATTTTTGTGTTCTGCCCTGTCTTGTTATTTTTGTTTAAGCATGTTCTTCCTTATTTTGAATGTTTCTTGCTTATTTTTAGCTTAGAATAGCTTTTTGATCTGAAATAGGGTGAGATCACGCTGTTTGCATGCCACTGTTCATTTCTGCTTTTTCTGACTTTTGTCCTGAACCACCTTGGGCGCCAACCGCCTTCTGGCGCGGAACCACGTTCCGCGACAGAGTGGCTGTTCCGCGACCAAGGTGTTTCAAGACACTTGTCTCCAAATTTAAAACCCTTTGTCGCGGAATCCCTTGTCGCGGAGCCACGTTCCGCGACAAAACTATCCATGCATAGCGACAAAGGAGCCAAACTCTTGAATTTTGTCTTCATGGCTTCTTGTCGCGGAATCATCTTGTCGCGGAGCCACGTTCCGCGACAAAAGCCCATTCCGAGACAGAAAAATTATGCCATGATCCTTTGATCTTTGAACACCTTGTCGCGGAACACCTTGTCGCGGAACCACATTCCGCGACAAAATTTCCATGCATAGCGACAAAGGTTCAAATCCTTTAGAATTTTATTAAAATACTTTGTCGCGATGTCACCCTTGTCGCGGAGCCACGTTCCGCGACAAAACCTTGCATAGCGACAAAGAGGCGTTATGCTGCCAAAAATTCTAAAAACTTGTCGGGATGTCCATGTCGCGGATCTCGGTCCGCGACAACATTTATGATATAGCGACAAGGTTCCTCTCTCTCTATTTGATCTCAAACAAATCTCATCCTCTCCCTATTTTATATTGCAACACTCACATCATAGCCCCACGGGTTAGGATGTAACATTCTGGAATTGCAATATAGGGTGTTATGCTGCCCAAATTTTGATTCTCCATTTGCATCACTTAACTGATTGAACCCTTGACTCATTAATGACTAAAAATTGAGATTAGCAATAATCACTCTTCAATAATCATCATGATTAAAGGACCTTTGTTCAATTGCCATTAAAACACTCTTGTATAAACAAAATCCTAATGGCTTAAACAGATAATCTGGACTGTAATTAATTATGGTAGGAAGGATTATTTAAGACCATTACATGTGGACCCGATCCACAACCTTGCATGAGAAACCAATGTCTCTCATACAATGGATCTTCGTTCGCTTCTTATTTATTTTGTCTTTGTGTGTTGTGTGGAACCATTAGTAAAGAATACATCAGAATAATGTTGGCGGGTCCTCCCTCAAGGATAACTAGCTCGTATTCTGGGTATTAGTTACTAATTGTTATTTTGCATGGTCTGAATGGCTGTCAGTGGAAGCCTTGGCGGTTCGCCCACCCGGGGTTATAATAGCTGCTCGACTGATTTCCATCCAGATACAGTTTCATTTTTGTTATCTTAATTTCCAAACCCAAATTTCAATCTGTAGTGGGAATCAGATGGCATCAGTCAATGCCAACTAATGATCATTATAGAAGGGAAGCATGTAGGTTTTTATCCGAATTCACAGACAGTGGAGGCCCAACTGGTGTTGACACCACCATTACAGGGTCTAAACTGTCTAAATTCGCTCCATCCGAGTGATTGGGAAATTGGACAGTAGATGTTTACAGTGCACCTGATCATTCTGCCATTGCTTTGGTACCTTGACCATTCCATTCTGTGTTTCACCTTCTGTCTAGACCCGCTTCTATATTTTGGGTCAATTAATTTTACATTTCCATATACCCTTATGCATGATAATATTATGTACTGTTGTGGTCTGTAATTATTTTGGGATCCTTCCCTTGGACAATAGAAGTCTAGATCTTAAACAGATATTGCTTTATAAACTCCCAACAAAAACCTCTTTATAAAATCCGGATCTGAGTAAGGGATAAATTCTTCAGTTATGACTAATTCATATTCTATCAAGGATTATATTTTGGGAATTAAGAAGCAGATTCAGCGATTAGGTCTCGTCTAGACTGAAAGGGGTCTGTGTTTTAACTGAGAGTCTAGTACCTGACAGGGAATGATTTTCAAATCCATTATTTTCCAAAATTGCTGGTTGATGGAAATGTAAGATTAGGTGCTACACCGAGATGGGGTCCACTTGGATTCAAATACAGTGTAGTAAATAATCTTAGAGGAACATCATTCAGGCCTTGGTTATTTTCCAAGATAGGGTTGAGTTTTCTTTCAACTGCTATCTTCTTCTGCCAAAGCCTACTCTTGAGTCCTGAGTGAGTGCATCCGGAACGAACTAATTTATTAGGTCGTTTCATTAGTTTGTATCTCATAATTACCCGGAAGGAAGTGAACACACTAGTGGTCCACTGAGAGCCGGGAATTCTTGATCCATACTCCGTCATTCTGATGGGGAGCTGTCTTTTACTACCAGGGTCAGATTTTCAAAACCTCCGAGTGATAGGATTTTAAATGCTTTCTTTACCGCTTTCTTTTAACCGCTTTCATTAGAGGTCAATCGGTTGTATTGAGAGTTGTGTAACTGCTACTAGGATTGACAGTTAAGGGATAGTTTAGGGCTTGATTCAAATCTTTGGGCGTGACATGGGAGAATGATAGTGGTACTTGGCATTTCAATAAATGATGTGTCGGGTGTTGCTTATCCACCACAGATGAAGTAGCATACCCAGGCCAGGGCAGTTACGAATCTGTGGTATCTTAGAATTTGCAGTCTTAAGAACATGTAAACTCATATTGCAAGTACCTGTCTGCTAAAGGGAAAGCCTTATTGAGAGCATGAGAATTAGCTATCTGAAAGAAATATCCCAAACAATGATCTGCGTATAAAAAATGGAAGTTTAATATTGCTGTATCCCACTCTTGTCCAATTTTCATTCTTTTCTTCCTGTCCTTTCTGTCCACATTGTGACTCAACTTCACGGTTGGCACAATGCTCCTTTTCCCTGCTTTCGTAGATAATGTTTACCGCATTCCTAGAATAATTCTTATCCGCTTTCTAGAATAGATTTATCAGCTTTGTAGAATTATTTAACTGCTTTCTAGATCTAATTTACATTCATGTCAGTAGTTATTAATCACCTTTCAAACCTATTGAGCAATACGAATGGAAAATCTAGTAAAACGACGTGGGACCTGCTTCTATCGCACATCCTCCAGTGAACGATCCGGTCTTACTATAAATTACTGCAATTTTTGACACCGTGCGCTTTCGGGCCACAGTTTCTTAAACACGAGCAATAAAAACATATTTATAAAAACATGACTATTTATAAATATATCCCTAATCACAACTCCGCCATTATAAATTGGTTTCATTAATAAAACTTAAACCAGGATCATGATTTTTCGGAAAATACTCATGTAGTGGGAACTTGCCAAAAGTTTCATGGCAGGAACTCTCATGGCAAGAATTGATGAGAAGCATCATGGCGTACTTGCCGGGGATCCTCAGTGTGACAGGCTGAAGGTCAACCTATCCCGGCTATGCCATGAGATTTGTCAACATTTCATGACAGGGAGGACCACAGCGCCATTTGAAATTAAAGCACCACACTTGAGTAATAAAAAGACTACTAATCTGGATATATCCCTAAACCCTTTCCCGTGAATCATAACTCTTTTCATGTAATAAATCTAACCTGGTATAATTTTAAGAAAATGCTCGTGGGACGGAAATTGTCAAAAAGTTTCAACAGTTCCCTTAATGTGGGGGCAAATGGCAGCTCTTTGATAAAATAAAGATTTTTGGCTGAAATCCCAAATGCGAGGCATCATAATGACTGCAAGACTATAAGTCTGTAAATGATATAAATCAGTCATGTTCAGAATAATGTCACGATTGAGATATGTGACAATATATTAATAAAAATGACATTAATACCAACAGAGTCCATAAATCTTAGTTCGGTTATACCAACAGATTTCGTGGGTCTTTAGTTTGGTGTGTACTGACAGAGTCAGATTCTTAAATGGAAAAATAATTGCTAGAAATTGTGCCTCTAAAAGGCGAAGCAATTAAAGAAAAATGCTATCAATATGGCAGGAGGACATAGTCCCATAATTTGTCGTACGACTAATGAATTGGTACTAGTTACCGAGAATTATTGATAAATAAAGCAAATAAAGGTTGAAATCAACCTTGCTAAAGTACGACAATATAAATATTACAAAAGGCCATTATTGATATGCTAAATATATCATCGAAAGATATACAAATTTCTTCAATGATACAATATTATTTAAATACTGCATTACATTTTATTATATTGTTTTTATTACGCTTTGAATTTTTTTATTTTCTGCTATATTATTATGCATTGTGTTGTTTCACTTATATTTAATCTTGTTTTAATATTAATTATATCTTGTTTTAATTACAGCAAAATGGGGAATTATAAAAGTGATAATATATGTCTTATTGATAGTGCTTCAACGCACACGATACTAAAAGACATAAGGTATTTTTCCAATTTAAAATGGGAGATACAAATATAAACACAATATGTGGTAGTGCAAATATTATACAAGGAATTGGCACAGCCAACTTTATTTTCCCAGAGGGAACAAAATTAATTGTGAAAAATGCACTCCTATCTCCCAAGTCTCGAAGAAATTTATTAAGTTTTAAAGATATCCGAGAAAATGGGTATCATCTCGAGACATCGACTTCAGAGAATGTCGAATATTTATTAATTACAAATACCACACATGGTAAGAAATATATATTGGAAAAATTACCAGCTCTGTCTTCTGGATTGTATTTTTCAAAGATAAATACAATTGAAAATTATCACTTAGACCACAGGTCTAATATTCCCCAAATAAACCAGAGGTTTATTAATGGCCAGAGGCCCACTAATATATATCATCCCAAAATAGGCCAGAGGTATATTGAAAGCCATAGGCTTACTGATGAATATATGATATGGCATGATCGCCTAGGCCATCCCGGCTCTACAATGATGAGGCGAATTATTACAAATAATCAAGGCCATTCATTAAAGGGACAAAAATTGCTGCAACATAATGATTATATATGTGTTGCTTGCTCCCAAGGAAAATTAATTTCCAAACATTCACCAACAAAAGTGGGAACTGAAAGCCCCAGTTTTCTTGAAAGAATTCAGGGCGATATATGTGGACCTATAGATCCACCATGTGGACCATTTAAATATTTTATGGTGCTAATTGATGCATCAACACGATGGTCCAATGTATCATTATTATCATCTCGCAATCATGCGTTTGCAAAATTACTTGCTCAAATTATTAAATTACGAGCACAGTTCCCTGATTATACAATAAAAAATATCCGGTTGGATAATGCTGGTGAATATTCATCCCAGAGGTTTGATGAATACTGCGTGTCAATTGGCATAACAGTTGAGCATCCTGTTGCTCATGTCCATACACAGAATGGACTTGCTGAATCGCTTATAAAGCGTTTACAATTAATTGCCAGACCATTATTAATGAGATCTGGATTGCCATTGACAGCTTGGGGGCATGCAATATTACATGCAGAAAAATTGGTGCGGTTAAGGCCGACACATTATCATGAATACTCTCCTATACAATTAACATTTGGGCATGAACCCAATATATCCTATCTCAGAATATTTGGTTGCGCTGTGTATGTCTCGATTGCACCACCTCAGCGCACAAAGATGGGTCCCCAACGTAGATTGGGAATATATGTCGGGTATGAATCACCATCGATTATTCGATATCTCGAACCATTAACTGGTGATTTATTTACTGCGAAATTCAAAGATTGTCATTTTGACGAATCTCATTTCCCGACATTAGGGGGAGACAGAAATCAACCAAAGAAAGAAAAAGAAATCAATTGGAAAACACCGTTAGATTTCTTCGATCCTCGTACAAATGATTGTGAACTAGAAGTACAAAGAATTGTACATTTGCAGAGTATTGCAAATCAATTGCCGGACGCATTATGCGACTCTAAAAGAGTAACAAAATCTCTTATACCGGCAGCAAATGTTCCAATCAAAATTAATGTCCCAGAGGGACCAATTACAAGTGCCAAAGATGAATCTACTGCACGCTTGAAGCGTGGTAGACCACCAGGTTCAAAAGATAAAAATCCTCGAAAGCAAAGAGGATCACAAATCATTGAAAGTGACAAAATTACAGAAAATATTCCAGAGGAAAAAGAAGCTCTTGAAGAGCAAGTAGCTCCAGAGGAGCAGGAACTTGCAGCTCCAAAGGAGAATGAACTTGAAAATAATGAAATATCAATCAATTTTGTCACAAGCAGAAATGTTTGGAATCGAGATGCAATTATCATAGATAATGTATTCTCGTACCACATAGCACTTGACATCATAAATGATGACGAGGATCATGAACCAAATTCGGTTGATGAATGTCGGAAAAGAAAAGATTGGCCAAAATGGAAAGATGCAATCCAATCTGAATTGGATTCCCTGGCTAGACGAAATGTGTTTGGACCGATTGTCAAAACACCAGAAAATATAAAGCCAGTCGGATACAGATGGGTTTTTGTAAGAAAAAGAAATGACAAAAATGAAATTGTCAGATACAAAGCGAGATTAGTCGCCCAAGGGTTTTCACAGAGACCCGGATTTGATTATGATGAAACATATTCCCCCGTAATGGATGGAATAACATTTAGATATCTTATCAGTTTAGCAGTCCATCAAAATCTTGAAATGAGATTGATGGATGTTATTACTGCGTATCTATATGGAAATTTAGATACAGATATCTATATGAAGGTCCCAGAGGGATTAAAAATGTCAGAGACATATGAATCAAATCCTAGACATATGTATTCCATCAAATTACAAAAATCCCTATATGGATTGAAACAGTCCGGGCGAATGTGGTATAACCGACTCAGTGAGTCATTGATACAAGAGGGTTATACAAATGACCCAATTTGTCCATGTATTTTCATTAAGAAAAATGGACAAGGGTTTGTAATCATTGCAGTTTATGTTGATGATCTCAACTTGATTGGAACTCCAGAGGAGCTCCAAAAGGCTGTTGAATACCTAAAAAATGAGTTTGAAATCAAAGATTTTGGTAAAACCAAATCATGCCTTGGTTTGCAAATTGAATATTTAAATAATGGAACATGTGTCCATCAAACAGCTTATACTCAGAGAGTATTAAAGCGATTTTATATGGATAAAGCACATCCATTGAGTACTCCAATGGTCGTAAGGTCACTTGATATAAAAAAGGATCCTTTTAGACAACAAGAGGAATGTGAACAAATTCTTGGACCAGAGGTCCCATATTTAAGTGGCATAGGTGCTTTAATGTATCTTGCAAACTGCACTAGACCAGATATATCATTTGCAGTAAATCTATTAGCGAGATTCAGTTCATCTCCTACAAGACGACATTGGAATGGAATTAAACATATATTTCGCTATCTCCAAGGAACTATTGATCTTGGGTTATTTTACCCAAATGACTCTCGACATGAAATAATCGGCTTTGCTGATGCCGGATATTTATCAGATCCACATAAAGCCAAATCTCAAACTGGCTATGTTTTTACATGTGGTGGTACTGCAATTTCATGGAGATCAATGAAGCAGACTTTGACTGCTACTTCGTCAAATCATGCTGAAATTTTAGCAATCCATGAAGCCAGTCGAGAATGTGTATGGTTGCGATCTTTGATGCACCATATATTGAAAAAATTGTGGCATAACTACTGAAGAAAAATATCCTCAACAGTTTTATATGAAGATAATGCAGCTTGTATAGCACAATTGAAGGGAGGGTATATTAAAGGAGATAGAACGAAACACATTTCACCAAAATTTTTCTTCACTCATGATTTACAGAAAAATGGTGAAATAGATGTGCAGCAAATCCGTTCAGCTGATAATCTTGCAGATTTATTTACCAAGGCACTACCAACAGCAACATTCGAAAAGTTGGTGAAAAGCATTGGGATGCGCCAACTAAAGAACCTCAACTGATGCTTTGATCAGGGGGAGAAGTAAATATGCAAGAATCATGTACTCTTTTTCCTAACTTGGATTTTTTTCCCATAGGGTTTTTTCCAAGTAAGGTTTTAACGAGGCATATTCTTCGTATTGACGACATTCAAGGGGGAGTGTTATGCATGTAAACAAGACATGTGAATGTCTAGTGTTCAACATCCATGTTCATGCCTTGATCATAAGGTTAGACATGTGAAAGTCTTGAAATGTATATGCCTTGATTATGAGGTTAGTAAATAGTGAGAGGATAAAAAAGTTTATAAATAGCCTATGTAATGTATTGAGAAGAGTAAGTTAGAAAAATTTTATGCAAGCTTAATACTTGTTTCATCTCATGCCATAATTGTTACACTTTATCCATTTTATTATCCCACCTTTAAACTTCCTTTCTTTCACCATTTAATCCCAATTTTCATTACAATACTTCCACTATAAACACAAGCTAATAAGTCATATACCATTTTATTATACACATATATAAATAAAGATAGTTATTTCTATAACAATTCTTTTTTTTGAGGGTGGGGGGTGAGTGGGGTACGGATATTGTATTATTTTGAATTGCAAAGTTATTTTTATTTATCCAACAGTATACATAAAATAATAATTTTAAAATCCTGCAAGACGCCGATTTATACATTAACTTCCCAAGTTTGCAATTTTTATACATTTATTATTATTCTTATATGTCTTTATTTAATTAGGATGTCTGTTAGTTTCTCCCTTGATTTTTTTCGTTGTTATACTACTACTCCATCAGTTGTACTTAATTAGCTAGACACGTATGTTGTCCTGCCTTTGTCCGGAATCTTGTAAGGTACGTGTAATTTAATTTTAAACAACTATACATATCAATGTGTGTGGAATACTTATGAAGATGATATTTAGAATTTTTTTTTTTTTTTTTGCTGGACAGTCTATACAGACAGGAGAATGAGGGATGGAAGTCCATGCCATAATATTTAAAAACTGTTAACACCAACAAAAAATATTAAGGCCCATATCCGATGTCCAGATTGCCCGGCCCAGTCCATGAAAATATATCCGGGAAAGAGGACGCACTTTCGAAGGCCCAATCTATTTTTTAAGGCTCGGTCCAATTCAAGATTTATCCGGATAATGACCAAAGGGAAGCTGGGCGACAGGGAAGTGATGTGGACCATCAACCCTCCCAAGCTGTCAATCCTCGAGCAGCCATCCTCTCGCGTGCGCCGTATGCCGCCAACCTCTGTCACAGAAGTCAAGCCGCGCGCCGCATGCCGCCCACCTTTGTCGCACGCCGCATGCCGCCCACCTAAGTCACGCCGCCTCGCGTGCGCGTATGCTGGAGGGTGAAGTCCTCTTCCCTATAAAAGGAGGAGATGCATTCTAGAGAAGAGGAGCCAAAAAACACTCCCAAGAGGATCGCATTTACTTTCAATTTCCTTTCTGCATTTTTCATTCCTGCACTTGATTCATTTCTGCAAGTTCAATTCCTGTTTTTACATTCCTGCCAATTTTCCATTCCTTTACAGCCTTGCTTAAATTATTGTAACTCCCCTCAGTAAACCTTGTAACAATCCTCAATATTGTTCAATCAAAAATTCTTGGTCAACAAATTGGCACGCCCAGTGGGACACGAAATTGAAACCATATCCGCTTTAAAGAGTATATGCGTCTCAGATCTGGAAAACTGGTAAGCGATTTGACACATATATTTGAAGAGATGTCTCTACAAGAGAAGGCACCGATTAGAACACCATATGAGAGCGCCGTTGAGACGGCGAGCACTTCTCAACCGCTACAGAGGATTATGCAGACCCCTACATTATCCGAACAAATACGGCTATCGATAATTGAATCGATGGCCGAGTTTATGCCTTTACTCACAAGACACCTAATGGATGTGTTGCGGCCTGCCATGGCGGACCAAACTGACCGAATATGCGGTTCCTTGTATGTTCCAACAAACGACACTACTGTGCCGCCAAGCACCCCATACCTGGGGTCGTCAGGAGGCCGACATCGGATTTGGGAAACCACACCTGGCCAGTCGCCACTCCAAGAGTCCGGAGACGTGACAAGTATGTTCCCATACTCGTATCAGACTACTTATGCCTATGCGGCACCCAGCATGCCGAATCTGGGTTACACGGCACCTCCTGTGCCGATCTATGCTCCGTCGAGTCCTTTGATGGCAACCAGCGCTACACCGGGCTGTATGGCGGTCGGACCTAACACAACGCCACAACATGCGGCACCTCATGTGCCGAACGTTCCAACCACATCCTATGTGGCGGTGCCTCCAAACCCTGGTTGGATGCCACCAACCCTAGGGGGGCAGGCGCCACAGCCAGGTGGAGTAGTGGCGGCTCCCATGGCACCAGCCGCCATTCCTACCCAAGCTGCTGCCATAAGAGGGCATGCACCACAACCATATGGAACACCCGCGATACCTGCCGCCATGCCTCCTACGCAGACACCAGTGATCTCACCGGAGTTGCTCGCAGATATGATGCAGCAGCACTTCGGGATTCAGCTAAAGCCGATGGAGCGGCCTACGTACCGGAAGCCATATCCTGACTGGGTAGACACCATGCATCCCTACCCAAGGGGCTTCAAGATGCCCGAGTTCACCACCTTTACAGGGGATGATGGCAAGTCTACTGGGGAGCATGTTGGAAGGTTCACGGCTCAGTGCGGGGAAGCAGCGGCCAATGATTGGCTGAAATTAAGACTGTTCTGTTCATCCCTCACCGGACCTGCTTTCGCATGGTTTGCTTCATTGCGGTCTAACTCAATTCAAAATTGGGCCGACCTCGAACGGGCTTTTCATGATAGGTTCTACACTCCACTATCACTGGTAAGCCTTGCAGACCTTACTAATGCCAAACAGTATGCCGATGAGGCGGCAAGTACTTTTATCAATAGATTACAACGGCTTAAAGGCCGGTGCACCATAACAATCCTGGATAGGGAAATAGCCAATATAGCAGTGGCTAATATGTTGCCAAAACTAAAGAAACATTTAATTGTGCATGATGCAACCGATCTTGCCCAGTTGGCCGAGAAAGCGGCCCGCTTGGAAAAGTTCTTTGAGGAACAAGATGAGAAGCGTCTACCTATACACGGGACTCGTTTTGAGAAATTGAAACACGAGGAAGACGAACTAAGGGTGGTGGCCAATACAGTAACCTTGGGTGATAAAAACCCTGGATAGTGGCCCTGGAATGCCGTCGACAGCGGCCTTGGAGGCCGAGTAGTCGGTGACTGAGGATGGCGTCCTGCTGAGTATGGCGGCCTGACTGAGGATGTCACCCAGGCTGATACTCGAATGGCGACCCGGGAAGAAAAGCCGATTGAGGCCTGGAACAGACCAAGGTGGCGGTCTGGCACTCAGGGTGGCGGCTCAGGCTGGATGGCGGCCTTTGAACGGCGGCCTGGAGCTGAATGGCGGCCCTTGGGTGGCGGACTGAAGTTTGGAGATGGCGGCCTCCGGAACAAAGGGTGATCGCGGTCTCCGAACAAAAGGGGGTGATGGCGGCCTCCCTCCGGAGCAAGGGGTGATGGCGCCCTCCGGAGCAGGGGTAATGGCGGCCTCCCTGTCCAATGCTGGCAGCGGCCTCAAGTGAGGGATGGCAGCCTCCCGGAGCTGGCGGCTCCCCACTTTGAAACAAGAGGCGCCCCAAGCAGAACAAGATGGCGGCCAAGGCTCGTGACGATAGCGGCTTCGTAAGAGGGCGGCCTCTCCAAGCCAAGGCGGGCGGCCTCGAAGGATGAAGTGGGCAGCCTCGGTGGCTTTTGGCAGGGGCGGCCTCGGTGGGGAGGCTTCAAGCGGCCTCGCACGACTGGAGGGCGGCCTAGGCGAGGTAAAGCGGCACGGCCTCTTGAAGCGGCGCGGCCTCTTGAAGCGGCACGGCCTCTTGAAGCTGCGCGACCTCTTGAAGCAGGCGGCCTGAGGCACGGAGCTGGGCGGCCTGAGGGCGACGGAGCTGGGCGGCCTCGCACGACTAGAGGGCGGCCTGAGGCACGGAGCTGGGCGGCCTGAGGGCGACAGAGCTGGGCGGCCTCGCACGACTGGAGAGCGGCCTGAGGCACGGAGCTGGGCGGCCTGGAGCACGGAGCTGGGCGGCCTCGAGCACGGAGCCAGGCGGCAAAGGCTGGGCAGCTCCGGGCAAAGGTGGGGCGGCCTCCAAGGGGCGGCCGGCGGCCAAGGCGGGGCGGCCTCCAAGGCTGAGGCGGCCTGGGCGGCCAAGCGGGGTGGCCAGGCAGGCGGTCGGGCGGCCTCCGGGGGCGGCCTTGCGCGGACGGCGGCGGGCGGCTTCAGGCGTGGGGCGGCGCGGTGGCCTCCGTGCGATGGGCGGCCGGAGATAGGCGGCCTGGCAGCGGTTTGGCGGAGCAGCCTCCTGGAGCGGCGGCGGCGGCCTCGACGGCTTCCGGCGGCGTCCGGCGACGATCTTGACGACCGGAATCCCCTGGTGGTGGCTGGCAACCAGAGTGAAAAGAGGATGAGGCATCATGGGCCTGGACCTCCAAATCCAAAATTAAGCATGCGAATTTGTCTTAAAACGTTAATCAGACAAAATGCGCGAGGGTACTTTTTATAAAAAAAAAAAAAAAAGTAGGCCGCCATTTATATATACAAATGCGCTAAGTAAATAAAACCAAGAGTGATATGTGCGGTTTCTCAATATCGAATGCCGGCGGCGGCATTGGTAAAATGTATGCGCATTTTCAGTCTCAGTTCCATCGACTGAAAGCGCAAGGGAGGCATCTGTTAACACCAACAAAAAATATTAAGGCCCATATCCGATGTCCAGATTGCCCGGCCCAGTCCATGAAAATATATCCGGGAAAGAGGACGCACTTTCGAAGGCCCAATCTATTTTTTAAGGCTCGGTCCAATTCAAGATTTATCCGGATAATGACCAAAGGGAAGCTGGGCGACAGGGAAGTGATGTGGACCATCAACCCTCCCAAGCTGTCAATCCTCGAGCAGCCATCCTCTCGCGTGCGCCGTATGCCGCCAACTTCTGTCACAGAAGTCAAGCCGCGCGCCGCATGCCGCCCACCTTTGTCGCACGCCGCATGCCGCCCACCTAAGTCACGCCGCCTCGCGTGCCCGTATGCTGGAGGGTGAAGTCCTCTTCCCTATAAAAGGAGGAGATGCATTCCAGAGAAGAGGAGCCAAAAAACACTCCCAAGAGGATCGCATTTACTTTCAATTTCCTTTCTGCATTTTTCATTCCTGCGCTTGTTTCATTTCTGCAAGTTCAATTCCTGTTTTTACATTCCTGCCAATTTTCCATTCCTTTACAGCTTTGCTTAAATTATTGTAACTCCCCTCAGTAAACCTTGTAACAATCCTCAATATTGTTCAATCAAAAATTCTTGGTCAACAAAAACATTCAAAGAGCATATTTAATTGCGATGAATCTAACCTTTCCACAAAATTCTCCCTTTTCGATTCCATCTTATTGCCATGTCTCGATTTCTCTCCCAATCCTTAACCCTACCCCGCTCCCCTCTTCGCCTGCCATGTCCCCGAATCCGCCACCGCTCCAGCAAGACGCACCTCATCGAGGCCGATGCAGACGTATCGCAGTTGGATTCACCGGAGGCGACCGCCGAGATCATTACTGTTGGCATCAAGAAGCTTGAGGAGGCCTTACACAGCCTCGTTGTGCACCGCGCAGCTCCAGATTGGTTGCCCTTCCTACCCGGGTACTCCTATTGGGTGCCACCACGCTCGTGCTCCAACAACCTCGCGGGGAGTATGTTTGAGGGAATTGGACAATTGGCTTCCTTCCGTTTGAAGAGTCGGCTGCCGCATCAGGACTTGTCCGAGGATGTGCAGATGTCTCTTATTTCAACAAAAGGATGGCCTTCCTACGCGTTCTACATTGAAGGTACGTCACCCATACATCCTCTTCCCGTGGTAGAGGTGGAGGTGAAATTTCATGATAGTGAAGACATTGAAGATTATACATCTAATTCTGAGGATGAGGAAGGATGAATCAAACCTCCCAAAATGTAGTCTTTAGGACTATGAAATTCAAACTTTGTACTCCCTCCGTCCCATATTTATCTTCTTCGACACTGTAGATACGGAGTTTAAGAAAGTTATATTTTATTATTTTCATGTGTACTTTTTGAGGGGTAAATTTGTCTCTTTTTGTCTTGTAGTGCAATTGTTATAAAATTAAGGATGGTTTTTCTGTAAATATATGGACATGTAGGGACATTTTAGTAAAAAAAAATTCCCTTTTTGGGGTAGGAAGATAAATGTGGGACGTCCAAAAACGGAAAGTAAGAAGATAAATATGGGACGGAGGGAGTAGATATTAATCCATCCATTCATCTGCCATGCCATGGAAAAGGTGAACTGGAGAAAAAAGCTGACATGAAGAAAAACAAGTAGATGAGGCCATGAAGATGTGAAGATGGACCATCCTCCACAGTGTTTGTTATGTGGTAGTGCTAATCCAGTTTTTTATCCTTATATTTAATTTAATGTGCTTCACTGAATGTTTACTCGGCAGCCAAGCCACCTACCTTAACTTACCATATTCTACTACAATGTACATTTTGAAGCTGTGCTTGGATTGGCCAAAATGATCCTTATATTTAAGACAGCCTCTCTGAAATTTTCAAACAACTTATCTATTAATGATCTACAGTCCACTAGGCATTGATTGCAAACCAAAGAGAAAAATGAGATTTCTTTCAATTGTGCTCTTTTTTCCATGTGTTTTTCACCATCATTTTGCGGGTTAGATTTAGACATGGCAATGAAAATGGTTTAATCCTTGCTTCAAATACCAATTATTGTCAAATAATCGATTGTATTGGCTTGAGATATTTGGGTGAATTGGCATGCGTAGTTTTAGAGCCCGTTTGGATTGGCTTCTAGGGAGGTGCTTTTGGCTTTTGCTTCTGTCAAAAGCACTTCTAATAAAAATTAGATGTTTGTTTTGGCTTTTAAGAAAAAGCAAAAGCACCTCGAAAAGCGAAAAAATGCTTCTGGGAGAAGCAGCCCAGAGGACAGAGGTGCTTCTCCCAAAAGCAGAAGCCAAAAGCACCTCGTAAAATGTGCAAGGACTTAAATACATCCACTACTTAATATAAATTACACTATAAATATATCTTATTATCATATTAGTAGCATGTCCTTTTTGGTAATTACCACACTCTAAAAGCACTTTTCATTTTTATTCATCCAAACATATTTTTTAGAAAAAGCCGCTTTTCAAGCATTCCATCCAAACACAAAAATTACATGTTTTTGCTTTTGACTTCTGCTTCTACTTTTGGCTTCTGTTTTTTTCAAAAGCCAATCCAAACGGGCCTTAGCTCAAACATATTCAGTTTCTAACAACTTTTTTAACAGAAAACAGTTTCAGTAGGAGGATGAACATGTCAAACTACAGGCCGCCGGGAATCTTTCTTCCCAATGAGCCCTTTTTTCTGGAAGACGCAAACCTTTGTTTTTAGACCATCTCCAATGGTCCACACTAAACCCAAATCCATTTTACAGTAAATGTCACATCAAACAGTAATTCATCTCCAACCATTTACACTAAACTCAAACTCAAAAGAATATTCTCTATATATTCTTTCCCATACAAACTTATTTATCTTTTCAATCATACCCTTCATTTCTTATAAATTATACATTAACCCCCACATACAATTCAATACTAATTAATTAAGAAAGAATTACATAATTAGAATAAGAATTACACTAAATGGCGGAATATACATATTAAATTAAAAATATGTGCCGTTCGCATAGTTATTTGATTGTTTAATATTGTACCTTTTTAAGTATTTGAGATGTGTTATGTTTAATTATATTTTCGTATGCTAATAAAATTTTTCTAATGATTGCTAAGATTGTGCCAAAACTTTAAAAATTTAGTTATCTTTATGTTTAAAATTTATTTTATAAAGAAACCTTTAATCTAATTAACTATAAAATAAATTAATAAAAAATTTGTATGAAGAATAAAATTATCAAGCATAATACAAAATTAGATCAATATAATATTTAACTTGCAACAATTGGAGGGATGAAATTGCAATTAATTTAATTGCAAAAAGTGATATAGGTTTATGAATAGTAAATACTCAAATTTGAGTATTTACTATTCATAAAACTCAAAAAACTTAAAATATGTTTGGTTTTAGGGTATTGTTGGAGAGAAGATGCCACCCCATTTTGGGTTTTAGGGGACCATTGGAGATGGTCTTAATAATTAAATACGTTAGGCCATATGAGTCTTGTTAGCTTCTTATTGACAAATCATTGTCTAAAAGACTGATAACACACATTCAACAATAATTAAAAATAGGGTTTTTTTTAATTATTTTATTTTTGTGCGAAACAACCAATACATGTTAGAGAATATTTTTTTTATCAAATAAAGAAAAAGAAATACATTAAATGTTGAAATATAGTGAGAGTATTATTTCAATTTTCAACTTTATGATTGTGCAGCTAGATCACAACTCACAACATAAGAAACTCTTATAATTATACATTGGATTTTTAAAATACAAAATCTAGGTCAGAGTACTAGTAGGGATTTTTTTTGTAAAAAAAAATTGTAATTAAGGATTGGATAAAGTTTTCGCACTGATTTTTGGGTCAGAAAAGGAAAAAAACAATCCAAGTATGATTTTCATGTTTGGATATAGATTGCTTCTCATCCATTACTCAGTTAGTCCTTACTCCTTACCTTTAATTTTACTTTTTATTTTTTCAGAAAAAAAATTGAATGTGATACTCAAAGTATGATTTTCATGTCTCAACAATTGAGAGTTTTAATTGTCCTTGTTATTATTGAGAGGGAGGATTACACATAATATCTTGGCAAGGTCGGATTGACTTGATGTATTTAATGTTGTAATGATTTGGTTTTGCTTGGGGTGAGCTTGGATGAGGCTATTAACTACTGGTCCAGATTTTTTAAAGGGGCATCAGAGACATCCTCTCATTGATTGTCCCTATGCTCCATGAAGGCGGAGGAGACTCGGCTGCTGGGGATCATCTTTATAAGCGTGCTCCTGGGGAACGGCACTTTCTGCGATTTTTATTTCTGTCGATAGGGGCTAGGACATGGTTCATTGTCTTGTGTCTTTAGTCCTGCTTCTGTTCTTTTTCCAGGAAGTTTCTTTCCTTTGTTTCATTCGCTGGTTTTGTGGGTGACAATGTCACAGTCTTTGTAAGCTTTCAGGCCATGAGTTTTGGCCTTGTCCTTTCTTTTGAATAAAATCTGTTACTCTCAAAAAAAAAAAAATTGCGATGAATCTAGATTTGTTTTTTCTTAAACAACTGGATGGATATATAAATGGGATTAAAGTTAGAAATTTCATGTGAATTTAAGTGAAAAAGTTAGAATTAATCTCATCAGGACTGAACATTGTCTTGATTAATGGCCACAACTTTTATACTGAGTTTTAACACAGAATTGTAAATTAACCATTTAAATTAGCAGTATAATTCAATTTATTTAAACAATAAGTGGGTCATGCATTTTCTGATAAGAGTAAACAGCATCTCCAGTTTCTCCACAGCAAAATTCCCAACAATAATGCGGTATGCCCCACACCTTTAATTTTTCTGAAAATATCTTCTTGTAGTTCATCATATCAATAATGAGAAATGCGAAAAGTAAGTTCATTGCAAAACTCAATTCCCATTGCTAGGTAGTATTTTCTCAGAGCTTTTCTGGGTGTTCAATTGCCTTTGGCTGCTGGAAGAATCGATATATTAAGGTAATTGATCTATCTGCCTTATTACTGACCTCTTACTTTTGTCTGTAAATTGTGGCATCATCCCTATTTATTATCTTCTCTCACCAGGATGTAAACAGACATCTTAATTCTTTGCCTAGTGGTCACTGAATTGGACTTGTATCTGTTGCGTTCTCTAATTTTGGCCCTCTTTTCTCTCCTCCTTACAGATATTTAGTTTTTTCTGACTGTCGAGTTATTCATATTAGTCTGTGGTGCTCGTATTTCTCCAGATCTGAAGCAGGTTAGTACTATTTCTTAAGTATCTTAAATTTCTCCACTAGTATTTCTGAAATTTCTCAAACCAAATCAATCTCCTTTGCTGACATAATGGGCATTCCCAGCTGTTAAATCTTGCCATTTTTCCCTGCCTTTGTCCAACAACCATCATTTCCAACACTTGAAACTAGGCCAAATAGATTTTGTAGTCCTTCAAGTTTAAACTTTCGTTTTTGCTGCTTAAGGCAATCAATTTTTTCCAATCTGATTATTTATTTTTTTAAGAAAAAAAAAAAGATCGACTTTTTTTAACGTCAATCGTTTACATTTGGGTACATACATATGTCTCAAAATTTCCTAGTCTTTTCGTATTTCTGTTTTTCTGAATTTCATATTTATTTTCTTGGCCATCAGAAGTAAGTGCTATATCTTGAATTATGTGATTTATTCTTCATACCTTTCAGGTACACAAATTTAACATATACAGTATTATCTGGAGATCCAACTGGAAAAATGGCAGAAAATGCAGCAACGCAAGTTCTTGGAACAGTTGCAGAAGAAGTTGGAAAAGACATTGTAGCAGTAGTCAAGCGTCAACTTAACATCCTCTGTTGCTTCAGCGAAAACGTTGACGGTATGAAGGAAAAGGCAAAATGCTTGAAGGACAAAAGAGATGAGTTGCAGATACAAGTATCTGCCAAGGAGAGAAATATGGAGATTATTGCTCCCCAAGTTGTTACTTGGCTAGAAGCCACTGAAGGGATGATTGCAAAGGAGGTTGAAATTGAGGATAAGATTTCCACTGCTGAGGGTGGTTGTTGTGCTAACATCAAAGCGCCTTTTTCCCTTGGCAATGAGGTGAAGATGACAACTGAAGCCTTGGAGAAGCTTGGGGACGAAGTCGACAAGTTTCATACCATATCCTACCCAGCACCCCCACCGGCAGCAGTGGCGGATCTAGGATATCTGCTTCGGTAGGTCAGTTTTTTTTTTTTTTTTTTTTGATGAACCGCCTATACAAGTTAGGAAATTGATAGTGGGAGCCCATGTCACAGAAATTTAAAGGGACAAATGAGAGTGATAAAAATTAGGTGGAGACTCGAACTCTCAACCTGAATGTTGGAAGTGGGGGGAGCTTGACCATTTGGTCAAGTCCTCGTCCCTGGTAGATCAATTTTTTATAATTAATTTATAATTAGTATAAATATAATAATAATTTTTGTAAAAGTACTAAAATTGCTAAATTTAAAGTCACATATAATATGAAATATCTAGTACTTACATTAAAGTAACTAAAATTATTCATGATGGGTTCTCATATTTTTGGTATCGTTGTACAATAACATCAATACTAATATTCGTAAAGGAATCCCGTTCTATGAAAGTAACGAAAAAACAATCATTCAGTAACGTAACGGATCTCTCATGCTATTCCGCAATTTATTCTTGATCGTAGTCATTGTTGAAAAAGCTCGTTGTATTGTTACCATTGCCACGGGAAGAAGTAATACCAACTTCAAAAGCAAATAAACCTTTGAATGTGTTTCATGCTTCTTTGTCTTAACAAGTTTTATGAAAAACTCATATTGAAATTCTTCACATCTCAAAATTTCTTATAAGTTCGAATGCCAACAATGAAATTCTCAACGAATAATTAAAAACCACCAATTTCATTTCCGAAAATTCTTCAGGATAGAACTTCGCAAGTCTTCTCAATTTCTTGTTATCAAAAGAAGAAAATCGAATATAGAATTCAAAGCAAGACATATAAATAAGTAATTGGACCAACTAATATATAAATTTTTTTTTTTAAAAAAAAAAGGGTGGGGAATGGTGGGTCAATTGACCCACCTTGCACAATAGTGCATCCGCCAATGACCGGCAGTAACGTTGGTTCCATTGGGACCAATAGTCGCGCTCCAGTCTAGAAAACAAATTGAAGATGACATAATTGAAGCTTTGAGTCGACCAGAGGTCGTTAATATTGTCGGGATATGGGGGATGGGTGGTGTAGGGAAGACTACCATAGCAAAAAAAGTTCTTAACAGGATGATGGCAGACAAATTAGTTGATGAAGCTGTGTTTGTGGTTGTCAGTCAGTCTTTGGATTTACTAAAGATTCAACAGGAAATTGCTGAAACATTGGGCTTCAAGGATTTGGAAAAGGAGGGTACCTTAATGACAAGAGCACGGCAATTGTTGTCCAGACTGAGCAACAAAAAAATCCTAATCGTTCTTGATGATATTTGGAAAAAATTCAAATTGGAGGATTTGGGAATTCCTTGCGAAGGGCGATGCATAACTCTTTTAACATCTCAACACGAAAACTTGATAAAAAATCAGATGGGTGCTCAAGTTTTTGCAGTGAAAACTTTAGCTATAGAAGAAGCGCGGTCTCTCTTCACAGATAAAGTTGGAACTTGTCTGAAAGACAACCCACATTTGGTGTCTATAGCTGAAGAAATTCTAGAGGAGTGTAAAGGCCTGCCGGTTGCCATCATAACTATTGGCAGTGCATTGAAGGATAAACCAGCAAAAATTTGGGAGGGTGCATCACGTCAATTAAAAAGTTCCAAACCTTTCAATATACCAGATTTTATCGAAGATGTGTATATGTCCCTACGTCAAAGTTACTTGTTGTTGGACAGCCGAGATGCTCAATTGTTATTCTTACTCTGTTGTCTATTTCCAGAAGATCATGATATTAGCCTTGAGAATCTGACATTGTACAGCATGGGGTTAAACATGTTTGAAGAGGTGGATAGTTTGGAAGAAGCAAGAGATCGAGTACATGCAGAAACTGAGAAACTTAAGAGTCGCTGCTTACTATTGGATAGCGATCGTAAAGATGCAGTTAAAATGCATGATGTTATCCGTGATGTAGCCATTTTCATTGCTTCAGAAGAAGGTCTAATTGATCCCGACTTGAAGTCAAAAGGAAAATCCGAGAAGAAATGCAAATGGATCTCAGAGTATATGATGTCAAGAAAAGAGCCTCTTGATCGTCTCAAAGGATCCAATTTTTCGGATGTTAGACTTTTAATTATTCACAATCTTTCTGGTTGGGGTCATGCTCACCCAAAGATCGGTGGAATTTCTATTTTGAAAGGAATGCAGGGCCTAAATGCGTTGTCTTTTACAAGCGTTGATTTCGGATCACCGCATTTGGAAATAGGAAGTCCAAATAATCTCATAACGTTGCAATTGTTGCATTGCAATATCTTGAAGAGTCTTTCTTTTGCCGGTGATTTATTGAAGCTCAAAATTCTTGATTGTAATGGTTGCCAGGGGATTGAAGAGCTTCCTGTCGAGATTGGGCGGCTAAATTGCCTTAAATTGTTAAACATATCTGGATGTACAAAGCTTCAAAGAATAGCACGGGGTGTCATAAAAAAACTGGTTGGATTGGAGGAGTTGAAGATGTTGAATAGCTTCAACAAATGGGAATCAAGCAGGGTGAATGATAAAGAAGGGATGAATGTTCGCCTGAATGAGCTTGAAGCATTGCTTAAACTGACATGCTTGGAGATTGATATAAATGATATAAGTTTAGTCCATGAAAAGATTGAGCTTTCCCCAAATCTAGTCAAATACAGAGTACGGATTCAAGACTGGCGGAATTGGATATTCAATTATGAGAAAGCCATATCTTTGGGCAGATTACCCAATGAGAACACTAATTATGGAAGTTGGATCCACAAGCTTCTAGCTGTTGAAGAATTTGCATTAAAGGGAGATGGTGCAGGAAATTGGGGGAATCTATCTGTAACTCACCACACTCTCAAGGTATTGAAAATTAGAGAGTGTGGAATGTTGAAGGAAGGAATAGATTCATCAATTATATCATCGGATTTGAGCAGATCGGGGGTTTTCCCAATGTTGGAGCATCTGGAGCTTGACGATCTTTCAAATTTAAAGCAGGTATTTAGTGGTCAAATTCCGGAGGGATCAATTTCTTATAGATATCTGACGAAATTGCATCTCTACAATTTACCTTCATTGGCATATATATTGAGGGGTGCTCTAAATCACCAAGTTCCAGTCATCAACCTTCGGGAGGTAGTAATTAGCAGGTGTGGTAAGCTTCTGAATCTCTTCTTGTTGGGAAGGGCAAATGATGCCTTTATGCAACAGCTTGAAACACTTGAAATTGAAGAGTGTGAGACAATGGAACAAGTGTTTCTCTCGAATGGAAGTGAAAAGAATGGAAGGGCGACGTTCCCAAAATTGAAGATATTGAAATTGTGGTCACTGCAGAGTCTCACAACTTTTTGGAAAGGGATGGAATGTATTGAATTTCCTTCCATGGAGGAATTGGAAATCATAAATTGTGAGGAAATGAAAAGCATGGTGAGCAGTGGAATGGGAAATGAAAGTGAAAGGGAAAGGGAAAGGGAGCATAATTGTGAAAATCACCAAGCAGCTTATCTGTGTACCCACAAGGTACTTTTGCTTAATTTTTCTAATCAAAATTATGTAGGACATCTACATAATTTTTGGGCTTTCATACCCCATAACTTAGTGTATTAAATAATATTATTAAGTTAGTGGGGTTGGGATACGTACTTCCAATCTTCCATTTAGAAATAATTGCACCTTTGAAGTAATTTTTTCTTAAAAACAATTATTATTTTCAAAAAAGTCGAATCATATTTTCTACAAATTGTTTCTCCTTTCACTCCTATATATTGATCTTTAAATGATTAGTGTCTCTCTATATTATAGTTAAAACAAACATATTATTGTATTTTAAACAATATTTCTTAATAGTATGTGCATAAAGTTAAATGCTAAATATTTGTGGGAAAAAAATCGTACTATTAAATTTAATGGTAACAAAATTTGGTTAATTACGTTATATTAAAAAAGTAAGAATAATGTTATGATTTCATATCAAATTAAATTAAATATGATGCTTAGCTTAATGTATATACACACATACCGACAGACGACTGAAGAGAATACTCCTTATATGGGAACTCTAGTTTATTTAGCTAACATATTACCACCATTCACATTGCAAAATCATTTGTTGCCAGTGTATAATATCCAACATTTTGCACATAATGTAAAGAAATTTTAACGTGAAACATAAAAATAAAATAAGTAGTTATTTTTATTTTATTTTATATAGTCCAATGATGTTATGAGTAACGCATGCATGTATATGTTGTTACAGGTCACATTTGGTAGATTGAAAGACCTCATTTTGGAAAATAATAATAATAGGAATATATGGTGTCCACAATTATATGAAAGCTGTTTCAGAACATTGGAAAGATTGAAGATGGGGAATTTTCACAATACTAGAAGTTTATTTTCATCTTTAATGGTTGAGAATCTTGTCAACCTCAATTACCTATGGATTGAGAATTGTGATGCACTGGAAGAGTTGTTGAGAAATGAGAAAAATAATGATGAAGGGACGACGTGTCAAATTACATTCCCAAAATTGAAGACACTAAAGTTGAAGGGATTGCGAACTCTAAAAAGTATAGCCAAAGGATTTGAAAGTATTGGATTCCCCATGTTAGAGAGTTTGGAGATTGAATTTTGTCCAAAGCTAAAAAGATTTGTTTCTCCCATGGAATACAGTGAAGACGGTGGACAAGAGTGCAATTACGATGATGAAGCATTCCATTTATTGTGTGATAAGAAGGTATTATTTATATTTACTTTTATTCTTATAATGATAATGATATTGTTACATAGGATGTCTTTTTTTTTTTTTCTGTATATATATATATATATATATAGACCAAGAGATTAGAAGACAAACGGGAATAGTCCAGATTAATGGTAGGGTACCTTTTACCAAGGTAAACTACACTACGAATTGAAAAATTATTAGAAAACAAAATTTTCAATATGAATTTATAATGAACTTAACGAACAATCATAAATAAAGTCAATTTATATAATTTAAAACATAGTCAAATTAATAAAATGATTTATAAAAATATTGTTTTTTTCTTAATACTGGTATATAGTAACTTTCTATTAAAATTGGTTTTGTTTGTTTTTGTTTTTTTTTCCCCAGATTTTTTGAAAGAAAATTTTTATCATTATTTGTTTAAAGGTAAAATTTAATAATTTTTAATATGACGAATCGCTTACATACTCTTTAGTAGTATAATATTGTCGAGGCTTACATAGTAATAATTGTCGTGATTCTTATACTCCCTCCGTCCCACGAAGTTTGAACCCTATTCCTTTTTGGGGTGTCCCACGAAGTTTGAACCCTTTCCGTTTTTAGAAAAATTAAATTAATATAAGTTTGATTAGAATCTTAATTATTGTCAAATCCCATTAAAAATACTTACTTTTACTATTCTGCACAAATTCCAATGCATTATTACTTTCCTACACAAAGTCCCTTATATTTCTTTAACTCTTAATATTACAAAATTGATACAAATAAAAATTGTATAAAATATATATTCTAAAACTACACGATTAGACGATTCTAACAAGACCACATTTGAATATTTTTCTCAAATTACATCACTACGATAATATTAAGTCAAAGTTAAACAATAAACAATATCAAAATTAATTATAATCTTAAACACAAATACCCACACCACTTTAACTACTAAACTCCACTACCTAAATTACCGTGCCCAAAAGAAAGGCTTCAATCTTCGCGGGACGGAGGGAGTACAATTGAAAACCCCAAATTTAAACCTTTTTTGCATTATATTTTAGACATATATGAATAAAAAAACATTTGCAGTACATTAAGTTTAAACCATTAATCTATTTTCTAAATGTACTATATGTAACTTTAATTTACTAATATATTAGAGGCGTCGTACTAATTTCTATTTCTTGGAGTGAACATACAAGCACAACATATCGAAGTAATTTATTTCATTATATGATTATGTGCACCACCGCAGTCCCTTTTAGCAGTTTATGTACCTTTTATGTAGGTAATGATATTTTCTTTATCAACGAAAATATCGAAACACTGCTTACAACAGTATTTATCATTTAACATTGTCTTTATTTCTGAATTTTAATAACATAAAATAGTAACATCAAATGCTCAATTAATTAATTATTACTTAGTTCACAATTTGTTCCCACAATCCTCACTATTCAATTAAAATAATTAATTAATATAACAATACTCATAATATACTTCCATATTGCCGATCCGCTGGCTATCAAACAACTAGTAAAATAACTAGTAATGATAACGTGTATATTCAATTAAATATTATTGATACCAAATATTTGTGGATAACCACACCGGCCATTATCCTCTACCCTAAATTCCCCTTGTTTGTAAAGTGCGGTCGTTTCATTTCCGATATATATATATATATATATATGCATTTGAAAACTCTGCACATTAATTAAGAATTTTTAAAAGCTATTTTCAAAAGTATAAAAGTATAAATAAAATACTTGTAATTTTGTTTTATTATATATTGAAATTGTGTTATGAGTAAGCTATGCCTTTACACATTTTTGCAGGTTGAAATAGGTAGATTGAAAAATTTAACTTTGAGGTATAATAATAAAGGCCGTATATTGTGTTCCCAAATACCTGGAAACTTCTTTCGAACATTGGAGAGGCTTGATATATGGGGTTGCCCCAATTTTAGAAGTTTATTCTCACCTTCAATGGTTGAAGACCTTGTCAACCTCAATTACCTGGGCATCTGGAATTGTGATGCAGTGGAAGATGTTTTGAGAAAGGAAAAGAATATGGATGAAGGAAAGACGTGTCGGGTTATATTTCCAAAATTGATGGAACTAGAATTGAAAGGATTGCAAGCTCTAACAAGTATGACCAAAGGTATTCAAAGTATTGAATTCCCTATGTTAGAGAAATTGGAGATCAAATCATGTCCAAAGCTAAAAAGAATTGTTTCTGTGACGGAATATAATGGAGAAAATGGAGAAGGGTGTAACAAAGATAATGGTGATGAAGGATTCCATGTCCTATGCGATGAGAAGGTATGTATATATCTTTACTTCATAAATTTTTTTCACTTTCATTGGCATTTTAATCTATTTTAAATAGCCTAAAAACTTCACCAAAAGTGCAATGTATTTTTCATTTTCCATTTATATTTTGAATTTCTTAATTGTTAATTGTATTTGTGTTTCTGCATTTTTCTTGTTTATGCCCATGTTCTCATCCATTATCATTCAATGCAATTTTTGATTTCTATATCTTGTTGCAGGTCAAATTCAACAAGTTGGAAAGACTAGAAATAAGTGATTGTCATAGCCTTTCAAGTTTGTTTACTTCTTCAGTGACTGGAAATCTCTCTACTCTCATACATATAAACATTGAGGAGTGCCGCATGATTAAGAAGCTGATCACATGCGAAAATGAGACATATGGGAATGATATACTTTTTCCCAGTTTGGAAGCTTTGAGAATTACAAACATGGCTTTGTTGGAGATGCTCTGTGAATGGATATGTCCTCTTGAATTGTCCATGTTGGAAGAAATACGCGTTGCTGGGTGCCCACATTTAAAATTTCTGACAAATGGATTTTTAACTACACCAATACTAAAGAGAATGAGTGTAGGCAACAAAACATACGAGGAAGAAGAATGGAAGGTAGCCGAAGACTTGAATAAATTTGTATCTCAACATGTTATGGCCACAAAAGAGGTACGCTTCTTACCTAATTTTTGTCCAATTGAATTGTAGTGTTTGTTAACACATTAGACTTATATGAATGTTTTTTAGTAGAAAAATAATATACTATGGGTGAGAAAAAAAATTATAACAAATATTTGATTAATATATTTTATATTGTTATGTAAAAAAATATTATATAATGAGTAGACAAATTAATTGAGATTAGAAAAATTAGTGCAAGATACTATAATCTTTTTTTTTTGCTTCACTGTAAGATACTATATTGGATAATATAATATCTTCTCTCATATAGTATTTAAATATAGTTCTTAAATAGAAAATTCCGCCAATTGCTTTTTTCTTTTTTCCTAAATAAGGAAAAAACAATTGCTAAGTAATACTCCTCCGTTTTTCAAAATTTGTAACATTCTTGCGTTTTACGTTATCCAATACAAATTTTAATGCTTAATATCTCAAAATGTGTAAAATTAAAAATTATAAAAATTTGATATTCTAAAACTAAGCGATTAGACGAATCTAACAAGATCTCACTTGACTATATTTTATCTTGTATAACTGTGTTAAAAAATTGAATTAAAGTTACTCACAACTATGCAAATATTGCATCTATTTCAAAACGGAGGGAGTATTAAGAAATTAATAATGGTTTTATATTGTGTATCAGGCTTGGAAGTTAAGTGTAGACATCGATGTATCTGAGTCATGTCAACTCGACACGTTCTTGTTACCACATCAACCTCTCCCTCTCACCAATGCTGTATGGTTATTTTACAAAGAGTCATCAGGGGATGATCTTGTAGTAATAAGCTCCAATGCTGAGTACACTATGATGTGGTATTGGATGTACCGGCAGTCATCTATTTCTTCTGGTGTCCCGATGTTTGAGCAGCTAACTGGTGGATATCTCTTGTCAAATGAATTGAATAATGATGCCAAATCCGCTCAACACAACTCTATTGCAAGCCCTGCATTAGCTAAGAATGATTGGTATCTAGTTTGTACTTCAGGTGGAGTTGTCTCTGTGTTAAATGTGAATGACTTTAAGGTCCTTAAAACTTTCATGGCCCCACCTCCAGCTGCAACTTATCTGGCATTTCATCCTCAATATTCAGACATTGTTTTCGGAATGGATGACTGTACAATACAAATTTATGATTGGAGAGACAGCAAGGTTAGAACCACGTTCAAGAGTGGTCACCAAAAACGAATAACTGGACTTGCATTTTCTAACAGTTTGAAGATATTGGTGTCATCGGGGGCTGATGCACAACTCTGTGTCTGGAGCATCTCTGGATGGGAGAAGAAGAATTCACGTCCAATACAGGTGATTCCCGACCATCCCTCTCCTCTAGACGGGGAAACAAGAGTGCATTTCTTCAATGATCACTTTCATCTATTGGTTGTCCATGAAAGCCAAATAGCAATTTATGATCCTACTCAACTCGAATGTCTCCACATGTGGTATCCGAGAGAGTCACTCTCCTCTCCTATCACGTGTGCCACACCCTCATGTGATGACCAGATAATTTATGCCGGGTTCTATGATGGTGCTATTGGAGTATTTGACGCTCATGATTTGGCACTCCTATGTCGGATTGCATCTTCTGCTTATATATCTTCACTTATTCCTGGCGACGGAAATGCCTTCCCCAGGGTGATGGATATTGCAGCCCACCAAAAGAACCCAACCCAGTTTGCACTCGGCCTGAGCAATGGTACAGTTTATGTCATCCAGCCACTAGATGTAGAGACCAAATCCAAGGGATTGAACTCCGACGAGAATGCCATGGCGCCATCCATTCCATCTACCTCTTCAACGAAAGTAGAGCTGTTAGAGACACCATCCAGCTCCAGCGGACATCTCAACAGCTGACAGAAATTTGCAAGGTATGATTTACTAGTATTCTGTCCCAATCCTTAGTTATATGATCACATACTGGGTATTAATTTATTTGCCTTTTTCATGTTTGATCCCTTGAAGAATCTATCAATTATTATAATTTTCTTGCAATACTCTATATATATGATTAATTTATAGGGATCAAATATTCTCAAATTATTTTGATTATCCCCCTGTTTTTATTAATGTGAATCAACCAAAATATTTATCGTGTATAGCTTATGAGTTAGTACAATCGCTATATATCATACTGGATTGCTTATGAGATCATTACATTGGCTAACCTCTTCCCGTTTGTAGGAAAAGATGGAATTAAATGCTGGAGCATATTGCAGAATATACTACTATTCTGCTAGCCCACGAACCATTGCAAATCAACTATTGTGGTGAATCTCTGCTTTGAATTTTACTCTTGTATTGGACACGTTTTGTTTCATCCTCTTTGCTTTGGGTGATTTTATTAACAATTATCTACTTGGGAAACAAAAACGAAAACCAAAATAACATATCCTTTTGGATGAATTTGATGTAATTATTCAATGTGTATGCGCGTGTTTGTATTTCAAACTATAATGCTTGTGTTTCAAAAAAATTCTGACTCCTGAGCTCTGTATTGAATGGTGTTTGAATAAACTATTCGTGATTGAATTTTTCGATTTTTGTTTGGACAAAAAGGAAAAATGCAAGATTTGTGTGACTCTAAATATATGCTGTGAATTTGCCTCTCTTCTTTTACTCTCATTATTTGTTCTATTGAATCAGATCATGGATAGATAAAGCGTAAACAGCAATTTTCATTGATGCCTTTTGATAAAATTTAGTGCATCTTTTATTATGTTTTGTTTGCTTTGTTTTTTTATGTTCCTAATTTGATGGGAGAATAAGTCATTCCACCAATAGTTGGAGTTGTAGCAATATTCTAGGAGCAAGCAGTTGAGGTAGATATGTTATTCCTGCATTGCTTTCATTGCAGCAGCTCCACTTTTGTAGTAGCTTTTGCACCTTCCAACAAGATCAACTACAACAAGCATTTCAATAAATGTAATGAGTCAACTAGGACGACAAGATATTCCTCATTTAAAAAAACAAAATTCAAACTTCTAGCATGAAAGAGCAAATGAACCTGATCATGTATGCGTAGCTGAAAATTCGCAAGCTGGCCAATCTGTTCCTCATATAGTTTTTTTTCCCTCTTCAAACATTGTATATTCTTTGGCCCTCTCAACCTCAGCAGCTGCCTTCTTTTGAAGCACTCCTTTCCTTCTTCTCAAGCATTCCACAAATCGCTTTAGACAGTTACACAAGCCTTCATCATGTTTGAATATTTCTTTCATCCATGTTCTTTATATATAAATAAAATTCACAGTAAAATAGTACTATGTAGATATGAACTTCTTCCTGGTTAGGTGGTGCTTTCCAGAAGGATGCCAATTATCTCCCATTCTAGATAAGGTATTTGTTTCAGTGGTTTTGTTAATCTGTTGAGTAAAGTGGGAACAAGTGAAAAAGGCAAGGGCAAGCTAAGGCACACAAGATATTATCATTACATTGAGGAGAATGAGATCATATTGGGCAGGCAATTAGCAGATGTTTTTGCTTTATTTAAAGAAATAAATAGAGTAATTATTTATTTTTATACCTCAAATGTTTCAAAGTGTCCATTTATATACCTCAACTATTTTTCTGGAAAAAAAAAATACACCCCAATTATTATAACTTAGAAAAAATCTATATTTTCCGTTAAGTTGACGTTAAATTTGATTATTCCGTTAAATATGTATTGGCAAGTTGGTCCTTCCATATTTTAATCAAATTTTTATCAATTTAACCCGTGGACCCAAATCTATATTAATGATCCAAATTTAATTTTTTTAACCCGGTACTTCAGTCTAAAGCATAGCTATAAATATCCCGTTAATGAAATTTAGCGGGATAACACTTTCCGTCTATATCAATGATCCAAGTTGGTCCTTCATGTGCAGCAGCTGCGCTGCCAATGGCAACACGAGACCCCGTTGTGTTAGTATTAAACTCGTGATTCCAACAACCAAGGTTAGTTATGTATACGGAAACATTGTAGCGTGTTTGACTTTGATGTATATAGCTTGGTTTATGGATTTCCTTAATGATTATTGAAAACAGGTGAAGGGCCTCCGGCCTCCCCTTCAACAGATATTCATGGCTAACGACACACAACTCGTTTGCCCATGAGCCGGGATAGGAAATCATTGATTTGGATCGTTGATATAGGTTTGGGTCAACAGATTAAATTGTTAAAATTTTGATAAAAATATGGAAGGACCAACTTGCCCATACATATTTAACAGAATAATCAAACTTAATGACAACTTAACGGAAAATGTATATTTTTCTAGATTTTAATAGTTGGGGTGTATTTTTTCCAGAAAAATAGTTCAGGTATATAAATGGACACTTTAAAATAGTTAAGGTATAAAAATAAATAATTACCCAAATAAATATAATAACCAATTATCTATATATGTTATTCAAAGTTTCAAATAGGGGTGTTAACGAGCCGAACTGAGACCGAACACTGGTGAGCTCGGCTTGAGCTCGTAAGAATTCGAGCCGAGCTTTGACCGAGCCGAGCATTGACCGAGCTACTTCGAGCCGAGCGTTGACCGAGTTTTGACGAAATCGAGCCGAGCTCGAACAGTCTCATTTTTCATTTTCACATAATTTATAAAAAAAAATTATATTTAATATATATTGCATATAAATTATGTATATTTTATTTAATCTATATATTTAAATAATTTTAAAAATATATTTATAATTTAAAAATTATTCCATCTATCCCAATAAAATTATGTCATATTTGATCCAGACACACTTTAACTTTTAGTGTTTTATATAACCTCTATATTTGCTAATAAATATATATATGTATAAAAATAAATATATTTACTAATAAATAAATACTTCTTTCATTTCACACTCCTTTAAAAGGAGATGCATTAATTGCATAGAGTAGACATGTCGGAAAAATAGTCATAGACTCTAAATTTATTTTATTTATTTTAAAGTCTCAACAAATATAGTATTAGTACAATACATTTCAAAAGACATGTATTGTATGAGATTTGTATTATAAGTTAATAGAACACGAGCCTATTCGCGAACTTTTCGAGTCGAACTCAAAGGTGTTCGGCTTGGTTTGTAAATTATTCGAGTCGAACTCGAACTCGAGTCGAGCCTATTCGAGTCGAATTTTGACCGAACTTTAACCGAACCGAGCTCGAACTGTTCGCGAACTATCCTGGCTCATTAACACCCCTAGTTTCAAATCATCTAATATATCCAAGGAATCACATGACAGGTTCAGTGATATTTAATTAATCTCATGTATGTATAATGCATATCATAGGTCAGCTCATTGATAGCATATAGTAATTTGTGGTAATTAATACTCATAGCGTGATAATATAAAAACGTCTCAATTCCCAAGGCATATTGTAGAAGCATCTAACACAAATTGATATGTCCCTGTATTATGTGTGGTTTCTCAGTGCAATGCAACAGGTCAGTCCGGTGAAATAAATGTGCAAACATTCCCTGTAGGCTGTAAGAAAATTTTAAATTGTTTCCCTCGATTTTTTTTTTTTAAATAAAAAAACACAGTGCAAGTTATTTTAACAACCTACAAGGAGAGGCGGTATGAGCATTATATATTACTCCCTCCATTCCGCTATTTGTATCACATTTTAACTTTTACAATGTTCATTGTGATTGTTTTACCTAACTTATTTTTACATTTATATAAGAAAACATATAGTCAATTGAGATCTTGTTGGATCCGTCTTTTCGCATAGTTTTAGAATATATATTTTATAGAATTTTTTCTTTTATATATTTTAAGATATTAACTGTTAAACAAGTGCATTGGACGTTGTGTCCAAAAGTGTTGAGACACAATTAATGGGACAATATAATTTTTTTTTCAATTTTAGTAATATATATTTTAAATATTGTATTTTAAGTTTCCATGTATAAGATGTTAGGTCCACTGGGTTAAGCAAGTGAGTGACTTTGTGCAGTGGTTCACTGAGAGTGTCTGAACACCAACAATGAACAAACAGATTACTGTATCGAGTGTAATAAAATGCACAGCGGAATAAAATATGCACAAAGTAAATAAAACAACACAAGAGTTGTTGACCCAGTTCGGCCTTCGGCCTACGTCTGGGGGATACCAATCCAGGAGATTATTTCACTATGTGTTATAAACAATGGTTTACAAGTTACAACCACACACAATAGATGAAATAACTTTGACTGCCTTCACTCCAAACTTCAAGCAGATAGTTGTAGTGACCAGCTCCTTCCCCGGATCTGGTATAGGCTCCCCGCCTATTTCAACTCCCCAAAGCAACCACTCTGAGTTTCCCTTGAAGTAGCCTGTGAAGCAGACCTCCTCTGTCGTATGAAAGAATGTGTTGTTGCGTTTCCTCCTGTTTCGCCTCAAGCACTCTCCTTTAGATGTATCTCAGATTCAGGAACTGAACAGAGAACAAATAGCAATCGATAGGAGTGCTTAAGGCTTGGTCGATCTTCCAGCAGTAGATGGATTCTGTGTGCACAAGGCTGAAGATCGAGATTACTTCTCCAAATTGTTTCCGAGAGCTCTAGAGAGATTCAGAGTGTATTCAGAATGAGAGTCGAGAGAAGTGTATGAATCCAAGCCTCCGAAACTCTTCTTATGCAGTGAGCTCTGCCATTTCAAACGGCCTGATGCTAAATGGGGAAAGAGCCGTTGTGATTAGCCCAAAATCTGGCTGATTGATCTTTCCCTAATTCAGGAGGGATTCCTGCAATCAAACATTTGTAAATATCCCACTGATTAGGAAAGATCCGTTGGGGCCAAATCCAGTCTCTAAGGAAAGTTCTTCCGTTCACACATGTAGACTGGTGCTGTGTATGTTCTTCAAATGTGTTCACTCATCGGTTCTGGACTCCTTTGTGAACTCCTTTCAAAACCTTGACTCAACAATCTCCCCCTTTTTGACAGGAAGTGAGCCAGTACAACAAATCCAACTGATGATGATCTATTACAAATGCTAGCTAAGAACATACAGCAAACCCAACGACCCAACCACCAATTACATCCCATAAAGCTATACAAATGGATACAAACAGAATAATCACCAATAGCAAAGGGAATAAGCATCAATAACATAAACATGATCACAAAATATCCATCAAGTATCTCCATCAGTCCATCACTAATATCCATCATTAGCAGTCACACAACAAGCACAAAACAAATATCATCAGACAGTACCAGTGTATCTTAAAAACAGAACTCAATAAAAAGTTTAAGAGTTAGAGAGATATTACCCATTTGGCAGCAGCAGGGAGAGCTCATCATCAGCAGCAAAATTTTTGGATTTCTTCTACTCCCCCTCTGGATCAATTCCTGGCAAAGATCACTCGGACTCCTCTTCTGAACCATCTCCAGACTCTTCATCATCATCTTTAGCATGTGAAATGGCATTGGGTTCGTCCGACCAGTAGTCTGGCATGAGGGCACGTCCATGTTCTAGCTTCTTTTCCAGAGCCTCAAGAGCATCTTTCAACACCCTGACTTCATCTGTGGCACTGGAGAAGATGGCATTTGCTCTATGAAGAGCACTTTGGCGACTGAGGGATCCATCAATGCCGGGAAGATCTGGCACTTTCTTAAGCACAGCTTGGGAGAGGGCAAATTCATTGATCTCATCTGTAGTCTCCTTCTTATCTCCAAAGATGTTCTCAGACTCCAGTAAGGCAGTGATCAGGGCAGGATATGGAAGCAAAGACTTTCCATCATTCTTAATTGTCTGAGCAAGCTTGCCAAACTGGGAGAGTACCAAGTAGCCATAATTAATCTGTTTTTTTTCTTCAATGGCATAAATGAGGTGGCACATCTCTCGAGACACCAAGGAATGATTTGATGTAGGCAATATGTTGGAGGCACAGAATTTGTAGAGCAAATGGTACTTCTGTGTGAGATCCTTAGGACTGATTCCTCTGCCAGGCATACGTTGGACTTCTCATTTGGTCACTGCATGAGCCACTAAGTCACTATCAAACACAGTCCCTGGTTGGTAGATACTTTCAAATGAGACTTCTGGTAGACCAAGTAGATTGTTGATCTTGGCCGAGGTGACTTCATAAATGACTCCTCTTGTGTAATTCTTGCAGTACCAATTTGATCCTTCCTGGAGAAAACCCTTTTGAAGATTTGCATAGAATTCCCTTACTAGATCAGGCCTGAACCTGTTCCATTTCGAAGCCCATTCAAACAAATCCCTTTCTTCCAGATAAATGGTCCAACCTAACTCCTGGTACTTCTTTCCACAGAATCTGCTCTCCACACGAATTTTGTTCTTCTTCAACACAGAATCGAAGTAAGATCGACTTGCACTATAGTAGAACTTGAAACCAGATGCCCTTCCTGGATGAAGTGGAAGCTGCTTGTCAGATTTGCCAACTTTGGCCTTAGGATCAGATTTGGCCTTCTTCCTTTCCTCAGGTTCTTCATCTGGATCACGGACACGCTTGGAGGACCTGGTAGACTTGGACACAGAAGCTTGAACTTTTG
This sequence comes from Hygrophila difformis, assembly GCA_030278955.1. Classification (NCBI taxonomy): domain Eukaryota; kingdom Viridiplantae; phylum Streptophyta; class Magnoliopsida; order Lamiales; family Acanthaceae; genus Hygrophila; species Hygrophila difformis. Next base: position 1,583,690 of record JAOANR010000010.1, read on the forward strand.
GAGCAGGTTTCTGAACTACTTGGACCTCATCACTTTCAGATTGCTCCCCCTCAGTGTGATGCTCCCCTGAAACTTCATACTCACTCTCAGAAACTTCCACCCTTGGAGTTTTCTCTAAAGGAACTTTGGCAACCTTCGAACTTGTTCCAGTCACAGGCTGAGTAACAGTCTCAACGTGGTCAGACTCTGAGCTATCTTCTTCAGATGAATCTCCTTCTTCGGACTCAGCATCTACATCATCACCAACTCCTTCATCAGCAACTTCTTCATCAGCAGCATCTTCTTGACCAGTAACATCTACATTGTCTCCTTCAACAGCATTGTCTACTTCCATAGCATCTCCTTCAGGTTCCTCATCAGTTGGCTCGACATTGTCACTTTCATCTGCAGAGGCCTCTCCAGAGGATTCCTCAACATTGTCACCAGCAGGTTGAGTCTCCACTCCTTGAGTCTCAGTCGATGGCTTCTCTACTACAACAGGCTCCTTGGGAGGGGCTTGAGGTGTAAGATCGGGATCAGCAACAGGTGTTTGGGACTGAATGGGATCCACAACAGCCTTAGGACGAGGAACTCCCTTCTTTGAAGATTTGCCACGACTGGTTTGTCCAACACTTTGAGGATCCGAGACATTCTTCTCCTTGGCTCCTTGAGTCACAATCCCGGAGGGTGCAACAGAGGTCAAGGGGACAGCAGCAATGGGAGTCTTCGAGGCAGCATGAGGAGGCGCTGAAGGGGCTTCTGCTGTAGACGATTTGCCTGTCTTTCCTGTAGAAGATCTTATAGCAACATTAGTAGAAATCGAAGCAGATTTACTACCTTTCTTGGAGCTCTTTCCTTTTGACGAGGCTGATGCAGCTTTGGCAAGTGTGCGCAGGTTCTTAGGAGAATCCATTGTTGCTGCATCACCAGGCGGAGGAATGGTGCTAGAAATAGGCTCGGCCTCTTCACCAACTGCTTGATCTTCTGAAACCGCCTGGGGAGTGGGGGAAACCCATCCAGTCGTGGGATCAACCGTCGAATCGCCTTCTGTAACCGCTACCCCTGCGTTCTGAAGTTCATTCCGAATGTCCAGAGGATCCTTGGCAACAGCGGCTTTAACTTTCGCAAGCATTTCCTTCCTTTCCTTATGCCAATCCTGAAGGGATTTTCCGAAATCAACTTCCAATCTTGCTTTCCCTTTCGGAGCAGAAGGTTCCCCAGTCGACTCGAGGGCTTTCTTCAAACCTCTTGTCTTCACCATGTTTTCTGCACAAAAATTCTTAGGGCAAAGAACAAGTGAAAGATACACAGGAACGAGAACGAACGGAGGAATGATGAAGATGAAGCGAACAGAATCAGAGAAGGTAATGAGAGATACTGCACGAGTTCATAGGGAAATAAAATAATCTTTCCTGCCAGTGATTAGACAGAGTAATCATTTCTCTGGATTTGCTCCTGGACCAGCTCATCAGAGGATCAATAGATTGGACATATGGGCTTCTCTGATGGGCTTTTAATCTCTCCCCCTAGAAAATATAAATCCTGCAGCCCAAGGTTAGTAAATACGAATTGATTTGGGCCTAGAGAATTTTACCGTGTACACCATGGGGGAGAGTTTAGTCCAGCATTTTAATCCATGTAGCAAAGCCCAAGCTCGCGCCTAAGGGCTTCAAACCGATCACCATTCAGGGCCTTAGTAAAAATGTCTGCGTGTTGTTGTTCAGTTCCCACATGTGAAATGGACACGATGCCTTCTTCCACTAGGTCACGAATGAAGTGATGTCTGATCTCTATGTGCTTAGTTCGACTATGCTGGACAGGATTCTTGGCTATGTTAATCGCACTCATGTTGTCACACAGCAGGAACAACTCCTTGTGATCAATGCCATAGTCTTTGATCATCTGCTTCATCCAAAGGAGTTGAGCACAACAGCTTCCCGCGGCTAAGTACTCAGCTTCAGCAGTGGAGAGGGAAATTGAGCTTTGCTTCTTGCTGTACCAGCTCACAAGGTTTGTCCCAACATAAAAGCATCCTCCAGTGGTGCTCTTTCTGTCATCTGCACATCCAGCCCAGTCTGCATCACTGTAGCCAATGAGCTGTATGCTTGAGTTTTTGGAGTACCAAATTCCAAGATCAACAGTTCCAGCCACATAGCGGATGATCCTTTTTGCAGCATGAAGATGTGATTCTTTGGGATCCGCTTGATATCTAGCGCAGACTCCTACAGCATAACTGATATCTGGCCTGCTTGCTGCAAGATATAACAAACTACCAATAATACTTCGGTATAATTTACAATCAACTGATTTACCAGAAGCATCCTTGTTCAGCTTGTCATTAGTCCCAATAGGAGTTCGAACAGCTTTGCTGGACTCCATTCCAAATCTTTTCACAAGATTTTTGGCATATTTGGACTGGTTCAGAAAAATTCCCTCTTTCTTCTGAGTAACCTGCAGACCTAAGAAATAAGTTAGTTCACCAACCAAACTCATTTCAAATTCCTTACTCATGATACTGATGAATTCATCTTTCAGGGCTTGGGAGGTTGATCCAAACACTATGTCATCGACATATATTTGGGCTATCAGGAACCCTTTTCCTTCTCTCTTAATGAAGAGAGTCTTGTCAGCATTCCCTCGAACATATCCCTTATCAAGCAGGTAGGTTGACAAGCGATCATACCAAGCTCTTGGAGCTTGCTTAAGCCCATAAAGAGCTTTGTTCAGTTTGTAGACATGATCTGGATAGTGAGGATCTTCAAATCCCTTTGGTTGCTCCACATAGGCTTCTTCCTTCAGCCACCCATTGAGAAATGCACTTTTGACATCCATCTGGTAGAGTTTGAACTCAAAGGTGCAAGCAATGGCAATCAGCAACCTCACTGCTTCAAGTCTAGCAACAGGAGCAAAGGTTTCAGAGAAATCCACTCCTTCAACTTGTGTGTATCCTTGAGCAACAAGTCTGGCTTTGTTCCTGGTGACGTTGCCATTTTCATCAGTCTTGTTCTTGAAGATCCACTTAGTTCCAATCACATTCACATCTGCTGGTCTCTTCACCAAGGTCCACACTTCATTCCTAGCAAACTGCTCCAGTTCCTCTTGCATGGCTAGGATCCAGTGTTCATCTCCCAGAGCTTCCTCAACCTTCTTTGGCTCTATTCTGGATGTAAAGCAGTGTAGACCTGCTAACTCCTTGTAGTCAATCTTCTTCTTGATCCGAGTCCTTCTTCCTTCATTGAGATCACTTATCAGGTCATCTTCATCATGGTTTCTGTGGACTCTCCTTGAGGGAGTAGGGGGAACTGAATTGGTTTCTGCATCAACAGCACGAACTGGTGTATTCTCCTTGTTGGCAGAAGGAGATGGTTCTGAGTTGTTCATCTCAGTTTCTCCTTGATTCTCAGCATCAACCGGACCATGAGATCTGCTAGGTTTGTCATCAATAGTAACATTAGCAGATTCCACCACCTTTCTGGTGTTTGGAAGATAGACCCTGTAGGCTTTGCTTGTGGAAGAATATCCAACAAGTATTCCTTCTTCACTCTTTTCTCGAAACTTTCCAAGGTTGTCCCTGTCATTGAGAACAAAACAAGTACTACCAAAAGTATGAAAATAAGAGATAGTGGTCTTTTTACCCTTCCAGAGTTCATAGGGAGTCTTCTGATGCTTGGGTCTCAAGTGGACTCTGTTTGAGATGTAACAGGCAGTATGAACAGCTTCAGCCCACAAGAATTGAGGAATATCCTTTGAGTTCAGCATTACCCTGGCCATCTCTTGAATGGTTCGATTCTTCCTTTCTACCACTCCATTCTGTTGAGGTGTTCTTGGAGCAGAAAATTCATGTTTGATTCCAAGTTCACTGCAGAACTCCTCAAAGGCATGACTCTCAAATTCTCCTCCATGGTCACTTCTGATCCTCTTGATTTTGCATTCCTTTTCAGTGATCAACTGCTTGCTAAGCTTGATGAAGGCTTTGAGGGCCTCACTCTTTTCCCTAAGAAAAGAAACCCAAGTATATCTAGAATAATCATCGACACAAACTAGAACATATTGCTTACCACCAAGACTTTTGACCTCTGTAGGACCAAACAGATCCATGTGGATGAGTTCAAGGCATCGGACTGAACCAGACTGGTCAATGGACTGGTGAGAAGTCCTGTGTTGCTTGTTCTTTATGCAGTCACTGCATGTGCCAGCATCATCCTTCCTCAAGGTAGGCAAGCCTTTAACACCTCCTCTCCTGCTTAACTTAATCAGATCCTTGAAATTCAAGTGACCCAACCTTTCATGCCACAGGTGGGTTTCTGATGTACCTGCACTGTTAGTCAATAAGCAAGATTGTGACAACATATAACAATCATTCTTTGACCTGTATCCTTTGAAGATGCATTCTCGTTTGGCATTGAGTACTTCACAGCATTCATCATCAAAGAGCACTTTGAGCTTGTTGTCACAGAGGTGACTGATGCTAATTAGATTAGCACATAGTCCTTCAACATGATAAACAGTCTTGAGGGCAGGGAAGCCTTCCTCAGCTATGGATCCTAAGCCAATGACCTTTCCTTTCTTGCCATCACCAAAAACAACATGACCTCCATCAATCTCTTGGTAATTGGTGAGAAGTTCTTTCGACCCAGTCATGTGTCTAGAACATCCACTGTCAAAATACCAACTTGACTTCTTTCCTGACTTGGAGGCGGTGTGGAATGCCACATTGCATATCATTTTCAATTTGGCTTTCCATTCTCTTCTGGCAAAGAACTTCTTCAACCATTCATCTGGCCAGAACATAGGCTTTCCAGACATGGCATCTCGGGCAAGAAGTCTGCATGATTTGGTCATGTGACCATAGGACCTGCAGTAATCACATTCCAAGGACTCCCCTCCAGAGTTGTGATTTCTGCTCTTCTTTCTCCTAGGTGTCTTGCTAGTGCTGGCTCCCTTAGGAGAGTTGTCTGAGGAGCTCCTATCATCAGATGAGCTGCAACCTTTTTTTAACGAAGACCCTTTGAGTAGAAGTGGTGCATCCTCTCACATAGCCGATTCCTCTTCTGTCTCCATGGGCTTTTGAAGCGGCAATGATCTCCTGAAGAACATTTTTCCCTTTGTTCAATCTGCTTGTCAATTCCTCTGACTTTGTGACCTTGGCAGAAAGTTCCTGAACTTGATTGGATAGCTCAGTCACTTGAAGTTGAAGATTATCCTTCTGGCAGTTGAGATCAGTGACTTGATCAACAAGTGCTCCATTGACAGTAGTGAGATTGTGAACCTTCTCAGACAGTCCGATCACTTCTTGTTGGAAGTTATCTCTCTCAGCACTGAGCTGCTCCACTTGCTCAGTGAGTTCCCTCTTAGAGGTCATGAGTTCACCAGCTTGGACTGCTAACTCATCCACAGTAACAGATAGGTCCCTGTGAGAAGGTTCCAGATAAGCAACTAGGTATTCCAGTTCATCTCGTCTATTCTCAGCATCCTTGAGCTGTCTCCATTGAGTAAAGTGTTCATCCTTGTAGGTGTTGAGTTCCTGAAGGTATTTCCTTGCTTCTTATCCTTGTACATAATATTTGGCCACCAGCTCATCCAGTTCATTGTTGAGAAAGGTGATCTCCTGTCTGCTTACCACAAGGTCGAGAAGAGCCCCATCCAGTTCATCACAGGTTTGTTCCAGTCTGAAATTTGCCTCATCATACATGTTTCCAAGAGTTTCAATTTCAAGGTCATAATCCCTGAAAGGAGAGACAGAAGCTTCATCAGTAATAATAGTATGGACATGAGATGAAGAATTACCTGAGGCAGATACTGATTCAGACTCAGACTCTGAATCCCATGACCCTACGAAGACAACTCCATCTCCTCCTTCATCATCACTGGATTCCACAACATCCTCATCACTGAACGTGGCACAGTAGTTCATCTTGACTTCAGGAGACTTGCTTCTGAGGTTGGCACAATCAGCCCTCACATGGCCAAAACCTTTGCATTCGAAGCATTGAGGACCTTTGGGTTCAGAGGATTCCCTGGAGTGTTTCTTGGCAGGTTTCTCAGACCTCCTTCTCTCTGACCCTTTGCTAGAAGAGCTGTCACCCCTTTTGCTTCCAAACTGCTTGGTTTTCTTATCTCTGAGGAAGCGAGCCAATTTCTTGGTTAGAAGTGCCAAATCTTCTTCATCTAGATCCTCAGAATCAGCATCATGGATTGGACTTGATTCCTTGCCAGAGGATGAGCTCAGAGGTTTAGTTTCCACCTTGAAAGCTGTGGATTTTCCTTTGAACTTCTTGCAATGAGTCATTTCCCAAGACTGTAGGATCCCCATAAGTTCATCAACACTCATGGTTGCAAAATTTGCTTGGAGCTCTAGGGCAGCTATCTTGGGGTAGAACCTCTCCAGAAGTGTACCTACAATCTTAGATACTATCTCCTCAGTGGAGTAGGTTTTACCAAGCTGCTGTGCTTGGTTGGTTAGAGTACGAATTCTACCAAAAAAGCTATTCACAGACTCATGCTCATCCATACTAATTTTATGAAATTCAGCATCAAGAGAAATGAGTTTAGATTTCCTTACAGTGGTGGTTCCCTCATAAGAGTTTACCAGTATTTCCCAAGCCTCAAATGCTGTGGTGCAGTTGGAAATGAGGAAGTATTGATTGTCTGACACAGCACTGAATAGAGCATGGAGAGCTTTGGAGTTCATGTTAGACAGATTCTTCTCCTTTGCTGTCCACTCATTCAAGTCTTTAGGCTTGGTAGTACCATCAGCAGTGACAGTGGGAGCTTCATATTTGACAAGAACAGCATTCCAGGCCAAATCATCGATGGACATCAGGAATGACCGCATCTTGTTCTTCCAGAAAGCAAAGTTAGTCCCATCGAGAAGAGGAGGCTGAGTGTAGTTCCACCTTTGACTCATCTTGCTTCAACAGATCTCTCTCGCAAGAGTGTGGCTCTGATACCACTTGTTAGGTCCACTGGGTTAAGCAAGTGAGTGACTTTGTGCAGTGGTTCACTGAGAGTGTCTGAACACCAACAATGAACAAACAGATTACTGTATCGAGTGTAATAAAATGCACAGCGGAATAAAATATGCACAAAGTAAATAAAACAACACAAGAGTTGTTGACCCAGTTCGGCCTTCGGCCTACGTCTGGGGGATACCAATCCAGGAGATTATTTCACTATGTGTTATCAACAATGGTTTACAACCACACACAATAGATGAAATAACTTTGACTGCCTTCACTCCAAACTTCAAGCAGATAGTTGTAGTGACCAGCTCCTTCCCCGGATCTGGTATAGGCTCCCCGCCTATTTCAACTCCCCAAAGCAACCACTCTGAGTTTCCCTTGAAGTAGCCTGTGAAGCAGACCTCCTCTGTCGTATGAAAGAATGTGTTGTTGCGTTTCCTCCTGTTTCGCCTCAAGCACTCTCCTTTAGATGTATCTCAGATTCAGGAACTGAACAGAGAACAAATAGCAATCGATAGGAGTGCTTAAGGCTTGGTCGATCTTCCAGCAGTAGATGGATTCTGTGTGCACAAGGCTGAAGATCGAGATTACTTCTCCAAATTGTTTCCGAGAGCTCTAGAGAGATTCAGAGTGTATTCAGAATGAGAGTCGAGAGAAGTGTATGAATCCAAGCCTCCGAAACTCTTCTTATGCAGTGAGCTCTGCCATTTCAAACGGACTGATGCTAAATGGGGAAAGAGCCGTTGTGATTAGCCCAAAATCTGGCTGATTGATCTTTCCCTAATTCAGGAGGGATTCCTGCAATCAAACATTTGTAAATATCCCCCTGATTAGGAAAGATCCGTTGGGGCCAAATCCAGTCTCTAAGGAAAGTTCTTCCGTTCACACATGTAGACTGGTGCTGTGTATGTTCTTCAAATGTGTTCACTCATCGGTTCTGGACTCCTTTGTGAACTCCTTTCAAAACCTTGACTCAACATAAGAGAAATTGATGCATTGAATTATGACAATGTGCATAACTCATTAAACAATGTTCTAATGTAGTGTATGTAACAATACTGTGTTACATATCAGTGTAACTCACTAATCAGAAAGCCCATATCAGTGTCTTCATGATCAGACCTGAGAGATCACCAAACAATGGTCTAATGTAGTGTATGGAACAATACTGTTGCTTCAAAAACAAAATTAATTAATTAAGGGCCCGTTTGGATTGGCTTTTGAAAAAAGTAGAAGCCAAAAGTAGAAGCAGAAGCAGAAGTCAAAAGCAAAAGCACGTAACTTTTGTGTTTGGATGGAATGTTAGAAAAGCGGTTTTTTCTAAAAAGTATGTTTGGATGAATAAAAATGAAAAGTGCTTTTAGAGTGTGATAATTACCAAAAATGACATGCTACTTAATATGATAATAAGATATATTTATAGTGTAATTTAGTACTCCCTCCATCCCAATACATTTGTCCTGTTTGACTTTTTTACACTGTTCATTGTTCAGCTTTGACTCAATTTAATTGCAAGTATATATTTAGCAAAAAATAGTCGAGATGGGTCTTGTTAAAATCGTATGATCACGTAGTTTTATAATATATATTTTGTACAATCTTTCATTGTATATATTTTGAGATATTAACAGATAAAAAAGTGCATTGGATTGTATGCAAAAGTGAAATTTGACAAGTTAAATGTGACGGAGGGAGTATTAAGTAGTGGGGATATTTAAGTCCTTGCACATTTTACGAGGTGCTTTTGGCTTCTGCTTTTGGGAGAAGCACCCCTGTGCTGCTTTTCCCAGAAGCACTTTTTTCGCTTTTCGATGTGCTTTTGCTTTTTCTTAAAAGCAAAAACAAATACCTAATTTCTACTAGAAGTGCTTTTGATAGAAGCAAAAGCCAAAAGCACCCTTAGAAGCCAATCCAAACGGGCTTTAAAAATTATGTCTGAACGCTATGGTTATAATGAAATAAATTTATTTTTCACTAAAAAAAGAATATTATTCGAATTTTAAAAATAATTTAAATCATTATTATTGTTTTTTTTTATTTTTCCTTTTTCCAAAATTGAAATACACAATTGTGTAGTGGGCTTTGTATGTTTCATCGTACAGCTTTGGGGTTGGGCATTTGTATTGTTATTTCGATTAAAAGCCCAAGTGGATATTTTTAATTATAATTAAGTAATATTGCGTGTTTATTTCTTTATTATGTTTGGATTGATTATTCAAATTCACTATTCCTATTAGTATTTAGTTTAACAAGTAAGTAACCCGTCGAGACTCGACGGGCATAATTATATATTTTATATAATATACATTTATATTGCATAAAATAATAATAGATTATATTTTAGGTAATGGAAAATGTATAATGATTTTATATCTTTTTAAAAGATAATGTATATGATAATATATTTTAATTATTTTTATTAAAACTAACTAAGAAATCGTATTATACCGTCTTCTTTAGCTTCGGTGGCTTGTCCAGTACAAACCTAACAAATCAATAAAAATAATTATTAAAATAATATTTTCATTTAATTTGAAATTTAAATTTAAAAAAATAAAATTTAAATATAAGTATTAAGCATAATATGAAAAATTCCCTTACAATCTGCTGAAAATTTTATTCCTGAAAATCTCATTGGTAGGGGCTAGTATAATACTTCATCCGTTTCTTTTTAAGTGTAATACTTTTCTTTTTTGGATGTTTCATAATAAATGTTACATTAACATATATGAAATGCTTTTAAAGGTAAAAATCTTCCACTAAAGCACTTTTATTCCTTGCATTAAATCTTGTGTCATTTCCTTATGTTACACTTATTTACAAACAGAGGGAGTACTATCTTTAAAAATGTTTGAACTTGAAGTGGTGCAATTTATATTTGTATATGTACTCGTAAAAATTATGGCTCTAGGATAACCCGTAGAGTTTATAAGAATATCATCCGGAAATGTCATATCTAATTGTAGATCTATAAAATCAATACCGACCTTACCATCACCTACATCAGATATTCATTTTGCAAAGTTCTGTTATATATAAATTTTATTGTAAACAACATTTCTTGTGGTATCTTGAGTTAATCATTCTTAATTGCATATTAATACTTTGAGTCACATCTTGCTAGTGACACGAAATATTGCAACATAATTGTTCATGGCTTAAAAATAATTTTGGAAGATAAAATCCAATATTCTTTAAAGATTGACATTGACTTTTGTTTATAATTATAGCAAAACAAACTATAAGTTGAAATTTTCTCTATGGATGGCAAAAAATCCGTACCCAATGGTGAAAGCCGAAAACCGAATTTTCGATATGGTTTTGGGGAGAGGATTATTGGGGATAGACCAAGGATCAGAGATTTTCTCGAGGATTTTTCAGAGATGGGGACGGGATCCCATCCCCGATATATTTTATATATTATATTTTATAAATTTTATATATTATATTTAATATTTTGTATGTTATATTTTATTAATTTTTACTAAAGTCCATTAGCCCATTACTTAAAAAGTAAAAAAAAAACAAAAAAACAAAAAAACTAAACCCTAGTATAACCTTGGTTGGTAATAAATCAAATTATGTTATTAATATAATATATATATATATATATATTGCATCATTCACTTTATTTATATATTTATAATTTGTTTATTTTTTTCAATTTTTTAAGAAAAATATGGAAAGCAAATGTTGTGGATTTGTTTATTTATTATTATTATATTGCATGAATTATCGAACTTTATTATGTGAAATTGAGTATTTAAAATTCAAAATGTATTTTGATATGATTATATATTGGAAACAATTATAAAATTTTGATGTGGATTATAATTTATTGTATACAATTTGTGTGTGTTTTAATATTAAAATTTTAAAAAATTGGATTGTAAAATGAATCATCGATAAGTCCCCAATGGGGTTCGGGAAAATTATAATACCCGATGGGATCCGCGATAAAATCCCGGGTAGGGATTGGGCCAGTTTTGGGGATTAAAGATGCTATTGGGGATGGGGATACTACTCCCCGTCCCGAAACCGGCCCATAGCCATTCATAATTTTCTCATCTGAAATCGAATGAGGAATATGGTTAAATCAAATAGGCTCATAATTATTCTACCAATTAAGAATTTTTATTTTCATGATTTTCCGAAAATTAGTTTAACCTTAATAATATGGTTCCGCATCTTGGTTACTATCAACCTACTTACATTACAGACTTTATTGATGGATCTATATTGCTAATAAGCATGACTATGCAACCCTAATTCAACTATATTTCATGATTCGGTAATCCAGAACAATTGACTGTGTTTAGATATTCCAGTGATAATTTATTGGCATTGTCTACGCTTTCATTCTCTTGATAAATATTGTTAGAACTAATATATATACATTTTCATTTGCAAACCTATGTTCCATGATGTAATCATTCATCGTGTCAACAATATCATTGGTAGGGCATAGTATAGCAATATCTTTAAAAATATATGGATTTGAAGTGGTGCAGTTTATATTTGTATAAGTGTTCTCAACAATTGCCGATATAGGATCTCTCGTAGAGTTTATAAAATTATCATATGGAAATATCACATCTAATTGTACATCTCCAATATCAATGGCAGATTTACAAATTACAATCACCTACATGAAGAATTAATTGTGCAAATTTTTAGCTATATATAATTTCATTATAAACAACATTTCTTGTGGTATCTTGGGTTAATCCATGTTAATCACATATTAATACTTCAAGTCCTCTCTTTCCAGTGACACGAGATATTGCAACGTATCACTAACATGGGTAAAAACTGATTTTTTAAGATATAGTTCAACATTCTTTAAAGATTGATATTTTTTTTTATAGACATAGTAAAACAAAATGCGAGTGTGACTTTTTTCCTCTGCAATCAAATGAGAAATTTAGTTAATTCAGACGGGCTCATAATTAATCTATCAATCAAGAATTTTCATCCCAAATAATGAGTTTTTTTTTTTAATGAGAACAGAGGTTAAGTAATTTTTTGGGATAATTTTTTGCAAGTAGAATTTTCGTCACAGTCTAATGGATTATCAAATCTAGAATGTGCAGTCCTACCTCTTCGAAGGAATAGGGGTGCTATTTCACTGGATGCTACATGCAACAAATATCACTTCTCCCACGAAGGGCTAAACATAATATTTTCTTGATAAATTATCAATAAATGTCTGGAAAAAATGCCAAATAGGTCCTTTTTCTTTTCCAAAAATCCAAATCAGTCCTTTTTCTATTTTATTACCAAAACAGTCCTCTACAAATGCTAATTATGTCCAAATCAGTCCATTGTTCACTAATTATACTCTAATTGCTGACGTGGCAAGGGTTTTAATTTAAATCTGACACGTGTGCATAATATTAGTCATTTTTCTTTTATATTTTGTCAATTCAGTCCTAAACTTTAGTTTTGTTCTATTTAGCCTTCTACCCCAATCACTCATTTTTATATTAATTGACCTCCAACCTTTCAAATTATTTCATTTTAGGCCCAGAACCTTAAATTTTTTTATTATTACTAATTCATTTATCAAATAAATGCCCAACATACTTCCATAAATAAAATTAAACACTAAACCTAATACATTGGGTTTGACTGCTTTGTTATCGGGTCTTCCAAGTACCGGAATTTTACAGACTCTCTCTAACCACCCGACCGCAACTGATCAACACAATCTTACTTTGCGTCATACCTTAAGATATAGCAATGTTTGAGTAAATGATTTAACTTGAATTTTTGGAAGGTTATGGATACAGGAAGCCTTGGTTTTATGAAAAAAAATATTAAAAAATATTAAAAAATAGCCTGAATTTTATTGTCCACAAAGTATGATTGTGCTGATAGTTACTGAAGGAAACCAGAACCAATGAACCATCGGTTACGGTCGGATGGTTAGAGAGAGTCCGTAAAATCCGGAACTTCGAAGACCCGATAACAAGGCGGTCAAACCCAATGTATGAGGTTTGGTATTTAATTTTATTTACGAAAGTATGTCGGGCATTTATTTGATAAATGGATTAGTAATAATAAAAAAAATTTAAGGTTCTGGGCCTAAAATGAAATAATTTGAAAGGTTGGAGGTCAATTAATATAAAAATGAGTGATTGAGGTAGAAGGCTAAATAGAACAAAACTAAAGTTTAGGACTGAATTGGCAAAATATAAAAGAAAAATGACTAATATTATGCACACGTGTCAGATTTAAATTAAAACCCTTGCCACGTCAGCAATTAGAGTATAATTAGAGAACAAGGGACTAATTTGGACATAATTAGCATTTGTAGAGGACTGTTTTGGTAATAAAATAGAAAAATGACTGATTTGGATTTTTGGGAAAGAAAAAGGACCTATTTGGCCTTTTTTCCATAAATGTCTTGTTCTTCCACCACGTAAAGAAAAAAGAATTAACCATCATCACTATCAACCACATACGTTATTTTATTATAAACATTCCTCTGCTCATTAATAAAGAAATGTAATAGCTTATCATGATCCGCCTTCATTTCTTTCTTATTATAATATATCTCTTCTAGTATCAATAGATTATCTGTTTCAGACGTTAAAACTTCATTCAGTACCGGCATTTCCGATAAAATTTTCAAATTTATAGAATTTGCATAAATTAACCTGTCAATTTCTATGAAAGCTAGATTTATATGTGTTCTTCCGTCAATTGCAAATCTAATAAAATATAGATTAATGAAGAATTTCCTAAAAATAGATTAAAAAAAACTAAATTTTCCTTCGTTATTTACTGATGCAACTATTCGCACCCCAATAACTCATTATACACCCGATTCTTTTATTTATAATATGCTTTACGAAAATAATTAATTTACTCTAAACCAATTATTCATAAAATATGAATTATCAAAATTCTCTTAATAATTATAATTTTTTGTATTATTTTTTAATATAATAAAACATAGTCAATAAGATTTATACTATTTAGTATATATTTATGTACAATTAGAATGATATAATTATAAAATATAGTATTTTGTAATGATTAGAAACTACTATAAAATTGTACTCCGTATATTACTTTTAAAGGGTGTTTGTTTGTATGTTTTGGGACAAATTATCTAATTATTGCGTTAGCAAAACATAAATAAACGGTTAATCCTGTTTGTGTACTAAATTCTAATAATCTATTATTTGCATTTTGAGGGAATGAAAATGTTATTTTCTTGCAGCTAGATTTTGGTGCTGCAAGAAAAATGCGTTTAGCCAAAAATAGATTTTACCATACTGTTGCCTTTTGAGGTAATGAAAAACGCAAATCAAACACTTTTTAATAATTATTTGATTATTGCGATTTGAAACAACATAAGCTCATCCAAACACTTAATTTTCTACAGCACGTTTTGTTAAAGCAATTATTTGATTATCCGTTTTCTAAACGCTGCGACACTTTTTAAAATGCATATCAAAACACCCTTTTAGTAAAGATATATTTGTATATTTCTTTTAGGATAATTGATATATTTTTGTAAAAACATAACCTATATATACATTAATTAATATATACAATTTTTTTCCATATATTCATTAATGTATCTTTTAATAATATAAAATTCATATACACACTGCGAATTCCATATAAATTTGAAATTTAAAATATTTAAAAACTGAGAATTGTGGGAACTCTATATAAATTTGAAATTAAATATCTTTTAGAAACAAAAATTTTGGATTTCATATACACATTAATATATCTTTAATATGAATAAATAAATATGATGTGCAATGTACATTTTAATTACATTATTTACCAAACCAAAAAAATATAACCAAAATTGGGAATATCATACACAAAATTACCGACATTACAATATGACCACTGAAAATGTCTACTCATGTCATAATAATCCTATAGTGTAAACCTTAAAATCTATAAATAAATAATAAATAAAGTAATAAAATATAAAAGAAATAAAATACAAAATCGAAAATAATAAAATCTAAAATAGATACAATAATAAAATCCAAAATAGATAAAATAAAAATATAAATTTTTAAATTTTATCTTTCAAATCTTTTCAAAAGTGAATAAATCTCTTGAATAAATAAATAAATGAATAGAATAATCTAAAGTGAATTAAAAAAATGCTAAATAATATAAAATACAAAATACCCAATTTTGAATTTCAAATCTTTCAAATGTATTTAAGAGTGAAGATTGTGGAATTCCATATAAATTAGAAATTCCATATATTTCAAAAACTAAAAATCTATAATGAAAAAATAAATAAATAAATGTGAAAATCTAAAATTAATAAATTAAAAATGCAAAAATCTATAAAAATTTGAAATTTGAAATGGAAACACCATATTAAATTTAGGATTGGTTGTTCACTAATGCTTTAATATATATATAGATTTGGGTTTGGGTGTTTGGCTGCAGAATTTGTTCTCGCAAATGAACATATATAGAAGCATATCACCAAGTGAAATAAAATATGACCGAAACCGCCATCAATCACTTTGTGGTTAACCCATGCTCATCCGTTTTATATTTTTTTTGCAATATTTGGTAAGTTGCTACTGTTCGCATACTTTGAATTAAAATTTTATTAGAGTTATAAAAGTTAAATATAATAAAGTGACATTTTATTAGATTCGTCTCGTCGTGTAGTTTTTAAATATCGAACTTTTAGAAATTTTATTTGTACTGAACTTGCATTATTAATGATTTAAAATATACGTTGGACTACGTAAAAACTGAGTCCGTCCGTAGCAAGTAAAAAAAAAAAAGCAGGAAGTAATATTTAGAGGGTGTTTGGATGTGCGTTTTAAAAAGTGCTGCAGCGTTTAGAAAACGGATAATCAGATAATTGCTGTAACAAAACGTGCTGTAGAAAATTAAGTGTTTGGATGGGTTTATGCTGTTTCAAATCGCAATAATCTGATAATCATTAAAAAGTGTTTGGATTTGCGTTTTTCATTACTCAAAAAGCAACAATATAGTAAAATCTATTTTTAGCTAAACACAATTTTCTTGCAGCACCAAATTGTAGCTGCAAGAAAATAGCGTTTTCATTCCCTCAAAACGCAAATAATAGATTATTAGAAGTTAGTACACAAACAGGATTAACTGATTATTTGTGTTTTGCAAACGCAATAATCAGATAATCTGTCCCAAAACGCACAAACAAACACCCTCTTAGTCATCAGCAAATATGATGTGCTTAAAAGTGATATTTTTATTTTTTTTTGGGTGGGGGGGATACGGATATTGTATTATTTTGAATTGCAAAGTTATTTTTATTTATCCAATAGTATACATAAAATAATAATTTAATAGTATACATAAAATAATAATTTTAAAATCCTGCAAGACGCCGATTTATACATTAACTTCCCAAGTTTGCAATTTTTATACAATTATTATTATTCTTATATGTCTTTATTTAATTAGTATGTCTGTTAGTTTCTCCCTTGATTTTTTTCGTTGTTATACTACTACTCCATCAGTTGTTAATTAGCTAGACACGTATGTTTTCCTTCCTGCCTTTGTCCGGAATCTTGTAAGGTACGTGTAATTTAATTTTAAACAACTATACATATCGATGTGTGTGGAATACTTATGAAGATGATATTTAGAATTTTTCTTTTTTTTCTGGACAGTCTATACAGACAGGAGAATGAGTGATGGAAATCCATGTCATAATATTTAAAAACATTCAAAGAGCATATTCAATTGCGATGAATCTAGATTTGATTTTTCTTAAACAACTGGATGGATATATAAATGGGATTAAAGTTAGAAATTTCATGCGAATTTAAGTGAAAAAGTTAGAATTAATCTCATCAGGACTGAACATTGTCTTGATTAATGGCCACAACTTTTATAATGAGTTTCAACACAAAATTGTAAATTAACGATTTTAATTAGCTGTATGATTCAATTTATTTAAACAATAAGTGGGTCATGCACTTTCTGATAAGAGTAAGTAAACAGCATCTCCACAGCAAAATCCCCAACAATAATGCGGTATGCCCCACACCTTTAATTATCTGCAAATACTACTATCTTTTTGTCGTTCATCAGATCAATAATTAAGAAATGCGAAAAGTCAAGTTCATTGCAAAACTCTATTCCCATTGCTAGGTATATTCTCTGAGCTTTTCTGGGTGTTCAATATTGCATTTGGCTACTACTGGAAGAATCGACATATAAAGGTAATTGATCTATCTGCCTTCTCTGTGGGCTCTTATTTTTGTCTGTAAATTGTTGCATCATCCCTTATTATTATCTTCTCATCAGGATGTAAACAGAAATCATAGTTCTTTGCTAGTGGTCACTGAATTGGACCTGTATCTGTTGAGTTCTCTAATTTTGGCCCTCTTTTTCTCTCCATCTTACAGCTATTTAGTTTCTTCCGACTGTCGAGTTATTCATATTAGTCTGTTGTGCTCGTATTTCTGCAGATCTGAAGCAGGTTAGTACTATTTCTTAAGTTTCTTAAATTTCTCCAGTACTATTTCTGAAATTTCTCAAACCAAATCAATCTCCTTTGCTGACATAATGGGCATTCCCAGCTGTTAAATCTTAACAACCATCATTTCCAACACTTGAAAATTAGGCCAAATAGATTTTGTAGTCCTTCAAGTTTGAACTTTCGTTTTTGCTGCTGAAGGCAACCAATTATTTTCCAATCTGATTATTGGCCCCTTTGTTGCAGTTAGTAAATGTATTTTAATTTATTTTGTTTAAAAAAGAAATAGATCTCATGAGCATGACTTTTTTTAAGTGAGTCAACTACATTTGGGTATATGTCTCAAAATTTCCGAGTCTTTTCGTGCTTCAGTTTTCCTGAATTCCAGATTTTCTTGGCCATCAGAAGTACTATATCTTGAATTATGTGATTTATTCTTCATACCTTTCAGGTACACAAATTTAACATATACAGTATTATCTGGAGATCCAACTGGAAAAATGGCAGAAAATGCAGCAGCGCAAGTTCTTGGAACAGTTGCAGAAGTAGTCGGAAAAGACATTGTTGCAGTAGTAAAGCGTGAACTTAACATCCTTTGTTGCTTCGGCAAAAACGTTGACGGTATGAAGGAAAAAGCAAAATGCTTGAAGGACAAGAGAGATGAGTTACAAATACAAGTATCTGCCAAGGAGAGAAATATGGAGATTATTGCTCCCCAAGTTGTTACTTGGTTAGAAGCCACTGAAGGGATGATTGCAAAGGAGGTTGAAATTGAGGATAAGATTTCCACTGCTGAGGGTGGTTGTTGTGCTAACATCAAAGCGCCTTTTTCCCTTGGCAATGAGGTGAAGATGACAACTGAAGCATTGAAGAAGCTTGGGGACGAAGTCGACAAGTTTCATACCATATCCTACCCAGCACCTCCTCCAGCAGTAACGTTGGTTCCATTGGGACCAATAGTCACGCTCCAGTCTAGAAAACAAATTGAAGATGACATAGTTGAAGCTTTGAGTCGACCAGAGGTTGTTAATATTGTCGGGATATGGGGGATGGGTGGTGTAGGGAAGACCACCATAGCAAAAAAAGTTCTTAACAGGATGATGGCAGACAAATTAGTTGATGAAGCTGTGTTTGTGGTTGTCAGTCAGTCTTTGGATTTACTAAAGATTCAACAGGAAATTGCTGAAACATTGGGCTTCAAGGATTTGGAAAAGGAAGGTACCTTAATGACAAGAGCACGGCAATTGTTGTCCAGACTGAGCAACAAAAAAATCCTAATCGTTCTTGATGATATTGGGAAAAAATTCAAATTGGAGGATTTGGGAATTCCTTGCGAAGGGCGATGCATAACTCTTCTAACATCTCGACACGAAAACTTGATAAAAAATCAGATGGGTGCTCAAGTTTTTGCAATGAAAACTTTATCTATAGAAGAAGCGCGGTCTCTCTTCACAGATAAAGTTGGAACTTGTCTGAAAGACAACCCACATTTGGTGTCTATAGCTGAAGAAATTCTAGAGGAGTGTAAAGGCCTGCCGGTTGCCATCATAACTATTGGCAGTGCATTGAAGGATAAACCAGCAAAAATTTGGGAGGGTGCATCACGTCAATTAAAAAGTTCCAAACCTTTCAATATACCAGATTTTATCGAAGATGTGTATATGTCCCTACGTCAAAGTTACTTGTTGTTGGACAGCCGAGATGCTCAATTGTTATTCTTACTTTGTTGTCTATTTCCAGAAGATAATAATATTAGCCTTGAGAGTCTAACATTGTACAGCATGGGGTTAAACATGTTTGAAGAGGTGGATAGTTTGGAAGAAGCAAGAGATCGGGTACATGCAGAAATTGAGAAACTTAAGAGTCGCTGCTTACTATTGGATAGCGATTATAAAGATAGCGTTAAAATGCATGATGTTATCCGTGATGTAGCCATTTTCATTGCTTCAGAAGAAGGTCTAATTGATCCCGACCTGAAGTCAAAAGGAAAATCCGAGAAGAAATGCAATTGGATCTCAGAGTATATAATGTCAAGCCAAGAGCCTCTTGATCATCTCAAAGGATCCAATTTTTCGGATGTTAGACTTTTAATTATTCACAATCTTTCTGGTGGGAGTCATGCTCTCCCAAAGATCGGTGGAATTTCTATTTTGAAAGGAATGCAAGGCCTAAATGCGTTGTCTTTTAGAGAAGTTGAATTCGGATCACCACATTTGGAAATAGGAAGTCCGAATAATCTCGTAACGTTGCGGTTGTTGCTTTGCAAGAACTTGAAGAGTCTTTCTTTTGCCGGTGATTTATTGAAGCTCAAAATTCTTGATTGTAATGGTTGCGAGGGGATTGAAGAGCTGCCTGTCGAGATTGGGCGGCTAAATTGCCTGAAATTGTTAAACATGTCTGGATGTACAAAGCTTCAAAGAATAGCACGAGGTGTCATAAAACAACTGGTTGGATTGGAGGAGTTGAAGATGTTGTACAGCTTCAACAAATGGGAATCGAGCAAGGTGAATGATAAAGAAGGGATGAATGTTTCCCTGAATGAGCTTGAAGCATTGCGCAAACTGGCATGCTTGGAGATTGATATAAAGGACATAAGTTTAGTCCATGAAAAGATTGAGCTTTCCCCAAATCTAGTCAAATACATAATACGTATTCAATACTGGCATCATTGGATATTCAATTATGAGAAAGCCATATGTTTGGGCAGATTACCAAATGAGATCACTAATTATGGAAGTTGGATCCACAAGCTTCTAGACGGCGCCAACTGCACTGTTGAAGAGTTGGCATTAAATGGAGATGGCGCGGAAAATTGGGGGAATCTATCCGTAACTCACCACACTCTCAAGGGATTGAAAATTACAGGGTGTGGAATGTTTAAGGAAGCAATAGATTCATCAATTATGTCAGTGGATTCAAGCGGATCAGGTGTTTTCCCAATGTTGGAGCATCTGGAGCTTGATGATCTTTCAAATTTAAAGCAGGTATTTAGTGGTCAAATTCCGGAGGGATCAATTTCTTATAGATATCTGACGAAATTGCATCTCTACAATTTACCTTCATTGGCATATATATTGAAGAGTGCTGTAAATCACCAAGTTCCATTCAGCAACCTTCAGAACGTAGAAATTATTAGGTGTGGTAAGATCTTGAATCTCTTCTTGTTGGAAAGGGCAAATGATGCCTTGATGCAACAGCTTGAAACACTTAAAATTGAAGAGTGTGAGACAATGGAACAAGTGTTTATCTCGAATGAAAGTGAAAAGAATGGAAGGGCGACGTTCCCAAAATTGAAGATATTGAAATTGTGGTCACTGCAGAGTCTCACAACTTTTTGGAAAGGGATGGAATGTATTGAATTTCCTTCCATGGAGGAATTGGAAATCGTAAAATGTGAGGAAATGAAAAGCATGGTGAGCAGTGGAATGGGAAATGAAAGTGAAAGTGAAAGGGAAAGGGAGCATAATTGTGAAAATCACCAAGCAGCTTATCTATGTACCCACAAGGTACTTTTGCTTAACTTTTTCTAATCAGAATTATGTACAACATCTACATAATTTTGGGCTTTTATACCTCATAACTCAGATAAAAATTGACAACTTAGTGTATTAAATAATACTAATATTATTAAGTTAGTGGGGTTGGGATACGTACTTCCATTTAGAAATAATTGCATCTTCGAAGTAAATTTTTCTTAAAAACAATTATTATTTTCGAAAAAATCGAATCATATTTTTTACAAATTGTTTCTCCTTTCACTCCTATGTATTGATCTTTACATGATTAGTGTCTCTCTATATTTCTTAATAGCATGTGCATAAAGTTAAAGGATAAATATTTGTGGGGAAAAAATCGTAAGTATTAAATTTAATGATAACAAAATTTGGTTAATTACGTTATATTAAAAAAAAAGTAAAAATAATATTATGATTTCATATCAAATTAAATTAAATTAAATATGCTGCTTAGCTTAATGTACATACCGACAGACGACTGAAAATACTTCTATATGGGAACTCCAGTTTATTTAGCTAACATGTTATACCATTTACCACCATTCACATTGCAAAATCATTTGTTGGCGGTGTATAATATCCTATATCCAATATTTTGCACATAAACCAAAGAAATTTTAAACGTGTACATAAAAATAAAATAAGTAGTTATTTTATTTTGTTTTATATAGTCCATTGATGTTATGAGTAACGCATGCATGTATATGTTGTTACAGGTCACATTTGGTAGATTGAAAAACTTCACTTTGGAAAATAATAATAATTGGAATATATTGTGTCCACAATTATACGAAAGCTGTTTCAGAACATTGGAAACATTGAAGATGGGGAATATTCACAATACTAGAAGTTTATTTTCATCTTTAATGGTTGAGAATCTTGTCAACCTCAATTACCTACGGATTAGGAATTGTGATGCACTGGAAGAGTTGTTGAGCAATGAGAAAAATAATGATGAAGGGACGACGTGTCAAATTACATTCCCAAAATTGAAGACACTAGAGTTGGATGGATTGAAAACGCTAAAAAGTATAGCCAAAGGATTTGAAAGTATTGGATTCCCCATGTTAGAGAGATTGGAGATTGCATCTTGTCCAAAGCTAAAAAGATTTGTTTCTCCCATGGAATACAGTGAAGAGGGTGGACAAGAGTGCAATTACGATGATGAAGCATTCCATTTATTGTGTGATAAGAAGGTATTATTTATATTTACTTTTATTCTTATAGTGATAATAATATTGTTACATAGGATGCCTTTTTTTCTTTTGTTTCTGTAAATAATAATAATTAAAAAAAAAATAGGAACAAGATACATATATAGACCAAGAGATTAGAAGACAAACGGGAAAAAAGTCCACATTAATGGTAGGGTACCTTTTACCAAGGTAAACTACACTACGAATTGAAAAATTATTAGAAAACAAAATTTTCAATATGAATTTATAATGAACTTAACGAACACTCATAAATAAAGTCAATTTATATAATTCAAGACATAGTCAAATTAATAAAATGATTTATAAAAATATTGGTTTTTTCATAATACTGGCATATAGTAACTTTCTATTAAAATTGGTTTTGTTTGTTTTTGTGTTTTGTTCCAAGAATTTTTGAAAGAAATTTTTTATCATTATTTGTTTAAAGGTAAAATTTAATTATTTTTAATATGACGAATCGCTTATATACTCTTTAGTATAATATTATCGAGGCTTACATAGTAATAACTGTCGTGATTCTTATTTCATTATGATTATTTGCACCACCGCAGTCCCTTTTATCAGTCCCTTTTATCAGTTTATGGACCTTTTATGTAGGTAATGATATTTTCTTTATCAATAAAAATATCGCAGCACTGCTTACAACAGTATTTATCATTTAACATTTTCTTTATTTCTAAATTTTAATAACTTAAAATAGTAACATCAAATGCTCAATTAATTAATTACTTAGTTCACAATTTGTTCCCACAATCCTCAATATTCAATAAAAATAATTAATTAATTTAACAATACTCATAATATCCTTCTACATTCTACATTATAGATCCGCTGGCTACCAACAACTCATCGAGTATTCAATTAACTAGTAATGATACCGTGTATATTCAGTTAAATATTAATGATACGAAACATTTGTGGATAACCACACCGGCCCTTATCCTCTACCCTAAATTCCCCTTGTTTGTAAAGTGCCGTCGTTTCATTTCCGATTTATATAATATATGCATTTGAAAATTCTGCACATTAAATAAGAATTTTTAAAATCTTATTTTGAAAAGTATAAAAATATAAATAAAATACTTGTAATTTTGTTTTATTATAAAGTGAAATTGTGTTATGAGTAAGCTATGCCTTTACACATTTTTGCAGGTTGAAATACGTAGATTGAAATACTTAACTTTGTGGTATAATAATAAAGGCCGTATATTGTGTTCCCAAATTCCTGGAAACTTCTTTAGAACATTGGAGAGACTTGACATATGGCATTGCCACAATTTTAGAAGTTTATTCTCACCTTCAATGGTTGAAGACCTTGTCAACCTCAATTACCTGTGCGTCAGGAATTGTGATGCAGTGGAAGATGTTTTGAGAAAGGAAAAGAATATGGATGAAGGAAAGACGAGTCGGGTTATATTTCCAAAATTGATGGGACTAAAATTGAGAGTATTGCCCACTCTAACAAGTATGACCAAAGGTATTCAAAGTATTGAATTCCCCATGTTAGAGGAATTGGAGATCAAATCATGTCCAAAGCTAAAAAGAATTGTTTCTCTGACGGAATATGATGGAGAAAATGGAGAAGGGTGTAACAAAGATAATGGTGATGAAGGATTCCATGCCCTATTCGATGAGAAGGTATGTATATATCTTTACATCATAATTTTTTTTCACTTTCATTGGCATTTTAATCTATTTTAAATAGCCTAAAAACTGAATCAAGTGCATTGTATTTTTCATTTTTCATTTATATTTTGAATTTCTTAATTGTTAATTACTTAATTGTATTTGTGTTTCTGCATTTTTCTTGTTTATGCCTATGTTCTCATCCTTTATCATTCAATGCAAATTTTGATTTCTATATCTTGTTGCAGGTCAAATTCAACAAGTTGGAAATACTAGAAATAAGTGATTGTCATAGCCTTTCAAGTTTGTTTACTTCTTCAGTGTCTGGAAATCTCTCTACTCTCATACATATAAACATTGAGAAGTGCCGCAAGATTAAGAAGCTGATCACATGCGAAAATGAGACATATGGGAATGATATTCTTTTTCCCAGTTTGTATGCTTTGGAAATTACAAACATGGCTTTGCTGGAGATGCTTTGTGAATGGAAATGTCCTCTTGAATTGTCCATGTTGGAAAAAATATGCATCGCTGGGTGCCCACATTTAAAATTTCTGACAAATGGATCTTTAAGTACACCAAAACTAAAGAGAATGAGTGTGGGTGACAAAACATACGAGGAAGAAGAATGGAAAGTAGCCGAAGACTTGAATAGATTTGTATCTCAACATGATATGGCCACAACAAAAAAGGTACGTTTCTTATGTAATTTTGTCCAATGGAATTGTAGTCTTTGTTCACACATTAGACTTATATGAATGTATTTTTTTTTAGTAGAAAAATAATATACTATGGGTGAGAAAAAAGAATTATAATAAATATTTGATTAATATCTTTTATATTGTTTTGTAAAAAAATATTATATAATGAGTATACAATATAATTGAGATTAGAAAAACTATTGTAAGATAAATTGGATAATATATATCTTCTCTCATATATATATTTAATAGAAAATTCCGCCAATTGGTTTTTTTTTTCCCCCTAAATAAGGAAGAAACAATTACTAAGTAATTTTAAGAAATCAATAATGGTTTTATATTGTGTATCAGGCTTGGAAGTTAAGTGTAGACATCGATGTATCTGAGTCATGTCAACTCGACACGTTCTTGTTACCACATCAACCTCTCCCTCTCACCAATGCTGTATGGTTATTTTACAAAGAGTCATCAGGGGATGATCTTGTAGTAATAAGCTCCAATGCTGAGTACTCTATGATGTGGTATTGGATGTACCGGCAGTCATCTATTTCTTCTGGTGTCCCGATGTTTTTGGAGGATGGATATCTGTTGTCAAATGAATTGAATAATGATGCCATATCCGCTCAACACAACTCTATTGCATTATCTGGGGGTGGTAGGTATCTAGTTTATACTTCAGGTGGGGTTGTCTCTTTGTTGGGTGTGGTCCGTGTGGATGACTTTAAGGTCCTTAAAACGTTCATGGCCCCACCTCCAGCTGCAACTTATCTGGCATTTCATCCTCGATATTCAGATGTCATTGCTGTCGGAATGGATGACTCTACAATACAAATTTATAATTGGAGAGCGAGCAAGGTTATAACCCCATTCAAGAGTGGTCACCGAAAAAGAATAACTGGACTTGCATTTTCTGACAGTTTGGACATATTGGTGTCATCGGGTGCTGATGCACAACTCTGTGTGTGGAACATCTTTGGATGGGAGAAGAAGAATTCACGTCCAATACAGGTGATTCCCGACCATCCCGCTCCTCTAGACGGGGAAACAAGAGTGCATTTCTTCAATGACCAATTTCATCTATTGGTTATCCATGAAAGCCAAATAGCAATTTATGATCCCACTCAACTCGAATGTCTCCACATGTGGTATCCGAGAGGTTCACTCTCCTCTCCTGTTTCGTGTGCCACATCCCCATGTGATGACCAGATAATTTATGTTGGGTTCTATGATGGTGCTGTTGGAATATTTGACGCTCATGATTTGACACTCCTATGTCGGATTGCATCTTCGGCTTATATATCTTCACTTATTCCTAGCGACGGAAATGCCTTCCTCAGGGTGATGAATATCGCAGCCCACCCAAAGAACCCAAACCAGTTTGCACTCGGCCTGAGCAATGGTTCAGTTTATGTCATCCAGCCACTAGATGTAAAGAACAAATCCAAGGGACTGAACTCCGACGAGAATGCCATGCCGCCATCCATTCCGTCTACCTCTTCAACGAAAGTAGAGCTGTTAGAGACACCATCCAGCTCCAGCGGACATCTCAACGGCTGATAGAAATTTGCAAGGTAGTATTCTGTACCAATCCTTAATAATATGATCACATACTAGGTATTAATTTATTTGCCTTAATTTTCATGTTTGATCCCTTGAAGAATCTATCAATTATTATAATTTGCTTGCAATACTTTATATAAGTATGTAATTAATTAATTTATAGGGGTCAAATATTCTCAAATTATTTTGATTATCCCCCTGTTTTTATTATTGTGAATCAACCAAAATATTTTGTCGTGTATAGCTTATGAGTTAGTACAATCGCTCTATATCATACTGGAATGCTTATGAGATCATTACATTGGCTAACCTCTTCCCATTTGTAGGAAAAGATGGAATTAAATGCTGGAGCATATTGCAGAATAGTATATTCAGCTAGCCCACGAACCATTGCAAATCAACTATTGTGTTGAATCTCTGCTTTGAATTTTACTCTTGTATTGGACACGTTTTGTTTCATTCTCTTTGCTTTGGGTGATTTTATTAACAAAAATCTACTTGGGAAACAAAAACAAAAACCAAAACAGCATATCCTTTTGGATGAATTTGATGTAATCAATGTGTATGCGCGTGTTTGTATTTCAAACTATAATGCTTGTGTTTCAAAAAATTCTGACTACTGAGCTCTCTGTATTGAATGGTGTTTGAATAAACTATTTTTGATTGAAAATTTTCAATTTTTGTCTGGACAAGAAAGAAAAATGCAAGATTTGTGTGACTCTATATATATGCTGTGAATTTGTCTCTCTTCTTTTACTCTCATTCTTTGTTCTATTGATTCAGATCATTGATAGATGAAGCGCAAAGAGCAATTTCAGTGATGCCTTTGATAAAATTTAGTGCATCTTTTATTATGTGTTGTTTGCTTTGTTTTTTATGCTCCTAATTTTATGGGAGAATAAGTCGTTCCACGAATAGATGAGTCGTAGCAATATTCTAGGAGCAAGCAGTTGAGGTAGAGATATGTTACTCTCTCTCTATCTCAGATCCTATGCGCAAAATAAGTGAATAGTGAAGACTTTACTTTTTTTTCCATATCTTTCTTGGTTCTGTTTCTGCCTTTCTTTTCTTATCTGGGTGGAAGATTTGGATGAGTATTGTCTTATGGAGTTATGTGTATATAGTCAATTTCAATTTTATTCGACTTTTCTTTAATGTTTTAGGTTTCTTGTTCTATATCTCGGACAGAGGAAATTTTCAGTTTTTAGCCATCATGTTTTAATTTTAGGTTCATAACCTAGTTGTTTCAACTTTTGAGAGAATTCATCGTAATTCTTCTCACTGATAGGGCAAAACCGAATCCTCCATGTTCCGATTGCCTTACACGTTGAATACCTTAATCAACTTGGATAAATGAAGAAAATGAGAACTCCATTTTTTATGTTCTTTTTTATCCTGAAAAGATTTCAATTACTATAAAACGCCATGCCAGCAGCTTTCCCTTCATCATTTGTGACACCAGATAGCAGCAAGTTCATCTTCCTCCGCTGTTTGTTTCTTAGGAGCTACAGGCCTAACAGGAGCTGGAGCTGCAGGGGCTGTGGTCGCCGGCTGGAGAAGTTGCTCCTCTAATTCTGCACCTTCCAACTCTTCAATTGAAATTGAATATTTTAGGACTCTTTCATTGCAGCAGCTCCACTTCTCAAAGCATCCACAGTTTCATTGCATACAGTGTCTTCATGATCGGACCTGAGACTACAAAACAATGTTCTTAATGTAGTCTAACAATAGTACTGTGTTTTGCTGCCAAAACAAAATTAATTAATTAAAAATTAAGTCTGAATGATATATATGGTTCTAATGAAATAATTTTATTTTTCAATATTATTCGAAATTTAAATATAACTTAAATCATTATTATTATTTTTCCAAAAATATGGAAGAAATATAATTATAGCTGCACTATCAGCTTACGGCTTACCTCCTCAGAATATCACATTAGTAAGCATAAAATGGATGTCCTCATCCGAGGTTGAAATACACAATTGTGGAGTGTGCTTTGTAAGTGGTATATAATGGATTGGATTATCTTTCATCGTACAGCTTGGGGGTTGGGCATTTGTATTGTTATTTCAAATAAAAACCTAAGTGGATATTTTTAATTTTAATTAATTAATATTGCGTGTTTATTCCTTTATTGTGGTTGGATTGATTTTTTTTTTTGTGAATAACCTAAAATTAAAATCTCTCGGATATGCATGGGCAATTAAGTGTGTCTCTCCCAAAGCAGTTCTTTACATGCACAAGGCTCGAACCCGAGACACTGCTTAAGCAACTAGAGCTCCAATCCACTCAAGCCAATTGCTGTTGACTTTGAATGATTGTCTATCCCAAAGTAAAATTTTGCAACACAAAGGTGGTGTGATTGATTGTTCAGATTAAAAAAATAAAATAAAATAAAATAAAAAATGGGGAAAAAAAGAAGATGAACCATTGAAACACAATCCAATCTGTCTTTAAAGATATGGGCCTAACATCATATTTTTGGGCCTTTCCGAAATTGGGCCTAGTGTGTCTAACGGTCAAAAAAATCACCTATATGTAGATGGCACTCCTCTCTCAGCGTCACTCTTACGCATTTGCGTTCTCTCAAACTTTTGAAGTTTCAGTTCTCATAGCATCATCCTCTGCCCGAATTCTTCGATTTCTCCTGTTTTCAGAGATTGTAGTGCATTTATTCTTCTTGAGGGCGTCGCTGGCGGTGGAGGAGGGTGAAATTTATAAAATGCGGTTTCTTGATCGCGATCATCATTTTCTAAGGCGAACGAAATTAAGCAAATTATGCCTCTCAGGTTTGTAATTTTAGCTTTATATCTTGATTATCGCTTAATTTCTTGATGCAATTTTGTGTTTATCAATTTGACTGGATTGAAACTCGCGGTGCTTGCACCTCTGAAGTCAGCGTACGTTACGGTTTGTGAGATTAGCCCTTGATTTCGAGCCGGCAATATTATATAGATATTGTACGTTAACGTTACCTCAATTATTCCTTTTTGGAAATAGGGATAGCGATAGGGATGTAAATGCACAGGACATGCTCCGGGTGTCCCAATTGTAGGGGGATGGTATGACCAATAGCACTTACGGTTGGTAGTCCCCGCGGCATTTGGGATACATCCTTGGAGTCCTATCAGGTCTGGAGGTAAATCCAGAATATCCGAGGCCACAGAGGGACTAATTGATTAGGTTAAAAAATTATTTTAGTTTTGATGAATCGGGGCATTCTTAAGTGGATGAATTTAGGAATGTTGCACTCAATATTTTCAGATGGGGTATTTGCGTAAATCTGCCAGTGTTTGGGGAATTGGATAAAATCGAGTTTTGGTTTCCAATTGTTTAATTTTGGGGTAATTTATTTGTTTTAAAATCGTATATAGATATTTGGGGTAATTTCCACTTTTGTCATTTGTTAAAAGTTGAATTGAAAATGAAAAGTTTTGATAATTTTACTATTTTATTGTTTGCAACTTAGGGCACCCACATTCATCTTTCAATTAATAACTCATTTTTTCATCCTCCCTCCGCCACATCAGCTTTTCACTTATTCCAACATTTTTTTAATTCATTCCAATTAATCCCTACATCCCTTCACCAATATATTCTTTTGAATGGGACCCACAATCTAATCATTCAATATCAATATCAAAATTATACAATAATTTAATTTATGATTCATATAAAATTAATTTGTGTAATTAATGTAATGTGTTGAAAAGTAATTTAAATTAATTTTATATAAAATGCTAACCTATGTGTTCAAAATATTAACCTATGCACGTTCTACGGGAGGGAAATGCAGTTGCTGATGGGCTTGCAAAAATTGGTGCGAATGAAGAATTATTTTTCACTATCTGGGCGTTCCCTCCGGACCCTGTGAAGCCTCTTCTGTCTGCCTGACACTTGTGGCGTATGGTTCCAGAGAAGTTAGAGTATTTGTATTGCTTTTCGTTTTGTTCTTGTTTTTTCTTTTTTTCCTAGCCTGCACAGGCTGTATTGCAAAAAAAAAATATTAACCTATGTGTCCAAAATGTTAATCTATATGTCCAAAATCTTAACTTATGTGTCCAAAATACTAACATATGTGTTCAAAATACTAACCTATGCGTCCAAAATGTTAAACTATATATCTAATATGCTAACCTATGTGTTCAAAATGTTATCCTACATATCCAAAAAGTCAATTTATGTACTCAAAATGTTATATGCAAAAAATGGTTACTAAATAATTTGTTTCTCCAAAATTCTAATTTATGTATAAAAAATCTTAACTTATGTACGCAACATACTAACCTATCACAACAAGAAAATGCAGGATCAGCGACCCCCATAATCTGTCGCCAAGGGCCTGAAATCGGTCGCCAGCAGCTCCGGCGACCGAAACGGCGACAGAATCCGTTCCGTCGCGCAAACCTTCGTTAACCTTCAGCTGACGACAGAAAATGGGGGAGTCGCGGCCTTCGGCAACAGAAACGGCGACTGAAATTCAGTCCGTCGCGGGATTCGGCGACCGAAAATCTGTCGCTGCGTCGGTCGGCGAACAGGGGCGAATTTGCAATATCTAAAGAGTGACATCAATTTCGGTCGCCGAGTGGGTCGCCGGTTTGCAGGCCTGCTATCCTCCTGCTTGCTGCCTATTACATTATATTACTAAAATCCTGCTGCTGCAGCCTGCCAATTTGCAATATCTAAAACCATCCAAAATTATTATTAAGACCATCCAAAATATATAAATCCACTCAACGATCACCAAACATTCATTATATTACTAAAATCATCCAAAATATACAAGAATAAGTTTCAAAGTTAAAACTATTAATAGAGCTGATCATCAAACTAAAACATGGCCATAGTCAAGAATAGGAGGCAATACATGCTTTGACAGATTTAAAGCCATATTATCGATAACTTCGGCAGCAACTTGATCTGATGCAAGAGCATCATCCTCATCCCTATTAGTTGGTTCAGCAAGAAGCGGGCACATAATGTGCAGAATCGGTCCAACCAGCTGGTTCAGCAAGCCATGGAATTATTTGAAAAGCCTAACATATAAAGAGCAAACAAAGTGAAGTGAATGTCAGGTAAATAAAGTAAAATTATTCATCCATTTCTTTAGAAAAAACAAGCAACACCACAAACATTGAATGCTAAAATTCCAGCACAACTAACCTGATGGTGTGAATTAGAATCAAGATTAGGAGACTCAATTAACTCATCAAATATCTCAAAGTCAAATCACAACAATATCCTCTTCACCAGAAGCCATGCATTGTCTGGACACATTCAAAATGCTAGGAATAAACTCACGGAAGTTAATCTGCATGATAGATGCATTAGAAATGGGTCATACAGAGAAATACTTCATATATAAAACAAGTAAACAGAACACCGAGAGATACATAAGAGCAGTAAAACCAATCAAACTAAATGATGTAGATAAAGATTCGAAGGAATGAACAATCCATTGAGTAATCATTCATAAGAGCGGAACTATACTCAAATAAAAATTAGGGAATAAAGATTCACGGAATTACCGTACAAACTTTCTTGAACTATTCTTCTACCAAAGTCTTAGACAAGCAAGAACATACCTGAAAATACAAGTGTCAAAAAAAAAAAAAAACAACTACATATTACACTAATTGAAGTGCAAGATTTAATTGATATATTTTCAAAGAATCCACTGTGATTAGGTCTCAGATCTAAAACAACTTGCAATCCCTAAAAGAAGAACCGATCAAGACCCTGAAATAAACAATCCGGAAATAGCATGTATTTATATAATGCAAGGAGCATGAGCAACTTACAAGACCCTTTGATGGGGGGGCGTCCTATAGTGATGGGAAGGAACCAGAAAAAGCTGAAGATGGTGGTGTGGCTGAGGAGTAAAATAAACTTAATTAAATCTAAACTGAAAAACAAAAACCACTAATGAGCTTTGTAGTTAAATCTAAACTTAATTCATTACAACTTGAAAATTAAATGGCTCCAGAACATACATTAATGAATAGGTTAAAACAATGAAAATAAACATCTCAGTGTAGGCATTGTGATCATTTTCATTCTGACAATAATCCAAGACTGGGGTGCAATATTCCAAGAGATAAACGAATCCAATTAAATGTAGGAGCCTCATCAACAAATTCAATGTTGAAAGAAATAATGAAAAATGATGAGATAATAGTAGTAGTAAAATAGATCTCCGACACATCAGAACATTATGCATTCACTTTATCAATCAGTTAATAGAAAATACTTTCAATCATCTATCAAATCCACCTTCTTCATGCAATAGCTTTTTGCAAAATAAAAGGATTTCCTAAGCTGTGTGGTTAACCACATCAATTTGATTCACTAAATAGGATCAATCAATTATTTAGCCTCATGAAAACAGAAACAAGTGCTGCTTTAAAATTGGGATCAAACTAACAGAAGTAACTCCACCATGAAGCAAATATTAATGCTATGCCCAGATTTAAGATCCAATAAATAATCACCTTATGAAAGGTAGCAATGCATTTTTCCCTCGAATGATAGCTCCAGGTTCGCCTTCAATCACCATATATCTAGTTCCCCAAATAAATAAATACAAATTCAGAGGGGCAAAGAAAATAAGATTAAAAAAATCTACTTCAGTTCATACTCTTAACATATGAAAAGGCAAAAAGAGAACATATCATTAACAAAAAGCTTCTCAATCGAAGATGAAAAAGAAATACAATACCATAAAAGACACTATACTGAAAGGCCATGGAATGCCGGGATGCCGCAACAGCTTCCACTTCCGGTGCTCGATTGCAGAGGCCGACAGCTTCGATCCAGACGCCGACAACTTCGATTGCGTGCGGGCTGAGGCTAGAGCAGTGTGGCGGTGGCTCGCGGGGTTGGGTACGGGAGCTGTGCGGGGATGGACAAAGGAATGCGTCGCGGGAGAGGAGAATCGAATAATTGGGGAAGCTTTCTGCAAATGGAAATTGAGGCGAAAGGGATAACATACAGCCCTAGCCTAGACCCGCGACAGACATATCGGTCACTGGAAGAGTCGTTGGTTCGCCACCGATTAGAAAACAGTCGCGGAAAGGGTCTCCACATCGGCAACAGACCACTTTCGTCGCCAGAAACGGTCGCTGTTCGAGCGCCAGTAAAAATTAGGCGGAGGCTTGGTTGGAATCGGCCACCGATTTTTTTCAGTCGTGGTTTTCTGTCGCTATATGCGCAGATTCTTGTAGTATAATTACATGTGTCTCCATCATCCATTTGTCTTTTTTCATGTTTTATGTAATATAAAAATATTTAAAAATATTCTTTAGAGTTATTATTCAAATAATTTAAAATGTTAAATAAATAAAATAATTGAAATATTAATTATTTATTATTTAAATAAGAATAAAATTTAAATAAATATAGTAGTTAGATTTTTTTATATAATTATATAAAAATTTATAGTAGTTGGGATTTTTTAAAAAATGAAGTTATTAATTGTGGGATCCACTATTTTTTAATGTAAAAAGCTGATGCTATACCAACTTTAACTTAATTCAAAACTATTAACTCAAAAGGTGGGCCCTACATTAATTGAATTGCCCCATCCCATGTTTTACAATTCATCTGCAATTCATTCAGACATTAATTGAATTGGCATGCAGCGATGTGGGTGCTCTTATGAGATTATTGGCTAGCCTATCCGTGTTTGCAGCAATAGATGGAACTGAACGCTCAAGCCAATATGCAGAATTAGTATAGATTATTCTGCTAGCTATGGGAAATTCGGAATATGCTAGTCTGATCCCATAAACTATTGTGTTAAATCTTTGCTTTTAAATTTCAAAATTGTATTCAACACTTTTGAGTCCATTCTCTATTATCTTTTGGGTGATTTTACTAAGAAAACGAAAACGAAGACCAAAACATCATGTCATTTTGGGATGAATTTGTTATAATTAACCAGTGTTTTTGTGTTATTCATGCTTGAGATTGTAATATCAAATTATAATGCTTGTATACTTGTATTTCAATTTAATTATAATGCTTGAGATTGGTCCCTTTCCTATCTTGGTGGAAGATTTGGGTGGATGTTGTCTTAATAGTCAATTTCAATTTAATTTTAATATTATTTAATACTGTAATTTAGTTTTCTTATATTGTCATGCAGAGAAATTTCAATTATTATCCCATCCAATTTGAAAAAAGAAAATACATACTTCCTCCGTTTTCAAAAGTTTTTGACATTAGAAAATATGTTACTATTCACACACAGACTTTTATTTAAAGTTTTATCATAATTATACAAGTTTTTTTTTTTTTTTTGAGAAGAAGATTTTATTTTATGCCAACGTGGCTTCTGTAATACATATTCCAGTACAATGCAATCAAAAACTAACCACTAACCCCTGGAGCATACACTTAACACAATAGACATTTAACAAAAATGTGAAAGTTTAGGCGAAACCAAAAGCAAGCCAAGCCCAATCAAAGCTGCTGTCTGATCAAAGAAGACAGCTCCCAGACCAGCTGCACTCCAAACCAGCTCTTCATCATCCTATGGCAGCGCCTTAAGATCATCTTCATCATTGTTCCCATCCACAGCATGGGACGCAGCATTGTTATACAAGTTAAAATATAGTCAAGTGAGATCTTGTTAGATTCGTCTCGTCGTGTAGTTTTTAAAGATCGAACTTCTAGAATTTTTATTTGTACCGAACTTGAGTTATTAATGATTTAAAATATGCATTGGACTGCGTGAAAAGTTGGTTTGTACAATAAACTTTAAAGAACGGAGGAAGTAAAATACAATGTCTAATTTTAGCTTGATAACAAAAAGCCTGTTTGATTGGTCTTATCATCATGGGTTTTTATTAGCCTTTATAAGTATAATAACAACACTAATAGTATCCCAAACCCCACAAACCTTTAATCAACAGTTTTAATACGAATGTAGATGTAGAAGTTATTAAAAAAAAATTTAAAAAATTTAAAAAAAATAATAAAAATAAAAATAAAAATATGAGGTTTTAAAGTGGTTAATCTCATCACGACAGAACATTGTCTTGATTAATGGCCACAGATTTTTATAATGAGTTTCAACACAAAATTGTAACTTAACCATATACTCCCTCCGTTTTTAAATGATAGCTACGTTGGAGAATTTGGCACTATTCACACAATCACTTTGACTTGAAGTTTTATCATAGTTATTCAAGTTAAAATATAGTCAATTGAGATCTTGTTAGATTCGTCTCGTCTTGTAGTTTTTAAATATCGAACTTTTAGAATTTTTACTTGTATCGAACTTGAGTTATTACTAATTTAAAATGTACATTGGACTGCGTGTTGCGTGGGTCCGTAGCAAAAAAAAAAACGGAGGGAGTATAAACTAGCTGGATAATTCAATTTAAACAATGAGTACCAAATGCAGTTACAAGCTCCTAACAACTTAAGTAAAAATTTGTGTATGTAAAATTTTTCTTTGGAACCCCACTTTTGATAAAGTAAACAGGAACTCCACAGCAAACCCCCATCAGTAGTAATGTCTTTCATCCCCATCACATCAATAATGTCTTTCTGATAAAGTAAACAGAATCTTCACAGCAATGAGCAATCCACATCAATAATGTAGGTATGCCCCACCCTTTAATTTGTCGGAAAATATTGGAACGAGTGAGTGAGTATCCCATCTTTTTGTAGTTCATCCGTTCAATAATAGTAAGAAATGTGCAGCTCATCAAGTTCATTGCAAAACTCCATTCTCATTGCTGCTGGGTATATTTTCAGAGCTTTTCTGGGTGTTCAATTGCATTTGGGTCCTGGAAGAATCGATACATAAAGGTAATTGATCTATCTGCCTTGTCTGTGGGCTCTTATGTGTCTGTAAACCCTATTTAATAGTAGTATTTATTATCTTCTCATCAGGATGTAAACAGACGTCTTAGTTCTTTGCTAGTAGTGGTCACTGAATTGGACTCTATCTGTTGCATTCTCTAATTTTGGCCCTCTTTTCTCCCCATCTACATCTTATAGCTATTTAGTTTCTTCCGACTGTCGAGTTATTCATATTATTCTGTGGAACTCGTATTTCTCCAGATCTGAATCAGGTTAGCACTATTTCTTAAATTTCTCTAGATATTAAAATATGTATACTTTTTTTAGTTACGGAAATAGTGGCCTAAATACACTATTTTGGACAATTCTTTGCTATAATTAAATATTTATTTTCACTTAGGTCGGGTTCCCAGGAAAAAAAATAAAATAAAAAATTGACTTAGGTGTTGTTATCTCATAAAGACTTGATCACTTGGTGAATTTCCCATCTACATCATATATTAAACCATGCATTATTTAGTTTAGGTTTTTATAAAGGAAATAGTTTTGGGGTCAATGCATTATTGGCGTAAAAATTTCTTAAACAATTATCTATATTTAAGCAAAAGAAAGTTATTGGTCAATGCAATTTTGGCTCTTTAATATTATTGGGTTAATGCATTTTTGGGCTACAAAATTTTTATTTGGTAAAATATATTTCTTACCAAGTATTTTTGGTGGAGTTTCTACAAGAAATCATACAATTTTGGGACTAATGCCAAAAGATTTAGAGAACGGTAAGAATTCATTACTGCAATTTATCTATTAAAAAAATTAATTTAATTAAATTTTATTCTATTTTAAAATTTTATATTTTGTGGAATATTTGTTTTTAGTTTTCACTCCCACCTTACAAAGTCAACTTTCATGCGATGGCGACGAAGACAATCTTATATTCCGAACAGGTAAAATATTAAATAAACATATGTTGTAACATATATCATTCACTTGAGTGTGATTTAATATTAATTGATTGATGTCATAATTTTGAAAATCAGATGGTGTAGAAATGCATGAGTTGAAAACACCTCCAGAAAAAGGTACGTATTTCTGTATTGGCTATATTGATTTATACATTAATAACCTAATAACCTATAGTATAATTTATTGTTCCAAGTAGAATATCTAAAAGAAACTGGGCAATGTGTAAACAAGTTGAGCATTGTTCAAACAATTGTAAGTTATAAATTATTATAATTATGTATCTTTACTAACATTTATTTTTTTGGATAAGCTTTACTACCATTTATTTAATACATATAAAAAGATAATTTATTACTAAATTACCTATTTACTATTTTTGGATGTAAATGGGACAGATGTAGCGTTATTTTGTTTTACAAAACATTTGTAATGGGACAGATGTAGCGTTATTTTGTTTTACATAGACATTATTTATGCCATTTTTTTTTATAGTGTTCAAGAGCAACTCTGGCTGCGTTTGGGAAAAAATGCTAGCGATTGACGTTTAGCTTTTAAAATACATACTAAAAATAGTCTAAAATCCTATATATAGTAAACACTAATTACAGTAACTGCCAAATTTTAATCTCTAATCTCTAAACTCTGAACGTTCCTTTCCCCCAGCTTTTAGCTTTCCAAATTCCAGACTCTAAACTCTAATTTAAGATTGCATTACCAAACACCATTATTCAAATTGAAAATTATTTTTCACCATTAATTTCAAACTCCAGACTCTGAATTCCAAACTCCAGACGCTAAACTCTAATTATTTCCCAAACATGCCCTCTATAAATAACCAAAGTCCAAGTGATATTGCCAAAGGAAATAATGTCAACATCACAAATGTACAAGGTTTAAAATAACTAAATAAATAAATAAGTCGTAATATATATACAGTTAATATTTAACCTAATTTATATCGGTTATTCAATTATTTGACTCGGATTTTGAATAAATTCAGAACTTCAATTTACCCGATGCGGGAGGTATAATATTTTAATATATGTTAGTGTTGACCCAATAAAAGTGAGTCCCACTGAATAAAAGTATTAAAGTGAGCCTCAACGTGAGTTATCAAAGTGAGCCTTTTGAGGTGAGCCTATTAAAGTGAGCCTATTAAAGTGAGCCTCAACGTGAGTTATTAAAGTGAGCCTATTGAAGTGAGAAGTGAACTATTAAAGTGAGCCTATTGGAGTGAGCCTATCAAGTGAACCTTTTGAGGTGAGCCTATTAAAGTGAGCCTATTATTGAAGTGAGGCTATTGATGAAGTGAGGCTATTGAAGTGAACCTATTTAAGTGAGCATAGGATTATCTAAGTCAAGATTCAAGTGTGCGACACAATCATAAACCAAGTGGCGGCCAAGGGGTGCCGTACGGCGGCCGGGGAGCTCCTGGTGGCGGCCGAGAAACCTTTGGTGGAGGCCAAGGCACGACGAATGGAGGCCATCAAAAGTGAGCAAGACACAAACCTGGGAGGCCATCAAAAGTGGCGGCGCCCCGTTTCTCGTATTATGTAGGCCCAGGAGTTACGAAGAGAATGGAAGGGAGGTTTATGTGGAGAACCAGCGTGGAGACAGGTGTCTGACGGTTGAAGATCTCTGCCAGCAGGAGAGACGGCGTGACGACAGGTGTCCTAGGAGAGGTTGTGGGTATCTGACGGTTGAGGGTTTCTGCCTATAAAAGCCAAAGGGATGTTCATTTGGAAAGCCCCTTCGACTCCACAGAGAAAAATTCATTTTCTGCAGTTTATTTTCTTTCTGCAAGTTTTATTCTGTTGTTTTCATTCTGCAATTTTACCGCTTTGTTTACGTTCCTGTAATCCTTCCTGTAATCTCTTCAAAGATATAAATCAAAAGAGGTCTCTAAACCTCTACATATTTTACGCTCAACAAATTGGCACGCCCAGTGGGACAGAAGTTAAAGCCATATCCGCTTCAGAGAAGTGTATGCGTCTAAGATCTGGACGTTTGGTGAGCGATTTAACGCAGAAATTCGAAGAAATGTCTCTGCAAGAGAAGACACCTGTTAGAACGTCGTCTGAGGATGCAATTGAGACGACGAGTACTGCCCAGCCACAACAGGGGATAATGCAGACCCCCACACTGACGGAACAAATGCGGCTTTCGATGACCGAATCGATGGCCGAGTTCATGCCTCTACTTACAAGGCACCTTATGGACGTTTTGCGACCTGCTATGGCCGACCAGATTGACCGAGGCTTCAATGCTCTTCGGACTCAACATGAAGCAACTGCTTCTGCAACCACCCTTGTAAGCGGCGTTAACACGCCGACGTGTTCAGGGCCGTCAGGCGGCCAAATACGGGCTTGGGGAGCAGCACCCAATCAGCCACCACTACCTGATGTAGGAGGCTCGCCTAGTCCGTTTGTGAATCCATATCAGACAGCCTACGCCTATACCCCAGCGGCTCCTATGGTGCCGAATATTGGGTATGCAGTGCCTCCAACGCCGATTTATGCGGCACCAGGGTGTTTGATGTCCACCAGTGTATCACCAGGCTGTACAGCGGCCTCTGGGGCCACTGGTATGCCACCACGACAAGCGGCACCTAATGTGCCGAATGTTCCTGGTGTACCCTACATGGCGACGCAGCCTTGGGGACAGGCGCCCCAACCTTGGGGGCAGACGCCACCGCAAGGGGGGCAGACGCCGCAACCAGCCGCTGTGGCTCCTCTTACACCCCCAGTGGCGATGCAACCTGCGCAGGCGCCAGTAGTGTCGCCCGAGTTGCTGGCAGACATGATGCAGCAACACTTCGGGATTCAACTGAGGCCGATGGAGCGGCCAACATACCGCAAGCCGTACCCTGATTGGGTTGATAGCGTGCAACCATACCCACGAGGCTTTAAGATGCCTGAATTCTCCACATTCTCAGGGGATGAAGGTAAGTCCACCGTGGAGCATGTGGGCAGGTTCACTGCACAGTGTGGGGAGGCAGCATCGAACGACTGGTTGAAGTTGAGGCTCTTTAGCTCATCCCTCACCGGTCCTGCTTTCGCATGGTATGCGTCTTTGCGGCCTAATTCTGTCCAGAATTGGACTGATTTGGAGCAAGCCTTTCATGAAAGATTCTATACACCCCTGTCCCAGGTTAGTCTCGCAGATTTAACTAATGCAAGGCAATATGCCGATGAGACAGCAAGTGCCTTCATTAATAGGTTACAACGACTTAAGGGCCGATGTACTATGGCAATCCCTGAGAGGGAAATAGCCAACATAGCAGTATCCAATATGTTGCCTAGACTAAAAGAACATTTAATTGTGCATGATGCAAGTAATCTTGCCCAACTGGCCGAGAGAGCGGCCCGTTTGGAAAAATTCCTGGAGGAACAAGAAGAGAAGCGTCTTCCTTTACAAGGGACTCATTTCAATAAAGTGAAATCGGGTAAAGAGGAAGACGTCCCAATAGTGGTGGCTTCTACATTGATCCTTGGTAGAAACAACCCTGGATAGTGACCCTAGAGCGTGATTGACAGCGGCCTTGGAGGCCGAGTAGTTGGTGGCTGAGTAGTGGCGGCATAACGAAAGGCTCAAGGATGGCGGTCTGGGCTCTTCCAAGGGCGGCTGGCAAGGCTCGGATGGCGGCTGGGTAGGACTTCCTTAATGGCGGCTGGAGGATATGGGTCAAGCCTATATTGAACGCGTAAATTCGCCTTAGAAAGTCCTAATCAGACGAATTACGCGAGGGGGGCATCTGTTGACCCAATAAAAGTGAGTCCCACTGAATAAAAGTATTAAAGTGAGCCTATTAAAGTGAGCCTCAACGTGAGTTATCAAAGTGAGCCTTTTGAGGTGAGCCTATTAAAGTGAGCCTATTAAAGTGAGCCTCAACGTGAGTTATTAAAGTGAGCCTATTGAAGTGAGAAGTGAACTATTAAAGTGAGCCTATTGGAGTGAGCCTATCAAGTGAACCTTTTGAGGTGAGCCTATTAAAGTGAGCCTATTATTGAAGTGAGGCTATTGATGAAGTGAGGCTATTGAAGTGAACCTATTTAAGTGAGCATAGGATTATCTAAGTCAAGATTCAAGTGTGCGACACAATCATAAACCAAGTGGCGGCCAAGGGGTGCCGTACGGCGGCCGGGGAGCTCCTGGTGGCGGCCGAGAAACCTTTGGTGGAGGCCAAGGCACGACGAATGGAGGCCATCAAAAGTGAGCAAGACACAAACCTGGGAGGCCATCAAAAGTGGCGGCGCCCCGTTTCTCGTATTATGTAGGCCCAGGAGTTACGAAGAGAATGGAAGGGAGGTTTATGTGGAGAACCAGCGTGGAGACAGGTGTCTGACGGTTGAAGATCTCTGCCAGCAGGAGAGACGGCGTGACGACAGGTGTCCTAGGAGAGGTTGTGGGTATCTGACGGTTGAGGGTTTCTGCCTATAAAAGCCAAAGGGATGTTCATTTGGAAAGCCCCTTCGACTCCACAGAGAAAAATTCATTTTCTGCAGTTTATTTTCTTTCTGCAAGTTTTATTCTGTTGTTTTCATTCTGCAATTTTACCGCTTTGTTTACGTTCCTGTAATCCTTCCTGTAATCTCTTCAAAGATATAAATCAAAAGAGGTCTCTAAACCTCTACATATTTTACGCTCAACAAATTGGCACGCCCAGTGGGACAGAAGTTAAAGCCATATCCGCTTCAGAGAAGTGTATGCGTCTAAGATCTGGACGTTTGGTGAGCGATTTAACGCAGAAATTCGAAGAAATGTCTCTGCAAGAGAAGACACCTGTTAGAACGTCGTCTGAGGATGCAATTGAGACGACGAGTACTGCCCAGCCACAACAGGGGATAATGCAGACCCCCACACTGACGGAACAAATGCGGCTTTCGATGACCGAATCGATGGCCGAGTTCATGCCTCTACTTACAAGGCACCTTATGGACGTTTTGCGACCTGCTATGGCCGACCAGATTGACCGAGGCTTCAATGCTCTTCGGACTCAACATGAAGCAACTGCTTCTGCAACCACCCTTGTAAGCGGCGTTAACACGCCGACGTGTTCAGGGCCGTCAGGCGGCCAAATACGGGCTTGGGGAGCAGCACCCAATCAGCCACCACTACCTGATGTAGGAGGCTCGCCTAGTCCGTTTGTGAATCCATATCAGACAGCCTACGCCTATACCCCAGCTGCTCCTATGGTGCCGAATATTGGGTATGCAGTGCCTC
Organism: Hygrophila difformis; assembly: GCA_030278955.1. Taxonomy (NCBI): domain Eukaryota; kingdom Viridiplantae; phylum Streptophyta; class Magnoliopsida; order Lamiales; family Acanthaceae; genus Hygrophila; species Hygrophila difformis. The sequence goes on from JAOANR010000010.1 coordinate 1,625,729, forward strand.
CAACGCCGATTTATGCGGCACCAGGGTGTTTGATGTCCACCAGTGTATCACCAGGCTGTACAGCGGCCTCTGGGGCCACTGGTATGCCACCACGACAAGCGGCACCTAATGTGCCGAATGTTCCTGGTGTACCCTACATGGCGACGCAGCCTTGGGGACAGGCGCCCCAACCTTGGGGGCAGACGCCACCGCAAGGGGGGCAGACGCCGCAACCAGCCGCTGTGGCTCCTCTTACACCCCCAGTGGCGATGCAACCTGCGCAGGCGCCAGTAGTGTCGCCCGAGTTGCTGGCAGACATGATGCAGCAGCACTTCGGGATTCAACTGAGGCCGATGGAGCGGCCAACATACCGCAAGCCGTACCCTGATTGGGTTGATAGCGTGCAACCATACCCACGAGGCTTTAAGATGCCTGAATTCTCCACATTCTCAGGGGATGAAGGTAAGTCCACCGTGGAGCATGTGGGCAGGTTCACTGCACAGTGTGGGGAGGCAGCATCGAACGACTGGTTGAAGTTGAGGCTCTTTAGCTCATCCCTCACCGGTCCTGCTTTCGCATGGTATGCGTCTTTGCGGCCTAATTCTGTCCAGAATTGGACTGATTTGGAGCAAGCCTTTCATGAAAGATTCTATACACCCCTGTCCCAGGTTAGTCTCGCAGATTTAACTAATGCAAGGCAATATGCCGATGAGACAGCAAGTGCCTTCATTAATAGGTTACAACGACTTAAGGGCCGATGTACTATGGCAATCCCTGAGAGGGAAATAGCCAACATAGCAGTATCCAATATGTTGCCTAGACTAAAAGAACATTTAATTGTGCATGATGCAAGTAATCTTGCCCAACTGGCCGAGAGAGCGGCCCGTTTGGAAAAATTCCTGGAGGAACAAGAAGAGAAGCGTCTTCCTTTACAAGGGACTCATTTCAATAAAGTGAAATCGGGTAAAGAGGAAGACGTCCCAATAGTGGTGGCTTCTACATTGATCCTTGGTAGAAACAACCCTGGATAGTGACCCTAGAGCGTGATTGACAGCGGCCTTGGAGGCCGAGTAGTTGGTGGCTGAGTAGTGGCGGCATAACGAAAGGCTCAAGGATGGCGGTCTGGGCTCTTCCAAGGGCGGCTGGCAAGGCTCGGATGGCGGCTGGGTAGGACTTCCTTAATGGCGGCTGGAGGATATGGGTCAAGCCTATATTGAACGCGTAAATTCGCCTTAGAAAGTCCTAATCAGACGAATTACGCGAGGGGGGCATCTGTTGACCCAATAAAAGTGAGTCCCACTGAATAAAAGTATTAAAGTGAGCCTATTAAAGTGAGCCTCAACGTGAGTTATCAAAGTGAGCCTTTTGAGGTGAGCCTATTAAAGTGAGCCTATTAAAGTGAGCCTCAACGTGAGTTATTAAAGTGAGCCTATTGAAGTGAGAAGTGAACTATTAAAGTGAGCCTATTGGAGTGAGCCTATCAAGTGAACCTTTTGAGGTGAGCCTATTAAAGTGAGCCTATTATTGAAGTGAGGCTATTGATGAAGTGAGGCTATTGAAGTGAACCTATTTAAGTGAGCATAGGATTATCTAAGTCAAGATTCAAGTGTGCGACACAATCATAAACCAAGTGGCGGCCAAGGGGTGCCGTACGGCGGCCGGGGAGCTCCTGGTGGCGGCCGAGAAACCTTTGGTGGAGGCCAAGGCACGACGAATGGAGGCCATCAAAAGTGAGCAAGACACAAACCTGGGAGGCCATCAAAAGTGGCGGCGCCCCGTTTCTCGTATTATGTAGGCCCAGGAGTTACGAAGAGAATGGAAGGGAGGTTTATGTGGAGAACCAGCGTGGAGACAGGTGTCTGACGGTTGAAGATCTCTGCCAGCAGGAGAGACGGCGTGACGACAGGTGTCCTAGGAGAGGTTGTGGGTATCTGACGGTTGAGGGTTTCTGCCTATAAAAGCCAAAGGGATGTTCATTTGGAAAGCCCCTTCGACTCCACAGAGAAAAATTCATTTTCTGCAGTTTATTTTCTTTCTGCAAGTTTTATTCTGTTGTTTTCATTCTGCAATTTTACCGCTTTGTTTACGTTCCTGTAATCCTTCCTGTAATCTCTTCAAAGTTATAAATCAAAAGAGGTCTCTAAACCTCTACATATTTTACGCTCAACAGTTAGATATTTTTGTATATTATAGAAAAATAAACCAACTCTAACTTATGTCTTTAATACTCCCTCCGTTTGGAAATAATTTTAGCATTTGCATAGTTGTTACTATTCACTGAGTAACTTTGGTTCAAATTTTTTACATAGTTATACAAGATAAAACATAGTCAAGTGGGATCTTGTTACATTCGTCTAATCGCGTAGTTTTAGAATATGAAATTTTTATAATTTTTACTTTTACACAATTTGAGATATTAAGCGTTAAAAATGTGCATGGGATAACGTGAAATGCAGGAATGTTACAATTTTTGAAAAACGGAGGGAGTAATTAATTATCACTATGTCATTGTATTTAAATATTATGATGTGTATTTAATTTTATGGAATTTTAATACATACACTTTTTATGTTAATTTATATTTTATAGCAACCAGAACCAATTTTCAAAGCCAAAATCCGTCTGATGGTGACGATGCAAGTCAAATGGTTCAAAATGGTACAATATTTATAGATCGTATCCTTTATTCCTACTTTATGTTTATGTAATTAATTATTGATGTTTTAATCCTTTTAAATAGATTGTGACAGATCATGTAATTTGGCATCACCTGTGTCAAAAGGTGCAAATATTTGTATTTTATATATATATTTTTTTTGCAAAAATAATGTACTGAAATATTGTCTTATGGTGAAGGTCGCACTCGCACATCCAAAAGACTTCGTAAAATATTGGAACAATTCCAAGGACGTTCCGAGAATTGTATGTTTCGGTTTTCATTACTATTATTTTTAAAGAACATATATTGAAGTATATATTTATTATGTCATTAAATTCTTATGCATTTCAATGTATTTAAATTATGTGTTAATTTTTCGTACAGTTTTGACACCTATGGTTACGAGCACAATTCCACATTCAACGGACACAGAAACTGTTAACTTAAAGAATGGTATAATATTTCAATATACATATGGCCTAACTTATATTTATATTTTTATTTATAATATTTTTATAATGTAATATAATAATATCATTTTTCTTTTCAGGTCGCTCATCAAAAAGAAATCGTACAATGTCACAACCTTACAAATATAGTTCAGACGTCTGTAAGTTTTCTTTCGTATTCTCTTCCATATTTTACATTATTTTAAATAGATTGTGACAGATTATGTAAGTGAGCATCACCTGTGTCATAAGGTGCAAATATTTGTATTTTATATATTTGTTTTTGCAAATATAATGTACTGAAATATTGTTTTATGGTGAAGGTCGCACATCCAAAAGACTTCGTACGATATTGGAACAATTCAAAGAACGTTCAGAGAATTGTATGTTTCTGTTTTCATTAATATTATTTTTAAAAAACATATATTACATATATATTTATTATGTCATAAATTCATATACATTTCAATGTATTTAGATTATGTGTTAATTTTGTCGCACAGTTTTGAAACCCATTGTTACAAGTGCAGTTCCACATTCTGCAGACACAGAAACTATTAACTTAAAGAATGGTATAATATTTTAATATACATATTACATATGGCCTAACTTATATTTATATTTTTATTTATAATATTCTTATAATGTACTATAATAATATCATTTTCTCTTCAGGTCGCACATCGAAAAGAAGTCGTATAATGTCACAAATTTTAAGAGATAGTTCAGACGTCTGTAAGTTTTGTTTTGTACTCTCTCCCAAATTTTGATTATATATGTACATTATTTTATGTATTTGTTTGTTCATGACGTAATTTGCTTCATTTACTATACAGCTTATTTCGACATTGGTGATTCAATAAATGCATGTCGAGTGTGCAAAGCACTATTTTGGTATGAAGAGAGAAAAGAAAAAAACAGAAACACCAGCGATCCGATGTATACACTATGTTGTTTGGGTGGGAAAATTAAACTTCCGGAGATAAAAAAGCCACCTCAAGTGTTGAATAATTTGTTATTTGGGAGAAGTCTTATAAGCAATGAATTCCGAGATAACATACGTTCTTACAATGGTATGTTCAGTTTCACTTCTTTGGGAGCAAAAGTTGACTCGGGCTTAAATACTGGAAGAAGCCCACCTACATTTAGGCTACATGGACAAAACTACCATCAAATTGGCACTTTACTCCCAAAGGAAGGATGTCGACCAAAATTTGCCCAGCTATATGTCTATGACACGCAGAACGAAATAGAAAACAGGATCCGTGCCTTGAGGTAAATGAGTTTTACATTATGAATATTATGTTCGCAGTGAATGTAATGTACAACATATTTAAAAAGTTTCTTTCACTAATAATCCAATGCTTTGCACAGGCCTGATGGTTCAAGAAATGACTTGCATGCTGAGATTGTTTCGGATCTCAAAGAAATGCTGGACAAACATAATATTTTAGTCCAATCATTTCGAATGGTGAAAGATAATTTGGAAGAATCACCATCTTCAGATATTAAATTACGCCTCATTGGAAAAAGAGCAAAAGATGCAAGGACTTATAACCTACCATCTGTCAACGAGGTTGCAGCACTAATTGTAGGTGACTTTGATGAAGCGCTAGAACAAAGAGATATAATTATAACAGCAAAAGATGGAAAAATGCAGCGGATAAGTGAATTGCATGCATCTTACTTGCCACTACAGTATCCACTGTTGTTTCCATATGGAGAAGATGGATTCAGTGATAATATTTCATTTCATAGGAATGATTTGAATCAGAGTCATAAAAGGAAAAATGTTAGCTTGCGAGAGTATTTCTCTTATCGACTCCATGAGCGAGAAAATGAAGTTCCGCTAATACTACACGCGAAAAGATTATTTCAGCAATTCGTGGTTGATGCATATACAATGATTGAGTCGTCCAGGTTGACATTTATACGCAATAACCAGAAGAACCTTCGAGCTGAAAGTTATAAGGGTTTGTCAGATGCAGTTTTTCGTGGTGAGAGGGATCCAAATATGTATGGTCGACGTGTGATTTTGCCTTCATCCTTTACAGGCGGACCAAGATATATGATTCAAAATTATGAAGATGCCATGGCGATCTGTAGATGGGCAGGATTTCCAGATTTTTTCATTACATTCACATGTAACCCAAAATGGCCAGAGATAATTAGATTTGTGGAAAAACGTGGCTTGAAAGCAGATGATAGACCTGACATTGTTGCAAGAATCTTCAAGATCAAGTTAAATAGTATGATAAAAGATTTTCGCCAGGAAAGAATTTTTGGTACTATTCGTGCAGGTATGGATTTTATAAAGTTTTGAATTTAAGATTTATACATGAATTACTAAATTTTTTTCATAATTAATTAAAATATGTATTTTGCAGTTGTGTACACAATTGAGTTCCAAAAGCGAGGATTGCCCCATGCTCATATTTTGCTCTTCTTGAATAAGGAAGACAAATATCTTACACCAGCACATGTTGACAAAGTCATTTCAGCAACCATACCTGATAAGGCAAGTGATCCTGAGTACTACAATGTTGTTAAAGATTTAATGATGCATGGTCCATGTGGGTCTACCAATAAAAAATCAAGTTGCATGGTAAATGATCGCTGCACAAAACACTATCCTAAGAAATTCTCTGAACGGACTACTCTAGACAAAGATGGGTATCCTATTTATCAACGGCCAAATGATGGGAGATTCATTGATAAAGGTGGAATTATATTAGACAATGGCTTTGTTGTGGCTCATAATCGATATTTGCTTTTAAAGTATCGAGCGCATATAAATGTAGAGTGGTGCAATCAATCACGGGCAATCAAATATTTGTTTAAGTATATAAACAAAAGTAATGATCGTGTCACTGCATCTTTTTCCTCAAATAATCGGAACACGAATTCAGATCTCCCTTTTGATGAGGTGGAAATGTATTATGGTTGCAGATACATTTCACCAATTGAAGCTACTTGGCGAATATTTAAGTTTGACATTCATTTAAGAGATCCATCTGTAGAGCGTTTGACCTTTCATCTTGAGGATGAACAGAATGTCATATTTTCTGAAAATGAGTCCCTGGATACTATAGTGTCAAAACCCTCAGTGAGGCATAGCCAGTTCCTTTCATGGATGGAAGCAAACAAAAAGTATGATGAAGCAAGACAATTAACTTATGCTCAATTTCCTAACAAATTTGTTTGGGACAGTCAACTGAGAGAATGGAGGCCGAGGCAGAGGGGATTCTGTATTGGACGGATGTTTTCAGTTCCACCGGGCTCGGGAGATTTGTATTATCTTAGATGTTTGTTAAACATTGTCCGGGGACCAACATGCTTTAATGACATTAAATTTGTCAATGGTATTCAACACAGCTCCTATCGAGATGCTTGCTACACCCTTGGACTCTTACATGATGATAAAGAATACATAGATGGGATTATTGAGGCTAGTCAGTGGGCAAGTGCAGTAAATTTGAGAAAGTTGTTTGTCACTTTATTACAGTCTAACTCAATGTCAAGACCAGAAGTTGTATGGGAGCATACGTGGGTATATCTTTCTGGAGATATTTTATATCAACGAAGAAGAAAAATGCGGCATCCAGGTAATTTTCTATTAAATAAATTTTTAATAAATGGTTTAAATACAATACTAATATGCGATAGATTTATATAATATATATGTAGTTAATAAAGGTTATAATATAGTTGTTATTTTCTTACAGATTTGGTTTTGACAGAACTTCAACTTCAAAACTATACTCTGGTGGAAATAAACAATTTATTGCGCAAACTTGGTGGTATAGATTTACATGATTTTGACACCATGCCCTTTCCAAGTGAGGAGTTCTTCGAAGAAGATGTTGAAAATTTTTTGATGTTGGAAGAGTTGAATTACGATTGTGTGACACTTGAGGCTGAGTATCAACTCTTTTTAGAGAAATGTACAAATGAGCAGAAAAAAGTGCATGATACAGTTTTGTCATCCGTTGAATCTGCACGTGGAGGCATGTTCTTTGTTTATGGATATGGAGGGACAGGAAAAACCTTCGTCTTGAAAGGTTTATCAGCTGCATTAAGAAGTAAAGGATATATCGTAATCAATGTAGCCTCAAGCGGCATTGCTTCTCTATTGTTGCCCGGCGGAAGAACAGCACATTCTAGATTCAAAATTCCCGTTTCCTTACATGAGAATTCTACGTGTAATATAAGAAAAGGATCAGATCTGGCTGAGTTGCTTTTAAAGGCAAAACTTATAATTTGGGATGAAGCTCCGATGATGCACAAGTTTTGTTTTGAAGCATTGGATAGAACTTTGAAGGATATAATGTCTGACCGAAACCCAAATAATAAAAATTTGCCTTTTGGAAGTAAAACAATTGTCTTCGGTGGAGATTTTCGGCAAATCTTACCGGTCATTGCCAAAGGAAATAGACAAGACATAGTGAATGCAACCATCAGTTCTTCATACCTATGGGAAAGTTGTAACGTGCTGCGTTTGACAAAAAATATGAGACTACAATGCACAAATTCTTCAGAATCAACGGTTGAGCTTGAAAATTTTGCAACTTGGATAGCTGCAGTTGGAGATGGTGAGGTTGGAGAGGGAAATGATGGAGAAGCGCAGGTCAACCTTCCAAATGATATGATTATCAATATATCAGATGATCCAATTAAGGCCATTGTGGAAGAAATTTATCCTGTAAGTGAAGACTCCCAAGATATTTCAATGCACTTACAAGAACGTGCTATTTTGGCTCCCACTTTAAAAGAGGTTGAGTGTATAAACCAATACATGGTGTCATTAAATAATAGTGACGAGAGTGTCTATTTAAGTTCGGATATTGTTGAAGCATCTGATGACTCAGATTCAAGCATTTTTGGAGAAGCCCATTCTCTTGAGTTTCTCAATAGTTTGAATGATTCTGGCATTCCAAATCACAAGCTTTCGTTGAAAGTTGGGACACCTATAATGCTTTTAAAGAATATAGATCATGCGAATGGTCTTTGCAATGGCATAAGGTTGGTCATCACAAGAATGGCAGCCCATATTTTGGAAGCACAGATAATGACGGGACAAAATACAGGAAATAAAGTTCTTATCCCGAGAATGACTATGACATCTTCAGATGCACGATTGCCCTTCAAGTTTCAGAGAAGACAATTCCCTATTATAGTCTCTTATGCAATGACAATAAATAAAAGTCAAGGTCAATCATTGTCTAAAGTTGGGTTATTTCTAAGAAATCCTGTTTTTAGTCATGGTCAGTTGTACGTTGCTTTGTCTAGAGTCACAAATCCACATGGTTTAAAAGTTTTGATTTGCAAAGAGGGTCATGTGAACTCTACATCTACCACCAATGTTGTGTATAAGGAAGTTCTTCAACGTTTATAATAATTTATTTTTGTGTTCAATAAATATTTCTGCGGACAACAATCATTTCATACAAAATTCATTTATATGATATTCAAGCATATTCAAGTGTGTGCTATTTCGTATTCGCCAACAAACAAATATTACATTTCAATATTTGATTGTCATTATCACATCTCGGGCGGGGGTCATACTAGTTTCTTATATTTCTCAAACCAAATTATTTTCCAATCTGTTTATTGGCCCCTTTGTTACAGCTAATTATTTTTTTTATTTTTTATTTTTTAAAAAGATCTCATGAGCATATGATTTTTTTAATGTCAGTCTTTTACATTTGGGCAAATGTCTCAAAATTTCCTAGTCTTTTTGTATTTCTGTTTTTTCTGAATTCCAGATTTTCTTGGCCATCAGAAGTACTATATCTGGAATTATGTGATTTATTTCAGGTACACATTTAATATATACAGTATTGGAGATCCAACCGGAAAAATGGCAGAAAATGCAGCAGCGCAAATTCCTGGAACAGTTGCAGAAGAAGTTGGAAAAGTCATTCCCGCAGTAGTCAAGCATCAACTTAACATCCTTTGTTGCTTCAGCAAAAACGTTGACGGCATGAAGGAAAAAGCAAAATGCTTGAAGGACAAAAGAGATGAGTTACAGATAAAAGTATCTGCCAAGGAGAGAAATATGGAGATTATTGCTCCCCAAGTTGTAACTTGGTTAGAAGCCACTGAAGGGATGATTGCAAAGGAGGTTGAAATTGAGGATAAGATTTCCACTGCTGAGGGTGGTTGTTGTGCTAACATCAAAGCGCCTTTTTCCCTTGCCAATGAGTTGATGATGACAACTGAAGCCTTGGAGAAGCTTCAGGATGAAGTCGACAAGTTTCATACCATATCCTACCCAGCACCCCTTCCAGCAGTAACGTTGGTTCCATTGGGACCAATAGTCGCGCTCCAGTCTAGAAATCAAATTGAAGATGACATAGTTGAAGCTTTGAGTCAAACCAGAGGTTGTTAATACTGTAGGGATATGAGGATGGGAGGTGTCTGGTAAGACTACCAAAGCAAAACAGGTTTTTAACAGAATGATGACAGAGAATTTAGTTGATGAAGCTGTATTGGTGGTTGTCAGTGGTTGTTAGATAATTTATGTTGGGTTCTACCATGGTGTCGTTGGAATATTTGACTCTCAAGATTTGGAGCTCCTATGTCCGATTGCATCTTCTGCTTATATATCTTCACTTATTCCTAGCGATGGAAATGCCTTCCCCAGGGTGATGGATATCGCAGCCTACCCAAAGCACCCAAACCAGTTTGCACTCGGCCTTAGCAATGGTACAGTTTATGATATCCAGCCATTAGATGTAGAGACCAAATCCAAGGGATTGAACTCTGACGAGAACAACACGCTACCATCCATGCCGTCTGCCTCTTCAATGGAAGTAGAACCATTAGAGACACCATCCAGCTCCAGCGGACATCTCAACAGGTAATTGAAATTTGCAAGGTAATGTTTTACTAGTATTCTGTCCCAATCCTTAATAATATGGTCGCATACTAGCTATTAATTTAATTGCCTTAATCTTCATGTTTGATCTCTTGAAAAATCTATAATTATTGTAATTTGCTTGTAATACTCTCTCTAATATATAATTAATTTATAGGGATCAAATATTCTCAAATTAGTTTAGCAAAAAAATATTCTCTGGTTATCCCCTGTTTTTGTTAATGTGCATCAACCGAAATATTTATCATGTATAGCTTATGAGTTGGTAGAATCGCTCCATATCATACCGAAATGCTTATGAGATCATTATATTGGCCAACCTCTTCCTGTTTGCAGCAAAAGAATGAGTGAAATGTTTGAGCAAATATGTAGTCAGCTAGCGAACTATTGCAAATCAACTATTGTGTCGAATCTCTGCTTTGAATTTTACGCTTGTATTTTACACTTTTTGTTTCATTTACTTTGCTTTGGGTGATTTCATTAACAAAAATCTACTTGGAAAACAAAATCAATATCGGTTTGGATGAATCTGATGTAATCAATGTGTATGCGCGTGTTTGTTTTTCAAACTATAATGCTTGTGTTCCAAAAAATAGTGACTACTGAGCTCTGTATTGAATTGTGTTTGAATAAACTATTATTGATTGAATTTTTCAACTTTTGTTTGGACAAAAAAATTGAAAGATTTGTGTTGCTCTATATGCTGTGAATTCGCCTCTCTTCTTTTACTCTCATTATTTGTTCTATTGATTCAAATCATTGATAGATGAAGCATAAAGAGCAATTTCATTGATGCCTTTCTTATCTTGGTGGAAGATTCGGATGGGTATTGTCTCTTCCAGAGTTATAGTCAATTTTAATTTTATTTGATTTTTATTTAATATTTTAGGTTTCTTGTTCTCTCTTTTACAGAGAAATTTTAGTTTTATCCCTCATGATATCATGTTTAATTTTAGGTTCATAATCTTGGTGTTTCAAAGCTTGAGAGAATTTATCGTAAATCATTTAAATCAACAGAACATGAGCTATTACCTATAATTAAGCATTTTCTATGATTGGGCAAAAGCCTGAATCCCTAATGTTCCGATTGTCTTACATGTTTCTCACTGTTGAATACCTTAATCAACTTGGATAAATGAAGAAAATATAAACCCCATATATTTTGTATCCTGCAAAGCTTTCAACCTTTCCCTTCATCATTTGTGATCACCATATCAATAAAAAAAAAATGTGCATGGAGTTACTACCCAAACAATAGTATCACCATCGTGTATGCACATTTTCTACATATTCAAGACAACATTCACATTTTATACACTTCAGAGGGCCATCTCTGCTTGCAGAGCAGCAAGTTCATCTTCCTCCGCTGTTTGTTTCTTAGGAGCTATAGGTCTAACATGAGCTGGAGTTGCAGGGGCTGTGGTTGCCGGCTGGAGAAGTTGCTCCTCCAATTCTGCACCTTCCAACTCTTCAAGCTCCGCCTCTAATTCATCCTGCATTTCCACAATGTAAAATATTGAACTCATGTAAGTGAAGAGTTTCTTTTTTCAAGTATTGTGTCGAGCCAATAACCCACCTCATCAAAATCAGCTGCAGCACCAATTGGTGTGGCCAGAGCTTCCTGTATTTGTTTCATGTTCTCTGTTTGTTCATTTATCTCATCCATTGTCTTGTCCACGTCGTCAATATTTCTGTACACAAGATGAAGATGCATGTTAGGTGATGAGTAGCATATAGCAATAATAAATGCGAACCATCTCATCCACTTACGTGGCTTTCTGCATCGCTTTCATTGCAGCGGCTCCACTTCTCAAAGCATCCACAGTTTCAGTAGTAGCTTTTGCACCTTCCAACAAGATCATCTACAACAAGTATTTCAATAAATGTAATGAGTCAACTAGGATAAAAGATATTCCTTATTTAAAAAATCAAACTTGTAGCACACAAGAGCAAATGAACCTGATCATGAATGCGTAGCTGAAAATTCGCAAGCTGGCCAATCTGTTCCTCGTAGAGTTTTTTCCTCTTCAAACATTGTATAGCCGCTGCATTCATGTTTGAGAATTCATAAACAACTCATAGTAAGAGTTAACTCTCCCATGACCCAAAACAGGTAAAGCATTGGCAGGAACTAGGGACAAAAGAACATTTCTAAGAGGGGGCGTTTGATGCAGAAAGAAACTACAATGACATACCTCTTTTGTTTTTGGCTTTTGTATATTCTTTGGCTCTCTCAACCTCAGCAGATGCCTTCTTTTGAAGCACTCCTTCCTTCTTCTCAAGCATTTCAAGAGTCTGAACAAAAGAAAGAATCAAATACCAAAACAAAGATATCTAGAAGCAAATCACCAATAATGTCAATCAGATATCTATAACCAATTCCACAAATCGCTTTAGACAGTTACACACGCCTTCATCTTTGAATATTTCTTTCATCCACATTCTTTATATATAAATAAAATTCACAGTAAAATATGTAGATATAAATTTCTTCCGGGTTAGGTGGTGCTTTCCAAAAGGATGTCAATTATCTCTCAATGTAAGCTGTCGCCAATCCCAACCAATTGGCAAAAAACAAGTGTTACAATTCAATATGGCACACAATTCCCTTCAATGAACACATATGCATATTAAACTAAAAAGGAAGTCAATTTTATAAATAAACAAAACATAAACATACACCATACCTCGTTCAATTTATCTAAGGTGGAGAGAGTATTAGCCTCCTGCTTAGGTTTGCCGAAAATCCGAGTGAACATGTTTGGTTCTTCGATCAGACTTTATCTTTATTTTCACCAGGTTTCCGCTCAGCTTCACCAATCCTATATTCACCCAAAAATATAAAAATAAAAAAAAAAATCAGAAAACTCGAATAATCCTCAATCATCACCACATCATATCATCCACTTGGTAAAAACCTAGATCTAATAATTTCACCCAACTCAAAATTATGCAAACGAATTGATCAATTAGAGCTAAAGCTAAAGAATTAAGCATAAAATCAAGAGAATTTGCAACAGTACCTGTCAATTGAATCGAGAATCCGATTGGTCGAGGACAAACGGAAATTGATGGAAGTGCAGGTAACGTAGTTGATGATCAAAGTCAGCGTAGAGGAGAATACTTATAGATAGCAGAAAGCGGGAGAAACGAAGAGCGATACCAATTGGGTTTCCTTAAGCGTGTTGGGTAAGTATGAAATGATTAAATGATAGCCGTCGTACACGTGTGACTTGGCGGTTTGATTTGAATCCTGTCGGATCGGGTACCGGTCCCAAGTCCAGCCCTGAAAACTTGAAAAGGAGGAGTAGCATAATAAGGGGACAAAAAAAAAACCATTCCTAACATAAATTTTCCAAATTTCGATTTCAGTCCCATATTAATTTGATTAACACAATCATTCCATTATTTATGCTAATTTTTGCATAATCCATCCCAGACCCCTTTAATAACGCATTTTTCTGACGTGGCACAGGATTATGCACACTAATTATGTTGTCACGTCAGAATAATCATGCGCCACGTCAGCAAAAAAGCGCCTAAGGGGGTTTGAGACGGATTATGTAAAAATTAGCACAAATAATGGACTGATTGTGTTAATTAAATTTATATGGGACTGAAATCGGAATTTGGAAAATTTATGGAACCAATGATGTTTTTTTTCTGTATAATAAGTCGGGACTCGGGAGTAGATTTGAATTCTTAACGACAATATAATTAACACTTTAGAACACTTCTTTACTAATTAAATTTGAAGAAAAAACTAGTACTCCTATAACTTTAGCATACAAAGTACTTCCTCTGTTTTTTTTAAGTCTTACACTTTCTTTTCTTTTGGGTGTTTCATAATAAATGTTACATTATCATATATAGAATGTTTTGAAGTTATAAAACTTTAAAGCACTTTTGCTCATTGCATTAAATTTCGTGTAATTTCCTTATGTTACACATATTTTTTTTTGGTAACACTATGTTACACATATTTTGAAATAGAGGGAGTATTTCTTAAGCAACAAAATAAGAATATGTTATTAAAATAACTGCTTCCGTACTTTGATGGGTCTCCAAGATTATTTAGGCAACCTATGATATGTTGAAAGAATATGTCACCAATCCGATCGATTGCATAAAATCTGGGATAGTAAGGAAACTAAGGATTATAATTTGTAGAGAAAAAAGCCGTAAATATTAGTTAGTGAGATTCGAGACCAATAAATTCGGTTCTTCTCCTTTCGGGGTCTCTGTCCGAAAGTGAATCGACCAAGAATAAGCACAAGTGAGTTTAGTTAAATTAATAACATAACCCCAATAAGTAACTAATCATTTTTTTCTCATATTAAAATATAATACTAGCAAAAACACTTTAGATTTGCAAGATTTATAATTATCAATAATCTATTGGAAAAAAAGGCCAATCTAGTCCTTTTTTTTTACAAAAAAGTCAAATCAGTATTTTTTTTATTTTTTGGCCCAATTGGTCCGCTACATGTACTAATTACGTCCCAATCGGTCATCCACCCACTAATTATGCCATAATTACATATTTTTGGCCAAATCAGTCTTTTTTTTTTCAAAAATCTAAATTGTCCGTTATTAATTTTTGTCTCTTTCATGCAGTCCAATGCACATTTCAAACCACTAATAACTCAAATTTGATATACGTAAAAATTCTAAAATTTCGATATTTACGGACCTATATTATTTACGGACCTATATATTTACGGACCTATACGTAAAACTCAAATTTTTATAAATATCGAAATTATTATACGTCGTGTAGTTTATAAATATCGAAATTTTAGAATTTTTACGTATATCAAATTTGAGTTATTAGTGGTTTGAAATGTGCATTGCATTGCATGAAAGGGGACAAAAAATAATAACGGGACCAATTTAGATTTTTGAAAAAAAAAATGATTGATTTGGCCAAAATATGTAATTAGGGCATAATTAGTGGGTGGGGGACCGATTGAGACGTAATTAGTATATGTAGCGGACCAATTGAGCCAAAAAATAAAAAATAAAAAATGACTGATTTGGCTTTTTTGTAAAAAAAAAGGGGGGGACTATATTGGCTTTTTTTTCCATAATCTATTTTACCCCCTTATCATTACTGAAGAAAACACGCAGGATTTCAAGAAAAGTGAGAAGCCTCAACATTTTGGTTGAAATTTTTGTTGGTTTATGTTTAGAATGATCAAACAAGAAGCAAGGCATTCAGCCATGACTAGCCGAACATTACCCTTGTCGTTGTGCCAACAATTCCTAGCTTCCTGTATGGCCAATAACAATTGAACAAGAGTTGATTTAAGGCTTTAAACTTCCATTCGGTCGGTCATCCACCATTGAACATACTAGTATATCTCGTGATCAGCCCTTGGCCGAAGAAGTACAGGCTGAAAGCTTAAATGTTAAATACCATTTTCTGTTTCATGGTTCTCTATCCCTCCTTGATTGCTTCAGTTTAGCCATTGTTAGTAACCATTCTTGAAACCAAAACAGTTGCTCATATAAACAAAGATAATAAACACGAAAAATAAAAAATAAAAAATTCTTGTTCTACTTTTTGAGGTATCTACAATTATTTGTGAGACCCTGGTGATTATGGTGGTTTTTAGATTTGGTTTATGGTTTACAAGCATTGGAGATCTGTGTGTATAGAGATGGATTTTTTGGTTTTTGGATCAAAATGGGGTGTATATAGCGGTGGCCTAAATCTGAATTTGGAAAATAGAATGACAAATACTATTGTGGAAGCAATATAATGTTGGATAACATCAACACGAAAACAGAGCAGAAATAAATTACAGATCTCATCTACTCTAAAATATATTCTCAGTTTAGCATTAGAGTAAAAGAAAAATGTTTCAAAACTTTAGAAATTCATTAATAACCACCACAATGGCAAAACACCAAAAAAAACAGTTCACCTACATAAAAGAAAATAGTCTACTTCTCAGATGAGTTTGGTCCCCTCTTCTTCCCAAAGCCAACCACTGCAAGCAAGGAAAAGAATCAACCCATAAATCATGGCCAATAAATCAAACTATGTCAAGTTAACATCAACCAATGAATGAACTTCTCATAAACTCATGTTTAGGAAACCATATATGCAATCAACAAATTCCTCATACACTCATGTTTGTGAAACAGGGTTAGCTGTAAGAAATAAAGTTAGAGGAGGGAAAATTGCAACCTTCACAATGTCATTAGTAGATAATTAAATGGGTTAAAAAGGTTAAAACATGGTAGGTACTGTATTTTATTAGTTATAACCATATCTGAAGCATTTTTTTTTTTTTTTGATAAACATGGAATTCAAAACCACCCTAAGGTAAATAAGAGTGGCATAGAGGGCTGATGGGGATCGAACCCCCCGACCTACATGTTGAAAGGTGAAGGATTCACAATTCAGTCAACCCCCGATCCCCAGAAGCAAGTTAATTGATTTAATGGATGTGATAATTTATGAATAAATGAGAGGCTATAATTAATTGACTTGGTTTTTACTTGCTACCAAATCACAAGTAGTTTTCAAACACAACTTTTAGTAAATTAAGGAAATTTTTTAATCATCATTTTAGTTGATCAAATTCATAACTGTGAAGAAACAGATATAGAACTAAACCAATCCCAGGATTTCCTATCTGGGAAATCCAGCTATTCATGGACTGTGAGAACTCAGAGGCAAACGATTCTAGGAGAATGGTTCGTTGGGATTGATGTAGATGGACAATTTCCCATGAAAAGTATAGAGAGTTTTCTCCTCACAGGAACACCGACTTGTTCAAGGTTTTGCCTATGTTAATGGCACAAATCAATTATTCGAAAAAACAGGATCTAATTCAGATTCGGACCTTGTTTTTAATCAAAGAGTAATAGGACACACTAATCAAACACAGTCAGTTGCTGCAATGAAGGCATTATTTACCAAAATCAAAAGCAACACAAAAGCTATGCTACACGTATCATAATCCGCATATTAACGAATTCAGGAAACAAAAAAAAAAAAAAAAAAAAGGAAGAGTATTAGAGTTTTACCTGCAGTGACGAAACGGCGATTGTACTGCATACGCTTGTGGGCACGTCCTCGGGGCTTCTTCTTCTTATCCTGCTTCGCTACCTTGGGCGTCTGGCCCCTCACCTTTCCGGCACGAGCCAATGATCCGTGCACCTTACCTGAAAATCCATTCACAAATTAAACCGACACACGATCGAAGTATGTCGCTAATTGACAGCAGCAGCATCAATCAGACTCACCCATGGTCGATTGATTGGTTCCTCAGGAGCACGTCGACAGGTTCTTCGGCAGGTCGCGCGAGCGTGAATTCCGAGCTGGGATCAACGATTTGGGGATTAGGGTTTTTGAGCAATGGCTTTGTAAATGGGCCGTATAAGGGTTTAATACATAGAAAGCCCAAGTTTATATTAGGTTTGAGCCCAGTTTCTTTTTAAAATAGAAACCCAAATCAAATGATAAATCCATCAAAACCCAATACCCAACCAGGCTCCAATGTGGTTCTTTTCCTGTAACTCCTTTGAGATTTTACAGTTGCAGCTACATGGTAAAAAACGTTGTTCACAAATGGCAGAGGATCTGATCATTCATCAATACTTGATTCTTAACAGCCTCAACTGATGTCGTCCATTGAGTCACAGTTAAAATTTGTATAAACTGATCATTCTCCAATCTGTTTGATAACTTGATAATTCAGACATCAAGCACAGGTAATAAAGTGATTTCACATCACAAAGTTCATTACACAGTTGTTAGCAGTTTAGTACTTATAATAATAACTGTTGAAGCTATCATCATCCCCCTGCTTGAGATTTGAGACGGCACTTTTGAGCTGAAAAATCAATGAACCGTTGCATTGCCATTTGCCCAAATCAATTTCCAACAATTCAAGAATAAAGATCATTCTTAGGGCTTAGGCTGAGCTAGCTGCAGCAACTACTGCATGTGCAATTGTAGGCAGTGGCGGACCCAAGTACAGGCTGGTAGGGCTCCAGTCCTACCTCAATTTTTTTTTAAAAAAAAATTATATTATTATAGTTATAATCATTATTCAATTATTTAAGTTTAAATTAATGCATAAAATTGATCTTTCATTCCTTCAAGACTTTAGTGCATTCAACACCTCTCTCTACCCCATTTTATCTGCCATCACCAGCAGCCTCCTTTCTTCCTTTTCGCTCGGCACACCGGCAGCCATCGCAGGCCAACGAAAACCTATTTCTTGGTAACTCACAATTGACAGTAAGATGATATCATGATGAGAATGTGAGGCCTAAAATGCCACACGTGATGTTTGGCCTTCGTAACTATGGAACTCTCTTGTTCTGCAATTCCTTAAACAAATGAGGCCTACCTATCAAAAAATCCTGGATCCGCCACTGATTGTAGGGAATGAGGGGTTTTTGTGATATAGCATTAAAATTGTGACGGTCGAAATCATTTTTATGATGATTATATTTTTTTAATATTTTTTCACTTTACATAGTAGTAGATTCAATCCATCATAGAAAAAAATAATTGAGACATCATCAATGCACCGTTGAAGGGGAAATGTGTATCCTAATTCTGTTGCATATCTACACATATGTATAATGTTTTAGGTAATAAATTAATGCATCACAAAAGATAAATACGTTAAATATAATTTATAAAAATTATTTAACATAAATATGAAATGAGGGAGAAGATAAGGAGGGGGAGAGAAGGATAATTATGTACAAATTTTATACCTAATAATGGAAATAATGATGTACAAATTTACAAAAGATAACACCTCATTGCAAGAAACTGAAGTGTTTAGAATATAATTTAAATAATTATGTACAAGTTTTATACCTAATAATGGAAATAAAACGCTTTAATGATGCAATTAGTCTATTTTTTAAAAAGATTTCTAGATAATTTTCTTATTTTTAAATTCCCCAATATGCCAAGATATGCAACAACTTTTGCATGTACCATTTCCACACACCACAGAATACTTAAAGAAATAGTAATGGTAATAATAACGAAATAAACTAAAATAGGCATCCAACCTAATCAAAATTTGATTTTCTGATGAGCAAAAAAAAAAATTTGATTTTCTGGGTACAAAATCAAAACTTGAATTTAGTAATAAAATAAATTAAAAATTTAGATAATCTTATATAATCGTTCCCTTTTCCTAGTTTTGACTCCGCTTTCGTAATTCCTGAAATTATGTACCCTTTCCTTGTTTTCTCACTGGACAAATATCTATCTATCTATGGGATATAAATTGTTACTTCGCTTCCATTTATGCTTTTACAACCCTAAAACCCTAATTTTGCACCTCTCATAGACTGAAGAACAAATGTCAGCTGATCAGCCGCCGCCGGCATTGGATGGCCTCGCAATCAACGACACCGTACAAGAGGCTAACTTTTCTCAACGTGTTCCGATTCAGTCCATCTTGGGTCGGCCGGACGAGGGCGCCGGATTGGCTGGTCAGAAAGTGCGGATTGGTGGATGGGTAAAGACCGGACGGGAGGCGGATAAGTCGCGGTTCGCCTTTCTGGAGGTGAACGACGGATCCTCCCCAATGAACCTGCAGGTTATCGTGAAGGCGGAACTCTACCGGTTGGCCGACGTTGTTGCCACCGGCACGAGCGTTCACGTGGAGGGGTTGCTGAAGACGCCGCCGGAGGGGGTGAAGCAAAAGATCGAGCTTGAGGTTGAGAGGGTTATTGATGTTGGGACTGTGGATCCTCTGTCGTATCCCTTACCCAAGACGAAATTAACGCTTGAGCGAATTAGGGAAACTGTCCATCTTCGCTCCAGGACCAACGCGGTATCATTTTTGCTCGCTTTTTGTGTAATTGGGTGAATTTGTTGTTTGCAAGTCCTGTTAGATTGGGAGTTTGTTGCTTCATTTCTTTGCTTTGCTTTAATGTCAATTGGCGGGATTGCTGTTCTGTCTATGCCTGTTGTTTTAGTATCTAATATTCTAATATAGGAAAACCATAACCTTGGAATATGAGGAGAATGTTTTAACCTGTTCTATTACAAAGGAATGTTCTTTTCCCAGAGTGGAAAGCCCTGCGATTCTTTTGAATTTGTTGTTCAATTAGGAACCTTGCTTAGTGTTATCTAAAAGAATTGCATGAAGTCCCTCGGGTTCTGCTCATAATATCGTGCTTATTTATATCCTGTATGAAGTATATGACTTGGGAGATCTGCATTTATGTACCAGTGAGCATTGCCTACATAATTTTTAGGGGCACAAAGGAGGTTGCTTTATGTCTACATTTAGTTTTCCAACATTTTCGTGTTCATCATGTATGATGATTCCCCTCTACATATGCATTCAAGCATTGGGTTACCTGCTTCATTTATGCATGCCGCTGGTATGGATCAACTGAAATAAATTATTGCTTTTGTGACATAGATCTCTGCCGTCGCTAGGATTCGCAATGCGTTGGCGTATGCTACCCACACTTTCTTCCAAAAGCACGGTTTCCTTTATGTGCACACTCCAATTATCACAACAAGTGATTGTGAGGGCGCAGGGGAGATGTTTCAAGTCACAACATTGCTCAATGATGCAGAAAAGTTAGAGAAGGATTTGAAATCTGCAGACAGTGACATAAAGGCTGCTGAGCTTGCTATTGAGGAGAAAAAAGGAGCACTTGTTGAGCTTAAATCTGCTAAAGCAAGCAAAGCAGATATTAAAGTGGCTGCTGGTGAGATTGAAAAGGCTATAGAGAACCACAAGAATTTAGGGAACAGAATTAAGCTGGCAGAATCATGTAGGTCTAGTGGTTTCCTTCCAAAGAAGGATGGGAAGATTGATTATGGTACCGACTTTTTCAAAAGACAAGCATTCCTGACTGTGTCAGGCCAACTGCAGGTTGAAACATATGCCTGTTCACTCAGTAGTGTGTATACCTTCGGGCCAACATTTCGGGCGGAGCATTCTCACACTTCAAGGCATCTTGCTGAATTTTGGATGGTGGAACCTGAAATTGCATTTGCAGATCTGAAGGTGTGGCCATTACACTTTTACATGCATTTTTGCAAATGACTGTTGATATAATTGTTTTTGTACATTTTTTCAATGTAGGAAAGGATATGACACAGCTTGAATTTTTGCAGGATGATATGAACTGTGCAGAGGCATATGTGAAATTCCTTTGTCAGTGGCTACTTGACCATTGCTATGATGATATGGAGTTCATGACCAAATTTATCGATAAATCTGCTATTGAACGACTTAAAATGGTTGCAAGCTCCCAGTTCCATAGGGTAACGTACACGGAGGCTGTAGCTATTCTCGAGGAAGCAGCTAAAGTAAAGAAATTTGATAATAAAGTAGAATGGGGGATAGATTTAGCCTCTGAACATGAAAGGTAAACTTAGTACTGTATGCCTCTGTTTTTTGGCACTCAGTGTGTTGCTTTTTAACATATGTGTGGCTGGTGTTGTTCTCAAATTGATATTTTTCAGATACTTGACTGAAGAGAAATTCAAGGCGCCTGTTATTGTTTATAACTACCCTAAAGCAATTAAAGCATTCTATATGAAAGTCAATGATGACGATAAAACCGTTGCTGCAATGGATGTCCTTGTTCCAAAGGTCCAGCCTCTATCTCCCTTACATGCAAATACATTTTTCCCATGTAGAATGAAAACTCACCTATAATTGTTTGGGCTTGCTCTTTAGGTTGGAGAACTAATTGGTGGAAGCCAAAGAGAAGAGAATTATGAAGTTCTCAGGAAAAGGTAATGTAACCATTTATAACATTACAATTATGTTAGCCTGTCAATCAATTCCATGTTTCTTCTATCCTGATCAATACATTAATGAGTAGTATTCCGAGGGAAATGGTTTTTGATATTCCTTCATCTTTTAGGATACTGGACGTCGGTCTTCCTCTCGAGCCATATGAGTGGTATCTTGATCTGAGGCGCTTTGGGACAGTGAAGCACAGTGGATTTGGCCTTGGATTCGAGCGGATGATTCTCTTTGCTACTGGTGTGGAGAACATTAGAGACGTCATCCCCTTCCCCAGATACCCTGGAAAAGCTGACCTTTGAAGTCGTTCCCAATACCCAGAGAGATTTTGAAAGATAGTAGCTACACACTATTGATTTCATATTCAGTAAAAATGTCAAGGTTTCAATATTTGCATATGCTTTTTTTTTTTGGGGTAAATTATTTATGATTTGTGTATGATGAAGGATGTTCTTATTACCAGGCATGGCAATGTACTGTTGTATGCCCCTTGCTTTCATTTCTAATTTAAGAAAAATGTACCTCAGCCTTATATTAACACGCTTCCTATTCCTAAATGAATGTCTCCTACCATATTGAAATGTTACTTTTTTAGTATAAAAGAAATCACTATATATTCCCATGACAAATTTATCTCAGGTACAAGTTTATTTAAAAGAATGTTCAACTGCAAAACAGTACTTCCTCCCTGTCTTTTTAAGTGTAACACTTTTTTTTTGGTGTTTCATAATAAATGTTATATTATCATATATAGAATACTTTTCCACTAAAGTACTTTTGTTCCTTGCATTAAATCCTATGTCATTTCCTTACGTTACACTTATTTAAAAACTGAGGGAGTATTATGCAAATTTATCTCAGGTACAAGTTTACTTAAAAGATTGACTAATTATGCAATCTTTTTTTTATATATATAATCATTCACACCTATATATCGGTAAAAGTGTGTGTGAATCTAAGCCACACGAATTATAAAGGCATAAAGGGTTGGCAAAAGTGTGTGAGAACCTAAGCCACACAAATTATAAAAGCCATAAAGGGGAGGGATAGGGTGGCTTAAGCCACACAAATTATAAAAGCCATAAAGGGGAGGGATAGGGTGGCGGGTGCAAATCGAACCCCTAAGGTTAAAAGGCATGGGACAAAACCACTGGATCAAGTTTCATTCTCCGACTATCATGCAATCTTTGAAGCCAATATTAAATTAATTTATTATCCCAGCCCATATATTTTCTCCAGCTTAGGATTTTTTTATTTTTATTTTTTAAAAAAAACATGCGACCAAAGAGAACTAGAGCGACACATAAATCATAATATACTGAACACGGAGAATGCAAGAGATCACAGTTGCAGCTAGCGTTGGAATACCATAGCATTTTTTCATTTTTTTAGTAATTCCATGTATCCTCAGGTTTCATTAAGTTCAAATCTAATCTCTCACGTATGAACAATGAAGGCTTGAATAAATTATTCTTATTATTAATTAAAATTAGTGACTTAATATCCATGTAAATATATTTACGGGATGGGAACTTGCCAATTGAATATTTATAGAATAAAACAATTGTTAATCCGAATACAATTTGAATGGAATCACCAATTGAACAAAACCCTAATTGTAGCCACTTTCGAAAAGATGGAAGTGGAAAACCAACAACTATATAAGAACCCGGGAGACTCCCAAGTTCAATTGTCATTTGGGTCGTGGCCATGACAATTTTGGAGACCAACACTGAATTCTTACCTCGATAAAACTTCCCACTCCCCAAAATCTGGTAGTTGCCAGAAAAGCCGCTGTAAAAGAAATTTTACAGACGTACTAGAAGAGAGAGTCATGGAGGCAAAGTACCTAAAAGAAACACTAAAGAACTAAAGTGGGGATACACAAATTAAATCCACCACCAAGCCCTAACAGTCTTACACAATCCATCATCATAAACAAAAAGCTACAATAAAAACCTATCAAAAACATCGTTATCTTTATATCCAAAACAAATCCCAAAGCATATGGATCATCCCCAATGATATGATCCTTCATGGTATGGTACAAGTACAACATTATTAGCAAAATCTATAGCATCTCTGGTAAATCATCACATAGTATAAGCTAAAATTTGAGACTCTGTAACTGTCAGCTAGTGTCCTTTTACGAAGCTCGGGTAATGCGGATTCGGATTAATAACTATTTTACATTTACATCAAGGATGAATAATATGAGAATGCAATATGAGACACAAAACAGTTTGAATCAGGAAAAAATTCCATTGGGTTCCAAAAAGTTCTCTACCTCGAACAAACCACATCTGGAGCAATAAATGGCCCATCTTTCAAACTTTGTACTCTAGTCCTGATTAAAGAATTGATGTGCTTTAGGAGGATGAGGATGATGCTGATCTTTGACAGTAACGCCATAGAGTGAAACTCAAAACTGCTGAACCTGCGACGCCTAACAAAATCTGCAGCAACAAGAGGAGAATGGAAAATCAAATAAAAGATCTGTGTACGTTGAGAATAAGCAATTCAGGGATCAAGTTTGAGAAATAGTGCATTTTTCTTCCCATGTCTTATCCCAAGCAAACTTTCCAAGAAGGGAATAAATCATTTTATGTAGTACTTACCTTAGTTTCACTGGAGCTAATGAGTGATTTTAGCCTCTTGAAACGGGATGACTGAGGCATCAGAATTACTACAGTGTACTGCTTATCGCACGGAAATGGTATAATTCTTTGTAATGCCAATTGAGCTGTTGCCAGAGTTAAAGCATTTCTTACTCCGGTGCGTCCCTCATCATGCATCTATAAGCATAACCACAAATATATGACATATGGAATATCAAAAACTAAGCGCCATAAAGTGAAATATCATAAGACAAATGTGGAATTAGAAAAGAAAATGTTAAATCCTGTGTCCGACAATTTGACAACACATGAGTTTGGTAATTGAGTGCATTAGAGCTCAGAATCTGAGAGTCAGAAATAAACAAATATTGTACCTTCATCGTCATGAAACCTCTCTTCATTAAAATGAAGAGCATAGGTGGTAACCAAATATGGAAGCAACTATGAGAGTTTCATACCTACTAATAAACCTATTTCATTTATATAACACTGTTCTCAATTTTACGCAATCATATCATGCATATAGCCATATGCTTGCGTTGAAGAATTTAACATTTAATTAGTTCTACAAGTGGACCAATAGATTATACCTTGAAACAGGCACCAACATCACCAGAATAGATCCTTGATTGGTAGCTGCGTAAAATCCTCTCCAACCAATAATAGTTCTCCTAGAAGGCACAATAAACATCAGCACATTGAGCAGGATTCAGTCAACAAGTAACTTCAGACGAACTCATTAAATTTTTACTATAAAACAATTCTAGGTCATTTGGGATATGGAAGAACATCCCAAGAACTTATTCCCCTTTTCTGTAAAGCACAAAATACAGATGAAAACAAAATACGGTATTTCTGTATTATTTAAAATGATCCACAAATTACACCTGTAATCCATTTTCATGGGCCCGTTGCTCAATTTCAAGGATGGTAGAAACATCACTATCAGAAGGACCTTCCTCTTGAAGGCGCAGAATTTCATCCAAGGTAAGATTAACCTATACATTAGCTTGAGATATGAGCTACTAACTCAATTTAAGTGAAATGGGTGAAGCAGAAGAAACTCACCAGTGTAGATGAGATTTCAGGATCACATGAAAAATTAACACTTATATCTCCACGAATATTACCCACTCTTGAAGGTTTGTTGCCACCAAGGAACACCGAAACTCCAGCAGAGTAAATCTGGCAAATTAAGGGTTTTTTAGTGACATATTAATTCATAAATGTAGTGCAGATCACATGATACATAATTACATGCTTGCACCTGTCCATGCTTAAAACGGAGAACTTGCAGAATCTTTGTCTCAAGAAGCTTGCTCATTAACCCAGTCAAGTGAACATCTTCCATCTAAAAAACACAAGAGTATGAACACTAGATGAAGCAATACAATTCCTCATTCTGTACTAAATTCAATCAAGATATTAAAAAAAAAAAATGTGAGTCGTACCATATGTTCATTCTTAAGTTCAACAGGAAAGCACAGCTGGACTGAGCACTGGGCTTCCACCATGGGGCTCCGAACAACTTCTCTACAAGTATATTTATTATTTCAGCATATATGTAGGTTTTTACAGCATAGGCAAAATTCTTAAGCATTTATATATATCAAGACTTGAAGGAAAACGTAGACAGGATCACAGGGATACAACTTAAATTTTGTCCCTAACAAAAAGTTCCAGCTTACTTTGGACAAAAAAAGAAAATAATCACCAGTAACAGTGAAACTATTCTCATTTGCTGATTAATTACAGGCATTACAAAAGACTTCGTCCATTTCTAGACTCTCAAAAGAAAGTGAAGACATCTGCACTACCTGATCACAGTGGAAGGAAAAGTAAATGGTAAACCTTTGAGCTCGTCGCGCTTGAAATTCATAATTGGACTGGGAGGTCTTGGGATCCCTCCCTGCAACAAAAACATTTGAAATATGTAAAGTTTTGTGTGTTTGTATGTGCCTTTGGGTGTTTCTTCTTTTTTTTTTTTTTCTTTTTCTAAATAAAAGAGCTTTTGGAGGAAACATACCACTTACCAGATACTGTAGTATTAAAGGACAGGCAATGCCAGGATCGATATTCCCAACGACAACAACAGTAAAAGTTGAAGGATCCTTGAAACAGTTGTTGAAATATTCACAAGCCTTGAAGGGATCAACTTTCCGTAGATCGCTAATCTTAATTGGCTGAAAGGGGAAAAATCAAGTTCTTTTGGATATACAAATTCTTATTAATAACCGCAGAAGGTAGATAGCTTACCCTGAAAAAGTAGGAATTTCCATAATTGATTTCCCTCACACGGTTGGAAAATGCAGTATAAGGATCCCTCTCCTGGGCACGAACAGATTCTTCAGCCATCTGCATCACTATTTTCACATCTTCCTCCCCTGGTTGTACATTTGTCACAAAAAGTTGATATACCAACTGGGGGAAGAGAACAGATGTAGAAAGGAAAGGATTAGTTGGCATAATGTGCTCATATACAGTGAAAAGTTAATACTACAATGATTATTAGATGAAGTTCTATATAGTATTATAGTTCTGGCATCCATGCTTCTTCCCATGATAAAACTAACCTAAAAATACGGTTGGCGAAAAGTAGAAACTTTGTTGATAATGTTAGATAGTAATCTACAATAGAGCACCTGAAGCACCTAAAATGCTCCCTACACAGATCACCCTACAGCAAAATCCTTGACGTACAAGATCATTAGGAGAAGATAAATTTCCAGATAAACAAGATAGACATAATAAAATCAACTCCACAATACTTGGTTTGGTGCTCTATTCATCTACTGGTCAAAACGCTGGGCTATAGACATTGATAAATCTAATTCTCCATACTGCTAAGGTATTTTTCACAATTT
Organism: Hygrophila difformis; assembly: GCA_030278955.1. Taxonomy (NCBI): domain Eukaryota; kingdom Viridiplantae; phylum Streptophyta; class Magnoliopsida; order Lamiales; family Acanthaceae; genus Hygrophila; species Hygrophila difformis. Next base: position 1,652,952 of record JAOANR010000010.1, read on the forward strand.
CGTTCCTACTAGACTTTGGTGCATAATTGTAACAGAGCATCAGAAATCAAGCAAGGGGGTAAAAAGTAGATCCAATAACATCATCCTAACAAGTACAAGATTTTAAATCTAGAAGTCGGTAGTAGTTTTAACTTTCAAAACTGAAGAGAAAATTCAACACAATCCTTCCCTATTAGAAATCTGGATTTAAGACTCACAAATACCAAAGCTAAAACATTTACCGAAAGTTACCAAAATTGAACAGACCTGCAAAGCAGTTTCCAAATCTGAAGGTGAACAATCACCAGAGAAGCTTCTCATATATGCCCCCAGACTTGTGCCTACTTCAGCTCGTTTACCAGCAAGCATATCTGCGAGCACTGAAGGTCTATGACCAAACACACCAATTTCACCAGCAATAGTGGGACCCATTGAGCAAGAGAAATATTCACACTCTTGGAGTTCAGATAAACCTCCATATGAGAAACCTGTGAATAATACCTGTTTTAAACAAAGTGTTAATATTTTTTTGTTGAACAGCCTATAATAGGCTAGGAAAGGGTGGGGGCCCATGCCACACAAATTACAAAGGGATAAAAGGGGAGGGATAGGGCCTGGGTGGGGAATCGAATCCCAACCTATGGTTGGGAGTCGGGGACTTGACCACCAGGGTAAGTCCCCATCCCCAAACAAAGTGTGAATATTAAGCTAGATTTATATCAACCAACAACTAGCATTTAGACTTTCAATTTTCAAAGATTGGATATCATCAAAACTTCTGGGACAAGAAGTCATTTGTAGATTTTGGCAAGATGAAGCCACAAGGTCATTTTTTTTCATGTCCAGAAGACAAAAGGTGTTAATTTAATAACTTAAGAAAGTATAAGACAGAGATAAAATATCTTGCATGGGAAGTTGTTTACATTTGATACTTCAACAGAGAAAATTAGAGTGTCTAGGGCATGCTTCCAGATAGAATGAAGCATCTAAACCCAACATCGATTATGCTTCTCACAAGCATGCATCAATCTAGGAATTTACAGCCTTTTATGAACAGCTGCAAAATGGCACAACGTGCCATTCAAACTACATGAAGGTTAAAAGTAACAGATATTTGGCAACACCCAAACCAATCACATGTATACAAGGAATTTCCTTCTTTTTTTTTTCTCTTTTGCATTTCTCTCAAATATTTTATAACCAGAGCGAACTGCATTCCTTTGTTTAATTTCGTTTTTTGAGTTTTGAAAGAACTTGCGAAATTCTAAAACAGTGAATTGCATATTAACTGCATAATTGATAGAAGCTCAAATTTCATAACTTGCAAAAAAACCTGTAACTAATTCACCTGGTCATCAAAGAAATCAGTGCATTTATAGCAAACTCGCATGCCATTTGAAAGAATCAACTCAGTTGCACCAATACTGGAATACTCAAACTGTTCGGTCACATGACTGAAACAAAAACAAAGACGATCAAAGTCTACAGAATATTTCGCAATGTAACTCCCTAGATCTTACTGATAACTATTGTAAGGATTAAATTTAGAGCAAACAATGAAAACAACTCAAAAATAAATAATCCATTTCTTCATGTCTAGGTTTTAGTTTATTTTATTTTTAGACAACCTAAAATCCATAAGAAAAATAAATTCTCTCGTTATACATGTACATACACCAGTATCACTGCTTTGTGGCTCCATTAGTTGGTGACCAATCAATAACTTACTTTCCAAAATTAATGCTAGGGATAGATGAACAAAGTTTTCTTTGATAAAACACCAGAAATCACGATAGCGCATTTTGATTCAAGTTAGAGATGCTTCTTGTTTTTGGAACTGAAGGGGAAGGTAATTAAATCTTACCCTGGATTTGGCTGTGTGCTTATAATTTCTTTTGGGATACTTTCATCATCCCAAGGAGAAATGCTTCTTTCTTCTTCAAACGTGTTGATTCTTGAAACAACAGTTCTCATATCATCAACAGTTGCAGCAGCTTGAGGTTCAATTGCTTTAATAACACAACTACATGATGTTTGGAAATTCTCTGAATAGTTTGATACTTCAGTAGCCGATATATCTACCATAGAAGGGGATAAAGAGTAATAAAAAATTATGAGTAAGTATTATCTATTATGTAGGAGCAGTCAGTAAAAGAAATACAAAACACTGACTTGGTAGAAGAGTTTTGTGAAGTTGTGCTTCATATTCAATTCCAACAACAGGTTCATTTCGAAGAAAATGCTGTGCATGAAAAGAAATGCATGAGACCCAACAAAAAAACCAAAGCATTGTTAGGATAAATATTAGTTTATTAGACATGTGTGCATGTGTGTGGAGAGAGAGAGAGAGCGAGAGAGAGAGAGAGAGTTACCTGGATATACTCATCTCGCAAATTGGTAGATTGCATCTGATCACGCTCTAGGTAAGCAGATTCCATCTCTGACATTAAAAGAGCACGGGCAACAGATATTTCACGCTCAGAAAACCCATGTATACGGACCCTAGCAACCTGAAAATCCATACATAAGAAAAGCAAAGAAATAGCAATTTGATTCATCAAGGTAAAGGACACACCTCAGTCAGCATTGATTCAAGTGCAGCAATGGTTCCATTTTGCTTGCAGGAAGAAGTCATTATATAGGCCTTTGTTGGACGAACAAGAACATCAGCTGCTGCGGAGCAAGAAAAGTACGGCGGATCCTTCTTACGAGACAGTTTAAAGAACCTCTGATTCAAAGCATGAAAGAACATGGATTCTGCCAGTAGATTCCTGTAGTCTTTCACAGTTTTCAGCTCATCCACAGAGACCTTGCAACTGATCATCACTGCCGACTGACAAATTAGTTACTAATTTTAGTATAGGCCAAAAATTCAAATGCCACAACATAGTCTGTTGAAACGGATTTGGGGCAGGGCAATAAAAGACAAGGAATCCAGTGTTCACCCCTGCAGCTTCAGATTCAACAAAGCTTGAAAAGCGTGGTTCTACATGTGAAGGCACTGTGAATTGGGGTGTAATTGGGGGGTCAAGTGCTGGAACCTTATCTTCAAAATGATTTTTTATCAATTCCACCACGCCCTGCAAAGAAATAGATAAGGAAAACAGAGAGAAACCTATTAATCTTGAGACTGACTGGATCTCTGCAATAGAAATAGAATAAAAAAAAAATTCACCTGTGTATCAGGAAAGTCTCCCACTGCAATCAAAGCCATATTATGTAAATGGTACCACTTCTTGTAGAAATTCTTCACAGTCTCAGCAGATACAGTTCGGATCACCTTTTCCAGTCCAATGGGCAAACGTTCTGCATACTACAAAGAAGGAAATCAAATCTTCCACAAAAGTTAGCGTAAATACTCAATTTTATTGGCCTTAGTCTATCAAGATTCCAACTTTCAACACAAAATATCAAAAAACAGGGAAGGTAGTTTCATCATCAAAAAGGTCTTACCTTTGAACCCTCCATCATGAGAACCCAATGAGCGTCTTGCATCCTTCCATTAGCATTTCTGCTTCCTCTATACTCTTCGAGGACAGCTCCTCTTTCTTTTTCCAAATCATCAGCTGATACACGAACCTGTGACACATTACAAGATCGCCTCAGAAAAGGGTCATATTTCAGCAAATGAACACAAGAAACATATACCTCAGAGCTGAACTCTGCCAACACTGAAATGGCCTTAGATAATAGTTCAGGCTTGTCAACAGGAACAAATAACTCATAAACAGTTTCATCAGCTGAAGTTACAGCATTTTGGCAGGCACCAAATTCAGCCCCAATGCTTTCAAGAAATTTGACAATGTCATGATTTGAATACTTTTTAGTAGCACTGAAAGCTAGATGCTCAACTATATGTGCAACTCCACGCTCTTCTTCTTCTTCTAAAACTGAACTGCCATGAACAACAACTAAGCTTGGTAAATGCATCAAATTGAGAAGAGGTGAACCAATCTTGAACTACTGGTGTCAGCTTACAAATAAGCGGGAGTAAGTGAGATGTTTTGTCAAATTAATTCCCACTAGAAGTATCCATCCTTGCAGTACAGTATATAATTGCACTGTCAAGGCTCAATAGAAATTATAAGACAACTATGAAATACATGCAACAACGGGATCATGCTTAAGGAGCTCTCTCTGAGACTCTCTCATCAGCATAAATGGACACAAAAATGGCACTCTCAGACCTACATGTGTTTTCCTTAGCAAAGGTTTTATGCCGAACTACTTCTTTCCCACTTCTGTAATGTCTGTCAATGTTGGGACCGTAAACAAGAGTAAATTGTCCAATTATTGGTGGAGAATTAACATGGATTAACAGAGATGGCATCAAAGTGTGGCAGGCCATGACTTGTAAAAATTCAATCAGTAACCAAGCATTGTATCTTGAAATGGAAAGTTTGGACTCTCACTTTCCACATAAACTGGAGGGATGCATAAATAAATTTGCAGTTACGGATCTGGTTCACAAATGGACAGCCTTTTGCATTAATGATTAATTGTTATTCTTTTTCGGAAGAAATGGATCTTCTCATTAAGCTCTTCCATTTGAATATTTGATGAAAAAAATAATCAAATAACTCATGATAGCAATATAATGCAAAAGTGTCTCACCGAAATATCCACTATATAGCATGTACAATACCTCTTCACAATCTATTTAGGATGGGGATATCATATTCAAAAAATTTTGTATGTAAATTTTGTTTCTTCATTCTATACAGTCTGCAATTTATTTATGCTCAAATTTTCATACTCAAGCGGACAATAGTGTTTGTATAAGTTCATACCAGGTAAATATATATAGTAAACAGACCAATAAGCAATAGCTTGAGAAGTGCCTAGATGGCAGTTGTTATCCATCAAATTGGAGCATAGATCACTAATAATTCAATTTGATACATCGATGTGCATGCTTTGAGGTTAAGAGCTGTAGCATTAATAACACAGGCATTAGAAATAAAACTCTTTGAAGCCTGTAAACTCTTTCCAACATAAATATTTCTCCTTTTCCCAATATTTGATTATCTTCTACTTGCTAGTTTCTTATTTTCATATAGAGAATGGAGTTTGTCTGAGCTCAACTCAAGTCACCTATCAAGGCAGGCCAACAATGCATCCAAAGCAAGCTAACAGTAGTCAAGAAGATAGTACAGACCACTGAATCATGAATCATTGGCCTGCCATTGTTTTGATATAGTTGACCAACTTAGTGAATTGATGCCAGTGTTAGTAAGTATTAAAGCAGGCAATCATGAGGAAAGTTCATCGAGCAAAACTTCTTTAGGGGAACTAGCTTTCTTCTGTAAATTCGTTTCTACTTTTTCAGCAATTTGGTATGTTTTCTGCTTGCTGATTTTCTCTCCTGTGCCAGGAAAAAATCTTGTTTGAGTCCGTTAGAGTAGTTTATCAAGTCAACATGCCAAGATATATTAAAAAGCAAACTACTCTAGCCATGATCGAATTAGGACAGCCCACTAGCTCATAAGTGATAAAGGGATTTATTCCAAAATGCGTCTAAAAATTAAAAAGCAATTAATTGAGGAGCATTAGGCACGAATCTCCTCGAAGCCAAGATAGTGCGGGAATATCATTTTCGTAAAATTGCACAAGGGATGACTCAAAGAAATTTTCTTTTTGCCCTAAAAGTATATAAATCAAACGAGAATCACAAAATCCCCATAAAGTATCCACTATCCATAATTCACATCATCCCAAGAACTCACCCCCAACTTCCAATCTAATTAAAATCGACATTAAATTCCCGTGTAGCAGAAAATATAAAAACCACATTTCACAGTACCCAACTTTGAAGAATGTGGGCCGATGGCGAGGGAATGAAAATTGATTAAAAAAAAAAAAAAAAAAAAAACAATGAGCAAAACTAATTGATGCACACAAAAATACATCGCGTACCCAACCCGAATGGCGAGAGCCAGAGCGGCCCTCATTTTGGGCTTGGAATTAATGCGCACGTAGTAGGTGAGTCCATTGGTGAGGCGTCCATATTCAGCGCCAAACGGAACGTCGGCGAGGGCGTCGTCCTCATTAACGGCGACGAGTTTGAGGGAACGAAAGCGCTGCTTGCTCTTGCTCTTGCTCAAGATCTGGGGGGGTTCTCCACCCAACAAATCCATGCTTGGAATTTGGGAAGGTCTTCCAATTCTGGGTGCGACTGGATTTTGAGGAAAAGACGGAAAAGTAGAAGTACTCTATTATAGTGAGATATCCCTACCAATTACAAACAAGTAACAATAAATAAATAATACTACTACTGCCATACCACCTTACCTCATTGTTTTGCAATACATTCTTTTCGTCCCTTTGTTTTGTTTTTTGTTTTATTTTTTCTAAACAACATTTATGTATATTATTTTATGATTAATAAAATAATAATAATAAGAAGAAGAAGAAGAAATTAGATAGCCTTTGATTTTTAAATTCAGCTTGGACTTTTATTTATAATTTGCATTTTCTAATTAAGTTTTTGATTCTTCGTTTCATTTTTCGGAAAATTCAAGAAAAACCCACCAAAATTTTCAAAATTTAAGATAGGTACTCAATTGAATTTTTCTTTAAGAGAATAAAACTTTTAGGTACTAAACTTAAAGTTCCTATTGTTGGAGGGTATATATCTCCAAAAACCCCTTCATTTTTTTAATGTGCATTTCCTAATTAATTGTTAGTAATTATCAAACAGGAATATAAATATTTTTTAAGAGATTGCAACTCATGTGTCTGCAAAATTGTGTAGAAACCATAATATAAATATTTATCTATTAAATCTTACACCAAATTTCAACATCATGAAGATTTTCAAAATAAGACAAATTTGAGTGTAATTTGATCATCTTGTGTACCCAAGTTAGTTATTTTTTTTTCTAACTTCGGCTTTTTTTAAAAAAAAGTTAGTTACTTTTAATTTTGGAGATCAAAGAAGGACAAAACTCTTTAATTTATGAAAATTGATTATATTTTTTCAGATTTAAACTAAACAAAATGGTGAGTCGGATTTTTTGTTTTTTATTTTTTTTTCTAACAATGAATAAGTACTATTTACAAATGCATAAAAAGGGAAGGGGAAAAAAATTGTCTAAAATAGGTGAGTTCTTCTAACAAACTGATCTTACTCTGTCAGCATTTGGGCACCGCCCAGTCGCCCACCAAACACCACCTATTTTCTCAAGAACCTCCGCTCAGTATAAATGCCAGCTTCATTTTTTTTCCATGTACCAAAACAAAGATCTCATTTTTTTTTCCGAGGTATTTAACTGCACAATATATTGCTGTATAAATTCACCAAACTCTCTATAACCCTCTGCACCTGCTTCATTCCAATTTCTCCACCTACCCCAATTCCCCCAAGCCCAGCGCCGATTCTGCTTTCAGATCCAATTCTGCACCCTATCCACAGGTATTTCTCGAACAAATCCCCCTCTAAATTGTTGTATAATTGGAGAAAATTCTTCAAAGTTATAGACTTTGAAATGCTCTAGTGATCAAAGCATTGATAGTTTTATCTTGACCACATTTCAACGATCATAGAATTGGAGATTGACGAAAGTAGACTAGGTAGCAACTATTTTTGTGGTTTCTTTTTGGACTTTTTTAGAATTTGGAATTTAATTGAGCAAATGATAATTGGGGCTTCGGCAGAATTTGTAGAATGGCTGCTCAATGCCCAAATATGATGCTACCGGCGGCAGATATTGCTGCCCCTTTGGTACGGTGCCCGGTATCGTGGCGGACGCGGGTCGAGCACGGTTCGAATGTCTATGGAAGGAGATTTAAGCTTCAAATTTCGGCGTTGTCTGGCGGTGATGGGAGCAGTGGTAAGAAAGCCGCTACTCCTAATTCAAATTATGTGGTGCCTCTGGACATGTCGTCCAGCATTACTCGTCCGCTCAATGAGATTTTCCGTGACCTGAATAAAAGGATTCCGGATAACATCATCAAGACGCGGGATGACAATTCGACTTTCATCCCGTGGTAAGTAATTAAGTTGCCGCAACTTGTTCATGCTTTCTGTTATGTTTACTTTTTTGTGTTGATAATGACACTGTGATTCTGTTGCTGCAACTAGGTATCACACAAACCGCATGTTGAGCTTTTATGCCCCAGGTGACATGTTTTCTATCTTACTTGTGGTTGTCTTCTTGCTATCTTAGAAATGATTATCAATTGTGTGTAAAGTTGTCTACGATGGTGTGGATATTATCCCGGACATTTACTTGTCAAACAAGAAATGTTTAATATTCTACTTTTATTCAAAGTTTGAAATTCTGCAATCCCTTGCTTAAGGTAATTGGTTTGCTTTTTCCATATATGTATAAATGTATGCTTTTCCGAACTTTAGGAATAGGTTGACTGGTATTGATACTTTGTTGTTCCCTTGAATAGTCATCTTGTGGTCGGACTAGGTTGAGTAGGATAAGTGCCTTGGGGTTCTCCTGAATAGTCATATTGTGCTTCATTATGTTCATTTGTCATTTTTATATAATGTTCACGTTATAAATTATAATTCTTTCCAAGTTAAACTTTCTGATTGTCAATTGCTTTCCGTTCTTCTGAAAACTAATGTCCATAAATACTCTCAATTATCATGTAAAATGCCCCCATTGTGTTTGCTTGGGTTTGGGGAGCCTAACTTTATATTGTTATTTTTGTTGCTCTGTTTAGATTCATAAAAGCATTAGCAATACCATAGAACCTATCATTGAGGCAACAAACAAATGACAGTTCTATTGTTAAGAAAATAAACTATGTGCCTCCACTGTTTCTTAGTAATTTTTTCAATTTTTTTTAGTACTTTCTTCAATAATGTGCATTTCCACCCCCAACTTTCAATTAAAAACACGCATGACTTTGTTGAATAAATTAAAGAACTTATAATTTATTATTTTAACTTGCTGCTTGGTGATTTGTAAAATAATTTTTATTGCTATGAATCCGAGTTTAACATGTTTTTGTAACATTATTTTTCATACTATATAATATTATAATGTATGGTACATAGTATGCAATCACTTTTGTATTTAGCGGTGTCTGTGTTTTCGAGTATCTTGTGCAATTTTCTTGTTAAGGGACATCAAATGATGTTACAACCCTTTGTAGGTTGGAGTGGAGAAATTCGTGATGTCATTTTTTCAGAGAATGGAAGTGTGACAGTGGTGTATCGGGTAACAGTAAGAGGTTCCGATGGAGAGGTGTGTATTCTTTATATAATTATATTAATGTCCACCAATTATTCCATTGGAACATAATCTTTTTAGTATACACAAGCTACTATTCTATTACTGCCAAATAACGTACAAATATACATCTGCTTCTCTCTAATTGATGATTGACTTAATGGTTTCCATTCATCCGTCTTAACATTACACATGTTACATGATTCTGATTTTTAGTTTGTTGGGTTTCTGGCTCCGGGGTTTGAGGGTGTGAAAAAAAAAAATAATTTCAATTGGAAACTTACACATCCGTCATAACAGTGTGTAGCTGCAGAGGCTTCTTTCAGGAACATATCAGTGTATACTGGATTTATCCGGTTATGCCTGCTGAATGTTAAGCCAGTGAATGTTGATAAATAGATTGCTGGTTTATATGATATTTTACTATATCTTCTCTCACGCACCTGCTGTAGGTATTTTTGTATATCCTGGCATAAAACGTAGCTCACTGAAGGTGATGAGATTTTTATTCAGGACCTTTGCCTGATTATCTTAATGATACCCAGTTAGGTTTTGTTGAAGTTTTAGGACAGAACCCTTAAATGTGATTTTTGAACCCAGTCTGAAAGTTGAATTGCCAACTATAGTATGGCAATCCAAAGTAGTATCATTGTGGTCCATGCATTCATACCGAACCTCAGCCTACATATGAAAAAAGCATGAACTAACTACTCACTGTTTCCCCCCCTAGATTCTAGAGTACATCCATAAAGCAGCCATCTCTTAATTCTGAATGAGGTTTGGCCATGTGAAGCTGTGGTGCATAATTAATAAGTACATGGAGTTCTACCAGACTGTCATGTGAGTGGTCCTTGACATTGCTTATGCATGTGTGGAAAAAAATTCTCTATGTGAATTCATGGTAGTAGAATTGTCTCTTCTACTCAAGATGGTTGTTACTGATCAAGTTGGGACTATTGCTTTATGTAGTGGGGTGTCGAACTTTTATTTGCCAGTCTTATTGGCGCTATTCTATATGACATGAGAGAATCAGACGTGACTGGTGCTTTTCCTGCTTTGTGAAACTCATCAATGATGAACTGAATTGTGGCTGAGTTATTATTTCCATGTTATCTTATTTTTTACTCATCCATGCATAAAAAATCTATTGCATGGAAGATAATGTTAAACATTATAATTTTATGCACTGTTTTATTCCCTGGAGCTTCACATTGACCACAACATTTGGTAAATTGTAACTGTCGCGACATTTAAAATGCAGGCACATCGAGAAGCTACTGGTACAGTGTTGCCCCGTGAGGGCGACCACTCTGATCCAGTTGCACTAGCAGAAGAAATAGCATTCTGCAAAGCATGTGCCCGGTTTGGTCTTGGCTTGTATCTTTACCATGAAGATTAGAAACTGTGGGCCCGAGTTGTTCCAACAATGTTAGGTGATCGCGTATACAGGCTCAACTCTTGATTGATAAACCATGACCTGCAGCCTTTCATCTATTGAATTAATTCATCTACTGTCAGAGGATGATGTTCGGCATTTTGAGATTTGATATTTAAAAAAAATGCACAATCTTTACCAGTATTGTACTATCTTTTATAAAGAAATGTGGTTTCAGTAGTCGGTATACACAGAAACTCCATTAGAGACTTGCATATCGCAAATCTCTGCTTTGGTTATAATGTTTTGGCCCTGTGGATCGCATCTATCCGATGTGGATGGTGAAGTTATGCTCGTTTAACTTTTCGAATTGCAATAAAATAGAGTTCAAAGTTATACGATGGTGTCAACAATTATGTTCTTATGTGTTTAGAAGTTGGATTTATTGAAAATACTTCTTGTAATTGGAAAACCACATCGGCATCACAATGTCACACATTGGATTTATGGTTTTACAAACCTTAGTAATCCAGATGACCATCAAATGCCATGACTCAGTAAGCTGCTGGTACTTATCTCCACAGTCCACAGACTCACAGGCGTCTGCAAATGGTAATGCCATCTCCCAATGGTACTTGACATATCTCCACACGACAATCGGTTGCCAGAAATTCATTAAATTTGCTTACAGCTTTGATCATGAATAATAATTTTTTGGGGACAGAATCTTCAGGCATGGCAACATATCCTCCCAAGAGTGTGTTGTCATAGACAACCAATCCACCCGGCTTCACCAGCGAAATCAGCTTCTCGTGGTAGTTTATATAGTTATGCTTGTCGGCGTCCACAAATGCAAAATCGAATGTCTCTTTATTCTCAGGCTGCACATAAACATCAAATTTAGCTTGGTTTGAAAAAGTTCAGAAAAACTTAAACTTTGAGCATGTTTAACATCTGCTTACTAAAGAACTTATTCGTACATGTTTTAGTAAGTCGTCAAGAACTATGAGTCCCTCGGACTCCATGAACTCGACTTTGTGCTCGACCCCAGCTCGGGCAATTATAGGCAACCCAACATTGTAGGACTCCCTGTTAGGATCAATGGCTATAATCTGCAGCAAAATACCACATTTTAGTTGCATTTTTCGCCAGAAAAATTTATACTCATACAACAACAATAACCTTCCCATCATTAGGAATTGTGAGGGCAGTTAAGAGCAGTGAGTAGCCCGTATACACTCCTATTTCAATTGTCTTTTTTGCGTTTATAAGCTTCAGCAGTAAGGCCATCATTTTCCCAGCATCCGGCGCTGTCCCCATGAAGCCCCTAGGACATGTTTAAAAAAAAACTGAGACATTTATATCGATTAATTTGAAGATTTGTGTCATTATCTTTCAATAGCTTAACACCATTGGCGAGCATATAAACTACATGTCATTATCAACATAATTAAGAAAAAAACTTTCAATATGCGTGTGTAATGTGCAAAATGTGCACATTAAATTGATGGAGTCCCTTAGGCACTTAAGTCGACACAATGTGCAAAATACTTGAATCGTTTATGAACTTACATTGGGAGATTTGAAGTGGCAGCCCGTAGCTCCTGGAGAGGTTCTGGCTCATGACGACCCACGCTGCTCTCCAATATATACTTCCGAAAAGAAAATTTTTCAAGGAAAATACTGTGTGTGGAGAATATAGAATTGAGTGTAATGAAAACTAGAAAAAATTTACATGGTATAGTTGTTCACTTTTCAACAGCAATGGAAATCCTGTCCTGATTGACCAGCCAGCCGCCTTCTGTTCTTTTTCTGCCATCTTCAACCAACTCTCTGTGGCCAAAATCAAAGCGAAAATTACACAAACACACACAACAACTTAAATTTATATCCTAAAACAATGAGTTTCATTGTAATGAAGTTTTACAAAAGCTAAGTGATCAAATACAAAATTGTACATGTTTAGATGGAGAGATTGCATGGAGACAAATAATGTGAGTATATGCTTTGTCTTTTATATTGTGAAATGGCAAAGTTTTGCAATTATGGCAGCACCTAACAATGTAGGCAATTTGGAAATACATGTGCACTTGCTTGTGGGGTGGCTAATGAATGTTCTTGTAATAACTGCAGGGAAGTCTAATGAAAGAAAAGATTCGAAGCAGCAAAATTCATGCCAAACCATTTAAGTTGATTGATTAACTGGTATGTGTCGTGTAAATTCGTGTTGGTTATGCATGTGTTTCAAGAACTCTGGTAGATGGAACAAACTGTTGTAGAACTAACCAAAGAACATTTGTCCTGAATATTTTTTTAGTTAGCAAAAAGGGAATCAACATATATTTGCTAAAAGGAGATTATTACTTGGGATATTTGTTACAAATTTTCACCCAAACACGAGATTGACTATAATTTCCTCTTCTTCTCATTTGCTGTTTGAATTCCTCCTCCCAAACTAGACAGGGATATACCAAACGAAGTTGACCTGAGTGGTATGATGCTCTGGCAGCTTAAGCAATGGTCCTAGGTTCGAGTCTTTGTGTATGCAGCATTCTACTTTGGCATTAGTTTTAAGTCCAATTTGGCCTGAGCATACCCGGTGCACACTTAAAAAAATTAGGCGGGGATATGCATTGCTTGTTGGCAGCTTAGTGTTGGATTAAAAAACTCTATTAGGTTGTAAGTACTTGCATAACATGTTTTGTTACGCATGATTAGACAACGTGCTCTATATGATTGTTTTACATACATATTCACTATAATTGCAGTGTAAATGATGAAAGGTATTGCATGCAAAAGTACTACTTACATTGCAAATTATATCGTGTGAAGTGCATCATTGTTACATTAGTAAATTTAAGTGCATTTGAAGTATTGAAGTGTTTAACATGGTATTGAATATTTAGAATCCGCCATGTGTTCCGCCCGTCTTCTCAGACCAAATGAAACCTAAAATTGGGTTTGAATTTGTTCCATCAGAGTTCAAGATAGGAATTTCAGATAGTGTTTTTAACCCATCGTATTTATTTATTTATTTTTCAAATATATCGAAATTTACAAGATAACATTGGAACACTTCCACAAATCAAGGTACAGTCCAAATCAATCCCCTATATCGTAGGGGGAAAAAAGTACCGGTTAGTTTGAAAATTGAGGGTAGGTGTAACACACCTATCCTGCTGCAATTTATACGGGTTTTATAATTTTGGACATCCAACGAACTACTTTTGGAAGATTAATTGGATTTTCCCAACATCTGGTTGGTAACAATCTGGAAGCTAGAAAATGGATCTATCCTCAGAGCAAAATTCATTTCAGTCATAAAATACGGGTGAAAAAAATACTAGTGTTTGTTTATAACCACTCTGGTGGGGACGGTGACCGACTAAAATATGGAGTACGCTGATTATTGAGGCATAAAATGAAATACCGATTTCTCAGCTTCAAAACATCTTCAACAGGGTAAGGAAACAAAATCTTGGAAGAGAATGTATCAGCTAAGGAATATGAGCCCATGCACTTGGTTGGCCTGGCTCTCAGGGATAGTAACCGGTGAATGTGAATCCCCGACCAACAATCTCACCAGCGCAAAACCACGCAAAGCATTCAATCCCAAACAAAGCCGCGATTCCAGCGTCTTCAACTTTCAGTTCCTGCCTGTGCTTCCACATGTTCTTGACATAGTCAAGTTCCTTCCAGAATGATTCAGTTCGGCCTGGAATGCTGCAGTGCAAGTAAAACACAAGAATGAACATAAGAGATGTGTTGTAATCGATTAAACCAGAAAACCATCAAAGTACTAGGTACACAATTAGTTTATCATAGGCTCGCAGATATTGTGATAATTGGCAATTTACCTGTGCCCATTTCTGGTGAACTGGCAAATTGGTATCAACAAACTTTATGATCTACGTCAACTATTTTGCTCGGCATCATAGGATGAGCCATGCAATTAAGTAGTTTTTATTGCATCAAATTGCATAAATATTTAAGGACTTAGAATTTGTGGGTGGGTGTTAGGTCAAATTTTCAGGTTCGGGTACCTGAAAATTTCAAGTATCAAAACCCTAAACTTGACCTGAAAATGTCTGGGCACCCAAGAACGTTGGGTCTTTAGTCGGGGGGAGGGGGATAGGTACCCAAAAACTTTTCATGCATATATTTATAAAATTTATTTGGAGACTCCTTTTTTCATTTTTTTTTTTTTTTTGGTATCATCATTTATCAATCCAAACTCAGTGTGTTTAGTAAAATAGATGAACTCATTAAATAAAAGTAGACACAGTGCTTAGTTAATATGTGTGTATTTAGGATTGGAAGAGGTTTTTATGAGTATATTAAAATATAATGAATTACAAGAAACAAACTCAATAAACATATTAGTAATAAACTAAAATAATGCATAACTATATGTCGTATACATCAGGTTGTTTAGGAGTAACCAAAACCCAACCCAAACATACCTCAGGATCAGGTACCCGACCCAATCAGAATTAGTACAATAAAACCCAATAAAATACCTATTCACTAGAAGTAAAAAAGAAAGGAACAGAGTAATGAGGTCAAATGGTAACCTGGCAAGACGAGTATAAAGTAACTGCTTGGCCAATTCATTACATGTCTCCACAGTTGGGGGTTCTTTGACATATTGTTTATTCTGCTCCATCAACTGTTTGTAATATGTACCTCCATGCTTGCACACAAATGCTGTGGCCTGGCAAGCCTTAGATTGCAACTGCTGTAGCTTGGATGCCATCAACCCTTGAAGCAAATCCTACAAATCAGGAGACATGATATGAAGTTGGTTGCAAAAATCACTTTCTAACATCACGAAAGAATGTATAAGAACACCAGTAACTTTGCACAATTCATTCCAAATCATATAGGGGCAGAGAAACTTCACAGATGCGTAAAACGAGGGTTGATATCTCGAGTTGCCTAAATTTGAGGTGAACCACTTTCTAATGTGTAAATGGACACTCATCCCTCTTATTTTATTTGATTTATACATTTATTTATTTATTTTTTATTTATTTATATGAATTACAACTTAATCGAAGATTAAGCAATATAAAAGCTGTCTGAAATTACTTTCCCAATCAATGTACAAAATTTTGCTAGCTTCTATGTGTTGGGCTGTAATATGAGGGTTATTTTCAATGCATTCAACTCATATAAGACAACTCCATAGATCGCAAGAAAAACAGTAAGTAGAAAAAACAAGGACTTGCAGTACCTGCAAACCAAATGTTTCCATTATAATCGAACACACGGAAACGGAAGTGGAGACACAATGCTATCAATCACAAATACACAACTATGTTCACTAAAAAAACATAAAATATTTTGTAAATAAAGCAGCCATTTCTATTGAATCATGAAATATAACACATTATTCTACAAATTATACATCATTTTCTTTCATCAACAAGTCAAAGCTCATAACCATAAGATAATTCCCATTTTCCATTTTCAACATCAAGCTGACAGATTAAAACTAAGAACCAGAACCTCTGATCCACTACAATTCAAACCTTGACAACAATCACAAATTAGTAGATCTAAGAAATACAAAAACACAGAGAAATTTTTATTCTTCCTTTCATACAACTACGAAACAAAGAAGTAACAACAGCGGAATGCAATTGAAAGCAAAATCGAGTACTAAAACCGCGCATTACCAATCAATTCACCCGTAACCGGCGCAGATGAACAGCTAGGGGTTTTCACTTGTGTATCGCCTCAATTTACCTTCTTCTAGGAGAGAATTGTGGTAAATGGAAAATCGGGTAACGTGTCGACCAATTAACTGGACTTCAGTGTAATTTCCCACACAAGCTATTGGGCCAAAGCCCATGATAATACCTTAATAGGTCAAGGCCTAATAATATCTACTAGTACGGAGTACTATATGATACTGTACTATACGTCTCTATTGAGACAAAGCCCATTATAATTCTATGGGCTTTGTATACCGGAAAGATTTTTCTTTTTTCTTTTTTTTTTTTAAATAAATAATTTTATTTTTAAAACTACATAAATTCCAATTCTGTTTTGTTCCTATTTCGCCTAAACTGTTTCTCCGGAGTCCGGGGAGATGACTTCTTTACTGTCTCCGCCGGCGGTGCCCATGGAACTGCACGCGACCAATCGTAAGAAGCTTCTAGATTCATTTCGTGATAATCTATCTGCATCTTCTCGCCCTCTCCATGGCTTTATTTTCCTCCAGGTGCGGAATTTATTGCTGCAATATCCGTTTGTCAAGTGTCAACTTTCTATCTGCTGACAGTTGTGGAATTTTCATTTTTGGTTTTTAGGGTGGAGAAGAGCAGAATCGGCATGACACCGATCATGTTGAATTGTTTAGGTACTTGTTCAGTACTTCAGTTTTCTTTCGGTGTGATTTATTTCATGTTCACAGTAATTAGTTGTTCTAGTTGTTTGTGTATCTTGTGTAATTTGAAGCTGGATTGGGTTGTAATGTAAATTAACTGTGTTGTTCGAATTATCTTTTTTCTTGTTATTAAGGTTATCTGGTAAAAATGGCCTGAGGCAGTTTCCGTCATGGTTTTTCATGTAATTAGGATAATCTGATGTTGATTTTCCCAGGCACTGGGTTTTTTGGTGGGTACTTATTGTCAAAATTTCATGACTTAGAGTAGCTGTCATGCTCTGTCACGGAATGCAAACTTTCAAATTTGTCCGTGGAGCTAATATTGTGTATTCATTACATGAAAATGAAAAATAATTACAGCATATTATTACTTCTGGATTTGCAATTAAAATTAACTGGTATTTTTTTTTAATCTTCCAGACAGGAGAGTTATTTTGCATACTTGTTTGGAGTGCGAGAACCTGGGTTTTATGGTGCTATTGTAAGTTGATTCAATACTCACCGTCAATTTCATTATACTATTTTCAGAAAGTGTTTGTTTGGGAATTGGGATGATCAGACTTTGATTGTATTCATTGGAGGTTTATAAAAATTCATTAAAAAGAAAAATTCCAATAGAGCTTTCTTTAAAATGGAAACCTTATTGGAAAAAATAAATGAAAAATAAAATCAAAGGTGCTCAAAGTGCACGCCATGAATTCTAACTTGTGCATTGCATATAAGGATGATGCTAGATTACGCTTACTAGGGCTGGTGCATGGCATGTTCCATTGACAACTCTTCTTTAAGCATAGACAGTTTGTAACTGTTTTGGATCTCACTCTTACTTGTGTAGGAGAGTAAATGTTATACAATTGAAATCTCTTAGATGCTATATTTGATGATCCTTATGATGCATGTGTAAACAATGAATTGGTCTAGCATTTGGATTCTTTTGCATTACCATACCAAATTAAATGTTATGTTGACAAAAGGCTCTAATTAAAGATTTGAATTGCCCCATTTACTAGTTTTAATTATATGCTCTTGCATAAATTCATTTTGTGCCATAAAACATGATGCAAAGACCATTCAGCTACATGAAACAAAAAATTAATGTAAAGCAACGTTTTGTATTTAGGATATAGCAAAAGGAGAAACAATACTTTTTGCTCCAAGACTCCCAGCTGATTATGCTGTTTGGCTAGGAGAAATTAAGCCATTGTCCCACTTCAAGGTGATTGTACCTTCACATTCTATGACATTATGACATACTAACTATGGGGATTCAAGTACTGGAGGATAATTTAGCCTGTCTGCAGGAAAAATATATTGTTAACTCCGTGTACTATACTGATGAGATCACCAGAGTTTTGCATCGTCAATACCAAGGATCTGGAAGACCATTGCTTTATCTCCTGCATGGTCTCAACACTGACAGCAACAACTTTTCCAGGCCTGCAGACTTTGAGGTTCTTGCATCTTTTTCATTTAAATTTCTCAAACAAGAGTTGAAAATGTTACATTCTTTTGACTAGATACCATGGATAAATGGTCTGGCTATGATTCCTGACTGCAATCTTCTGAGAATTTATGCTTATATTGTTTTAGGGGATTGACAAATTCAATACAGATCTGAATGCTCTGCATCCAATTTTGACTGAATGCCGTGTAGTAAAGTCAGAGCTAGAGCTGGCTGTCATCCAGTTTGCCAATGATATTAGCTCTGAAGCTCATGTTGAGGTTAAAATTCTTTAACTTTATCACATGTTAATGCATCTTAAGTTCCCTTCTAGGGTTGTGGCTTCAAGTTGATTTGTTTAAAAATTAAAACATTTGGACATCAAACTGTTTGCATTTAATGTTAGATGTTACTATAAGGTTTTTCTCTTTTCCTTCCTAAGGTGATTGAGGGGAAGAGTCTGCCATTTTTATGAGCATATGGAAGCCCCGTATTGAATGCATATATCACAGTTGTCTAACATGTATCTAAGGGATGTTTGGCTGGAAGGTTTAGAACTTTATATTTAAGGAAATGGATTCAAATCCAATCCAAATGCTTGGGACAAGGGATTTGTGGTGTATGATTTGAACAAATCATCACCAACATGGGCTAGGTGAATTCCCTCATTTTAAAAATCCTGAGGACTTTAATCCATTTCTGATTAAGATTCCTAGCTCCAACCAAAGACCCACTTGAAAAAGGTTGTCTTTGCTAGACTTTTAATGTGGGATGTGATGCTAAAAAATCCCAGAGCTTGAGTTAGCCAAAATATGTGAAACTACGTACGCTAACTATAATGTAAGGCTGAAGTAGAATTATCTTTATGTATATTCTTGCAATTTTTGCTGATGTTCATATTGGACAGCTGTGTTTCTGCATCACACTTCTAAAATGTTTAAGGAGCAAGATATTACATAGTTACATACCCTATGATGTGCTGCATTCTATCATAGCACTGTTTATTTGATTTTCATTAATTTACACTTTGTTTTTTTAAAAATTCACACAAACACCAAACTAACAGAAGCAGTTTCACTCCAAATAATTAACTTGTTGACCTTACAAAACGTAAAAATTCAGTGATTATTCATTTGTTATTTCCTATTTAAATTTAGAATTTGTTGATACTTGTGATAACCTTTACTTGACACCCAAGAACCTAACATCACACATTCATCGTATCTCATCTTCCCTTCATCATATAGTATTTTATTTTATAGAATATACAAAATCAAGTCCTATTAATTTTATATTGATTATTTTAAAGCACATACTTTATTTTACCAACACACTCCAAAGAAAAGACATACTTTGTGAGATATTTAATTGATTGGTTCTTAATCCTTTGTAGCATTATTAAATTAATAATTTCTGTTTTCTTGCTTATGGATGGGTGGGCTTGTTTTATTCTATTATGTCTTTTGATTAGGTTATGAGAAAAGCCAAAGTGGGTATGAAAGAGTATCAACTAGAAAGCTTGTTTCTTCATCACACTTACATGTATGGTGGTTGTAGACATTGTTCATACACATGTATATGTGCAACTGGTGACAACAGGTATAGTTTTTAATTCCCTTTACGATGTTCCTGACTCCTGTTGTATTTCTTACAACTACAGGCACATCATAATTTTGATGATGGATTTGCTAGAAATTTCATCGACCCTAAGAGTGGGCTACCACAATGTAAAATCGAGTTTGGTTCTTTGGATTATTAGTTAATAGTTCAATTCTCATTTCAGTTCTGTGCTCCATTATGGTCATGCAGCAGCTCCCAATGACAAGGTATATTGATAGTTCTTGTCTTTGCATGAAAAGCATTATTGTGATACAAGCAGTTAAGATGTTGTGGTGTTCTGAGTTGTGTGCTTGTACGATACAGTGGTTAGATTTTTCATGATTTTTTAGTTGGACTATTGTAGCATTATCATTATTCTAACTTATTATTTTCAAGATAACTAGTTTTATGAGATAATAAGAGTGATTAAGCCGTGTTAGGTTAACTCATCCAGTGTGCAAGTGTTGGACTGAGATAAACTCACAGAAGGATGGTGCTGCTGGGATTTCCTAATGCAGCATATTATGATAATTTGGAACTCATTAGAGATTGCTGCAGTTCAAAAAGAATGTAGCTGATCTAAAGATTGAGCTACTACATTCCATGCACCTTTTTTGCTGTTTTCATTTGGTAGCACGCAAATGCTACAAGAGAGAATAATCCAAACGTGAACTTGCTGACAAAAAAATTTAAGAAGCTATTATGCAGAAGGATGGAAGAGGAATTTATTTCCAAAGACTATGTTCTCAACAAGGAACAAATTGCAAACATTAATTCTATTCAATGGGGTTTTTTTTTTTTTGGGTTGGGGGGGGGGGGGGGGGATGGGGTGGGGGAAGGAATTCTAAAGTTCGATTTTAGTAGTGAATTTATGTGTTTCTTTCGTTTCATTCTTTATGTACTTGTCCTGTTATATATACAGCCAATATGAACTGATTCGTTCATTCACAAAATTCATTCATTTATCTGTAATCTATACCTAATCTTCTTAACTTCATTATACACTATATTAAGATATGATACAAATTCAAACTGCATATTACATGTCGTCATCCCTTTGCTGACAACTTACCTGTATCATAAACTACTAAGATATGATTTTCAGTGAAGAGTTAGCAGGTGAATGATTTGGTGATCATTATCCCTCTTAACCTGTAATTTTTTTTTTAAAAAAAAGAATTTAGATTCCCCTTTCTTTTTTCTGTTGAAGGCAAAATGAATTTTTGTAAGTATCAGGTTTAATTCTAATAGCCTACTATGAATTTTTTATTTTTATTTATTTATTTTTATTTTTTATTTTTAAATTATCTGCATTTAGATCTTAGAAGATGGAGATATGGCATTGCTGGACATGGGAGCTGAATATCATTTTTATGGTTCTGATATAACATGTTCCTTCCCGGTAAGCATGGATATTTGTATAATTTCAGTGGAATGGTTTCAGCTATTGGTACGATTATTCTTAATCCGTTTTCTGTTTGTGGTCCTAAATTTCTGCAAATATTCGTGAAAAATTTACTTTCCACTTCTGTTTGTGGCAGAATAATCTTACCAATAGCAGAAACTTCTATGTTTCCATAATTTAAATAATTTATTAAATGGGCAGTGTCAGTGTGTTAATACTCGTTCTTGAATATTCTCTTTTGTATATTTCTGTAAACTTTTGGCCGCACTTTTGCTGCAGTATAGTAATATAGTTTATATTTTCTTATTTTTAAATAACAGTAGGTGAGGATATGCTATGTCCCTAATTAAAGGGATCTTCTCATCATATTCCTGTAATGTTTTACAGTTTTGGGTCTTCAATTATGAATGGCATTTACCTGCTTTATTATTGGTTCTCTTAATGTAAATAGGAATGTGTTGCATTAGCCACTGTTTTAAATTAATGCTGGCCATTTGATCGTGTAGGTCAATGGGAAATTCACAAATGATCAAGCACTTGTATATAATGTAAGTGTCTTGCATACATTTATTATGTGCCTTACATGAAATTATCATTTGCAGCTTTTTGGGGGAAGTTCGGTCACTGACCTAACATTTCATAAAGAGTCCAAAGCTATTGGATTCGTTATTACTTTGTTAGACGCGATCCCGGTAATGTTTGCATAGAGCTTTAAATCATAATTAAACTACAACTCTGAAGTATTCAGAATTCAATTTGGTGTCCACTACTATAGTAAGTGGCATGGTTTTGAGATGAATGGGATTTTTGCAATATTTTGTGCAGTTATTCATGCCTAATCATTTGTCCCTGTGTCAATTACGATCTTTGGCATTGATTTGTATCATCAATTATAAGCATCTGAGTGATGGATGGTATTTAACAATTTTAAGTGCTAAACATTAGCATTTTAATGAATTGGTTTCACAGAAAAGATTATCTTTCATATGTAAGGGACTAAGGGGCCTTAATTATAAAACTAAATAAGTTTCTCTTCCAAGGTGTTCTAACTTTTAACAGTGCATGGTCCTAGAGGATAGCCAGAATATATAATCAATATATTTGTAGGAACTGGAGATTCTAGTAGTTCATGCGGTTATAGAAATAGGCTGACATGTATGTTTTGTTTCTTATATATTTGGTTTCAGGCTGTCCTCCGTGCACATAATGCTGTCATATCCAATTTGCGGCCTGGAATAAACTGGGTCGATATGCACAAGTAAGAATCTCAACTTTGAAGCTCTATAGCATTTGATAGCAATTGTTTCATATGTGAAAGGTGGCATATTTCTTCTGCAAGAGAAATTAAATTAAGGTTGCGTTTGGTTAAGGGTTTGGATTTGAACCCAAACTTGTGATTGGATTTCATTATTAGATGAAATTGGTTGGTGAAACCTTTAAACCAAATCCAAGGGAAAAACAAATACAAATACGGTTCCAATTCCCTGTTTGGAATGAATGCCCTCTTCCCTAACTTTATGCCGTGATGCTATCTTTGGTTGGTTTGTAGGAATGTAATGACAAAAACTGAAGAATAACCACCCAAGTTTTTTGGTCCTCTATTTATTCAGAGGTCATTGAATATAATATTCTCCTACAGTCCTAATTCACATGATTTTCTTTATGGGTACCCAAAATTTAATGTTTCAGAAATAGCATGAGAAATTTTAACTTGCCTCCAATGCAATACTTAATTTTTAATGATTTTCTTTTTCCTTTCCTTATTCTCTTAAGTTACTTTAGCTACAAATTCAATCAGGGTTTTACATCATTACTGCCTTCCAAACTTTTGTGAGCTGTGGCATGAATTTGCTGTGTGGAAAGTATTTGCATGCCACTATGAATATTGTTTAATAAGATATTTCCTCACAAGATAATTTCTTAATAATCCTTGAAAATAAAACATATGATGAGGGGATTGTGCTGCGAGTTCATGTAGGTGCAATGTTCTTGGAAGTTGGATATATATATATATATATATGGTTCTTCATAGTTAAGTTGGAAGCTTGAGCTCGATATGACTATAGTCGAAAATGCCCGATTCAAGCTCAATCATCATGTGGATGTATCTTTTTAATGAATTAATTGGCGGGCTCACTCATTCTGCATATGACCAAATCCACCAGTTCCCTCTTTGCCATGGATCAAGGAATCATAGTTGATCATGAGATGGATTCAGTTTTGCCAAATGAGGAGGGTGTCTTAGAATATAACAAACTATGTTTATATCATAGTCAGTTCGGATGCAACTCATGTCGCAGTCATATTAGCCTAATGATGAATTTCCCCACTCACCTCTGGATTGCTGTTACAGGTTGGCTGAAAGGGTCATTCTTGAATCATTAAAGGAAGGACATCTTCTTGTTGGGTACACATACTTTATACATGTTTCTGTGCTTACTGCTATGTGGAGTGGTGTACAATTGTAGAACTAAATTCTTATTTTCATTATGGCTGTCTATTCTTTGAAGTGATGTTGATACTATGGTTCAAGAGAGACTCGGTGCTGTTTTTATGCCCCATGGCCTGGGCCACCTTCTGGGAATTGATACCCATGATCCTGGGGGTTATCTGAAGGTTCATTTTATAATTTTGTGCTCATGTTTCAATTGGGTTCTGATTTCGTTTTGTTTTATAGAAATTACCAAATTTATTTTCTAATTTTGCTTTTGAGAAACGGCCTTCTCTAGGGAGCAGAAAGACCCAAGGAACCTGGACTGAAGTCTTTGCGGACAAGTAGAGAACTCTTAGAAGGAATGGTATGTAATAAAAATAAAATAAAATAAAAAATAAAAAAATTACATGTGCAGCTAGATTTACTTTCAAGAAATACTAGTAACTTATGAATTGTGCTATTAAATTGACCAATTTGTTTCTACGATTTTTGTTTTTTGTATTTTCTTTCCTCGGCTTACTGCTTAGGGGTTCCATTGATTACATAAAACACATGCTTGTATTTAGCCAATATGTATTTCTCGTTTTTCCCTTCTCAACATTGATAGGGCTGATATATTATTTTACTATTTTGTTCCAAAGAGAAATTTCGATCGTTGGTTCTCTTTACCATTGATCACATCACTAATTCGCCTTTCCGTAGATGTGTCTTATATAGTTATATGAGACAAATTTATTTATGATGAATACAGGTGATAACTGTGGAGCCTGGATGTTATTTCATTGATGCGTTGTTACTTCCTGCAATGGAGAAAGCTCAAAAGGCAAAATATTTCAACTGCGAGCTAATCACTAAATTTAGAGGTTTTGGTGGGGTTCGAATTGAGAGCGATGTGGTAATTATCTTTCTTTACAATTCGTCGAATATATTTGTTAATTTTTTTTGGTGGTAAATATAGTATTTTACTTGTGACAGTTAAAGGTTAAATATAGATAACACGTTCTAGTGATGGTTCTTTAATTTATTAATCGTAATGCCATCAAAGTCAAGCATATGCATACCAAAAAAATCATGTGTAACAAACACCATTAGCTTACCATTTCCCCTGTGATTCTTCTGTTTACCTTTAGGAGGCTTACCATTTCCTCCAGAAAAAGGCCGACCTAATCTTTCACTGCTTTGTTTTCTTCGTTCACATATCTTTTGTTTCAGCTCAATGTTTTCTCGTAGTTCCCATAAATCTTGAGGCAGAGCTAGTTAAGTAATAAACCTGAACGATTACACAAGAAATGACACATTCCTTGCATTGATCCCCGGAGCCTGTCTTCACTTTCCTCTTTGAGTCTCTCACATATTTCCTTATGTGTTGTTTTCCAGTACGTTACCTCGGACGGATGCGTGAACATGACCAAGGTTCCACGGGAGATAGCTGAGATTGAGGCTGTGATGGCTGGGGCTCCTTGGCCCATCAAGAAAGCAAGTGCTCCTTCCGTCAATGGGAAAATTTAACCCATCAAAGCGCTC
Organism: Hygrophila difformis; assembly: GCA_030278955.1. Taxonomy (NCBI): domain Eukaryota; kingdom Viridiplantae; phylum Streptophyta; class Magnoliopsida; order Lamiales; family Acanthaceae; genus Hygrophila; species Hygrophila difformis. Next base: position 1,678,294 of record JAOANR010000010.1, read on the forward strand.
GGTGTCCAAATTCTTCTCCAGCATCTCGGGGGAACAAATGCTCCATACATTGTTATTATATATGATCTTTTTACTATCCTTTTTCTATGCCGATTAATGTACCCAAGTGAGAGATTTCACCGTTAATGTGTCCCTGGCGGATCCATGATGATGGATCCCTCGTAGACGTATTTAAGAGTTTGAGTGTGCTAGAATTACCTACTTGATTGTGGTTTTATTTAAGTAGAATAATCCTCCTTTTCTAGTTGTTGAGGATCTTCATGTTAAATATACTCAGTTGATGCAACTTACGTACAAATTAAATTACCTCAATGGATCTTATGCTTATTTGAAATTACTAATATTATTGGATCGAGTATTGAGTGTGTTTGGTTGTAGTGTGTTTGGTTGTTAGCGGATTAGCAGCATATAACATATTGAATCGGCATATTTTCTCACAATTCTCTCTCCGAATCTGCTATATGCTACCGAATCTGCTAACTCCCATACGTCCCATTGTATTCTTATGGAGTATGTGACTTCTGTGACACATCGAGAACAAGAGCTATTACACGAGTTGAGCGAGCTAGAGTAAGAATATTTGAGCTTGATCTGTTTGATAAATGAGTTGAGCCGAAATTTTGTTCTTTTTGGTAACATTGAGGCAAAGGTATGCTGAACCCAAATCACACAAATTACAAATGAAGTAAATGGGCGGTATATGGGGCCAGATAAAAATCGAACCCCAATTATAAAGTTAGAAGTCAGTAACACAACCATTTGAGCCAAACCGAGCTTCAATTCAAAACTAGTTAGTTATAATCAAAATTTTGAATTAAAAGGTGAGTCAAAGCTCATTTTGAATCAGGCAAGCAATAGAATTTTGAAGTACAAACTTATAAAAAATTCAATAAATATCTAATAAAATATGCTATAAATAAAATTATTATTATTATTTTTTTTTATCGAACTGAGTAAATTGAGTCAAACTGAGTTGACTACTTTTGTTTTTGAATTAAATATTAAATACTCAAATTTAATTTATCGAGCCAAACTCGAACATTCATAAATCAAATCGAGCCTACTTATTTAATTTAAAATCGAGAGAAAAATCAAATCCAACCTATTTATTTATTTTAACATTTTATCAGTATAGTTGAAACTCTGAGGAAAATGATAATACTCCATCTCTTAGTAAATAGTAGTCTTTTTAGAGATTAAAAAATATTTCAAAATAATTGTTATTTGTAAATACTTATAAGCAATTATGTTATATTTTTATTATATTACCTCTTATTTTATATAAATGCTATTCATAAATATTTATTATAAAAGAATTTAATTAAATAATAAAAATAAAAAATTATGAGTTAATTAATGTAAATTTTGATTATTGAAATTGAATTCAAATAGTTACGGTACTTATCAGCAATCGAGTGAGTAGTAATTTCAAAAATACTGCTACCCTGTTACTCCGACTACTTATTACTACTCCAATGGATAACGGCCTTGTTTGACAAAACAGCTAAATAGAATTAGCTTATGCTAGGCAATTTGAACTGAATTAGTTTATTTAAAAAGACAAAATAACTTAAAACAGTGTTCAATCAGCTCTTTTTGAAACTGCTGCAAATAACAAGCATTTTGGATTTTAATTTATTCTAGGCAAAAAGTTAGTCTCGAAATTGTTAAACAACTAATTTTAACTAATTATTAGTCACATAATCAGTTAACAGCTAACAGCTCCCAAACAAGGCCAACGTCACTGTAGCGCACCAACGAAAACCCAATAAGGCTGGAGAAATTGAAAGCAAGTGGCCAATCAAAAACCCTAAATAAGATATATAAACCCTAGTCCTATTTCAAACCTTTCCACCAACCTGATTCCTCCTTTTGTAAAACCCTAGACTCCCTTTTCTCCAAATCCTCCAACAATTCCAGTTTTGGGAAACAACTCAACAAGCCATGGATACTCAGAGCAATGTTGGCCAAGATTTGCCCAATCAACCCACAAAAATCAGATTCGCGTATGACGACGATGAAGAGGCGGCAACTGGAAGCTCGAACGTGGAGGAAGATATGGCCATGTGTGAGCCCGATGATTCATTTGTTGCTGGGGATGATAGGACCAGCGCCGATTACTACTTCGATTCTTATTCTCATTTCGGTAATTAGTCTCCCGTTTGCCACTAAGAAATTTGGCTTTTGTGTCTTTTCTTCGTGTCCATGTGGTGGTAATGTGTGGAATTGAGGCGGTTTCTTGAAGGAAGTTCGTTTCTTTATATACAATGCTTTGTTAAAGCGAGTTTCTTTGTGTTAGGTTTCAGGTGAAAGGCAAGAAGCTCCTGCAATTATTGTGTTTTGTCTTTTGTGGATTGTGTGCACCTTTCTTGAAAACGATTTCTTGTTGGGCGTTGTTTGTGATTCTCTTTTTATTTACTCTAATTTGGATTGTGTGCACCTTCATTGGGCGTTGTAGATTGTGTGCACCTTCATTGGGCATTTCATTTGCTCTAATTTGGATTTAATGTAATTGTCCAAACAAAGTTTCAATATTTTTGTTTCAAATTGATTCTGTTTTTTTTTTTTTTTTTTTTGGTGCCCCCTCTTATTATTCTTATATAATCTTCTCAAGTTTGCTATTTGGCTGTAAGCGGTTATATGTGTCTCTATCTAATATCCTTTCTAACTGCTAAACATGACTTCTTTGAACTTACAACTTAGTATATGTTCTGTTGGTGATTGCTGATAGAACTCATTTTTCACAATTATTTTTCAGGTATACATGAAGTAAGTATCCAAATTTGGAAGTAAAAGCTGTCCTGCTTATGATTTCGTTTCACTTCCTTGCTTGGGAATGGGAAGCATCCTTTCTCTATTCCACATTTATTAGTAATTTTTTATTTTTATTTTTATTTTTTGGTGTTTTGCATGCTATCTGATTTTATTGCATGCTAATGCAGGAGATGTTGAAGGATGTTGTTAGAACTAAAACATACCAAAATGTCATCTATAAGAATTCCTTTCTTTTCAAGGATAAAGTTGTCCTTGATGTGGGGGCTGGAACAGGAATCCTCTCACTCTTTTGTGCCAAAGTTGGGGCCAAACATGTTTATGCGGTAATGGATCCTCTATCTTATTTAATTTTATTGGGAACTTCTTTTGTTCTTTGCGAATTATTGTTTAATGTTAATTTAATGGTGCATTGTTTTCCTGGGTCTAAAATTTCTCCACTTGCTTATGAAGAAAAAGCTCTTATACCGTTGAATATTTGGGTCTATAAAACCAAGTGGACTTGGATACAAATGTTGAATGGTGCTACATTTTCGATTCAGATAAATCTAAAAATTTGGATACCGGGGGTGCTTTTAAAGAATTGAACACAGGTACATGAATGGGCATGTGGTGGTATTCTGTACACCAATCACATCAGAATAACTATAAAAATTAACAGCTGGTAGCTGGTGATTGCTCAAGCATAACTAAAATGGTAATTTTATTATAATTCATCAAGTTGAGAAAAAAAAATAAACGTGCTCTAATCATAGTGCTCAATTCTCATAAAAGCGCAGAAAGCAATGCAACTCTGTCATCAATAGCCCAACTACGATCATCTCCAGAATGGCTTGAGCACAAGGGCATACTGAACTGGGCCACTTATGTGAAATGTGTGAACCATGAATTTGATTAATGAGATGTTTGACTTTATTATTGAAATTACAGGTTGAGTGCTCTGGCATGGCTGATATGGCTCAGGAGATAGTAAAACAAAATGGTTTTTCAAATGGTAATATTTTCTTGCTGAATGTTTGAAATTTCATGTTATTTCTTCATTATGGTGGTTTATGATTCAGTGATTAGAATAACGGTCTTGTTTTTGAAATTTATATAATTTCAGAAATCACACTTCTTAAGGGAAAGATTGAAGAGATTGAGCTTCCAGTTGCTCACGTTGATATTATAATTTCAGAGTGGATGGGATATTTTCTGGTCTATGAAAATATGCTCAACACTGTTCTTTATGCACGCAACAAGTGGTTGGTAAGTTTGACAACTTGCATCATAATATAATCTACAATTGATAGAAATTGTTGCTAATTTGCAAGTGAGCACCATGCTGAAGATCTTTCCTTATTCTAACATACTTTACAACTGATTTTTTGCTTGTTTTGTTTCAGGCTAAAGATGGAATTGTGTTGCCAGATAAAGCCTCTTTATATCTGACAGCAATTGAAGATGCTGATTACAAGGAAGATAAGATTGAATGTGAGCTTTATTTTTCTGTCTTGGATTCTATTAGCTAATGAGCATGATATGTTAGTGCTCACTGCTCACTGTTTGACTTTTTCACATTTCCCTTTGATTTCATGGTATTCACAGTTTGGAATAATGTATATGGATTCAATATGAGCTGCATTCGGAAGCAGGCTATAAGCGAACCTCTCGTTGACACTGTAGAGCAGAATCAAATTGTTACCAACTGCCAATTACTCAAGGTTTGGTTGGAATGTTGTATTGCCTGCAGTCATGAAAATTTATTTACTGTTAATTACTATATTTTTTTATCATACGAGTATGGGGGAGTATTTGTCCTAAATCATCTCTCTTTTGTCTGATTTTTTAGACAATGGACATTTCTAAGATGGAGGCCGGAGATGCTTCCTTCACTGCTCCTTTCAAGCTTGTGGCAGAACGTGATGATTATATCCATGCTCTAGTTGCTTATTTTGATGTTTCATTTACTAAGTGCCATAAGTTGATTGGCTTCTCAACAGGTATGCCATTTGTTTTGATTTTCTATATGTATATTAAAAGTCTTTTACTTGTTTGCTGGAACAATGATGCCTTCGCCAATATGAAGTGTAACCTGCTTGTGCAAGTAAAAGAAAATTAGTGGTAAAATTGATCTTTCTTTCCATTTTTAAAAGAAATTTTTTTTTAAGTAATCTTTACAGGCTTTTAACAGCCAATGGTTAATATGTCCATTGTGCAAATGCCGGCTCATTGACTTCATTTTCAATTTTCTTTGCGTTCTTGCTTCTGTTTTTCATGAACTTAATAACTATGCAGGACCCAAGTCACGGGCTACGCATTGGAAACAGACAGTTCTATACTTGGAAGATGTGCTCAGTGTTTGCCAAGGGGAGGCGGTTACAGGCACCCTATCTGTGGCACCTAATAAGAAAAATCCACGTGATGTGGATATTACACTAAAATACTCTCTAAACGGCCGACATTGCCAGGCCTCAAGAACTCAATTCTATAAAATGCGCTGATCTCATGACACCTGGTTATATGGTGTTGTGCTGTATCCACGCTGGGAAAGTTCAGAGAGCTGCTTTCTTCTTCCTGCATCCCGCTTTTCACTATCTGCTTCTGCTATATTGACCGTCACACTTCTCAGTTCTCACGCTCCTGCATTTTTATTGGCTCTCAACCGTGGCTTCCTGGTAAAAAAAATGCAATGAATATCATGTATTTGTGTTGCGTGATCAGTACTTGATCCAATGCCATTATACTTAAAGGGACGCATTGAGCCTGGCATTGTACAACACCGAGTTAAACTTACTGAAATTAATGTCTGTGCAAGTTCGCCGTTTTATGTTAGTCTTGTTGGCTGAATTGTTTTCTGTTCAATGTACAGCCTGAAGATTGCACCCTCAAAGGCATTCAAATTGCTGTTATTGATTGGTCTTTAAAAATTTTCAACTGCTAGAGATTTTGATTCTCACAGAATACAATTGAGTACTTTAGGTTACTCTGCTCATCCTGTTTGTTGCAATTTTCTATCTTCAAGTCCTCCAGGTTCAAATGGCGGTTGGTCCAATCCAGGTGCTAAAGACATTTGCCCATATCCTGGCTCAAACATATCCTTGGGAGATTCAAATACCCCTTCCGACCTGCTCTAAGGTTAGTTCATGTTAACACCTTCACTCACTCAATCACTCATCTTGCAAGCATTGTCTTGGTGTTTGTGATTGAAGGCCTGGTTTTGTTACTAGATAATTTGAATTTCAAGGATGAATTTGGCAGCTTGAAACATACGTAAAATGGTAACTTCAAATCAACTGAGGCCTTAATGATTAATATAATTTTGGTTTGTGAAATCACTGAAAATATTGAAGTTAAGGTTCCATTTTGACATGACAATTAGTTAATGTCATTTCAGTCGTGGGAGACTAAAATTAATCCCTCACACATGGACTCACATGTATTCTCATTATTAAAAATGAATGCGTCAATGAATGAATATAGATCATTAAATCTTATTAGTTCCGACCCATGTGATACCTTAATTAACTCTGCTATAGGCCAAATTAATAGAAATCAACTACTGTTCCAACCTCTTACTTTTATATTAGGAAGACCCATCACTGCCGAAGAAAAATAGAAAATGTTATTTCACGTCAACGTAGTGATAGTAACATACTCTCCTAAATTGGAGCAACTAATTAATGAATTATTTTTATTATATTTCAAGAAAATCGAGTAGGGCAACGACAATTTCATGGGCCATTGTGTCTACAGGTAGGTAGTATAGATTTTTTTTTTTTTTAAAAATATATATATATATATATTTTTGGTAGTTACTAATACAGAAAATCTAATAATAGTAATGGGTATAGTAGTGGTAATTAAATATATTCAATTTCTTAGAAATGGCCTAAGCATATACTACCTCCGTCTCACTCAGATGAGTTTTTTGCATTATTCACTATTTAACTTTGATTCGAATTTTTATCATAGTTACGTAAGAAAAAACATAGTCAATTGAGATCTTGTTAGATTCGTCTAATATTGTAGTTTTAGACAATCAATTTTTTATAATTTTTCTTTGTACATAATTTAAGTCATTAACTGTTAAAAATGTGTATCGACATGCGTGTCGGAGGCCTTTGTAACAAAAACAATGAGATGAAAGAAGTATATGTATCAGTACTTCATGTCATCGCTTCAGATATACTCCCTTCGTCCCATTTAACTTGTCTTGTTTGACTTTTGCACACAATCCAATGTACGTTTTCAACCGTTAATATCTCAAAATATATACAACAAAAAATTATGTGAAATGTATATTCTAAAACTACATGATTACACGATTCTAACAAGATCCAACTCGACTATTTTTTTCAAATGTATACTTGCAAAAAATCAAGTCAAAATTTATTACTAATAAAATTTATTATTATTATTATTAATAAATTGCTGAGGTTCACAATGCTCAGGTTCATATTTCATTTCATTCAACATAAGTATATATCTTCATGGTTTAATTGGCACACTTGGATCATCGACAAATTTGGGGAAAAATGGGCGTATTTTCATCTTTTGAGTAAAAATAAAAATAAAATTGTACGCGAAAAAACAATAATTGTGATGGTAATAATCTTAGGAATGAGAAAAAGGGGAGAGTCCAACAAGAAGAATCCATAACTATGGAAGTATATATACACAGTTTGATAGATTTTCCGACAAGGTGATCTTCGAAACGTAAACAACAATGTCGATAGGTAAGGGCTTTTTTTGTCTTGGCATTAGCATTACATTATTCATTTATGCATCTCCGCTGTCTGCTGTGCTCTTTATCGTTTCAACTAAACCATATACTGTACTACTTATCCAACATTTTCTTCTGCCTTAACTGGTGTGTCCTCTTGGATGTTGATTATCTTCAACCAAATATGTCAAAAACTGAATTCTCTAAACGCTTATTAATTTGTTTAAAATTCCACTGCAAAAAAAATAGAAAAAAAAAATAATAAAAGAAAAGAAAAAGCAAAGCCACCATAGATCGATTTTGTTGCCTTGATCTTAAGGTGGCAAATAGGGGTGGGAATATGCCAGACTACCCGACAGGGGCCTATGGCCTAGCCTATCGAAGGCCAGGCCAGACCAGATTTTTTTTTTTATAAACAGTCTAGGCTTAGGCTAATTTAAAAGCCTATTAAGCTAAATAGGCCTAGGCCAGGCTTAATTTAAAGCCTTTTAGACCTACCAGACCGGCCTATTTATTATTTTATTAGTCTATTTATGTTTATAACATAGGAATATGTCATATTATTAGTATAATATTATGTAAAAATGATTATAAATTTGATCTTAATCTTATATAGATTTTTAAAATATCTATAAGTTTTTCTCTTATATAATCAACCCCGTATATAAATAGTTTTGGGTGAAAACTTGTCTAAGTGAACAAATTATGTCTTCCAACCTTATGATTACATCCGGATATATATATAAAAAAATTAAACTTATTTCTGAAATAGGCTTAATCAGGCTTTTAAAAGGCTTAGAAACTGGCCTATTTAAATAAATAGGCAAAGCTTAGGCCTAGAACATAGGCCTATCAAAGGTAACAGGTCAGGCTCAGGCCTATAAAAATCGACGTAGGCCCAGGCCGTACAAGCCTAGGCCTAGCCCGGCCTAGCCTATTTCCACCCCTAGTGACAAAGCACATTACGCAGCCATATAAAAAGAAGTAGCAAATGTCAATATTATTATTTATGTCAAGAGAAAATAGACTAATATCTTAAAACAAATGAAGTAATTTGTAAAACAACTGGTATTACTTCACATCAATAAATATAAATTACTCATATTAATAAATAAATTAATTAAAATAAGATGCTAAAAAATTTGGAACAATTTTGTTTTTTGGGGAGGAGTGCTATTTAATTTTTTACTACATTAGCCAAGGCTTTGATGCATCCAAAGAAAAATATACTCCTTCCATGTTTTAAAAAAAATGTAATATTCTTGTATTTTGCAGTTCAATACATATTTTAAATATTTAATATATCAAATTTTATAAAAATAAAAATTATATAAAAAAATGATATTCTAAAACTACACAATTACATGAATCCAACAAGATCCTATACTACTACTATATTTTATCTTATATATTGTGTTAAAAAATTAAATTAGTCAATGAATAGTAACAACTATGCAAATATTTATTTTTTAGAAACAGAAGGAGTATTAAAGTAGTACTTCCTCCGTTTTCTTTATGTTTGCCCCATAGGGATTTTTGTTACTATTCACACATAGACTTTAATTTAAAGTTTTATCATACTTATACAAGTTAAAATATAGTCAAGTGTGATCTTGTTATATTTATCTCGTCGTGTAGTTTTTAAATATCAAACTTTTAAAATTTTTGCTTGTATCAAACTTGAGTTATTAATGGTTTAAAATGTACATTGGACTACGTGCTATGTGTGTCCGTAGCAAATACTCCCTCCGTCCCAGGCAAGATGTCTGGTTTGATTTTTTGGCACTGTTCATTGTTTAACTTTGACTCAATATTATTTCAAGTATATGTTTGAAAAAAATAGTCGAGTTTGGATCTTGTTAGAATCGTATAATCATGTAGTTTTATAATATATATTTTACATAATTTTTTTGTTGTATATATTTTGAGATATTAACGATTGAAAAAGTGCATTGGATTGTGTGCAGAAATGAAACAAGACATCTTAAATGGGACAGAGAGAGTATATAAAAACAGAGGAAGTATAATTTAGTGAGGCCAGTATCTATATTATGTTAAATTCTTCCCCTATATACTTTAATTTACACTTGATTCATTCAATCCCATATCTCATTATAATTCCTTCCCACCAAAAAAATGGCTAATCTTCACCTTCTCCTCTCCAACTTCCTCACATTCTTCATTCTCCTCTTCCCCTTTGACTGCTTCATCCACCACCGCCACCGCCGCCGCCGCTGCGACCCCCTCTCCGTCCGCCTGAAAGCCCAACTTGCCGCCTCCAAAACCACCCTTCTTTACTTCCTCAAACACCTCTTCTCTTCCAAATCCGCGCCGCCGCAACCACCGCCACCGTCCTCACGCGCCGTCCTCCTCTCCCCACTCACCCCCAGCTCCCAATTCCCCAACCACTCTCCGACGCCCCGCCGGGGCGGCGACATCCACCCCTGCAACGTCTGCGGCGAGATCTTCCAGTCGCCGCCGCTCCTTGAGCTCCACCACTCCACCAGCCACCACGTCTCCGACGTCGCCGACGGAGAGAACATTCTAAGGATCATATTCAAAACCGGATGGCCGGAAATTCCCCCCGCCGCGGCCCCCGCCGTCCACCGCATCCTCAAAATTCACAACCATCCCAAAACCCTCGCCCGCTTCGAGGAGTACCGCGAATGCGTCAAATCCAGGGCGGAATCCGCCGCCGCGTCCAGAGACGAGCGGTGCGTCGCCGACGGCAACGAGCTCCTCCGATTCTACTGCGCGACGTTCGTCTGCGATTTGGACGCCTCCATCTGCGGGCAGCAGTACTGCAGCCTCTGCGGGATCATCCGCAGCGGGTTCTCGCCGAAGATGGATGGAATCCCGACGCTGCCGACCAGCCACGCCGCCCACATGTCGGTGCCGGAGGACGTGGAGGAGGAGTTCAGGTTCATGCACGTCAGGCGGGCGATGCTGATCTGCCGTGTCATCGCCGGGCGGGTCGGATCGTGCGGAATGGGCCTGTCCGGGAACAAGAACGACGGCGATCCTGGGTTCGATTCAGTGGCCGGCAGCGGCGGCGGAGGAGAAGAGGATGAGCTGTTGGTTTTCAATCCGAGGGCGGTGCTGCCCTGCTTTGTCATACTGTACACCGTGTAGGTTTTGATGACGTCATTAATGGGAATTTAATTATATATATGTATAATAATACTCCATATAATGTAAAATGTTATACTTAGGGGTAGTAGGATTAATGCTTCCTATCGTCATTTTATTTTTTCATTTTAAGAATGGATTGATTACTTTTACTGTTAGAAGAATTGATTCATATAGAAAAAGGCCACATGCTTTTGATACCATAAATTCAATAAAAATGCATTACTTCTATAATGTTTGTTTACATCAAGTTAGGAGTGAGCAAAATATTCGAACCGATTCGTTGAACTGTTGAGTCGAACCGAAATCGACTGAATTTCCGGTTAACCGAGGACCCCGGAGCAAACACAAATATCAAATTTTAGTATTCGTCCGGTTCAAATATAAATACAAATACTTTAATTTTTTCCCCCGAGTAACCGAACCGAACCGAATATATTTACTTTATTTTAAAAGTTATATATATTGTATATATTATAGGCATTTGATGGTATAAAATTATATATAGATAATATATAATCATTATTTATTTAATTATTTAAATATATAATAAAATAAATATAAAAAATTTAAAGAGTTAATTATCAAAATATATCACCATAATGAGCCTATATTGATCTTTTTTGTGTTTAAGAATACTACATTATTGAAATATAACACTACACTAAGATTTTTTACTTATACTAACATATTTTGATAACACTAAAAAAATCACTGGATTACATAGTTATATACTATATTTTTTCTATAGGGTATAACCTCAAAAATAAAATCTACAAAACTTAAAAACTAAGAAATGAAAACTTGATTATACATTTTTAGAGGGCCGGGAAAAATATTCAAACCGAATCGCTTAACCGCTGAATCGAATCGAAACCGAACCCCCGGTTAACCGATGACTCCGGTTACAAATACAAATACTGAAATGAACTATTTGTCCGGTTCAAATATAAATATAAATACCTGAAAAATTCAAGCTAACCGAACCGTGCCCACCCCTACATCAAGTCATATAATCACTTAAATCTTCTAAAGGAAATGGATGAATCTCTGACCATTGATAGTTTTATTTTATCTTACCTTGTGGTAGATTGCAATTTTCACATGCATATAAGTGGAAAGAAAAACAAAAAGTAAAAATGAAGATAAAAGTATATTAGTAGTAGATGAGTCTCCATCAAGAAGCCCACCATTGGACATAATTGTAGTGACAAGTTGTGAATGATTTCATGGTGGGCCTATTATACTTCCTCGGTTTTTTTAAGATTGCTTTATTTGAATTTTCGTCACTGATCACACATACACTTTGATTTAAAATTTTATCATAATTATAATATAAGTTAAATTATAGTGAAGTGAGATCTTGATAGATTTATCTCGTCGTGTAGTTTTTAAATATTGAACTTTTAGAATTTTTATTTATATCGAACTTGAATTATTAGTGATTTAAAATGTGCATTGAGTTGCATCCTGGGTGGGCCGCAGCAGACATAAAAAAAAAAAAAAAACAGAGGAAGTATATGTAACCAAGTTTAACAGCAGCTGCCCTTACCAAGTAACTATACTCACATTCACATATATTTCAATGATATGGTAATTTTGAGTTGAGTTGAGCTCGAATTATAAGTATACATATTTTAGTTTGAGTTCAAGAGTATTATTGAACTGAAGTTCGAGCTTGACAAAATGATATATTTCGAGCTCCATGGATATGGTATCTAATACTTCCTCCATTTTTTTTCTCTTTTCTTTTTTTAAAAAAATTCTTGCACCATTGAGTATTTTGATAGTTTTTAATTATGGGATTTTGTTGGATTAGTCTTGTCTTGTAGTTTATAAATATGGAACTTTTAGAATTTTTACTTGTACCGAATATGAGTTATTAATGATTTAAAATGTACATTGGACTGCGTATTAGGTAAGTCCGTAGTAAGAATAAAAAATCGGAGGGAGGATATCAATTGCTGGCCCTCGTCCTACTCATACGTCTTCAATAATTTTTGTATTTACTGAACGTATTCGATTGTTTTGTTTTTTTTTTTTGGAGGAGCTATTGAAGGCCTGGAAAGGGGTGGTGGGAGCCCATGCCACACAATTACAAAGGGGAAATAAAGGGAGGGATAGGGGGCCGGTGGGAATCGAACTTCCAACCTTCCGTTGGAAGCCAATGGACTTAACCGCTTGGGCTAGGTCCTCATCCCAAACGTATTCGATTTTTGAGACCACACACTCATCTCCTGATATATTGGTGGATACTAATAAGATAAATTTACCCTAAAATACTAGGTTTTTGCATTCACAAAATCTGTATTGTGAGATTATATTCAACAAAATTCAAAGTGTTTATTATCAATTCATTTTCATTGCATCCCAAACTTAACACACCCTTTTTAGGTGGATATTTAATTATTTGCCAAGGAGTAATTATAATTTGACCAGTTGTTCCAACTGAATTATTAATGTATCTCATTTGGCTGATTGCACTTGGAAATAAATAATTTGCTATAAATGCATAAAAATTCAACCACACATGCTAATAGTACTAGTATATACATTAACAATAACAAAATCACAAAAACTTTAATCCCGAATTATTTTTTTCGCTGAACAGGCTAGGAAATGGGTGGTGGGAGCCCATGCCATACAAATTACAAAGGGGAATAAAAGGGAGGGATAGGAGGCCGGTGAGGATCGAACCTCCTACATTCCGTTGAAAGTCGATAGACTTAACCACTTGGGCTAAGTTCTCATCCCTAATCCCAAATTATTGGCACAAGATAATTAATTACTAGCAATTTTCAATTTAAAAAAGAAAGATATACTACTATAAAGTAGTAAGTGTTACCTTAAAGCTAGGGAAGTTCGGTCAAAAGTATCAATGTTATTTTCCTATCTTTAATCTACTATATACCATGCTTATTTGTCTTTTTATTTTTAAAAGTCAAATTAATAACATGGGTTTCGATAATGTGTCCATATATGATGCTCAAGATGTATGCCACTGTTTATTGCTTATAAAAAACGTAATTATGATCAATAATTTACAAGATTGTCATATAATCAGCGGTATTGTTTTCCTTAAAACTACTGCATGAGAAATTTGTAGCCCACAAAATCATTTGAATGCAACAATGTTGTGCCAATTTTCACTAAGCCCTAACTTTATAAAAATGAGTCGAAGCCCAAGAAACCTCATAGAAGTATTTCCTACAACAAAATAGTATAACTGTAAGTGTACAGTTTGTCAGTTCAGACATCAGACACAGGCAACCCCTAATGTAATAATCCACATAATAATCCACCCACATAAACCGGACATCCACCAAATTTAGAGATGGACAAAACACAACACTTTCCATTTTGGTCATCCATTGTCTGTCTCCTCCTCCTTTCATTCGCCATCATCAATTTTAATCAAATTTTCCATTTCTTCTTCTTCTTCTTCTTCAGAACAAGGTAACAATAAGGGTGGTTAGGGCCCGAGGAAGAAGAGAACACCGAGGGGCATTCAGCAACCATGGAAGCCTTGTTGACAAACGACATGAAAATGGATATCGACAAGCTTAACAAAACCGTCCTCTGCTACGCTGAAACCATTTACAGGATCAACGGCCTCTGGGAAGGCCCCGACCCTCTCTCCCCCCTCATTTCTCTCTTCCTTGTCCAATTAACCGTTTCCATGTCCTTCATCCACCTCGTCGTTTTCCTCTTCAAACCCCTCAATCAGCCCCCTTTCATCGCCGAAATCCTCGTGAGTACTCTTAAACCATTCCTGTAATGACGTTACATATGTTGCAAATTTGTATTCTTACATTAATGCAATTGTCTGTATTCATTCTCCAGGGAGGTATATTTTTGGGACCTTCCGTATTGGGGAGAGTATCGTCGTACCGGAAATTTCTATTCCCCAGCTATTCCTTCCGGATTCTGGAGCCGATGGCGCATTTCTCCATCACACTCTACGCTTTCCTCATCGGCCTGAAAATGGACATCAAAGCAATCACACGCGCGGGGCCAAAGCCGACGAGGATCGCCCTAACCGGGATGATCATCCCCTTTCTCGTCGGCTCCTGCTTGTACTTCGTGTTCGACGCCGACTTCCGTGGTTTCATCTTCTGGGGATCCGCACTGACCGTAACGGGCTTCTCCGTCCTGACCAACATCCTCGGCCGCCTGCAGATCCTCCACACGGAAACAGGGAAGACGGCCGCCGTCGCCGCCCTGATCAGCGACGTCAGCGGATGGGGATTTTTAGCCCTATCCTTCACACTATCCGGATCCTTCAAAGCTATGTTTCTGTCGATTATTTGCACCGTCGGTTATGTCTTCATATGCATCTACGCGGTTCGTCCCGCCCTCGGTCGGATCATACAGAAGAAGCAGGAGGGACAGGGGTACAGCGAATTCTACATCTGCACGATCGTCTGTGCGATGGCGCTGAGCGGCGTCGTGACGGACCTGTTCGGGACGCATCCGATGATCGGGGCGTTGGTGTTCGGGCTGGTGATCCCCAACGAGGTGCTGGAGGCGACAATTGTGGATAAGCTGGAGGATTTTGTGTCGGGGATTCTTTTGCCGATTTTCGTCGTCGTCTGTGGGCTCAGGACGAATGTGGATGTCCTGACCAGTAATAGCTCGTGGATCGTGGTGGCGTTTGTGATACTCATAGCGTGTGGTCTCAAGGTTTTTAGCTGCCTCGTCGCGACTTTTTTCACGGACATGACAATTGATGAGGCGATTGAGATCGGATTATTGAGCAGTACCAAGAGCATTATGGTCCTGATCATTCTTGAATCGGGGCAAATACAAGGGGTAAATAAAACGTTATCATTACCCAAGTCATTATATATATAAGTTGAGATTGTTTCAATGGTTTTTGGGCAGGTTCTCGACACGCAAGTTTATTCATTGATGGTGATAGCGGTCCTAGTGATGACGGCAGTGGTGACGCCGTTGGCCGCTTGGTACAAGCCGGCGCAGAACGCGTCGCCTTATAATCGCCGGACGATACAGAAGGGGAAAATGGATGAGGAGCTTCGAGTCCTGGCGTGCATCTACGACATGAGTAACGTCCACACGCTGATCAACATTCTCACGACCTCAAACGCCTCCGAGAAGTCGCCGATCGCGGCGTTTGCTCTCCAGCTGGTGGAGCTGGTCGGGCGTGCGACCACCACCACGGTGGTGGTCCACAATTCCCCGAAGCCCGGCCACAGGAATCCCAGCAGCGTCGAGGCACAGGCCGACCAGATCATCACGGCATTCAACAATTACGAGCTGAGGTCCGAGGGTGTCAGCACGCAGGTGATCACCGCACGGTGCAGTTACAACACGATGGACACCGACGTTTGCGCCCTGGCCAAGGAAAAGCAAGCGACGCTCATCATCATCCCGTTCCACCGGCAGATAACCCAAGACGGCGAAATGGAAGACATAAACGCATCCATCCGGGGCGTCAACGAAGGGATACTTGAGAGGGCACCTTGCTCCGTCGGGATATTAGTCGACAAGGGCTCCGTCGAGACGAAAACCTACGCCGCCAACATCGCCGTGCTCTACTTCGGGGGGCCGGACGACCGGGAGGCCTTAGCCTACGCGTGGAGAATGGCTAGTAGCGGTGAAAACACCGATACAAAACTCACCGTCGTACGGTTCCTTTCCAACTCGGACTCGTATGGAATGGCTAGGGACGAACTCGACGCCAGCCACATGTCCCTCAACATCGACTACGAGCAAGAAAAGATCCTGGACGATGATTACCTCAACACGTTCAAATCGGCGACCAAGAACAACGACGCCATCAGTTACCGCGAGCTCGTGCTCCAGGACGAGGAGGAAACAATCAAGGCGATAAAATCGATGGACGAGCACCAACACGATCTCTACATGGTGGGGCGGGGGCGGGGCATAGTGTCGCCGTTAACGTCGGGGCTCGCCGATTGGTGCGAGTGCCCCGAGCTCGGACCCATCGGCGACCTCCTGATCACGTCGGAATTCGAGTCGAAATTCTCGGTGTTGATCGTGCAGCAATACTTAAAGCCGAAGGGGAGGGAGGGGTCGATGAGGTCGGCGAGCTCGGTGAAATACGGCGACGAGGCTCCAATTAGGCATTCGATGAGTGACAGTGATGCCTTTGAATCGTTGGGCAGTTTCAGGAAATGGAGTCATGATGATTGATCATGTTTGTCCATCATATGTATTATTGTGTGCTATGAAAGGAAGTACCGTATAAACCAAGTGGTGGTTTTCGACCAGAACATAGTAATTTTTTCCCTATAAATCATGACTTTGAAATTCAAAGAGGAGAATTACTGTTTTTTTTTTTTTTTGATGAGCCATTGACGGCCTGGAAATTGGTGGTGAGAGCTCATGCCACACAATTATAAAGAGAATAAAAGGGAGGGATAGGGGGCCGGTGGGGAATCGAACCTCCAACCTTCCGTTAAAATTCCCGTGAAGAATTATTGTTTGAATGAATGAATTGTGTTGTATTCTTAATTCAATGACCAGAACAGCAGTTGGCTTGAATAGATGGAGCTCTAGTCGTTTAAGCAAGGTCTCGGGTTCGAGCCTTGTGTACCCAAAAAACTGGGTTGGGAGAGGCGCTCTTAATTGCCCTTAAAAAACTAGTACTACTATATTTTAAATAAATTAATGAATTAATAAATTCATATTTTAATTAAAAAATAATTAAAAATTTTGGTCTTAAAATGTGAGGATGCCTCATTGGTTTACGAATTTTGGAGAACAAATTAGGCCTAAAAAGGGTACTAAAATGAAGATTAGTTTTTAAACACACATATAAGAAAGTTAAGAAACTCTATAATTATATAGTCCTCCAGTACTACTATAAATCAAGGCGAGAAGGACGACGACGTTTCTCTCTTCATCGTTCTTACACTGTGCAGCTTTATTACCCTCAAATCTACGGCGACAGCGAGGTGAAAAACATTTTTATCGCGCTCGTTTTCTCGATAGAAAATTGCGTGAGCTTGAATTTGGGTTGTGGTTATTTTCTGCATAAAATTGAATGTGGATTCTTTTCTCCTGCTTTTGGGTTTGGATTTTGGAATATCCAGTGCTCACCATACTCTGTTACCTAAGTGTAATTTTGTGAATTCGTACTGATAATTGATTTTATGAAAGCGATGATTTTTTTGGAGGTTAGGGTTTCTATCGTATGTTCTTGATTATATACGGAACATTTCGCTGATAGTGTTTAATCATGTGTTGGAACTCGATTTTGTGCCGAATTAGTATGTTTGTTACTGAATTGTCAATTATATAGGGTGGAGAGCTACAAACTCTTTACTCTTATGGAAAGTTGTTTGGGTTTTGTGAATACTTGTGTGCTTTTGATGATGAGTACTTTTAATAAGTGTATCAGTGATTACATTGATTTGGTAATTACCGGGATCAACTTTGACCATTCTTTACAGTCTGCATAGTATTTTAGTATTACAAATTTTTGTTTTGGTTCCAAAATTTGAAGTGTGTGCTTCTGGTATCAGGTAATACTAATACATATAAGCAAACCAAATTGCAATTCTCATGGCATTAAGACTTTCATCCGTTGTCTCCTCCGCAGTGTTTCGTCGGCCACTGCCTCTGGTGGGTGCAATTTGTGTGATAAGTTTTGGTCTTTCCAATTTGTGCTCCTCAGTTCCTCTGTTCTCTAGAGAAGGGTATGCTTAATCTGTTCCCTTTGTTCCTCTTTTATTGGAATGTTTACTTATTTGCATATTCATTTGTAAGGCGTTTCAGTTTTCATTTCAAATATAAACAATTGGTAACTATTTTGTCCCCTTTTCTGTAAATATATACAGATCAAAAATTAGCATACAGACACAGAATAGTAAACTTCACAATATAAGAATGGAATCAAGTAAGACTACTGTGCCCAGCATTGTTGTCTATGTCACTGTTCCAAACAAGGAAGCAGGTTCATCCTTATACTTTCTTTTCTTTTAATTTATTCATCTTTTACATAAAAATATCGAGGTTAGTTCAATTCCTTTCTTTTTTTTTATAAAAAAAAAAGATGTTGCTATCGGCATTGGTGATAAACTCCCAACAGTCATCATGCTAGTTCTATATTAGAAAGTATAAGTTTCACCTATGTTACTATTCTATTCATCAAAACCAGAATTTTCTTTTCCTTGCTTGTGTTCATGAGGTTCATAAATTTATATTTACCCTATCTCTATTTAATTTGTGAATTTCTCTCATTTTTTCTTCAATGTTCTCTTACAAATCATTCAGCTTACAGAAGAGGTTTCAATAGCGTTTACTTTAGTTTAATGATGTTTACTTTAGTTTAATGATGACCTTTTTCAGTTTCTGGTCACCATCATATACTATTACTTTTAAGGGTAGCCATTCTTTCTCTTGCTGGGACAAAATATAAGGCATACTCATGCCACTTAACCGTTTGTCCTCTTTGGCATATTAAAAAAGAAATGCCAATATTTTCATATCCATAAATATTTTTGATTTATTGTGCTGTCTAAAATCTAAATATAAGCATCACCGGATCAGGAAACTGATTGGTGATGATGTACCTTGTGGCATTCCCATTTGTGTTTACTAACATCATATGTATTTCATATTGGCCTTTCCCTGACATTTTATGTAGGGCTAAAACTAGCTTCAAGCATAGTCAAAGAACGGCTTGCTGCATGTGTTAATCGAGTGCCAGGTTATTGCTCTGCTCCCTCAAGTACATATTCTGTAGAAATCAAAGTCTGGTGAAGGACACATAGCAGCTTATCAACAATGCTAGTTCATAGTTTCTTTCTAAGTTCAGCTATTTCCGATTGATTTGAACTCATTGATTAGGTTTGATCGACTCCCCTTTTCTTTAGTTTACTTGATTCAGTTGATTGTAGATTTTTTGGCATCTTAATGTTATATTGAAACTTTGGCTTTGTTTAGGGACTTAGGCCTTAATTACTTTGCTTGAAATGATTAATGTCCTGAGGATTAGTTCATATTAACAAAAATGTTTTGAAATCGATTAAACAAAGGATTCATTGATTGGCAACAGACTATTTAATCCTGAGGTTTCACCATAGGATTATTTATCCCTGCAATTGCAATTTCACACTGGGCCTTAAGATTTTCATGGCCCAGTAGAGGGGATTACTACTTTTAATGTAATCCATTCTTTCCAATATGCAGGTGTTGAATCGATTTATGAGTGGAAGGGAGAGGTAAATCTCTCTCTCTCTCTCTCTGCCATCCTTTTTGTTGTGAGTTCTTAGTATTATATTCTTATAAGGACTATAAATTCAGGTTCTTCACTTGTAAACAGATTCAGACTGATTCCGAAGAACTGCTTATAATCAAGACGAGGGAGTCTCTTTTAGAAGCTCTTACCGAACATGTGAAGGCAAATCATGAATATGAGTGAGCACTTATGCCCTGTTCTACAAACCATAAACTATTATAAATATGTGTTACAGGGAGGTTTGGCAATCCCAAACTCCTCGATCAAGTTTTAGCAACATCTCGTTCATGCAATTCTATCTACAATTAGTCGTGTACATACCAGAAAGATGTGTAGGCTTAATTTTATTACTGTTGGCTGATGCTTATAGGGTGCCTGAAGTGATTGCAATGCCCATCACCAGTGGCAACATACAGTATTTGGAGTGGTTGAAGAACACTACGAGGGATAAATAAGATGGTCTTGGAATGGATTGTTATTACAACTTCCAAATATGTCTCTACATGTATTTTCATCAACTTGTAGGTGCTTCCTCATCCTACTTGGTTATGAGAATCTTTACCAAATGCTGTGTCTGGACTCTGGACTGATGAGTGATGATCTACATCTACCTTACTAATGGGGTTACTTAGAGCCCGTTTGGATTGGCTTCTAGGGAGGTGCTTTTGGCTTTTGCTTCTGCCAAAAGCACTTCTAGTAGAAATTAGGTGTTTGTTTTGGCTTTTAAGAAAAAGCAAAAGCACCTCGAAAAGCGAAAAAAGTGCTTCTGGGAGAAGCAGCCCAGAGGGTGCTTCTCCCAAAAGCAGAAGTCAAAAGCACCTCGTAAAATGTGCAATGACTTCAATACCCCCACTACTTAATACTCCCTCCGTCCCGCGAAGATTGAAGCCTTTCTTTTGGGCACGGTAATTTAGGTAGTGGAGTTTAATAGTTAAAGTGGTGTGGGTATTTGTGTTTAAGATTATAATAAATTTTGATACTGTTTATTGTTTAACATTGACTTAATATTATCGTAGTGATGTAATTTGAGAAAAATATTCAAGTGTGGTCTTGTTAGAATCGTCTAATCGTGTAGTTTTAGAATATATATTTTATACAATTTTTATTTGTATCAATTTTGTAATATTAAGAGTTAAAGAAATATAAGGGACTTTGTGTAGGAAAGTAATAATGCATTGGAATTTGTGCAGAATAGTAAAAGTAAGTATTTTTAATGGGATTTGATAATAATTAAGATTCTAATCAAACTTATATTAATTTAATTTTTCTAAAAACGGAAAGGGTTCAAACTTCGTGGGACACCCCAAAAAGGAATAGGGTTCAAACTTCGTGGGACGGAGGGAGTATAAATTACACTATAAATATATCTTATTATCATATTAAGTAGCATGTCCTTTTTGGTAATTACTACACTCTAAAAGCACTTTTCATTTTTATTCATCCAAACATATTTTTTAGAAAAAGCCGCTTTTCAAACATTTCATCCAAACACAAAAGTTACATGCTTTTGCTTTTGACTTCTGCTTCTGCTTCTACTTTTGGCTTCTGCTTTTTTCAAAAGCCAATCCAAACGGGCCCTTAGTTCCTTTATGAGTGGAATTTTTCTTGCTATAGTGTTTGATCTATCCCTTTTTGTTTATATTTTTATTTTACTACTCCCTCCGTCCCGCGAAGTTTGACACATTTTTTTCGGGCACGGTAATTTAGTTGGTGGGGTTTAGTAGTTAAAGTGGTGTGAGTGTTTGTATTTAAGGGCCCGTTTGGATTGGCTTTTGAAAAAAGCAGAAGCCAAAAGCAGAAGCAGAAGTGAAAGCCAAAAGCAGAAGCAGGTAACTTTTGTGTTTGGATGGAATGTTTGAAAAGCAGCTTTTTTTCAAAAGTGTGTTTGGATGTGTAAAAGTAAAAAGTGCTTTTTAAATGTGTAAATTACCAAAAAGGACATGCTAATTAATATGATAATAGGATATATTTATAGTGTAATTTATATTAAGTAATGAGGGTATTTAAGTCTTTGCACAATTTACGAAGTGCTTTTGGCTTCTGCTTTTTGGAGAAGCACCCCCTGGGCTGCTTCTCCCAAAAGCACTTTTGCAGCTTTTCGAGGTGCTTCTGCTTTTTTTGAAAAGCCAAACCAAACGTTTATTTTCCACCAAAAGTGTTTTTGGCAGAAGCAAAAGCCAAAAGCACCTTACCAAAAGCCATTCCAAACACCCTCTAAGATTCTAATAAATTTTGATACTGTTTATTAGTTAACTTTGACTTAATGTTATTGTAATGATGTAATTAGAGAAAAATAATCAAGTGTGGTCTTGTTAGAATCGTCTAATCGTGTAGTTTTAGAAGATATATTTTATACAATTTTTATCTGTACCAATTTTGAAATATTAAGAATTAAAGAAATACAAGGGACTTTGTGTAGAAAAGTAAAATTGTATTGGAATTTGTGTAGAATAATAAAAGTGATTACTTTTAATGGGATTTAACAATAATTAAAATTCTAATCAAATTTATATTAATTTAATTTATCTAAAAATGGAAAGGTGTTAAACTTCGTGGGACACCCAAAAAAAGAATATGTGTCAAACTTCGTGGGACAGAGGGAGTATATGATATGAAGTAATTGTATAGCTAGTGAATCGTAGAACTATTTAATGGTACAGAAATGGACAGAAAAGCTTAATACTGGGATGATAATGTATATTTAATGCTGATGAGTATTTATACACAATTACACAAAGTTAAAAATGGAGGGTAATGAAAATACTAGATTATGTTGATCGGTATTTGAAGCCAACATTGGGTGGTAAATAGGTCAACTGGAATGGTACTCCATAATGGAAGGTGGAAAAAGCCAGCTGTTAATTATGCTTTTATATAAATTATGAACATTTTTTTTCTTCTTTTTTTTTTTTTCTGTTTTTTAGAAAAATTTATTAACATTCAAAAGTTACTAGCAAAAAATTAGCAAAATTTCAAATATAGGAGCATAGACGTGTGGAAGAATTAAAATAAGACCAGGTGGAGAATACTTACACAATCTCCAACCGAAAACACCATACTCAAATCCAAAATGCAGTATATGTCACTTCAAATAGTATTTTATCCCCAGCCAAAAATACTAAACTCAAACCCAAAAAATATACTATAGAATATTTCTTTGTTTTACCGTTTTATACACTTTATTCCCTTTTGCGTTTGTGAACAGTAGAACGCAAATATGCGTTTCTTCTCCGTGCAAACAAGCTGGAAACGCATTTTGCATTGAGTTTTGGAGCTCGGTTGGAGAAGCCCTTAACGATTTTTTTTTTTTTTTTTTTTTTTTTTTTTTTTTTTTTTTTTTTTCTGTTTTGGCATTTGTAATTCTTCTTCAAACACAATGGTGTGCAAAAAACAATTTTTCCGCAACAGAAAAAGTATATCCGAATTTTATTATAAAACCGAACGCAATGACGGAACCACCCTTTGTAAATTCATCAAAGGCAACTTCCTACTTTTCTGTTTTTGTCTTTTGCGAAGAATCCAACAGGCATCTCAATTGGCAATTTCTTGGGGACACTGGGGCGGCACCGCCGGGAAGCTTGCCTTTGCCGGACGCTGTGACACCGCTGAATATGGCCGAAGACATATCGATAATATTCGACTTCGACAGGAGCCTAATCGACGACGACAGTGATCGCTGGGTTTTAACAAATATGGGTCTGACCGAGTTGTTCAATCAGCTCCGATCCACATTGCCGTGGAACTCACTCATGGTCTGTTTTCCATTCATTTCTAGTATCTTTCCCCCTCACTCATGCGGAAATTATGAATTATTTTTGGCGTTTGAAAACTGCAGTTGATGCGTTTCATGTTGTTGTATACTGTTCTCTGTATTTTGGGTGAGTCTGGTTGTGCAGATATTTCATTTTTTTTTTCTTTATGTGGGGAATGAGTTTGTGATTTTCTTGATAAAAATTTCTTGATTACGGAATTGATGCTTTGCCATGAGCTCCGTCTGCTCTAATTTTGGTTTGCTTTGAGGTTATTCCGGCAATTTTGAGATGGGTTTTGCTTGATGACATGAAATGCATAATCTTCACTAAGCCTGCCCAAAATTAGGCGATTTTCATAAATGTGGATATGTTAAGAGGTTTTAATTCCATTTTTTGTTGTGTTATATGAATTTAACGTCAGATTTATGAAGACGTAGCCTTGCTGCCTTGCAGGATAGAATGTTGGAGGAGCTATACATTCAAGGGAAAACTGTGGATGATATTGCGGAGTGTTTAAAAACGGTTCCTGTGCATCCTCATGTCATTGCAGCTATACGATCAGCTCATGCTCTTGGGTATTACTTTTTCCTTGGCATCTACTTGGTGTTATTTAATTATTGCCTTTGGATTCTTTGCTTAGTTTCTGTGCTGTTTCCGGAAATGGCAATGGGCATTTGTTGGTGCCTTGCAGGTGTGACTTGAAGGTGGCTAGTGACTCAAATCAGTTTTACATAAAAACCATTTTGGAACATCATGGAATATACAACTGTTTCAATGAGATCATCACAAACCCTGTTGCTGTAGCCAGTGGAAGGCTTAGGATCTTTCCCTTTCATGGTGCTTCTTCACCTCATAGCTGTCAGCTTTGTCCTTCCAACTTATGTAAGGTCAGTTAGTTTGATATCTAAGTGTTGGAATGTAGTGCTTAGTGCTTACATTGTATCTTGACCTGCATTTTGCTCAGCTGTTGTTGATTGCACCATGTCATCTGTGAACCATTCAATGGGTAGTTCTGACTTCTAATGGTGCGTTTGATGTAATGTTGCCAATTTACTCATCTGACGAACTTACCAGATTACTCGAGTAGTATGTCCTTTTACAATGATTATATATTTGTTTCCTGTTGATGTATAGCCTCCTTTTACAATGATTATATATTTGTTTCCTGTTGATGTATAGCCTCCTTGCATAAGAATGAAAATTCGACTAACCACCATCTTGGCTTGTATGTAAGATCCTTTGCTAGAGTTGTCAGGACCTGGCTATTAAATAGAATACTCTTTTTGAGCGCAATCTATTTTTAAACCAGAAAGATTTATTCCAAATTCAGCCCTTGTTAATCACTCAGTAATTCTCGTACTGATATTGTTAAAGTCCCACATCGGTTATAAGTTGGGTTCCCCAGTTTATATGGACATGGGCCACTGTACCTATCACCAATTGGTTTTAGGTTGAAGCCCTAGGTCCATCTTCTTTCTAACAAATATTATTGGGAATGTGTCGAAGCTCAACTCTTTTACAAGGTCAAAAAAATTACTAAGGTCCTTTTTCTTGAGTGGAAAAAAGGATAAATAGGTCCTTTTTCTTTTCAAAAAATTCAAATCAGTCCATTTTCTATTTTATTACCAAAACAGTCCTCTACAAATGCTAATTATGTCCAAATCAGTCCTTTTTTCACTAATTATATTCTAATTGCTGACGTGGCAAGGGTTTTAATTTAAACCTGACACGTGTGCATAATATTAGTCCTTTTTCTTTTATCTTTTGCCAATTCAGTCCTAAACTTTTATTTTGTTCTATTTAGTCCTCTACCCCAATCACTCATTTTTATATTAATTGGCCTCAAACCTTTCAAATTATTTTATTTTAGGCCGAGAACCTTAAATTTTTTATTATTACTAATACATTTATCAAATAAATGCCCAACATACTTCCGTAAATAAAATTAAATACCAAACCTCATACATTGGGTTTGACCGCCTTGTTACCGGGTCTTCGAAGTTCCGAATTTTACGGACTCTCTCTAACCACCCGACTGTAACGATGATTCATTGGTTCTGGTTTCCTTCAGCAACAATTAGCACAATCATACTTTGGTTGCGGTCGAGTGGTTATTAGAGAGAGTCCGTAAAATTCCGGTACTTGAAAGACCCGATAACAAAGCAGTCGAACCCAATATATGAGGTTTGGTGTTTAATTTTATTTATGGAAGTATGTTGTGCATTTATTTGATAAATGGATTAGTAATAATAAAAAATTTAAGGTTCTGGGCCTAAAATGAAATAATTTGAAAGGTTTGAGGCCAATTAATATAAAAATGAGTGATTGGGGTAGAGGACTAAATAGAACAAAATAAAAGTTTAGGACTGAATTGACAAAAGATAAAAGAAAAAGGACTAATATTATGCACACGTGTCAGGTTTAAATTAAAACCCTTGCCACGTCAGCAATTAGAATATAATTAGTGAAAAAAAGACTGATTTGAACATAATTAGCATTTGTAGAGGACTGTTTTGGTAATAAAATAGAAAAAGGACTGATTTGAATTTTTTGAAAAGAAAAAGGACCTATTTATCCTTTTTTCCCTTGTTGAGTTTTATGTATCAAGCCATCTTATCTGTGTGAGTATATATTTGTGTTTGTATATGTTTGTTTATTAATGGTCGTAGTGTCTTACATATATATGTGAAGCGTGAAGATTATGTATTCGAGTCTAAAATGTTCTGCAACATTACTTTTTCCGTTTGATATTCCAATGGTAGCTCAACCAGATTCACAAGAACTCAAAAGGATCTTTACCAGATCTTAACTATGCTTTGAATTAGGGTCTCTACTGTCGACCTTTCTTAATACAAAATTTACATATTACTCTCCATTTCCAGGGCCGTGTAATTGAGCAAATTCGACCTCCTAAATCTGATGGCCAGAGAAAACGACTGATCTATATTGGAGATGGAAATAATGACTTCTGCCCGACACTGAAGCTAGTTGAAGGAGACTCTGTGATGCCGAGGAAGAACTTTCCACTGTGGGGTCGCATTTTGAACAATCCGCAGCTTGTCAAAGCAAAACTGTATGAATGGAGCAGCGGAGAAGATCTTGCTCGGACGTTGCTCAAAATAATCAACACCATTTCAGACAAAGACAATACAACAGAAACGGCAACACAAAATGGTATATGTGATCCTTTACACCATGATTACTATGCTGAATAGAATAGAAGGGGACTGCTACACTTTAGATGTACAAGGAACATATGATTGGCCTCAGTGAAATTGTATTACATATAAAATTCACTCCTGTTCTTTCTATTAAACTTGAGATCTCTGATAACTAAAATCAATCATTTGAATTTAGGATAAATGATTGTGACAGGCGATTATATAATTGAAATTCAGCATATGATTGGAAGTGAAAATGTTGCCATTACATTACCAATTCGGGTATAAAATGATACTGTACTAGATATATGAATTATATAAATCTGACACACAAATTATACATGAATTATATAAAATTTAAATCTGACACACAAGTATACACATGAAAGTGTTCAAATTATATTGGTTGGAAGTATTTATGTATTTTAGAGTTCTAAAGTTCATGAAGTATATTGCAATGAAAGTAAAGACTGTTATACACAAAGCAGCGCTCTCATAGCAGAGTCCTAAGGAGCAAGAGATTTTGGGAGGTTCTGCACATAGGTAGGAATTAGGATTGAAAAATTTATATTTGGTTGAATCTTGGAGATTTGCCTACTTTTGTTTTAACATTTTTTTTTTGCTGGAATTTGTTTGAACAATTGATACTGAGTATTGGAAAGAAATGATAATCTATTCCACAGACTTACTAAATACTCCCTCCATCCCGCGAATTATGACTCGTTTATTTTAGGCACTGTAATTATGTGGTGGGGTATGGTGGGATTTAGCGGTTAAAGTGATGTAGGTATTTGTGTTTAAAAGTTTAATGAATTTTGACTTTCTTTATTGTTTAACTTTGACAAAATATTATTGTAATGATTTAATTGGAGAAAAATATTCAAGTGTGGTCTTGTTAGAATCGTCTAAACCTCTAGATTTAGAATATATATTTTATATAATTTTTATTTGTACCAATTTTAAAATATGAAGAATTAAAGAAATGCAAGGGACTTTGTGTAGAAAAATAAAAGTGTATTGGGAGTTGTGCAGAATAGTAAAAATAATTACTTTTAATGGGATTTAGAAAACATTAAGATTCTAATCATATTTATATTAATTAAATTTATCTAAAAAGGGGAAAGTGGCCACAATTCGTGGACAGCCCAAAGGGGAATACGAGCCACAATTCGTGGGACGGAAGGAATACTAAGTATGATTATAATATTTTTTAACGTCTGGTGTGCATTGAGGCGTTGCATCTTTCCAAGCATAAAGCAGAATACTGACAATTGCCTTTGGTGATTACAATATTATGATTATAATATTACAAATTCGAACAAGACTTGAAAATTTTTAGATCGGATTTCGGGTTCGACCTAATTAGAAACCAAAAAAAACACTAAATCCAAAATTGCACTATTTTCGTATCGGTGTGTTTTCGGATCGTGTCCAAAATTGACACCCCTTTGATAATCATGTACTACCATTTTAAAATAGTCTCTAATCATTTTAATTAATTTTAGTAAATTACTTGTATATGGAGTAATATTCGCAGATACTCCATCCGTTCTTTTTTAACTTCACCATTCCTGTTTTTCACGCAATCCAATACGCATTTTTAATTATTAATAACTCAAATTACATATAAATATAAATTATAAAAATTTGATATTCTAAAAGTACGCGATTAGACGAATCCAACAATATCTTACTTGACTATAATTTATCTTAGATAACTATGCTAAAAGTTAAATCAAAATTACTCAATGAATAGTATCAACTATGTAAAGGGTAAAGTTATTTAAAAACGGAGGGAGTATGTACCAAAAGATAAAATACTCCATGTTCGCAGAGAACGCCCAATTAGACCCCGACAGTCTTGACTTGTGCCATTTCTTTTCCGCTTCTTTTCTCTTTTCTTCGAATTTATTTGTAGATCACCTTTCAGAATTGGGTATTTCGGAATCAGAACAAATTTGACTTGGAGACCTTTCCATAACATATAAATGCATTTCTCGACACGCCATCGCAACTGATTCAACTGCACGATTCTGTTTCCGTCCTTCCCAAGCATCAAATTCCAGTCTTTCCTTTTCTTTGATTCTTGGACGTATGTAAAGGGAGAGAGTGCATCGGCCCCCTTCTCTCTGTAGATTGAATTCTTTGGTTGATTGATCATTGAAGGGTGAGGTTAGGAGTGCCCTTTGTTTGGAGGGCAATGGCGAACAAGGGAGATGAAAGGGATGGAGGTGTTTCTTCGCTTAATGGTTCGATTGCGGGGATGCCTCTTTTTGTAAAAGAGCTGATTGCGGGTGGTGTTGCTGGTGGGTTTGCCAAGACAGTTGTTGCACCTCTTGAACGCGTCAAGATTTTGTTCCAGGTATGGAATTGCTGGGCCATCGTTTTAAGTGACGAGGGTTCTCAGTTGCGTTGGTAATCCATCTTATTGTCTTGATTGTTGAGATTCTGTTGGCTGAATTGAACTTAATTGAAGACATTTAGGTCAAGCGGTTGTACAGATGTTTTATTCTTCATGTGGGGTTTTAGATATTTAATTTTTCTCTTGTTTCTTTGATTCTATTATCATTTCTTGATTTGTGCTGTTTCTGTGGCACAACACTATTGTACAAATGTGCTGCTGTTGAAATTGTGTTCTTAATTTGATACGACGTTAATTGAGGAGATTGCCATTGTGGGGATTTGAACACTTACTGCTCTATTGTTTGGTTAATTCTAAGATTTATGTTGAAATTATGTGATTGTTCTATGCCTGGTGAACATGAATTCTAATATTCAGCCTATTACAACAACTCAAGAAGTAGTTTAATTGGATTTGGAACACTGAATTTAGCACGGAAAATATGCAGTTTCCATTGTAGAAGAAATTCATACCCTACGGTTCCTTTTCTATGCATTGCTTGTCTCAACATTAAAATTTTGCCAATCCATTATTTGCATAGACTGGCAAGATCTGGCTACATTTGACAATGAGTCTTTTTTTCTGTGGGAATCCCAACTTTAGCTCAACTCTTTATTGGTTTGTTCAAATCATGGGTTGTCCTGGTGCGGAAATTATGAGGAACCTATGATGGTGCATCTTGAATATGATTTCTTCCTGCTTGTACATTAAATTCTGTACTTTACAAATCACTTTGAATTGATTTTTGACAATTAAATCCAAGTTCATTGTGCATTTGCATGTTTAGAAAGATGCAATTATCCTCTAAGATTCTAGTAAAGGGGGGATGCTAATAATTGTTTTCATTGATTTATTTCCTAGACCAGAAGAGCTGAGTTTCAGAGTGTTGGCCTGTTGGGATCTTTCTCAAAAATTGCGAAAACTGAAGGGCCATTTGGTTTTTATAGGTAGGACACTAGGACCTATATATCATAATGGTCACATTCGTAACCAAGTTTATAAATAATGCTTTAATTCAATTCTAATTTTTCAGAGGGAATGGAGCTAGTGTTGCTCGTATTGTACCTTACGCAGCCTTGCATTATATGGCCTATGAACAATATCGAAGATGGATCATTTTGGGTTTCCCTGACGTCCGGAGAGGTCCTGTTCTTGATCTTGTGGCTGGATCATTTGCCGGGGGGACAGCTGTTCTCTTCACTTACCCTCTTGATTTAGTTCGGACGAGATTGGCCTATCAGGCAAGTATCAAGAGTATCAGAACACACAATCTATTTCATCATTAATAAATTGAGAATAAGCCTATCATTCCATGGTACAGTTTCAACAAAACTGTGCAATGATATTAATAGAGCCCTGCAGGTTGTGGAGTCCTCAAAAACCAGCATTCAAGTTCACGCTTCAAGAGAAGTAGTGTACAGAGGAATTATGGATTGCTTCTCCAAGATATACAAAGAGGCGGGAGTAAGAGGTGTCTACCGCGGTGTTGGTATGTGTCTGTGTGTACCCTCTGGTTTCGATAAAAAATCCTGAGGCTTCTGTTTTATTGACCCTTGTGTTGTTTTCTCAGCCCCCTCTCTGTATGGTATCTTTCCCTACGCGGGATTGAAGTTTTACTTCTATGAGGAAATGAAAAGCCACGTTCCTGAAAATCGCAAAAAGGACATCGCAGTTAAACTTGTATGTGGCTCAGTTGCAGGCCTACTTGGTCAGACCTTCACTTACCCTCTTGATGTTGTGAGACGGCAAATGCAAGTAATGGCTTTTCTGCTGCTTGAAAATTTTGCATTGAATTTCTTTACATCCGAAGTTTTGAGATCCGAAATACTTCCTCTGTTTTACATCCGATGCATATTTTTAACAGTTGATAACTCACGTTGTACATAAGTAAAAAATTATAAAAATTTGATATTATAAAACTACATGATGAAACGATTCTAACAAGATCTCACTTGACTGTGTTTTTCCTTCTATAACTATTGTACAGACGTGAATCAAAGTCGCATAATGAGTAGTGTCAAAACACCGAATGTTTCAGATTCTTGGAAACGGAGATAGTATGAATAGTATTAATTTGCTAAAAACATTTTAACCCATTTTTCATTCATAAGGTTTATCATTTATCAAACAGATGTATGATGATTATCATCCTGGGCTTGTGGCAGGTGGAACGGCTCATTGAAGCAAACAGTAGTTCAACGAGAGGGACATTCGAAACTCTTGTAATGATTGTCCGGACTCAAGGGTGGAAACAGCTGTTTTCTGGGCTTAGCATCAATTACCTAAAGGTGAATCCGCCAAGTCGAATCTCTGTTATCTGAATTTCGGTCTTGTTCACATACTTGGGGAAAACAATTTTTCAAAAACCAGCAGCATACACACCAATAATGTCTTGCAGGTTGTACCTTCGGTAGCCATAGGATTCACGGTCTACGATGTTATGAAAGCATTTCTGCGAGTCCCTTCTAGAGATGATGAGGAAACAGTGGTGAAAGTAGTGGCCAGCCAACGGAACGGCCAGCCTTCATCGCTGCCGCCGTCACCCCAATTGTCCTGAAACTCAACAACGACCATTCTTTGATTCCCAGTATTGCTGATGACGAGAGTTGCAAGATGATATAGCCTTACTTGAATTTCCCCATAAATTCATCATTTTTTTTGAAAATGCAGAACTGTAGATAGGTAAATAATCTGGCTCTGGGATGTACGGATGCTGGAAATAATTCTATAGGTTAGAGATGAAATGAATAAATGAAATATACTAAAGGTGGTGAATGATGATGCTCAGCTCAATTCATGGTTGATTGTGAAAAAGAATAAGAATTACAGTACCTCCTCTAATGGACGTTTTTTTTTTTTTTTGGGATTAATTTTATTAGTACTCCATCCGTCCTGCGAAATATGGCTCATTTTTTGGGCATGATAATTTAGGTATTGGGGTTTAGTGGTTAAAGTTGTGTGGGCATTTGTGTTTAAAATTTTAATAATTTTTGACTTTGTTTATTATTTAACTTTAACTTAATATTATGGTAATGATTTGATTCTATTTTAAAATATATATTTTATATAATTTTTATTTGTACCCATTTTAAAATATGAAGAATTAAAGAAATGCAAGAGATTTGTATAGAAAAATAAAAGTGTATTGGAAGTTGTGCATGATTACTTTTTTTTGGATGAATGGCGCAACAGCGTAGCTAAGAAACAGAAAAACAAAATGAAAAGAGGTGCAAAAGCAACAAACAACTAAAAACGGGGAAATCAAGTTTCAGCCATATCTCCCGAAAGAAGTGGACAGACACCATTCGGAGGGAACGCCTACGTCGTAAAGAACTCCTCCGACCGTGCGCCACACTTAGCCAAGCAATCCGCAACAAAATTGCCCTCCCTAAGAATGTGGAACCACTGGTAACAAGATGATGAGCAAGTGTGTCCTGGATGTTTCGAACTAATGCAAAGTAACTGTGATCAGACGATAGCTCCTGGCAAATGAGCCTAAGAGCTTACTCAGAGTCAGAATAACAACAGACAAGTTCCATCCCCAAATTGTGAATCCTCTGAAGACTATTCTAAATAGCATGGAGCTCAGCATGAAGATTGGATGAAGTGCCAATGGAGCCAGAAAATCCATCCACCCAATGTCCATCTTCGTTTCGAATGACGCCACCAAACCCTGCTCGACTAGGGTTCAGAATTCCATTGGACGAGTCGAAGTTCTCGCAACCGTGGCAGCCGGCCACAGGCCCGTTCAAAGGCCATCCCAAAAAAGGAATACGAGAGCAACGTGTGGGACGGAGGGAGTATTATATTTTTATTAGTTTTATAGGAACGAGGTTGTCTTAATAGGACAAGCAAATTGCCACGTTTTTGCCTAATAGTAATTCGACAGCGGGGATTTACATTTACAAGGATATACATTCCCATTATCTTTGGCATCTTCCGCAAACCCTCCTCCTAGTAGTATTCATTCCCATCCACACAATGCCGGCAGGGGAATTCTGCCACCCTTCGCCGCCGCCGCCGCCTCCGGGGTCCGCGGAAGAGGAGGAATGGGTGTGGGCTCAAATAAAGGCGGAGGCTCGGTGTGACGCCGAAGCCGAGCCGGCTCTAGCCAGCTATTTGTATTCCACAATCCTGGCTCACTCCTCTCTCGAACGCTCCCTCGCCTTCCACTTGGGGAACAAGCTCTGCTCCTCCACACTCCTCTCCACTCTCCTTTACGATCTCTTCCTCCACATCTTCTCCACCGACGCCACCCTCCGCTCCGCCACCGTCGCTGATTTACGCGCCGCCCGCTTCCGCGACCCCGCCTGCGTCTCCTTCTCCCACTGCCTTCTTAATTACAAGGGATTCCTCGCCTGCCAGGTAATTTTATTGAATCTTCTCGCTGCCGATTTTTTGTTGTTTTTTTTGATGATGAATCAATTCCTTCGATCTTTTTTGTGCATTACTAGTTCTTGTGTACGGAAATTTGTTGCAGAAACACTCGTGTTATAAAAGTGTTGTAATGATGCTCTGTTTTGTCTTGCTGAAAAAACTATTATTCTGAATTATTAGTGGAATATTAAAAATTCTATTTTGATATCTCAGAAATTGCATTTTATGGCTTCACGGCTGTCTATTCTTCAATAACCAACATAGAATTCTCAGGTCATCAATCCCCAAATATGGAAGATATTATTGATTGCATGAGTTAGTTCTGCTCTGTTGCATATACACAGTGCTTAAGGGGTAGTTTTTGGATTTTGAATTTCCAAGGGAAAGTGAGTTTTAAACCCATTCTTTTCTTCTTTTTTTTAATAGTTGCTGTGGAAGGACTCCTTGATGCCAAATTTTAGTTGTAAATGAATTCAGAAGAAATCAAGTAGTCAAGAAAGTGCTTAAAGAAAAGTGTTTGATTTTCAGAATTCCTTTAAATATTAATTGTCTCTGATTTGAAGACCAATTCACAGTTAATGAATCCCTTGATGTAATATAAAAGCTATTGCCTTTTTACACTTTAGCCCCAGAAATAGTTTTCAATCTTACTCAATCGATTGATCTTGCGTTGCAGTTTTCATGGGATTCTCGATTAAGACTATTGTCATAGTTCAGATATATATGCATATGAGCATACATAGTAAAAAATCATAGTACTTCCTCTGTTTTTTAAAGATTGCTACGGACCCACTCAGCACGCAGTCCAATGCACATTTTAAACGATTAATAACTCAAGTTCGGTACAAGTAAAAATTCTAAAAGTTTGATATTTAAAATCTACAAGACGAGACGAATCTAACAAGATCCCACTTGACTATATTTTAACTTGTATAACTATGATAAAACTTTAAGTCAAAGTATGTGTGTGAACAGTGACCATTTGTCAAATGTAGCAAACAAAAAAACGGAGGAAGTATGTAACATTAATGGATGAGCAGTGAGCATGATCACTGTCTATACATTAGTGATCCTCTTGATGCATTCATGATTCATGTGCACTTTTTGTTTTCACTGCTTCATTTAATATATAAATTTTGTGGAATATGTTCAATATTCGGTTTTTTAATCATTGGTAAATTCTCTAATGTCATTCCATTGTCGGTCGCATTCGTACCCTGTCATCAGGCTCACCGAGTTGCTCACAAGCTCTGGACTCAATCCCGAAGGCCTCTAGCACTTGCACTCCAATCCCGTATCTCAGATGTCTTCGCCGTGGACATCCACCCAGCTGCCAGAATAGGGAAAGGCATCCTTTTCGATCATGCCACTGGCGTTGTAGTCGGTGAGACTGCTGTGATTGGGAACAATGTGTCGATTCTCCACAATGTGACATTAGGTGGAACTGGCAATGTGAGTGGCGACCGGCATCCCAAGATTGGGGACGGCGTGTTGATTGGTGCTGGGGCAAACATACTGGGGAACGTGAAAATTGGGGAGGGCGCAAAGATTGGTGCCGGGTCGATGGTTCTAATCGACGTGCCTCCAAGAACAACAGCTGTGGGGAATCCGGCGAAATTGGTGGGCGGGAGAGATCAGCCGAGGAAACACGAGGAAGTCCCCGGGGAGTCGATGGATCATACTTCTTTTATATCCGACTGGTCCGATTATGTTATATGATCCTACTTGATATCACCTGATGAACTGTGGGTTGCTCCTCCTCCTCCACTTGTTCATATTTGTGTATGGATTTGAGACAACTTTTGATGGTTTGTGTTGTAATAAAATGTTCGGGTCACAGTTTAGTCTTGTTCTTTCTATAGTTATTCTTTGGACAAGAAGAATGAAAAACAATAATACTACTACAAGTATATGAGTATACATGGTCCCCAAGGCCCAATCAAAGCCCTTCATTTTTCTTTTGGGTGTCTATTTTAAGCTATGGCTCTCATTCCACTCCAACTGCAATCCCTTAACACTATTAGTATTAAGTCACATTTGGCATTTCAATACAAAAGATATTAGTACAAAATTTCAAGTTGAAGGTTATAGAATAGGTCACTTGTGCATGGGCCTACTGTATCATGGGAAGAAGGGAAATGAGGTATCTGCTTTTTATATGATTTGATTAAATTTAATGAGGTACTCTGGATGGATGCAAGCATATTTTGAGGGAAGGAAGTACAGTTGCGATGGACTCGCAAGGATGGGGCGGAAAGTGAACTTTTCTATACGACCTGAGCTTTCCACCTAGTTAAATACAACATCTACTGACAGTTGCATGCACTTGGTTTACTAGGCAATAGGGTCTTTTTGCGTTATTTCCCTTTTTGGTTTTAATTCTGTTTTATTTTTCTTTGTACTTTTCATTTTCTTTTCTATCCTGAACCAGCTGCACAACAAATAAAAAAATAGGGCCTTAATGCACTATCATATCACGTTAGGTGTTTAAACTCAGAGACCATCTAACATTATATAAAAAAACAAAAGGAACAATTCTCATTTAGATTCTTATAGCAACTCCAACCGTACCCCAAACACAAACCCAAACTCAAAATATGGTGGAAATCCTCTCCAACCGTACCCAAACGCAAACCCAAAAACCCAAAAACTCAAACTCAAAGGCAAATTTGCGTTTTACTATAGCAAACTCAAACTCAAACGCATATTGGGTTTGAGTGTTGAAAAGTGGGTAGAATAAAGAATATGCTGAGAATATTATGTATAAGTGTAGTCAGTTGGAGATGAATTACTGTAGGATGTGACATTTACACTATTTTGGGTTTGAGTTTGGTGTAATCAGTTGGAGATGGTCTTACACTAAAGTTTTGCCAACTTTTGTCCCTACAAAAACATCTACATTGTTAACTGAGGTTGCACATTGTTTTTGAAATCTCAAATCCACAGATTGTCGTCGGCCAGCTATTCAAATGTGCAGAAAATTAGTACTATAAGTTAGAAATGATGAACTATCAAATGTCCTACTTCCACTTTATGGTAGAAAGATATTGAAATTAGGTTGCAATTAGACTTGTGTGTAATAAAAGTTCTTTGAAACAAATACCACAATTTTAATATTCATTTTTGGTTGTATCTTTTTCCACCATCTTTCTACTAAAATGA
This sequence comes from Hygrophila difformis, assembly GCA_030278955.1. Taxonomy (NCBI): domain Eukaryota; kingdom Viridiplantae; phylum Streptophyta; class Magnoliopsida; order Lamiales; family Acanthaceae; genus Hygrophila; species Hygrophila difformis. The sequence goes on from JAOANR010000010.1 coordinate 1,714,982, forward strand.
TTTGTTCTCTCTCTCTCTCTCTCTCTCTCTCTCTCTCTCTCTCTCTCTCTCTCTCTCTCTCTCTCTCTCTCTCTCTCTTTTTAATAAAAAAAATGGTCAAACCTAGAGGACCATAACTATACTTTTCTAATGACCATTTCTAGGCTCTAGCATGAAATATTCTTATGGTTGGAAGTTAAATTGTGTTAATGAAAGTCAGGTGTAAACTCACGTGAATTTCTGCTCAACTGGTATGTATGTGGTACCATACTTTATTCAATTCAACAATCAAAAAAAAAAAAAAAAAAAAAAAAAAAAAAAAAAAAAAAAAACAAGAGCAAACTTGATGATGCATGGACGATAGGGTTCAAAATTCCCATGTACTTAAGATTTGCTCAGACAATCCAATTCCAACGTGTACCTGATTCAGACATGGGAAGTGGGAACCCCTGATGACCCTACGGCCTAACCTAGCAAGCCATACAGTGAGTAAGAAGAGGCGTGTCCGTGTCTTACAATATGCATATCCGGTCCGCCCACTGGCTTGATGATTCTGCACCTGGTTTTTTTCCCGACAATGATTGGCCATTGAAGCCACCCACGATTCAAAGTACGAGAAAAAAGAACACAAAATTATGTCCAGTTGACATGTTGGACATACTATACAATACAGCTAATGCCTAGTGGGCGTCATATAATACTACTACAATTAAGCAACAAGAGAAATTTAAAGGGATCCACATTCCATGGTGGCCAACCAATTCCATCAGATCTGATCTTGGGTCAAATAACTCGAAATTAATTGAGTATTCACATGGTTTGTTGGTGATCTGAATTTGGACTCATTTTTGACCTCTCTTTTTCTTGTTTTCCTCAAAACTTCTCCTTACAGTAAATGCTTAAACCTAATTAGTAATTAAGCTTCTTAACTACTGTATAGTCACTGCCACCCTTTGAATCTATCGATTCTTTCTAGACTCGACATTCAACAATCTTTCAAATTTTATCCATCCCTCTCGTTTAAAAACCAAAATTTAGCTTAAATCCTTTTGCGGGATCCAACTTATCACATTCAAATTAAATCATTTCATTCATCAACTATATAATGTTCATCAATAACTTAAACTTATCATCATCATACTACCTCCGTTCTGTAATGTTTTTGACGTTTGATAATGTGTTACTATTCATAAACAGACTTTCATTTAAAGTTTTATGATCTATATAATAAATCCTGAATACTTTTTGGCATGTGCAGACTCTTTTGTCCTTATTAAATTTAATTCATCCTTCTTAATTTTAAAGGGTTAATCAGTCATTATACGTTTATTTTTAGATCAGCGGCTCTTAAGTTTACACGTAATATGCTGACTAATTCAACGTCATCGGATACATCATCAATATCTATATTTAGAAAATAAATCTATCTATTAATATAACAAAATCTTTAGAAAATCTTCATATATATTTTAAAAAGATATAATTGAATACAAATATATATAAATTATTTGATTGTATATATAATATTTTAAAAAATATTAATACTATAATATTATTAAATAAATTTAATTAGATTACAGATTTATGCCTAAAAAATATACAATCATAATATCAATATAAGGAATATAATAATTATATTTTAAATAAAAATATTTCATTAAAAATATGATGTAAACATATTGACCCTAAATATATTGATTAATGTAAAATAACTAATAACCTAAAAACTTTTATACCATTCTAAACAAAATTCTACATATTTTTTTCGTTTTAAAGAAGAAAATAAAAAGAAAAGAAAAGAAAAACTAAAACACATCACAATTTAATTATTCTCATATATTTCAGTATAAAATAAAAATGTATATAAAATTTGGAGTAAATTTTTATATAATTTTTTAAAAATATTTTATACTGTAAAAGAATATAAGAAGTATACCCCTAAAAGACTTGGTATCGGAGTATAAATTCGATTTTAAGGTTTATAATAATAATGAATTGAAAAATAATAAAAATTTACTTAAATTAAATAAAAATATTAACTACCAATTTTTTTTTTCATAATCAATATGAAAAAGAAAAAATTGGATAAAATATTATGGACCTAAAATAATATTTTAAAAATTAACAGATAATCAAAATGTATTATAGTTAAAATTTATTTTATAAAATTATGGATTAGTCCATAAAAACTAATCACAACAAAAATTTAAAATAGTAATTTGTGTGATTTGGGCTCTCACACACCTTTACCGACACATGAGTGTCACTGTTTATCAAAAAAATTAAAAATATATTACATAATAAAATATAAATTTTAAATGATGAAAAGTTAATAAAAAAAATAATATTTTTTAAAAAACTTTAGGGATAATAGTCAAAATGTAAAACATATTAGGAGTAAAACTAATATTTTTTTAAATCTTAATAATACAAAAAATACTCCATCAGTTCCGGTAATACCGTCCCAAAACTTTTGGTCACGGTATTTTAGGTATAATGGGTTATTGTGATAAAGCGGAGTAATTAGTTGATGCGATGTTTTAGTTGATGTTTATGGAGTAGTTTTTATAAAAAAATGAAATGTGACAATTGTAGTGGGACATACCAAAAAGGAAAGTGACAGAATTAGTGGGACGGATGGAGTAATTTTTTCTAATTTTGAATAGTTAAGGAGTATTTATTTTCCACTTACTCTCATCATTTTAGATATGAAATAAAACTATATACATTTAATTTTGTAACAGTAAAAATAATTTATTTTATATTATTTCCACCTGAGTTTGAATTTCTTTCATTCATTTTATTATCTCCTTTATTTTCCTTTTAATCTTTTTGTTGCATGCATTTCAATCACTATTTAAACAAAAGAAATTGAATATCATGTAATCCAAAAAACATTATATTCTCATTTTATATCGTCATATTCGTTCAACACCCGTGCGTAGCGGGTGAAAAAATCTAGTATTTATACAAGTTAAAATATAGCCAAGTGGGATCTTGTTAGATTCGTCTCGTCGTGTAGTTTTCAAATAACAAACTTTTAGAATTTTTACTTGTACCGAACTTGAGTTATTAATGGTTTAAAATGTACATTGCACTGCGTGAAAAGAGGGTCCGTAAAAAAGATACGAAAACAGAGGAAGTAATTTTTACTATATATATAAAAATATATTTTAAAAGTTTAGCCTTAACAATTTTAGTTTCGAAGATATGGTATGGTGTTCGAGTCCCAGCACCTCCATTTGTTCACGTGCAAAACTAGCCCACCTTTATACAAATGTATATGTAATAATGTACACTAGTTGTGTATGCCTATAAATACCCCCCATCAACTTAGCATCCATCTCACTCAAAAAAAACATTCACAGACATAAATCAGTAAAAATAAAATATCAAAGGGTAGACAAGAGAGATGGAGATGAAGATGGAAATACCCGTGATTGACTTCAGTGAGCTTGATGGTTCCAACAGGAGCGAAACCATGGCGCTTCTTCACGAAGCCTGCTCCAAATGGGGCTGCTTTATGGTACTAATACATACTGTTCCTGTAAATGTCGACTTCAATTTAATCTGCTTTTTTTTTTTTTAATGCATGGAGTAAACGTGTTCATATTATTTTTGTACCTGCAGATTGAAAACCATGGAGTCGATAAGGACCTCATGGAGAAGGTGAAACTGCTGATGAACACGCATTATGACGAACATGTGAAAGACGCTTTCTATGCATCCGACATAGCCAAGAGCCTGGAGAAGAACGAGTACATCAGCGACAAAGATTGGGAAACCACATTCTTCGTCTGGCACCGCCCCGATTCTAACATCAACGGTTTCGCCACCCTGTCCGAAGACTTCCGGTAATAAAATTAAACACCAATGTCGTAAAATGCAGTAACATACATGTTTCATTTGGCTAACCTGTGTGACTAAATGAGCAGAAAAACAATGGATGATTACATCGAGCAAGTGATCGAGCTAGCAGAGAAGCTTTCGGAGCTGATATGTGAGAATCTGGGGATCGACAAGAGTCATATAGTGGATGCGTTTGCGGGAAGCAGGGGTCCTGCCGTGGGGACGAAAATGGCAATGTACCCGCAGTGTCCGCGCCCGGAGCTCATGAGGGGGCTTCGGGAGCACACGGATGCTGGCGGCATCATCCTCCTGCTGCAGGACGACCAAGTGCCCGGCCTCGAATTCCTCAAGGATGGGAAATGGGTGAAGATTCCGCCTTCCAAGAACGGTAGGATATTCATCAACACGGGCGATCAGGTCGAGATTTTGAGTAACGGTGCGTACAAGAGCGTTCTGCATCGCGTGATGGCGATGAAGGACGGGAAGAGGCTCTCCATTGCCACGTTCTATAATCCTGCTGGTGATGCCGTGATTTCGCCTGCTTCGGACCTATTGCTTCCCCATAGTTACAGGTTCGGAGATTATCTGAACCTGTACAACAAAACCAAGTTTGGAGACAAGGGTCTTAGGTTTCAGAAGCTGAAGAATATGACCAATGGCCATTGAGGAGTCCCTACCGCAAAGAAATGAACTGATTATTTATTTCCTGTTATTTTTGTTTCTGTTTTGTGAGTGTGTGTGTTGTTTACTCCTTTTTCCATTGTTGGGTGTTTAAGAGAAGCTGCTGTACACTGCTTCCTTACCTTTGAATGTACTGTTAACTTCTTCAAGTCCCATCTTCAACACTGCATTGTGTTCTTCTGCTAACTTGGTGCTGCAAACATGAGTCTTTTGTCACATGTTGCAAGAACTCCCTGAACATTAATAAACTCACCTATCATACATGGCCTCAAACCTGGAGGGAAAAAATTACAAACCTCCCCTAAAGGCTGCTCGTCGATCTTCTGAATGTTCGGAACTTCTGACACCAGCCCCTGCTTATCATACTTCACAGAGGAAACAATGAGGCTTCTATTTGCTGCATCACTTCAACTACAATTTTTTTTTTTTAAGATGGGGATGTTAAGGATGTTTCATTGAATCAATGTAATTTAATCAATTCTTTTAGAGAATTATATTTGATTAAAAGTCATGTTGGAACATAAATGTCTGTTAACACAAAATCTAAATTAACAATGACCATATAGTTTCCAAGTATATATTGCTCCTTGGTCACTATTAATTTTTGACTTCAGTCACCATGTCCATGTTTTTTTTTATGGCTCTAATTACTTGGAGTGGAGCAAAACCATCAAGCTGTATATGCAAAGTATTGATAAAGATGGAACATATGATTGAAGGCAGAAAATATGTTTGCAGGAAGATGCCAGGTTATTTTTACAGATTTGTAATTTGATTGAGTGTGATGTGTGTGGTTTGATTAACCACTGTGAGTATGTCTATTAAGGATTTTGTCCGATATTTGGAATGATTGTGTTCCAGCGAAGGTAATGTTACACGAATCTATGATGTATGCAGGGCTTTTTGTCAAGCTGAGAAAGCTGATAGATCTCTTACAACATATTTCATGAAATTCAAATAATCTCTAATTTTATACTCAATTTGTAATTAACTACCAATTGGCAAATCTTTTCTTAAAATCATTGAATTAGGTTTGAGTGGACTAATCATGTAACGAATTGGGGATGATTAATATCCAAAGTCCCAACTTAAAGGAAATTGTTATGACTGATTATGATTTAAATAATTATAGGATTAATATTCTTTCTGTTAATCATCCTGATCACCTTTCCAGTTAGACATGTTAAAAGTTGTTTAACTAATAAGTTTCAGAGATCAAATATATAAAATTCTTGGGAGGGTTCTCCGCTAATATAAATTCTCAACTTTGATCCCCAAATTACAATTAGGATCAAATGCAGAGAATTTGCAGAAAGTACTGCAGGTTGAAACCAATATAATCCAAGTTGGAATTGAATTGGGAATAAGTTATTCCCAATTCTATATATCCCTTTCAACCCGCCACAGAAAACGCTTTCATCTTAGATTTGGTTGAAATAATTGCTCAGAAGAAAGATTTCCTCAGATAGTCCAATGAATCTGACTATGAAACACACTAACTAATCAACCTCTCAATCATCATATAATCAATCAAATAAAAATCAGTCCATCTTCAAAATGGCCAAATTAGCCCACTGACTTACGTCTATGTTCACAGTACTGCACCTGGTTTTCCCAAAACAACACTTGTATATGTAAACCATTACAGTTAAGTACAAGAATTGGTTATAAACTAAGCCCAGTTGGTATGTAAATATATACATAGTGGGGAGAAGATCACATGGTGGAGGAGCAGGTGAAAGGAAGCATCCTATCAGGAAGATCTTCCTCAAGAATGAAGAAAGGATCTAAGGTGGCCAACCATTAGATCTGATCTCAAGTCAAATAATTGTAAAAGAGATAAGCCCACATGGTGTGGGCGGTGATGTGCATTTGGACTGTTTTACAACTTTTTTTGGTTTTCTCAAAAGAACTAAATAATTCTCCTTACAGTAAGGTTGTGTTCTCAACTGTAACTGCCATGACATTGAGTCTAACTATTCTAACTTACTTAATAGTATTCACTATTCAGGCAATCCTTGTCTGTGCCTATATATACCCCCATCATGCTAGCACAATAGAACATCCCTCATCCAAGAATATAGAGTAAAAAAACACAGGTATCTATAAAAGCAAATATGGAGATTGAGATACCTGTCATTGATTTCAGTAAGCTCGAGGGTGAGACGAGGACTGAAACTATGTCGCTCCTCCACACGGCATGTGAGAAATGGGGCTTCTTTATGGTGAGAAATGTCTTGCAATATGATTCAACTGTGCATTTTATCCATGTTTGTGATAGAATAACAAAATTCATCGGTGCCTGCAGATTGAAAACCATGGGATAGACACAGAGCTCATGGAGAACGTGAAGCTGCTGGCGAATAAGCATTATGAAGAAAATATGAAGGATGCATTCTATAGTTCAGATGCAGTAAAGAGCCTGGCTAACAATGAGTATGTCAATGGGAAAGATTGGGAAACCGCCTTCTTCGTATGGCATCGCCCAAATTCTAACGTCAACGATCTCACCAACCTTTCGAAGGACCTGCGGTAAACTTTGGCATTATAATACAAATTATGTAATATAAACAAATGTGCATCAACAGCAAAACATGTTCCTCTGGCTTATGTATGTGACATGAATTTGCAGAAAAACAATGGATGACTATATAGAGCAAGTGATTAAGCTAGCAGAAAAGCTTTCTGAGCTCATGTGTGAGAATCTGGGAGTAGAGAAGAACCACATAATGGAGGCATTTTCAGGAAGCAAGGGCCCCTCTGTGGGTACCAAAGTGGCAATGTACCCTCAGTGCCCCAACCCTGAACTCATTAGAGGCCTTCGGGAGCACACTGATGCCGGTGGCATCATTCTCTTGCTCCAAGATGATCAAGTTCCGGGTCTTGAATTCTTCAAAGATGGGAAATGGGTGAAAATTCCACCCTCCAAAAACAACAGAATATTCATCAACACTGGTGATCAGGTGGAGATTTTAAGTAATGGAGCATACAAGAGTGCCATCCACCGAGTGCTGGCAATGAAGGATGGGAGAAGGCTCTCTATTGCTACATTCTACAACCCTGCGGGTGATGCAGTAATTTCTCCAGCTTCCAAACTCCTACTTCCAGATCATTTCAGTTTTGGAGATTATCTGAGCCTCTATAGTAAGACCAAGTTTGGAGACAAAGGTCTAAGATTTCAGTGTCTGAAGAACATGACCAATGGGCGTCAAGGTGTTCTTACGACAGAGAAATGATACTCTCTGATTCTCTCTGTCGTAGTCACTTACGCCTTGAGTGTCTTTTTCCCTCTTCTGTGTTTTGGTTACCATTTCATTGCCGAAGTTTAAGAGAAGCTGCTGTACACTGCTTCCTTAACTATTTAACTTCGTAAAGTGAGTGTGTGTTTTTTCATTGACTGTCCGTAACAGTATGGATTTCAAATGTTTTCATTATGCAATGTTTCAGCATATTAACACCAGCATTTGTTTCGTAATTTTGAACATCGATGTCTCAGTATGTCAACAGTTGTGAGAGATACAACATTTAAAGAATTTGACTTCAAGATCTGATTGCAAAATGAAACATTCATAGCCAAGTCAGAAGACTATCAAGGGAACCTAAAATACATGGCGACGCCTCCACCTCAGCCTATATATTAACAGTGTGACAAGCAGCAACATGTTTATTTATACTTCGAAGCTATTCTGCCAACTGAAGAGATGCTTGCCCATACAACAACCCTTCATCTTTTCCTTCACACCGCACAACCCCAGATAAAAGAAAAAAAGTGTGGATTAATTATTCATAAAGAGTTTTGTACCCCATAAACAGACAGTCTATAAAGGTCCAGCATATTTTCGATAACACGCCTCCAGGTCGGTGCCAACATCATGCTTAAATAACCTTTCAATAAGAATGAATAGTCGTTAATTGGGAATTGCAAGGGGAATACTGAAAGAGTATAGTATTGTATATAAAATATATTTCAATAAATTTAAGAGAAGTTACAAGCTAGACAGTTTAGATAACACTGATTTTGTAACAAGGGAATTGGTCTTTTCAACAGCTGCAGTTAATGACTGCTTGTGAAGCTTCAACAAGGAAGCACACTTGTTGACCAAGCACAACAGAAAATTACCAAACTTCAAAGATGATGAATACCTGACAGACAATTCACAAACATGGACTACAAGCTGATCAACAGAATCTTGAGTTAAATAAACATTATTATTCAACATGTTCTGAACCAAGCTAAAGAGAGATTCTGTCCATACAAGATCATTACTGATCATATTTCTGTGGCAAGGAAGGCAGATAATTCTCCTTGCATCCTTATCCTTGGACAGCAGTTTTTGAAAAACTGAAGAAACGTGAGCATGATGGAGACACTCTTTAAGTATCCTAGTTATCAATTCGCACAATGGGTTGTTAATACCGCCATTCCTTAGCATCAGTGGTAACACCAATGCGTATTCAGCTGCCTTCTGATGAGCCTTGCAGCAGTCTATTGTTGCAGTCATCAGCACACGAGAACATGGCTCATCAAGGGCTAGAAGCTTAGGAAGGACTAACGCGCCCAAAGCATGACCCGGCCAATCAAGTTGATTTCCTTCACAATCAACCAACAAATGGGAAATTAAAATTGAGGCCGTCTCATCATCTATGGTCCAAGGTTCAATCAGAGTCAAAACTTCTAAAGACTTTTCTCTGCTTGCTAAACACAGCTCTCGGATTTCCTTTGCCAATTCCACTATTCCTGTAGTAGAGCCAATATTTGAAACCTTTGCTTTTAGAATTTTTGCTCTGTTGACCACTTCAACATCCAAATGGTCGCTAAAATTTGATATGCCCACATCCATATCGTCCATCTCTTCATCAGAATGCTCTTGCCTCGTGTCCGTTTCATGTCTATCATCCCCCATATAATCAAACAAACAATCTTCGTGATTTCCACCAATGCTAGATGGAAGTTTCTGACTAATTTCATCAGAAGGTATGGGAAGCCATGGGACCATTGCCTCACTACTCTTAGCAGCGTCTCTTAGCCACTCCGGTAATGAATGCCACTCATCTTCCAAATTGTCTTCTTCAGAGTCCAAATTCAAATGAGAAAGCCATTCATAGTTCGACACAGAAACCAAATCAAGTAGCTGTTTTGCAGCTTTCTTCACCCAAAAATCTAGACCCGGCCCTTCACTCAACATAATCCTAGCAAGCTTGCACAGCTCTTTACCGTTGAATCTCTGACAATCATATGCAAGAAACGACAATATCCGAGCCTGAACCATATCCGGTAGAGTCTGAATCCTCATAACCCTGCTTAGCAAGCACCAGTACACCACACAGATCAGAATTTTCAAGCAACAAAGTAGGCTAGCACCATTAACCACAAGCCCAAAAAACGAGTCAAATTTATGCGATTTACCTCTTTTCTGGAGATGCAGAAGAATGCCCAATGTAAGTGGTGCTGGAATACTCGGTCAGCAGTGAAAGAAAAGACGTAGTAGAAACAGAGGCGGCGTTCGTTGACGAGTTGAACGATTTCTGCAGCCATGTTGATGCCTCGCTCTCCGGGCACGGCGAATGCAAGAAAATATCAAACAGAGGAATCCAACACTCCATTATCTATGTCGTGATTCTTCGAAGCGCCCGGACGAAAATGGGGGGCAATTGAAAATGAAGATCGATTGATTAGGGTTTCTGATTTGGGGCTTTTCAGTCCGTTTCTCAAACTGCTTGAGTATATATACGCTCCCCCAGTGACCTCCTTCCCACCAAAACTTATGGGCCTCTTTGTAAATGGGCCAAACTATGGCCCTTTAGTACTATTTCACCCTTAAACACAATCCAAATACTTCCTCTGCATTTCACGCAGTCCAAGACACATTTTAAAATGTTTATAACTCAAATTGTACACAAGTAAAAATTATAAAAATTTGATATTTTAAAACTACGTGGTTAGACGAATCTAACAAGATCTCACTTGACTATGTTTTGTATTATAGAACTATGTTAAAAAATTTGATTAAAATTATTCAATGAATAGTTACTACTATGCAATGGGAGCATTTAAATGAGAACGGAGGAAGTATAACCCTTCAAATAAATTATAGAAAATGATTTTGAGAATTTTTTATAAAATTATAAATTTTCATTAAGTAATTAAATGATTGGAACTAATTTTTTTTACTTATAATTTTTTTAAAAAAAAAAAATCGGGTGCAAATCTATTTGTTGATTGACTATAAACTTTTTTGATCTTATAGAGGCAAATCAATCAAGCTACTATTAGCTAGCTATGTGAAATTAACAATTTTATGTACCTGTCCTTATATATTTTTCTATATTATTAATATAATTTGTAGGAAACTTTCCAAACAAAAGTGAAACCAAAATAAAGATTGATTAAAAACTATAGTAGTGAAAGTGAAATGGTGAGAGGAACATTACATGAGAATTTATAGCAATGGGTTGCTAGCTTGCAGCAACTAATTTAAAGTGTGTGGAATTCAACTTTATGTAACTTAATGAAAGTGCAATTTAATATACACACACATCAATTTGCTTTATGATTTATGATTGCTACTACAAAATTGTGAAATTATTAACGTTATATGCATGTATATATTTTTCACAATATACATATTATAATGTACGCAATTTCAGTAAATGGATAAATATTGGAGTACCTAAATATTGTCTTTTATTGATCATTGAATTTGGTGGCATAAAATGAAAAGTATGTCCTCCATTAATTAACGTAATTATTGTTCTTGAATTATTTGATATTGTTACTGCTGCTCAATTTTCATTCATCATCACAACATAAAATCATTCATCAATATTATAATCAAATACTATATTATTGTTATAATGATCGTGGTCGTAGTGGTCACTGATCGATGCTATAAAGTAAAATACTACTAGTATACTATTAGGAGTAATTTTGAGCACATTCATAAGTTGTTAATTCAACACTGTACTGTACCCATCCTCTCAGAAAGGTAGGTTAGGTAAGTAGGAAGTATATACTTCATCCGTTTTTTTTTTATTTGCTACGGACCCATCCGACGCGCGATCCAATGCACATTTTAAATCATTAATAACTCAAGTTTGGTACAAGTAAAAATTCTAAAAATTTGATATTTAAAAACTACACGACGAGACGAATCTAACAAGATCTCACTTAACTATATTTTAACTTGTATAGCTATGATAAAAATTGAAATCAAAGAAATCCAATGAATAGTGCCGAAATATAGTTTGGGGCAAATATTCACAAAGGGAGGAAGTATATGGGATTATTTTATTTCACTGTCAACTTTGGCATGGCCAATGACACCTTCCTAGAAACTCCCATGCAACTCTCTATTAAAGTTTTATTGAGTATATTTTTTTTTTCTCATTTTTAAATATAGCTAGCTAGAAAAAAAAAACGCTGTCAAACCAGTAAATTAATTAACAAAACAACAATAAACAACATATAGCTAACCACACTGCATGTAGTTGGAATTTCCTCCGTTTTTCTTTGTTAGCTACATTTGATAAATGACTACTGTCCATTCATATATTTTGACTTAAAGTTTTATAATGGTTATACAAGTTAAAATATAGCCAAATTGGATCTTGTTATATTTGTCTCGTCTTGTAGTTTTTAAATATCGAACTTTTAGAATTTTTACATGTACCGAATTTGAATTATTAATGATTTAAAATATGCATTGGACTGCGTGCTGAGTGGGTCCGTAGCAATCTTTAAAAAATAGAGGAAGTATATATGATTTAATTTTTCCTCAAGATTTTAATTAATTAAACACCATTGAATTCCATGTATAATTAAAGGCTGGTTCATTTTATTAAGATATAAGTAGTACATAATAAAGATTAAAGTTATTAAAAATGTTTTCAAATTTCAGGTGCAGGTCAATTCATTATATTTGCAATTTTACTCAAAATTTTCTTTTGGCTCAACAATTTTACTGAAAATAGGGGTGTCAGTTTCAGGTTTTGGATCGTGTCCGTGTCGTGTTTCGGTCAGGTTGGTCGAGTCGTGTTTCAGGTTTCACAGGTTCGGGTCGTGTTCGTGTCAGGTGTTAATAAGGGTATAACACAAAATCTATAATTCCGAACACGACCCGAAACCCGAAATGAACTTGAAATATCAAAACCGAACAAGACCTGAAAAATTTTAGGTCGAATTTCGGATTAGAGAATCCAAAAATGACTAAACCCAAAAATGCATCGGGTTCGTGTCGGTCAGGTTCGTGTTTTTGGGTCTTGTCCAAAATTGACACCCTAACTGAAATTACTACGCAGTTTTTCTTTTTTGAAAAAATAATTTTCTTATTAGCCATGCATATTTTCGTACTTGTGCACTTATTCGGATTTATAACAATATACTCCCTCCATCCCAGTATACTTGTCATGTTTGACTTTTTGACACTATTCATTATTTAACTTTGACTCAACATTATTGCAAATATATATTTTAAAAAAATAGTCGACTTGAGTCTTTTATAATCGTAAAATCATGTAATTTTAGAATATATATTTTATTTAATTTTTTGTTGTACATATTTTGAGATATTAACGATTGAAATTAGAAGACGTAGATTTGGCCGCTTGGACAAAGTCGTTGTTACTATAATACTATTTATAACAATATATTTAAAACTTGGTAGGAGTCGGAATATACAAATAGTTAATGAGAAATTAACTACAGTTTTCTATGAATTTGGTTGTTCACTTCACATCCATTTTTGTGGGAAGTTGGCCTGACATGCCATTGCTCTAATTTTTGTCCCAATATATAAAATTACTTTTTGCAAGTTGGGTAGTACAACTTTGTGTTCTGCTTGATCACATTCACGTATTTTTATGTTTTCTTAAAGCAATCAATAAATTATTAGTAGAAATTTATAATATGTATATTTTATATTCATAAAATTTTTTAGTGAATTAACTGGTATCCCCATGCCACATTGGACACAAGACTAATCACTCGAGGATCTGCATGGGCAATTAAGGGTGCCTCTCCCAAAACAGTTTTTTGCATACACAAGGCTCGAACCCGAGACATTGTTTAAGTGATTAGAACACCAATCTACTCAAGTCAACCGGTGTTGGTTATATTCATAAAATTTTGAGTGTAACGTCTGGTTGGAAATTCGAACTTTCAAGCTCTAATATCCAATTATTATTATAAGTTGGTACAATGAATATTCTATACGACCTACGCTAAATATATAAATGTAAAATTAATTATAGAAGAGACATTAATTTAGCTAGAGTAGAGAAAAGATTCCTTTTCACAGCTTAATTAATAAACACAAATTATTGGATCGAAGGCTCTAACACCAACAATCCTTCCTAAAACCCCCTCGATGCCTTTGGAAAATAACATTTCTTCTTTACATTTAATAATTAATAATGCATATTTAATTTTCTTTTTTTTTTGAGGAGCTATTGAAGGCCTGGACATAGTTGTTAAGATCTCGATCATGATCTTAGGAGCTTACGATTTTACGATCACACCTCTCTAAAACGATCCCGATCCTTGTAGGATATTAAAATTAGTAAGATCACGATCCTGATAGTAGAATATTACAATCTTATGGTCATACTCCCTCAAACGCTTCTACGATCTTACGATTTTACCTTCTTAAACGCATAAAATATTTGTACTCCCTATGTCCCATTATTTCCGTCTCAAAACTTTTGGACACGTCGTCCAATGCACTTGTTTACTACTTAATATCTTAAAATGTACATATGTAAAAATTATGTAAAATATATATATTCTAAAACTACATGATTAGACGAATCTAACAAGACCGAACTTGACTATATTTTTTGTGTGTATAATTACGATAACATTAGGTCAAAGTTAATCTATAAACAGTGTCAAAAGTCAAGTGAGACACTTTCAGTGGGACGGAGGGAGTAGTATTTTATGATTTGGGATCAAAGTAACTTTTTTCTTTTAATTTTAAACTTAAGAGCGTGTATTCCTTATGTATGATGTGTAAAAAAAACATAATATGTATGTATGTGGAAATATTGAATTTTTGATTGTGATGTTTTTGTACTGCATTGTATTAATTAACTTGCAAGATTAATAAACACATAAAATAATAATTTTACTTGTTAGTATGCAGAATTGAGTTTATCCATTATTACTATTTCATAAGATCTTAGTATCCCGATTCGATCCCACGATCTCGATCATGCAAAGAGAAAAACGATCTCATGTAGGATCCCGATCTTAACAACCTTGGGCCTGGAAAGGGGTGGTGGGAGCCCATGCCACACAATTACCATATTTAATTTATTAAACTGGGTTTAGTAAAAATTATAATCGTTTAATTAAAAAAAGAAATAAAATACCAAATAATTAAATGCAATATAATAATATACTCCATCTATCTCATCTCATCAAGTGCTACATTAGCTTCATCAATGTGTACTAAGACCAAACAAAAAAAAAAAAAAAAAGTAGGAATGGCATGTGCGATTTGGATTGAGTTCAGAGTGCATACATTTTCTTTCTTTAACTTTTCTTGGAACAGAATTTCCAGTAAATTGCAATTTGCAACACGTTCTTGTGCGTGTGGTGTGGGGTGGGGTTAATTATTGAAAAGAGATTTTAGGTCCAGATAATGTTGTTGGAAGAGCTAGCACACGTTGTCATGACCAAAAACTCCAAAAGTTTTAAGATGGGTATAATAGAACCCCTTTGGTGGTGTACTTGAATAGTAATTGGTTGGGTTTAAGTACCATTCATCTCTGTACTTATATACTCTATATTGGAGTATATGTATATATTTCTATTGCTATGGTTACCAATAATTTTGCCCACTTAAAAAAAAAAAAAAAAAAAAAAACTCCTATCGAAAACAATTATGTATGTATGGAAAACATACTTTTGTAGTGTTGTGCTCCCAGCTGGATTCTGACAATGCCTTTGTCTCCATGTCTACTTCATCAATGCCTACCTTTGTCTTTGTACAAGTTCTAACTAGTGTACTTTATTTTGACAGTAAAAACGAACCACCAAGTGAACCAACATGGGACGATGATTTAGCCCAAGTGCTTCAGGGGATATTTGGAAGCCGCCGGATCTGCTAGCGGATAGCGGATCCGGAGAGAGAATTATCTCACAATCTGCTCTCCAAATCTGCTATCTGCTGCCAGATCTGCTGACTCCCAAACATCTACTAAGTCCCTCAACTTCCCATGGAAGGTCGGAGGTTCGACTCCTAAAAAAAATGTGAACCAACATAGTACTATATAGGCAATGTATACACTTGTTATTAGGATTGAATCTATTGAAACTTGGTAATTTTTTTATTTTTTACTATTTTTAACTCACCCTTCAAGTTTGAATCTTGATTCTCTATCTCATATTTGTATTCATCCTTTTTTGTAATTTATAACAATGTAACTACAAGTAATAAAAGTTGAGGATAAAACGAAATACAAGTACTTGTTATAGTAGCTAGGAGTATTATATTAGATCAAAGATTGCTCAAATACCCTTATTTGGACACTTTATTTATACCCTTACTAGGTGGCATGTGCTTTATAATAATTTACATCAAGAGTTACACCAATAATTGGGTCTATTTGATAAATTTATTAATTTTATATAGTTATGATAATTTGAATTTATTTTGTAGGTGAGTCAAAATGAATTTCTTAAGCTTTTTTTAGGTTAAAAATGAACTCGAGGTGGTACTAGGTAAATTAAATCTATTTGATAGTAATTAAATCTATTGATTTAGTTAATTAAATAAATATGAAATTCAAATGATGTACTATAAAATTAGGTAATCTGATTCATTCATTATTAAATAAAATTTCGATTATTTTATACATATTCTTAATATATTTAAAAGCATTATTTTTAATGATTTAATTTTACAAAATGATATTTACATATGTATAGCAACTAATAAATTTTATATGCTCTATTATTGTAATGCAATTCCGTTAGGGTGCGACTAAGCATTTTGACTTGATGTACTGCGGTACATCGCAACCATTGATTTAATTTATAAATTGATGGTTGAGATTAACTTAAAGGTTAAAATAGTAAATTTGCTACATTTAGTTTGTGAACGCTAATTCTTCCATTCTTCTTCCGTTCTTCTTCTCTTCTTCTTTGCATTTCAAGGATTGATCTCATACTACCCTCCAATTTGCTTAATTATGCTGCTATACATAGATATACGTCGCTGAAATATTTTTAAATAAAGTCATTGAATTGTTCATGAAAACGTACCCGAAATATTCTAGTTGAGTCGCTGAATTGTTCTTCATAGCATCGCTGAATTGTTCTTCATGGCATCGCTGAATTCTTCTTGACAGCCTCGCTGAATTCTTCTTGACAGCCTCGCTGAATTCTTCTTTGTAGCGTCGCTGAATTCTTCTGTGTAATGTGGCTGAATGCTGAACTCTTCTAGGATAGTGTCGCTTAAATATTTTTTATAGCATCACTAAATTGTTTTTTTTGTAGCATGATTGAAATTATCTATTAATATATTTGTTACCATTCGTTGATGATTATTTGAAAATATTAGATTAGATATGATATTATTTACCAAATATTAGATATGATAACATACTAAATATAGGTTTACCAAATATTAGATATGATATTATTTACCAAATATTAGATATGATAACAGAAATATTTTTAGTAGCATCGCTGAATCATTCTTGGTAGCGTCGCTGAATTCTGCTTGGTACCATCGCTGAATCATTCTAGGTTGCGTCGCTGAATTATTCTTGGTACCATCGCTGAATTATGCTAGATACTGTCGCTGAATTCCTCTACTTGTGGTCCCTGAAATATATTTTATAGCATCACTTAATTGTTTTTGGTAAGATCGCTGAAATGATCTATTAATAAATTTGATACGTATCTTTGATTATAAAAAGATATTATTTGAAATATTAGATATGGATTACCAAATATTTAATATGATTTACCAAATAATAAATATGATAACATACTAAATATAGAGTTACCAAATATTAGATATGATAACATGTCTAAATACTTGTCATATCGCTGAAATGCATTGTTTTTAAAATGAACTATTATTGTGTTATGACAATTATACCCTTTTTCATTTACAACCCTTGGATTTTAAATGGACGCTTCAGATCGCTGCCTTGATGTGCTGTGGGATTTGTTGATTGCACCCTAACTGGACCCTATTGTAATGATATGGATGATTTTATTAATGTATTGGTCTAGTAATAATTAATGAAATATTTTAATGAAAAGGCCTAATTAAAATGACTCCTTGGAAGCAATTAGAATGCTTCAATCTGATCAGCCTGCCTCTTGGCTTTCTGCATATATTACTACCATAAATGAGTTGAAACAACCGTTCCAGTCATGTAGAATTGTCCACATTCTGATGGAAGACAATTCTGTTGTAGATTCTCTTGCGAAGATTGGTGCATCGGGTGATCTATTCTATACGACGTGGGCCTCCCCGGATCCTTTGCGACCTCTCCTGGCCGCAGATACTGCTGGGACCTGGTTTACACGGAAGTAGTAATTGCTACGCGTGTTTTGTTTTTGACTTTTCCTTTTCTTGAGCTGTATTGGCTGCTACGCAAAAAAATAAAATAAAATAAAAAATAAAAAATTAATGAATGAAAAATGAGGGGGGTGGTATGTTCATGTTCCTTATATGGATGTTCAAATTATGCAAGGACAAAACTGTAATTGTAAAATATTTGCAATTTAATACTGTAAGAAAAAGGGAAATTCGTGTGATGCATGAACGCCTACACAATTGCGAATATAAACGCCACCAATCCATTTCGGTTTTTGCACACACGAAGCCACCACCGCAATCCGACCTATAAATACCACCGCCACCGCTAGCCGCCATCGACGCCGCCGCGCCTCACATTTCCCCGTTCGTCTTCAATCACCATTCCCAATCCCGATTCCGCGCAATGAATCTTAATCAATCCCAATTCGTAATCGAAGCATCCGCCGCGGAATCCATGGCGGAATCACTGAATCTCCCCTCCGTCCGCCACCTCCTCCCCCATCTCGTCCCCTCCGCCAAGTCCCTCGCCCGCCCGCCCATCTCCGATTTCCACGTCGCCGCCGTCGGCCTCGGCTCCGACGGCCGCCTCTTCGTCGGCGTCAATCTCGAATTCCCCGGCCTCCCGCTCAACCACTCCGTCCACGCCGAGCAGTTCCTCATCACCAACCTCGTCGCCCACGGCTGTCCCCGCCTCCTCGCCCTCGCCGTCTCCGCCGCTCCCTGCGGCCACTGCCGACAGTTCCTGCAGGAGCTCCGCCACTCCTCCGCCCTCGAAATCCTCATCCTCGATGAAGAAATTCGCAATTTTGAAAATGACCGCACCGCGGAAACCCTAGCACTCGAAATCAAAACCCCCAATTTCATTCCTCTGCCCAAATTCTTACCCAATCCGTTCGGCCCCCACGATTTGCTCGATCAGGAAGCTCCCTTCTTGCTCGAGCAGCAGAACAATGGATTGGATCTATTACCCCAAACTGAATCCAATTCCCCAATCCTCTGCAATGGAAGCTTCACCAACGGGAATCTCGAAAAGTTCGAACAAAATCAAACCTTTTTGAGGGAAGCAGCATTGGAAGCTGCAAACAATGCTCATGCTCCATACAGCGGATGCCCGTCGGGAATAGCATTGATGGATTCTGAAGGAAATATGTATAAGGGCTCATACATCGAATCCGCAGCCTATAACCCGAGTTTGGGACCGGCGCAGGCTGCATTAGTGGCATACATTGCAAGTGGCGGCGGCGGCTATGAAAATATTGTGTCGGCAGCCCTGGTGGAGAAAGAAGATGCTAAGGTGAAGCAGGAAGACACTTCGAGGCTGCTACTGAAGGCAATATCACCTAAGTGTGAGTTTCGTGTTTTCTATTGCGAATCATCTCGAAATGTGTTTAGAGAGGTTTCAGGCTAGTCATGTTTAAAAATTAAGCTGTTTGCAACTGTAGATTTGGTCCTGTCCCTGCATAGTATCATGATCAATAAATTAAGTGCAATTTTCTATACAAGTGTTCTGTTTATTGCAATATACTCATTGATCTGATTGTTGCCTCTGTTCTGCATCATTCTTGCATCCTCAATTCTTAGGATTTTGCTGCAAGCTGTTGTTCATTGTTGTCCCTATCTAATATGTTTGGTTGATCATTGATTGCTCTGTGGGATATCACAAAAAATGAAACTTTGCTCATATTGCTTTGCATTGTCAGCAAATTTCCTCTCTTCTAAAGGGAGGCTGAGAATGCCCTTCTGTCGTATTTGCTTTCTTTGACGTATACGCATATGATTCATGAATTGGACATGGACATAGATCCATCAAAGGAAGGAAGCATGATGATTTTGTCCTAAAATCACCCTCCAATTTCCACTAGTTGGCTTGTGATGGATGAGTATGAGTTGGAATCCCAATCTAGTTCACACTTTTTGGAAAGCCATAGTTTTAATTTAGTAGCAAAGTTGCCCATCTTTTTGCATCTTTATCTGTAATAAAGGAGCAGTAGCTTTATTGCCTTTAATTTGATGCTTGTAATTATGCAGAATTTGATGATGCTTTTTTGATGTTGATAGGAATATAGGATCAATTTCTTATGTGGGTAATAGTGTTGGGTTTCTCCTTTATTGAAGGAAAACATTGGTTGAGGGTACAATATCTTCCCACATGTGAAAAATGGTGATGGTAAGTAATTGTGAAGCAAAAGTGATGTGGTGAAAATTGTGTGGCAAATGTGTATCCTAGTCTTGAAGGAAAATGAGAAATGTATATTAGTACTAATTTTTTTGTAAAGGAAGGAAGAGCAATATGACTTAGCGTGTACGACTAACCTACAAAACCTCAGGCATTTTGGAGTCATGTGTAAGAACAATCTCTTGTGATTACAGGTGGCAATATTATCTTCATACTATTTGTCATTAAAGGATGATTAGTATTTTTTTTTTAAAAAAAAGAAAGAAGAAAAAAGAAAAGAAAGAAGAAAGAGAAGAAGGGACTATTGGATGAGGCAGCACCAATTGCTTAAATCACAACCTATTGGACAAATGTTGGAAAAAATGTGTGTCGTTCAATTTGAATTCGAATTTGAATACTTGTTCAAATCTATAATTTAACTTTCACTTAAAGGAGTATCTAACAATGGTAGGCGAGTGAGGCCATAGAGGTTTCGTTCTAACATGATCTGATTTATTAAATATGAAATGTGTATGTGTTAAAATATACTACTATGAAACGATAATTATTTAAAAAACAACCTACTTTTTTCCCAAAAAGCAATTTTGAAATGATGGTGGTGTATAATCTGTAATTGAAGCTATAAATTAAAACCAAAGCGAATATTTATCGCCCGTTGGTCTTTCTATTAAAAATTATACATATTGTCTAAAATTCCAAATAAGTTAGTTAACATGCATTGGGTTGTGTTATCCAAAAAACATGCATTGGATTGAAAATGCCACATAGTTATTTGACGGATCCAAATTGCATATAGAAAAAATAAATATTTGACCGGTAAAAATGAGAACTTTGGAACGAAATTGGGTAGAAATGCTAGAACTAAACAAATACTCCTCGAAATTGAGTTTTGGAAATGTGTACGAAATTGGGACCCTGAAATGATGGCTTCATGATTGGAGAAATGAAGAAGTATTGAACTCCTCGAAAATAAATACTCCTCCCACTTGTATTTTTGTACTTAGTATTTATTTTACTTAGATAACAGAGAGAACATAATTTTCTACTCAGAATTTATATTTCTTGACCAAAGACTTCAACCACGGAGGTTGTAGCTACCACAAATTGGTTTGAGAAAATGTCCCCCTGATAGTTTCATTTCATTTTTCTTTTAGTGCTATGGGTGATAACTTTGTTTACTTTTATTACTTCTATATACAACATATATAAAAAAAAAAGTAAAAGTTGCTTTATTTAGAAATATATACAGGCTTCATACTAATTTTTTTAAAAAAGCAAATAGATAGAGTTCAAAGGTGTTTTAAATTTTGATAAACACAGTTATCGAAGAAGGTGCACTGTTTTTTTCATTTTTGGGACATGTCTTGTATGAGCCCAAGAAGCCCAGAGTTCAAAGGTGTTTTAAATTTTGATTTAAAAAAAAAAAAAAAAAACTTACAAAACGGCTGGCCACTGATATCAGCCTAATGTGTAAATGTGATATGTAATGATCATCACAGAAGATATAGAGCCTTGCAAGAGAACATGAATTCAGGATGGTAAGTAAGCTACTATTTTCAATCAAATAAAAGATTCATTTGTAAAACAGGCAAACTTGTTGTTTTGACGCCATTATCAGGCTCATGGCGTATAAGTGCAGAACAGTTTTCAGTAGTAGAGATTTATATGTATAATTCACAATCTACCGCATTTGATATGTAATGACAGAACAGTAAAAGAAACCAAGCTAAAACAGATCGATTGAGGCTACTTTGGCTTATCTGTTGCATAGCGAGGAACTTCACCCCTATAAACCTTCCAAGGCCCTCTGTAAAATACTGGCTTCATCAAAGGAACTTCTTCCCCAGGATGGTCTTCCCAATATTTCTCCTGAGATGAAATGAAATCAAGAAAAACGAATATTGTAGAAAATTAGAATTAATTGTGGAGCTAACATAGGTACTATGAATCATCGATAGGGCAGAGCGTGATGTTGCCTTCTACATAAAGGAATATGCTCCAGAAAATGCATCACACTTCTTCATCAAATGACTGAGTTTTATGTGTATAGAAGACTTCTTGGTTTGTGCCAAGAAAATGTGGGCAGGAATCAATTATGAAAATCTGCTTTCTATGAACTACTGTTATATGTTGTGCAATCCATTAATAAGCAGAACTGTTTTTGGTTGTTGGTACAATAGAGTGATGCTCTATCTGTAAATCAATTACAATATACGGGAGTAGTAGGTCGAAAGCATCTATAAACAAAAGGACTTGTAATTTCTATAGAAAAAAATTGATAAGAACAACATTCAAGCTCCTGTAAAACAAATTTTCAACTTTCAGAATACATAAAAGACAAATTCAACTACAATAGTGAATAAGGAATTTATGCAAAATGCAAGGCATGGAGTCAGATGCATTGGGCATACTGAAAAGTTCTAAAAAGAGTAGTGATAACTAATTTGAAAATAATTAAAAGTTCATATGCAACTCCCACAGGCCACAACACCCAAACTTTGGAAGCTCAAACGCAAAGTGATACCAATCTAGAAATACTTCAAATATACTCAGAAGCACCATCAACAGGAGTGGCTTGAAAGGGGCAGGGGAGTGCCAAGAAATTTCAAGTCCCATATAGTATAGGCATTCTCCATTGCTGATTTAGTCTCGCCCCAAAACTTATGTTATTTCACATCTCCTGTAGCTCATATCACTGGAATGTCATTCACTAAGTATAAAATTATGCTCACCTAACATAAATTTTACATCCTTAAATAAAACAACCCAATTATGATCACTCTACTTGTTCATATCCAATATGCATTGATAAAAAGATACTCCCTACTTTAATGCAATGAATAATATATACAACCCAAGAATCGACATTTCCATATAAAAGAGGACCAATCAATACTGCTCAAAAATAAATGCAAATTTGTTCTTTCACCCAGAAGATTGTGGGAGAATCAGATTACCTTGTAGAGTTGTTCAGTGATGGCGGCACCGATAACCCCAGTATAGAAGGCACATATGTAGAGAGTAACAAGAGGTTTGAAGGACTTGGGACGCTTGTAAGGAGCCGTCATGTCCCAGAGGAATGTCTTTTTCCACTTTGATTCCACATACTCCGCATACTTCCTCCAGAGGTAGGTCGCCATTTAGATTCCAATTCTTTCCTTCCCGCAACCACTGATGTGATCCTACAGAAAAACCAAACTGACTTTCGAAGAAGAAATAACAGAAAAACTTTTGAAACAATCGAATGGCATTTAATCAAACACGTAGTATGCATCACAATAACTTCAATTGGTACAGAAAAACCAAACTGACTTTCGAAGAAGAAATAACAGAAAAACTTTTGAAACAATCGAATGGCATTTAATCAAACACTTAGTATGCATCACAATAACTTCAATTGGGCTCCATTGGAAGACGAAAATTTCTCGTAATCCATCGGGAAAACGCCGAAGAACAATAAATTTACATCAGGGGTAGTCTACACAAACAAACAATCTAACATTTTCAGAGTTGAATTTGCGCCTGCTTACCGAAAGTGCGTCGTGAGAAACTCAAAATGAACTGAGAAAGATCCAAGCTTTCTGCCTTGGCAATTAGTATTTAGTAATTAGGCGGATTATGAGGGACACAATTTTAATAGGAATATTCTACGTATCAATCCCCTGAAAAACATATAATTATACTTTTCTCCCTTAGTTATTTACACATTTTAGGTATTTGCAATCGGAACCAAACTCGACAAATATTTACTACTACCTCCATTTTTTAAAAATATTACGCTTCTCATTTGTACGTATGTCAATGCACATTTTCAACGATTAATAACTCAAATTCGGAACATGTAAAAATTCTAAAAATTTGATATTTAAAATTTACATGATAAGACGAATCCAACAAGATCTCACTTGGCTATATTAGTATATTCTGTCTTCCATAACTATAACAAAAATAGAAGTCAAACTGCTACAATGAATAATAAAAAAAAGTCAAAACGTGACACTAAAAAAAAGGGAGAGAGTACATATTGTATTATTCACGATCACGAAGCTGTACTATTCGAATTGCAAATTTTGATCAACCAAAAGTTTGTTAACCGAAAATTTTCAGATTGTTTACAAGCAATTCTAGTTGACTTAAAATTAAACAATTAAAACCAGAAAATGTTTATATAGTTATGAATTCAATTAATTATTATATTTTTTTATTACAGAACCACAGTGATTACATATTAGTAGTATTCTAGTTCCTTGAATAGATGTGCCTTTTTTAAACAATTAAGCTGCTCTACAGCAATGTCTGGAGATCCTTGTGTGCCACGCCATGTACTCAGTGCAGTTTTCTGGCCATAACAAATCACAAAATCCACAAGACGATCAGCTTATGTGCCTCAATATTATACAATGATTTATGGGCATCTTTATGGATGACCAAAACTATAAGGATTTGTCTTTGGATTCTACAAGTACCGGCGGCTCCTACAAATTATATAAGCTGCATTTTAATATAGACATCCTGACTGTCCGTCCTTGGTTTGTAAAAGACTTGTGTTTGTATGACATGACTATGATCCAGGTTGCATCTCCGTAGGAGGCGGCAGTAGGTTTTTGAGGTCGGCATCTCCAATCCCTTTAGCACGGCCGGGCCTGTGGCGAGCCGTGTTGTGCTGCTCAATGGCATCTTTAAACTTCCAAAACTGCAACAAAAAGGTTATTTATGATGAATCAGAGATTGGTTTGTTTGAAGCTCCACAGAAAACCATGTACGCGATATGCATCACTGGGGTTCTGTGGTCGGTCAGACAAGGCGTCTGAAATTGATCAGCAGCAAATCATTTGACTGAAATCAGAACTCAATTTTATTATTAGAATTTGAGAGGTTTGAGGTTTCACTTACTTTGGTTGGGGAGCAAGAAATGGATTCAACGAGTCCATCTGCTCCGCGATAGAAGTGGAAATGTGGGAGAAACTTTACATTCAATCTGTTGCACATCGGCTTGTTTTCATCGTAATCTACTTTCAAGAACAGAATCTCTGGATGCTCCTCTGCCGTTTTGCAAAGCTGATTACAGAAAAAAAAAGAAAAAAGAAAAAAAGATTTAACTTGTAATGACAGGACTAGCAAAAGACTAGGAACTACAACAACAGATCGAATACTCAATTGTTTCACATAGATTGCACAGTACACAGTTCAAGAATTACGAACTAGCAAATTTGCGATTCATGAAGCTCATTTCGACGTTCAGGGTGCTAATAGATATACTCCTACAAAGGAAGAAAAATTACCTTGGGAAATAGTGCTCGACAAGGAGAACACCATTTTCCATAGTAATCAACAATAACCAGCCTATCTGCAGCCCTACTCAAGGCATCCAAAAATTCTTCTGTTGAGTGAATGCTTATCATATTGGGACTGGCACTTCTTTCCCACCACTGGGGCTGCTCCGTTTCAGTAACCGTTGCGTACATCTGAGAGCAAATGCCAGCAAGAAAGAACAACAGATTTAGGGATATTGTGAGCTTGCTGGATTTAATGGTGTTGAAATGAGATGATACTGACAAGCACATCTCTTTATCCAAAGCAAGATTGATGTTTAACATCACAAGGTGTTCGTAGATATCTAAACAATGACTCAGGTATTTGTGCAAGATTGAGGAACAAAACAGACCATTTCCCAAAAGCATAAATGGATCTGAATCTAAAACCACTTCAATCGTATTGTTTCCTAGCCAGATCACATAAATTGATGCAAATTGAATGGTGAGGAGGCGGGGATGAATCGGCCAATCAAATATCTGATCTCTTTCATCATTAGAAGATCATAAAATGGATGATTGCATAGGATTCACATTTAAGACTACAATTCCTGCTCGCCTATATTCAACGTATCTTTTCACAATCTTCCCAATTCGCAACATGAAGCTAAAATTCGAATCTAGGATCCGTGCTCATTAAATTACCCAGAAAAAACCTAGAGAACAAGATTTGCAATTTCTCATGATCCAAACCAGCAAAATCACCAGTGGAGAAAACAATAGGTCAATTAAAATTGCAGAAATACAGCGACTTTACCTTGACAGACATAAACTGCTTGCGGGATTTGAAGGCAATTGGAGGCGGCACAAAATTACAACCGGCAGCAGAATCAGAACCGTCTGAAACAGAAAGCATCTTCCTGCTGTACTGTCCATGAAGGATAGGTAGAGCACGTCGGTGAAAACTGGAAAACGTCGGCATCAGCATCGAAGATGAAGATGACGATGCACTAATCGCTTCAGCCATTTGAGATAAATTACCAGGGAGTCTCCTTCCTGCGAGTCCCAAACTAAGGGCTTTATTTAGAATTTATATAAATAAATAAGTATGTTGGAGATATTATACTTCCTCTAAAGATGGAAAGCGACCGTTAGATATTTTAGAGGTTGGATTGTTGAATATTTAACATATAAAATATTGGAAGAATCTTTATGCGACACCACCCTCAAATCACATTTTAACAATTAGCAGATGAAGATTTAGATGAAAATCAAATTATAGATATAGAGGAAATAAGTTTTATTCAGAATCCTACAAACTTGCATTCAAATAAGGGTGGTGACTGCTGACTGCTGAGGCTGTTAACTGTACCTGAAAGAAAACACAAAAACCTAAACCAAGTGGACTCAGTTGGTAGTCTAAGACAAGTGTGTGAAATAGGATCCCACTGCCAGAATGCGACACTTTCCATTGCCCAAAATATCAGCTGTTATAATACCAGAAGTCCAGAACCTATTCCCTTCATAATTTTGTTCAATACATGTGATTTGAGGTTAGCAAAAAGCTTATATGCCTCGCATAGGTGGTAACTGGTAAGGTATGCATGTGAAATTTTAGATGAAAATTGATTTGAATCAATCACCACAGACAAATGAGGTGAAATTTAGTTCCATTTCCCATTGTGATTCATAAATTCAATCAAACATCACAAGTCTCACTCACACCCATTAGACGCCATGTTAATAATTGAAATCAGTCACCTGAAGCATCATGCAGTGGAAAGATCGAATCTTTTGTATCTACTTAAAAGGTCATTCGAATTTTGGGACAACAGATTTCATATAACACAGAAAACAATCCCATGAAAGCGAACATTACTACAGACGAGCCATCATAATGAGAACCTACCACCATTA
This sequence comes from Hygrophila difformis, assembly GCA_030278955.1. Lineage (NCBI taxonomy): Eukaryota > Viridiplantae > Streptophyta > Magnoliopsida > Lamiales > Acanthaceae > Hygrophila > Hygrophila difformis. Next base: position 1,742,395 of record JAOANR010000010.1, read on the forward strand.
CAGTAAGCTCAACGGCTGCAGGAAATTTATTTCTAGCCAATAATCAGCAACATAAAAGTACAGAACAAACACACATCATCATCATGAGATTCAATTGCTAGGCAACAGAACACTCCGTGGAAATGCTTCAGTCCCATTATTGGGAGCACCTTCAATATTCAGAATCCTAGTAACCAAGTTATATATCTGAACATTCTCAAAAGATGGAACTTTTCGCCCCCTCCCAAATTGAGGTCCATGAGCTATGAATATGGTCCTCATCGAGAAAAACGAGTTATCATATCCGTGTGCGCCTCCACACTCCTGCGTTTTTGATCTTTTCTGCTCCAATTTGAACCCTTCGTCTAGCAGCCCTATGATCGGTGGAATCCTCTCATTATCCGAATAATGCAGCCTGCTTGGTAACTCCTCCTTGAGATAAACTTTCATATATTCACCATTTTTGACCTTTCCTGACTTCAGCCCCTCGTTTATCTTCTCCACGATTTCTTTGGAAGACTTGCCGGCTGGCGGGCGAAGTCCGAACACTGGAGTGTAAGTCTGCACCCATTCTGCTGGTATGTCAATGTATTTCTGAAGATCGGATAAAAATATGAGCTTTTGGTCGCAGGTACCGACCATTCCATGATCACCCACCATAATCAGTGTTACATCCTCAAAAACCCCTCTCTTTTCCAGGCCGGAAATCAGCTTCCCAATCAATCTATCGATTTCTGAAACTGCCTGAGTGATCAGAGGACTATCAGGGCCAACCTTGTGGCCTTGATGATCAGGATCCTCGAAATACAATGTCATAAACGAAGGAATATCATCGCTAGGCAAATCAAAGTAGCTCAAAACAGTGTCAACTCTATCATCAAAAGGCACAGATTGATTGTAGAACATACAGAAACCCTTGGGGCAATCCCATTTACCCTTGTGCACCTCAGAGCCAGGCCAGAAATAGGTTGATGCTTTCAAGCCGTGATTAACCACAGTCTCCCAGAGGGGTTCGCCGAGCCACCACTTGGGCTCGTGGCTGCCCATTGTGAACTTCTCACCAGTCACTGGATCTGTGAATCGATTATTTATGATACCGTGGTAAGGAGGGTACAAGCCGGTGACAATTGAGTAATGGTTCGGGAAAGTTAGGGTTGGAAACACGGGAATCAATCCCAGTTCAGCTTCTGTCCCGTTTCGAATTAGGCGATGGATGTTTGGAGCATCGGTCTTGAATTGATACCCGAACCTAAATCCGTCGGAGGAAATCAACAAAACTACAGGCCGTTTGAGCTTTGACGCAGATCTTGAGACCTCCCGTAGTGGGGCGGATTGAAGTACAGCGGTGGAAGAAGAATAGAAAAGCAAAAGGGTCAGGGCAATGACTGCAGAAATGGCTACTGAAGCAGAGACAAGGAGGAGGATGACCAGAATTTTGGTGGAGAGTGGTTTAGACGAGGAATGTGAGCAGACTGTGGGGGCGGGTAAAAGGGCTGAGGATGAGTTTGGGAGTTCGTCTTCCTCCTTTGTCGGGAGAGGCATCGCGCTAGGGTTTGAGATTGGGATCGAATCTGAAACCATTACAGGGGTTTTCCGTTCTCGAGGCAGAACGGACGGAAAGCCCTCGAAAGATTCTTTTTTGAAGAAAGGACGATCTTGAATGGCGACGTGTCACCGCCATCAGTGGTGCTGCGCAAATTTTCTTAATTCTATTTTATTTGAGGATTTAGGATAGCCAATCACCGTATGGGTCCAATCGTTAAAGCCCAAATAGTGATATGCAGGCGCCCAATCTGGCAGAAGCTCAAAAGGGCAAAAACCTAAACCCATCCTTGGTGGCATCGACCATTCAACCCTCACTCGAACTATTTTCTCGGTGCTCCGGCGGGTGAAATTGGGACTAAAAGCTGCTTCAACTGGAGTGAAATGGCGACATATGTAAGATGTAAGATTTCCATCAAAAAAGGTTGGGTAGTGTAAGGATTTCCCTGAAACTCAATTTATGATTTAAGGGTTTCTATATGCTTATGCATCTTCGAAAGATTTCAGCCTTGAAAATAGTTGAGATCCTCTATCACCTATTACCAATTGGGTTTTATTTTTAGTGAGCCTCTATAGTTCTCTATCATGCAAAGTTTGGTGTTTTGGAAGCATTCGAGATATCCATGATTGCATTCCCTTATAAATAAAGTCTACTACTAGAAGTTGACTGATGGATCTTATTGCAACTTGCAATTGAAGTCTGATATATAGAGTTGGTTTCCATTGGGATTCCGGGAAGATCTGAAAAGTGCGGGTTCTTTTTTCTCATGAAAGTGTTTGGTGTTCTTGCTGGAAAAGGACCAAAACATGTGGAAGCTTTGGGTATGTTCTGTACGCAGAGCTGTAGCTGTGAGCTGTAGATGCAAGCTGGAGCTGTAGGGAGCTGAAGCTGTAAGGAGCTGTGGGAGCGGTAGCTGTCAGTTTTATTTAAGTATTCTGTACAACTAGTTGTAGCTGTCGAAAAATGTATGAAATGACAAAAAGGACAAACATTTATGTAGACTATTGGGTAGTGAGTTAGTTATTGAGATAAAATTATGATTGCTCAATAATAAGCTAGGAGCTTATTTTTTAAAGCTACTATAGGTAGCTTCTAAAAAGAAGCTTCCAAAAGCTCTCATAAGCTCTTAAAAGCTAGTGTGCAGAACGGAGCTTTTGTTTTAAAATAAAAGCTAAAGCTACCAAAAGTTGCGTGCAGAACAGACCGTTTATAGTATGTGTGACTTGTGAGATAACAACCATTTAAACACACATTTCAAGCTGGGACAGTTTACCTATGTTGCAGTGCGATCACAAGTATTGACACTGGTAGGATTTTTTTATTATTATTATTACTAGAGAAGTTTCTAGTCTGAGATATGGTCACCAACATTTATTACACTGGTCTTTTTGAGGTGTAAAATGAAAAACTTTCTTGGTGATGACCACAAATTAACCCATTGTGAAGGAAGCCATACATAAGGTCTGTGCAGGTCCTGCTTTCATTCGTCTGTTCATTACTTGGTGGCACCCTAAACTTGGATTCCATGATGGCTCCAATCTTATTAGTGTTGGATAGGATATGCCTAGCCTAGTAGTATGTGATGTTGTTGAGTCCTCACTCCTCAATGTCCTAATATGTTTAGATTGGAACTATCGATGGCTTTTTCCCAACTCTCTTGCAAGGAAAACAAACATCAAATAGACCACTCTAGTCTAGTAGTAGTGGAGTACTTTTTTTTTTGTTAGTTTTGATTGTTAAATAAAATAAAATTTCTTTCAGACAAGCTGAGTTTTGGATATAGACCACTCCCAAAGATTTTGAGTGTTGTGTACTTCCTCCGTTTATTTTTAAAGGTTACATTTCTCATTTGCACATATGTCAATACACATTTTCAACGATTAATAACTCAAATCGGTACGAGTAAAAATTCTTAAAATTTAATATTTAAAAACTAGAAGATGAGACGAATCCAACAAGATCTCACTTGGCTATATTTTGTCTTCTATAACTATAACTATAACAAGATCTCGAATTCGCTTTTTCTTGGTTATTGACTTATTGATCATTTCTGCAATTAATAGATGATTTTATTTTATTTTTTAACAATGAAGGAGATTGACCAAGAATCCAATCCCATTATCCTCCTCATTTTATAGCTGAATTTATGTGAACAGAATAATATTGTATTCAGAATAATTTTTTGAAATTAATTTAAATTTTATTATTACAAATTTAGTTGAGATTTATGATAGTGTGTAGTATTATTCATTTATTTTTTTGCATAAACATTATTCATTTAATTAGTTTATGGTTTTTTTTATTATAAAGAATTACTAATTGGTTTAGTTTAAAGAAGCCGTTTTTGTAGTACTCCCTCCGTTTTTTTTTTAACTTCACTCATCCTGCACTGCACGCAATCCAATGCACATTTTCAATCATCAATATCTCATATTACATATAAGTAAAAATTATAAAAGTTTGATATTCTAAAACTATATGATTAGACGAATTCAACAAAATCTCACTTGACTATGTTTTATCTTATATAACTATATGAAAAAATTAAATTAAAGTTATTCAATGCTATGCTAATGGTGAACTTAAAAAAAAAAGCAGTAGTTAATACTTCTAGTACCTAAAAAACCTTTTGTAGCTAAATCAAGAGAAGACCTGATTTTCAATTTCAGCCGAGTCCCCAGCAAAAGGGCAAGAACACAAGTGAGGACTGAGGATCTACCGGGAGATGACGATGGAGGGAACCCCACCAGTCAATGAATTTCCAAGCGAACCCGCTGTCAAACGCTCCAAGTTCCTTTGGCGTGTTTTTCTCATTTCCAATTTCGCCCTTTGTGGTCAGTATTTCGTCCTGCTTTACTCAGTTTTTCTTTCCTTTCCTTTTCTTTCTTTCTTTCTTTCTTTTTCTTGGTTCAATTCATGAAATGTTGCAACTAATTTTAATTAGAAGTCGGGATCAATTAGGGCCGTTTGTGTCGTATTTTTTGAAATTTATTGCTATTGTATATCTGGGTTTCTGTTTGGGCGAATATTTTTGCAGATATGTTATGCTGCTTGCGTCTCAAGCATTTATTTTTGCATATGCGACTCGAAAATGCTACTCTTATTATTGCTTCCCTTTTTGATCTGAGGCCATTTTTTTTTGTTTTAGATTTTACTTGCCAAATAATTATCTTAAGATTTTAGCTGACAATTGCTGTCTTAATCCAGAGTTGTATGCATTTCCATTTGTTGTTTATTTAGAAGTATATGACTCCAATGGACAGGGCTTTTCCCATTTGGAGAAATTGCATGAGTAAACTATGTTGTTATAGTTCAATATATATATTGGTTTTCAAATGTCGCCACTGGGAGTTAGGATGGTAAGGGTAATACACAAATTTTGAGCTTAAATAACAGGATGTTGGGAATGTATTGCTATCGTTGTGTCCTTTGGTTTCTTTTGTTGGGTTGAGCTTGGATGGTCATTTTCATGTTAATGGTGTGTGTGACCTGATTTTCATTTGAATGACCAAAATTAAGACTCCCCCTGGTCATTTCAAGAGAGAGATTTTCATATCTTTCAAGAAATGAGTTGCAGTAGTAATCGTTGTATTATGTCGTTAATAGTGACTAAGCATTGATCATTTCCTCATTGATGTTGATTCGACAGTAGCAAGGGACTAGAATTATGTGACTGGTAGTGGACTAGAATTAAATTGGCGTAAGCTATAGACTGGTTGGAGGTCATGCATAGCTCTTTCTGGTTAATTGCAGGGTCTTTTTAGCTTGCATTGCTTCGTATTAGCTGTGATCAGGTCTATAGATAACAGTCGTTTTGTCATAATCGATGTTTTCCATTGGGGGGAGGAAAAATGACATTTTTCTAGAATCTAGACAGTTTTTGAAAGTTGAGAGTGGAGCTTGTGTTTTAAAGGGGAGTAACTCCTACAGATGGGAAGTGTAAGTATATAAGATTTAATAAGGGATCTTGTAAATATCATTTTTAACATCTGCCAATTCTTTCACATGATTTCCTGTTTCATTCAAATCAAATGCAAGGTCGAAAGTCTAGATCACTCTATTGCTCTTTTGGTACCTTGAGTGTTGAAGATGCAGTTCACACTTATGAAGAATATTTTGTGAACACATGATCATTCTTGATTAAGTTGGAAGCGTCTTCATATGATGTGTGTTGAACTTTTCAAGTTGATGTACTTAACTCAGATGGTTTTGCCCTATAAATAACATTGTTTTTAATATCAACATATCATTTTTAGTCAATTTTAATAGAAAGTATGGAGAAAATGGAGAAAAATCCTGCAGGTACTGAAACAGGCTATTGCATAATGTCCCCAATGTTACTGTTGCGTTAAATAGCAAGTTGTAAGGTTTATATTTTACTGAAGGATGAATTTTATGCATCAAATATGTCATGATTGGGAATTTTGGGAGCTTGTGGAGGAGATGTTTTGCGAAAATTATAGGATATGACTTTGGTAATGGTGGATGTTGGTATCAATTTTGTCATCCATTTACAGAGTAACGATTTTGCAACACCAGCTTTCTAAAAGAGAAGAAAATACAAGAAAATGGAGTTCTGTGAAATGTATCAATAAGCTAGACAAGCACTGCAGTGTGTTTGGATGCAATAATAAGCTCAAACACGCAGGTTTACACCGCTTACAGCCAGAAGTAATTTATTTAGCTTTCATTTGTTGTTTACCTTTTAGTCTGTTCACGGGTGTTTCTAGTAATCCATGTGTTCTTCATTTAGTAATTTTTTTGTACACACTACACAGTGATGAATGATCTGGGTGGAAAAAAAAAAAGCACGTCTAGCCTTTTAGAACTGGACGCACATTAGAACATAGTTCAGTAGCTTTTACATTTCTCAGAAATTCTTACATGCGCTCTGTTTCTTTATATGCAGCGTACATTTTAGCCAATGGGAGTAGGAAAGTAAAAGGGAAAGAGAAAAAAGAAATCCCTGCCGAAGTCCCCCCTACTCCGCCTGCAGCAACAGTTCCCCCACAAGAAGAGCCAAATCAGCCAATAATCTCTCCCCCCATTCCGAAACCTGTGATTGTGCGACAGCCAATACCTAAAACTCAGCAGCGTGAACTATTCCAATGGATGCTGGAAGAGAAACGAAAGTTAAAACCTCAGAACCGGGAGGAAAAGAAGCGCATTGATGAAGAGAAAGCTCTTCTGAAGAACTTCCTCCGCGCAGAGTCGATCCCAAAAATCTGATATCGGATAGGTTACTGGTATCAGCAAAACTTGCTGCAGCTGGTGCTGTTTGTTCCTTCATAGATTTGAACCTATCATTTTTGTCAATACTTTGGCATCAATTCATCTCTCAAAGATTAGCCCTTCTGGGATGAGAGATCATATATGCATAGAAGGATTTCATTCTTTTGCAAATACAGTGAATCTTTGTCCAAGTTTTGCCTATATGTTGTCAAAAACAGCAGTTAAATTTTTTCTCAAGAAGTTATATATAGTAGTAAAATTTTATAACATTAATCAGGGCCTGAAGCCTGCAGCCCAAATTCCATCACCAACAATACAAAAATTGCGATGAAAGATAATGATGTCAACAAATCTTGGGATTTGAAAAAAAAAAATCAATCATTGGGTTTGCAGATTAACGTCCCTAATTTTTCACCATATCATAACCTTAATACATCTAAGTGCCGTTTGGATTGACTTTTCAAAAAATCAGAAAACAAAAGCAGGAGCAGAAGTGCAAGCCAAAAGCAGAAGCATGTAACTTTTGTGTTTGGATGAAATTTTTGAAAAACAGTTTTTTTTTTCTTAAAGTTTTTTTTGGATGCGTAAAAGTGAAAAGTGCTTTTGAAATGTGTAAATTACCAAAAAGGATATGTTACTTATATAGGATAGTATATATTTATAGTGTAATTTAAATAAATTAATAGGGGCATTTATGACTCTGTACACATTACTAGGTGCTTTTGGCTTCTACTTTTCGGAGCCAGAAGCACTTTCGCAGCTTTTCGAGGTGCTTTTGCTTTTTCTAAAAAGCCAAAACAAACATTTTTCTTTAAAATTGATTTTGGCAGAAGCAAAAGCCAAAAGCACTTGAAAAAAAAACCATTCCAAACATGCTCTAACAAAACTAGTCTAATTTATCAATGACAAGCTAAATTAGTACTACAATAAATGATAGTAATTTCAACAATGTGTAGATAGGCATAAATAGCGTGCTACGATTGGTTGAGAGTAGGTTCGTATAAAATAGGTGGATAAGATAAGTCAACAAATTTGCCAAAAAAAAAAAAGGGGGACCTATTTCGGTCTCATTAATTTGTTCCTCATTTTGTTTGTTTTTTTAATCAAATAAATTACTGGTGTAGGCTATGTATTAAAGCTGAATAAATTGAAAACAAGTAAAAATTATTGACAAAAGTAAGGTTAAATAATGTAAAGGAAGTAGACATCTACCAAAACCACCTAATTAACAACAATATTGTTCCTTTTCAATATTTGATTAGGAGCTTAGGACTTTGATGTGTCAAAAACAGTGAGAGTCTGTGTCACATGGTCCTTTTTTTTATCAATAATTTTATTCATTAATCAGAATTATGGTCTTCATTAGAATACACGATGTTTGTACAAGACCATTTCCAGAAGAGAAGAGTTTACACGTAAAAGTTATTCCACATGATTAATGAGGACAAAAAAACAAGAATGACATATTTAGGGGGAAAAAAATCAAAAATAAAAAATAAATACAAATGGGTTTTTTTATTGAAGTAGGATATCTGAATTTGAATCCATTTCAACTTCAAATTCAACTTAATTAAACCAAATGAACCCAATTCCAGTGCCCTTTAAAATCGGTGTTAGTTTTGTTTTTTTTGTTTCTTTTTGTTTTTTTAATCTATCATGCAACGTTAAGGTTCATGATAATTAATTTGGTTAAATCGAGTATTCAGTATAACAATTTTTATTTTTGCTAATAAAAATTTTGGTAGCTTAATTCTAGAATTTCATTGTTAAGGGCCCGTTTGGATTGACTTTTGAAAAAAGCAGAAGCCAAAAGTAGAAGCAGAAGCAGAAGTCAAAAGCAAAAGCATGTAACTTTTGTGTTTGGATGGAATATTTGAAAAGCGGTTTTTTCTAGAAAATATGTTTGGATGAATAAAAATGAAAAGTGCTTTTGAAATGTAGTAATTACCAAAAAGGACGTGCTACTTAATATGATAATAAGATGTATTTATAGTGTAATTTATATTAAGTAGTGGGGGTATTTAAGTCCTTGCACATTTTACGAGGTGCTTTTGGCTTCTGCTTTTGGGAGAAGCACCTCCTGGGCTGCTTCTCCCAGAAGCACTTTTTTGGCTTTTCGAGGTGCTTTTGCTTTTTCTTAAAGACAAAACAAACACCTAATTTCTACTAGAAGTGCGTTTGACAGAAGCAAAAGCCAAAAGCACATCCCTAAAAGCCATTCCAAACGGGCTCTAAGAAATTCTTGATCGAAACTCATTAACTACTAAAAATTTAGGTACCCAATTCCGTTAGCTAAATGAAAAACTTCTTTGTAGTGATTATATGTAATAAAGAAGGGTAACATTCTGTAGTTCATCATGTTTACAATTAACCTAAATTAAATGTTAATTATAATATATGACAGAGACAGAATAGACATTCTCATCCATAATACTTCCTCCGTTTTTTAAAGATAGCTACTGACCCACCCAGCACGCAGTCCAATGCACATTTTAAACTATTAATAACTCAAATTCGGTACATGTAAAAATTCTAAAAGTTTGATATTTAAAATTTACAAGACGAGACGAATCTAACAAGATCGCACTTGGCTATATTTTAGCTTGTATAACCATGATAAAACTTTAAGTCAAAGTATATAAGTGAACAGTACTCATTTGTCAAACATAGCTAACAAAAAAAACGGAGGAAGTACAAACCTAATTAATTGACGCAAAATTAAAATGCATTGAGTACACTCACAAGAAACTTGTCAAGAAAGATCACTTTCAATATAGCACCGATCCCTTTCCTATCATTATCCACTATTCTACAATATATATATATATAGCAATTATTATGGGAATATGATATGTTTTAATTTGTATAATTGTATGTATACTGTATTAACCGACACTTACGTTGTATGAAAGCAACTAAGTATTTTTTGTGTTGAATTAAATTTTGTGGATTATTCGAAAAGATGTACGTATATTTTCATTTTCTACTTACTACTTATGATACTATCTAGTAAGTATGTGTTCATTGACCCATTTGGTGCAAGTGCAACATTATATTTTCATACAACAATTTTTGCTTTGCTTTAATTAATTGGACAAAGTGGTCATTGCTATGTCGTAGAGAAGAACAGTGTGGGAATCATGATTATTTGAATTATCTCAAAAGTCGTCGTCCCACCACAAAAGCATGGCAATTAAATTAAATTAAAACTAGCAAATTAAAGACCACCTTCAATTTGATTAGGACATGCATGCATGTATTCACATCAAAGTAAGTTCAGAGTATAGTATAATCTATGATTGTAAGTGAATTTTTAATTGTGATGGTACTGCAAATAATGGACATAAATTAATTAATTATTGTGGTCCCTTTATTATCCATAAAAGATATATATTTACATACACACACGTTATTTAGAAAGAAAAAAAAACATACATCTTATATTCTTGGATACACACATAGAAGTATAAGCAAATTGTAATTAATTAATTCATAATTATCCCCATAACTTTACATGTATTAGTTATATATATCATGTTCCTCGGAAAGCCATCGAATTTATCATAAGTGATATGAAGATACTTTAATATTTATAGTATATATATATATATATATATAATACTATACTATAACATATATGAATAAATAAAATATAAAAGTACAATAAAATTTGAGAGGAAAATCAAATCTCTATATTACATGCATGTGATGCAGAAAGAAATTTTGATTGGGTAGAGGGGGATTATAAATTTATAATCCATGCCTAGGGGATAGGAGGTCTCTTATCTTTTATGGGGTTTTCAGTGATTTTGATTTATGCTGATTAGAGATTGGAATACTTCCTCCCTCTCACAAATATTGTTACGCTTGACTTTCTGACACTATTCACTGTTTAATTTTGATTCAAATTTTCATCATAGTTATGTAAGAAAAAATATAGTCAAATGAGACCTTGTTAGATTCGTCTAATCTTGTAGTTTTAGACAATCAACTTTTTATAACTTTTCGTTGTATAAAATTTAAGTTATTAACCGTTAAAAATGTGCATCGGCATACGTGTCGTAACGATTATATTGAGACGGAGGTAGTACTTTCCATCATACAACCGAAAAAAATAAAATTCAAAGATTAATACTTCCTCCGTCTCATTGTTTTTGTTACATTAGCCTTCGACACGCATGTCGAGACACATTTTCAACGGTTAATAACTTAAATTTTGTACAACGAAAAATTATAAAAAGTTGATTGTCTAAAACTACAAGATTAGACGAATCTAACAAGATCTCACTTGACTATGTTTTTTCTTACATAGCTATACTAAAAAGTTGAATCAAAGTTAAATAGTGAATAGTGCAAAAAAATCATGCGTAACAAAAATGTTGAGACGGAGGTAGTAATTAATTCTATGAATGGAAAAGAATGATGATGATCTGTCAATCACATCCCACACATTATTTGAAAGAAGAATACTCCGATTATATAATAAACAAAAGCATGAACTGGAAAATTGGCACTCAATTAGAAAAGAAAATAATGGAAAAAACTTGAGAAGAAAATTATTGGATTGCATAATGAAAAAAGTATAAATATACATATAGTGTAAGTATAGATGAGATTGTCTTGGAATTTAATGTAATTTTAGTTGAAATATGGACACGTACTATTCTACTTCCTGCTCGTCAATTCTACTTGGGAATAAATTAAATTTATGTGTATGTGTTGCAATACTTTTCCTACTACACCTCCATAAAGTGAAAATTTAATTTTCACTTTGTTGTATTAGTGACATAATTTTCCATGAATAATAATAATAATAATAATAATAATAATAATAATAATAATAATAATATCTCTTTCCGGTGGGTATTACTCCTATTTCTAAATTAAATTAAATAGAATAAATGTATATATATACTGAAATTCCATTAAGAAACTTGATAGTGAAGCAGGATAAGAATCATGAGCATTATCTCATTAGCTAACTGAGAAAAATCACCATTCTGTTTGTTAGTCAATTCAAATAAGTTACATTTTGGATTTGTCTCATAATTTGACCAATCAATCAAGAAATTGCATTTATCTTTTATACATAATATTAATAATTGAACATTTTATTCATTTCTTCTTTATGGTTAAGGTGACATTCTCATTATAGGCCCAATAATTAGTTCAGATGCCAATTTTCGTCTTGAAGATATTATGAATAATTGATATAGAAAGCAAATTTAGTGCATATTTATTGAATTTGGAGAAATATCACAATAAGAATATTTTTATTTAGCTACTGAATTCGATTTGCTAAATTTTTTTTATTGTAAATTAATTAACGACTGAATTTTAAGATTTAGCAACTATTTTTTTTTTTTTTATCGTCAAAATGGAAATTTATTGTAGTGTATATTGGTGGGATTCAATGAGATAAGAAGAAAAAGTATATTGTCACAGATTTTTCAACATGAATAATGAGATTTTTTTTTATTTATTAAATTTATCTCCATGTGCATGACTAAACTTATTTAGACTTAAAATGACATAATTATGAAAAAGATTCAGAACATAAATTATGTAAATGTCTAAGTTGTTGGTGGGTTGGATATTTATTTGTCCTTTATTTTTTGTTTCTTCAAATTTTTTTCTATGCAATCAATCAAATAGAGATATTTATATTTATATGAATTATAGGATATCATCGTTCATATCTTCATATATAAAACTGTTTACAATCCCTTAAATTTTTTATTTCCACAACATGAATGATGATATTATATATATAAAAAAATTATGTGATTCACACATTACTACAAACATAAATAAAACAGCATGAAGCCTGAAGGTGTTCAATTATTGTAACCAGCCAGTTTATTTTTCTGTAAATTTATTTCGTAAAGTGCCAAGTGGCATAAAAAGACATTATAAGTGGAGGAAAGCTCGAAAGTGCATCAGCAGAAACTGCAATAACAAGGGATTGATGGAAAACTATGAACATATTGATTGAAATTCCAACTTGCTACCAACCAAAAGTTATACCTTTACTATATGACTGTCAATTTGTAAAAATACACACACACACACACACACACACATATATATATATTAAATAAATATAAATACAAATTACAAATATGTGACATATCAATTTTCAGTTTGTTAGAGCATACAATGATGAATTGTTGGACACATGTAATCGGCCACTTCTGCGCATTGTTGCATTCATAAATATACCCACAATAGGGGCAACTTTATTTTTCTTTCTAGTCATGAATCAAGAAATTTACTTTTTTTTTAAAACTTTATTTTATTAAAAAATTAGTTCTGTATTCTCATGGCTGCTTTACTATTTGAATGCAAGATGGTCATATACTATCATACAACAAAATAGTAACACAAATGAATTATAAAAACATAAACTTCAAATCAATTTGCAATATTTGGACACTAGTCCAAAACAATGGAACCTTGTCTTAACGCTTGGGAAATGCTTATTACACAACAAAACCAACAAAGACAGAATTTTTCCCTTAAGTATGTGAGTAAGACAAAGAAAACCCACTTATAAAAACCACAAAGGGCACAAAATACATTATAGGTAATTAATAAATAATTTAGCCACCGTATGAACTATATTTATGAGGAAAAACTACATTAGAAACTACAAAGTAGGCTAACCAACCAATCTACAACCACACCACATGACTCCCCTAAAGAAATTCTTGGAATGCTTTAATTGACAATTGTACCACTTGCCACCCAAAATTGACAATACAAATTTTAAAGGCTCTTACCTGGACTGGCCACAAAACCCATGCCCATATTGGTAATTTCCCTTCCCCTACCTGCTCTTATTTCAGACACAACTGCTTGCTTTTGCTCAACAAACTTCATTACAGTATAGGAGTGGTGCAGTACAGTTGGTCTATGTATGACTCCCATTCTTTGACTTTACACCACCAATTCGGTCCTTAAAGTAAATCTTAATTAATTGCTGTAATGAATTCAGTAGATTGGTTTCCGGTGGCGGATTCCTAGATGAAGATAAAAAGTACTCCATCATTCACTTACTTTTTTTTTTTGAGATTAAAAAATACTTCTTCCATTTTTTAAAGATAGCTACTAACCAACCCAGCACGCAGTCCAATGCACAATTTAAACCATTAATAACTCAAATTCGGTAGAAGTAAAAATTCTAAAACTTCGGTATTTAAAAACTACAAGATGAGACGAATCTAACAAGATCTCACTTCGCTATATTTTAACTTGTATATCTATGATAAAACTTCAAATCAAAGTGTTTAGGTGAATAGTGTAAATTTTACCAATGTATGTAGCTATCTTTTCTAAACGGAGGGAGTATTCTATAATAGTTGTCATTTTTAGATAATTATAGATAATTATGTTGTATTTTTATTATATTGTCCTTTACTTTATATAAATACTATTTGTTGACATTTATTAAGAATAAATTTAGAATTTATAAGTTAATTAATACAAACAATTATTGAAATTGAGTTAAGAACGGGAGGAGTGAAAGCTTCAAATGAAATCCTAATAAAAATCCCTTTCTTTTCAAGTCAGCATTTTGTCACTCAAGTTTTTACCTTTTACTATACCTACTTCTGTTCCTGAAAGATTTCATCCGTCGAATAGTAAGTTGCTGGACCGATAATATCAAATACTGTAACAAATTTTGCATCAAAGATTTGATTTTTTCACTTCTTTTCACCAAAAGTTATATACTTACAGTACAAAAATATTGTCTTGTGAAAGTTGGTATAATGTATGCTGTTTGGGGCCCAATTTTGTTAAATGTATGGATCACTTCTATAAAGCAGTTGTAGTTTCGTCTCCATTTTTCTCATGCACACTTTCTTAAAAACCTCCATTTTCCCTACATTTCAGAAAAAGACCCAATTTTTTTTTTCCCCCATAGCATTCTCAAAAGAAACGAAAGAGGGGCAGACAAGGGGACGGGTTTCTTGGCTTTCTTTCTGCCGTTTTTAAGGCAGAAATAGGGAAACTCAAAAAACCCCATTTTGAGAATCGAGAATTCCAATGAACTTGTTGGTGATTACCGCAGTGTTGCTCTCGTTGTCTTGTTCTTCAGTGCGGGCCACTGTGTCCTATGATGGAAAATCGATCATCATCAATGGGAGAAGAAGGGTTCTTGTTTCTGGCTCTATTCACTACCCCAGAAGCACCCCCGAGGTAATATACCCTTAAAAACTTTCCCAGTTTACCCCCTTTTAATTTAGTTATGTATTCCTACTAATTTTGTGTGCAATTTGTTCTGTGGGGGTGTTTAGATGTGGCCGGACCTTATACAGAAGGCTAAAGATGGAGGGTTAGATGTTATCCAGACATACGTTTTTTGGAACGGACACGAGCCGTCTCCTGGGAAAGTAAAAATTTTGAAAATCTTGTAACTATTAGTACATTGTAGAGTAATAATGACAGCCTTGTGGTGGTAATAATCTGGGGTTAATTATGTTTTCTATCCACAGTACAATTTTGAAGGGCGATACGATCTTGTTAAGTTCATCAAGCTTGTCCACCAGGCCGGGCTCTATGCCCACCTTCGAATCGGGCCTTACGTCTGTGCTGAGTGGAATTTTGGGTAATATTCTTGCACATATTGGTTGAATTTTGTAATAATTAGTGTTTGTTGATTGATTGGGATGATTTGGTTTTTTGGGAACTTGTGGATTGTGCAATGTGTGTTGTTGAATTGATTGAATTTAGCCTCAAGAGAATGGTTATTATCTGCTCTGTTTACATCCCCTGTTTTTTTGATGCAGGGGATTACCTGTTTGGTTAAAATATGTTCCCGGAATGGAATTCAGGACCGACAACCAGCCTTTCGAGGTTAAAATTTGAATATAAGCCATCGAATTTGGATCATTAGTACAAATATCATGTGTTCATTGGGACAATATTATGTAGGATGCAATGCAAAGATTTGTGGGAAAGATCGTAAGCTTGATGAAGTCGGAGAATTTGTTTGAGCCTCAAGGAGGGCCAATTATTATGTCTCAGGTGCAAAAATGGAAAACAGTCTGATCTTATTCACTATTTCTTACATTTTTGTGTTATGTTTCGCTTTAAATGGATTGGGGAAAAATGCAGGTGGAGAATGAATACGGACCGGTGGAGTGGGAAATCGGTGCCCCTGGCAAAGCTTACACAGCTTGGGCAGCCAAAATGGCTGTCGGAATGGACACTGGTGTTCCGTGGGTTATGTGCAAACAAGAAACTGCTCCGGACCCAATTGTGAGACTTGCTTCTCTGTCCATTTTGTTCTTGTTGATTTGATGCTGGAGCCTTATCTAATACAGTGGTTGAGGACAATTAATGGGATATTATATGGAGAAATCGACTATTGTTCAACTTGTTTACGCCATAACAATATCGGTCCCTCCTGTGATCAATCCTGATCACGAAATTTGGATATATGCTCTTTATGTATTTCTGAGGAAACATTTTTTTTAAGTTTTGGATTTTCCAAAGGTGATGGCAACAGCTGATTTTGGCAGTTCTTACCAAGGTGGTTACGGGTTACTTGTGATTAGGGGTGAAAACGGGACGGATACGGGCGGATAGTACTCATCCTGTATCCTATCCCATATTTTTTGTCGAATATGGAATCGGATACGAATAGGCCGGATACAAATAAGAATTCGAATATTTCGGGAAACGGATACGAGACGGATTCGGATTTTAACTCGGATAATCTTATAATTACTAAAATTAATTTTTTTTTTAATTTTTAATGTGAAATCGGAATATACTACTATGTAAGCTAAACTAAATTTTTAAATTTTCCAAGATCATTAGTTATTTCGTTCAAAACATCTAAATAACATCACTACAAGATGTTACATACTACAGTTTTGATGCAAAGAACTTAGTTTTGATGCAAAGAACCTAATGATGTAGTTGAGTTGATTGATATGATTTGATTTAATAAATTACATATGGCTTTCAAGCTTTTGATTATATTTGTACATATAGTATTACTTATTTATTTTATAGTTAATATAATATACTATATTATACATATAAAAATATATAAAAATTTTCGGATATTCGGATAGAAAATACGGATAATATCCGCATTATATTCGGATTTTTCGGATACGGGCGGATATTTACAATCCCATATCCTGTCCCGTATCCGCCGGATATAAAAATTCGAATTCGGATTCGAATATAATCGAATACGGCGTCGGATCGGGCGGATATTATCCGCCCCACTTTCACCCCTACTTGTGATTGTTAAGTCTATTTATTGGATTTACAGATAGATACCTGCAATGGTTTCTACTGCGAAGGGTTCGTTCCTAACAAACCCTATAAACCCAAGATGTGGACCGAGGCCTGGACCGGTTGGTAAGTAGGATCATAACATGTCGATTTCAGTGTCCTGTTTTTATTCTCAATCTGGCCCGGCTATGATTCCCCCGGGGAAAAGAAATTGATTTTTCTATATTGCGTTGCTTGTCCTTTAGGTTCACACAATATGGAGGCCCGGCTCCTCACAGGCCCGCAGAAGACTTGGCTTATGCTGTGGCAAGGTTTGTCCAGAACAATGGCACATTCTTCAACTATTACATGGTGAGTTGTTGTCTTTTGTTTCTGTCCGAAACAGGCCGGCCCCGGCCATGTTCATGTGATGTTAGAATTCGAAGATATGGAAATCTTACCTTGGCTGCTGTATGTATGTATCTTCTGTATTGGCCCCAGTACCATGGAGGAACAAATTTTGGTCGAAATGCAGCTGGTCTTTTCATCGCCACTAGCTATGATTACGATGCCCCAATCGATGAATATGGTATTGTCTGAGATAACTACGGCATCATCCTTATCTAGTTATATCTTGTAGTACATGTCCGAAAAATAGTGTTTCCATGTCATTGATTGATCACATTCTAACAGGACTTCTGAATGAGCCAAAATGGGGGCACTTGAGGGATTTGCACAAAGCAATTAAGCAATGTGAACCGGCTTTACTTTCATCCTACCCTACTGTCACATGGCCCGGCAAAAATCAAGAGGTAAAGTTGTTAGAAACAAGATGGACCTAGGCTTCAACCCAAAACCAATTGGTACTAGGTAGAGTCGCCCATGTCCATATAAACAGGGAATATCCCAACATATAACCGATGTGGGACATTCTAACATAAGTCTTGATGTTGAGTCCTCGCCCCGTCCAGCTCAATACACACGTGCGATTAACACATGCTCATTGTGCCATCTCCTCAGGTTCATGTGTACACATCAAAAACGGGCGGTTGTGCTGCGTTTCTGTCCAATTTTGACCCGACGTATTCCACAAAGTTAACCTTCCGAAATGTGCAGTACGATCTGCCCCCTTGGTCCATCAGCATTCTTCCCGACTGCAAGACTGTCGTTTACAACACTGCAACGGTAAAAATGAACTTTGCTCTCAAACGTTCAATTCGCGATTACCTTGACTGATTCCAACGTGTAAAAGACGTTTTTGTATATGTGGCTGCAGGTTCAATCCAGGAGCTCTGCAGCAAAGATGGTGCCTGTAATTGATGGACTGCAATGGCAATCATACAGCGAGGCGACCCCTGCTGCTGATGACGGCGACACACTTACAATGGAAGGTTTATGGGAGCAAGTAAACGTTACCAGAGACTCTTCTGATTACTTATGGTACCTGACAGAGTAAGTTCATAGGAAACACTTTTAAGAGGCAAAGTTTCTATCCGTAAATCTAAATAAGCCGACTAACTTTGTCTTGCCACAATTTCTGCTACGATGTAACAGCGTGAACATAGGTTCTGGCGAGGGATTCCTGAAGGGCGGAGAATGGCCGACGCTCACAGTAATGTCAGCTGGCCATGCTTTGCACGTATTCATCAACGGGAAGCTATCTGGTAACTCACCACCGTGATGCCCGGTATGAAATTCTTCGCGTTTCTAGAACTGATAACGTGTCCTGGTTCTATGGTAGGAACTGTTTATGGGAGCCTGGACAGCCCGAAATTGACATTTAACGACAAGGTGGACCTGAGAGTCGGAGCTAACAAAATATCACTGCTTAGCGTCTCCATAGGCCTACCGGTCAGTTAATCCAACGATCCACTACATTACGCCTCATGATTTTGAACGAAAGTTCTAATGAGTTCCATTCGATTTTTCTCAGAACGTCGGACTACACTATGAGAGGTGGAATGCGGGGGTTCTAGGCCCCATTTCTTTGCAGGGTCTCGATGAGGGTACACGAGACTTGACAAAGCAGAAATGGTCTTACAAGGTTCGTGCTTTGTCCAGTCCAGTCAAGGCAGTGAACTCTCTCTTTTATGTCAAATACATGTCTGGATCTAACCATTTCCGTACATGAATAGGCCGGTCTGAAAGGGGAATTGCTGAACCTTGACACCGTAACTGGAAGCTCATTGGTTGAATGGACACAGGGATCGCTCCTGGCGCAAAAACAGCCTCTCACTTGGTACAAGGTGAACCGTCTTCTCCTTACAACCTCAATCAACCGATTAATCATCCAAATGATCCAAATTTTGTCCTTTCAGACAACGTTTGATGCACCTTCCGGAAATGATCCATTGGCTCTAGACATGCTGAGCATGGGAAAAGGCGAAATATGGGTAAATGGCCAAAGCATCGGCAGGCACTGGCCCGGATACATAGCCAAAGGTAGCTGCGGTGGCTGTGACTATGCCGGCACATTCAATGACAAGAAATGCCAGCGCGGCTGTGGCCAACCGTCTCAGAGATGGTAAAAAGCGCAGCCATGATTTAACGAGATTCCATGGATTTTTTACACATATACTGAAAAATTTCGTACATTTCAGGTACCATGTTCCGCGAGCATGGGTGAAGTCGAGTGGGAATCTGTTGGTCGTGTTTGAAGAATTTGGAGGCGATCCGACAAAAATATCCGTTGTTAAACGAACAGCATGATGATGAAGTGATTAATTATATACACACACGAAAATAAGCTGCTGCTCCTTCATAAAAGGCCAAGATTTTCGATCGTTATCTTGAAACGAAATTCGGCCCGGGGAGCAAAAAAAATTGTAAAGTTACAAAGTTCTCGGGTCTGGATGTAGATAAAGTTACAGAGGAGGGTTGTACACGATTGATTTCAGGGGTGGCTGTCTCCTTGTGTTTGTTCGATACAATTACAAGATACTTGTATAGTGAAACATTGATGTAATGAAGCTGCTTTTATCGAACACCATGCGCGCTCTCGTTGGTCGCTTCAAATTTGAAGCTGTTTCAGTGCTTCTGCAAGAACTACAGTTTGTTGCTTGGTTTCACATCAGTGTTTCTGCCTTACATGTTGGGGACTTCACTTATGCATTTTTCGCAGAAGGGCAATCGATGCACTGATTATATACTAATATACCATCAACATTTCAACATTTTGGTAATAAAAAGATAAAAGGGAAGATGTGACAGCACGCGCAGTTTGCACACGTGACATGAATTATTCTCAAACAGCATTCCAGGATTTACCATCGAATGGAAAAAGATCGCACATTCTGAAAACACAATCTTGTTAATGGATCTTTTATTAGGTAACCTTTTTAGTAGTAGTACTTTTTAAAACACAAAGCACTAATTTTATTAGTGAACATAATTTGGAGGGAAATAACTATAAGGATGCCATTTGATAGGAGTTTTTTTTTTGTTTAATTTTTTTATTTTATTTTTTGGACGTTAATGTTAGATATCAGAATTTAAAATTAGAATTTAAAACTTGAATTTTGAAAAAACAAAAATGAAGTTTGAAATTTAGTGATATTATAATGAAAATATTTATTCCTAATAGTTTTTACTCCTAAAAATAAAATCTCTAAATTTCAAAACGCAATCTTTTTACTTCCGATTCGGAAAAAAAGAAAAAAGCAGAGAGAGAGAGAGAGAGAGAGAGAGAGAGAGAGAGAGAGAGAGAGAGAGAGAGAGAGAGAGAGAGAGAGAGAGAGAGAGAGAGAGAGAGAGAGAGAGAGAGAGAGAGAGTCTTCACCAACTTTTTTGAAAAAAAAGAAAAAAAGTCTTGATCAGATTTTTTCGGTGATAGAAATAGAATATGCCTTGTAGCTTTTTTGCAATCCGTTTTCTGTAATGGCATAACAATTGCTAGCAGGTGCAGACAATGCTAAAAATGATGTGTTGCCCTTTGTAAAATGATGTATAAGCCTTATAAAGTGATGTATAGACTGTAGTTTGTTGTTTTTTTATTATTAATTTTTGGTTCATAACCTCTATTAATCACTTTTTTATACTCACACATCATTTCATATACACATATTCATCACTTTTGAATTTGCCAGCACCAACAACTTCCGCCTTTTGGGCCCTTAACTAAATAATTGAATTGTTAATTTATTTCAATGTTTTGTTTTACTTCCTCCGTCTCGTTGAAATTGCTACGCTTAGTCACGGCACGCATGCCGATACACATTTTTAACGGTTAATCAGTTCAATTGTGTACTAATAAAAATTATAAAAAATTGATATTATAAAACTACAAGATTATATGAATCTAACAAGATCTCACTTGACTATGTTTTTTCTTACATAACTATGATAAGAATTTAAACAAAGTTAAACAGTGAATAGTGACAGCTAGTGTTATATAGCATTTATAATGAGATGGAGGTAGTATTTTGTATCGTTCATTCATCATCCATGCCTTTCATACAGTATGTGCAAATTGCAATGACTTGCAATTGGGTGGGGGTGGGGTTGGGATCTCGTCGTCGGGTTAAAGGATTGGTACAACTGTACAAGAGCAATGCTCTGATCAGGACAGCTTATTTAAAAGTTTTTAATTCTCTGTGGTTGTAATTTTTCTTTAATATTTTTTTTAAAAAAATTAACTTGTTGGAAGTGTCCAAATTAAGATATTTTGTGTTTTTTTAATCCTATTTTATTTGTATAAATAAATAATATTTCCTGATATTTTTCAGTATCAAGATTCAAGAGTGACTCTTTAAAACCTTTAATGCCTGCTATATACTGATTAATTAGTGTTGGGTCCAAGGTAGTCTGAGATATCTGTTAAATAATAATAATAAAAAAAAAGAGTGACCCTTTGAGATATTTAGTACCGGAGGCTTCAATTAAATATTTTCAAATTCTAAAAAATTCGAAATTCAAACCATCATTTAAGCGAGCATAGCTGATATTTTTATAAACAACGTTAAAGAAATATCATGCAAAATGCTATAGAATTCATAGTAATTTGTTGTTGATATTTTTAAAAATAATGTAAAACAATTGGACATACATTATATGAAATTATTTATATATAAAGTTTGAATGTGAAACGTTGGTGTTTTGACACTATTTATTATTCGACTTTGATTCACGTTTATACAATAGTTATAGAAGGAAAAACATAGTCAAGTGAGATCTTGATAGAATCGTCTCATCTTATAGTTTTATAATATATTCTTATAATTTTTATTTATATACAAAGTAAGTTATTAACAGTTAAAAATCTACATCGGACCGCGTGTACAGGGGGAAAGTTGCACATTAGTATATATATGACTCCATCCGTTTTCTTAGGTTTGCAACATTGGTATTTTTTGCACTATTCACAATTTAACTTTGTCTCAAGTTTTTATCATAGTTGCGAAAGAAAAAATATAGTCAAGTGATATCTTGTTAGATTCGTCTAAACTTGTAGTTTTAGAATATCAACTTTTTATAATTTTTCATTGTACACAATTTAAGTTATTAATTGTTGAAAATATGTATCGGAATACGTGCCTGTGTCAAATGGTGCAAATCAAAAAAAAGAGGTAGTATAGTACTAATATGTTAAAATGGTGACTGATTCTCAACTCATCCAATATACTCATGGGTTCGGATTCGTAAAAATCTGCAGAAAATCGAGAGAGATTGACAATCAACATTTTTGGCCTTAAAATTGAAGAGAGTTGGAATCTGTAACACCCCTGTTTTTCCCAATTAACGATTACAGCGGAAGTTACTCATGGGAAACCCGGGGCTGTTACCGCCACACTTCCAAATAAGTTTGCTTTGGCCTGGCCTCGGCTTACTTAATTAAGAAGTGCTAAGGCTAGTTAAATCAGAACCAATTAAATCAACTGTGTAATATCTGCCTTTAACATAAGCATAGTAGAGTTTAATTTAAAATGACGGCTAAGGCTCGCCGTCCCCAAAACAAGTTTCTTATATAAAATGACAAAAATTTAAAAAGGAAATTTGCAAAAACATGACGGCTAAGGCTTGCCGCCCCCAAACCAAGTTTCTTTTACAAAATGACAAAAAGTTTAACAATTTAACCGTTTAATGCACAAAAGTGATACTGATTCCCATGCCCGTGCCCATGCCTTCTATGATGATCCACAAATATCAAATCCTGAAGAGAAAAAGATAAATAGGATTATCAGCACACCGGCTGAGCAAGTAAAATTTTTATCCCTTGGACCAAAATAATTAAAATATCACACAAACAGTAAATGGCATGTCAAACCGTTAAATTATTCAATCCACACGTAGCTCGACTATGACGACAACACCCGGGGTATCTCATAGGACCTAACATGCTCACATAGTGACCGAAGTCAACTATGGTATACAAGGACGGCCCTTCCCTGCATCTAGAAAACTGATTGGGAGACCCTTGGTCAACCACAACCCTTTTCATGGGATCCATTGGATAACCCATGACATACTTGCGACGACATCTACCTCTTTGATATACGCCGCACAACAATAAATCAATAAACACATGCCATACACTGAAAAATTTATATCTCATATGCATGGCTTAGCCCAAAATAATTAAACATATAGTGGGACATTACCTCTGCATAAATCAATTGCATGAATAAACCCTAAAATTAATAAAACATAAAGGGAATTAAACATGCAAAATACTCTTGGGATAAAGCCCGCAGAACAAAATTCTACTTACTATTTCTTCCGACGGTAGCTATTTAAATTCACAGCCTCTTTGTAACACTCTTTTCACTATTGCTTTCTAACTTTCCTTACCGATGCCTTGGTTTGAAGAATAAGCTGTATTTATAGGTGATGGTTGTACTCTGCATAATTTTTTTATTTACTAGGTTTGCTGAGTTGCCTAGCTATGCTATAGGTTTGATTAGTGTTGATTTAATAGAATCCCACGTATGACCATAATATCCCATTTTAATACACGCATGCACAGTCCATGTGACCTGTTTCTCAAGTTAGTACACGTATATAGTTGTCGTGTTTACCTCCTCATTTTATTACACACTAATTTGTTTGTTTGTTTTTTTTTTTTTGAAATATATATATATATTTTCTTTTTTTTTTTTCTTTTTTTTTTTCGTTTGAAACTTACACTTCCATTTTGCTAATCTGCGTGTAGTACTATTATTATTATTATTATTATTTTTCAAATTGATTTATGTTCTCAACTCAACTTATTTTCTTAAGAATAATACTAAGTTATTTCTTAAAAAACTATTATCTACATGGTTAAATTTTAGGGTATTACAATCTATCCTCCTTAAAAACAAACTTCGTCCTCGAAGTTTATTCAAATAACTAGTACAAGATTAAAATAGGGTAAGAATTGCATTTAATTAGAACGTTTCTTACCTTGTTCTCTATATAGCTATGACATCCTCCCCCACTTGTTTTTACAGATATGTTCCCACACCTGAATCAACTCGGAGAAATAACTCTGGGTACTTGGTTTGTATTTCTGCCGCAGTTTCCCATGTGGCATCATTCTCATCATGGTTTGACCATAGGACTTTGACCATGGGAATAACTTGGCGTCTTGTAACTCGCTCTTTAGTATCTAGGATTTTAACTGGTTTCTCTTCATAAGTAAGGTCGTCATCTAGTTCAATTTCCTCTGATGGGATTAGTCTCTGAAGATCATGATGGTACTTCTTAAGTTGTGATACGTGGAACACATCATGAACTCGAGATAATTCTTCTGGTAAATCCAGTCGATATGCCAATGTACCAACTTTGGCAATGATATCGAATGGTCCGATGTAACGGGGACTTAGTTTACCACGCTTACCAAATCGCATTACTCCTTTCATAGGGGATACTTTTAGTAATACCTTGTCACCTATTTCATATCCTCCTTCTTGTCTTTTCTGATCAGCATACGTCTTTTGTCGATCTTGGGCGGCTTTCATCTTGAGTTGGACTTTTTCAATAACACGTTTTGTTTCCTCAATTAGTTGTGGTCCAACAGGAATTGGGTTCTCGCCTTTAGTCCAACAAAGTGGACTTCGACATTTCCTACCATATAGTGCTTCAAATGGGGCCATGCCAATACTAGCATGATGGCTATTATTATAACTAAATTCTATTAATGGTAGGTGATTTTCCCAACTTCCTTGAAATTCTAAGGTGCAAGCTCTCAGCATATCTTCAAGAGTCTGGATGGTTCTTTCAGTTTGACCATCGGTTGTTGGGTGAAATGCCGTGCTCATCTTTATTTTAGTACCAAAGGCTTCTTGTAACTTAGTCCAGAAATTCGAGACGAATCGACGGTCTCGGTCTGAAACAATGTCTTGAGGAATTCCATGTCTCCGTACGACATTCTCGATATAGGCCTTGGCTAGCTGATCCATATTCCAGGTTTCTTTCATGGGTATGAATATAGCTGCCTTTGTCAATCTATCGACAATGACCCATATCTTATCGTTTCCTTTGGGCGTCCTTGGCAACCCTGAGATAAAATCCATGGAAATACTATCCCATTTCCATTCTGGAACTTCTAGTGGTTTTACCAATCCAAGGGGTTTCTTCCGCTCGGCTTTGACCTTTTGACAGGTCAAACACTTTTCCACGAATTCCGCTACCTCTCGTTTCATTCTAGGCCACCAAAAGACTTTTCTTAAGTCTTTGTACAACTTGTCTCCTCCAGGGTGTACAGAATAAGGAGTTTCGTGTCCCTCTTCGAGGATACGTCTCTTGAGGTCCTCGCATGCTTTTGGCACGCACCAACGGCCCTTAAATCGGATACTGCCATCCTCATGAATCTTGAAGTCCATAGCTTTACCTTGAGTTATATTTGCTTTGATCCTTTCCAATTTGATGTCACCAGACTGTCTTTTTCGAATTTCGTCAAAAATAATTGGCTGGATTGTGATGGCATTGATTTGCTGAGTAGGTGTACCTTGGTATACCAATTCAATATCAAATCGTGCCAATTCCATATATAACTCGTGCGGCAAGATTCTTGCGTTACCCAGATGTTTTGACTTTCGACTTAGTGCATCAGCCACTTTATTGGCTTTTCCCTCATGATATGTAATGCCTAAGTCGTAGTCCTTCATTAGCTCTAACCATCGCCTCTGGCGCATGTTGAGCTCTTTCTGAGTATAGATAAATTTTAGACTTTTGTGGTCTGTGAATATCTGACATTTTCTTCCATACAAGTAATGCCTCCATATCTTCAAGGCGAAGACAACTGCAGCTAATTCCAGATCATGAGTTGGATAATTCTCTTCATTTGGCCTTAGCTGTCGAGAAGCATATGCTATGACTTTTCCTTTCTGCATCAACACGCATCCTAGCCCAAATTTGGAAGCATCACTGTAAATTTCAAAATCGTCTTGTTCATTGGGTAAGGTTAGGACTGGTGCGGTGGTTAGTTTTTCTTTTAATGTCTGAAAGGCAGCTTCACATTCAGGTGTCCATATAACCTTTGATCCCTTCTTCAAATTTTGCGTTAGCGGTCTCGCAATTTTTGAGAAATCCTTGACAAATCTCCTATAATAGCCTGCCAAACCGAGGAAACTTCTTATCTCAGTTTGTGAGGTCGGTACAGGCCAATCCTTTACTGCTGTTACTTTAGCAGGATCAACTGAAATTCCATCGGCTGAGACAATGTGACCAAGGAATGCAACCTTGTTTAGCCAAAATTCACATTTAGACAATTTGGCATACAACCGATGGGTTCGTAATGTTTGTAACACCTGGTGTAGATGTTCTTCGTGTTCTTCCTCATTCTTGGAATAGACCAATATGTCGTCAATAAAGACAACTACACATTTGTCTAATAGTTGTCGGAACACGTTGTTCATGAGGGCCATGAACACTGCTGGAGCGTTGGTCAAACCGAATGACATTACGGTGAACTCAAAATGCCCGTATCGTGTTCGGAATGCCGTTTTCGGAACATCCTGTTCAGCTATTCTAAGCTGGTGATATCCGGACCTCAAATCAATCTTTGAAAAGATTCTTGCTCCTTTAAGTTGATCAAATAAGTCATCAATTCGAGGTAGCGGGTATTTGTTCTTCACAGTTACTTGGTTAAGGCCTCTGTAATCCACACAGAGTCTCATGCCACCATCCTTCTTTCGAACAAACAGTACAGGTGCTCCCCATGGAGATGTACTGGGACGAATGTATCCCCTTTTTAAAAGGTCATCGAGTTGTTCTTTCAACTCCTTTATCTCAGCTGGTGCCATTCGGTATGGAGCTTTTGATACAGGCTCCGTACCTGGGATTAAGTCGATCGTGAATTCTATTTCACGTTCGGGTGGCATTCCTGGGATATCTGCAGGAAATACATCGGGATATTCTCGAACTACTGGTATATCATTTATCTCTATATCGCTTACTTGCAGATTCTGGAAATAGCAAAGGTAAAGGGGGTTCCCTTTTCTTATCAACGTTGCCAGCTGCATACACGATACAATTTTCGTGGTTGGCTGTTTCGGCTTTGCATAGAAGGATACTCGTTTTCTATTAGCCCCATATATAGTTATCTTTTGAAGAGCACAATTGATGTTAGCCTGATAGTGCGTAAGCCAGTCCATTCCTAAGATAACATCAAAATCTCGCAGTTCGAATTCTACGAGGTTGGCGGGAAACTCGATATCGCAAATGCGAATAGGAATCTTCTCATAACGTCTTGAGCAATTAACAATTGTTCCGTTGGGTAGAGAAATTCCTAAACCTATCTTCTGGGGTTTATCGAGTCCCAACTCGGGCAATTTTCTACAAGATATGAAGGAACAAGTAGCTCCAGAATCAAACAAAGTACGAACTGAGGAACTTTTAATTTTAAAAGTACCTTCTATCACATCTCCTGCGTTCTGAATGTCTGCTTGATTAATCACGTTCAGTCTTCCTTGATTAGCTCCACCTTGGTTTTGCGGGTTTCTATTGACTACTCCTTGGTTGGCGGGAAATGTTGGTCGTTGTCCTTGATTTCTTCTGTCGTTATTAGGCATCTGGGGACAGTAATCTTCTTTTCGCAGATCCGCCCGTATTCGACTAGGGTCAAGCCTTATTTGACACTCTACCGCCATGTGTCCTTTCATTCCGCAGCGATAACATTCATCACCTCGGGGACATTGCTGCATTGTATGTTTCTTGTTACAACGACGACATGGGGCAGGGATTGGCTCTCCATTCCGGTTAGTGCGAATTACCGGGACATTCCAGTTATTCCTTTGGAAATACTTCTTTTGATTTTGACGGATGTCCTTTGTTTCTTCAATCTTCCTTTTCCCTTTATCTTGTGGTGCAGATTTGGAATTTCCTCCTTTATGCTCGTCCCCTTCTACCATCTCGACTGTCATAGCTCGATTGTAGACTTTCTGCAAGCTCATGAATTGCTTTCCTCCGAATGCCTTTCTTATGTTTCTATTCAAACCAAGCTCAAATTTTTGGGCTTTAGTTTGCTCGGTTGCTACCAGGTCGGGGGCAAACCTCAGGAGTTCAGTAAACTTAGCATAGTACTGCTGGACCGACAAGTTACCCTGCTGGAGAGAAATAAACTCCCCATACTTGGCATTCTTGAGGCTAATTGGGTAAAATCGTTCCCTCAAGTTTTTCTGAAATTCTTCCCAAGTAATTTGGCGGTTCTCCAAGGATCTCCACCAAGTATTTGCAATGCCCGTCAGGAAGAAAGTAGCCACTCCCACCTTCCTTTCTTCGGGACACTCAACTGCCTCAAGCAGTTTCTCAAGAGATTCAATCCATCCTTCCAACTTGGCTGGATCCTCCTGTCCGGCATATCGAGGCGGTTGAAACTTATTAACAGCTTCAATAAAATCCCCTTGTGTCTCTCCACGACATTCTTCTTTTTCAGCTTGTTTTTGAACTACTGCTCCAAGAGTGAGTAGCAGTTGTTCTATTTGATGCTGACGGTCTTCGTTTTCAGCCATGTTTGTGCAAATGTTAGCGTTAATTTTAACGTTTCTGGTTCGTATCTGCCAATAAGTTAGTTTATTAGATTGATATTAGAGAAATAATTAGCAAAAATTATATCATATATAACTAAGGAAATACATTACAAAATCGTCAGTCTAATATACATATATATATCCCGCCGAGACTGACATATATAGAACTTCTAACATATCTCAATTCTAATATAGTAGGATTTTCAAAAGGACTTCTAAGCTTTTAATCCTGGATAATCCTTGTGCGACAGTTCCAAAACATGTGCCCCTTCTTTCCGCAACGAAAGCATTCCCCATTACTGGGGCATCTCCATGTCAGGTGCCTTCTCCCACACTCCTCGCAGGGTGGTGGAACAGGATATTCCCCTGGATTTTCTCTTTCTTGGATGAGAAACTCATTTTGTCTTTTCAAATTATCCACTTTCATCTCGTGCTCGGTCGCCAAACTTTCATAATACCTAACCATGATTTTTAGTTCACGTATTTCTCTATCTTTCTTGAACATTTCTTCCTCGGTCCAACGTATATAATCCCTCTCTACAAGTAATTCTCCTTTTAGGTGTTGGATTTCTTCCTGTAGCTGGATCCAATCATCCATGATTTCTTTTCCCTTATAGTTGTCCATCTGCAAATAACACTTGTAATAAATAGGGCAAGTAATAATATTACAACTATTCTTTTCCGTACTAAATTTCGTATCTAAAACTATGGCTTTTAAACTAAATGTTATTATCGTATGTTCTATTAGATTTTGCTAATATAATTGATTTTATTACAAACTATATATATATATATATTTTTTCATCCAACTATTCAAAATTCAAATAGTAACTAGGCAAAATTACAACTACCGACTTGGATATACAAAATATTCAAAATTTCCAAGTTTTTTTTTTTTTTTTTTTTTTTTCTACATAGTCATAACTTTTAATATGCTAGTCTAGTGAAAAACATGCTGATACTAAACATCGTGACTAAGGCTGGTTGGATGATACTCCGGAGACAAGGTGTGCTGGCGTCCGAACTCTGGCTCTTCCTTGGGATCCTCTTCTGTGTTGCTCCCTTCAACATGCTCACTCTGGCTTGATGATCGGAGGCCCCTATAGTATTTTTTTACCTTGTGCCCTTTTCTCTCCATGTATGCAATTCTTTTGTTCAGACGTCCTATAGTGCCTAAGTGAAGGCTAACCTGTTCCTGTGTGTTTTTCAGCTCCTCTTTTAATTCTGCTATCTCATCTGCTTGCTTAGCACATAGTTCATCTAGTTCATCCCTTTGTGTTACGGCCAACATCCACTTATTATTGAGTTCATTTTCCAGATTAAGATGCATTTCCGCCTCTACAAATAGTTGATTTTTTAGTTGATCATTTCTTGCGCTAAGATCATCCGCTCTAGCCTGCTCTCTTTCATTGATTTTTATTATTTCCTTCACCAAATCCGGGACTAGTCCAATTATGCTACTGTTATTATCTCCCATCTAGCAAACAAAATCATCACAACATAATAATAAGCACAATGCAATTACAGAACATAGATAGCAATAAGAGTTGTGCCTAATGCAAGTGCATTGTGTTCCCTTTCCCAAAATATATATATATATATATATATTTTTTATAATATAAAATTATCTTTCAAGAATTTTGACTCAAAAGAATTTTCTGAATAGCTCTGATACCAACTTGTAACACCCCTGTTTTTCCCAATTAACGATTACAGCGGAAGTTACTCATGGGAAACCCGGGGCTGTTACCGCCACACTTCCAAATAAGTTTGCTTTGGCCTGGCCTCGGCTTACTTAATTAAGAAGTGCTAAGGCTAGTTAAATCAGAACCAATTAAATCAACTGTGTAATATCTGCCTTTAACATAAGCATAGTAGAGTTTAATTTAAAATGACGGCTAAGGCTCGCCGTCCCCAAAACAAGTTTCTTATATAAAACGACAAAAATTTAAAAAGGAAATTTGCAAAAACATGACGGCTAAGGCTTGCCGCCCCCAAACCAAGTTTCTTTTACAAAATGACAAAAAGTTTAACAATTTAACCGTTTAATGCACAAAAGTGATACTGATTCCCATGCCCGTGCCCATGCCTTCTATGATGATCCACAAATATCAAATCCTGAAGAGAAAAAGATAAATAGGATTATCAGCACACCGGCTGAGCAAGTAAAATTTTTATCCCTTGGACCAAAATAATTAAAATATCACACAAACAGTAAATGGCATGTCAAACCGTTAAATTATTCAATCCACACGTAGCTCGACTATGACGACAACACCCGGGGTATCTCATAGGACCTAACATGCTCACATAGTGACCGAAGTCAACTATGGTATACAAGGACGGCCCTTCCCTGCATCTAGAAAACTGATTGGGAGACCCTTGGTCAACCACAACCCTTTTCATGGGATCCATTGGATAACCCATGACATACTTGCGACGACATCTACCTCTTTGATATACGCCGCACAACAATAAATCAATAAACACATGCCATACACTGAAAAATTTATATCTCATATGCATGGCTTAGCCCAAAATAATTAAACATATAGTGGGACATTACCTCTGCATAAATCAATTGCATGAATAAACCCTAAAATTAATAAAACATAAAGGGAATTAAACATGCAAAATACTCTTGGGATAAAGCCCGCAGAACAAAATTCTACTTACTATTTCTTCCGACGGTAGCTATTTAAATTCACAGCCTCTTTGTAACACTCTTTTCACTATTGCTTTCTAACTTTCCTTACCGATGCCTTGGTTTGAAGAATAAGCTGTATTTATAGGTGATGGTTGTACTCTGCATAATTTTTTTTATTTACTAGGTTTGCTGAGTTGCCTAGCTATGCTATAGGTTTGATTAGTGTTGATTTAATAGAATCCCACGTATGACCATAATATCCCATTTTAATACACGCATGCACAGTCCATGTGACCTGTTTCTCAAGTTAGTACACGTATATAGTTGTCGTGTTTACCTCCTCATTTTATTACACACTAATTTGTTTGTTTGTTTTTTTTTTTTTGAAATATATATATATATTTTCTTTTTTTTTTTCTTTTTTTTTTCGTTTGAAACTTACACTTCCATTTTGCTAATCTGCGTGTAGTACTATTATTATTATTATTATTATTTTTCAAATTGATTTATGTTCTCAACTCAACTTATTTTCTTAAGAATAATACTAAGTTATTTCTTAAAAAACTATTATCTACATGGTTAAATTTTAGGGTATTACAGAATCCAATCATACAATTATTAAGTACTACTACTCCATCTGTTACTTTTTAGTTATCTCTTTCAGCTTAATTTCAATAACCAATGTTTGCATTAATTAACTCATAAATTTATATTTTTACCCTTTAACTAAACTCATTATTAATAAATCTCAACAAATAGCATTTATGTAAACTGAAGGACAATATAGTAAAAACATAGCATAACTACCTATAATTACCTAAAAATGACAATTATTTTGGAATATTTTTTACTTTCTAAAAAGACAACTGAAAAAAGAACGGACGGAGTAGTATTACACAACATTGCCCTAAAATGGCAATAATACAAAACACAAATTCCATGCAAGGCTGCGCCTGCACGGGATCTTATTTCTACTCACCACATCAAACAGACAAATTAAACACCCTCTCTTGCAACCAACACATTATTCAAACTAAACAAACCATTCAACAACGGTGCCCCGGCAACAGAACCCGCTTCGGAAACGATTTCGTCCCATTATTCGCAGCTCCTTCAATCCCCAAAATGTCAGTAACCAAATTATATATCTCAACATTCTGAAACGACGGCACTTTCTTCCCCCTCCCGAACCTCGGTCCGTGCCCGATGAACACCGTCCTCATCGAGAATACCAAGTTGTCGTATCCATGTGCCCCCGAACACTCCCCATTCGATGTCTCCTGCGCCAGCATGTACCCCTCGTCCAACATCCCTATGATGGGCGGAATCCTGTAGTTGTCTGAATAGTGCAGCCTGCTCGGCAGATCCTCCTTCAGATAAACCTTCAAGTGCTCCCCGTTGTTCACTTCCCCTGATTCCAGTCCCCGTTTGATCTTCTCCACCGTTTCTGTAACCGAAACGTTTTGCGGCGGACTCACACCGAACACCGGATAGTACGTCTGCACCCATTCCGCCGGTACGTCGATGAACTCGTGAAGATCGGATAAAAAGATCGCCTTTTTGCTGCAGGTCCCCACCATTCCATGATCCCCGACCATTATTACATGAACGTCCTCAAAGATCCCTCTTTTTTCAAGGCCGGCGATGAGCCGGCCGATCATTTCATCGGCTCTGGCGACGGCTTCCGTGATTTTCGGGTCGTCGGGGCCGAATTCGTGGCCCTGGGAATCAGGGTCCTGGAAATACAGCGTCATCAAAGAAGGGATTTCGTTTGGGGGCAAATCGAAGTAGCTCAGTAAAGTGTCGACTCTCTCTTCGAAAGGGACGGATTTATTGAATTTGGGGCAGAAGGCAGGAGGGCAATTCCATTTACCCTTGTGGACCTCAGAGCCCGGCCAGAAATAGGCGGACGCATTGAGGCCGTGGTTAACCACGGTCTCCCAGAGTGGCTCCCCGAGCCACCACTTGGGGTCGTGGCTGCGCGTGGTGAACACGTCGCCGGAGAGCGGGTCCACGAAGTAGTTGTTGATGATGCCGTGGGAGGAAGGGTACAGGCCGGTGACGATGGCGTAGTGGTTGGGGAACGTCAGGGTGGGATAGGATGGGATCAATCCCAGGTCGGCTTCCGTCCCGTTTCTGATGAGGCGATGGATGTTGGGAGTGTGGGTTTTGAATTGGTACCCGAACCGAAACCCGTCGAAGGAAATTAAGACAACTACGGGTTTTTTGAGCTTGGTGAGAGGTCTAGAGGTGACCAAATTCTCTGTAGATGAAAACCTAGCAGTATTAGTAACATAAATGGCAGCAAAAAGGAGACATACAAGAAGGGAAATGGACAGAAATCTGGTGAAGAGTGATTTAGAAGAAGGTGTATTAGTGAGGGGTAAAAGTGGGGAAGAGACTTGTTCTTCCTCCTTTGCTGGGATAGCCATTTTTTTTAAATTTTTTTTTTTTTTTATTGTGTGTTCTGAAAGGTTGGGAATAAGTTGCAGCTTAATGGGAGCTTCTGTTTTTGCTGTTTTTTTGAAGGAGAATGGGAGATTTTAGTATAGTTTTATAGATAGATGGTCCGCATGTGGCAATAGTGCATGAATGGATATTTGTATCCAATTAGTCACGTGTATGTAGAAAGATCAAAGTTGGGTCCATTCACTATTAACATATTTTTACAGACATTGATGGAGTAGTGTAATAATAATCTGATTAAATTAATACTTATATTTTAAATGCACATCATTTCATGCCATTTTTAAAGGTTAATAATTAAAATTCTACATAAATAAAAATTATAAAAATTTAATATTCTAATACTACGTGATTAGACGAATGACTACTATACAAACACTACGAGAATTTTCTGTTTTAGCAACCGAAAAAAGTTGATAAAATTTGGTTGCTAAAGAGGTTAGCGACTGAATTTGCGACCAAATTTCGTTAGCGACCACCATTTTAGCGACCGGAATTCATTAGCTACCACAGTTTTAGCTACCAAATCCAGATTTTTTCTAGTAGTGAAATGAATCAATTATTTGAGAACGGAGGTATTATTGCTAGAATGGTACGATAGTACTGATTTCTGAATATATTAAAATTTCAATTCCTTTCGTCTCGGTCTCGTTAGACAAATAAATTTATTTCGTAAGATTCGTTGCTATTAAAAAATGAATTAAATTGCTGGGTATTTTCTCGTTTGATTTGCTTTAAAAAGAAAAAAAAAAGAAAAAAAAAGAGCCGAACCAGAGAAACAATACAAAAAGTCCAAAAAGATAAGAAAAAAACGTCAAAGAAAGGACAAAACTCGAACTCTAGCAAGTAGTGATGTAAATAGAACAAACAGTCTCAAACACATAATTTGATTTGTGTGTTTGTTCGTTAAGTTTGCGAACAGTTCAGAATTCTTTTTTAATGGAATATATATTAAAAAAGGTTTTGGTTAGGGTGCGATCAAGTCATTTGACTTGATGTGCTGCGGAAGATTCCCACCATTGATTAATTTTGTAAATCAACGGTTGAGATTAACTTGAAGGTTAAAATAGTAAATTTGCTATATTATTTGAGAATGAACGTTCTTCTTCTTCTTCTTCCGTCTTCTTCCGTTCTTCTTCTCTTCTTCTTTGCATTTCAAGGATTGATATCATACTACCCTCCAATTTGCTTAATTATGCTGCTATACATAGATATACGTCGCTGAAATATTTTTAAATAAAGTCATTGAATTGTTCATGAAAACGTACCCGAAATATTCTAGTTGAGTCGCTGAATTATTCTTCATAGCATCGCTGAATTATTCTTCACAGCCTCGCTGAATTATTCTTCATAGCATCGCTGAATTCTTCTTGACAGCCTCGCTGAATTCTTCTTTGTAGCGTCGCTGAATTCTTCTGTGTAATGTGGCTGAATGCTGAACTCTTCTAGATTAGTGTCGCTTAAATATTTTTTATTTGAAATTATCTATTAATATATTTGTTACCATTCGTTGATGATTATTTGAAAATATTAGATTAGATATGATATTATTTACCAAATATTAGATATGATAACATACTAAATATAGGTTTACCAAATATTAGATATGATATTATTTACCAAATATTAGATATGATAACAGAATTGTTTTTGGTAGCATCGCTGAATCATTCTTGGTAGCGTCGCTGAATTCTGCTTGGTACCATCGCTGAATTACTCTACCTGATCTCGCTGAAATATATTTGATACCATCCCTTCATTATTTTTGATAGCATCACAGAATTGTTTTTGGTAGCATCGCTGAATTATTCTAGGTTGCGTCGCTGAATTATTCTTGGTATCATCGCTGAATTATGCTACATACGGTCGGTGAAATATATTTGATAGCATCCCTTCATTATTTTTGGTAGCATCACATAATTATTTTTGGTAGCATCGCTGAATCATTATAGGTTGCATCGCTGAATTATTCTTGGTACCATCGCTGAATTATTCTTGGTACCATCGATGAATTATGCTAGATACTGTCGCTGAATTCCTCTACTTGTGGTCCCTGAAATATATTTTACAGCATCACTTAATTGTTTTTGGTAAGATCGCTGAAATGATCTATTAATAAATTTGATACGTATCTTTGATCACAAAAAGATTATTTGAAATATTAGATATGGATTACCAAATATTTGATATGATTTACCAAATAATAAATATGATAACATACTAAATATAGAGTTACCAAATATTAGATATGATAACATGTCTAAAATACTTGTTGTATCGCTGAAATGCATTGTTTTTAAAATGAACTATTATTGTGTTATGACAATTATACCCTTTATCATTTACAACCCTTGGATTTTAAACGGACGCTTCAGATCGCTGCCTTGATGTGCTGCGGGATTTGTTGATTGCACCCTAACTGGACCCATTATAAAAAATAAAAATTTTATCTAGTTGTTCTTTCCATTTTTTATTTTTATTAATTTCACATTTCTCTCATAAATTATATTACAATATACATTACATTTTCACACTTAATTTAATTCTCAAACAAATAAATTTATTAATAAAATAAATGGTTCGTTAGCTGAGCCCGACTAGGCTCGTGTTCGTTCGTTAATAGCTTGTTCGTAAGGTTAAACGAACAGAGCTCAAACATGAAAATTGGCTCGTTAAGATTTTTTGCTCGGTTCGTGCTCGTTCGTTAAGCTTAACGAACAGAGTTCAAACACTTAATGCTCAATTCGGTTCGGTTCGTTTACAACTCTACTAGGAAGTAGCAACTAATTCAAGCTCAAAAAAATTCAGTATGTGTGACCATACGCGGGAAAAATTTGCTGCCAACATCGTCCTCCCACACATAAATTCAAGAGAGAAGAGCCATGTAGTAAAGAAATCCACTTCTTAAGCCAACTTATTTGGCCAAACAATCCACAACCATATTCCCTTCTCGAATGACATATGTGATGAATCCCACAGTAATCAATTGCGTCTTTCAACTCCCGAATCCTAACCAACAGAGGGGCAAACATATGCAGCACATCTTTGCAATCAATCATTGGTCGTTAGTCGTTACTGTTACGAAGAACAAATCGAAAATATTCGATATAGTAGTATTTACCACCAAAATAACAGCTAGTATATACCAAAATAACAGCTGTATTTAATATAGTAGAATTTTGCCGCTCATGAGATGGGCTGACAGTAGAGTCCATATCATGTAAAGCCCATTTATTAAATTGAAATTTGAAAAAAAAAAAGTCAAATAAGTCCTTTTTTTTCTTTCAAAAATCCAAATCAGTCATTTTTTTATTTTATTACCAAAATAGTCCGTTACAAATATTAATTATGTCCAAATCAGTCCATTGTTAACTAATTATGCTCTAATCGATGACGTGGCAATGGTTTAAATTTAAACCTGACACGTGGGCATAATATTAGTCCATTTTCTTTTATCTTTTGTCAATTCAGTCCTAAACTTTTGTTTTGTTCCATTTATCATCTATCCAAATCAATCATTTTCATATTAATTGGTCTCCGATCTTTCAAATTATTTTATTTCAGACCCAGAACCTTAAATAAATGTCCAACATACTTCCGTAAATAAAATTAAACACCAAAACCTCATACATTGCGTTTGAGTACCTTGTTATCGGGTCTTCCAAATATTGGAATTTTACGGACTCTCTCTAACAAACCTCATACACCAAACCCGGTAACAATAATACAATCAAACTCAATGGATGAGGTTTGGTGTTTAATTTTATTTACGAAAATATGTTGGCATTTATTTAATAAATGGATTAGTAGTAATAAAAAATTTAAGGTTCTGGGCCCCAAATGAAATAATTTGAAAGGTTGGAGACCAATTAATATAAAAATGACTAATTTGGATAGAGGACTAAATGGAACAAAATAAAAGTTTATGACTGAATTGACAAAAGATAAAAGAAAAATAACTAATATTAAGCCCACGTGTCAGGTTTAAATCAAAACCCTTGTCACGTCAGTAATTAGAGCATAATTAGTGAACAATGGACTGATTTGGATATAATTAGCATTTGTATTGGACTATTTTGATAATAAAATAGAAAAATAACTGATTTGAAGAGCAAAAAGGACTTATTTTCCAATTGAATTTCAAAAAGAGAAGGCGCACAATTGTACCTGCTTTTAGTGTTAATGGTGACTGGGAATCATACATATACTCGCATATAGCAGAAAAAACGTAGGCTAGGTGGGCTCCACCGCACCTTTTTTTTTTTTAAAAAAAAAATGATTTTGTAATAAATTGAAGAGCAAGGCAAAGGCCTATCTACTACGCCTAGGCTAGGTGGCATTCCACACCCAACTTTTTTTTTTCTTTTTTTTTTTCTAAAAAAAATTATAAAAAGTAATAATTATGTTAAATTATTAATTTAAAATTGAATTGAGTTAAATTTTATTTTGATGAATGTTTGCTTTGGCATGAATATTCTACGTTAACCAAATAAGAAATCATATATTTTCATCGTTATAACTTATAAGGTGAAAATATTCAATAGGATTAGTATTTTATTATTTTAATTTGATACACTACAAGAAAATTTCATTTTACCGACCCATTTTGGGGTCGGTAACTAGGTTTTACGGGTCCTTTTGGGGATTACTGATCTCAGTCGTGGGTCGGTAATTTGATGGTAGATAATCTGGCGGTGACCAAAGATTTTGGGGGATGGGAGATTACCGACCCCATGTGGTTCGGTAGTCGGTAAATCTCTAATATGAAATAAAATGTGCTCAGGAGAGCTCGAACCCACAACCTCAGCATCAACTAACCACACTCTAACCAGCTGGGCTACCCCTTTACACCACCAATGGAAAGCCGCCACGTGTCATTATATATATATATATATACTAGAACTCTCTCGTGGCGCGCGCATACGCCGCGCGCGCCGGTGTGGAAAAGACAGTGTTGAAATGTATCATGTATGACAGCTAATAAGTATTTAGAAAAAATGAATTTCTGTTATGGTGAATGGCAGAATTAATTAAAAATATTAGAAATCTTGTACAATGGGTTTATTATTGAGTATCAATATACCTAAACTTCTGCCTCTTGCCTCTTGCCTCATCCGATTATATCTTTAATTTGAGCAAGATGACAAGCATCTTTCAAAGGAGTTCCCACTTCCCACTACCATAGTTGTAAGTGGTTCTGCTACCTGGAGACTGAGAAGTCAGATGAGTGAAACAATCTAAAAAACAACATATTTTTTATCTAGTGTATATTGAACACCCACTAACACCAACTACAACAAATTAAAAAAATTCTTACACGATGTATATTGAAATTGTATAACTTTTGAGTTATTAAATTGAATTGTACTACTTTTAGTAATATAAAATTTATAAACATTATATTCGTAGTAAAAGGAACTGAGAGGAAAATTGATATGGATAAATGGTGTCCAATGACTATGATATGAAAGAAACAATAGCCAAGAGAATTATGACGAAAATAGAAAATAAACTTTTTTTGCTCAAAATTTGTAGTATCGGTTTCTAAAGTTGTAAAAAGAGATATCACTAAAAGTACGTAATTTAGGTGCAACTGTAGTGCCAAATACCTTCGGTTCTCCTTGAGAAGCTAATATAGATA
Organism: Hygrophila difformis; assembly: GCA_030278955.1. Classification (NCBI taxonomy): domain Eukaryota; kingdom Viridiplantae; phylum Streptophyta; class Magnoliopsida; order Lamiales; family Acanthaceae; genus Hygrophila; species Hygrophila difformis. The sequence goes on from JAOANR010000010.1 coordinate 1,782,087, forward strand.
ATAGGAGATCAATTGTATATGATCCAATGGTTGCAGAAGAACTTGCTACTGCCACTAACATAAGATAGACAAGGAATTATTTCTGCAAACAAAACATAGCAAGATACCAAATGTCATTAAAAGGAACCATACAGTGAGGACATATAGCAATGAATATATTTCAAGAAATACTCTAAAAGATGGATTAAAGACATCACCCACCTAATCATATAAATAATAAAATGCAGAGTATAAATAAAATAAATAAGTGTTCTAAAATGCCAATGAAGTAATGATGTTGCAGAAGGCCCAAAACACAAGCTTTAAAATCATGGTTTAGGCTTTCATAGAGGAAGGTGTTTTCCAGCTTCCATTAGGATTGAAGCTACTGCTGCACAAAAGCATGAGAATAAATAAACAAATTAAAAATCAAAATTATAATATGCATGAGACAGTAAATAAAGCTTCACATTTAGGAAATGAAGTGAAATGATAAATTTGAAAATAAACACAAAACTTCATTAATTCAATCACCAACTGAATTACAGGAGTTGGGAAAAGATGGCACCTACTGTATGCATTTACACCAACATTGCAGAGTGGCAAATCTAAAAAACATAATGATTTGGAATGTAATGACGACATTACATCAATACCTTTGGGGTATTACCATTGAACCTAAAAACGAATACATAGTATAAATTTAACATGATTGTATTTGAAATCTTTCCCATCTAATTGATCATAATCTATAGCTTGAACAGATAGATGTGCGTGCATGCAGAAAGGATACAGGGGATGTTTTTCTTAATAAAGCTAACCATTTGAAAAACACATTTTGAATTTGTACAGAAGCTTAAAACTTATGTCGATATTTAAACAGTTTAACTTCAAATATAAATTCAACAATAGACTAACCATTAGATCTGGACCCCGATGAATTGAGAGCGCTGAAGTGACAACTGAGAAACACATCCAATCTTTTTAAGCATTATGAAAATATACTTAGTACTCCTATCTAATTGGCGGCCCTAAATTCAAAGCTTTTTCCCACATTAATCTCTATCCATGACCCTAAATCAATTGAGCCATTGAGGCTTTGAAGGTGAATAAACCAACAAATCATAAAAACCCTAAAGCTAATAATAGCCCTAATGAGGGCTCGAAATTCATAATTCCTTCAATTCACTTCAAGTGACAATAATATGAAGTATAACGTTAACTTAATTTTTATAGAATTTGATCAAGTCATATGAATCAAAACTTGGACATGTAGGACACTAAAATATAAATGGTATAAGAAAAATCCAAAACCCAAAAATTGCTATGGTATTGGTACCTGTCAAAATCCCTTCGGTCCCAAGGAAATGGCCTATGTGGTATGGAAAAAATAGTTATTGGTGTTCTGGTATCCCTTCAACTTGTGGTATCCCTTCTACTGGTGGTGGTCTTCATCGCGAAGCAGCAGTATTACGATATAAAGAAAGATAGAATGAATTCCAAAAGTTAATTAAATAGCACCATGAACAGACCAATTAAATGCACATAGCTACAACCTCAAGCACATTGAGAGCTTAATGATGATAGAAGGTAGTAAAGCATTAGAAGCTTAGTTGAGTTCTAATATAGCTTATAATGCTCTACTACTTTCTGTCCAAAAAAAAGTGAACTATAAAAAGGGAATGACCTCATAGCAAAGGACTATTAACATCATGTTACCAGTGATTAAGTAAATTACTCATCAAAATCAACAAAGAAGTCTGCAAGACACCAGAAGATCCCAACCAAAAAGGATTTGTAAGTCTAACAGACAAAAACCATCCAGATAGAGAAATATAAAAAAGAAACAAAAGCATCTTTAAGTACAAGTCTTACAAAGTTGATATCAATTGTGTTGATGTAACTGTCAAGGTATGAATCATCCTGTATGAAAAACACAAAGCCCAATCAATGCCCATATTTCACCGAAACACATATAATCCGACTGAAGTATTTACTACAAGGGTGACGACTTGAATAGAATGAATTAAGGGATTGAGTCAATTGACAAGAGCAGAAGATGCACTGGACAATTATATGCGATTACGCTCTATTTGCTTGGAATAGATCTCATTGGATTAGACAAAAAATTGGTAAAATCTTGCTGCAAGGGATGAGCATGGGAACAATTCTAATAATTTAGAGCACAATCGAATAGCAGACTGCTGCAGTTTCAATCCAAACCCTATGCTTAAGCATTATTAGAAGCTTACAGCAAATCGAAGGAGGAGACAAGATTTGCCAACACCGGAATCACCAATTAGAAGTCGTTTGAACAAATAGGCGCTGAAAGACAAACAAAAGCAACAAAAAATAGTTAAATTACATCAATTGAGATAGGAATGCTAAATGAGATTAAAATACAACCAATTAAAGAATGCATGATCTTATAAGTCTCAAAACATCCCCACAGGATATATAATAGGGACCAAACATAGCCATACTCCAGTGAAAAACAAAACAATTCCAATTGCAGAAATATTTAAAGCACAAATGTTTAATATGTTTAATTCTACAAAGTGTACAGAGTATATTATACAGATCTAGTTTTGGAACGGCCAAGCTCGATCCTTGACAATTGTATAATAATTGGTTATCAAATAAACTAACAATTTTATGAATAGAAATTTCATTGAAAAATCAAAACTTGCTAATCAGGATGCAAAACTCAAAAAATACTTAAATTAAATTGGCTCACAAGTAGATACATTACTTATGGCTTGATGGAAAGTAAAATAAAACTAATGGCAAAATTAAACAAATTCCCACAACTTGAAGTGTCTGCATTGCAGGCAAGCCATAGACTTGAAGCCTCGTCTTTATGACATCTAATGGACAAACAAATGTAGCTGCAATCACACCTGATTCAAAAACTGAACATTCAGCCCGATTCCCCCAACTTTAAAAAGAGATAGATAACACCCGAAAATTCGAAAAAGGAAAAACAAAAAGTTACCAACAGCTCCGCTGGCGTCGCACACCATCTCCTTGTCGCTCCGGCTGCCACGCTCTCCCCCCTGGGTTGCGGCACCCAACATCTTACACAAATTTTGTACCTCACATAGCAAAGATAGAAAAATAAGGCAAAGAAAATCTGGACTAAGGAAGTGCAAGATGGTGGGGTTTGGGCGAATCCAAACTATATAGAACAAAAATCATGGTAGCTAAAGAGCATTCACCAATCACTGGTAAACCCAAATAAAAATCAAACACAACCGAGCTTCGGAAACACGAACTGATCTACAACCACAAGCATCGATAAGAAGCGAAAAGGGTACGAAAATGAAGAGAAGAAATTGCCGGACCGGAAAATCAAAGAAGCGAGAGGCGCCGAGATGGAATTCATTCCGGGGCGGAGCAGAAAAGGGCAGCAAGGTCAGCGAATGGCGGCTCGGCCACAGGTAACAAGGCAGAGGGATAGAGGCGGGGTACGAGCGGCTAGCGGAGCAAGGAGATAGGGCTGGCGGCGCGGGCGGGGGGTGCAGCGTCGCAGGGGAGGCGCCGCATTGGCGCGGGCAGACGAAGGACCGTGGAATGATCGATGAAAATGAAGCCAGATTGAAGCCCAAATGAATCCGAAGGGAAATCTTAACGGGGTGCGAGAATTACCTGCAAGGGAGAAGCGCATAGAAAAGACGCAAAAAGGAAGAGAAAGTTGTTTCCGACAGAGAGAGGACGGAGGTGAGGAAGACGTCGGGTTTGGGAAGCAGGTTTGAAAGAACACCAAAGGAAGCAAACTTACAGCAAAATGATGGCGGCGACGGAAGTGATGGCGGCGGACGGCGAAGCAGCGGGTAGAGATTGTGGTGGAGCAACAACGGAGGAGGAGGAGGGGAGGCGGTGGCGTTGGCAAGGCTGAAGGGGCAGACCGATCGGCAGCAGGATTGCGCAGGCGGCGACGCAAGGGGGGCTGACCAGTCGGCAGCAGGATTGCGCAGGCGACGGGCAAACGGGCGGCGCGGTAGTGAACAGACGCGGCAACAGAGATCTCGTTTTAGATGTGGAAATCGGTTTCCCCCTACAGTAGAAATCGTTTTCCCCTATCTGTGCCCTAATTTTGTAAGAGTGCAGTATCAAAAAAAAATCCAAACAAAAGAGAAATTGGGAAAGCAGCAAACCACAGAAAACGACAAATTGCACTGTTCATTGAACAGTAAATCGGTAAGGTATTTATATATATTAGATATATATATTAATTCCTCCCCAAATGCTGAACATGGGGATTCGAACCCGCGCACGTGCCATCCGGATACACAACTTTTTATGTTATCATATGCAATTTGTTAAATATATATAATATTTTTATATATAAATGTGTAAATTTATAATTAAAGATTAATATAAAATTATATTAATTAAATAAATAATAGAATAATTATTAATTAATTGGCTCAAATAAATAAATAATTAAATTATATAAATAACCATATAAATATTTAATAAAATATAAAATAAATAATAAAATAATGGGAAAAACAATAAAAATGAAAAAAATTGAAAACAACTACAGACCCCCAAATTGGGGTCGGTAACGCCGACCACATTAATTATGGTCGGTAATGGGGTCGGTAAATACGACTCGGACTATGGTGGTCGGTAATTGGGGTCGGTAGTTGAATTTTTTCTTGTAGTGTTGTAGAATTTGTACTTATATTAATGTTTTTAAATTAACTTCAATATTTTTTCATAGGCTTTTAATTTGATTAATTAAGAAATACTTCATGAATAATCGGTTCACTAAAACAAGTTTGGAATTACTACTTTATATTTCTTGTCTTGATCCTATAGCTTAATTCTTCAAGTTTGATAGATACCGATTAGTTTGTGTTTCTAAACTTTATCTAAAAGATTTTCCAGCCCTAACAATCCAAAATTTCTAGGTCCGCCCATGGTTGAAGATAAGCATGTGACTTCCCAGTGTTATGTTTCTTTAATTATTTATGATGGCCCTAAACTCGTTTTCTATGTTTACATTTGTAATAAATAGAAGAGCAAAATCACCTAGAAGCAAAGGCAGATCTATCCCTAGGCTAGGTTTGGCTACAACCCAACCTCTTTCTTTTTGTTTTAATGTTTTTGATTTTGATTTTGATTTTGATTTTTTTTTTTTTTCTGGGGATTGACTTTGTAATAAACCGAAGAGCAAAGCAGAGGCGGATCTACGCCAAGGTTAGGTGGCGCTCCAACCCTATTTTTTCCCCCTTTTTTCTAATTATAAAAGATATATTAATTATGTAAAATTATTAATTTGAAAATTAAATTGAGTGAAATTTTATTTTATGAATTTTTGCTTTTGCATGAGCATTTCAGGCTAACTAAATAAGAAATTACATATTTTAATCATTATAAGGTGGAAATATTTAATCCAATAAGTATTTTATTATTTTAATTTGACAGATTTATATTTGTGCTTAAATTAATGTTTTCGAATTAACTTGAATATTTTTTTCATAGGCTTTCGATTTGATTAATTAAAAAATATGAATAATCAATTTACTAAAACATGTTCGAAGTTACTATTTTATATTTCTCGTCTTGATCCTGAAGCTCAATTCTTCAAGTTTGATAGGTATCAATTAGTTCGTCCTTATAAACTTTATCCAAGAAATTTTGTCCAGTTCTACTAGTTGAAAATTTTAGGTTCGCCAATGCTGACATACAGTGCATGGGGCTAAGAATCATTTCAAATATTTTGCCAAGATACATCTGTTCCACCTCAATTAGAATTTAACATAAGGTGGGTTGAATGAATATTCCTGATTCTCAAATCTAAATACGACTTAATAGTGTATGAAACGACCGAACAAAGGAAGTGCATGTCAAGTTCATTTCCTCTTTAATCTTTATCCTTACCAATCTTTACATTATTGTCCTTCTTTCATCTCCAGACCACAAACTTTTTTTCTGGTAAAAGTTGTTGGCCACTTACGTTTTGACAACAAAACAAAGAAAATAGTGTACATAATACTTTCTATGTTTCTATAAGTTTGCAACATTGATGTTTTTTTGCATTATTCACAGTTTAACTTTGTTTCAAATTTTTATCATAGTTATTGAAGAAAAAACATAGTCAAGTGATATCTTGTTAGATTCGTCAAAACTTATAGTTTTAGAATATTAACTTTTTATAATTTTTAATTATACAGAATTTAAGTTATTAATCATTAAAAATGTGCATCGGCATGTGTGTCTATTCCCAATGATGAAAACCCAAAAAACGGAGGGAGTAATTAAAAAGTGAGAATTATATTTAATTTAATTCTTTCATATATTTATAACCTTTTAAATACATATACAGGATAAATATCAAAATAATCCGTTAACTTATACTCACATAATGCTAATTTTGTCCATATTGACATTAAAATAGACCAAATTGGCATTAGAGATAAGTTATTAGACCAAATAGGTATAACATTGCATTTCACACTAATCATCATTAGTAGGCTGGGAGACTGAATGAATCGCCATTAACGTAGTTATAGGACCGATTGAAAAATTCAAATAGATTTGATTATGAAATTAAAAGTACCTTATAGATTATTTTGGTCATCATCCCCTACATCCACACACACTCAACCTTTACTACATATTTTAAATGAGTGTCCGTAAGAACATACTTGCATTTATTATATTTTGGAGGTGAGTGTCTTCAAATTTTTTCTCTTTTGCTAAACAGCCTATACAGGCTAGGAAATAGGTGATTATTTTGGTCATCATCCCCTACATCCACACACACTCAACCTTTACTACATATTTTAAATGAGTGTCCGTAATAACATACTTGCATTTATTATATTTTGGAGGTGAGTGTCTTCAAATTTTTTCTCTTTTGTTAAACAGCCTATACAGACTAGGAAATAGGTGGTGAGAGCTCATACCATACAAATTACAATAGGACAAAGGTGAGGGATAGAGGTCCGGGTGGGGTATCGAACCCCAACCTAAAGATTGAGAGTTAAATTTGACCACTGGGCTAAATCTTCATCTCGGGGTGTCTTCAATTTGAGTTTTTTTTTTTTTTTTTTCTTTTCAAGACATATCGAATAAACGGAGATCAGCTGGTGCTCCAAAGCTAAAAACTGAAAAAACAATAGTAATATTTAGCGAATGAAATTTAGAGATTATAATATAAAATAATTATTATTTATAATAATTTTTAGTATTTCAAACAATCTATATAATATATAAAATAATATCACTTATGAACAGTAACTTATCAATTCTCTATCATAAAAATCTTTTTATGAACATTAACCTACCTATATTCTCAATATTCACTTTCTGCACGCAATCCAATATACATTTTTAAAGCTTAATAACCCAAAAATGCGTATAAGTAAAAATTCTAAAAGTTTGATATTTTAAAACTACAAGATGAGACGAATCCAACAAAAGATCTCACTTGACTATGTTTTTTCTTCTATATATGTTGTATAGACATGAGTCAAAGTTGGATAATAAACAGTAACAAAAGTCAATCATTTTTCAGTATAAAAAATGGAGAAGTATATAAAACCATAATATACTTTTAAAATATAGGAGAATCAAATTTTGAGCGAAAATTTACAATAGATAATTTAATTTTATTTATTAATTAAATATAATTTCAATATTTTTACTTCTTAACAAATACTTTATGAATTGAAATTATATTTAATATGATAACAAATTTTAATAAATACTTTATATATTGATATTATATTAATCAATGAACAAAAAATATTTGTATTAGATATATTAACTAAATATATAAATTGGGATGAAGACTTAGCCCAAGTGGTTAAGTCTCTCGACTTCCAAAGGGAGGTTGGAAGTTCGATTTCCACCGTCCGCTATCGATGAAATCTGTGATCGTTGTGGAATTAAAGGCCATCCGACTCAGATATGCCACCATTACAAGAAAATCGCCCGTAGGCGACGACTGGGGGCGAGGACAATTATTTTCCTCGCCTGTGAGCGAGGACATAGGCAACGATATAAATATGTCGTCGCCTAAGGTTTTGCAATTCTTGAATTATTATGTTTCCCCAAAAATAGCGAGGAATGAGGTGACGAAAACTGGTTTTCTCGCTAATGGAGCGAGCAATTGGGCGAGGAAATAAGAGTCCTCGCCCGATGGCGAGGAATGAGGAGACGATATGTATTCGTCGCCTGCTTGTGGTTCTAAAATATAGAATAAGCCCTAACCCGCCAAAATCCCACATAGCATCAAAAAAAAGGGAACGTACTCTCCCCTTTCCCCTCCAAACGGCGAATTTCCCCTTCCCCTCCAAATCGCGCGACACAGAATCCCCAAGGCAACCCTAGCACCGGCGAAAAACGGAGAACGGCAAGCTTTCGCAAACCCTTTCGGCCTTCATTCATTCAGGTAATTGGCTTCATCTTTTTGCGTGCTTTGCTTCACGAACTTCCCGAACGCAGTGGCGGTTTTTTAGTCGATTTTTTTTGGGCATTTTGGTGTTTTGATTTCTTTGGTATGTTGGTTTTTGTGATGGGAGTTACTGATCTTCGGTATGGTTGGTTTTTGTTGAATCAACGCCAACAGATTACTAATCTTCATTCTCTGAGAACAACGCCAAAATTGGTATGTTGGTTTTTGGGCTTTTGTATGAGTTTAATGGTTGCAAGTTATGAGTTTTGACGTTGCTGCTAAGTTCCCTTTTTTTTCTTTTTTTTTTCAGTCGAAATGTTTGCAGCACTTATGTGCTTCCCTGTTTTGTGATTTCTGTTTCCATTTGTTATATGTCTGGGATTGTCATTTTGATGAAACTCATTCCCGACATTAGGGGGAGGAAATGATCAACTGAAAAATGAAATATCTTGGTAAAGTCCATTTGATTTCCTTGATCCTTGTATAAGGCAATGCGAACTTGAAGTTCAAAGAATTGTGCATTTGCAGGGAATTGCAAATCAATTACCCGACGATTTTAATGATGCTGCTAAAGTCACAAAATCATATATAAATGATGCAGAAAATACACCAGCTAATATAAATGTCCCAAAAGAGAAATTCCGAGTTTAAATGAACCTACTGCACGCCTGAAGCGTGGTAGGCCTTTGGGTTCCAAGGATAAAAATCCACGAAACAGGAAAATTATCCATATAGGTGATAAATCAATCACCGACGATACTCCCGAAGGAGAAATTAATTCAACCCCTGAAAAGGTTGAACCAGAAAATATTCACCCAGATGAAAATGAAGTTATTGAAACTTCTTTCAATTATATCAATACTGGGAAATGTTGGAACCGAAAAGAAAAAAATGTTGATAATGCTTTTGCATACAACGTTGCATTCGATGTAATGGTAAATAACGAGGATCCGGAACCAAGATCAGTTGAAGAATGTCGGAAAAGAAATGATTGGCCAAAATGGAAAGATGCGATTCAGTCTGAATTAGATTCACTGAATAAACGAAAAGTATTCGGCCCTATTGTCCAAACACCGAAAAATGTGAAGCTTGTTGGCTATAGATGGGTGTTTGTGAGAAAAAGAAATGAAAACAATGAAATTGCCAAATATAATCAAGGCTTGTAGCCCAAGGTTTTTCCCAAAGACCGGGAATTGATTTTGAGGAAACATATTCCCCGGTTATGGATGGAATAACATTCAGGTACCTAATGAGTCTAGCAGTACGAGAAAATCTTGAAATGAGGCAAATTGCAAAAATCGTTGTATGGGCTCAAGCAATCTGGCCGAATGTGGTATAACCGCCTCAGTGAAAGTTTGATAAAGGAAGGTTATATAAATGACCATATCAGTCCTTGTGTATTTATAAAGAAAAATGGGTCAAAATTTGTGATCATAGCAGTCTATGTTGACGATTTAAATCTAATTGGAACTCCTGAAGAGTTAAAAAAGGCGGTCGAATATCTGAAAAAGGAGTTCGAAATCAAGGATTTCGGGAAAACGAAATTTTGCCTTGGCCTACAAATTGAGCATTTGGAAAAAGGCATATTCGTTCATCAATGAGCTTATACCCAAAAGGTATTAAAGCAATTTCGAATAGATTATGCTCATCCGCTAAATAATCCAATGGTCGTTCGGGCACTTGATCCTGCAAATTATCCATTTAGGCCAAAAGAATATAACGAAGAGCAACTTGGCCCAGAAATGCCATATTTAAGCGCAATTGGCGCGTGGATGTATCTTGCAAATAATACGCGACCTGATATCGCGTTTGCGGTCAATTTACTTGCAAGATTCAGTTCTTGCCCTACTCAGTGACATTGGAAAGGCATAAAATACATCTTTCGCTATCTCCAGGGAACCGTTGATCTTGGGTTATTTTATCCAAAATATTCTCGACATGAGTTAATCGGCTATGCCGATGCAGGTTATTTGTCAGACCCACATAAAGCCAAATCGCAAATAGGCTATGTCTTTACTTGTGGGGAAACTGCCATCTCTTGGAGGTCAATGAAGCAAAATTTAACTGCTACTTCTTCTAATCATGTCGAAATATTAGCAATCCATGAAGCAAGTCGAGAATATGTTTGGTTGAGGTCAATGACTCAACATATATTGAAGAGTTGTGGTTTAATAATTGAACCACAAATGCCCCCAACAATTTAATTTGAAGATAATTCGGCTTGTACAGCCCAGTTGAAAGGGGGTTATATCAAAGGAGACAGAACGAAGCATATTTCACCAAAATTTTTCTACACTCATGATCTTCAAAAGACTGGTGAAATCGATGTGCAATAAATTCGATCAGAAAATAATTTAGCGGATCTATTTACCAAGGCATTGTCGACTGCAACATTCGAGAAGCTCGTGAAGAAAATTAGAATGCGGCGGCTTCGAGAATTAAAATGATGTCCAAATTAGGGGAACGCTGGATACAAGAATATTGTACTCTTTTTCCTTCACTAGGATTTTTTCTCACTGGGTTTTTCCTAGTAGGCTTTTAACAAGACATATTCTTTATATTAAAGACATTCAGGGGGAGTGTTGAAATGCACTGTTACACAACACACAATTGGATGTGAATGTCTTTAATGTAATCAAACAAACAATTGGACCTTTTAGATATGACTCAATTGTCATAATTATCAAGCAGATTTTGTGGGCTTGATTGGTCAAATAAGTGAGGCATTACACTCTATAAATTCAGGCAATGAAATGAACAAAAGTGATATCAACGATTATAGGCTTGTTATATTTTATTACAACAATTGTTAATTCATTTCAATGTTTTATTTTGATTGCAATAGTCTAATCAGGACAACTGATCCCAAAATTTTAATTCTCTAGTTGGTATGGTTGTAATTTTTATTTAACATTTTTTTAAATATAATTAAACTTGTTTGCAAGTGTCCAAATAAAAATAATGTAATGTAAGCTAAGCACATGTAATATATTTAGGGTGTTTATCCTAGTTTATTTGTATAAGTAATATTTCCTGATTATTTCACTTTCAAGCTGACAGTGATTCTTTGAAATATATTTCAAATACTACGTAGTACTCCTATTAGATATTTCTAATGTCTAAAAACATTGGAAATTCAAACCATCATTAATTAAGCGACATGATAGCATAATAGCATGTCACTCAAGTTGGTATTTTTATAAACAACGTAAAAGAAACATCGTGCAAAATAGTATAAAATTCAAAGTAATTGTTGTTGTTCGATATTTTTAATAATGTAAACAAATTGCACATACACTTGAAATTATATATGTTACATTACCCCCCCACCCCCAAAAAATAAATAAATAAAATAAAATAAATAAATATTAAAATGGTTATCGTTTCTCAACTGAAGTCCAATATACTCATGGTCTCGATCGGATTCGTAAAAATTAGAAGAAAAACGAAAGAGATTCACAGTCGATATTTTGGTCTTAAAATTGGAGAGTTGGAATCCAAAATCATACAATTATACTATTACACAACATAACAACGTAACATGCATTGCCCCAACATGGTAATAAAACAAACACAAATTCCATGCAAGAAGGGCAGCATGAGATTTTATTTGAACTCATCAATCAAATAGACAAACACTCAGATAAAAAAATTATTCAACTCATCAAACCATCCCATCAACGGTGCGCCGGCAACAACACACGCTTCGGAAACGATGTCGTCCCATTATTTGGAGCTCCTTCAATCCCCAAAATATCAGTAACCAAATTGTATATCTCCACATTCTCGAACGACGGCACTTTCTTCCCCCTCCCGAACCTCGGTCCATGGCCGATAAACACCGTCCTCATCGAGAAAACCAAGTTGTCGTATCCATGTGCGCCGGAACACTCCCCATTCGAATTCTCCTGCGCCAGCATGTACCCCTCGTCCAACATCCCTATGATCGGTGGAATCCTGTAATTGTCCGAATAATGCAGCCTGCTCGGCAAATCCTCCTTCAGATAAACCTTCAAGTGCTCCCCATTGTTCACTTCCCCTGATTCCAATCCCTGTTTGATCTTCTCCACCGTTTCTTTAACCGAAACGTTCTGGGGCGGACTCACACCGAACACCGGATAGTACGTCTGCACCCATTCCGCCGGTATGTCGATGAACTTGTGAAGATCGGATAAAAAGATCGCCTTTTTACTGCAGGTGCCCACCATTCCGTGATCCCCGACCATAATTATATGAACATCCTCAAAGATCCCTCTTTTTTCAAGGCCAGAGATGAGCCGCCCGATTATTTGATCGGCTCTGGCGACGGCGTCGGTGATTTGAGGGTCATCAGGGCCGTAAACGTGGCCCTGGGTGTCGGGGTCCTGGAAATACACCGTCATCAAGGAAGGGATTTCGTTTTGGGGCAAGTCGAAGTAGCTCAACAAAGTATCGACTCTATGTTCGAAGGGGTCAGTCCAATTGAATTTGGGGCAAAAGTCCGGTGGGCAATCCCATTTGCCCTTGCGGACCTCAGAGCCCGGCCAGAAATAGGCGGACGCCTTGAGGCCGTGGTTAACCGCCGTCTCCCAGAGGGGCTCTCCTAGCCACCACTTGGGGTCGTGGCTGCGCGTGGTGAACACGTCCCCCGAGACCGGATCCACGAAGTAGTTGTTGATGATTCCGTGGGAAGAAGGGTACAGGCCGGTGACGATGGCGTAGTGGTTCGGGAATGTCAGGGTGGGATAGACTGGGATCAATCCCAGGTCGGCTTCTGTCCCATATCTAATGAGGCGACGGATGTTGGGAGTCTGGGTTTTGAATTGGTACCCGAACCGAAACCCGTCGAAGGAAATCAATACAACTACTGGTTTTTTGAGCTTGGTGAGAGGTCTAGAGGTGACCAAATTCTCTGTAGATGAAAACCTAGCAGTATTAGTAACATAAATGGCAGCAAAAAGGAGACATACAAGAAGGGAAATGGACAGAAATCTGGTGAAGAATGATTTAGAAGAAGGTACAGTGAGGGGTAAAAGAGGGGAAGAGACTTCTTCTTCTTCCTCGGCTGGGATAGCCATTTTCGAATTGTGGTTTGAAAGGTTGGGAATAATTGAAGCTCAATTAGGGTTTTCTCTTTTTGAAGAACAAGGAGGGCTTTGATTATAGTTTTATAGAAGAATATGGACTGCATGACTGCATGTGCCAACTTGGGTAATTTACTAATTTTCTCTATAATAATAATCTGAAAGAAACATGATGGATACTTATTTCCAAGTGTTCGCGTGTATGTACATAGATTGGGTTTTTATTATATATACTAGTGGTAATTTTCTTGAATTAGATATACGATTGGTGAATGTAGGGTCCCATTCACATACTTTTACAGCAATTATTTGAACAGTGTAATCTGATTAAATTAATATTGCTAGAATGGTAGTACTGATTTCTGAATATTTTAAAATGTCAATTTGATATTATTATATAAATTTGATTTGATTTCATAAGATTCGGTGCTATATAAAAAGATAAAATGAAATAAACGTTTGATTTGCTTATTTTTATATTACTTCTTTCAAATTTTAACTTTGGAGTTTGCAGTATATATGAGGAAATTGTAATGTTTAATTTGTTTGACTAAAAGCAATAATATGCCAAAGTAAACAAAAATTGATTGGTACAAATTCGATAATATGATTGTCTCACCATTTCAAGCATAAAAGAAAATGTGGATGAGAGCCAGAGGACATAAATTGATATAGTACATTTTAAATTGTCGAAGTTTGACTCAAGTTTTTATTATGGCTATAAGAAAATATGATTAATTAACATTTATTGAATTTATTTAATTTAATCATATAGTTTCGTATTTTTTTTTAAAAAAAATCTATGTATATATATTTTTTGAAACTGTTAATTATTAAAAATATGATGAAACGCAGTTGGCCTGAGTGCTATGGGGCTCTGACAGCTTAAACAAATATATAGGGTTCGAGTCTTTGTGTATGCAAAATTCTGCTTTGGGAGAGACAACCCTTCAATGCCCACCCAATTCTCGACGGATTAGTCTTAGGTCCAATGAGACCTAGGGATACACTGATATTCACCTAAAAAAATTATTAAGAATATGCATTAAATTATGTACAATCAATTTAACGGTTAATAATTTAAATTATGTACAATAAAAAATTATAAAAAATTGATATTCTAACACTACAAGATTGGACGAATCTAATAAAATTTCACTTAATATATTTTTCTTATATAATTATAATAAAAAAAAATTTTTGGTAAACATTGACACTCATGTGTCGGCAAAGGTGTGTGGGAGCCCAAGCCACACAAATTACAAAGGGGGACAAAGGGGAGGGATAGGGGGCGGGTAGGGATCGAACCCCAACCTATTGGTTGGGAGCAGGGGACTTAACCACTAGGGTAAGTCCCCAACCCTAATTATAATAAAAATTTAAATTAAAATTAAATAGTAAATAGTATTAAAAAAAATCAAAACCTAACGATTCTTATTGAGATGCAGGTGGTACTTCTCCAAATGGCCCTTGCCGCAATTGTGATGTGACAGATATATTTGGTGCATGGGCTCACTTCCCACTATTTATTTGTCAATTTTTTTTTCAACATAAATTTCAATGTATTTCTTCTTTTTAATACTAGTTAATAAATCAAAATATAATTTGATAAATAATAAAACCTCACTTAAATAAACTATACATAAATTTTTTTATATAATTAGAATAATATTATATCAAAATTAATTAATAAAGTCTAATATGGCATAGTAATATCCGATTATTCACCAAAAAAATTAATTAATGAAAGTGAAGACATGGAGTAACTAATACTCCATCCGTCGTTGAATAATGTTAACATTGGCATAGTACGTAAATACTATTCATTGAGTAACTTTGATTCGACTTTTAACACAGTTACATAAGATAAAACATATATAGTTAAATGAGATCTTGTTATATTCGTCTAAACTTATAGTTTTATAATGTTAAATTTTCATAATTTTTTATTTTATAAATTTTGAAATATTACTCATTAAAAACGTGTATTGGATTGCAAGCATGAAATGTTAATTTTTTTTTTTTATGACAGGGAGTATCTTCTAGATCATGTTTTCAGTATGTATTAGTATTACTACTATAGTTTGTCATCTCATTCGACAATCCACAGCGTTGGACTTGATCCATTTCGATCACTGATTGATCAGTGTATCAGAAGGGCAAAAGCCCTGCTTGGCCCATCCCAAAAAAATTTCCCAAAAATACTATCACCGGTCTCGAGTCTCGACAATGACATCTCCCAAAATTAACGTGACAAGATCATCAAATACTTATTACCTACATACATCCACACATTAAACCTTTTTAACTAATTATAAGCCACCCCACCAAATCATCAATAATGTCACTGCACTCTGCACCAAGGAAAAAGATGTATATATAATTTGGTTTTTAATTGTGTGGTAACCAACGATACCCGGTTTAATTTATAACTCACCTTCGCGATATCACCGGAAATATCGCTGAGATTTCGCCGGTACGCCGAGATATTCGAGATATCGCCCAGATGAGCCGATATTTGTTGTCTGATATTCAATTTTTATGTTGTATGATATTTTTAAATATTTTTTTTGTTATAAAATGCAATGCGCCTATATTTGTTCGATACGCCGCGACGATACATCGCGACCATTGTGGAACTACCGCGACCGCGACGCGACCGGTTCCCGCGATGGCGAACCATGGAAAGCCCAGCAACGAAAGGATGAAGTTGCCTTACACGCCCATTCCTCCGATCATCTTTGCAGATTCCATCCTATATATTCTTCAATTCCTACCCAGTCAACGCCGAAATTTAAACCAACAAACATGGCGATCCGAAAGCCCAAGATCGGGATCATCGGCGCCGGGATGGCTGGCCTCGCCGCCGCCACCAGGCTCCAAAAATTCCCAAACCTTTTAGAAATTTGCAATAGAGCGTACACAGTTTCCAAGTAGAGACATTGCTAAAGTGTGATCGAATGATCTATGGCATTTGGACTACCCGTCTGGGACGATAAGATTGTATCATTTTTTTTTTTTCAGGGATAAGGAGGGCCAAAGCCATATTATTCCAAATATTTTTTTTGGTAAACAATGACAGTATGTGTCGGCAAAAGTGTGTGGGAGCCCAAACCACACAAATTATAAAGGGGAGGGATGGGAGCCGGTGGGGATTGAATCCCCAACTTATGGTTGGAAGACGGGGACTTGGCCGCTAGGATAAGGCTCCAACCCCATATTATTCCAACTATTCCAACTATTGATGAGTTCATGGTACAAAGGGTGTATGAAATTATTTATGTAAAGTATGAACTCATCTATGGTTAAATTACAAAAGAAAAATAAAATGTATTAAAATGGTTACCGGTCCTCAACTGAAGTCCAATTTACTCTTGGTCTTGTCGTAAAAATCTGCAGAAAATCGAAAGAGATTCACTTCACACTCCGGATTTTTTGTCTTATAATTGGAGAGTTGGAACACAATAATACAATGACTATTACACAACATTGCCCCAAAATGGCAATAATACAAACAATCAAACACAAATAGTACCATGCAAAGGCTGATGCACGACATCTTATTTCTCCTCATCCATCACACACACAAATTAAACACCCTCTCTTGCAACACATACAAATTATTCAACAACATGATCGAACCATTCATCAACGGTGCCCCGGCAACAGCACCCGCTTTGGAAACGATTTCGTCCCATTATTCGCAGCTCCTTCAATCCCCAAAATGTCAGTAACCAAATTGTATATCTCAACATTCTCAAACGACGCCACTTTCGTCCCCTTCCTAAACCTCGGCCCGTGCCCGATGAACACCGTCCTCATCGAGAAAACCAAGTTGTCATATCCATGTGCTCCCCCACACACCCCGGCCTCTTCCTCCTGCGCCAACATGTACCCCTCGTCCAAAATCCCTATGATGGGCGGAATCCTGTAGTTGTCCGAATAATGCAGCCTGCTCGGCAGATCCTCCTTCAGATAAACCTTCAAGTGCTCCCCGTTGTTCACTTCCCCCGATTCCAATCCCCGTTTGATCTTCTCCACCGTCTCTTTAACCGATACGTTTTGCGGCGGACTCACACCGAACACCGGATAGTACGTCTGCACCCATTCCGCCGGTATGTCGATGAACTTGTGAAGATCGGATAAAAAGATCGCCTTTTTGCTGCAGGTCCCCACCATTCCATGATCCCCGACCATTATCACATGAACATCGTCAAAGATCCCTCTTTTTTCAAGGCCGGAGATGAGCCGTCCGATCATTTCATCGGCTCTGGCGATGGCTTCAGTGATTTTCGGGTCGTCAGGGCCGAAGTCGTGGCCCTGGGAATCAGGGTCCTGGAAATATATCGTATTGAAAGAAGGGATTTCATTTGGGGGCAAA
This sequence comes from Hygrophila difformis, assembly GCA_030278955.1. Classification (NCBI taxonomy): domain Eukaryota; kingdom Viridiplantae; phylum Streptophyta; class Magnoliopsida; order Lamiales; family Acanthaceae; genus Hygrophila; species Hygrophila difformis. The sequence goes on from JAOANR010000010.1 coordinate 1,799,923, forward strand.
TCGAAGTAGCTCAATACGGTGTCGACTCTCTCTTCGAAAGGGACGGAGTTATTGAATTTGTGGCAGAAGTCCGGAGGGCAATCCCATTTGCCCTTGCGGACCTCGGATCCGGGCCAGAAAAAAGTGGACGCCCTGAGGCCGTGGTTGACCGCCGTCTCCCAGAGTGGCTCCCCCAGCCACCACTTGGCATCGTTGCTCTTCTTGAACACGTCGCCGGTGCCCGGTTCGACGAAGTAGTTGTTGATGATGCCGTGGGAGGAAGGGTACAGGCCGGTGACGATGGCGTAGTGGTTGGGGAATGTCAGGGTTGGAAAGACGGGGATCAATCCCAGGTCGGCTTCTGTCCCGGTTTTGATGAGGCGGTGGATGTTGGGAGTCTGGGTTTTGAATTGGTAGCCGTAGCGGAACCCGTCGAAGGAAATTAGGATCACCACGGGCTTACGGAGCTTAGTGGGACGTGCGGAGGCGAGTGAAGATGGAACATTTGCAGCAGCATTGTTGCCATAAATGAAGAAGAAAGTGACAACACAGGCAAGGCAGATGAGGAGGAGAATGGAAAGGAGTTTGGTGAAGAAGAGTGATGATCTAGAAAGTGGGGAAGAAGAAGAAGAAGGAGGTGTAATATTATTATTGAGGGATAAAAGGGGTGAGGAGACTTGTTCATCCATGCTTGAATTGTGGGTTTGAATGATTGGGGATGTGCAGCTGAAGAGCGAGCTAGGGTTTTTATAAGTAGAATCTAGAACTGCAATCTGCATGTATTGTCGGCAAAGTAAACCCGATTCAAATTTAAAAACGGGCATTTAATTGTGTAGTATTACTTATGTGTCAATTATTATTCTTACAACGATGTAGAACTTTCAGGAACCATGGAGTAATTTGAATATCGGCCGTCGTCCTCCTCCTTGTATGTATTCTTTCCCATGTGGCAGATCCAAGGTTGTTAAGATCAGGATCCTATATGGGATCGTTTTTCTCTTTGCAAGATCGGAATCGTAGGATCGAATCGGGATCGTAAGATCTTATAAAATTGCAATAATGAATAAACTCAATTATGCATATTAATAAGTAAAAGCATTATTTCATGTGTTTATGAATCTTGCAAGTTAATTAATATAATACTTCACAGTACAAAAGTATCACAATCAAACATAATATATTTTCACATACGTACATAATATGTTCTTTTACATCATCATACATAAGGAATACAAGCTCTTACGTTTAAAATTAAAAGAAAAAAGTTATTTTGATCCCAAATTATAAAATACTATAAAAATTTTATGCGTTTAAGAGGGTATGATCGTAAGATCGTAAAAACGTTTAAGGGAATATGACCATAAGATCGTAATATTCTACTATCAGGATCAAAATCTTACTAATTTTAAGATCCTACAAGTATCAAGATCGTTTTAAAGAGATGTGATACTTGTATGTATTCTTTCCCATGGCAGATCGATGGCATCTTTATTAAAGGCCTTTGTAATTAATTACTGTAGAGCTGTAAATAGAACAAACGGTTCGTGAGCTGAGCTCGGTTCGACACGTGTTCGTTCGTTAACAGCTCGTTCGGTAAGTTAAACGAATCGAGCTCAAACACATAATTTGGTTTGTGTGTTCGTTCGTTAAGTTCGCGAACAGTTCGGAATTCTTTTTAGTGGAATATATATTATAAAAAATAAACATTTTATCTAGTTGTTCTTTATATTTTTTATTTTTATTAATTTTACATTTCTCTCATAAATTATACTATTACAATATACATTACATTTTCACACCTAATTTAATTCTAAAACAAATAAATTTATTAATAAAATAAATGGCTCGTTAACTGAGTTCGACTAGGCTCGTGTTCGTTCGTTATTAGCTCGTTCGTAAGGTTAAACGAACAGAGCTCAAATATGAAAATTGGTTCGTTAAGATTTTTGGCTCGGTTCGTGTTCGTTCGTTAAGCTTAACGAACAGAGCTCAAATACTTAAAGCTCGGTTCGGTTCGGCTGGTTTACAGCTCTATCTGTATGTAGTGATAACCCTCGCGGCCTCGACGACCACATATTTCTGACCACGTCATTGGGTGACATATATCTGTGGACTGTGTGAGTGCGACCAATCAAAAACTAATAAGGCTATTGGTCTGGTCGCACGTGCTTAAAACATTTTGTGCTTTTGTTTGCTACTCCATTATCACCGGCATTATTCTTATATCCACAAAATGGGTTGGTCCAAAACTAAAAATCTTTGTCACATTATTATTTACAAAAAAAAGTTAAGATCTAAACTTAGTATCCTGCACAACAATAATAATAATAATAATAATAATAATAATAATAATAATAATAATAATAATTCTTATCACATCTAAATAATAAATTAATTAAAGTTTCAAATCACTCGAAGTCCTCACTATATCAAAATGTATATATCTCATGACCATTGATTTATTATATATTATTAAGTATAAATAAAGATATTCTCAATTAATCTGTTAGGAGCTCACGGCACAATCTTAAACACGAATGGGAGTTACGTTCTTTTGGAAACCCTAGCCGGGCAGGGTTGGATTTGTAGTACGTAGCGATAATGGACATTGGAGTGGGGGAGGTTGCTGATTTCTTTGTCATGCTTCTAACACATTTGCCGAATTAGCAGCTCTGCTTCATGGTCTTGAAATTGAGCGGCGTCAAAATATTCAGGTGGTTAGTTGTTATACGGATTCTATGGTGGCGATTAGTTTAATAGAGAGTTAGGATCATTTCTATCCTTATTGACCTTTACTTAAAAGGATTTGTTAGCTTCGAGAATCCTTTGCGAAACGTAGTTCTTTCTTGGAAGAATTTTTTTTTATTACTTGGTACTCCCTCCGTTTTTCAAAAATTTTAACATTCCTGCATTTCACGTTATCCAATGCACATTTTTAATGCTTAATATCTCAAATTGTATAAAAGTAAAAATTATAAAAAAAATTGATATTATAAAACTACGCGATTAGACGAATCTAACAAGATCCCACTTGACTATGTTTTATCTTGTATAACTGTGTTAAAAATTTGAATCAAAGTTACTTAGTGAATAGTAACAACTATGCAAATGTTACAATTTTTAACAAACGGAGGGAGTATTTCTCTCCAGATTTCATCCAAAATGATTTGGAGGCGGATGCGGTTGGAGTGTGGTATCCAAGAGCTTAATCTCTTGCATTAGTTTTTTTTTTTTTTTTTCCAGTTGTTCACTCATTTTTGTCCTTTATAATTTGGGTGGCATGGGTTTCCACTACCAATTTCTTAATCTATATAGTTTGTTCAGCAAAATATATATATATATAAATAAAAATAAAAAATATATTATGTGATCATTAGATGAGTATTGTCAATGCATCAATAATTTTTACCTGACGGGATATTGTAACCGAGAAAGCATCAATTTTGATCGTATCAGAAACTCTATATACTCTATATCGTTTTAATAATACTTCAATGTACTCTCTCCGTCCCACTTAAAATGTTCAGTTTGATTTCTGCACACAATTCAATGCACTTTTTTAATCGTTAATATATCAAAATATATAGAACTAAAAATTATAAAAAATACATATTCTAAAACTACACGATCAGACGAATCTAACAAGACAGAACTCGACCATTTTTTTCATATATATACTTATAATAATATTGAGTCAAATTTGAATAATAAACAGTACTGTCAAAAAGGCAAACATGCCGTATATGTTGGGACTGAGGGAGTATATAATAGCTTAATATTATAGATTATTTTAATCTTATTAGTGAAGTGAAATAAATAATTTAAATTAATAATTCTTCAAACTCTCATTATGTTTATCTAGTGACTAACTTTTTCCTATAACTAATTTTAATTTATTTATTTTTATACATCACATGTCAATTGTTTTTACTTTAGTCACCAAAAAAATTGTTTTTACTTTAAAATATGTAAAATAATATTATTTTTTAAAAAAACATCTAAAATTTCATTACAAATTTCCAAAATTTTCAACAATTTTCATAATTTTTTTATATCAAAATAAAATTTTAATTATCTTAGAAATTTACATCTAAATTTCTTTATTACTTTACCTAGTGGAAACTGATTGAAATACCAAAATTTAATAATGCATGCATCACCCAATTCCCCTTGCAGCAAATGTGGTGGGTGGTGTGTCCCTGTCTTGTTTCGCTGAACAAATGGTTTATACACATTCCACGTACGTAGGGCAAAATAGTTTTTGTAGTAGTACAATAATTATTAGTGTGCAATATATGCCAGTATATGCATAATAATAATGCTCTGGTTTTTCAAGACATGCATAGGTCCACTTTCTTCTAAATATTGTTTTCAATTATAAATATTTTAAAATATGTATAATTAAAAATATATAAATTCTTTAAAATTACTCGATTAAATGAATCTAATAAAAAATCACCTAATTATATTTTATTTCTTATATAATTATGATAATACTTACTACATTAAAGTTGACGAAGAAAAATTGAAATATAATGGGACATAACTATTAGTACTCCTACGTTTCCAATACAATTGTCATGTTTTGACATAAAACACAACATAATGCACTTTTTTTTTTTTTATCGATCGTATATCAAAATCAAAATGTACAAATAAATAGTATACGGAACATATATTCTCTAAAACTATATGAGTATGAATCTGAAAAAACCAACTCGATTATTTTTTTAAAAAATATCTATTTGTACTAAAATTGCGTTAATGGGAAAAAAAAATAGTAGTGTAAAATAATTAAATAGGAGAATTAGGGTCTTAGGAGGATGGAATTTAATAATGGGAGATGTCATTGTCGAAATATAATTGAGATGATTGATAGTATAAATACAAAAAAGCCTTGGATCATGGTGCTCATCATGGCAACTTAATTGTGTGTATATGCCAATTATTTATTTATTATTCTTACAACGAGATTATTTTATCGAACTTGAAGAACCATTTAATTTGATTATTAATTGGTCGTCCTCCTCCTCCTCTTATTCTTTCAACATGGCTGATGTCACCATTAAATTAAATTCTCTTGTAATTGTTTCATCAACATAGCTAGTATTTCATATCTCTATTGTACGACGTCGTGGCGAAATTAGAATTTTTATTCATGGTAGGAAGAAATAGGAAAAGAAGAAGGCAGAGGACGGACAATGGTGGCATGCATGGAATCTCTGGTGGTCTAGCCGTGTACCACAAAGGGAAGAACGAGGCCATAGTAGGTGGTGTAATAATGAGGAATAATGAGGAATAGAGGGGGAAAAAATAAAATTGAAGAAGAATTAAAAGGGTTTTTTTTTTTTTGGGTGACGCAGCCTAAGAAGGCGAGCAAAGGAAAAAAGAAAAAATATTAACACAAAATAAACTACTTCCGAAAAAACACTGTGTCCGCAGCATCCAACTCCAAGAACGTTGAGCTTCATCGGGGGAAATGTCCATGTCATGTAGAAATCTTCTAGCTGCACAATCTTACGAGCCAAAGCATCCGCAACTTGATTGTAATAATATTATTAAAATATTACTATTTTCTTTTTGAAACTAAAAAGAAAAGAATTATTTAATGAAAATATTATTTTATATTAGTAATAATAGTACCACCACTTATTGTACATATATACATTAAACACCCTCACGGCCTCCACCACATATAGTATTTCTTAAAATATCTGATCTTGTTAGATAGGAGTATACTCCCCCCTGAATGTTTTTTTACAAATACACTTTTCATGCAGTTTATATTTTAAATCATTAATAACTCAAGTTCGGTAAAAGTAAAAATTTTAGAGTTCGATATTTAAAAATTACACGATGAGACGAATCTAACAAGATCTCACTTGACTATATTTTAACTTATACTAACTATGTTAAAATTTTAGGTGCATGTATGTGAATACTAAAATATTTTCAGATGTAAAGATCATTCGAGAATGGAGGTAGTATTTTAAGAGCACCTTTGATGGGGTGTATTATGCCTAATTATAGCATGCCCATGTTTAAGGGTCTACATATGCATAATTTAATGTTGATTTTTCTCTATAATTTAATATTCTTTCCATTTTTTTAAAATAATTATAACATTTTTCTTTTGGGGCTGTTTTGAAATAATTGTATCATTTCCTTTTTTAACATTTCCTTTTTTAATAACTTTTTTCCCTGACGCACTACTTTCCCTTTTCTTTCTCTCTCATCTATAAATTTCTATAGGGCTGTCAAAATGGGCTTGGCCCGTTGGGCCAGCCCGCCCCCGCCTCCCAAAAGAGTGGGTTGGGCTGAATAAATAAAGGCCCGTTTGAAAGCGGGCCTAAATGGGCTAGCCCGCCTGAACACGCCGTCGCTTGGGCTGGCCCGCGGCGGGTGCGGGCCAGCCCGCGGGCTAAGCCAAAATTTTAATGTATTTAATTTTTTGTTAAGTTTGTTATGGAAATCTAAATAACATATGTATTTGTAAGAATATTGATTAGTTGAATATTATTTGAATTCATATAATTTGATATTAGTTAATATAATTCATTTATAATTTTTTTAATTATAAATTGAATTATATTAACTAAATTAAATTAGAATAATTTTATCACTTTATATAACATGAGCTACTTAACATTACTTTTTCAACTAATTTTTTTCAAAAAGAATACTATACAAAATTAAACTAAATCATTTTAGATTTTATTAAAATATTATTTAATTTTAAAATTAGTTAATATATTTAATTTTGGATAAATAACAATATTATACAATTTATTATATAATTAAAATTTAATTTATTAATTAAATAAAAAAACCCCGGGCTAGCCCGCAACCCGCCGGTGGGTTGATCTAGGCTGATGTTATTCTAGCCCGCCCCGCTGTGGGCCCAGCCCGCCTAAGCCCGCGAAATGGTGGGCTGGAGTGGGCTTGACCCGTGTCGCCCCGCCAGCCCGACTTGACACCTCTAAATTTCTACCATTCATTTTCTCATTTCTTAAAACTCGTGTCATTCTTTAATGTTTCAATTATATATAAACGGATATATTATCAACTTTGGGTAGATCTCTACGTTGTATGTCTCACAATTATAGATTATTTGCAATAAATTAAATTATTTATTTTATTTAAAAGATAAATATTCGATAAATTAAACATTAGTATGAAGTAGTATTCGTTTTCAAACTATCTTGAATATTCATAAATGAAAATTTTCCATAGTTACACCTAGGGGTGTAACTCGAAGCTCGACGAGCTTTAAAAATTGAGCTCGGCTCGAGCTCGACCCAATATATTGAAGCTTGAGCTCGGCTCGAAGGGCCAAAAAAGCTCGGCATAAATTTTAGTTTTTTTTTTTAACCGGGTATCCCTAGACAACATTGGACTCAAGACTAAAAAATTTTAAATTATTCAATAATGAGCTTAAAAACTTGAAAGACAGAGTTCTGTAGAAATATATTAAACTATTCATAATTCCTATAATAGTCTCAATTTGGAAGGAGATTGGGATTTAGTTTTTTTGATTTAGTGTTAACCATAATAAAATATAATATACTATATTATTAAATAAAATGAGGAGTGAATTTACTGTTGGATTTTCTCTTCCTCACATTTGTTAAGAAAGAAAATATACTATATTTTTAAGAAAGAAATAATATATATATATAATATTCGAGCCTATTATCGAACTTTCGAGCCGAGTATTAGTTAGCTCGGCTTGAGCTCATTAATATTCCAGCCGATCTCGAATTCGAGCCGAGCCTTTTCGAGTCGAGTTTTGGCCGAGCTTTGATCGAGTCGAGCCCGAATATTTTTCGAGCTATCAGTCTCATTTACACCCCTAGTTACACCAAACGTGGCATTATTGACTGACGTCTGACAGTGGGACTATCGATTTGTCGCAATTGGACATTAAAGCTGTTGGTCTGGTCTCACTTTCGATGGCAACCGCCTCTCTTTTTTTTTTCACGTGCCTATAACTTTGGATGGATATAATTCTTGCCAACAATTATTAAAGTAATGCCTTAAACCAAAATCCTTTGTCACTCTTTAAATTTAAACTTAATACTCTTAAACAAATTATTACCCTTTGTCACATTACACAAATATATTAATTAATATATATATTTTTTTTACTGAACAGCTTATACAAGTTAGAAAATTGATGGTGGGATTATGGGAGCCCATGCCACATAAATTACAAAAAGAAATAAAAGGGAAGAATAGGGGGTCGGTGTGAATCGAACCTCCAACCTTCCGTTGGAAGTTAGGTACTTAAATGTATTGATTACATTATTGAAAAATTGAGTTTTCTTCTAACATAATGTAACGTGAAACTACCCCCACTTTGTGCACCAAGGAAAAAAATAGGAGTACAATAATAATATTTCTGGTCACCCATCCATTTAATTTTAGCACCACTCTCTAGATTCCTAGCCTTAGCTTATAATAAATTTTTCTTCACAGATTAATGAAATCCCCCGCCACGTCCATCCATGTTTGTACTAAATCATTCTTCACCTATCTTATCTTATGTGAAGTACAACAGTACATAATTTACTCACGATCGACATGAGTCAACATGACACTACTATTCCTCACGTGCAGGTGCAGCCGGCGAGCCACTCTCGGACAACCAGCGGACTCAAGGGAGTCGTCCACCGATTTCAGGGCGTGCGTGGGGGATTGCCATAGTACATAAAGGGCCCGTTTGGATTGACTTTTGAAAAAATCAGAAGCCAAAAGTATAAGCAGAAGTCAAAAGCAAAAGCATGTAACTTTTGTGTTTGGATGCAATGTTTGAAAAGCGGCTTTTTCTAAAAAATATGTTTGGATGAATAAAAATGAAAAGTGCTTTTGGAATGTAGTAATTACCAAAAAGGACGTGATACTTAATATGATAATAAGATATATTTATAGTGTAATTTATATTAAGTAGTGGGGTATTTAAGTCCTTGCACATTTTACGAGGTGTTTTTGGCTTCTGCTTTTGGGAGAAGCACCTCCTGGGCTGCTTCTCCCAGAAGCATTTTTTTGGTTTTTTGAGGTGCTTTTGCTTTTTTTTAAAAGCCAAAACAAACACCTAATTTCCATTAGAAGTGCTTTTGGCAGAAGCAAAAGCCAAAAGCACCTCTCTAGAAGCCATTCCAAACGGCCTCAAAATAAGGTATTCAGCGATATTTACCATATTAAAGAATATTAAAGTCATGTACTTTATTTAATTCAACTTTTGCGATCGTGTTGTGGTTTGGGCTCCCACACACCTTTACCGACACATGAGTGTCACCGTTAACCAAAAAACTTTGCGATCCTAATTCATGAAAGACGAATACAATTGTGAAGTGTGAAAGTGGATACCATATATTATAGCCAATTGATACTAAAATAAAATTAATTGGAATATTTACCTAAATGTAGTGTACTAATTTTCATTAAATAAATAAATATTTCGCAATATAAATGTATCATATGCGAAGCTTCCTCCGGTTTTTAAAGATAGCTACGCTTGTGAATTGAACACTATTTACACAAATACTTTAACTTGAAGTTTTTTTTCATAGTTATACAAGTTAAAATATAGCCAAGTGAGATCTTGTTAGATTCGTCTCGTCTTATAAATTTTAAATATCAAACTTTTATATAGAATTTTTACTTATACCGAATTTGAGTTATTAATGATTTAAAATATGCATTGGACTGCGTTCTGGGTGGATTCGTAGCAAACAAAAAAATAGAGGAATTAATAAAGAAAATAAAAACAAATATTTTCTAATACGATCTGATCTGGTTTAAGTTAATCTGGTATTGTCTAATTTGATCTAAATGTTTCTGGTCATGTCTGATTTAATCTGAACGAGTCTGATATAATCTGAATATTTATAGTGTGATTGATTGGTTCGATTTTAATATAATAAAAATAAATAATAAATTTTAGGGAACAAGCCATAAATTTTTATCTTACCTACTTCGATTTTCCAGAAAAGGAAATCCCATAGAATGATGACACTGTAGTTCCTGTCCTGGCACCGATAGCCAAGGTGAAGAATTCTACATGGAGAAGGTTATAACCACACCGGTGTTGATCAATAGGTCATAATATACGAGGGTGAGGTGGGCCTGAAGATTGAATTGGGCTCAAATGGAAATTTATTTAAGGCCCGTTGTGTAATATTTGCTGCATGCGTGTGATGTTTCATTTTTTTTTTTTAATTTAAAAATATTTTTTAATTTGAGAATGAGACTTGACTACTTTGTTGGGTTTGATTTCCACCGGCCGGCTCTTCTTTGCAATTTGTGTGGCTTGAATTTCCACACTTTTTTTTGCCAACATATAGGTGTCAATATTTATAAAAAAATATATATATATTTTTTAATTTTAATTCGCGTAAAAAGGTAGCCATATGCATAGGAAACAATAAACTAAGATAATGGGTTCTTCAAAGTAATAGAAATGAATAGAAATTCAACCCCTAACAAATAACCTAATTATTAAGAGGGGAATTGAAAATAAGTATGAAGGTAAAATGAAGCATTTCTGAAATTACAAACCCTTTTTCTCTTCACTGTCGCATTGTACAATGCCATATCAATCGTTGCCTCGTTGACCATGGTTAAAAATTAGTACAATAATACTGGAGTATTATTCTTACATCTATATAAATGAAATTGGTAGTATAAATTTACATTGTTATCCATATTCTAGAAGCAAACAGAGTGTGTATAGTTAGTTGCCTATTGCAGAAGATATCTGCCATTTCTGTTCCATGATTTATTTCTGTCAATCCTCTGCTCCCATTCCTCGCATCATCTTTTCAGATTCCATCCTAATCTTCAATTCCCACCCAATATATAACACTCAAAGTTTAAACCAGCAATCATGGCGATCCGAAAGCCCAAGGTCGTGATCATCGGCGCCGGGATGGCTGGCCTCGCCGCCGCCGCCAGGCTCCACAAATTCCCAAACCTCTTAGAAATTTCCGTAGTCGAGGGCGGAGCCAGAATCGGCGGCAGAATTCACTCCTCCGAGTTCGCCGGCGACCCAATCGAATTAGGCGCCACCTGGATCCACGGAATCCAAGGCAGCCCAATCTACGAAATCGCTCGCCAATCGAACCTCCTCCACTCGCACCGCCCTTGGGAGACCATGGACGGATGGTCACCGCAAGATTTCATCACAGTTGCGGAAGGCGGCCATGTTCTCAACCCATCCCTACTCGACCCCATCTCCAGATTCTTCAAAACCCTAACTCAGTCAGAGGACTCCGAGATAGTAAAGGAATTGTTGAGAAATTGGGGCCCCGGGGACGTCAGTGTGGGGGAATTCATCAAAAGGGGTTTCCAGGCTTATCTAGGGTTTACGAAGGATCGAAAAGGGGGAGAAGAAATTGGGGACTGGAGTAGGGAAAAGCTCGAACGTGCCATATTCGCAATGCACGAGAATATACAGAGGAGCATATCGGCGGCGGATGATTTGGGGAAAATGGATTACCGAGCAGAGAAAGAGTATACACAGTTTCCAGGGAGAGACATCACCATAGCAAGAGGATATTCAAGTGTGATCGAATCTATAGCATCTGGATTACCCGTAGGGACGATAAGATTGTGCCAGAAAGTGGAGAAAATCGAATGGCAGCTCGAAAATGGCAGCCCTGTTAAGCTGCATTTTGCAGATGGATCGACTGTGCGGGCCGATCATGTGATAATCACAGTTTCTCTCGGTGTTCTAAAGCGTGGAGTCGGCGAAGGCCGCCGTATGTTTGAGCCTCCATTGCCCGGATTTAAGGTCGATGCAATTTCCAGGCTCGGCTATGGAGTTGTGGACAAAGTATTCCTTCAGGTGTCCTCTGATAATCAAGATTCGAAAGTTCCCGCCTTTCCTTGCCTGCAGATGGTTTTTCATGAGGGGGATTCGGAATTAGGGGATCCCAAGATACCAAACTGGATAAGGAAGACACCTTTGGTGTATCCAATTTATCGAAATTCTAGAGTTGTGGTGGCATGGTTTACAGGGCAAGAAGCTCTAGAAGTCGAAATTCTTAGTGAGGAGGAACTTCTGGATGGGTTCTCAGCTACGGTTTCAAACTTGTTGCCATCCAAAGAGTGTTGTGAGTCGAGCAATGGGAATGAAATTCCTCCATTTAAGTTTGGGAAAGCTTTGATGGCGCGATGGGGGAGTGATCCGCTCTTCCTTGGATCATATAGCTATGTGCCGGTTGGATCATCGGGTGATGATTATGATGCAATGGCTGCGCCATTGCCATCACCACAAGATGATGACAGCATTGATTCCCAACAGCGGCGCCACCTGCAATTATTGTTTGCAGGAGAAGCCACACACCGGACACACTACTCGACCACACACGGGGCGTACCTGAGCGGGCAGAGGGAAGCCGATCGGCTTCTCAAACACTATGGCTTATTACAATAAGATGTTTTTTTGCATCATTTGGATATGCTTCTTGTTGTTCAGAAGTATGGTAATGTTTAGGGATGGTTTTAGGTGAGCCAGTGAAATCTAGTGCAATACACGTTCCTGAATAAAGATTACAAATTTTTAAATTTGTTAGTAACATTATTTGTTGAGTCATTTGTTTCACGAGTATGAATGAATTCATTCTCACCAAATCTAAAACTCAATCCAAGTGGTCCACTTTTTCCATTAATCATCTATAGTAGTAATAAAAATCATGTTTTTATTAACGAATCGAATTTAAACAAGAAATTGCTATACAAATGAAATGTTGGTGGTAACAGTAGTAACACTACAATTCATGGGCAAAGTCAGTCAAATGACACCCCTAGGAACTTTCTAGAATTCATCAAAAGATAACCTCGCTGTTGCGCTTTTTGTTCTTGGATCAGTTAAACCACTTAAAAAAAAAAAAAAATCATTCCCAAGGGATTTCCGCGGTCCTCTACAGTTACTTGTTCAAAAATGTTGTTCTAGTGCAGTCTATGCAGTACGGTTTTGGTCAAAACCCTAGTCAACAGATCCCTCCCCGTAACTACCCCAGATCTCCTCCCCCACTCCAACGCAACGATCCCCGTCTCCCTCCGCATTCCACCATGCGCACCGAGCGCCGCCGGCGTCGAGGCTGGCCATGACGGAGTCGTCGGAGACGGAGAACGAGGAGCCGCACGACTCCTCATTCACGTTTATGGTGATGTAAGACGTTGAATGGAATAACACGAGCGAAGAGTAAGGATCCACGACGAACCTGGCCTTTATTGGCGGCGGAGGCGCTTCAAATAACCCCAGAAGCTTCGAGAGCTCCGAAGCAGACTCGTCGTCCACGGTGAGCCACGACATCCCCGAGCCGCCTTGCTCGTCGAGGACAGTCGCATCAGCTCCGGCGGTGTTCCGGTCTCCCGTTTCCATTTTTGGATTGAGAAAGGAGAAAAATGACGAGTGGGCGTTGTCTTTTATGGTGAGAAGTGATGAAGGAAAGGGGAAAAATGAGGCGGGAAGAAATTTAGTAGGTGGAAGAATAACTGAATGAGGGCCCGCGGTAGGGTACGGTGATAGTACGAATTAGTTTCCTTATTACGCCTTCTCCAATGGAACCTTCCCCATTTCAGGTATTTAGGTGCCACGTCAGCGCCACCTCAACATCTAAATACCTATACATTTAAATAAAACTCTTTCCCCAACAATAACACCCAAAAAGTAGGTATTTAGGTGCCACGTCAGCGCCACCTCTCTTGTTGGGTATATTCCAATGCCATGTCATCAACTACCCAAGCGTTGGGGATGGCCTTAATAAAATTTAAATTTTATTTAATACTCTCAATCTCATATAAGAGGTCCTGTTTGACTTCTGCACACAATCCAATACACTTTTTAAATCGATAATATTTTAAAATAAATACAAGTAAAAGTTATGTAAAATATACTACCTCCGTTTTCATATGTTCTTAACGTTTAGTAATGTGTTACTATTCATCCACAGACTTTTACTTAAAGTTTTTTTTATAGTTATACAAGTTAAAATATAGTCAAGTGGGATCTTGTTAGATTCGTCTCGTCGAGTAGTTTCTAAATATCGAACTTTTAGAATTTTTACTTGTACCGAACTTGAATTATTAATGATTTAAAATGTGCATTGGACTGCGTGAAAAGTGGGTATGTAAGAAACATATGAAAAAGGAGGAAGTATATTTTAAAACTATACGATTAGACTATACGATTAGACGAATCTAACAAGACCAAACTCGATTATTATTTTTTTTTCAAATACTCCCTCCGTTTTTAAAAAATTGTAACATTCCTGCGTTTCACGTTATCCAATGCACATTTTTAACGCTTAATATCTCAAATTGTGTAAAAGTAAAAATTATAAAAATTTAATATTCTAAAACTACACGATTAGACGAATCTAACAAGATCTCACTTGACAATGTTTTATCTTGTATAACTGTGTTAAAATTTTGAATCAAAATTACTCAGTGAATAGTAACAACTATGCAAATGTTACAACTATATAAAAACAGAGGAAGTATATACTTTCAATAATATTATGTCAATGTTGAACAATAAACAGAGATGTTTGGATTTTTCAAAACTCCATGGACATACAGAAGAGAAATGCTATCCCCAGTCGGATCAAGACAATACAATGCACTTTTTAAATCGTTACTATTTCAAAATAAATACATGTAAAAGTTATGTAAAATATATATTCTAAAACTATACGATTAGACGATTCTAACAAGACCAAACTCGATTATTTTTTTTTCAAATATATACTTACAATAATATTACGTCAATGTTGAACAATAAACAGTGTAAAAAAGTCAAACAGGACATCTCAGTTAGTACAGAGGGAGTACATTTTTTAATACCTTTTTTTGAAGCCAAAAATAACTTGAATGTATATAATTTTTTTAATAATTATATATTTTGAATTTATGCGATAATATGAATTTTGATAAGACTACATTTAACTATATTTTGATAAATTTATAATTACGATATATAATATCAAAGTTAATTAAAAATTAGTAACAAAAATAAAATGAAATTTTTATCTTATAATTAGACATAATTCATCATCAAGTTCATATTTTATTCATAATAGGATCATTATAATAATAATTACTATAATTGATAGAATATTTACTTTTTATACACATCCATTAAAGGGGAGAAGGGCTGTAAAAATTCAAACTCTAAACTATAGGGTGGGTTGAAAGTTATTAACTTGACAATAGGCTACGCGGCTAAGCCTCGATTTCTCCATATTTACAAATAATGTAATCCATTAAAAATTCACCCTAATAATATTCTTTATATATTTAAAGCATCAATGTATAGACATAAGAAGAATAATGATGAAGAATAATGAAAATTTAATACATCATGGATGGAGGAATATTATCAAATCCACTCATATATTTTGGCGACTCATAGAGGTGGCCAAGTCATTATAATTGAATGGTCTTAAGTTCGGCCGTTTCAGTTTTATCCACTGTTATGAGCAATGAAAAATGCTGTGTCATTATCATATTGTGTAATTTAATAGACCTTTTTGTTCTCTTTAACATTTGTAGCCAAGTAGTAAGTACTATATCTGTTGTTATTGCCATTGCATCCACTATCCATGGAGCTTTGTGTGAAAATGGTTTGTAGTATTTGTTTTTAGGGGAAACAACAATAGAATGAAACAATCACCTTTTGCAATAGAATTATGAAAAGGCAAAAGCATAGTTATTAAAGATCCCGATCCTGATCTTAAGATCTTACGATTTTACGATCACACCTCTCTAAAACGATCACGATCCTTGTAGGATCTTAAAATTAGTAAGATCCCGATCCTGATAGTAGAATGTTACGATCTTATGGTCATACTCTCTCAAACGCTTCTACGATCTTACGATCATACCCTCTTAAACGCATAATTTTTTTGATAATATTTTATGATCAAAATAACATTTTTTCTTTAATTTTAAACTTAAGAGCTTGTATTCTTTGTGTATGATGTGTAAGAAAACATAATATATATGTATGTGGAAATATTTTATGTTTGACTGTGATAGTTTTGTACTGTATTGTATTAATTAACTTGCAAGATTCATAAACACACAAAATAATAGTTCTATTTGTTAGTATGCATAATTGAGTTTATCCATTATTGCAATTTCATAAGATCTTAGGATCCTGATTCGATCTTACGATCCCGATCTTGCAAAAAAAAAAAAAAAAAAAACGATCCCATAAAGGATCCCGATCTTAGAAACCTTGGGCATAAGGCTTCTGTGTGGATCAAACCCCAACCCTTACATTGAAAGATGAATGGTGTTTTCTTTTCATAAATAGAACTATATTAGACACAAACTTATCACAAATATATATATATATGGTAAATTAAAATACTATTAATAAAAAGGGTGCTATTTCGTTGCTAATCTGAAACTACATATGGAGTAGTACACATCTTACATCTAGTAACAGAAATGGAGAGAAAAACCATATTTTCAACGGTTTGGTAAGTAATATTATTGTATTCTCACTTACTATCCTAACCCAGTAAAACATTATTAAAACATGCAACTTAAGAGTTAAGACTCATAGGTACAAGTAATTTTCAGTTCAGCAAGAAAATAGGAGAATCCAAGATATTATTCTGCAGAAGTAGTGTCATATCTATAACAAACCCAAACCATATTCCTTTTCTTGTATGAATGAATTGTCCCAGGACTTAAATAAACCAATGCCCTGACAACCACCAAACTAGATTCATCAATCCAGCTTCACAGATGAGTAAATCCTGTGAACGAACCAGAAAGACGCGCAGAATCCAATCGTCCCTGTCAGTATGAAAAATGCGTAAGCAATGACAAACATGTACCCGAAGTAAAGAATGCCCGATACCAGCTTTGTGATTTCCAGCTTCGTGCAGAAGTAGAAGATCGAATACAGGAACAGGTACACAGCGGAGGCTCCGGAACTCAGGAACGATCGCCACCACCACCGGTAATCTTCGCAGCACAACTGAAAGTAGCACAGCACAATGGATACCTCGGCGCAGGTGACTAGAAGAATCAGGAATACCAGGAAGAGGAAGCCGAAGATGTAGTAGAATTGATTCAGCCACACGGATGTCAGTATGAAGAAGAGCTCCACAAAGACTGCTCCGAATGGAAGAATCCCTCCGAAAAGCATGGCGTAGATTGGCTGAGTGTACCATGGTTGCAGGGGGATTGGCCGTGGAATTTTATTTGTTCTAACAGGTTCGTGTGGCGTGGTAGTTTTGAAACCCAAGAAACTCCCCACGAATACTAATGGCAGCGATATTCCGAACCAGAGTAGGATTAGTGCAAACATTGTCCCGAAAGGGACCGCTCCTGAAGATTTCTCTCCCCAAATTAGAGCATTGAGGATGAAAAAGACTCCAAAGAGAACACAAGGGAACATGAAGGCGGTTTTCAGGGAGGTCGATTTCCAGTCCGAGCCGTACAGTTTTTTGAACAGGTAACCGGATGAATAGCCTGCGAATGAACCCATAAGAACCCAGCAGAAAACCATGACTGTCATAAGCCCTCCTCGGTTGGAAGGTGAAAGGAAACCAAGCACGGCAAATATCATCGTGACAAAAGTCATTCCAAACACTTGGACTCCCGTTCCTACATAGACACTCAGTAAGCTTGAGTTGTTAGGCGGTCTGAAGACATCAGCATGAACTAGCTTCCACCCGGTTTCCTCTTGCATATCGTCATGCTCTAACTGGTTATAGCTGGCAATATCACGATAGAGTGTTCGAAGCATGATCAGAGCAATCATTCCTGATAGGAAAAGGACTATCATCAAGGAATTGATGATGGAAAACCAGTGAATCTGACTGTCAGCCATGAGAAGATACGTATCCCATCTTGATGCCCATCTGATATCACTAGCCTGCAGATAAATTGTTGCAATGTGTGAGAGATTGAAAAGCGGAAGAAAGAATTTGATCGAATGTTAATGCATTGAACTGAATAACGACCTCAAAAGAGACGTCATAAGTGAACACTATCTCTGTGCCTGACTCAATTTGTTGAGGAACTATATCTGCTCGAAGCACTGTTTGGCTACCCGGTTTGCATGTTGATAACTTCGTGTTATTTTCCTCCCATTTCGTGTACTGGTGATTGATACTGTTGGCCACAGCAGAGTCAAGAAATGGCTAACGATTCGTATATACTACATACAGCAGAATATGATGCTACATCTTTCATTTTCTAATAAACATATGAAGCCAAAGAACAAACCTAATAGGAGTGACCTCAAAGCCAACAACACGAGCACCGTCAGCATCCTCATCAGGATGATACTTTACTTTGAAATTCAGGTGGTTGTGGATCAAATATACTGTATCGTTACTCTGTTTAACAAGTATGCGGTTAGTAAACATACAGCAATGACTTGTTCTTATGAAAATGGTGCAAGTATATATGTAATTGAATCTTACTCCAGCTTGTCTCCCTTTATATCCAACTCGAAACCCTCGTTCATAAATTTCCCTTTTGTTCCCACTCCCATCCATCCTTTGCCATAGGACTGCAACTGGAAGGTTGTCCAGAATCCTACAAAGCAATGAAAAAGTAAAAAAAAAAAAAAAAAAATTGTATTCAAACAGGGGGAAATACATTAATCAATGGCATCCAAGGCTCAATATTTATCTATAATTTTGAGAAAGATGATCATCCAAGTCTCATTGTTCGAACTGGCTCATGCAAAAGGCCGATTTCGTCTGATCAAAAGCATTTCATCCTTTCAAAAATATGGCACTTTCTTAAATAGGTTCAAGAACAGAGACTTTTAAACTAGCTTTTTCTACAAATACATAATACATTGCCAGAATGGTAAATGACTTACATATTAACCCGATAATCATCGTTTATCTTCTTTTTGAAGTTTTTCGCCGATTCAGGAGTAAGAATTACATGGCAAGCTATTTTACATGATTCTGGATTTCTCATGCTAAACTGTAGTGCACATTCACAGAGTTAGATATAAACCAAACCGAATGCCAAATCAAAAATAAAAGCAAAACGAGAAACATACATTATAAACCGAATTCTCAATCCGGTCTCCCCGAAGAACTTCGCCTAAATTCTCTGCTCTATTTTTAATCTCTGGAGGTTTGCAGTAACTCAAGAAATAGTAATCATAAGGCAGCTGTGTCCTCGTTGAGGAAAGTTTATTAACTTTCACCTCTAGAGTATCACCCTGCAAACGCATACAACAGATGAACAGAGCGAATTAACAACTAATTTAATGCTGCATTGGAAAAGGCCAATAGAAATATCGAATCAACACCAACAAGTCAAATATCTTCCATCCATTCTCGCAATAAAGCTTCACCCAACACAAATTCACTGTGTAAATTCAGTGGCTATCAATAAAAATTAACAAATCCACCAGATAACTCACCGTCTTAAAATCACGCGGCGCAACGCCGGGAAGGTAGAAACCGTCCGCCGGCGAGGGTTTGATCACAAGTAGCACCACCAAAACCGCACAAAAAGCGGCGAAAATCATCCTGCAAGCTCCACCGGCAAATAATTTCATCGAGGAAATCCAAAATGAAGGACGAAGGCAACGAGGAGGGGGGTAGAAATGGACGTGAAAAAAGGGGGGAACTTTAGAAAAAATGTGAGCTATGGAAGGAAGTAAACAACACTCTTTCAGTCCCTGCGCGGGAGTGTCGAGTCAGTTGGTTCCTCGGGAGCTTAGTCCACTTGTGTAATGTACTCCGTCCGTCCCACGAAGTTTGACACCTATTCTTTTTTTGGGTGTCCCACGAAGTTTGACACCTTTCCATTTTTTAGATAAATTAAATTAATATAAGCTTTATTAGAATTTTAATTATTGTCAAATCCCATTAAAATTAATCACTTTTACCATTCTACACAAATTCCAATACAATTTTACTTTTCTACACAAAGTCCCTTGTATTTCTTTAATTCTTAATATTTTAAAATTGGTACAGATAAAAATTGTATAAAATATATATTCTAAAACTACACGATTAAACGATTCTAACAAGATCATAATTGATTATTTTTCTCTAATTACATCATAACGATAACATTAAGTCAAAATTAAATAATAAATAGTATCAAAATTTATTAAAATCTTTAAGTACAAACACTCACACTACTTTAACTACTAAACCCCACTACCTAAATTACCGTGCCCAAAATAAAGGTGTCAAACTTCGCGGAACAGAGGGAGTACTGTAATTAATAAATAATGACGGAGTTAACGATTAATGAGCTGTACGGACCCCGGCCGGTGTTTTGGTTGACTTGAAATCGTTTTCCGTAGAGTAAACGGCGCTTGTAGACATTTTCTCTAACGTGTGTGCCTGTGTGGAATATTGGGAAATGCGACTTTCCTAATTTTTATTTCTACTTTAATTTGGTTGTGTGTGTTTTTTATTACTCCATTTTACAGGATTATTTAAAACAGAATTGAATGCTGAATAATAGTATATATAATACTTAGGGGCGGATCCATATATAGTTTAGGGGTGGCACACGACACCACTTAAATTGATGAAATTGTTATTTTAAGGTAGAAATTTTTTCACATTTAGCTAGATCAGGCTTGGTGACACTACTTAATTTTGATAGTGACACCACAATATTTCATCTCAACCAAGTTTTTCTCTAGAGTTTTCTGTTGTAATTACCATCCCTAATTCAAATAGCTTCCACTATTTTTTGGGACACCATTTAAAAAATTTCCTGGATCCGCCGCTGATTAATACTTATTTAATATATTATTATCTTTTATCGGTAGTAACATACATGCTAACATTGTTTAATCTAATGGTATAAGTGTTGAATTCATCATTTCATCTTGGCCGATTAATGAGTAGACTGTAGAGCTACTTGAATTTTGACTAAAAAAAAACTCGATTTGAGTCGAGTATTGTTAGAGCTCGGGTTTCCCTAAGTCCACCTTTACATTTAGCATTTGAAATTTGCAAATATATTAATGAAGACATGGCAATTCAACCATCTTAATTACTTTAATTTGTTCTTCTTCCAAGTCCTTTTATCATGCATTTCTATTCAAACCCTACTTTAATTTTATCTCTTCTTTAATTTCCAATTTCCTTTGTCAGCAACAGAAGGTATGATAAATGAAACCATTTGATGGTTTCAAATAAAGAAATCGTTTATACAGTCAGTCCAAAAGATTGGAAAGTGAATTAAATTTTTATTTTTTTAATAAAATGGTTAAAGCATTAATTAATAAAGTAGTGACCATTTTTATTAGTTTTGGTCTCTGAGTGATGTCTGATATTAAATAGAAACAAAGTGTTATATTTTAGCTTCATTGTGGGTCAGAGACGATAAATATGGAGGAAATAGGATATGTAGGATTCTTAGACATGGATGTTGAATGCCTAGTGTGATAGTGTCTTTAATACACATTTACTATGCAATAAAGGGAATTTTTAATTAAGAAACGAAAGAATATATAAAAATAAAAACAAAAGTAGTAAAGAATGCAGATTGAACCACTTGTCGCAATTTGAGCAACCCCAAGTTGAGGTTCAACGTTGATGCAAGCCTACAAGATGGAGCTTTTGATCAATTCTGTTTACAGTACAAACTCCTTAAATAGTTTGTATATATAAATATTACATAAGATGTCTTTTTCATCACATACAACATATTTGTACTTAGGACATGTGAGATGTCCTATTTCCAGAGTCGTTGGCTATGCATGCTCTCACCAGAAGCAATGCGTTTCTACAACACATGTGCAATGGCAGGGAATTATGATATACAATTCAAAGAAATTCTGGTATTATTGTATTATTTCGTATCTTTTTATCAGTTTATCTTTTATAATGTATTGGATGCGCCTCTAAGTATTTTAATTGACGATATATGATGTCCTCCATTTCAGCGTCTTTTGTACAACACTCTTGATAGGGGATTAGCTCTGATAATGCTTGAAGGATATGTTGCTGAGGGTCATCTGAAGTCTATCTATTTGACTTCAATACTCCTACTGACTTCAACTTCTGAAGAAGAGAAATGCAGGGGCCTGGAAATGATGGCTTTTCTATGCAGAGATAAAGCTTCTCTAGTAGAAAGCAGGACAAACATAAGGTCTATGGTTGGAGGTTTATGGGTGCATGATGTTATCCCATTTCCAAGGTTTCCACTCCGTTTCTGCAAGAATCCTGACCACCGGAGGTGGAGAGATGGGTGGCTCGATCGCGATTATTCAAGGATGCAACCCTTATGTCCTAAATGTGTTGCCGAAAAGGAGTGTTTAGAATTTTCCTGGTGAAGCATTTTCCATAATTGGACATGTATTTTGCTGGTATTATTATGAATACTTGGTTTTTTTTTTTGTCGATACAATTTGGTTTGTTATAACTGCTGGTTTTTGGCATATAACTTATGAATACTTGGTTTCTATTTGTCATGTTTGATCCCCTTTTATTATTATTATTAATAATAATTTAGAACAATAACTATTGAAATTTTCATTGTTTGAAGAGAACTGGATTGTTTCGTGAGGCAGTGATTGTTTGTCTAAAGTGAACCGCATTGTTCAAAGAGAACTGCATTATTGGACACTTGCATTGTTTCGTGAAGAGAACTGCATTGCTTCGTGAAGAGAACTGCATTATTGGTCACTTGCATCATGGGGTCAAATTGGTCATGCAAACTCTAACATTATGTCCATGCATATACATTTATAAAATCATCGCGTACCATACGTGCAAACTACAATTTGTGTTTAACAAATTATACAATTAGTAATTTTTTCTCCGGAGGTACGTGTCTAAGAATTTATAAATTTCATAACCATATAGTACAATATTCCCGTTTATTGGTGTTTGTGGTTTTTTTAATTAAATTATCTATGTAATGAAAGCCGCGGGTACCGCGGGTGCAAAACTAATAGTTTGTATATACAGATACTATTACATAAGATATCTTTTCCATCACATACAATATATTTCTCATTACATATTCTTCTATTACACAAAATATTTCTCTTATCACACACACACAAAACATTATTTCATCACACGGAAAATATTCCCCATCACATGTATAAAGTCTGTATATACAAGAGTATGCACTCAATCCTCACCCGCTTTTGACTATTCAAAACATATACTCCCTCCGTTTTTTTTAACTTCATTCATCCTGCACTGCACGCAATCCAATGCACATTTTCAATCATCAATATCTCATACTCCCTCCGTCCCAGGCAAGATGTCTGGTTTGACTTTTTGGCACTGTTCATTGTTTAACTTTGACTCAATATTATTTCAAGTATATGTTTGAAAAAAAATAGTCGAGTTGGATCTTGTTAGAATCGTATAATCATGTAGTTTTATAATATATATTTTACATAATTTTTTGTTGTATATATTTTGAGATATTAATGATTGAAAAAGTGCATTGGATTGTGTGCAGAAATGAAACAAGACATCTTAAATGAGACAGAGGGAGTATTAGTATATAAGTAAAAGTTATAAAAATTTGATATTCCAAAACTACGTGATTAGACGAATCTAACAAGATCTCACTTGACTATGTTTTATCTTATATAACTATATGAAAAAATTGAATTAAAGTTACTCAATGAATAGTATCTACTATGCTAATGGTGAACTTAAAAAAAACGGAGGGAGTAGTAAGAAATTTATATAGAAAAAGAAATAAAATTAAAAGAAGTTGACCAGTTTGGTACTGACTACTGACATTAATTTGAATTCATTGCGTATTTTCTTTGGCATTATTATCACTTCGAAATTTATACTACGGTATACTAGCTACTACTAATATTATAAATTCCGAATTGACTTCTAGTATTGACTTGCTACTGTGCAATTAATTTGCGTGTGTGTATTCTATATTAATTTGGGCATTCACTATTCATTATTTAAGTTTGATTCTAATTTTTATTATAGTTATGTAAGAAAAAAATCTAGTGAAGTAAGATCTTGTTAGATTCATCTAATTTTATAATTTTAAAATATCAAATTTCTATAATTTTTAATTATGCATAATTTAAATTATTAATTATTAAAAATATGTATTGATATATGTAATAATTATAGTGAGACGAAGGTAAGTATAAACATCAAAGTTTAAAATTCTTCACTTGCCACGGAAATTTCCATCAAAATTTTTAATGACTTATCTAGGCCCAAAATTTCATAAACTGGGCTGTACTAGGCTTCTAAGCCTTATTCAATTTCTTTTAAAAGTTTTCATTAAATTATTAATTATTAAAAATATGTATTGATATATGAAATAATTATAGTGAGACGAAGGTAAGTATAAACATCAAAGTTTAAAATTCTTCACTTGCCACGGAAATTTCCATCAAAATTTTTAATGACTTATCTAGGCCCAAAATTTCATAAACTGGGCTGTACTAGGCTTCTAAGCCTTGTTCAATTTCTTTTAAAAGTTTTCAATTGATTTTTCCTTTAACTTGAGTAATTTTTAGGGATGGGTCATAGTCCAATCTAGGGGTGGCAAAATACGGCATACCGAAATACCGATACCGATATCGTACCGTACCGAAATTTTCGGTATGAGTAAAAACCATACCGATACCGATACCGAACATTTCGGTATACCGAAAATCGGTATACCGAAAATTTCGGTATCCTTTAACATATACCGTTACCAAACCGAAAATTATACCGTACCGAATTTTCGGTTTTTACCGAAAAATACCGAAAACTTGACATACCGAAAATCGTTACTTACCGTTACAACTCGGTATACCGAACCATACCGAAAAAAAAATACAATACCGTGAGCATACCGAAAAAAATTACATAAACTTGCCCTTCTAAGTTCCAAATGTTTTAACACAACAATAAATATTAATATTCAACACAAACATTGAAAATAAAATTTCTATTTGCATCTTCAATCTCCACCTCTTCTTTTGAGCCTTAAAAGCTGTCAAACACAAAATCAATCCAACGGGCATTAATAAATATTGATTTCAGAATAATCCAAATGTTAAATTTGTGTTGTAGCATTGAGTACTAATAAAAACATACATGAATTATGTATTTTCAGCCCAGCAATGAGCATGTCCCACTGTAACATGAGAAAAATAAATATAAAAAATCAAGGAATAAAATAAAGAGCATGAAATCAATAAACAATCAAGCAATGAGCAATGAGCATGTCCAGCCCCACCCAACAATGAGTACTCTCAATATTGAGAGGAGCTACGAAATAGAACTCTTGTTATTTACAAATACTACTATTTAACTGTTCGCTATTCATCCATAATTTTTTATAAGAAACCCCCCCTAAATAAAGCATTTTAAGTAATTCTTCACTCCAACGAGCAATCATCATCTCTTTATGATAATTTACAATGAAACCATCTCAGCTCTCTTTCCCAGACACTTGATCAGAAATAGTGATGGCATCACTCAATTTACCAAGTAACTTGAGTAGTTAACAGTTTAACTCAATTCATAAGTTGGTAAAAAAGGTAACTGTATTTATACATATCCCTGAATCAAGTGGAGAACACAATAATATTCTTAAAATGTCTCTGTGTTTCTCTTTCTGCAAAAGACACTAATCCAAAATTTAGTTTACAAGCAAAGAGACCATTCAGGTAAAGATATAATTCTAGAGGGAAGGACTTCTACAACTCCAATCCCAAAGTTCATTTTCAATTATTCAATCATAATAGTAATACTAATCCATGATTAAGTTGGGAGGAAGAACATTAACAAAAATGTAGCTCTATCATCATGTGACTGAAGCACGTATAAACAAGTACACACACAAAATCAGAAAGCAGAAGTGTAGACATGAACAAAGCAAATTACCATCATATACATCTCGAAGACTGGAACCATTCGATAGCTTACAAAACCAGAAGAACTCTCAGAATACTACCTTGGATTTCTTTATCTTTCCAGCGGTTGTAACATCCGCTGAAAATGAAGTTTTGGAACTACAGCTTGCTCTGCTCTCTTCTCATATTAAAATGCAGCTCCATCATAAGCATTTAGAAGTACACACTAGTAGTGATCTGTATCAGTCAATACCTGAGAAGTCATGATTTTAGATATGACAAGGCTATAGAAAATAAGAGAAATACTTCAAGAACCTTACTATATACGCATACAGACACAAACAAACTGGAATTAGCATAACAATCCAATTCCAAAGAACATAAAATCCGCTTAGAATCCACAGAACAAACATTTACAATTCGCGTTTTCTAAAGCATTCACCCACAATATATAATACACAAGTACACGACAAATTCCATCAGAATCATCCAAGAAAGAATGTTTACATACTAACCTTATGACAGAACGACAAACTGGGGAGTGACGAGACGAAAGCAGGGAGGGCATGAACGACAAACTAGGGAGTGACGAGACGAACGCAGGGAGGGCACGCGAAGAGCAGAGATGCCGGATCTTTAGTATGCACTTTGCACAAACACAGCGGCCAAGGGATTTGGAATAATGGAGAATCGTGGAAGAGGCAAACTAGGGCAAATCGCAAATTGGCAGAACGAATTTGGGGGCTTTGAAGAGTGAGAGGCGAACTAGGGCTTGAGACTTGAGAGTGTTAGGACTCTGGAGTGGAGATTGGAGAGATGGGCTTGGGCTTTAAAAATTGGATATTAGTGCATGGGCTGATAAAGAATATTAAAAATATAAAATAATATGAAAATTAAGTTTTCGGTATAACGGTATACCGAAATGCCGAAAATTCCGAAGGTTCCATACCGTTACCGTACCGATTTTTTCGGCATACCTAAATTTCGGTATACCTAAATTTCGGCATACCTAAATTTCGATATTTTTCGGTAATTTTCGATACGGTAAGGTCGGTATACCGAGTTTTCGGTAATTTTTTCCACCCCTAGTCCAATCCATATTGATATTGCACAGACATGATTCAATAATGGGGGCATTCTTTTATATATATACGTATTTGTTATATATTGTATGTATTCATCTACCACCCACGTGATGCATGATTAGGTGGTAGTTGGCTCTTTCTTTCCCTATATATATTGATCAATTGTAATAAAATTATGTAATCTAACTACTCAGTCCTCCACTTCATTGTCTCTTGTTTTATTCGATCATTTCTAATCTGCTTTTCTTTCTTTCATCATATAGATACGCATAATCATACATATATAAATTACATATCACAACACGTTATCAGCACGAGCTACGAACGGAGCTCTGCCGGAATTTCTTTGAGGTAATATTTTGTATTTCAATAATTCTATTATGGCTAACTTGACAAAGCAGGATTTCAGACCACTGATGGTATCTGGAGATAATTATCTATCTTGGAAAATGGATGTTGAAATCCATTTGGAATCAATGGGTCTTGAAAAAATAATTGAAAAAGATAATCATGCTTCAAACCAAGACCGTGCGAAAGCTATGATTTTCATCCGCCATCATCTTGATGAGGGATTGAAAACACAGTATTTAACGGTCAAAGACCCAATTGAACTCTGGGGGAATTTAGAAAAAAGATATGATCATTTAAGATCAATAAATCTCCCTAGAGCCCAGTATGACTGGTCACACTTACGATTCCAGGATTTTAAATCAGTAAATGATTACAATTCTGCTCTGTTTAATATCGTATCACAATTAAGACTGTGTGGTGAGACAATTACTGATAAACAAATGCTAGAGAAGACATTCTCTACATTCCACCCCTCCAATTCGGTGTTACAGCAAACATACTGAGCACAGGGTTTCACTGAATATTCTGATCTGATTACGTTTTTGTTATTGGCTGAAAAGAATAATGATTTATTACTAAAAAATCATGAAATGAGACCAATTAGCAGTAGTACATTGCCAGAGGCACATGTGACTGAATCTTCCAGCCGTGGTCGTGGCCGGGGTCAGAGACCTCGTGGTCGTGGGTATAACCGAGGCCGTGGGAAAAATCATTTCCGCAACAATGTTTACATTAGGCCCACGACAGACACACGTAATCAGAATCAGGAACACCAGAGGTGATGTCCAAAAACGGAACTATGAAGAAGCAAAATGCGATAGATGCGGCCTAAAAGGGCACTGGTTGTCGTACCAGAGATCATTGGGTGAAACTTTATCATGATTCCCAGAGGGATAAAAGAAAAAGGGTGGTTGAAACAAACCATGTTGACAGAATGAATTCTGAGGAGAATATGCCCAATATCCCAGAATTTCAAGTTGATGATTTATATAATGATTTGGTTTAATTGTTATGTTGTATTATTATTTTTATTACGCTTTGAACTTCTGTATATGTCTTTACTTTTGTATGTGTGCTATCTTATTGTCTCTGTATTGTAATATTTCACTTATGTTAAATATTGCTTTAATATTAATAATATCTTATTTTAATTCCAGCAAAATGGGGAATTTTAAAAGTGATAATATATGTCTTATTGATAGTGCTTCAATGCACACGATACTAAAAGACATAAGGTATTTTTTCAATTTAAAAATGGGAGATACAAATATAAACACAATATGTGGTAGTGCAAATATTATACAAGGAATTGGCACAACCAACCTTATTTTCCCAAAGGGAACAAAATTAATTGTGAAAAATGCACTCCTATCTCCCAAGTCTCGAAGAAATTTAGTAAGTTTTAAAGATATCCGAGAAAATGAGTATCATCTCGAGACATCGACTTCAGAGAATGTCGAATATTTATTAATTACAAATACCACACATGGTAAGAAATATATATTGGAAAAATTACCAGCTCTGTCTTCTGGATTGTATTTTTCAAAGATAAACACAATTGAAAATTATCACTTAGACCATAGGTCTAATATTCCCCAAATAAACCAGAGGTTTATTAATGGCCAGAGTCCCACTAATGAATATCATCCCAAAATAGGTCAGAGGTCTATTGGAAGCCATAGGCTTACTGATGAATATATGATATGGCATGATCGTCTAGGCCATCCCGGCTCTACAATGATGAGGTGAATTATTACAAATAGTCATGGCCATTCATTAAAGGGACAAAAATTGCTGCAACACAATAATTATATATGTGTTGCTTGCTCCCAAGGAAAATTGATTTCCAAACATTCACCAACAAAAGTGGGGACTGAAAGCCCCAGTTTTCTTGAAAGAATTCAGGGTGATATATGTGGACCTATAGATCCATCATGTGGACCATTTAAATATTTTATGGTGCTAATTGATGCATCAACGCGATGGTCCAATGTATCATTATTATCATCTCGCAACCATGCGTTTGCAAAATTACTTGCTCAAATTATTAAATTACGAGCACGGTTCCCTGATTATACAATAAAAAAATATCCGATTGGATAATGCTGGTGAATATTCATCCCATATGTTTGATGAATACTGCATGTCAATTGGCATAACAGTTGAGCATCCTGTTGCTCATGTTCATACACAGAATGGACTTGCTGAATCGCTTATAAAGCGTTTACAATTAATTGCCATACCATTATTAATGAGATCTGGATTGCCATTGACAGCTTGGGGGCATGCAATATTACATGCAGCAAAATTGGTGCGGATAAGACCGACACATTATCATGAATACTCCCCTATACAATTAACATTTGGGCATGAACCCAATATATCCCATCTCAGAATATTTGGTTGCGCTGTGTATGTCCCGATTGCACCACCTCAGCGCACAAAGATGGGTCCCCAACGTAGATTGAGAATATATGTCGGGTATGAATCACCATCGATTATTCGATATCTTGAACCATTAACTGGTGATTTATTTACTGCGAAATTCAAAGATTGTCATTTTGACGAATCTCATGTCCCGACATTAGGGGGAGACAGAAATCAACCAAAGAAATAAAAAGAAATCAACTGGAAAACACCGTTAGATTTCTTCGATCCTCATACAAATGATTGTGAACTAGAAGTACAAAGAATTGTACATTTGCAGAGTATTGCAAATCAATTGCCGGACGCATTATGCGACTCTAAAAGAGTAACAAAATCTCTTATACCGGCAGCAAATGTTCCAATCAAAATTAATGTCCCAGAGGGACCAATTACAAGTGCCAAAGATGAATCTACTGCACGCTTGAAGCGTGGTAGAGCACCAGGTTCAAAAGATAAAAATCCTCGAAAGAAAAGAGGATCACAAATCATTGAAAGTGACAAAATTACAGAAAATATTCCAGAGGAAAAAGAAGATCTTAAAGAGCAAGTAGCTCCAGAGGAGCAGGAACTTGCAGCTCCAGAGGAGAATGAACTTGAAAATAATGAAATATCAATCAATTTTGTCACAAGCAGAAATGTTTGGAATCGAGATGCAATTATCATAGATAATGTATTCTCGTACCACATAGCACTTGACATCATAAATGATGACGAGGATCATGAACCAAATTCGGTTGATGAATGTCGGAATAGAAAAGATTGGCCAAAATGGAAAGATGCAATCCAATCTGAATTGGATTCCCTGGCTAGACGAAATGTGTTTGGATCGATTGTCAAAACACCAGAAAATATAAAACCAGTCGGATACAGATGGGATTTTGTAAGAAAAAGAAATGACAAAATGAAATTGTCAGATACAAAGCGAGATTAGTCGCCCAAGGGTTTTCACAGAGACCTGGATTTGATTATGATGAAACATATTCCCCCGTAATGGATGGAATAACATTCAGATATCTTATCAGTTTAGCAGTCCATCAAAATCTTTAAATGAGATTGATGGATGTTATTACTGCGTATCTATATGGAAATTTAGATACAGATATCTATATGAAGGTCCCAGAGGGATTAAAAATGTCAGAGACGTGTGAATCAAATCCTAAACATATGTATTCCATCAAATTACAAAAATCCCTATATGGACTGAAACAGTCTGGGCGAATGTGGTATACCGACTCAGTGAGTCATTGACACAAGAGGGTTATACAAATGACCCAATTTGTCCATGTATTTTCATTAAGAAAAATGGATAAGGGTTTGTAATCATTGCAGTTTATGTTGATGATCTCAACTTGATTGGAGCTCCAGAGGAACTCCAAAAGGCTGTTGAATACCTAAAAAAAGAGTTTGAAATCAAAGATTTTGGTAAAACCAAATCATGCCTTGGTTTGCAAATTGAATATTTAAATAATGGAACATTTGTTCATCAAACAACTTATACTCAGATAGTATTAAAGCGATTTTATATGGATAAAGCACATCCATTGAGTACTCCA
Source organism: Hygrophila difformis (assembly GCA_030278955.1). Lineage (NCBI taxonomy): Eukaryota > Viridiplantae > Streptophyta > Magnoliopsida > Lamiales > Acanthaceae > Hygrophila > Hygrophila difformis. The sequence continues at coordinate 1,831,143 of JAOANR010000010.1, forward strand.
ATGGTCGTAAGGTCACTTGATATAAAAAAAAGGATCCGTTTAGACCACAAGAGGAAGGTGAACAAATTCTTGAACCAGAGGTCCCATATTTAAGTGCCATAGGTGCTTTAATGTATCTCGCAAACTGCACTAGACCAGATATATCATTTGCAGTAAATTTATTAGCGAGATTCAGTTCATCTCCTATAAGACGACATTGGGATGGAATTAAACATATATTTCGCTATCTCCAAGGAACTATTGATCTTGGGTTATTTTACCCAAATGATTCTCGACATGAAATAATAGGCTTTGCTGATGCCGGATATTTATCAGATCCACATAAAGCTAAATCTCAAACTGGCTATGTTTTTACATGTGGTGGTACTGCAATTTCATGGAGATCAATGAAGCAGACTTTGACTGCTACTTCGTCAAATCATGCTGAAATTTTAGCAATCCATGAAGCCAGTCGAGAATGTGTATGGTTACGATCTTTGATGCACCATATATTGAAAAATTGTGGCATGGCTACTGAAGAAAAAATATCCTCAACAGTTTTATATGAAGATAATGCAGCTTGTATAGCACAATTGAAGGGAGTGTATATTAAAGGAGATAGAACGAAACACATTTCACCAAAATTTTTCTTCACTCATGATTTACAGAAAAATGATGAAATAGATGTGCAGCAAATCCGTTCAGCTGATAATCTTGCAGATTTATTTACCAAGGCACTACCAACAGCAACATTCGAAAAGTTGGTGAAAAGTATCGGGATGCGTCGACTAAAGAATCTCAATTGATGCTTTGATCAGGGGGAGAAGTAAATATACAAGAATCATGTACTCTTTTTCCTAACTTGGATTTTTTTTCCCATAGGGTTTTTTCCAAGTAAGGTTTTAACGAGGCATATTCTTCGTATAGAAAACATAGAAGGGGGAGTGTTATATATTGTATGTATTCATCTACCACCCACGTGATGCATGATTAGGTGGTAGTTGGCTCTTTCTTTCCCTATATATATTGATCAATTGTAATAAAATTATGTAATCTAACTACTCAGTCCTCCACTTCATTGTCTCTTGTTTTATTCGATCATTTCTAATCTGCTTTTCTTTCTTTCATCATATAGATACGCATAATCATACATATATAAATTACATATCACAACAGTATTTACATTATTTTTAGTACAGTATAATATTAATAGGTACAAACCCTAGACATGAATAAATAGGATGAGGTCCAATAATGTGATTGATGACTTCATGAACCAACCACTCACGGTTCTCAGATACAAGTAATTTGTTGTAATTTTCAGTTTTCAATTTTAATTTCACATTTGCATGTAAACATCTTTTTTTTTTCTTTGTTTTTTTTAGTAAAAATTTTACAAGTAAATAAAGTTGAGTGGCGTGGGGGCGAGGTCAGAAGTTGGGGTGAAAATAGACTAGGGCGGGCTAGGTCTTGGCTTGAACGGTTGTCGAATTTTTAAGGTCCGAGTCTGGCCTAGTACCTTTGATAGGCCTATAAGAAAGCCTAAGTCTGACATCTTTATTTAAATAGGCCGGTTTTTAAGTATTTTAAAAGCCTGATTATGCCTAGTTTAAAATCAAATTAAAATTCTTTTATATATGTTCGGATGTAATCATAAGACTTGAAGACATGAATTTGTGTAATTGGGCAAGTCGTTATCTACAACTATTTATATGCGAGAAAAAAATTATAAATATTTTAAAAATACACTAATAATAATAAATTAATAATACTTATGCATAAATAATTACTTCTATATAAAATAATATAATAATACTATACATTACTATATAGTAAACATAAACATAATAATAATAATAATGATAGATAGGCCGGCCTGACAGGCCTAATAGGTTTTTTACAAAGCCTAGTCTAGGCCTATTTAGCTAAATAGTCTTTTAAAATAGTCTGACCTAACCTGACCTTCAGTAGGCTAATTCGTATGCCCTGTCGGATAGTATGATATATTCACACCCTAGTCAGAAGGGACGTCGGTCATGTGAAGCTTTTGAGAAGCACACCTGCAGTGTGAACATGACTTTAATTACTCATCAGTAGACAGCACTAGTAGTAATCACTGTCTGCATATTATATCAAGTCACTTTCTCAGTCGGATCTATGTGTGGTGTGGGAAATATGTAATAAAATCTAAATTAAATTAATACTAGTATAATAATTGTTGTGTCTTGTTCCCATGAACCAACCTTGGCTTTTGTCCTTTATCGACCACTGGGAATTGCTGCCTCTAATCTTTACAGTACTAAATTAAACAGATTGCAGTCGTTTATGTTATCAAGGCTTCTCTATCCATCACTCGTAGTATAATCTAAAAAATATTGCAAAAACCCCGCGATAATATTTACTGTAATACTTCCTTTGTTTTTTTCGTTAGCTACGTTTGATAAATTGTTATTGTTCACTTATTATATATTTTGACTTAAAATTATATCATGCTTGTATAAGTTAAAATATAGTTAAGTGAGATCTTATTAGATTCCTGTCGTGTTATACTTTTTAAATATCAAACTTTTAGAATTTTTACTTGTACGAAATTTGAGTTATTAATAATTTAAAATGTGCATTGGACTGCGTACTGGGTGAGTCCGTAGTTATCTTTAGAAAATAGTGGATGTATATTCTTTTTTTTTTAAAAAAAATTGATATGTATCCACAGTTTGAAGTTTGAACCAATCATCAAATCCCGTGGAAATTGGTGTTGATTGTGAATTTTAATATGAATTGTTTTCTTTAATAATTAAATATATCCCGATTAATTCATAACTCATAAGCAAAGATCATGAGAGAAATTGATAAACTAATATCGAAGCAATTTTATTATCCCTCCATAATTTAATAATATTAACATTCCATATTTTCAGCAATTCAATGTAAATTTTAACAATTAATATATCAAATTGAATAAAAGTAAAAGTTATAAAAATTTAATATTCTAAAGTGATTAGACAAATTTAACAACATCTCACTTGATTATGTTTTATCTTGTATCTTATGTAACTGTGTTAAAAAAATCGAATCAAATTTACTCAATAAATAGTGTTTACTATGCAACGTTAATATCATTAAATTACTGAGGAAGTATATAAAAAATTAATAGATGGTGTGAGTTTGATTAAAATTGAAAATAATAATAATATTTAAATTGAACAACTTTTTACTAGGATCCGTTTTTGAATTTTCCAAACCTTTATTGGCTGTCGCTAATTTAAAAAAAAAAATTAAAAATAATAAAAAAATAAATAAAACAGGTTTTGGATTGGTTCAACTCTATCCTAACAAGAGTTGAGTCAGAAGATATGTTTAATTATACGTGATATAAAATATGATCGATTTAGATATCATTTGAAAGTTAAGTTCACTTTTAGTGAGTAATTATCAAGGCCCCGTTTGGAATAAGCGGTCCAAACGCTAAAAGCAATTCCCAACTCTAAGAGATTCATATGTGTTTGTTTTTCCGAAAATACAAAATTTGGAATCGCTGATTTTCTCTACAAATCGTGGTCTTGGGAACTCTAATCTCTGAAGTCAAACTCTAATCTCTGAAACCAAACTCTAAACTCCAAACTCTATTTATTTACCAAACGAAGCCCATAGATGAGATTATTTGATTATTTCCATCACTTGTCATCACACCATTATTTGAAGAACAGCAGCAAGTCAAAGTTTGGTTCATTTTTTTTTTATTTTATAGTAACAATAATTTAAATTAGTTGGTAACAATTTGAGTCATTTCAGACTAAATGTCATGTAAAACATAATTGCAGTTTGACTGCTACAGTCTTGCTGTATGATTCTTTTTAATCGTTAATTAGTGGAATTAAATGGATGTATCGGGGGGAGATAAGTCAGGAAAATCTATGCGATCCATAATGAAGATGCAAAATTTCTGAACCAGAAGACAAAATAGAAAGAAACAATTGTCGAAGAATCGTGTTTCGTTTGGATTCGGAATATTTCATCATTACATTACATCGATGGAGATTGGAATTTTTTAGAATTTAAGGGATGGGGAAAGTGCAGATTAAACATTTTTTTTTTCGCGGAACAGTCTATACAAGATAAGAAATAGGTGGTGTGAGCTCATATCACATTAATTAAATAATTATTTCACACTTCTTTACATTAATAAATAACATAAAATAAAATAAAATATGTTCCAATGCCATTTATAAACATTACAAAGCTTGAGTATTTTTTTTTTGCTTGACCAAGCTTGAGTATTAATTGTAAATAAAAAGTAAAAAACATTACAAAATTAATTGAATATATGGTGCTTTTTATTTTGTAATGTTTTTCTCTATATGCACATAAGGTAATGTTTTTTATTACCTTGTGTGCATATAGAGAAAAATATGCTCAGATCGAATTTTAATGTTTTTCTTCACTTTTATAACTAGAGATCACCAACACTATCAAAGAAAATTTATCTGTTTTTCCTTCCCCAAAGATGAGTTTTAATTAGAGATCCAACTTTTGTTCATAAATTTTTTTTTTTACACCATCAAAACACATCATATAGTATTTGTTTTTACATACAGTATTATCTACTTTATTCATTTCGATTAAGTTTACTTTTTGTTTTGCTGACAACTTATACAGATTAAGAAATTGGTGGTAAGAGTCCATGCCACACAAATTACAAAGGAACATGGGAGGAATAAAGGATAGGGTGAAGGATCGAATCCCCAACCAAGAGGTTGGAAGTAAAGGGATTTGACTACCAGACCAAGTCCTCATCCCAAAATTTACTCATTTTTTTTTTGTGTGTGTGAACGGTGACGTGATAAATATCGGCAAAGGAGAAACTACAAAACTCAACAGAACACGAGAAAGACATAAAAAATTTACTTTTTATTTAGTGATAATTTATACTTCTATTATTAATGGAAATATTTTAGTATGCATGTTTTGTTACATACGCTATATAGGAGAGTGTTTTGTTTCTTCACAACGAATTACATATTGACCCATTAACCCAGCGCCAATAATAAAATATTTATTGAATTACAATTATACCCATTTTGAGGCCTCACCCATAGAGAGAACTTTATCCATCCTCTTTATAGAGCCGTGAATTTGGGTATGTTTGGAAAATAATTATAGTTTAGTATCTGGAGTTTGGAGTTTAGAGTCTGGAGTTTAAAATTAATGGTAAAAAATAGTTTTAAATTTGAATAATGGTGTTTGGTAATGCAATTTTAAACTAGAGTTTAAAGTCTGGAGTTTGTAAAGCTAAAAGTTGGGGAGATGAACGTTCAGAGTTTAGAAATTAGATATTAAAATTTGGCGGTTACTATAATTAGTGTTTACTATATAGTATAAGATTTTAGACTATTTTTAGTATTTATTTTAAAAATGAAACCCTAATCGCTAGCGTTTGTTCCCAATCGCAGCCTTTATGTTGCCCTACAAGAAAAAACTAGAACATGCATTTATTTTACTACAAGAAAAAATTGGAAAAACAACCGAAAAAAAGGGTTTCGAAGCCTTAGAATTCGGTCGCCAGACTGCGACAAACCTTACTTGTTGGTGCTTCGGTTGTTGGTAATCCGTCACAATTTTGGATCGCAAAATCAGTTTTCTTGTTATGAACCAATTAACTAATGAAGATTACATATATTTACTCCGTATTCAAAAAATGTTAACATTCCTTGTTTTCACGCATCCAATATAGTATATTTTTAAAGAGTAATGTCTCAAATTTTATAAAATAAAAAATTATAAAACCTTAATATTATAAAACTACGTGATTAGATGAATCTAACAAGATCTCACTTGACTATGCTTTATCTTATATAACTATATTAAAAAGTCAAATCAATATTATTCAATGAATCTAACAATTCACTATGTAAACATTAACTTTTTAAAAAATGAGGGAGTATTACTTTAATGGTTGGCACGTATGATATGCAAACAACCTTAAATTATTGTCTATATGGTGTATTATTATATTAAACTTTAAAAAATGAAAAAGAAAAACGGAAAAAAAAAAAGGGAGAGGGATAGATTTGAAAGAAACATACAAAATTTGGGGTACCTCATCCGATGCGAACATCTCCACTTGTTGCATTGCTGGTTTCTTTTATTTTAATTTATTTAATTTCCAATCAAGGCCCTATATTTTATTCTCATTAATTACATGCATGGTACATCCTCTTCCAATTATTCACGTTTCTCCTCAACCACCACATTGCTCCATTTCAATTCTTTCACACCCAAAGGCTAAATGGGCTCGTGCACATTTTTATCTAATCACACTCAAATCCACACATACATGAGATCCAACCTTGGAATTTTATCCCATCATATATAATATTCGTACACTAACATTTATATATTGACATTGATATTGATATTTTCTTTGTGTTGGCCCCTAGTGTCTTCTTATTTCTAATCTTTAATTCTTGAACTCATCCCATCCCATTTAAATTAGATTCATACTGTGGCATCCTACGCTTAGGGGCAGTTTCACATTCCTCTTAACTAAATGGTTCAGATATTGAGGTTGTTTGGAAGACAGCATATTAACTAGTATATAGCATATTGGAAGAGCATATTGTCTCACAGTTCTCTCTCCGAATCTGTTATCTGCTAGGGAATCCGTTGACTCCCAAACATCCTCATTATCTGACGATGTAGAGTTGTTATTTGTTAATTAGTTGAGTTGACACTAAGTAATGCAGTACTCAAGCTCGACTCAAAGATAGATACTTCATACTTGGTCTCGAACAAGTTATAAATTTGAACTCGAACTTGAACTCTAAAATTTATACACATATTCAAACCCGAGCTTGTTTAATCTCGATTATAAGATTTTATATTTGTGGAACAAAACATAATCAATTAATTTTTTATTAATAAAATCAATGTTCAATACTCGATGGACTTTGAACTTGATTTTTTTGAGTTACAAGTAATTCTACCTACTGAGTTAAATACTTAACTGTGAATTATTGTTATATATATCACCCCATTTAAAAGTTCTTAACTGTGAATTATTGTTATATACTTCGTATATTTTAAATCGATAATTAAACAACCATAGTTTAGAAACAAAAATTAAGATTTTCCGACACCAAGCGTCACTTGTCCACCAAAAATAAAAACAAAAATTGAGAGGTAATTTGTGTAACATGAATTTTCCTTTCCTTATAGGCTGGATTAAATACCTAAAAAGCTTGTAAAAATCAAATCTCAAATCTTTTATTTTGGGATGAGGACCTAGCCCAAGCGGTTAAGTCCCTTGATTTCTAACGGAAAGTTGGAGGTTCGATTCCCATCGGCCCCCTATCCCTCCTTTAATTCCCTGTGGCATGAGCTCCCACCATCCTTTCCAAGACCTTCAATATGGCTCCTCAAAAAAAAAAAAAAAAACCTTGAGGTTGCCAGATTCAAAAATTATTTCATAAGGCCTATTAAAAAACTACTAATAATACAAGACTTAAATTAAGGTGGAGGATGCCTTGACCCTCGTTTATAAATTGCTGTTACAAGTCTCCCCTTCCAAACCCATTTTGAACCTCTCATTATTATCTTCTCTAAATCCTGCAGATCCACTCTCTTCATTCTCAATCAACACCGCCAACCGCCGCCGCCGCCGCCGCCGCACCCCCCGCTGCCATGAATGGAGTCGACCAAGTCTCCGCCTGGTTCACGCCTACAGTTCTATTTTGCTTCCTCAACCTCGTGATCGGCACTATATTAATTGCATCCAACCGCAAGCCGGACAAGACGCACCACCGCGACGGCCACGATCCGCCGCCGCTCGTCCGCGTTCCGTCGTTTCTGGACCGGGTCAAGTCCATTAACCTATCCAGGTACCGCTTCGACCCTCCGGAGCCGATCCAACACGAGTTTCCCCCCGCCGAAGAGCACGCGGTTATCGAGCCGGAACCGGAACCGGAACCCGAGCCGGAAGCCGAACACGTGAGGGAAGAACCTCGTCACGTGACCAGGAGCAAGTCCGATACCGAACCGGCGAAGATTAAACCTGCAAAGGCTTTGAAGAAGTCCGCGAGCGAGAAATTGGCACCGCCGACGGAGATGGTGGCGGAGGAGCAGCGGAGGCCGGCGACCGTGAGAGCACCCGGCGGCGGCGGAGATGAGGCAGTGGACGCGAAGGCGGACGATTTTATTAACAGATTCAGGCAGCAGCTGAAGCTGCAGAGGCTCGACTCCATTCTCAGGTACAAGGAGATGCTCAACAGAGGCGCCGGCCGGTGAATTCCCCCATTCAAAATGACAGATATGCCCTCGCATCCGGCGGAGGCTTCTCGAAAGGGTGATTCGGTCATTTGCGGCTTTTTAGCGGTGCAGTCGACGTGCACTGAACTGGGACTGCCAACATTACAATATTATATCTATATTGTTAGAACATGCCTTAAAAAATGAATAAATAATTTTTTTTGCTTGTAGTCATTAGGTTTTTTTATTTTTTATATTTACATCGTGTGGAGCAAAATAAAAAATTTTGGATTTGCAACCCTAATTCCAATACATAAAAAATAAAATCTTGTTAGGAAATCTGTAGATCAGTTGGTGTAAATGGGAAATGGTAAAACCCTAGTAATTTACATTTGGTACGAACGACGACAGTTGATTGTCATAAGCACGACATCATCATTGTAACAAATTTGTAATGACCTTACAAAAGCATTAGCTGAAAAGCAAAAGAAATGAGAAAAGGAAAAAAAAAAAAGAAAAGCTAGTTAGAGGGTCCATTCCAAGGTGACTGAGCATGGGCCATGATCCATATAGAGAGATGGAGATATGTTGGTGGAGACTAGGGCTGAGGAAAAATATCGAATATACCGCATACTGTATATACATTATTGGAAAAATACCGAGAATATAGAAATTTTCGGTATACCGTAATTTTCGGTACGGTATCATACCATACCGTAAGATTTCGGTACGGTAATGGTATAAATATTTTGATACCGCGGTATACCGTTACCGTACCGAACTTCGGTATATACCGCGGTATCGGTATATTGGTATATACTGATTGTTGAGTATGTCGGTATATACCGCGATATCATTATATATCGTAATACCAGTATGGTGGTATGTAGCGAAAGTTCGGTATGACGGTATATATCGCGATACCGGTATGTCGCATGTTGGTATATATCACGATACCGGTACGTATGTCGGTATGTACCGAATGTTCGGTATAGCGATATATACCGAACTTACTGAAATGTCGGTATGGCAACGGTATGGAAATATTTCATACCGAAACTTTAGGTATACCGAAGATCGGTACGGCAACAGTATGAAAATTTTCATACCGTAAAGTTCGGTACGGTATACGGTACGGCGAAAATTTTTCGGTATACCGTACCGACCCACCCTAGTGGAGACATTGATGGTTGAATTTTCTATTCCTCAGTTAATCTTGAGACTACAGTTTTGCAATATGTTGGTTGAGACTTGAGACATTTTATGGCTGAAGTTTGTATTCAGACACCGTGAAGCTTTTGGGCCCCCTGCTGTTTGGATTGGAAGAAACAAAAGGAATCAAAAGGGAACCAAAAAAGAAATAGTTTCTGTGAAGCCCATTAGTTTTAGATATAGACTACACTACACGAAAATAAACTTAAAGCCCAACTTCGGTGTGCAGCTAGCTACACACAAAAAATGAAAATGTTTCAACAGTGTGGAGGTATGAAAACTGAAACAATTAGATCACTAAAAAAATTTCAAAATTAAAGCTAGTGAAATGCATGTCTGTATTCTGTGCATATATACTTTCTCCGTTCAATTCCTTGAAAAAATGAGTTTAACTCTGTACTCTGTACATATAACTAGCTAGCTATGTACTCTGTACATAGTTATTAATAATAATCATTAAATAAGTTTAATTATTTTTTATTTTTTTTCCAAACAGTCTATACAGGTTATGAAAGGGGTGGTAGGTGCACATGCCACACAAATTATAAGGGGAATAAAAGTGAGGGATAGGGGACCGGTGAGGAATCGAACCTCCAACCTTCCATTGGAAGTCAATGGACTTAACCACTTGGACTAAGTCGTCATCCCCAATAAGTTTAGTTAATTCTTTTAACATAACTATAAAAGATAAAATATAGTCAAGTGAGATCTTATTAGATTCATTTAATAATGTAGTTTTATAATATTAAATTTTTATAATTTTTAATTGTATAATATACAATTTGAGTTACTAAGGATTGAAAATATATTTTAAATTGTGTGAAATGTAGTAACGTGGCATTTAGTAAGGAACGAAATGAAGTACGTATTATGAAATTTTGGCATCACCAAAATTTATATATATATTTTTTTTAATTTATTGAAAAAACATCAAAGTTCATAGCACATTAGATCACCACAACATTATGGGAAAAAAGGCCAATATAGTCCTTTTTTAACAAAAAAGCTATATCAGTTCTTTTTTTATTTTTGGCCCAATTGGTCCGCTACATATACTAATTACGTCCCAATCGGTCATCCACCCACTAATTATGCCCTAATTAGATATTTTTGGCAAAATCAGGCCTTTTTTTTCAAAAATATAAATTGATCCGTTATTAATTTTTGTCTCCTTTCATTAGGGGTGGGCACGGTTCGGATACTCGAATTTTTTCAGGTATTTGCTAACCGAACCGAACCGAGCAAATATTCGAAGTTGCGAACCGAAACTGAACCGAAAATTTCGGTTAACCGAAAGTTCGGTTAACCGAGAAAAATTCAACTATTTGCGGATTACTCGAACCGAACCGAATCATTAAAATCCAAAAACAAATTTAGAGAATAAATATCCAAAAAACATGTCATTAGCCACAATATTACAAAACATACATGCTATCAATTAAAATATGCAAAACACTTTTAGAATTCAGTAATCTCCCTTTCTTCCTCATATTTCGTTTGCTTCCTGAAATGTAGATCAACACGAATTCTGTTCTTAAAAAGCAAGAAATCATAAGACAAAACAAATACAAACATTATTCAAACAATGAAATTTACTGAAGATAAAATCGTAAAGAATGAGTAAAACTATTTTTAAAGCCCTGGCAATTGGCAAACATCTAATTCATTCAATTATCCAAGTAAGTATTCCACAAGATAACAAATAAACATTGAGATAAATAATGAGAAGAAAATCCCATAACATCATTCAAACTAAACATAATACTTTAACAAGGTCCAGCAGTACTAAACAATGTCCATACAGCAACATTCTTACCACATGCTCATAATGCAAATAAACCATAGCAGCAGCATAGCAACATTCTTACATAATTAAGCATTTACCTCAGCAAATGTATTTGAAAGATATACTAAAGAACCTAAAGAATTAAGCATTTACCTCAACTCCAATAATCTTCATGGCTAGTCATCCAAATCCAAAGATTAGCTATCCATACTAGTTTTTGAACCCATTGACTCCATTATTCTATATTCAAATAAGAGAATACAATATTAATGCTCTGTTCAAGAACTAACAAAAGCATAACAATTGCTACCAAAATGGATATGTTCAAAAGTGATACTGGAAGTGTCTCGTTTCTGTTCTACTTCCAATTTGTAATAATTTTAATTCCCTGTACTACTTTGTTTATCTTTTACTAAGGATCTGATTTTTTATTTTAATTTTCTTGTTGAAGTTTAAACAGCAATTGCCACAAAGTCACTTGAAATAACCTAAATATACATCAAGGCGGAAGGGACTAATTATTCAACACATTAATACAAATTATTCCTAGAATAACCAGTGTGGAGGCAAAGAAAAGTTGGGGTTTACGGGGCATGAGTCATGACAAGGAGCAGGCAAATCAAATCAAAATATGAATACTAATTATTCCGAATGCAAGAAAAGTTGGGGTTTGCAGGGAAATCTATAAAATTGGTGAGCAACTTAAGAAAAGCTCTTACACAGTGCCGGAAGGGACGGCTTCGCGAAGGAAGGGGACGAGCGGCGGGGATGTGCGGCGAGCGATTGCAGCAACGGAGCAGTCTCGCGAAGGTAGGGAAGGACGGAAGGGCTGAGTGCGGCGGCGCTGTGCCGCTATCAAGGCCGGAAGGTCGAAGAGGATGACAGAATGACGAGATGAAGAGGATGTCGGGATGAAGAGGAATAGAGGAAGCGGCGCAGGCGCTGTGTGTGGAAGGGGAAGAGGTATTAGACTATTAGGGTTAGTAGAACAATTAAAATTTTGTTATATTTTTAGAAATAATATATTATATATAAATATATATTTAAAGAATAAAATTTAATAATAATAATATAATATACGGTTCGGTTCGGTTAACCGGGGTTAAAATTTTGTAAAAACCGAAACCGAACCGAACCGAACAAATACCTGTGTTGAGGTATTTGTAACCGAACCGAATGCCCCGGTTAACCGAAAATTCGATTCGGATCAGCGGTTCAACGGTTCGGTTCGGATTTTTTGCCCACCCCTACCTTTCATGCAGTCCAATGCACATTTCAAACCACTAATAACTCAAATTTGATATACGTAAAATTCTAAAATTTCGATATTTATAAACGAGAAAAATCTAACAATATCCTACTTGGCTCATTTTAACTTGTATATCTAGGTCCGTTATTAACATGATGAGACGGACCTAGATATACAAATTAAAATGAGCCAAGTAAAATCTTGTTAGATTTGTCTCGTCGTTTAGTTTATACTCCCTATGTCTCATTTGAAATGTTTCAAAACTTTTTGACACACAGTCCAATGCCTTTGTTTAACAGTTAATATCTTAAAATGTATAGAAGTAAAAATTATAAAGAAATATATATTTTAAAACTACACGATTAGACGAATCCAACAAGACCGAACTTGACTATATTTTTTTGTTGATGTGATTGTGATAACATTAGATCAAAGTTGATCAATGAATTCAAAAGTCAAAATGGAACAATACAAGTGGGACGGAGGGAGTAAATATTGAAATTTTAGAATTTTTACTGATATCGAATTTGAGTTATTAGTGGTTTCAAATGTGCATTGGACTGAATGAAATGGGACAAAAATTAATAACGGACCAATTTAGATTTTTGTAAAAAAAAAATGACTAATTTGGCCTAAAATGTGTAATTAGGACATAATTAGTGGGTGAAGGACCGATTGGGATGTAATTAGCATATGTAGCAGACCAATTGGGCAAAAAAATAAAAAAAAGGACTGATTTGGCTTTTTTGTAAAAAAAAGGACTATATTGGCATTTTTTCCCAATATTATGTGACAACAGTCATAATATTATTTAGTGTTTTATTTTTATAATATTAGGATTATAGAATTCGGTTTTTGATTTGGTTGCACTTTGAATGTACAAAACCCAAAAACAAAAAACAAACAATATCGAAAGAATTTAAAACATATTATGCATGTAAACAAAACATGTGAATGTCTAGTGTTCAACATCCATGTTCATGCCTTGATCATAAGGTTAGACATGTGAAAGTCTTGAAATGTATATGCCTTGATTATGAGATTAGTAAATAGTGAGAGGATAAAAAGTTTATAAATAGCCTATGTAATGTATTGAGAAGTTAGAAAAATTTTATGCAAGCTTAATACTTGTTTCATTTCATAGCCATAATTATTACACTTTATCCATTTTATTATCCCACTTTTAAACTTCCTTTCTTTCATCATTTAATCCCAATTTCCATTACAATACTTCCACTATAAACACAAGCTAATAAGTCATATACCATTTTATTGTACACATACATAAATAAAGATAGTTATTTCTATAACACGTTATCAGCACGAGGAGACTCTGTCCAAATTATCATTTGAGGTATAATCTCTTATTTCTAAACTTTCAATAAGATTATGGCTAACCTTGCAAAGCAGGAATTTGCTCCCTTAACCGTTGAAGGAAGCAATTATATGTCCTGGGCCCGAGATGTAAAAATGCATCTTACTTCAATGGGTCTGGAAGATACTATTGCTGAAGGCAAAAATCCCAGCCATCAAAATCAGGCAAAAGCCATGATTTTCTTGTGCCATCATATCGAAGAGGCACTTAAAATGGAGTACGTGACTGTGGAATCCCCACTGGCATTGTGGGAAAAGCTGAAAGAAAGATATGATAATCTTAAAAAGACGGTGCTTCCAAAAGCCCTTGATGACTGGACAAACCTGAGACTTCAGGATTTTAAAACAGTCCGGGAATATAATTCCGCTGTGTTCAAAATTACGGCCCAATTGCAATTATGTGGGCAAAAGATATCTGAAGCAGAAATGCTTGAAAAAACGTATTCTACGTTTCATGCTAAAAACACAGTATTGAGTGAGACATACCGTCAAAAAGGTTTTCAGAGATATTCTGATCTTATCACCTGCTTATTATTGGCTGAACAAAACAGCCTATTGTTGTTGAGAAATCATGAATCTAGGCCCGCAGGTGCAAAACCGTTCCCTGAGGTGAACGCGGCTCAATCATCGAAATATGTGCGTGATCGTGGGCACTTTAAAAATCAAAATGATGATCGTGGCCAAAATCGGTATCACAATCGAGGCAGAGGTGAATCATCTCGTCAAAATAATTATCGAAATAAGCCTCGATTTGAGCAAAATCGCAGATATGATACCAGAAGGCCTTACAAACCACAACAAAGAAATTATGCAAGAAAGCATAAACAAAATGATGAAATTTGTGATCGTTGTGGAATTAAAGGCCATGTGGCTCAAACATGCCACACAGCTAAACACTTAGCTGAACTGTATCAGGCCTCGAAACGAAAAGAAAGATCAGGTGTTGATGCACACCATAATGCCCACGATGATACTTATGATGATATATTAAATGATAATATCACGCACCTGGAAGCTGATGATTTTATTGAGCCAGATACTGTTACTAAATAATATATAGCCATATATATATTTTACTTGTCTTTTATAATTCCTGTTTAATATAAATAATGATATCTTGTACTTCCCTTTTATTATCCATGTATAATATAAATATGCTTTTGCATTAATAATATTTATATTGCTGATGTTTAATAACATTCTTATATTCTTGTAAAGAAATGGATGCTGGAAATTCAAAAGTCGGAGATGATATCTGCCTCATTGACAGTGCAACAACGCATAGCATTTTGAAAAGCAAAAGCTATTTCTCCAATTTAAAATTGGAAAAGACCGCAGTGAAAACTATAAGCGGTAATGCAAAATGCATTGAAGGCTCCGGTAGAGCTGTTATATTTCTCCCTGAAGGGACAAAAATGGCAATTGAAAATGCCTTGTTCTCACGCAAAGCTCGAAGAAATTTACTGAGCTTCAATGATATTCGAAAAAATGGATATCACATTGAAACTTCAAAAGAGGCAGATCACGAGTATCTTTTGATAACTCGAATTGAAAATGGCAAAAAATTTGTGAATGAAAAATTGCCATGTTACTCCTCTGGCTTATACTATACAAAAATATGTGCCGCAGAAATACATAACCTAGTAGGCTTGAAAGCTACTAGTGAATTTATTACCTGGCACGATAGACTTGGGCATCCTGGCAGTGTAATGCTGAGGCGAATTATTGAAAATTCAAATGGCCATACATTGAAAAGGCAAATGATATTGAACCCAAATGAGTTCAATTGTGCAGCCTGTTCACAAGGGAAATTGATAACCAGACCATCTCCAGTAAAAGTGGGAATTGAATCCCCTACATTCCTAGAAAGAATTCAAGGCGATATATGTGGACCTATTGATCCACCGTGTGGACCTTTCAAGTACCTTATGGTATTAATTGATGCGTCATCACGCTGGTCACACGTTTGTTTATTATCAACTCGCAATTTGGCATTCGCAAGATTACTTGCACAAATTATAAAATTGCGAGCACAGTTTCCAGATCATCCGATAAAGAAAATACGCCTTGATAATGCTGGAGAATATACATCACATGCATTTGATGATTTCTGCATGTCGATTGGAATTACTGTTGAACATCCTGTGTCTCATGTGCACACGCAAAATGGTCTGGCAGAATCATTTATTAAGCGATTGCAATTAATTGCAAGACCCTTGTTAATGAAATCAAGACTCCCTGTTTCTGCTTGGGGACATGCTATATTGCATGCAGCCGCACTTGTGAAAATAAGGCCGACAAGCTATCATAGCTACTCCCCTACACAAATTGTGTTTGGAAAGGAGCCCAATATATCCCACTTGCGAATTTTTGGGTGTGCGGTTTATGTACCGATTGCGCCACCACAACGCACAAAAATGGTACCTCAAAGAAGGTTGGGCATATATGTCGGGTATGAATCACCCTCGATTATTAAATATCTTGAGCCAAAAACGGGTGATTTATTTACTGCAAGATTTGCAGACTGTCATTTTGATGAAACTCAATTCCCGACATTAGGGGGAGGAAATGATCAACTGAAAAAGGAAATATCTTGGCAAAGTCCATTTGATTTCCTTGATCCTCGTACAAGGCAATGCGAACTTGAAGTTCAAAGAATTGTGCATTTGCAGGGAATTGCAAATCAATTACCCGATGCTTTTAATGATGCTGCTAAAGTCACAAAATCATATATAAATGATGCAGCAAATGCACCAGCCAATATAAATGTCCCAGAAGGGCAAATTCCAAGTGCAAATGAACCTACTGCACGCCTGAAGCGTGGTAGGCCTTTGGGTTCCAAGGATAAAAATCCACGAAAGAAGAAAATTATCCATATGGGTGATAAATCAATCACAGATGATACTCCCGAAGGAGAAATTGATTCAACCCCCGAAAAGGTTGAACCTGAAAATATTCACCCAGAAGAAAATGAAGTTATTGAAACTTCTTTCAATTATATCAATACTGGGAAATGTTGGAACCGAAAAGAAACAAACGTTGATAATGCCTTTGCATACAACGTTGCACTTGATGTAATGGAAAATATCGAGGATCCTGAACCAAGATCAGTTGAAGAATGTCGGAAAAGAAATGATTGGCCAAAATGGAAAGATGCGATTCAGTCTGAACTAGATTCACTGAATAAACGAAAAGTATTCGGCCCTATTGTCCAAACACCAAAAAATGTGAAGCCTGTTGGCTACAGATGGGTGTTTGTGAGAAAAAGAAATGAAAATAATGAAATTGCCAAATATAAGGCAAGGCTTGTAGCCCAAGGTTTTTCACAACGACCGGGAATTGATTTTGAGGAAACATATTCCCCAGTTATGGATGGAATAACATTCAGGTATCTAATGAGTCTAGCAGTACGAGAAAATCTCGAAATGAGGCTGATGGATGTTGTTACTGCATATTTATATGGCTCATTGGAAAATGATATTTATATGAAAATACCTGAAGGGTTTAAATTACCTGAGTCTTGCAACTCAAAACCCAGAGAAAATTATTCCATCAAATTGCAAAAATCGTTGTATGGGCTCAAGCAATCTGGCCGAATGTGGTACAACCGCCTCAGTGAAAGTTTGATAAAGGAATGCTATACAAATGACCCGATCAGCCCTTGTGTATTTATAAAGAAAAATGGGTCAGAATTTGTGATCGTCGCAGTCTATGTTGACGATTTAAATCTAATTGGAACTCCTGAAGAGTTGAAAAAGGCGGTCGAATATCTGAAAAAGGAGTTTGAAATCAAAGATTTCGGGAAAACGAAATTTTGCCTTGGCCTACAAATTGAGCATTTGGAAATGGGCATATTTGTTCATCAATCAGCTTATACCCAAAAGGTATTAAAGCAATTTCGAATGGATTATGCTCATCCGCTAAATAATCCAATGGTCGTTCGGACACTTGATCCTGCAAAGGATCCATTTAGGCCAAAAGAAGATAATGAAGAGCAACTTGGCCCAGAAATCCCATATTTAAGCGCAATTGGTGCGTTAATGTATCTTGCAAACAGCACGCGACCTGATATCGCGTTTGCAGTCAATCTACTCGCAAGATTCAGCTCTTGCCCTACTCAACGACATTGGAAAGGCATAATGCATGTTTTTCGCTATCTCCAAGGAACAATTGATCTTGGGTTATTTTACCCAAAAGACTCTCGACATGAGTTAATTGGCTATGCCGATGCCGGTTATTTATCAGATCCACACAAAGCCAAATCTCAAACAGGCTATATCTTCACGTGTGGTGGAACTGCTATCTCTTGGAGGTCAATGAAGCAGACTATAACTGCTACTTCTTCTAATCATGCCGAAATATTAGCAATCCATGAAGCAAGTCGAGAATGTGTTTGGTTGAGGTCAATGACTCAACATATATTGAAGAGTTGTGGTTTAATCATTGAACCACAAATGCCCCCAACAATTTTATTTGAAGATAATTCGGCTTGTGTAGCCCAGTTGAAAGGGGGTTATATCAAAGGAGATAGAACGAAGCATATTTCACCAAAATTCTTCTACACTCATGATCTTCAAAAGAATGGTGAAGTCGATGTGCAACAAATTCGATCAGAAAATAATTTAGCGGATCTATTTACCAAGGCATTGCCGACTGCAACATTCGAGAAGCTCGTGAAGAAAATTGGAATGCGGCGGCTTCGAGATTTAAAATGATGTCCAAATCAGGGGGAGCATCTGATACAAGAATACTGTACTCTTTTTCCTTCACTTGGATTTTTTCCCACTGGGTTTTTCCAAGTAAGGTTTTAACGAGGCATATTCTTCGTATTGACGACATTCAAGGGGGAGTATTATGCATGTAAACAAAACATGTGAATGTCTAGTGTTCAACATCCATGTTCATGCCTTGATCATAAGGTTAGACATGTGAAAGTCTTGAAATGTATATGCCTTGATTATGAGGTTAGTAAATAGTGAGAGGATAAAAAAGTTTATAAATAGCCTATGTAATGTATTGAGAAGTTAGAAAAATTTTATGCAAGCTTAATACTTGTTTCATTTCATAGCCATAATTATTACACTTTATCCATTTTATTATCCCACTTTTAAACTTCCTTTCTTTCATCATTTAATCCCAATTTCCATTACAATACTTCCACTATAAACACAAGCTAATAAGCCATATACCATTTTATTGTACACATACATAAATAAAGATAGTTATTTCTATAACAAAACAGACAAACAGACAAATTTTCAATTTCGATTTCATTGAATTTATTTTTTCGATTCGGAAGTTTTGCTCAGGCGCTTATAGACTAACATGCATGCTTCAATTAATACTCCTGTTTCATATGGGAACGAACAAATTATTAGAAGTGGAAATGTCATATACTATATGGTAATGTCTCACTACAACAAAACGATTGCCATTTGTATTTACCTCGGATAAGAATGGGATATTGTTGACTGCAAAACAACCACATGCCACTATGAAAATCACTTGTGGAAAGGGACATATAATTACTTTCCTTTTATAAAGGGAAAAAAAATGCTAAATTTTTCTACTACTAATTTCTGTCAACACGTTCATATTTGAGAAAATAAAACAATTAACAAAGAATATCTCACACACTTTTCTAATGTGACACTAGTAGCTAGAATCCAGATAAGCATTGCCAATGGCCACTTGGTCACATGAACTGCAGAAGCATTTCTTACAAAAAAAAAATACAGTATACTACAGTCTTGTTGAATAAGTATTTGGGAGTATGTATGTGTATCTTTCATTTTTGCTGCAAATATACTTCCTCCATCTCGGTATAATTGTTACGTTTGATTATTTGACACTATTCACTGTTTAAGTTTGATTCAAATTTTTTATCATAGTTATGTAAGAAAAAACATAGTCAATTGAGATCTCGTTAGATTCGTCTAATTTTGTAGTTTTAGACAATCAAATTTTTATAATTTTTTATTGTACACAATTTAAGTTATTAACCATTAAAAATGAGTATTGGCATACGTGTCAGGTGGGTCCGTGACAAAAACAATGAGACGGAGGTAGTATATTGCACCCTTCTTTTCTGCACAAATATATGTACTTCCTCTGTTTTTTCTTTAATTGCTATGGACCCACCCAGCATGCAGTTCAATGCACATTTTTAACCATTAATAACTCAAGTTCGGTACAAGTAAAAATTCTAAAAGTTCGATATTTAAAAAACTACACGACGAGATGAATCTAACAAGAACCAACTTGATTATATTTTAACTTTTATAACTATGATAAAAATTAAAATCAAAACAATCAAATGAATAGCGAAAACATTTGCAATAGTGCAAATAATTGAAAACGGAGGAGCAAGTACTATATACTACTCCTATATGTTGGCAGGAATGAAGACATTGTGCGGTGCACAAATTAAAAGGATTCCAAAAATAGACTAGGGTTTGGAGTAGCTAGTGTGGCCTCCTAGGTTGAGGTTTGTACTTGGGGGTTCCTTTTCTAGGATGTAAGCAGCAGGAAGATCTTGTAAGCAGAAATGTAAAAATCTTGTGACTAGATTCTGGTTAGGACCGATGGACAGACAATTTGATGGGTGCACTGTTTATATCTGCATATTCATCTCTATCAAGATCTATCCAGTATCTATTGATTCGACAATGGACACCCATATGATTTCTTCCATTTTTTTGTTTTGTTTTTTTTTTTTTTTTAAGCACGTTCAACGTGCATCATAAACATTGTTTTCAATTAAAACTTCCAATGACATCCAAGCTAACTGCATATCAATATTTGATTTCAATAATGTGGCAAATGGTTGGTAATAACAAGCTATAACTGAAATGTTGTAATTTTACCCTATTTTTTAGCCCTCCGTGCTATTCATTATTGAAAATGAGACATTAAAATTATTATCCATCAATAAAAGAAGTGCAAAAGTATATACACTACTATTTTTTAGGGTGTAATTTTACTGTGTATTTATTACTTAAATGTTTTTTTTTTCTTTCCTTCTTCTTCTTAAAACAACCACTATTAAAACAATAATACCAACAACAGATGACTTGAGTGGATTGAGGCTCGAGTCGTTTAAGTAAGATCTCGAGTTCGAGCTTTTTGTATGTAAAAAACTACCTTATGAGATGCGTCCTTCATTGTCCACGCAGACCATCAAGGGATTAAGTTTTGGGTCCAATGACGTCTAGGAATACTTGGTTATTCAAAAAAAAAAAAAACAATAATGATCGAAATGGGCTAATTATACCGAATTTAGAGTAGCACCTTTTAATTAAGATGCACAACAAAAATGACAAGCAATTAAGCGAATGTGCTTTATCAATTATCAACATCCAACAACCCCCAATTCCTTTTCTTTTTCCCCCAAAAGAATACTACTACCACCATATATTATCGCATCTAAAAAAAAAAACAAGAAAAGAAAAAAAAAACGTTAAAAGGATAATAATGGCCCTAATCAATGATCACGTGTGAATTTGTCCATAAAAACATTGCGCACCAAATCCCTTTTCTTCTTTTGCAATTTCAGCGGTTTCCTTTTGCCTACCTTTTCTGCTAATGTACAATACATGCCCGCATGCACAACACTAAAAATCATTATGTCGAAAAAAATGATGTTGCCCTAAACTAGCCCTTCGGTGAAATGTTGGCTGATGTTGTTAACCAAACCGTCCCAAGGGTCATTAAATTAATTTGTTCTCGGACCCACATGTACCCTTAATTACGTACTTCAACTAGTAATTTGTTAACAAACTCATAATCACGTTATTTGTATGGTATGGTTATTGGTAGGGGTGCTATCGAGTCGAGTCGAGCTCGAGTATCATAGTACTTGAGCTTGAGCTTGACAACATATATTCGAGTTCGAGTATCATCAAGTCGAGTTCGAGCTTGAGTATCATCGAGTTCGAGTTTAAGTTCGAGTAGTTGGCGTGTTCTTTTTTTGCTAAGCTCGAGCTTGAATTTGTAGCTTAAGTATGAATTTATTTTATTTTTCTTAACATTTGATTTTGAATTTTTAACCATAGCCTAAAAGACACAATTTAATTTGATATTTGAATATTGTGTTGATTATTGTACAACTAAAGATAGAACTAAAATTCTTTAAAAATATTTTTTAATTTTTTAGAATGACTATTTTTCGTTGTTTAGATATTTTAAATAAGTGATATATTTTTTCTAATAGAAAATAGAGTGAAGTGTGAGGGAAAGTATGAAACGAAGATTACTTAAAATGTGTGTTAATGGTATTAAAAACTTGGTGTGTGGAATATTTTCCAACACAACCCGCAGTGTACGGTCCAAGTAATAAACCGGTGAAACCGGGTTGAATCCACAGGGAACAGGGAATTGTCAATAATTTATCAAATTTCAGTAGTGGATAAAATTAAAGTGCATGAATTGTTTGTTTATCTAAGATCCTAATAATGCAATTAATTAAAATAAACTAATAAAAATTTCAATCACCCAAACAAAGAGAAAGAGAGATTTAATATGCTAGAAGATGAATGGGGATCCCTAGATCTTTCAATTGTTGACAAACTTTGCAATTGCATATAAAAATCCAATTTTTAATTAATTATTATGCCTACTTAGAATTATCACAATTTAGAAACCTCTCGGTTTTAATGACATGCAATTCCTCCGGCTAGTGATTATCCTAAGTTCGGTTCTAATAATTTTGGCTCTTTTTCAAGTTACCAATTATTAGAATTAATTTGTTCAATTATTTTTGTTTAAGTATTTTTCAACCACTTAAACAATATAAAGCCCTAGTTCAGATCTCCTCTCGGTCTCACCAAACACCCATAAGAATTGAACAAATTAACATATAATTAACGAAATTCATAAATCAAAAGCAAACATCAACAATGTCAAAATCTAGGTTTCCCCAAACGATGGGATTAGCCTAGCATAATGTCACAAAAACGCAAAATAATAATAAAAGAAAACATAGTCTGTGATAGTAATGGTGAAGAAAGTCCGGTGTAGATCTCCACTGGATCGCCTTCAACTTGTTCTTCTCGTCTCCCAGATGAATGATGAAAAGATTTGAATTTTTCTGAGATTAAATTTCAGATTCGCGGAACCCTCAACTGGCTTGGAGACGTTTTATTTATAGACTGGATAGCAGAAGATATGAATCAGTCAGGAGATACACGAAATCACCCGAAATCAGCCCAAGATTTGGGCCAACTCCGCAACCCGCGCGGTCCTGGCGCGGTGCTTCCCAGACCGCGCGCCTAGCGCGCGGCGGTCCTCCGTCGTGCGCTCGGTTGCGCGGTCGATTCGCCGTGCGATCCTTCTTCCGTCTTCTGTTTTCCGAGTTTTTGAGCTCCAATTGACTTCTTTTTGGTCCTTTTTCCTTTAGTTTGCTAAAAACACCTAAAATCATGCAATCTCACCACAAAATTCATTAAAATGCATAAAGTCAAGAATGAGATCACAATTAATCATTTTATCACAAAATCATTGTTTTTAGCAATTAATTCCACATGTTCCCATAAATTAAACCTTTAACTTATCACTTAATCACAAGGAAATACTGCACTCTGTGCAAGATATCAACATCCTCACACTAAGTCTTGTTCGTCCCCGAATAAGGTAAAACTAAGACCTAGCAATGTCCAACACACATAATAGCCACCAAAATGTCTAAAAGTCGAACTCCAACCAATCACAAACTCAAGCAGATGTCAAAACCAAATTCTCATTTGTCCCCTCAATACCAACACTCCCACTTAGCTCAACCCTCACCAAGATCACACAAGGAAATATATGTGTATGAAGTGCTCTCATATATGATCAGGGTAAAAAAAATCACTCAATACCAAGGCAATGCAAGTATCAGTATAAATTTGTAACACAATCACATAATCACCAACTTAGGATTTCTCATAAGGAATCAATAGGTCTTAAAAAATGGTTGTAACGGGGCTAGGGTCATGAGGTAGGAAAATATGGATAAAGTAGGCTAATAAAAGTGGAACAAGTTCTTCAACTGCCAATACTCCTCCAAAATAATCCCACATACCCAAATATGACAATTATGATGCCCCATAACATCGCATCAAGAGCTCAACTCAATCCATAAAAATGTAGTAGTATGTGCCCAACATAAATTGCTATTGTATTTTTATTTTTTTTTCTCTTCTTTTTTTTTTCAATTTTTTTTTGGTGGATTTGCATAACTCTACAGTTTTATTTAGAGGAATCCCAATATCCAAATAATGCAGACGGAACTTCAACTCTTGTTGTTCTTGACTTAGAGTGTAAACTCTTTGTCAGCGGAACAACTGTGTAAGCTATATAAATCCACTTTTCTTCTTTTTTTTTTCTTTTTTTTTTCTTTTTTTTTTCAACAATAGCAAAATGTAGGCACTATACTCTTCTCAAGAAAATTCCTTTCTATTCTTCCATCTCTTTTCCAAGAATTTTTCTTCTAAGGCTTCCCCAAAAATTACCACATGCCAAATGTACCACTAAAAAAATTCACTTGTTCCACGGGTTTAAATTCTGAAGGCTTATAAAAATGCGTGGCTAGCGAGAAAAATATAGTGGGTTATCAAAGAAACAGGCTAATAGGCTCAGAGGGGCTTCCCTAGAGATAAATATGTGAAAGGTAGGAAGTGTTTAGGCCATGAGCTTCTAGGTGCCTATATCATATTCCTCATCAAAATCCCAGTAGTAATCACATGCATTATAATTACAAATAAATAATTCCACAAGCATGCCCGGATCACACAATCAAGAAAAAGTAAGGCCAAAATTCTCACCCAAGGGCTTTTTGGTTGAACCTAATGGTTATGTAGCATGAGGGGACTCATTTAAACTTAATTAATCCATCTACTCTCATAAGTTTTCAGTCAAGTTCAACTCCTAGACAAAAATACAACTACTAGTGGTGACGTGCAGTGAGCAATGTATCATGAACTTGGGGTATTCCCCCATCCTCACACTAAAGATTGGCATTGTCCTCAATGACTAAGCAAATACCCAAGGCACACATATCAATCAGAGAATCCATCATAGTGATACTACATGACACTAATAAAAATCAACATAACATGCATAGGGTCATAAGATAAGAGATCCAGAATAGAACATAATACAACCCCAAATAAAAGCATACTGAAGAAACTACGCCTAAAAATTCCTCCTACAAATCAATTTCACATCCTAAACATAGACTCCAAATAAAAATAAAAATAAAAATAAACTAAAAAATTAAAAAGAAAGAAAGAAAAACCGTAGTATCACTGATCCGGTGGTGGAAAATGCGGTGGAAAATGGCCACGCATGTACTCGTCCATACCGCGCATGTAGGCATGCATCTCGTCCATGCGGGTGTCCAGTCGAGTGAAGCGAGCGTCCATGTCAACTCGCATCCCCTGCATCATCTCCATCATGGCGGCCATATCCGGTCCCGGCGGAGGCATCGGTGGAGGAATCGGTGGATCAACTGCAGGAGGAGGTGGTGGTGGTCGTGGAATCTCAATGATCAGTCCACCATCCTCTGGCTCCGGCCGAAGTATCGCCGGAGGTGCGCCACGTCGCAATGCAGTCCGCCTCGGAGCGTATCCCTCTACCTGATAGTGAGAGCCGGCCTCCAATAAATAAGGATCCCCAGAAGCATTAATCCCACTGGCTAAACAGATGTCCCGAATGAGATGCACATGGGTGATCTGGCGGGACTGTCGACCCCGAGAGAGCTCTCGCAAGTTGGCCTCCACAAAGGCCCCCAAATTCACTCTACCGCCTCGGGCGATAAAGTGAATGATGTCATAAATCCAAGGCACCAGTACGTGCGACCTAGTAATAGGATGGACGCGTCCTAGCCACAAATGTGCTAGAACTCGCCATACCGAATCCATGGTCCGCAGGCGCAACTCATGCTGGTTCTCCAACTCCGGTGCTCGGTCAGTACATAGAGCTCCATAATCAGGGACTGGTCCTCTCTGCTCATATGGAAACTCGGTCACCCCCTCATTAGGCATGCCATAATGGGCATTAATTGCCCTAGCACTAAAATCAACCATGCGACCGCGCACTCGAACTCGGGATAAGTCCGTGTCCTCGCCCACACCTCCGATGTTAGCTATGACCTCCATGGCGAGATATCCTGAAGCCCGACCCGAAGGACTAACTGCAAACCGAGTCCATCCCAAGTGGTCTAGCAAGAGCCTCGCTCCATCGTCATTAAGGTGTGCCTGAAGGAAGCCTCTCTCTGGAATATACGCCCTGTTGACTCTCAACTCATCATAATAGAAATCCTGGGACGATGCAGAAGCAAATCTCCGTCTAACCCACTCGTCTGGCCTGTCCTCCTCGGGAAGATTGGGAAGCCTAGAGACAGGAGGTGCCTCTTCCTCAGAGTCAGACTCCACCTCCGGAGGTATCACAGCCGCTGGGGCACTAGGACCGGCCTCGTGATCATGCGTGGCTCGCCTCTTGCGCCCAGGCGGGCACATGAGAGATGCTAAGACGAGTATCATAGATAGAATCATCCTGCAAAATACCCAATATCAAATAAAGAACGACAATCCTCACACTAGGTATAAAGCAAGGTAAAATAAACAGAAAGTCACCAATTCCTAGGCTTCTAAGACATATAATCTAATAAACTCAAGCCTAATCATTCATCAAGACAAAATCAAGGCAATCCAAAGCAAAAATCTCATGAAAACAATTATGGAACTCATTGTGGCATTTCATCGAACATGTTGTGTGCACTTTTAGGCCTAATTTCAAATTCAATTGTAAACTCATGAATAATTGCCCAAAAATTGAAACAATCACTCAATCATCAATAAATAAACACAATGTAGCATCAATCAACAATATTCTACTCGAATCAAAGCCTACATTGTCAATTAAATTCGAAATTTTCATGTTCTTGACAAATTCCAAAAAATCCAACATTTAATCTCCAAAAACATGCAAACAAGATGCACCAACATGTTTAAAATCCTCAAACTAACATTCCAATACCACAATTATAACACTAATCGCACACAAATAGGTATAGAAAGCAAAATCCCCAAATTCTAGCATAAACCCTAATTTAACTTGTTCTTCACAAAATCAACACCTCCAAAGCATGAAACTTGAAATTAAAGGAAGATTGAAGTAGAAACATACCTTGGTTGATGAAATTGCAAAGATTTGAAGTAAGTTTGGGCAAGAGATTACCGAATTCGGGGAGGAAAGGGGATGAACTCGCGAAAGAGGAAAAAAAGAAAATGAGGGCGCGTATGCCCTGCCCTGCCCGCGGTCGGGTATATGCTCCTGCGTGAGCCGCGCGGTCGGCGGGCGGTCCTGCCCAGACCGCGCCGTTACCGCGCGGCGTCTTTTTTTTTTTTTTTTTTTTTTTAAAAAAAAAATCCGAAAATAAAAATAAAATTACCCCCTTAAATCTATGGTGTGCGAAATTTGTGTTCCATTCTTGCCTTCCAATTCAATGCTACACCGCTTTCTGTCAAGAAAATTCACCAATTAAATCCAAAATAAGAAAAATTAAAATTAAAGTACTAAGAACTAAAACTAAATAAAAATTGAAAAACACTCGGGTTGCCTCCCGAAAGCGCTGTATTTAACGTCGACAGCCAGACATCCTTTGTAGCTCTCTATTCAAGTCTCCAGGACTCAATGGACCGACATGCTAATTCCACATATGGCTTTAAACGATGTCCATTCACAGTGAACTTTGTACTTCCATCATCCAACTCAACTGCACCAGAAGGAAAAATTTTAGAAATAATAAAAGGGCCAGACCACTTAGAACGCAACTTCCCTGGGAACAATCGCAGTCGAGAATTAAATAAAAGAACTTTTTCCCCTTCACGAAATTGCTTAGCCCTCAATCGCCTGTCATGAACCATCTTGGTCCTATCCTTGTAAGAATTTGATGTCTCATAGGCCACAGCTCTCCAATACTCCAACTCTAGCAATTGTTCTCTTCTCTTTTCTCCTGCAGCTGCTAAATCAAAATTGACTAGCCGAGTAGCCCAAAAGGCTTTGTGCTCGACCTCCACAGGTAAGTGACAACTTTTACCAAAAATTAATTGAAAAGGAGACATACCCAAAGGAGTTTTGTAGGCAGTGCGATATGCCCAAAGTGCATCATCCAACTTGTTTGCCCAATCTTTCCTTGTATGTTTGACAGTAGTCTCCAAAACATGTTTAAGCTCTCGGTTGCTCACTTCCACTTGTCCACAAGTTTGGGGATGATATGGTGTAGCAATTTTGTGTTTCACCCCATACTTGACTAGGACCGCCTCCAGCCACTTATTCTTGAAGTGTGTACCACCATCACTGATAATAGCACGAGGCACTCCAAATCTGGTGAAAATATGCTTCTTGAGAAAAGCAATCACCCTCTTCGAATCATTGGTTGGCATGGCTAAGGCCTCCACCCACTTGGACACATAGTCCACTGCAACTAGAATGTACTGATTTCCATAGGAAGATGGAAAGGGACCCATGAAATCGATACCCCAAACATCAAAAATTTCAACTTCTTGAATATTCGTTAGGGGCATCTCATCCCTAGGTCCAATTCCACCGAGCCTTTGACATTTGTCACATGCCTGCACAAAAATACGAGCATCTTTGTATATGTTAGGCCAATAGAAACCAGATTGTAATACCTTAAATGCAGTGCGATTAGCTCCATGGTGTCCTCCAACTGGTGAAGAATGGCACTGTGCTAGGATGTCTAAAATTTCATTTTCATGAACACACTTCTTAAGCACTTGGTCCGAACACAACCTAAATAACTCTCCATCATCATAGTGATACATGTGGACATCCCTCATGAATTTCTTCACTTGATGTGGTGGGAGATGAGTAGGAACATACCCTGCAACCAAATAATTAACAACATCAGCATACCAAGGGTCCGGAGTATGAATAGAAAAAAGATGCTCATCAGGGAAAGAATCAGGAATCTCCCAATCATGTTCCTCCTTCTCAGGCTTGATTCTGGATAAATGGTCAGCTACTAGATTCTCAGTCCCTTTTCTGTCAATAATCTCATAATCAAACTCTTGCAGAAGACAAGTCCATCTAATAAATCTAGCCTTTGCATTCTCCTTCTTTGCAGTCAGACACTTGATAGCAGAATGATCAGTGTGGACAAATGTCTTAGACCCTACCAAGTAAGATCTAAATTTCTCGAATCCAAATACCACAGCTAAAAATTCCTTCTCAGTAGTAGAATAATTCCTTTGTGCTCCATTAAGTGCCTTTGATGCATAATAAATCACATGCATCTTCCTATCCTTCCCCTGGCCCAGAACAGCTCCAACTGCATAGTCACTGGCATCACACATCATATCAAATGGCAACGTCCAATCAGGAGCCTGAATGATAGGGGCTGTTGTCAGTCTCTTCTTCAATGTCTCAAAGGCTGCCATACATTTATCATCAAAGATAAATGGGATATCCTTACAAGTCAAATCAGAAAGAGGCCTGGCAACATCTGCAAACTTTTCTACAAACCTCCTGTAAAACCCTGCATGTCCCAAGAAGGCTCTCACTCCTCTAACATCAACTGGAGGTGGTAACTTCTCAATCAAACTAATCTTAGCCCGGTCTACTTCAATCCCTTCCCCTGAGATCCTATGTCCCAAAACTATCCCCTCACGGACCATAAAGTGACACTTTTCCCAGTTTAGGACTAAACTAGACTCCTCACACCTAGCCAAGACCAACTCTAAATTATGCAGACATCCTTCAAATGACTTCCCAAAGACTGAAAAATCGTCCATGAAAATCTCAATCGCCTGCTCCAATAAATCTGAGAAGATGGCCATCATACATCTCTGAAAGGTAGCCGGGGCATTGCACAAGCCAAATGGCATTCTGCGATATGCATAAGTGCCATATGGACAAGTGAATGTCGTCTTATCCTGGTCCTCTGGAGCGATAGGTATTTGGTTATACCCCGAATACCCATCCAGAAAGCAGTAGAAATCATGGCCGGCTATCCTCTCCAACATCTGATCCACAAAAGGTAATGGGAAGTGGTCCTTCCTAGTGGCAGAATTTAATCTCCTATAGTCAATACACACTCTCCACCCCGTAACTGGCCTAGATGCTACTAACTCCCCATCCTCAGTCTCTGTCACTGTGATACCCCCTTTCTTAGGTACTACATGGATAGGGCTCACCCACTCACTGTCTGAGATAGCATAAATCATTCCTGCATCCAATAGTTTTACTATCTCAGCTCTGACTACCTCCTGCATGTGTGGATTCAACCGTCTCTGCGGTTGTCTGACTGGTTGCATGTCCGTCTCGAGTCTAATCTTGTGCATGCAAACACTAGGACTAATTCCCTTAATGTCTGCAATGGTCCATCCAATAGCCCGGATATGTCTCTTCAGCACCTCAGTCAATGCACATTCCTGTTCACTTGAAAGCCCTGCAGAAATAATAACAGGAAGTGTGTCATTCAATCCCAAAAATAAGTATTTAAGATGACTTGGTAGTTCCTTCAATTTAAGCTCAGGTGGAGATTGAATTGATGGCAATAAAGGTGTAAGGACAGGTAAGGAAGGAGCCAAAAGAGGAGAAGAAGACTCCCTGTCAGAAACCGAGCACGCGGACTCAGAACAGAGTCTCTGCTCTGTCTGCGCGCTCGGCGCGCGGTCTGCGCCCAGACCGCGCGGGTACCGCGCCGTTTCGGAAACGGCCGCGGTGGCTCCGCGGTCGAGTTTCGCCTCGCGCCACGTGCGCGCGGCTTCGTCATTTCGCGCGCTGACCTCGCGTTCTGGCTCCGTTTCGCGTGCAGAAAGCTGTTTTGAGCTGTTTTGTACTCGAATTTGCCCCTTGGGGTGCAATTTTGACACCCTATGCACCAATTCAGCTGTTTTCACTTCCTCTTCCTGTTCCTGCAACCAATTCTCACATTCCTCCCAAAAATCGTCATCAAATTCACTATCACAATCATCATAAATACAATCAATTAAATTAATTTCAGATGCATGAGAAGATTGTTTAACCATATTGTTCACATTAAATGTCACTGTTTCTTCTCCAATTCTGAGGGTTACCACTCCATTTTTATAATCAATTAAGGCATGACAAGTAGCTAAAAATGGACTTCCTAAAATCAATGGTACCTCTCTTTTCTCATCCATGTCAAGTACTACAAAATCAACAGGCAAAATAAATTTATCAACCTTTACCAACACATCCTCCAAAATACCCAACGGTGCTTTTTGAGAAAGGTCTGCCAGTTGCAAAATCATCCTTGTTGGTTTCACTTCTCCAAGTCCCAACTTCTTGTACAATGACATGGGCATCAAATTGATGCTAGCTCCCGAATCACACAGGGCATCCTTGCACTCTTCTCCTCCAATGGTGCAATGGATGGTGAACCTCCCTGGATCTTTCATCTTCCTTGGTAATGGCTTCTCCAACAAAGCATTGCACTCCCCTGAAATAGAAACCAACCCACTATCAAGTTTACGCTTTCGAGACACAATATCCTTAAGAAATTTTGCATACTTAGGCATATTCATTAAAGCATCAATAAAAGGAATATTAATTTCTAATTTGCTAAAAATTTCGCAAAACTTCCTGAAACTTTTATCATCAGCAGACGATTGTGCACGTCGTGGAAAAGGCAACTTGGGAAGTTGAGTTTCCACCACCGCTTTCTTCTTCTCAGGCTCCTTGTCTGCATGGTTTTTCTGTGTCTCCTCAGGCTCCTCCTCATCAATCTGCAGATGTCTAGGCACTGGGTCCTTAGTAGTAAGTCCAGATCTCGTCGTGATGGCTTGGCACCTCTCTCTTGGATTTAATTCAGTGTTGCTAGGCAGTGCACCCTGAGCTCTCTGTGCTAATTGTGCAGCCAAGTTTCCTACTTGCTGTTCCAAATTCCTTTGCCCAGCTTTAATATTGGCCAACTCAGCATCATTCCTAGCCATGTAGTCCTCAGTGCGGGCTACAAAAGTCTTGATCTCCTTGGATGTCTGAGTTTGGCTATCCAAAATTTGTTGAAGAAGTCCCAAAGTCGGATCAGAAGCAGGATTGGGGACTGGCTTGGGTTGCTGCTGCTGTGGGTAGAAATGCCTATTCTGCTGAAAGAATCCTGGCGGTCCCTGCTGAAATGGTGGGTTGTTTGTATGTGGGTTTATGGGTCTCCTTTGGTTCTGCACATACTGAACATCCTGCACTTCTTCATATCCTTGATTTTCAGAAGCTGTTGCAGTCGGGCATGTGTAGGACTGATGAGGTCCACCACAATACTGACATGTAACAGTCTGAACCGCTTGAACTGGTTGTACAGGCTTCCCAGGAACTGGAACAACTACCTTATTCAGGGCTATCTCCATGCATCCTAGTCTGTCTACTACCATAGCTAGCTCGTCCTTAACCTCCTTCAATGCTCCAATCTCTCCTAACTTTGTAGGGACATTCCTCTCACCATTCCCCCACAACTCCTCATCTTCAGCTAAGGCATCCAAAATCCTCCTACATTCCTCTGCAGTCCTATCCATAAAGGTTCCCCCTGATGTCCCATTAAGCCACTGCCTATCTCCAGGAGTTAGACCCTGATAAAATGCATAAAGAATCTCTGCCTCAGACAAACCATGTTGGGGACACGCCCTAATGTTCGCCCTCATCCGCTCCCATGCATCTATCACTGTCTCATGTCCTTTCTGCTTGAATGTCTTAATTTGATCCCTAAGCTTAATGATCATCGAGGGTGGGAAGAACTTAGTCATAAATCTCTGCAGCATCTCATCCCAAGTACGAATGGACCCTGCAGGAATTGACTGAAACCATGCTTCAGCCCTATCCCTTAATGAAAAGGGAAACAGCTGCATCATGAGTTCCTCTTGTGTCATTCCTGCAATGTGCACTGTACTACAAAGGTTCCTAAAATGGTATAGGTGGATATTGGGGTTCTCACTTGCACTACCCCCAAACTGCTCCTGCCGAACCATGGTAATGAAGGAAGGGTTTATGGCGAAAGGTATGTTTGGCCTAGGTCTCACCATTGGATCATTTATAACTTGCCCAGCTGGTTGCATCTGCTGCCTGAGAGTCAAAGGTGCTGGTCGGGGAGCATTCTCACCAACACCTTCCTGCAGATTGGGTATATCCGCTCCCCCGGGTTCCTGTCGCTCACGCTCATTATCACCCCCGTTCATGGTGAACACTAATTTTCTCCTTGCCCTAATTCTACGTTCAGTCCTAGCAATTTCTGGATCAAACTCGAATTCTGGCGGAGCTCTTCTGGGCATAAACTAGAGCCTGAAACAACAGAAAATCAAGGAGTGAATAAAAATAAAAATAAAATAAAATAAAAAAAATAAAAATAAAGAAGAAATAAGGAAGAACCCACAAAAATTCAATAAACTATAACAAAAACCACCGTTCCCCGGCAACGGCGCCAAAAACTTGGTGTGTGGAATATTTTCCAACACAACCCGCAGTGTACGGTCCAAGTAATAAACCGGTGAAACCGGGTCGAATCCACAGGGAACAGGGAATTGTCAATAATTTATCAAATTTCAGTAGTGAATAAAATTAAAGTGCATGAATTGTTTGTTTATCTAAGATCCTAATAATGCAATTAATTAAAATAAACTAATAAAAATTTCAATCACCCAAACAAAGAGAAAGAGAGATTTAATATGCTAGAAGATGAATGGGGATCCCTAGATCTTTCAATTGTTGACAAACTTTGCAATTGCATATAAAAATCCAATTTTTAATTAATTATTATACCTACTTAGAATTATCACAATTTAGAAACCTCTCGGTTTTAATGACATGCAATTCCTCCGGCTAGTGATTATCCTAAGTTCGGTTCTAATAATTTTGGCTCTTTTTCAAGTTACCAATTATTAGAATTAATTTGTTCAATTATTTTTGTTTAAGTATTTTTCAACCACTTAAACAATATAAAGCCCTAGTTCAGATCTCCTCTCGGTCTCACCAAACACCCATAAGAATTGAACAAATTAACATATAATTAACGAAATTCATAAATCAAAAGCAAACATCAACAATGTCAAAATCTAGGTTTCCCCAAACGATGGGATTAGCCTAGCATAATGTCACAAAAACGCAAAATAATAATAAAAGAAAACATAGTCTGTGATAGTAATGGTGAAGAAAGTCCGGTGTAGATCTCCACTGGATCGCCTTCAACTTGTTCTTCTCGTCTCCCAGATGAATGATGAAAAGATATGAATTTTTCTGAGATTAAATTTCAGATTCGCGGAACCCTCAACTGGCTTGGAGACGTTTTATTTATAGACTGGATAGCAGAAGATATGAATCAGTCAGGAGATACACGAAATCACCCGAAATCAGCCCAAGATTTGGGCCAACTCCGCAACCCGCGCGGTCCTGGCGCGGTGCTTCCCAGACCGCGCGCCTAGCGCGCGGCGGTCCTCCGTCGTGCGCTCGGTTGCGCGGTCGATTCGCCGTGCGATCCTTCTTCCGTCTTCTGTTTTCCGAGTTTTTGAGCTCCAATTGACTTCTTTTTGGTCCTTTTTCCTTTAGTTTGCTAAAAACACCTAAAATCATGCAATCTCACCACAAAATTCATTAAAATGCATAATGTCAAGAATGAGATCACAATTAATCATTTTATCACAAAATCATTGTTTTTAGCAATTAATTCCACATGTTCCCATAAATTAAACCTTTAACTTATCACTTAATCACAAGGAAATACCGCACTCTGTGCAAGATATCAGAGCTCAAATATTCGAGTCGAGCTTGACTTGATGTGAGCTCGAGCTCGAGTTCGAGCAGGAGTCGAGTAGCGATAGTCGAGTACGAGTCGAGTTTTTTCGAGCCGAGTCCCGAGTCGAGTACGAATAGCACTACTCGTTAATCACCCTAGTTATTGGTTTGTTGAGTCTCTTTTTGTTTTGTTTTTTCTTTTTTCTTTTTTTTTTGTTTTTGTTTTTTGGATCGCTTTTGATTAAATCAGCTTCTAGAACTGGAGAAGTTTCATATGTAAAAGCATCGCCACAACAATAAAGTGTTTGCTTCACATACAAAGGTGAAAAAATAGCGAGTCGCCTTTTATCTTACCACCGATGATTTATTGATAAAGTACTGCCAAAAAAGAAGTCATAGCTAGCATTATTCTCTGTACAACATTTTACGTGTGAGTGGGCCAAGTTAATAATTACACAAGAGAAATTTATGTTACTCAAATGTCTGTTTCCTCGATTCGCAATTAAACCTTTAGATTTTTGTCATATTTGGATGTGCAAGTGAACCAACACGTTTTGAAGTAGTAATTGAATTTTTTGTCAAATAATAATGATCATTGCATATATTTATAAATTAAATAATGAAATTTGAAGATGTGTGCGTATATATGTATTGATGAGAAATGATGAGCAAATCGAGCTTTTTAGTGTATTGATATGCGAATGGAGAATATTCGGCTCCGTCTTTTATAACTTGAAACATGTAAATAGTTAAATATATTTGATTCAATTTTTTAAGATACTAGTACTCACTCCATTTTATTTTAATTGCCCCATTTGATTTTTGTTCACTATTCATGCACACACTTTGATTTAATATTTTATCATAGTATACAAGTTAAAATATAGCCAAGTGGGATCTTGTTAGATTCGTCTCGTCGTGTAGTTTTTAAATATAGTATCAAATTTTTAGAATTTTTATGTGTACCGAACTTGAGTTATTAATGATTTAAAATGTGCATTGTTGGTCCGTAACAAATAAAAAACGGAGAAAGTATAAGATAAAACATAGTCAAGAGAGATCTTGTTAGATTCGTCTAATCACATAGTTTTAGAATATTAAATTTTTGCAATATTTCTTTTTACACAATTTAAGTATTAAAAATATGCATTGTTGAATTGCGTAAAAAAAACAAAAATATTCTAATTTTTCAAGAATGGAGTACGTAAAACTCCATATGAGAAGCAAACCGCCGCTCGTGCATCATTGCGGCAGAAAATCACAATGATGAGTTAGGACAAGAATCTTTCCAAGGAATTCTAGGGCAATGAATTTTAATTCCTAGTTATGGTGTTGGTGCATCAAAAATAGGGGACAGCGAAATGACGGCTTGTCGTCCCAGTTGCTCGTGTGAACAATATTTTGAGCCATCATTCCAAACCTCCTCTATTTCTAAAGTTCACCACATTGTGAATCATTGTGAATATTGCACTGTAATGAAAATGGACCTAAACTACCCAGAACCACATTTTCCATGTTATTGCATGAATTCTGGGATTGTTCCCACTTTTAGGAAAGAACAAAAGTACAGACACCTCAAGAAAACGAGAATTGAAATTAGTATCTTATTATTACCTCGAGCATTCTCAATTTACTAGGACACGGTTTAAGGGGTTTTCAGGACAGCCATTCCCACCATGATGATCCATCTGGGTCAAACCACTCCGTCGATCACCTTGAATGGATATAAATTTAGTTATAATATGCGGTTAGACTTGTTTTATAAGGCCCCCATTATTGATCAACGGGTACACTATACTGTGCTAGCTAACATCAGCTAATTACCGAATAATAATTTAGGTTAACTAGCACCAAGTAGATAAGACACCAGCTACATGGCACATATAGTTCCTAATTATGCAATGTTTAGCCATTAAGTTGGGTGTCACTTTGGCATAATCTTCCGTCGCAAATCAAAGAGTGCTCCGGCCATCACAAATATCCTATTTCAATTATTTTGACATTTTCTTGTCATGTGTATTGTAAGCCTAAAGCTTCACCATCTACCAAATTTGATCGCCTCATGCACCAAAAAAAAAAAAGATATGTGGCTATGAAAGATGATGGATTAAGTGGAACAGAATTGACTGGGTGGTAGAGTGATCGAAACGCTTTTTTCCGCCTTGAGACAAAAAAATTTTGTAGTGTGGGTTGATAAGATACTTTATTGTTTGTGTGGCTCTCGAGCCCTCATTGCTTCAAAAATTGTGTGTAATAATTTTCATGTGGTAATCGTTCGTTATTAAAATATTAAATGCCAATACTTAATAGTATAACATAATTTGACTCTATAAATATATATATATTGCGAACACATAATCTATCAATAGATAGTGGGTGTGTTTGGTTGTAAGTAGATTTATGAGCATATAGCGGATTGAAATAGCATATCCTCTCACAATTCTCTCTCCGAATCTGCTATCTGCTAGTGAATCCGCTGACTCTCAAACATCCCCAGTGTAACATATTTTAGCAGGATGCAAACTTCAACATCAAGTCTAAAGTATTGATCTGCGCCAATAGTACATATTTGACGATAATATGTTTATAAATCAACAGTATAATGTATTTAGGTGAATTTAGGGATGACATACATAATTCGATATTCAACAATGACTACTACTACTACTACTACTAGGGATGACATACATAATTCGATATTCAACAATGACTACTACTA
The DNA here is from genome assembly GCA_030278955.1 of Hygrophila difformis. Lineage (NCBI taxonomy): Eukaryota > Viridiplantae > Streptophyta > Magnoliopsida > Lamiales > Acanthaceae > Hygrophila > Hygrophila difformis. Next base: position 1,868,448 of record JAOANR010000010.1, read on the forward strand.
CTACTACTACTACTACTACTACTAAACATTACATGTTGATATGCCGCCCAATAATTCAAAAAGGTAGTCGCGGCCAAAATGCTATCCATTCCTCCATCCATATCTTATTACAAGTTACAACCACTTGAGACCATCCGAAAAAGATACTACTCCCTCCATTTTTTTTTAGCTACTATTGACTAATGAGTACTGTTCACTTATATACTTTGACTTAAAATTTTCTCATGGTTATACAAGTTAAAATATAGCCAAGTGTGATCTTGTTAGATTCGTCTCGTCTTGTAGATTTTAAATATCGAACTTTTAGAATTTTTACATGTACCGAATTTGAATTATTAATGGTTTAAAATGTGCATTGGACTGCGTGCTGTGGGTCTGTACGTATCTTTAAAAAACGGAGTAAGTACTAAAATAATTGAAGATAAGTAGGTACCACCACTAAAGCAAGGAAGTACAACATGATGCAACAACCTCTCCTAGCTAGCTAGTCCTACACAACCTACGTACCTAATTACCCTTATTTAACCCTTCAGGATATACATCATCATCGTCTCCAAAACCCCCCCCCCCCAAAACAAACTTCACACGTCGGAGTTTGTAATGACCTCATGCTGATCAGATGTAATAAAAATTCTTTGGCCAGGAGATAATATCCTCCTCGGATCGAACTTGTTCTTCCTTTCCACAAAAGTTTTCCATTTGGGACCATAATGCTTCATCCAGTCCTGCTCCGATTTATAGTGTGGAAGATACTGCTTTATCTTGATGCCCCACTTTTCACAGAATCCCACTATCGCATTGTTTACTTTGTCAAAATATTCCCAGTCATGGGCCCCACTCGTGTGAAGCAAACCCAGTGTGTAAAATATGTCCTCATCTGGTGTGACAGCAGACATTCGATCATCCCATCTGCAAGAAATCCAATAAAAAATGTTAGTAGATTATTACTACATGTGTGTTTGCAAGAAATTACAGTGGCTGTAAATATAAATAAAATTAAAGAAAAAGAAACAGTCGCAGTAGCAGTAGCAGCAGCAGTACTTTTTTCTGATGAATGGGTAGAAAAGGATGGGCCCCGAAATGGCCTTGTTTTGTCTGCCGATTATGTCGACAAAAACACCAGCATTGAAATCCTGGATCCTGGATTTTGGTATGAAAATATTCAGCCATGGATGGGCTTCTGCTGAACCTCCTTCATCATCATCCTCTCTGATTTCAACTCTTCCAAGAAAATCAGTCAGGGTCACATCTTTCTCGAAAATGAAGCCCGGGACGACTTTTAAATCCCTCAATAGATATTCCACTTCCTGCAATGTCATACAGACCGAGAGTCAATTCAAGAACACTGAACATATATATATATATATACATACATGTAAGAAAGCTAGGTATTATGGGCTTGATATACTTATGTATGTATGTACATACATTGTCGATGGTTTCAGCAGCAGTGAAATGGTCGTAGTATTTGACAACTTCAATGGAGTAAAGGATCCCATTATTGCTTTCCAATAAAGATGTGATTTTTGGGTAATGGGAAGGGGAATAGAAGGAATTTGATCTCCAATTGTTGGGTGGGCTGTGGTGGGTGATCAGGGAGCCCTCTAAGTAATCTGGGGTTTTTGACATGAGGAGTTCTTGATCACCGGTGAATTGTGAGAAATCGGTGTACATCAACCTCACCCATTTGGCCTGCAATTTCCCAATTAGACAAACATTAGGCACTGTCTGAATTAATTAATTTAGGGATAAGAAAATTGCTTGATTAATTAATTAGTTAGTTAATTACTCTGGTGGGTGCTTTTTGGAGGGGGATTCTTGCCCTGGTAATAATGCCAAACTGACCGAGCCCACCCAGAACTGCAAAAAAGAGTTCTGAATTCATGTGCGGGGAGCAAGTGACGAAATCCCCTTTGCCTGTTTCGAAGAATTGTGGGTCAGAAACTCAGAAAGTGCCATGTAGTAGTATAAAAGTAATGGTGATAATATAATTGGCTAATTGCATTTCATTGGAATTTCAAGATTCTATCACACTCACATGCAATGATACATCATCAGACTGCTCTAACAGTGGTTGATTGAGGGACCTATATTGTGGTTTCTATTGTGTGTGTGTATGTAGGCAAACACGTGCATCATTATGCTTACTAGATTCCATTTGGAAAATCTTCCCTATGAGATCTCCCAACTGTCAAAATATGGTCTCTATCTTGATAATATGTATACGTACACATATATATATACATTAAAAATGAAATCTTTGAACAAAATGTGTAGGCCAGGGAGGTTATATGACTGATGATGAAGATAATATAGTTTTTCAAAACCGACAACATATTCTTCTTACATGTTGTATCCTAGTTCAGTACGCGATACCTATTTTTTCTCAAAAGACTTCTGTTCGATCCGGACATGTGAGATGTTTGAAAAAAGAAAAATAAAAAAATTTGAAAATACCCAAATCAATAAAAAAAAAAAAAAAATTGAGAATTTAGAAAAATGTACCAGTGACAACATCCAATTCCAGGACATTATTGATCTGAGGTCCATGTAAGAAAGACTGCCCACTGATTCCAGCATTTGAGAGTGTTCCACCCACAGTCAAGTACAAGTAGTCTGTCCACGACACCGGCGCCAGCCCACGCTCCAGGGTGGCGCGTAGAACGTCGGCCCACAGCTGCTCTCCGCCGACATCCGCATAATGATGACCCGACAAACTGTCCCAGGAAATCCTTATCCCAATTCCATTATTATTATTATTGTTGTTGTTGTTACTCCTCAATGGGGACATGTCTATGACCACTCCACCGGGCGCCGTCGCCTGTCCCCGGACGGAGTGGCCGCGGCCGCGGGCAGCGACGCCGAACGGCGTCGTACAGTTGTTGGAAAATTTTATGAGGGAGATTATGTCGTGAACGGATGAAGGGCGGAGCACCGCAGCAGGGTTTTCTCGGACAATTTTTCCATAGTCGGTGCCTGCTTGTGTAAGGGAAAGGGGATCGAAATGGAGCCTCGTGGCAATATTTTCGGGCAATTGTTGATCAGCATCATCATTCCATGGGGTGATTAAATAATCCCCCAAAGTTTTGTTAATACAAAAGCTTAGGAAGACAATAAGTAGAAAATGGAAAGGGAGGATGATGAGAGGGTTTTGGTTTCCCATTTTGGAAAGAGGTAAAGAAGAAGGAGACTTCAAGAGATGTGTGGTGATGAAGAAGGTTGCAAGAAATGAGGGTGTATATATAGAGGGGAAAATAAATAAATACTCCCTCCGTCCCATGCAAGATGTCTGGTTTGATTTTTTGGCACTGTTCATTGTTTAACTTTGATTCAATATTATTTCAAGTATATATTTGAAAAAAAATAGTCGAGTTGGATCTTGTTAGAATCGTATAATCATGAAGTTTTATAATATATATTTTACATAATTTTTTGTTGTATATATTTTGAGATATTAACGATTGAAAAAGTGCATTGAATTGTGTGCAGAAATAAAACAAAACATCTTAAATGGGACAGAGAGAGTAAAATACTAGGATTTGCATGGAGCTATAGGGAGAGGAGAATCTTGGCAATGAGGAACAAAATCTTTGACATATGGATCGATGCATGAATTGTTATTATTATTATTACCTCAGCATAGACCCTAATGGACAAGGGGCTGCTAATGCTGTTCCCCTTTTCCCCTAAAGGTGATTATATATTGCATCTTTTCTTATTTAAAGAACAAAATTAGGCACCTTAGCTTGAAGAGTTGGTGGTGGTCACGTTTTACTGATATGTTAGGGTGTGACACACCCCACGTACCTACTAGTATAATATGGTTCATGTGCTATATACATTTGAGACATCATGATGCATGTCACAATATATATATATATATATATATATATATATATATATATATATGCCTCTGTGAGGGAGAGAGAGATTTGACGTACATACTTCCTCTGTTTTCTTATGTTAGCTACGTATCTACCTAACCCGCAGTCCAATGCATATTTTAAACCATTAATAACTCAAATTCGGTAACAGTAAAAATTCTAAAAGTTCGATATTTAAAAACTAAAAGACGAGACGAATCTAACAAGATTCTAGTTGGCTATATTTTAACTTGTATAGTTATGATTAAACTTTAAGGGAAAGTATTTGTGTGAACAATACCACATTTACAAATGTAGCAAACTTTTAAAAACGGGGAAGTATTTACTACTACTTCTCAATTTGGTGTTTTAATTTTCTTACGAACAATATAGGTGTATAAGTTATTTTAGCAATTGAGTCCATTCATTGTCAGTCTTATCTCTTGTTGGAAAACATCAGTAATTTAGCCGTGTGAATAATCGATTTATTACAACCTGAGTCCTTTTATTACGGCAAATTGGACAGCAATATCTACAATTCTACGTATATGATTTGTGTAATTGTGTTTAGAAATATTGTAGGAACTAGGAAGGGACTGGCGGTGTAAAGCATGATTAAAATCCAAAATTAAAGGGGCATCAAAATCAACATAAGATTCTTCCCAGACGTTGTTGTTCAAGTAAAAATAGAATTCCGCCATTTTAAAATACTTCTAATTTATAAGGAGAAAGATTAGACCTTTAATTTAATTGTTTTTATCCTTAATTAATTAATATGTCTGATCTGTTTGGATTGTCCCACAAATCCCTCGAACAAAAGTTGTCCACAAATCTCTCTATTGTGGCCGTACCACTATATCCTACTAGAAACTACTCTTGAAGTTCTTGGATGAAGAACACAAAATATATAAAAAACGATTTCTTTCTTATGCTGTAAAGAACGACACGGATGAGAGATTTTGGGGATGTTTGGGAGTGAGCAGCAGGTAACAGATTTGGGGAGAGAACTATGAGAGGATATGCCGATTCAATATGCTATATGCTGTTAAATCCGCTAAAAAACCAGACACACTCTTTATCTATGTATATTTTTCTTCTACTGATATTATGTGCATTATATCGATATATATATATATATATATAGATACAACATATGGGCTTAAGGCATAACGCAATCAATAAATCCAACACCACGTTATATTAACTAGTTATTAGTTGATTAATTAATTAATTAAGCAGCACGTACCATGAGGGTACAGTCCCTCTATCACCAATCTTCCTGCCAACATTGATCTATTCTAACCATCTTTTTCTATATGCATATTTATATATTGGCATGTATTACTTGTTGCATATGTATATAGTACTTATAACGCAGTAATTAATAAAGAAAACATTGACCATGTGAATTTTTATTTATTTATTTATTTTTTAATTATATAAAGTGGCCAGTGGATTACTACTTTTCTTCATTAGAGTTGCAAGCAAATTAAAATGCAGCGACATTAAGATCACAAAAGATTCCAAAACCAAAAGCCAGGCGGAAAGGTTGCCCATTTCAGTGGGCCGACATTTTTTTTTAGGTGAATACCATGGTATCTCAAGTATTATTGGTATGGACCCAAAATACTAATTCTTTGAGAATCTTCATATTCATACATTCGTATACATTATTAATTAATTACTTTCTCCGTTTTTTTTGTTAGCTAAGTTTGACAAATTGCTACTGTTCACTTCTACACTTTGACTAAAAGTTTTATCATGGTTATACAAGTTAAAATATAGCCAAGTGAGATTTTGTTAGATTCGCCTCGTCCTGTAGTTTTTGAATATCGAACATTTAGAATTTTTACATGTACCGAATTTGAGTTATTAATGGTTTAAAATGTACATTGAACTACGTGTTGGGTGATCCGTAGCAATCTTTAGAAACAGAGGAAGTATTAAATAGAAGTATATGTATACACATAATCAAGACTTGACAATTCAATGAAATGTCTAGCAGTAAATAATAATGTCCAGTACAATTACTAATTTAACACACTTAGAGCCTGTTTGTACGTTTTGCCTTAATTTTTCTCATTTTGACTTTTGCTTCTCCTAAAAGTCCTTTTGAACTTTTTTAACTGTTTGTTTTGACTTTTTTTTTTAAATAAAAGGAAAAGCAAAAGTTAAAATTCTACTTTTTTTCAAAATAGATAGGGGGTTACTTTTTTTAAAAGGAGAAGTAATTTAGTAATAAAAATACAAAAATAACCTTATTTAAAAAGGAAATAAAATTAATTATAAATATCCTTATAATATTTATGTCCATTTTAGTAATTTTAATATATCAAAAGTCCTTCTACGTACAATTCATCCAAACATATTTCCGTTGAAAAACAACTTTAATAATATCCATCCAAACAATTATTTGAGCTGCTTTTACTTTTGAATTTTCCTTTTTTCTCCTTCTCCTTCTTCTACTGACTTCTCCTTTTTTAACAAGTCAAAACAAACAGGCCCCTTTAACAGATGGTAAATTGCAGTGCCGTTACTCTTTATGCCTTTCCCATTTTGGGACCATAATGATCTTTGTAATTCACGATTTCCTGCACGTAAATATGTCTTCCGAGTAAAATTGATATAAATGTACGATTTCACCACAAAAAAGATTCCTTCTTTTAGTGGTGCGCTTTGAAAATAAAATTCTGCGTTTTTTGTAGAAATATTTCGTTTTAGATTTAATACATTTTGTCCGTTTTTCACAGTTTATTATTGTGCTAATTCTTTTTATTCTTAATTTTTTTTTAACTTTTTTTTTTTTATTTATACTTTACTAAAGACTTCACATGCTTTGATGCGTATATCGCCAAAACCACGCATCTGCTAAAGGAAAGTCATTAGTGTAATGTAATTAACCATGTTCTATTATTTAACGGTCATAATTGAAACTAGGATAAATTGATGTCTAAAAATGATATTATACGATTCTAATCTTTTCAGCTGACGACGTTTATCTCAAGATCTTTGTAGCAAATAAATCCAAAAATGATAAATTGTACAAGTATGTGATTTCTTTTTCATATAGACGCTGTCATGAACGTAATTAATTCGTCCCTATGTGATGTTCACACTAACACTTTTAATCATCAACATTTAAAAATATATACAAGTAAAAATTACATAAAATATATATTCTAAAACTATGAGTTCGATGAATCTAACAAGACTATATATATATATATATATATATTATATACTTATAATAAAATCGAGTTAGACTTAAACAATAATAATACTCCCTCCGTCCCATTTGAGATGTCACATTTCTTTTGGGCACGGTATTTTAGGTAGATTGAGTTATTGTGTTAAAGTGAATTAAATAATTGATGTGATGTTTGTTTGAAGGACTAAAAATTTTCTAAATGAGGAAATGTGATAATTGAAGTGAGACGGACCAAAATAGAAAACGAGACATTTGAAATGGGATAGAGTGAGTATTAAAGTCATGAATTGCCTACTACACTCCTCCAGAAGGCTAAGGAATTGAAGAATTTCTTTGAAGAATGTCATATCTTCCATGTTCTCCGGGAAGGTAACAAGGTAGCGGATAGCTTAGCCAAACATGGAGCTCGCTTGGAAGAATTCTACACTATGCGGGCGTTCCCTCCGGACTTTGTATTGGGGGATTTGTCGGCGGATTTATCTGGCGCATGGTTCCCCCGCTACTAGTTCTTCGTTAGCTGCTCTTTTTGTTTTTTCGTCTTTTGGATCTTTTCTCTTTGTTCTTTGCTATTTGTTCTCTGGCTCCGGCTTTTCAAAAAAAAAAAAAAAGTCATGAATTGTCAATCTGATAATTTGCAGGGAAGAGTAAAAATTTGAATTGGCATGGTGAATTGAATTAATGTGTGGGTGATGATGGATGGGGTAAAAGGAGGATGGATGATGATGAGTTTAAGTTTGATGATATTGGGGAGGTAGGAGTGGTGCATTATATGAAGAGGAGTTGTCCATTTTTAGGCCAAATCTTGGGTTGGGACCTGAGAATATATGAATGCCTTGCCCATTTTTTGTTAAACATATAGCATCCCAAGGATTTATTACATTACTCTACTTGCACAAACTGCCATACACCCATGATATGACCCAAGATTTCCTATGCCATCTTCCTTTTTTGCACTCCACATAATAGATTCGCCAACACCTCATATTTATCTATCTTTATCTTTATCTCTCCCTCTCTCCCTCTCTCTCTCTGCATTACTATACATTTTTATTTCTTTGAAATTTATACTAATAGATTCAAACATAGTAATAATGTGGATATGCCTAGTAGTATCATAGGTATAGCTCCAGCCCTCCAACTGTATCCCAATTCCCAATATAACTATGTGCCATTTAATTTTAATAAAGCTTCAAGTAAACTTTTACTATAAAATGTGGTCGAATTCGTTGCGGTGATGTAGTAGACATGAATGTTTGTGAGGACAAGGAATAATTGAAGGTACAAAATAATTTTCATCTGGTTTTTTGCTGGGAGTGAGAATTGTATTGTTAATTCAATTCTCATTCAATTCTTATTCATGCCTAATTTGATCTATTTATCATGTATAATTAAAATATGGAATTGAGGCTGTCTACCGACAACATTTTTATGTCATATATATAAAAAATAATTAAAATAAAATATATACCTACCTTTTATTTAAAAATGATCCAACAACTGGGGATGAGGACTTGACCAAGTAGTCAAGTTCCCTAACTTCTAACCGGAAGTGGATGTTCGATTCCCCACACCCCGCTCTCTATCCCTCCACTTTATTCCATTTGTAATTTATGTGGTATGGATTCCCACCACACATTTCCTACCATGTATTGGCTGTTCAAAAAAAAAAAAAAAATTATCCGACGACTATGACCCGTTGGATGCCCGCGAGCTACAGAAGGCTGCACCGTACATAGTGTTTACCAGGATTTCAATTGGATACGAAATTGACTAAACATCCATACCAAAATTGAGGACAGTTGGATTGAATTCTTATACTACGATATTGGAAAATAACAGACTAAAATAGATCATCTGTATGGATTCTTGGCACAAATAAATTTAGGTACATAGTTTTATTTATTTAGTCAAATAATAAGGCCAAAATTTGCATTCAACTTAGCCATGCCCAAATCCACGAAATGAGGGTTTCCTTGGCTGTATTATACTATATATGTTGCTTTAAAATTCAATTCCATGTTCAACTTGCCTTGAATTTTTAGTCAAGTCGTTGCTTGGATGGCAGATTTTGGTAATGAACATGGAACAATATATATTCATGCCGAATTTAAAAATCCTGTCGGTTATTTATTTTTTTAAAAGGTAATTTTCTAGCTAGTGTCACTACTTTCATGATTAATTTTGTGTATTGTTTATATATATATTTTATCACTTAGTTTATTTTGTTAAATGTATTCAATTCGGTAACAAATTGTTATATATAATATGTGGGCAATAATACAATCATTACATACTAATATTCTACGTATAATGTAAAGTGCACTATTCCTCAAAAGTTGTAATAAAATAGCTTCATCAGCATAGCACACGCATTATAAACATAAAGTTCCCCCAAACAAACGGCAACTCGATATTATAATTAAATGACAAGTCGATAAACTTTAAATTATAACAATATAAAAGTTCATTAGTATCTGTTGTCCATGATTTGCTTGCTGGCTACAATATCCTATGGGACATTAGTTTAATATGGGGGAATCCTGTGATATAATACACTTTAATTTGGTAAGAAAGGATACATGTTTTTCCCTTTCTGTTTAAAGAAGTTTAAGTTTTAGGCTATATAATAATATCATAAATTGGATGTACAAATTTCGGGTCTCAACCCACTCTTGGTGGCTATTTTTAATTTGGACCCACATTCCAATTATACTACTTGTTGCATCATTCTTGTTTTTATTTTTATTTTTATTATGCCATGGCCATGTACAAATTGGATGTACAAGTTTATACATGTTTTTATTTTTATTTTTATTATGCCATGGCCATAGGGGTGAGCACATTCTTGTTGCATCATTGTACCATTTCTACACCTCACGAATGTATTACCATTGGTGTACCTAGGGGTGTAAACGAGCCGAGCCGAGCTCGAGCCTGGTAAGGCTCGAGCTCGGCTCGGTTATGTATAGGTTAGGCTCGGCTCGAGCTTGAAGCTCGACGAGCTTTAAAAATTGAGCTCGGCTCGAGCTCGATCCAATATATTGAAGCTCGAGCTCGGCTTGAAGGGCAAAAAAAGCTCGACATAAATTTTAGTTTTTTTTTTTAAACCGGGTATCCCTAGACCACATTGAATTCAAGACTAAAAAAATTTAAATTATTCAATAATGAGCTTAAAAACTTGAAAGACGGAGTTCTGTAGAAATATATTAAACTATTCATTATTCCTTATAATAGTCTCAATTTGGAAGGAGATTGGGATTTAGTTTTTTTGATTTAGTGTTAACCATAATAAAATATAATGTACTATATTATTAAATAAAAGGAGGAGTGAATTTACTGTTGGACTTCCACTTCATCACATTTGTTAAGAAAGAAAATATACTATATTTTTAAGAAATAAATAATATATATATAATATATTCGAGCCTATTATCGAGCTTTCGAGCCGAGTATTAGTTAGCTCGGCTTGAGCTCATTAATATTCGAGCCGATCTCGAATTCGAGCCGAGCCTTTTCGAGTCGAGCTTTGGCCGAGCTTTGATCGAGTCGAGCCCGAATATTTTTCGAACCTATCAGTCTCATTTACACCCCTAGGTGTACCATATGGCTCATCAATCATCGTTGTGGACATTCTCTTCATATTTGGTCAATGTTCACCGTTCTTATGTCACTACTTGTTATAAATTTTTTTTTTTTTGAATTTTAAAAAATAAATAAATAAATTTTGAGTCCCTCAAGAAATATTTTGATTTTGGTGTCACGTTGTGCTGCAATAAGAATGATATTCCTTTCCACCTCAGACTTCAGAAAAGTCGCCCAAGGAGATCAGTTCCATCGTGTTAGTTGCCGTCTAAAGTGAATGTTAGCTTCCAGTCGTTTGATTGCCACTTGCAAACAATACATCATGATTAATCATTTTCAAACAAAGTGCAAATTAAATTGTTTTTTTTTTAAAATTAAAAAAATAAAATAAAATTGGCAGTATATACGAGCGTCGTTCTTGTAGTTACAATTCCAACTGCCTACATATCCTAGAGAAAATGAGAATCAATTCACAATACATAAGTCTGGATAATAGTTATCTAATACTCTCCACCAATACAAATCTATATATATCGAAAGACACAACACCACCACCTAAAGTATATCAATAACTCATGTGTTTGGTGTTTTATTCTAGTGATGATGATGATGGGGTGTAACTAGGCTTAGCCTTAGGCCTGGTTTGATTAGTCTTATCGATGCTCTTATTAGTACAATCAAAATGGGGTCTTACTGTATTCGACTTAATTAATTCAACCTATGGAAGAGTTGGTACAGGATCACATAAAATTGGGCATAGAGTTTCTCACTACTTGTATAAAGACTTGACTCACAGAGGTTAAAGAATTGTGGAACTATTTGTTGCTATAGGCCGAGCTGTTGGAGCCCGTCAAAAGTGAAATTTCGCTGTCCGCCTGGCCGCCGGAGTCTAATAGTTTGGAGTGGGTTTTATAGCCCGTAGAAGGTGGGACAAAACATCCAATGATGAATGCAGACATGGCCATTTGAACATTAACTGGCGGTTCGAACCGCTGGTTTGACCGGTTCAGGTTGAAACTGGCACCGGCCGTCAAACCTTAATCGGAACCGGCTTTGGCTAGACCGGTTAAGTTTTGGATTTTTTCCCAACCGGAAAACGGAGATTATATATATTTTTTTTTCGAGAAAAAGGAGGGCCGAAGCCGATTTATTGGAGGACTTTCCTCAACTGGAAAAACCCAATCATGTCATGAGCCAGAACATTACAAACACAATCAGGGGGCCGAGGAAGATGCTCAACACGAAGAATCCAATTCCTATCCCTAAGTAAACGATCAGCCACCACATTAGCCTCACGGGGAATAGAAACGAACATAAGATCCCAATTTCTGCTCTTGAGATCACGAATTTTAGAGAAGAGTAATTCAGATTGGCCAATGACTTCATCTTCTTTGTTGATAATCTCCACAACCTGAAGACTGTCTGTTTCAACGATCAAATGCGAAAAGCCTAACTCCCACGCCTCTTGAAGACAATAAAGGACTGCCCAAGCCTCAGTTTGCAGAGGATCAGCCGAATCAATCTTGGCCCGAATGCCTCCCAACCAATCACCATTGCTATTTCACGGGCGTCCTCGATCTTCTAATACATTCCAATTTTTAGTTTTTGGAAGTTAAGTTTTTTCAACTTAATTTCATGCAAAATTTATTTAATTTTTTTTAAATGCATATTTCTATTTTTTATAATTTTTTCAGAATTAAAAAAAAAAAAAAAAAGACATGTTGCCCGGTTCAACCGTGAACCGGCTAAACTGGTCTATTTAAAACTGGACCGGAACCGTTAACCGGTGGTAATGGCCAGTTCACGGTTCTGGTTCCCTTCGAATCGGAATCGCCGGTTCGGTTTCGGTCATCTCTAGATGAATGTTTAAATAGCTGGGCCTTAACTGAGTTTAGTAAACAGCCTAATACTAGTATTAGTTTCTGTCCCACATCATATAGAAAGCAATTAAGTGATGCATGGTGGGTAATATAAACAGGAGTGAGTGTACGTCATTTTGGTGCTTGACTTGGCTCTGTTTTGTGGTACTCTTTAATATTGAGATTTGGAGCCCTAATAGTAATAATTGGGGCACCCACATTTTGAAGTACTACATTAAGAGAATTCGTTTGGATGGATTTTTAGAAAAGCAGAAGTGGAATCCAAACATAAATATATAAATGTATTTTTATGTAAATATACTTACAAATAAATATAATTTTTTATATATTTATAAATATATATATATATATAAATATATTTATTTCATATAAATATAAATATCCATAAAGTGTTCACCAAAAAAAGTATCCATAAAGTATTATATAAATAATAAATATATTTATTTATATTAAATAAGCATAATATCCGTATTACTCTTTTCTTTCATATAAATATATATCTTCTAATAAATTTAGAAATAATTTTATTGGTAAAAATAAATAAATTTGGGTTAGGTTAAATGAGTTATGGATTTTTAATTGGATTGTGGTTATTTTGCAAATAAATAAATTTTTTTAAAAATTGCACATTGACCCTCATGGATATTTTTTCTTAAAAAATAGACCGAAATACCAAAACCGACAAAAAAAATAGTTATCTTATGGGACTAAAAGTGAAAATTTCATAAACTTGGGATCAAAAATTGGTGAAAGAAAATCCTATAAAACCAAAAGTAAATATTCCCCCTACCAATGGGGAAAATTTTATTCTTAATTATAAGCCCAAATTTAAGGTTGGGCTTATCCTTGAAGGAATTAATGGCTTTGCATGCAGGAGGAATGATGATTCAAAACCCATACATGGTCCGAAGGATCATGCCTGCTTTCGGTTGCTTGATCTATAATGTTTAAATTATTGATAAGTAGTTTTTTTTAATTATTCCCCTTTGCTAACGCTCATAACGTCCTTGTTCAAAAAAAAATTATCGATAATGTTATCGGTATATATCACCACTTTTTAAATTAATAGAAACGTACGTTTCTATATTTTGTAGGTTTATAAAATCTTACTTTAATGTATAGTTTTAATTACACATCTGAATTGCCGTATTAGTTTGAATCTTAAGAATTCCTATCAATGTAAATTATCTCATACCAAACCTTATTTTAAAGTGGGCCGGGAAAATTTAAATCTCATTAGTCCCTAAGCATGCCTTTGGTAGAAAAAAATGAAATTACAAAGTACTGATGACAGAAAATAGAATTGCAGAGAAAGGAATTTACATCAGTGAAGAAAATGGATTATCTTTTATAAAACAAAGTATTCAATGGAATGGAGAAATGGAATAGATAATTAATTCTATTATTCAGTTAATTAGAAAATTCATCATAGAAATGAAACATATATAATAAAATTTCTTTGTTTTTTCTTATCTTTGATTAAAAAACTAGTTATATATATGAATATAAAGAAAATATTTTTCTCAATTGTATACTCTTTTCTAATGTATACTATAATAAATCCTGGAAGCATATTTTATTGTGTTGACTATATTACCCTTTTAAGTTATAATTAATCTATTTATAAAAATTATATGTTATGGGTTCAAACAGTAATTTTACCTCAAAGATATGCATATCTATCATAAAGATATATATCAAAGGTCTAGAAAGTAAAATCACTTCATCCTAAAATTTCATGACCGTAGGATTGAAAATCTGTTAATCTCCACCATTTATTCATAATATTTGAATATAATATAATAAATCTTGAAACCATAATTTTATTGTGATACCTATATTGCCCTTTTAAGTCATAATTATGTTTCTTTATAAAAATATATATTACAGGTTTAAACAGTAAAGAAAATACATAAACAAATCTCTAAATAAATATGTATACTATTTTGAATAAAAATATCTAGGAGTATTAAAATTTAACTTTTTATTGTAATTTTTTTTCCTGAAAAACTACATAATATACATAAAATTAAAAATATATTTCATTAGTAAGAAAAATTCAATATACTATTTTGTGTACATAAAATTAATATCATGATTTAATTTTATATATGTTTTTATTAGTCATTAATCTACATGCATTTGCGGGTGATTAAAGTGAGTTAGAAAAACGAAAATTTTAATATACTTAATCAGTTTAATTATACATATAATATTTATAATAGTAGGGGTGGTAATCATGGTCTATTTACATTTTATTTGCATAAAAATTTAAATTATACTTTGGTATAAGTATTATGAAAAAAATTAAAAGCTTATTTCTTCTGTCATTTAGAAAAGATAATAAAAAATTATATTTTATTAAAAATATGTTTTTCATACATATACTAATTAAATAATATCTATTATATTATTTTAAATTAATCGAATTAATATTAGTTTATATTAAAAAAATTAGTACCCGTGCGCAAAGCGCGGTTGAAAAATTTAGTATTAATAAAAACAAATATGCCCAAACAAAAAATTCCCCGAATTTTTTCCATTTCTCTATATTTAAGAGAGAATTAAAAATTGATGTAATTTTCAATTATAATGCTCTTGTATTATCAAAGAAGAGAATTGAGGTAATTCCTTTTCCCTAAGCCAATTCGCTGTATCAATTCGCACGTATTATCACTATCAAACGCCCCTTTTAATGATTAAGTTAAATGAGGCATGACTTAATTACTAAGGCTGCCGTATTTCTGAAAACGGAATATGACAATTAAATTCATTAAATGGGATTTCCTGAAAAGGTTCAGGAAATCATCTCCAGGAAACCCCCATCATCATCTTCCAATTAATTTCGATTCTTACATTGTGTTGTCCAATTACTGGCCTGAAATCTAACAATTCATTGTGACGAGAATTCAAATACTCATCTCACATTTCAGAATTACGTTACGAATCAACCATGGAAGAAGATGACCGGATTTCCCCCTTTTCTTCATTACCGGAGGGTTGTATAGCAAACATCCTGTCCTTAACTTCCCCCATAGACGCCTGCCGTGCCGCCGCCGTTTCTTCACGGTTCAGATCCGCCGCAGAATCCGACACCGTCTGGCAGCGGTTCTTGCCGCCCGATTGCGACGAAATAATTTCGCGGTCCGATTCTCCGGTGAACTACGCAACTAAGAAAGACCTCTATTTCCTGCTCCGCGGCTCCTGCCTGCTTCTCGATGGAGGCAAATTGGTAATTTCCATCACACCCCCTCTGTTGTATAGAATAAAGTTTTGTGCTTTATACTTTCATTTTTCCATTGAGTGAAGATCAAATCATGTTCTTGTTTTATGTGTTCCTGTTCTTTGTAAAAAAGTGAATGGAAGTCCTCTTCAACAATGTTGGGATTTTGTAATTGTTGGACAGAGTTTTAGATTGAGTAAGAAGAGTGGGAAGAAATGCTACATGATCTGTGCAAGAAAGCTTCAAATAGCATGGAAGGACGAACCCAACTACTGGACATGGACATCCTTGCCTGAATCAAGGTAAATTTTGTTCCTACCTGGAAAATAGTACACTCAATAGCCATCAATATCTTCATGCAGTAGCGGATCCTGGAATTTTTTTTTAAGTGGTGTTCCAAAAAATAATGGAAGCTATATTTAGATTAGGAAAGTCATTACAACACAAAAATATGTTGGAAAACTTGGTTCAAATGAATAATTGTGGTGTCACCATAAAAATTAAGTGGTCGCGACTAAGCCTATTCTAGTTCTAGCTAAATGTAAGAAAAAATTCTACCTTAAAATAACAGTTTCATCAATTTTAAGTAGTGTCCTGTGCCACCCCTAATCTATACGTAGATCCGCCCGTGTCTTCATGCTTGTGTTATGGTAATGACTAATGTCGTAGATGTTTTGGATCTTCATGTCATTAATTTCATGCTTGTGTGCAGATTTGCGGAAGTTGCAAAACTTAAACATGTGTGGTGGCTCGATATCCTAGGAACGATGGCATCTGATATGTTGTCGCCCAACACAACCTATGCAGCGTATCTTGTGTTTAAGCTCGCAGATGACCGTGAGGGCCTTGTTGGTCAGCCCTTGAAGACAACGGTGAAACGGATTGGCCAGAGCATAGGTGAGAATGAAAGGGATGATTTCCAAATTGCTTACATAGTCCCCACAGGGTACACAAACATGGCGGGAGTAGATGACACTGTTTCGAGAGGTAGAACCGATGGTTGGATGGAAATTGAGTTGGGGGAGTTTTTTGTACCTGAACATGGTGGATTTGATGTCCAAGCTAGGCTTTTCCAACCCGGAGGTCGCGCTAAAAGAGGGCTCATCGTCGAAGGAATTGAAGTAAGACCTAAGATGTTCTATCCCAACCTAACCCTGCGCCAACTTCAGTTTGCAATTGTTTGTGAGGTGTAGAGAGCCAATAAACACCAATTGTTGGCACTTTTTAGTTCACTGACCAAAGGAGGAGTGTTTGTGTTTTGGTTAAAAGAAAATATACTATTCCCTACTGTAGGTCTGTATTTGCACCAGATTTAGTGCAAAATTAATGTAATGATTGGAGATGGTCTAAGGCGGACGAGGTCCATTGTTTGTGAAAACAATATGAACCCTTTGAAGTTTGATTGTTGAGTGTGATTGTTGTTATTACTTTGCCATGGTTAGAAGTGAATATTTCAATATTCATATAGAGTATGTTTGGATGTTAGCATATTGGGTAGCATATTGCGGATTAAAAGAGTATATTCTCTCACAATTCTCTCTCCAAATCTGCTATCTGCTAGCGGATCCGCTCACTCCAAACATCCCCATAATCGTTCGAGATCTTGTGAATCAACAATACCGCAACAGCAAAGATCTTACCCAGAGTAATTCATTAAAATGATTTGATAAAATAATACTATCATAAGAATTAAGATGCCATTTTCATTTTGTATGCAAATACAATCAAAATCATGGTAAAAGACTGCCTAAAAATTGGAGGACCAAAAAAACTAGTTTTTCAACTATCCATCGCCTAGCAGTACATAACATTACCTCACACACCCCGGAAACCAACGCCTTTTCAGCAAAATTCATCAACAAATACTACAAAACAACACCACACAAACATTCCCAGCAAAAGCCTCCTCCTCAAGTCTGCAGAACCTGGCAATGAATTATCCGATTCTTGTGGCGATTTCGACCTGGAAGGTTCGACAAGAGATTCGCGACGAGGCTTTTGAACTGCCCTTTCCCTATTGTCTCCCACAAATGCTCGGCAGCCACATCACCTCCACTGCCCGATTTCAAGACATCAACAAGAGTAATACTCATGTTATTTCTGATGATACAAAGTTTACCATTGAGGCAAAACACGGCTGCTGCCTCTAAACCCTTAGAGTTCCCCAAATGCATCCGACTATCGATGTGCTTGCTCCAAGTACCACTTGATTCGTCGTACATTCTAATTTTACATCCATCTCGGCAATCCAAAGCGCAGAGGTGTCCGTTGATTGTTGTGGAAGGATGCCTCCATCCGGTGATCATTCCATCAGAGACGGGTTTCCACCTATCTGTACTGGGTTCATAGACCTCACAATGAACTTGCCTATGAGAAGCTACCCCCTTCAAGAACCATTTCCCTCCATAAACAGCCCCAAAGAAAGGGACCATTGCGGTGCTCATTTCAGAGATGAAGGACCATTGGTTTTTGTTGGGATCATATACCTCGGCTGTTTTTAGCGACCGGTGATTCCCCTCGTTCTCTCCACCAGCTACATACAAGCAGTTGTTTATCACACACCAACTGAAAAACTGTCTCCTCCGAAGCATATCCCTTGCACGGTGCCATTTGTTCGTCCTGGCATTGTAGAAGAGAGCACGTCTTGTCGCACCCTTGATAGGATCTTTCCCACCAAACAAGTATAAGTGGCAACCACTGAGAACAGCACAACCGAAACCATGGGTTTCATTATATTCCTTTGGGATGGGAGGTAGAGATTGCCAATGCTGATGCATTGGGTCGAAGGCAAGCCATGATAGCTTTCCTTCTCGATCTTGCTTCATGATGTATATCCACTCCTCTGCAGTGCCAAGATTCTTCCGAAGAGTGTAGAAGTAATTACTAGCCAAAAGGCGGGACCATCTTTTGCATACGAGACGCAGCTTGAAATGTTCAACCCTGGGAACCCGAATTAAGCAAGCAATTGCTAGATCATCTGGAAGGCCTGGAAGTAAAGGGGACTGACTCCTTCTGTCACGTGGTGGTCTCTGTCTGGTAGGGTGAATGGAAGGTTTAATATCAGGCCGGAGACATAGCTTTGTCCCAGGTACATATCTTTTAGCACCAGCAACAGTTTTGAGGCCTGCATCCACCCTACAAAGGCATGCTGTTGTATCAACCTGCATCCAAAACTACAGTTACTTTTGTTCCAAGTACATAAAAGAAGCTTTCCTCTCTTTTTAAGAAGGTATTTACACAACCAATTTCTGCAGGCAATTTGGACCTCTTTAAACTAGCAATAAAAATATTGTATGACTTAAATGGTCTTCGAAATGAACTTATCGAAGCAGCATCGTACACTACAATGTCATAGTATTCAGTCAACAACAGAAGTCCTCATTATCAAATGCGTACAACTTGAGCAGGAGGAGGAGAGTACCAGAGCATATTAATTTAGTTGTCCCTGGGGATGATTATGGACAACAATCACAACATGGATAAAACACATCATCCATTGTCCACAGAATGACTTACAATTAACATATTCTTTAGATATTACCATTTAAGCTGCACCCATTTCCGGCAAATCTATTAGATGGATAAGTATAACAGCTATACTAGTTAAGGCATAGCAACAGCAGTCAGGAAACTATCTGTTAGTTTTGGATTTTAATAGAAAAATTATTCATTCATATATTTATGTTCTGAGGTTGTAGAAAAACTATTAAAAAAAAAGCTCTTTTCATTTGATGGAAAAGGAGGTGTGATCAACCAATGTAATCAGAACAATACAGAAACAAACTTAGTATAGCTGTAAAATTTAGAGAAATGCCCATAATAAGAACAGTATAGGTTGGTATAGATAGAAATTGAAAACGCGCAAAAAATTTCTTCAAAGCAAAAGTAACAGAGGGCATCTACTTAGACAAATTAACACCAATAAATATTTCATCACATAAGGTAGAGCACTAGCAGCCATGTAAAAAGAGAGATTGTAAAAGACCATAGCACACTCACTGCCAAGTTGATTCTCAATGTCATTTAAATGGTTGAGAGAAGAATGTAAGGGGCATCCACGATGGAATGGCATAAATGTAAGAAACCGAATATATAATATTTTTATGGGACATTCTTGGCTTAGCCAGAATTCAAATTGCTTATACCGTAACGGATCCTTTGTCAATATCAAAGACACTAATCACCAACACAGTCGCCATTCTTCCTTCCGCAGTATGTATCATCACCAGTTCCTAAGTGGTAAGTGTCCAAATTTTTTAACCACAGCCCAAATAATTCAGCTCTGCATCCTTCACTACCAACACTAGACCATTGTATCTGTAAAGCAGTATCTCTACTGCTTCTACAGAGAAATGGATTTAACAGTAGGCAGAGTTCACCTATAATTTTGCATTTTTTTTTTTTTTTTTTAAGAATCGACACCTATGGATTTAATAATCATTGTGATTTCCTCTACACGAAAATGGATTTAACAGTAGGCAGAGTTCACCTATACCTTTGCATTGATTTTTTTTTAAGAATCAGCAAATATGGATTTAATAATCATTGTCCCTTCACAGGAACGGTACCAGACACAATTTAATTCCAATAAATGCCAATTGGTCATGCATCCACAGCTTACTTATCAGCATTTAACACAAAAACTCAATGAGGACTAGGGCAACATTTAATTACGTATCAAAAGCTTGACTAAAGTATCATATCACAAAATTAAAAGAGACAACAGTGGACGGAATAATCATATGAATAAAGCAGAAACCATGAAAGGAAATAAGCAAGACTCATATGCACAAACTAACCAGAGGAGGTTGAATCCCTCTTGACCCTCTATCCATGGCTGTGTATCAATAACAATTCCACCAAGATTACAGAATCCCCAGCTTCAAAGCAACATTAGAAAACCAAATTCTTATCTCCAAACCTTCAGATCCTGCAAGCTACAGTAATTTCCTCCCAAAACCAACCAAGACCATGGAGGTTTTGAAATCCAATCCGAACCCAATCTAAAAAAACGATCTTCGCACAAACCCCGACAATTTAAGTATTTAACGTCTAAAACCCATAAATCAAATAATCAAATATAAATATCTCGCTCGCCCTCGCTAAATAAATTCATGCACAGCGAACACAGATTTGATTGATCAATTAAAAACCCAAAAGGAAAAACTTTCAAAGGATCGACTCCTTTGGTTTATGCACGGAGAAAAACCCAAAGACCAGAGATTTCCAATCCGAAACCCTAAGCCCCCAAAAAAAATGCGAACCAACACGAAAACGATCAGGAAAACAAAAGGAAACAAAGATTTAACTCGCAAGATTGAAGACAATCGAATGACAGCTAACTCGCCTTCTCCCAACCCCCAAACATTTCATTTAATTCCCATTAAATCAACCTCAGTTTCGCACCATTTGAAACGCCTTCAGTGGAAAATTGGGCCCATTCAAAACAACCCACCAGCGGCAAGCACAGGAAAAAGAAACTGCTGAGCAAAAGAAACGACCCCGAAACTTAACTCTACACGTCAAATGTTGTATTTTGCGGAGGAAATTTGGAACGAAAGGGACGGTTAGAAGTTGGCACCTAGAAATTTTAAATTAAAGATTGCATTTTTGCAGTCAAAACTCAAAAGTGTGAAATTCAGGGTATTTTCATACCTGTTTTTCAATCCATGCGTTTATTACATTTTTGTTTGAAAAAAAAAAAAAAAAAAAAAAAAAACGAGAATATGTATAACACAAAAAGGGTATGGACAAAGATTCATTCAACAACATAATTATGGGTCCGATCAAATATTAGTATTACACTGTTCCAACAACTGTGACTTCAGGTGGGAGACATTTTCTACCATTGTAGGATCCACATTCCACAATACATAATGTTTCCCTTGTTTAATTGCTAAGATATCTAGAGGAAGGTAATTTATTAGTTGGTTAAACTTCTTAATTATGTTGTAGCTTGAAAAATGAAAATTTCCATCTCGCAGTGAGAATCTGAATGAGCCTTGTAGGCATAAATGAGACAGCTTTTATGTTTATTTTATCTTTTTAAAAAAAAGATCTAGTTTTCTAACTCCATTTGTTTGAATTAATTATGATAGTGTTGGATTTAAACCACCATTTGTTTTCTTCTTAGGTGCAAAACGCATTGGTTAGTTAAATATGTGATTTTTTTTTCCCTTAAACATTCATTTTAATTTAACCATTGTAATAAAAGAAATCAAATAAAGTTGACGAAAAATATACTCCCTCCGTCCCATTAAAAGTTGTCACTTTCTTTTGGGCACGAAAATTTAGATTGTGGTGTTTAGTAGTTAAAGTAGTGTGAATAAATTTGACTAATCCATCCATCTAATTTATAATTGTTACATTTGACTTTTAACCATATTTATTATTTAACTTTGACTTAATGTTATCGTAATGATGTAGAAAGAAAAAAAAGTCAAGTGTGGTCTTGTTGGAATCGTCTAATAGTATAATTTTATAATATATATTTTATATAATTTTTATTTATACCCATTTTGGGATATTAATGGTTAAATATATATAGGGACTTTGTGCAGAAAGTACAATTGTCATTATAGTGAGGTTTTTAATCATGCATATGTTAATCTAATTTACTTAAAAGGGAAAGTGGCCAACCTTATTGGGACACCCAAAAAGGAATAGTGGTCACTTTTAATGGGACGGAGGGATTACAATTGTAAATTTATAATAACTAATTACAACAATGGCTTAAATCATGAGAGTGGAGCTAGTTTAATACTCTCCGTCCCATTATTTATGTCTCACTTTCATTTTTTCTGTTGTCTCAATACTTTTGTCACATTCCATTTTACTAAATAATTATATTATTAATCACTAAACTTACTTTAATCACATCACATCAATAAGTTCAACTCACAACTATCACATCACACATAAATAAATCAATTAAAAATTCAAACTCATTACCATCACATCACAGAAATTCCTAATACACCCTCATTTTAAACACTAATCTACCCTACTTTAAATACTAACTATCCCACATAAAATACCGTGCCCAAAAGTTTTGGAACACTATAAATGGGACGGAGGGAGTAAAAACTAAGCATTCAATGTAAACAAGCATTTATCAAGTATATAACAATTAATTTCGGCTTTAATAAGCTTAATAAGTTTTTAGATAAAGCTAATCAAAATGGGATCAAATCATCAAAATCCCAGCAGTCCCTTGTGTCTAAAATTCCTACCCTGGTTTCGTCTGGTTTTGCTGAGGAAACCCATTTCTTCCTGTCAGCGATTTCAATCAATTGCTTCCTAATAATATTAATTGCAAGACATATAACAGATTCCACGGCTTCCAATGTCGTAATAAATCTTGTAGATGCTAAAATATATGTTGAATCATACGTTGTCCATTCGACAAAAAGTAGAACTGACTATGGTCGATCCCTTCATTAACTATTAATTGATGCTCGTAAATGGAGTATCTGGTTCTTATCCTCACATTTCCAGCAGATAAATGGTGCCTACTTTCCTAGGGAATCGCACATCAATGGCATCCAAAACTAATGAGCAACTCGCGTTGATTCCATTAATGTGTCATACTGATCAGCTCATGCATACATGTAATTAACTTCATGTGAATCATTCATGTAAAACCTTTTTTTTTTTTTTTTGCGGTTAACAGATTATCTTAACATTTAAGGAAATTGCTCGAGATGGTACAAAAACGGAGAGAAACCATTGCGAAGGAACACTTTGGATTACAAGGTTTCTGAATTAGGGCTGCAAGAAAAGCTGAAAAAAAAAAAGAAAAAAAAAAGGGGGTATTTTGATGGCGTCGGATCATCGTCAATTTGGTACATTATGCTTATATGAAACATCCTGGAAACACAAAAATAATGTACAAGGATCAATGTCATGATAAGTGCATTAATAAGGATAACAGAAACTGGAATCGTTAATTGTAAACACATACATAAACAAACAGTGAGATGGTATATGTTCAAATTGATAATAACTTACTGGAATCCTTGGAGTCCTGCATTTGTAGCACTCTGACCTGCTAGCGTAATTGTGCGTGCTGCAATCCAATCTGTTCATATGTTTAAGAAGATTAGTACAGACTCAATAACCGACGAATTACGACTGCTTGTTGAATTAATTGAGGTATAATTAATCAACAACAAACCCTATTAGGGTTTTCTCGCAATAAAATGTCAGCAACACCTCTTTTGTAATGAACAAATTATTACCTGGTACAAATCCAGTCCCCTAATTTCCAGCCAGGAATGGAAACATCGGGGTATCCAGCAGAAGCCATGATCCCGGCACCAAACCCACAGTACTCCTTGGACGCACCACAACCGTAGCAGTTTGTTCGGCTCGCATAGTTAAGTGCACCGCAGTTGAGGGCTCCGCAGTACCAATCACCTGGCAGCGCTCCAGTCTTTGCAGGCACAGAATATGAGGCAACATCAGCTGGGGTGGCATATTTAGGACAGCCACATCTTTGGCAAGAATCCCTTTTTTGGAAGTTCCGGTGGTGGCATGCTGCACAATTCCAATCTCCAGGCCAACAGCTCATTGTATCAATCCCTTATATATTCTTCCTGATGACAAAGGAACAAAACTTATGATATGCTTTTAATTTACCAAGTTATAAATGGAAGAAGCACGTGATTATCCACGTTTTCGAATACACTTTATATCATACTATGTGATTAGCCAATAGTATAATTTTTTAATTTGCTCTTATACCTAAATAATCATGTTATCTATACCACCTAATTAATGGAATAATGATAAAATTTCAAAGTGGACTGAATGACATAGCAAAATTCAAATGAAGAAAAGGAATTAAAAGGCAAGAAACTTCCACTCACCTGATAATTAAAAGAAGTATAGATTTGAAAGAGAAGTAGGGAGATTGAATAAATTAAACAAGTGATGCTTGAAAATGTGTGATTTTAGAGAAAGCAACATGATGGAGCTCTTATATACTAGTAGTAGTAGTAAAAAAAAGTAGCAGCCCTGCTGGGACCCTATCAAACCCTAATAAACATTGGTGGGCCAAAAGCATAATTCCGAAGAAAGATTGAAAGGTGGCTGCCAACCCCTGTTTGCTTGTTTTGATGCATGGTGAATGAGGAAACTCGAAGAAGAGATGGTAAGTATAAAGTAGTAGTGAAGTGGAATTGAAGATGCCGAAATGCATGCATGGATGGAATTAGTGAGTCAATAATGCGCCTTTTGCCATGATTCCCGTTGCATTATTTTTTTCCTCATTATTGATAAGAGTTCCCAGCATTGTATTCTCTATATTCGCTTCCCATTTCTGGCGAGGCCTTATGAGGGGTAGTTTAGATTCCTTGCAAATTCCTATAAGATAATGATGAGGTGGATAGACGATTCAGCATTATATATATAGTGTGTCTGGGGAACAGCAATATGGGCTAAAGATGAGCACATGAAAAAGGAGTTCATTGGTAAATTGACACTAGTTGGCATACATCCACAACAAAAACATATGCCATTAACAACATTTAACAATTAATAAGAGCCGGAAAACCCAAATTTTACTGCTAATAACGCTTTTAACAGTGTTTTGTAAGGCGCATTTTTTTTGGGGGGGGGGGGGGTAATCTTTCCCCTAATATTAATTTATGTAATGAATTTTTGAATTCATATATGTTCTCAATTATACATAAACTCCTTTTTGTTCTCTGGCTTCGACTTCACCAAAAAAATTATACATAAACCATTTATTTTATTTATATTTTGTTTCAGTTTACACTATTCCACAGTTTCAATGCGTTTTCTTTCTTTTTAACTTTTATTAAATTATACCCCTTTTCGATTAAAAAAAAAAAAGTGTGATTTTTGTTTTCTTTCTTGAAGGACAATGTTATCTGGAAACCAAGCATATTATAAATGAGCACATAAATTGCCAAATTGGCTTCAACAAAATAAGCATATTAAAGGTTGATAAAAATGAACTGCACTTGCTAGAATCATTACTAATGCAACTTGTTTTGTGTATGTTGTCATCCTTTCTTTCTTATTTACTGATCGATCTGTATATAAAGAATCACGAACAAAAACCATCACTATTATGGATCATATGAAATAGTCATTCATGTTGATGGAAATAAAGTTGATAGATGTTGAAATACCTTTACTCAAAGAATGTTACAGAAAGGATTCCCAACATATATTTGACCTCCACATACATTCTCAAACAAAAAGGGGTATAAAGTGGTTGGAGATATATAGAAGAATTAAGCACATGCGATGCGGTGAGTTTCGAATGGTCCTAGAGTAGGCTCACATGGCTCCATTCAAAATGGTGCAGTTAATCCAAAGAGTATATAAACATATGTAGATAAAGATAAATCCCTGTAATAAATACACAACTCGTCCTCCACCCCTTACCCACCTTTATATGTAGTCCTGTTAGAATTGGTGTTTTAAAATTTCCCCCTTTTGGCAAATAAATACTCGTTTGCTAACAAAATTCAATCACTTGCCTCATAGAAGAAATTATATTCCTAACTGTATATTTTATGTGTACTAACATGCCTAATATTCAGCAAAATGATCACATAACACAACAAGAATTTTCTTACAGGACAAAATTGTACAAATGGGTAAATTTAGAGGACCAATTATGCAATTATCTCTATATTCCCAATTCCAAGAAATATCAATTGAAATGAGAATCGATCCCATTGTATACAATTATTAAAGGATTCTATTCTTTATTGGATGGCCAGATTCCTTCTTCCCCTTTTCAATGTATCAATTGATTGGAAGGTGGGATGATGGCTTTCATGCATGCATGTTTAAGTTGAGTTGCCTTTAATTTTTTGTAATAAAGAGTGGGCTTGTAGTATTTTTTTTCTTTATTATAATTTGAAAAAATAATTTGGACACACGTCTAGACCACATATGCTTTGAATTGAAGCATCTTCACGATGTTCGACTTCCATCAGAAGTGCAATAATGCAAAGTATGCGATTCCTTGGACCTGATCCCATTATAATTTACTAATACTATTTTCATTGTATGCGTATGCAGTGGAATTCGTCAGTGCCAAAAAAAAAAAAAAAAAAAAAAAAAAAAAAAAAAAAATTGACCTCAAAGTTATTGGCAACTGCATGAAACTTAGGAAGCTGAATTCCAATTTAACAAATTTTTCTGGAACAGTTGAATTCTTCTGTTGAATTCAACTTTGTATGCATCAGTAAAAGATAGGCTGGTGTGAGTTTGAGTTGAAAGAAGGGTAACTAATGACTTTCTAGTTGTGTATTCCTACTATAGTCGACTAAAGCACTAGCAAGTGAATAGTCTCGATAAAAGTGCATTCGAAATGAAGAATTTGAAGAAGAAAAAAAATTAATTAATTAACCTAGTTATTGCACTTATTCTACTAATAATACATACAAAAAAAAAATTAACAAAAAAACATGCGATTAGTGTAGCAAAATCTAAATTTTACGTTAATGAATAATGATATTTTATAGGTGTTGCTATATTAGCAGTTTTTTTTTTTTAATGATAGATAATGAATGACGATAATTGTTATTTGAGATATGGACTTATACAATGAATTTAACGAAAATTAATACTCTCTCAATCCCGCGAAGGTTAGCTCGGGCATGGTAATTTAGGTGTTGGTTTTTAATAGTTAAGGTGGTGTAAGTTTTTTAATAGTTAAGGTGGTGTGAGTATTTCTGTTTAAAATTCTACTGAATTTTGACACTATCTAATCGTGTCGTTTTAGAATATATATTTTATAAAAAATTTATTTGTACCCATTTTTCAATATTAAGAATTAACGAAATGCATTGGACTTTATGCAGAAAAATAAAAGTGCAGACTTTGTGTAGAAAAGTAAAAGTGACAACTTTTAACGGGATTTTTTTTCAAAGCAGGAAAAAAATTTTAACGGGATTTGGGAACTATTAAAATTATAATCATACTTGTATTAATTAAATTTATTTAAAAAGAGAAAATGTTGGAACACCCCAAAAAATAATACGAGTCAACGAAACGTATGGATGGAGTATTAAATTCATTCATCAGATCCACCTAATTAATGAAGCTGATTTTAAATGCATTTTGTTATTAAAAATAATCAAACCAATTAATCAATTTCATCGTATAAATGTAGAGACTTTGTTATAGTACCATTTTCTCATGAAATCATAAGAGACAAATGAGACCAACTCTCTGCTGGTTTAGGAAACAATAGAAACTGTTTCAACTAATTAATTGAATAAGACGCAAAGGAAAGAGATTCACGAAGATATTAGATAGAGGATATGATAAAGAAAAAGAGATTGAGAGGTTTCAATAACGACAACTTGTTTTATTCATATGGATTTATAGGGTGTAACAGGGTTAAGTGCATCATCATCTAGAATACAAGCTGAAACCAGTCATACATCTGCATCTAATGCGTATAATAATGCATGGGGTTGAAAACAAAAGATCACCACTATAGAGATAGACAATAAACAAAAATAAGGGTTTGTATTCCAAAATGGGCACATCATCCAAGACATATCCAGTTGCTGCTGCTTATCTTAGCTTGGTTCATTTTCCTCACATTGCTCCTCCTACAAATTAAACACAAAGATACAATTAAATTCATGGATAGTACTAATATACTATTACATACACATGCATACATATTGCATATATATATATATGGACATATGTGTGTAACCAATTACAAGGGACATATAGGCCATATATAGCTTACAGGAATCCCTAGGTGTCTTGCATTTGTAACATTCCAGCCTGCAAGCATAATTGTGCATGCCGCATCCCATCCTGTCCAAATATTCAAATTTCAAAGATAAAACCCTAATAGTATTATATTCCACAATTGATACGATAATAAAATCAACATGATTGCTTAATTAGCATGGCCTCATAAATTGCACATTCCCTAGAATTAAGTATTTATTAGGGCTTCATGATTGAAAAAAAAAAAGCAAAGCACAATATTACGTTCTTTGTATACTATTTTGTTAGGGCAAGGAATATTAATTTTATGTTAAACTTACGATTTGCAAATCCAGTCGCCGGCTTTCCAGCCAGGGATGGCGGCGTCGGGATATCCGGCAGAAGCCATCATGCCGGCCCCATATCCACAGTACTCCTTGGCAGCGCCACATCTGTAACAGGCTGCCCTGCTAGCGTAGTTATGCGCACCGCAGTGGAGAACAGCACAGTACCAGTCGCCCGCCAGCATCTCGGTCGTCGTCGTCTTTGCTGCGGGCGGCTGCATATATGCGGCGACGTCGGCCTCGGTGGCGTATTTAGGACAGCCGCATCGCTGGCACGCGTCGCGTTTCTGGAAATTCAAGTGGTGGCATGCGGCACACATCCAGTCTCCTGGCCTGCAGCTCATTCTTCTTCTCCTTCTTTATAATATAGTATACTTTTCTATCTGATGACGGAAGACAACAGATTACTAGTACTATATATATAATGATACATTAAATAATAAGGAAATAACTAAAGAATTGCATGTGGAGTGGAGTACATTAATACTATTATATATATATATATATATATATATAATACAGTCAGCATTTAATTATTTATTTGAGGGTAGATTCTTTATACATTGCAGTAAAATACTAATGAAAGAAGATATGGCAAAATGCACGCTGAATATTAAAGAAAAATAGACAATTAGAAGATTAAGTGATTGACATAATGTATGGACACTGGCACTCACTTAAGAGGCAAATGTCGGGAGATTTTAGAGAAATGCTTTTGTGTGCTTGAAATTGTGTGATTTTAGAGAATGCACAAGATATGGCCTTATATACTAGTAGTGAAAACCCTATATATCTTGTGGTGGACCCTAATTAAGCTCATATGTCGTGGTGTCAAAGTATTAGATTCCTTCTCCTCAAATTGTTGTAAATTGTAAATTGTAATGCCCTATGCATGCATGAATACGTATTATTAAACTTTAAATTCTAGTACATTTATGTATATAGTCTTAACCCCCCAAAAAACTTCGACATCTATAATGGAAATTGAATCATCATTTAGTTGAGTATATAGGACATAGGGATCGGATCCCCTGCTGCCAACATTTTAATAAATTCATAAATTGAACGATCATGAAGATTGAAGTAGAATACATAGCATGTCCCACCCCCACCCCCAAAATACAAAAAAATATAAGAAAAAAAAGAAATAAATAAATAAATAAATAAAGTACTTTGGAGGAGGTGGTGCTTGGATTTGGGCTTCCCTCTTCTTTGGATACGAGGAAAAACGAGAATGGTCTAAAGTTGTAAACTCAGAAATAAATTTTAAAAATAAATGAGAATACACATGTGCAAAAGTAAGTCGATGATAATGTGTATTTTAATGATTCGAATGCATTATTATTGCAAAGAGTTTTTTTTTTAGCTGGACAGCCTATACAGGCTAGGAAAATTATTGCAAAGAGTTGGCAGCATACAGATTCTCAAACTACTGTACTTTTATTCTCTGCCAATTAGTTCATTTCCATCTGGGGAAGAGTTTATGAGGGGACGATATTATTTGCCATGGTACTAACGAATATGATTTTTATTTTTTTTTTCTCGTCTCGATCCACATATTAAAATCAATATCCAATTTATCAATAAATATCCCAATCTTAAAGAGTTTCAAAAAATATACTACTGAAGTGAAGTTTAGTAAATTCACTAAAAATGGAAGAATATATAGCAATATATATGCATGATATTATCCTTAGTTATTTATGAATCATATACTACATAATATTTTTACGAACCTGTGTGCTTTAATTATGGTGTCTTCCTAGATAGTATTTCATTTTAACCAAGCTTTATATATTTACTTTTAAAAAAGAAAAGGAAATAAAAAAAGTTAAAAAAAAAAAATAAATGGTCAAAAAGTTAAAAAAAAATAATATCAAAGTTTCAATATGTAACTAAATTACTAAAAGATGAAGTGAATCAAAAAAATTTTAAACATACGAACCAATAGAAAATTTGTCACAA
This sequence comes from Hygrophila difformis, assembly GCA_030278955.1. Lineage (NCBI taxonomy): Eukaryota > Viridiplantae > Streptophyta > Magnoliopsida > Lamiales > Acanthaceae > Hygrophila > Hygrophila difformis. The sequence goes on from JAOANR010000010.1 coordinate 1,899,233, forward strand.
GAACACAAAAAGAATTTTTTTTTTTTTTGTCTTGTTTGTCGTTTAATCGGGCGTATGAGATGACGAAATTCAGCAGACAACCAATTTCATCTTTTTTTTTCTTCATCATTTTTCGGCGAAATTCATGTAATATATATACATGTATTATGTATACTAAATCCATTAAGAGGGTGTTTGGATAAACGATAAGAAAATGGATAGATTATCTGATTATTGTGTTTTCAAAACGCAAATAATCAGTCTAAACGTTTAAAAATGGTGCGGCAAATCTGATTATTTACGTTTTGAAGATGCAATCATATAATCTATTTCCACTAAATCTTAGCACACACACATTTACGTTCTTGGGGAAAAAGGATAAATAGGTCCTTTTTCTTTTCAAAAAATTCAAATCAGTTCTTTTTCTATTTTATTACCAAACCAGTCCTCTACAAATGCTAATTATGTTCAAATCAGTCCTTTTTTCACTAATTATATTCTAATTGCTGACGTGGCAAGTGTTTTAATTTAAACCTGACACGTGTGCATAATATTAGTCATTTTTCTTTTATCTTTTGCCAATTCAGTCCTAAACTTTTATTTTGTTCTATTTAGTCCTCTACCCCAATCACTCATTTTTATATTAATTGGCCTCAAACCTTTCAAATTTTTTCATTTTAGGCCCAGAACCTTAAATTTTTTATTATTACTAATCCATTTATCAAATAAATGCACAACATACTTCCATAAATAAAATTAAACACCAAACCTCATATATTGGGTTCGACTGCTTTGTTATCGGGTCTTTCAAGTACCGGAATTTTACGGACTCTCTCTAATAACCACTCGACCGCAACCGATTGTTCATTGGTTTTGGTTTCCTTCAGTAACAATCAACAGAATCTTACTTTGCGTCCTACCTTAGGATGTAGCAATATTTGAGTAAATGATTTAACTTGAATTTTTGGAAGGTTATGGATACAGGAACCCTTGGTTTTATTGAAAAATATTAATATTATTAAAAATATTAAAAAAATAGCCTGAATTTTATTGTCCACAAAGTATGATTGTGCTGATTGTTGCTGAAGGAAACCAGAACCAATGAACCATCGTTACGGTCGGGTGGTTAGAGAGAGTCCGTAAAATTCGGAACTTCGAAGACCCGGTAACAAGGCGGTCAAACCCAATGTATGAGGTTTGGTATTTAATTTTATTTACGGAAATATGTTGGGCATTTATTTGATAAATGTATTAGTAATAATAAAAAAATTAAGGTTCTGGGTCTAAAATGAAATAATTTGAAAGGTTTGAGGCCAATTAATATAAAAATTAGTGATTGGGGTAGAGGACTAAATAGAACAAAATAAAAGTTTAGGACTGAATTGGCAAAAGATAAAAGAAAAAGGACTAATATTATGCACACGTGTCAGGTTTAAATTAAAACCCTTGCCACGTCAGCAATTAGAATATAATTAGTGAAAAAAATGACTGATTTGAACATAATTAGCATTTGTAGAGGACTGTTTTGATAATAAAATAGAAAAAGGACTGATTTGAATTTTTTGAAAAGAAAAAGGATTTATATCCTTTTTCATACGTTATTGTGTAAAGAAAAGGATGGGATTACTTTGATTTGATGTCAGAACTCACTCTGAACCTACTGAGAGGGGATGAAATTACTTTGATGCAATAATTCCCCGGCCGGGCCGGGCCCATGTGGATTCCATGTCAACTGTCTATGTCTCCTGATCATTCCTCAAACAGGCTTATACGTCTCATATGGTTCCATCGTCGAATGTGGTTCATCAGTCTCAATTTAACGAGAAAGATATAAGCTGCTGATAATAATAATAATAATAACTAGTCTCACCCGCCCGCGGTACCCGCGGGCATGATGTTTTGAAAGTAATATATATATTTTTTAAATCATATATTTCCATCCAACCCACCCATGGTACCCGCGGGTTTGTAAATTTAAAAAAATATATAAAATAAGTTTAAAGAGAATTGTAATTTTATTATATTATCCTTGTTATAATTATTTTTTGGATTTAACCTTGTTATAATTATTATAATTATTTTCCTAAATGTGAAAAACAAAAAGTATAAATTTGATTGAATTTAATAATATATATAATCCTTCAATAAATTATTCGTTGTGTGATAAAATTAAATTTAATATTAAAAATTTTAAAGACAATAAATAAAATGACTATCATAAAAGAAATTATTATAAAAGTATTGTGTTCATTTTTACTTATCTATAAGAAAAAATTTGAACATCGAACATTTTAAAAAATAATAATAAATTTTAAAAAATAATAAATTTATATAATTTTAAAATTATTATATAATTAATATTATTATTACATCACATAGTAATTATTATAAAATTTTAATTTTTATTACTTTATTAAATTAAAAATATTTGTAGTGTTTCTACAATGAAACATTAGATATGTACTGCCAACAATTTTTCCACGGATCATCAGGAGAAGTTATGAAACATGACAGCTAAATAGAAACAAATGGATTTCTCAAAATAGGTGTAGATGCCCAATGATTTCTCAAAACACAATTGACCCTTTACCCTAACATCTTATTACACGTGATGAAGCAATATATAACTGACCGTGTCTAAAAGTTGGATCCTTCATGAACACTCCAACATGCTTTAGAGATTGACCTTGACTCTTGTTGATAGTAATAGTATAACAAACAATTAGTAAAAACTGACGTCTTGAAAATATAAGCGGTATTCTATGATCAGATGAGGTCAAACTCATTCGTAGAATAATCACTCAGATTCCACTACTTTTGTGAGTCAATTCTTCACCCCGGGACATTTTTCTCATTCTTGTCGAAGCCAATGTACTGCCAGTCAATACTTCACCCTCCAGGATATTTTTTCCCGCTCTTGTCGGAACCAATGTACTGCTAATCAATGCTTCACCCTCTAGAATATTTTTTTCCATTTTTTTTTTGCGAGTCAATCATTCACCCTTCAATACTCTATCATTAGACAGGTACTGCCAACACTTCTACAAAGATCACCAGGAGAAGTTATGAAACATCTAAGCTGAATAGAAACAAATGGATTTCTTAAAATAGGTGCAGAGGCCCAATGATATTTCATATAACACAATTCACCTTGACCCTAACATCTTATTACACGTGATGAAGCAATATATAACTGACCGTGTCTAAAAGCTGGATCCTTCGTGAACACTCCAACATACTTTAGAGGTTGACCTTGACTCTTGTTGATAGTAATAGTATAACAAACAATTAGTAAAAACTGACGTCTTGAAAATTTAAGCGATATTCTATGATCAGATGAGGTCAAACTCATTCGTGGAATAATCACTCATACTTCACTACTTTTGTGAGTCAATTATTCACCCCTGGACATTTTTCACATTCTTGTAGACGCCAATGCACTGTCAGTCAATACTTCACCCCCCGGGACATGTTTTTCCCATTCTTATCCAAAGTACTGCCAGACAATACTTCACCATCCAGGACATTTTTTCCCACTCTTGTCGAAACCAATGTACCGCCAATCAATGCTTCACCCTCAAGGACATTTTTTTTCCATTTTTTCGTGAGTCAATCATTCACCCTCCAATACTCTATCAGTAGACAGGTACTGCCAACACTTTTACAAAGATCACCATGAGAAGTTATGAAACATGAAAGCTGAATAGAAACAAAGGGATTTCTTAAAATAGGTGCAGAGGCCCAATGATATCTCATATAACACAATTCACCCTTGACCCTAACATCTTATTACACGTGATGAAGCAATATATAACTGACCGTGTCTAAAAGCCGGATCCTTCGAACACTCCAACATACTTTAGAGATTGACCTTGACTCTTGTTGATAGTAATAGTATAACAAACAATTAGTAAAAACTGGCGTCTTGAAAATTTAAGCGATATTCTATAATCAGATGAGGTCAAACTCATTCATGGAATAATCACTCATACTTCACTACTTTTGTGAGTCAATTATTCACCCCAGGACATTTTTCACATTCTTGTAGAAGCCAATGCACTGCCAGTCAATACTTCACCCCCGGGACATGTTTTTCCCATTCTTGTCCAAAGTACTGCCAGACAATACTTCACCATCCACGACATTTTTTCCCACTCTTGTCGGAACCAATGTACCGCCAATCAATGCTTCACCCTCAAGGACATTTTTTTTTCCATTCTTGTCGGAACCAATGTACCGCCAATCAATGCTTCACCCTCAAGGACATTTTTTTTCCATTTTTTCGCGAGTCAATCATTCACCCTCCAATACTCTATCATTAGACAGGTACTGCCAACACTTTTACAAAGATCACCAGGAGAAGTTATGAAACATGAAAGCTGAATAGAAACAAAGGGATTTCTTAAAATAGGTGCAGAGGCCCAATGATATCTCATATAACACAATTCACCCTTGACCTTAACATCTTATTACATGTAATGAAGGAATATATAACTGACCGTGTCTAAAAGCTGAATCCTTCATGAACACTCCAACATACTTTAGAGATTGACCTTGACTCTTGTTGATAGTAATAGTATAACAAACAATTAGTAAAAACTGGCGTCTTGAAAATTTAAGCGGTATTCTATGATCAAATGAAGTAAAACTCGTTCGTGGAATAATCACTCATACTCCACTACTTTTGTTAGTCAATTCTTCACCCAGGACATTTTTCCAATTCTTATCGAAGCCAATGCACTGCCAGTCAATACTTCACCCCACAGGACATGTTTTTCTCATTCTTGTCCAAAGTACTGCCAGTCAATACTTCACTATCCAGGACATTTTTCCCACTCTTGTTGGAACCAATGTACTGCCAATAAATGCTTCATCCTTCAGGACATTTTTTTCCATTTTTTCGCGAGTCAATCATTCACCCTCCAATACTCTATTATTAGACAGGTACTGCCAACACTTTTCCAAAGATCACCAGGAGAAGTTATGAAACATGACAGCTGAATAGAAACAAAAGGATTTCTTAAAATAGGTGCAGAGGCCCAATGATATCTCATATAACACAATTCACCTTGACCCTAACATCTTATTACACGTGATGAAGCAATATATAACTGACCGTGTCTAAAAATTGGATCCTACATTTACACTCCAACATGCTTTAGAGATTGACCTTGACTCTTGTTGATAGTCATTATATAACAAACAATTAGTAAAAACTGACGTCTTGAAAATTTAAGCGGTATTCTATGATCAAATGAGGTGAAACTCATTCGTGGAATAATCACTCATACTCCACTATTTTTGTGAGTCAATTCACCCGAGGACAATATATAACTGGTCGTGTCCAAAAATTGGATCATTCATGAACACTTTAACCTGTTTTAGAGATTGACATTGCAGCAATAATATATTTAATATTTTTTTATGTAATTCAAATTATTCTAGAATTAGAATTAATTATCATATAGGAATAGTATATTATGTATAAATATTTTTTTGAACTAAAAAAAATTATGTTTAATTATTTTTAGTTATTTAGTAAAACATCAAATTGATATTATTTTTAATTTTAAAAGTAAGGACATTGTTGTAAATTAGCTTCAATTGGAAATTTAAGATTCCCGACTCAACCAAATGCATAAATCTTAAAAATGACAAAATATAAGATTCTCGGTAATATCATATTTCCAGTGATATGAGATTCCTGTTAATGACATTTCTACTGGTAATATAAGATCCCTCCAACCAAACGGCTCCTAAATGTTTTCCTCGTCCCATGTCAGTATCATGCTTTTTTTGGCTTGATCTCTTGGTTCCGGTGGCTTGAACCATTCGTCTCCGTACTCGATCAAGATTTGAGAAGTGATGTCTTGGCTCTCCGGAACTGCTTGCGGGTCTAGGGTCAAGGTTCAGGATAAAATGGTCAACACTTTGGTCAACGCTATGCTTTGGGCTTGGCGCCAATTCTCAACACCCATAAAAAATAAAATAATGATAAGCCTAGTATAATGAATATGTTTTGATTTCAAATCATTTTAGAATTAGATGTAAATCTTAGTTATTATTTTTTTTTTAAACCATTCACACATATGTGTCGACAAAGATGTGTGGGATGCCAAGATACACAAAAATAAATCTTAGTTATCTAAATTTAACATAAAAATTTATTTATATTAAAATATAAAAATTAAAAACATTTAGAGTTAGATATAAGAATTAGAAGTATTATTTATAATATTTGGAGATCATTTGAAATCAAATTATGCGACCCTTTAAAATATTAATCATTTTTATTTAAATAATATATAATTGAATAGAGATGATATATTTCGTTAACTGTATAATTCTTTCTTAGGAAGTTCGTGAATGCATTGCTTCTGCACCTTCGGGAAGAACATACAGTACATTGAACGCAGTGTGAGAAACCTAATTCATATGTTAGAATGAGCTAAACGAAATATTTTATTAATAACAAATACACACATATGAAAGAGAGTAATGTGAGACTATATTTGGAACCATTTTTTTTAGGTGAATATCACTCATGCCAACTGCGTTTGGTTATATTTGAAATTATTTATCATAATTTAAAATTAAATTTTCAAATAAATTATTAATTTAAAATTTTTAGTTTTATTGTATATCTTTGATGATTAATATGAATCTTTTTATATAGATATGCATATTTTGAAAAATATTTGTTTGCTTAATTGAGATAAAAAAAAAAAAGATTGATTGAAGTATAAAATTAATAATATAAAACGTTATCAATTAACGATATTTACATTTATTTAACCAATTGTAGGTGATATATAAAGTAATAAGAATATAGAGAGGTAATCATTATATTATAGTCTCCATACAAAATTTGTAGATTATATTTTAATTGTAAATGTTGTGTAAGTTAAATCATATCTTTATTTTTTTGGAAACATATCATATCTTTATTGAAATACATATTATATCAAAGACCTAAAACGTGGTTTCCCAGGTATATTTTTTTTTTATTAGGAATTGTATTGATTAAAAGTGTTTTTATAGTATTATGAGACAATTTATTGAAAAATGTATTATCATTAAATTTGAAATATATTTAAAAATAAATATTTCAAATTTTCTCCTTTTTTGGGTTTTAATATTTTATAATTTTTGTTTTGGCGAAGCTAATATTTTATAATGTAGTATAAACATCAAATGTGTGTGTATATACTACCGATTGAACCGTATAAATTGTTAAAAACTTTTGCATTTTGTTGGTATTGTTTATGATTGAATATTGAAAATAATGGTATGAATATATCAAATAACAAACTTAGTAACAAAAATAAAAATGAATTACATAAAATTAAAAACTATACCCTGTACGTAATTATCTAATGCTCACATGCAATACATGGTTTGCAATTGCAATAGTTAAATCACAAAGTTAGTAGAGATAATGTTTGAAAATAAAATGTGTGAGTATTGCATTCATATCCATAGGTTAAATCAGTTTTAATCATCTACCAAAAAAAAAAAAAAACAGTTTTAATCCGATGTTAGTATTAAATTATGGAATTTTGAAATTATTTAAATAATAATTTATTGCTCAGATATCATCGTTATCGGAAATCTAACATAATAATTTTTAAATTTGAAGTTTTAGAATCCAAAGGAAAACATATTTTTTTTTTGGGATACATATACTTTTAGGTAATTTAAATATTTGTAGTTTCCAAAGTCAATAATCATTATTGGGATATTATTAATTATTTGTTCAATAGAGCTTTTCAAGTGTGTGTCAATCCGTTTAAATTATTTATTTTTATAAATTTATTTAAAATCTATTATAATAAAATTCACTTTAGAAGGTTAAAATAAAATAATTATTTTCAGAATTAAAAATCCTTACGAAAAATTCATTAAATCCTGATTAGAGGGAGAAAAATAATTTATATCCATGTTTATTCTTATTTTAAACAATAAATATGAATCAAATAGTCTTGGAATTATTATAATAAAATAATTTTGGTATGTTCAACCAATTTAATAAGAATGATGAGATAGAGACTTTAAGAAAAAAAAAATAATCTCTTTTAGAACATCGTGAACATTAAATGTGAGATGACTAATAGAATGAATTTAGAATCCTCATAGAAAATATTTTTTCAATAAATTTAACTAAAGTCTATTTTCAAAGTAGCTTAAATGTTTTCTTATTAATTTTTTTTTTAAATGTAGTAGGTAGTCAAATTTCAATTAATTACATAAAATTACAAATATTTTTTCTGTAGATGTCATCATAAAAATCTTCTTCTTGATTAGCTTTATAACTACAGGACTGTTCATATCTAATAAACCACCGGTCTGTCTAATGATAGTAGTCAAGCACAATAAAAAATAAAAAAAAGCGTTCAGGAGAAATAAGGAGATCACATTAAATCTTATATTTTACTTCTATAGAGGACAAAAAAAATAGTTACCGTTTAAATTTTTTATAGCTCAAGTTGAGGGCCAACATTTTCTTCAAGAATAATCATAGTGTCACCGTGTATATTTTAATTTATATATTTTTAATTTTTTTTAATTTTTAATATTACTTCAAAAGAAGAAATTGGATAGACGGATTTCCATGGCTTTGGTCAATGCAAGTGGTTTAATTAATTCGATTAATTAAATTTTAGTTCAAATTGGGGAAATGTGTATAATCAAATTATGTGGAAATCGAATAGAACATCAGCGTACTTGTGCAAGTTCATGGATGGCTTTGAATATCAGTTGACAACCCAATATACTAAATCCTATTTTTAAATAACTACAATCAATATATATATAGATATATATATTTATATATAATAACTATGACAAACTATAAGGTTGCTATATCATTTTCTTCGTATTAGATAATGATTCATGTAACTAATAAATTTCAGAATTGAGGCAATTATGTCGTTGTGGTGTTTTTGGATGTTTTGATTACATGAGGCTCAATGGATCAAAACTCTAATTTTTATAGGTATTGATAATCACTTTATTAATTGGCATTTTAAAGCAAAAAAATCTTGTTCATGATAAACATTGATAAGGAGGTGTACATAAAATAAGCACTAATTTATTTTAATTAAAAAGTTTATGCTAGACGTATTGTAATGATAAGCTCTAAACATAGGTATTGATAATGATTATGATTATTAGTGCTATTAAATTTAATTGAAGTGGAATTGTAAAGCCTCATGAGGTTGTGAAATACATTGGGATGTGTTACTTATAACTAATAGTAATACATAAATGACATTAATATTAGTAAATGTACCTGATACGTTTTTCACACCACTTTATTATTGGATTATGAGTTATTAAAATACAAAATAAAATTTATATGTGATTACAGTGTAATAATGATTTGGGTACTCGAAACCATTTATGTATCCAATAAACGTATTAATTATGCGTCTGTTGATCCATTTAAGTCATTCAAAAATTTATAAGCCAATAAACTATTAATTCGGAATTTATATAAACTTTATTTAAATGATCTAAATGACAAAGCATTATATACTAATGGACGTGGGTCAGTTCAAAGTATGCGATACTTGTCTACAATAAATAAAAGATTAAAACTACACGGTGCATAAAAAAATATTTGTTATACTAAGATTTACTTGAACTTAGGTACTCTGAAGAAATTAAATATTTATAATAATTTCCTTTAAAAAATTTACACTTCCCATTAAATCATGTGTAGAGTGTTAAGTGTTCAAGGAATATTTATACATGATGGTATTTTATTCCATCGAGACCGTCAACAATAATGATTACGCATGCAAACAATTGGGCAGATAATCAGATATCAATGGCGTTTAATATGTACATGATGCTATTTTATCCCATTTGAAAGAATAATTCATAAACAAAAAACTTTGCGATAGTATACTAAGCCTATTTTTTTTTTTTTTGTTGCTCAATCCAAAATCCTAAATATTTGATAGCAGTAAACCAAATATTAGTATTTTCGTTTATTTTTTGTAAGTGATAAATTAACACAAAAAGAAAAATGCATGTAGTATAATCACAGTAGGTATGTAGTGTAGGTTATCAATTATCCACTGAATCGTGTCCCATCAAATATTCTCACATACTATACCATCAATTTTTTCAAAAAGAAGGCATTATTCAATGCTTTCACATATTTCAAAATTGAGCGACACAATATTCAGCATATAATAACATTAAAAATACCAATGAGAATGTGTCATTATTATCCAAAGATAATAAATCAAATTACTTAATAAATGAAATGAAATGGGATAATTTATTCTCGTTGATCCAAAATTATTTTAAATTCTTTTCTCATACTAAATAGAATTTCTTAATGTAATTGTATAATTGGTAGGAAAAAAAATAAAGAAAATTATAGTTCAAAGCAAAATATTTTCGTGACCAAAACGACACTATATATATTATATATATAAAGAGTATGTGCATATATAATTTAATATGTAGTTTATATATATATATATATATATATATATATACACGTATGTGTACCACTAAATTGGAAAGAATCGTGTAAATCTTTTATTTTTTAAAAATAAAATAAAATAAAATTCTGCCATATTTATTTTTGAGATTTGGAATTGCATTTAAGTGTGATGTTAATTATTGTTTTATCTTTAATTTTTTTTTAAACTATATGTTGGATGAGCTAGAAACCAATTATTAATTTTTTTACATGAAAAACCAAATATTAAGTAGTACATAGAATAAATTAGATTCTTATTACTGCCTTTAATACGTAGTAGATATTGAATTTTAAAAAAAAAACACAATTATAAAGTTTAGTTGAATTGACTAAATAAATGTAAATTACCATTTTCAATTTCAATGGATGCCACAGCCACACTACATTCAAATCATACAATTTGTCTTATCCAATACATACAAACATTGTATATTCCAGAACAATTACAGTCAATGTTTCAATATTTGAATGCAAAAATGTGAGGAAAAAGATGAAGAACTGCAATAGAGGATTGCGAGCACTATGGCTTTGCTGCATAAATAATTTTCCTCCACCTGCACCCAAAGAGAGAAAAGCATAAGCCTGGATGGATGCAGGAATGAAATCATACCCCACATTGTAGGATGAAAATTTATGGCGAAGATGCCTTGCAATGAATACACAAAACAGAGCAACTGGGACAATAGTTCATAATAAGGTGACAATCGGAGATCCACGCACCAGGGCCAAAAATCAGCCTGCCGCCTAGAAAAAAGATCTGTAAAACAGACATGTTATACTGTATAATTAGTACTTACATAGCAAGTTATGCTTAAGAGTGCTAGGAAAATTCATAAACTAAACAATTAGATATGTTGCATCATTCAAAGAGTTTGAATCCTGTTGGGATTGCCCCAGTTGCAATCTATACAAAACATATTCTTCTCGTTCTTTCTCAACTCTCCATGATCCAAGCACGAATCGAAGAATTCTGCTCACCCACTCCACCGAACTTTTCTTCCTCAAGAGAGGAGAGGGATAATGAAAAAGGAGTACCAAGAGATGATGAAAACGTGACCAATGAAAAATAATGAACACAATAGGGCATATTTATACTACCCAACAAAGGAGGAAATGAGAAGGGATTAAATGGTGGACATTAACTATGCATGGAAAATGAAAGAAATGTGCATGGAAAATGAAAAAATGATAATTAATGGACTATTTTCAGATTTTTTTAAAATTGAAAATGGCATTTTCGAAATTATTTTGGTGTGTGAAAGAGAGAATTTCAATTGTTGAATTGTGAGAGAAATGAGGGTTGGAGGGAAAGTGTGTGTGGGTTAGGCTATGTTGTTTTTATATATTACATGATAAGCATATAGTAGTGAGTAGTTGCCAGAACACGACATGCATTTGAACATATGGAAAGGGAATCGATTCAATTCCTCCTCCTGATATGTTAGATAAATAGTGACAAAATTCCATTACTGTTTCTAATGCCATTGTCCGATCCTTTTCTCCCTAACTAGTCATTATTAATTAATTTCAAGACAATTATTGTTTTTTTTTAATTAATATATACTCCATAATAATCGAATTGAATAGTCAGTATTTGAAGATGGCGTGCACTACACTTACACTAATATATTAGTAGTATATAATTATTTTTTTTTTTTTTTTGTAATTGGAGGTGTTCTTTATATGGGCGCTAGCTACATGCATGCATGGGTGCAATCTCGTCTCTTCTTTTTTTAATGTTTGGGGGTTAATTAAATAGCTAGAATATACTTTTCGAATACATGCATGCATTGTGTGGAAAATGCATAATTTAATTGGAGGAAGTTGAATCCAAATTTAACACATATTTAAAATCTACTTTAGAATTAAAATACTTATTAGAGATCAAATGATCCATATATATATATATATATATATATATATATATATATATATACACCTATAATTAATAAACACGACATACATTAGAGGCAATTCGGATTTAATTTTGGCTTCACAAGGTATCTTATACTATATATAGTTATATTCCTCCAAAAAAATTTCCAAATGTTCTTTATATTATAGAGTAGTATTATTAATGACCATTGATTTATTGATCTGAAATCTTGATCATAATCCCTAGGTTTTTTCCCCGTATATATCTATTTTGACTATTTATAGTATTCAATTATATTAAAACATATTAACACGAGCATATTCTATAAAAGAAAAACAATTAGTAATTGATATTAACAATTTTATACAGTACATGATATCATGGGAGTAGTATTTGACTACTACTACCTCTGTTTTTTGCATTTGCACCATTTCACACAAGCACCAATGCGGATATACATTTTCAACGATTATAACTTAAATTATATACAATAGAAAAAATTATATAAAGTTGATATTCTGAAACTTTAAGTTTAAACGAATCTAACAAGATCTCATTTAACTATGTTTTTTCTTTCACAACTATGATAAAAATTTGAGACAAAGTTAAACTGTAAATAGTGCAAAAAACACCAATGTTTCAAACCTAAGAAAATGGGGAGTATTTTTTAAGTTAAATAAGAAAAATAATTAAAAAAGAAAACTAGTGGGCTAGCGGGAGCCGAGTCCAGACCTAGGCCCAGATGGGCAGGCCCACTATAGTTTTTTTTTTTTTAGGAGCCATTGAAGGTCTGGAAAGGGGTGATGGGGGCCCATGCCACACAATTACAAAGGGGAAATAAAGGGAGGGATAGGGGTCGGTGGGAATCGAACTTCTAACCTTCCGTTGGAAGTCAAGGGACTTAACCGCTTGGGCTATGTCCTCATAGTTAACCTATAGTTAACCTATAGTTTATATTATAAGTTAGTATAATATTTTCCTATAGCTATGTCCCCAGATGGGCAGCCCATGCCACTATAGTTAACCTATGGGTTATATTATAAGTTAGTATCTGTATTGCTTTAATTTAGCATACTGTATTACATATTGAGGGATTATATTTTCATTATTTTGGGTAGATTTTGTATCGAAAAATTGTATTCCCGTCCCATTTAAAATATCTTGTTTCATTTCTTTACACAATTCAATGTATTTTTTTATCGATAATACCTCAAAATATATAGAACTAAAAATTATGCAAAATATATATTCTAAAACTATATAATTAGACGAATCAGACAAGACCGACGACTATTTTTTTCAAATATATACTTATAATAATATTGAGTCAAAGTTGAACAATGAACAGTGTCAAACTGTCAAACATGACACTTCCACTGGGACGGAGGAATACATCAATCATAAGGCTGCGACATTTAAACATAATGTATATAAATTTTATTTTAAATGCAGAACACTTATGTATGTTTTTTTTTTTTTTTTGAGGGAAGGTATTTTATTCCAGCATTAGCCAAATGGAAGTTACAGCATAGAGAGAAGAAGTAGAAAAACAAGAAAAACAATATAGTCACTATCGATGCATGCATCTGCTTATCTTGTCAGCTAAGTGGGTAACGAGTTTCAGTTTTGGTTTAGGGATTATGTTTTGTGCATAGCATAGGTGAATCCTATTGCTCGAGTCTGGCTGGATATACGCATCATTTTAACACTTTGCTTGTTCTCCCCGAATCTCATTACTAGAATTCTCATTTCCGTTCTATGCTGTGTCTGTTCTCCCTCGCTCCTCCTCCCCCCCTATATCAGCTTTTCTCTTTTGTCTACCCTGTGCCTTTGGACTTTTCATCTCAGCAGCTGTCCTTTTGATCGGTTCCTTCTACATTGGTCTTGTGCTCTATTTGTATGGGAGACATGATGTGGAAGCAAGGCTATAGGATGGTTACTGTGATTCATTACATGTGATGCTTTTTGCCAACCGGGTTTGTAAAACGCTGGAAGGGAGTCTATTTGGCGAGGGATTGAGTCCGTAAATGACAACTCAATCTAGCAATCCCTCGTTGATCACTGCTATGTTTTATTATCTTGATTTTAAGGAACCGGAGATCAGAGGTCTCTAGACGGGCAAATGGAAGTCTTGGTAGATGTCTCTGATGTGGGTTTTCCTGGTGTTGCGGCATTAAGGCTCCAGTTGTTGCAGAAAAAGGACAGATGACTCAAAGATTTTACTTGCACCGCCATCGGATGGGTTATAGTTGTAAAGGATTTTTGGTTTAGTAGAGGACTTTTTGGTATATAGGATTTATTCGGGTAGGTGTTTGGTCTCTGCATTTACTTGTGCTTATTATTGGTGCCTGTCTGCGGAAATTTTGAGTTTGGCACTTTTTTTTTTAAGAACACTTATGTATGTTAATGATATACTATTAAAAAGAAAATGGCAAAATCCATTTGATCAAATGATAGTCATAATAGACATGGAGTGTATGTTAGTTAAAGTGCAGTGGTAGCAGTAGTAGGCTGGAGAGTGTAGCTAGGATTCGATAAGGAAGAATCGTCCAAATCACAGCTACCATATGGGCAGTGATACGATGATGATGATGATGTATTTCACATATATCGACAATGTGAATATTCCTCCAAATGCAAAACCTTAGTAGTCCTTATTAGCTTCCATCTTCATCTTTATTCCAAAATAAAGAAAATAATAATTAAAGATGAGAGATGCCCATTTCCTAGGGGTGTCAATTTCAGATTTCGGGTCGTGTACGTGTCGTGTTTCGGTCAGGTTGGTCGGTTCGTGTTTCAGGTTTCACAGGTTCGAGTCGTGTTCGTGTCAGTTGTTAATAAAGGTATAACACAAAATCTGTAATCCCAAACACGATCCGAAACCCGAAATGAACTTGAAATATCAAACCCCAACAAGACCTAAAAATTTTTAGGTCGGATTTCGGATTAGAGAAACCAAAAAACGAGTAAACTCAAAAAACCCAAAACTGCATCGGGTTCGTGTCGGTCGGGTTCGTATTGTCGGGTCGTGTCCAAAATTGACACCCCTACCATTTCCCAACTAGCTCAATAATACTACCGAGAATCAAACACCTTTAATTTGGGAGATGAGAGCCACCCCTACTACTCCTAGCTATATTATAATCAACTGGTTTTTATTTACCTAAGCTTGATCCTTGGAATTTCTTCATCTTATTAATTTCATTATGGAGTATCATTTTATCCCAAACTTTAGTTCTGCATGTTAACTTTTAATGCAGGAACTATGAATCTATGATACAATGATATTGATTCAATGGTAATGTTAATTTCTTCATTATTGTCACTACTAGAAATTCCAACTTTTAGGCTTTAGATATACTCCCTCCGGTTTTTTAAAAAATGAAACGGACTCACAGTGCACGCAGTTCAATACATATTTTAAATCATTAATAACTCAATTTTGGTATAAGTATGAATTCTAAAAGTTTCAAATTTTAAAACTACTCGACGAGACGAATCTAACAAGATCCCACTTGACTATATTTTCACTTGTATAACTATAATAAAACTTTAAGTCAAAGTACGTCTGTGAATAGTGCCAATTTTCAAAATGTTACATTTATTGGAGAACGGAGGGAGTATATCAAATTTGATAGTTAATTCCTTAATAGCTAATCAAATTTGGTCATTAATGAAATTAGCAACTGAATTGTGATGTTTAACGACCAAATTTGGGTTACTAAAAGCCCAAAATTCTTATACCGCATTATGTTATGGATTATTTAGAGTTAATTGTAGTACATTTTTTTTTTTTGCTGAACAGCTTCTACAAGTTAGAAATGGTGGTGGAAATTCATGGCATATAAATTACAAAGGGAATAAATGAGAGAAATAAGGGCCGGGGTTGAACCTCACTAAAAAATTATATTTTAAAAAAAAACATGCTTTAATAAAACAGAAAAGTCTTAAAATACATTATGGTGTGGATCATTCTTTATTTCTTTTTGTAACTTTATTTTCATTATAATTCGATATCAGGTGATAATTAAATACTCCTATTAAACAATATATAGCATGCTTGACTGATGTATATTTGCTGCTCGTTTCATGCATTTTCTAGAAAAAGCATGCATATAATAATAATAATTAATTGATTTAATTAATGATGGTTAGGGATCGGAATATTGGATTTGATCTCAAATCAGCTTTATTGACTGTTAAAAAAAACAATTAAAACTAGAGGAATTCGTTTGGGTGCTGGCACATTCAAAAGTGATAGGTAAATGTGTATAAAGTAATGTGTGAGTATAAAAAAGTGATGGATGGAGGTTATGAACCAAAAACTCATTAAAAAAAAAACAAACAAACAAACTACCGTCTATGCATCATTTTATAAGGCTTACACATCACTTTACGAATGACTACACATCATTTTTAGTGTTGTCTGCACGGCAGTTGTTATGCCATTACCGGATTGAAAACTAGAGGTTCCGTTCAACCAATGTTTAATGCTAATTAATTGGTGTGTGTGAAAAGCGAGCGTTCGGACAAAGTAGGCGGGGAGATGCCATTTGAGTTTAGTAGTAGTAGTAGTACGAAGTATTCAATTTGACCAAGACATGACATGACAGCCTGGCATCCGACCAAATGGGAACACGCTCCATATATCTACGATCCTAAATGCATTAATTAAACGGCTAGCTCATGAATGCATTAATTTGTTGCAACAATATTTCAATCGTTCCAAGAATTAAAATTATGTGAAAAAAAATATTTAAATACATCCTAAATGCAAAATGTTTTATTTTAATACCTTAAAATGTCGCTAAGCGCAATACCTTTTTTGTAGTATCCTTTAAAAAAAATTTTAACAATTATTTCAGCATTTCAGTGATGCATGCTGTGGTATTTAAATATTGAAAAGGAAGGGATGAAAATTGAAATAGAGCACATATTATAATCTCACTGAAATGAAGCTGAAGTCGTACGAAAAAATGTATATACAACAGTTTTTAAGTCAAAATAATTCATCTCATAATAACCATGCATTTAACTAATTGAATTATATAATTAAGTCGTTTTTAAGTCCTATATATATATATATATTATATTTTTCTCCCGCGCTCCGCGCACTGGTTCTACTTAATTTTTTTTAATACAAACTAATATTAATTTAATTAATTTAAATTAATATATTTTAATTAATTTAATTAAATTAATAGATGATATTATTTTAGTATATTTATGTAAAAAAATTATATAATATAATTTCTATTATCATTTTCTTTTTCAAAGATAAAAGAAGAAACCAAACGCAGTTGGCCTGAGTGGTATGGGGCTCTGGCAGCTTAAGCAAAGATTTCGGGTTCGAGCCTTTGTTTATGCAGGATTCTGCTTTGGGAGATGTAACTCTTAAATGCCCACCCGATCCTCGAGGGTTTAGTCTTAGGTCCAATGTGGCCTGAGGATACCCTGGTATTCACCTAAAAAAATGATAAAAGAAACAAATTTTTAAATTGATATATATGATCTAAATATAGTATTAAAAGTTGATGATATGGCAAGTATTTAATCAGCGTTGACGTGTATCATGTATTATTAATCAGCGCTGACGTGGATTAATTGTAGCTATTTATTAAAAAATGGTGGTATAATTACTGATAAAACCCTAAAGATTAAAAAGATTTAGTTATATTAAATAAGGACAAAAAAGTCTGGACATGCCAAAAAGTATTCAGGATTTATTATATAGATAGATTATGCAAACCGTGCATTATGATAAGAGCATGTACCGTCTTTCTGTCTTTTCTACTGAAAACTAACTGTCTTGGTAACAAATATTTTCAATCCTCGTTGTACCCAAGACTAATCTCTAATATTACTACATAATGTTATATAAGTATTACCTTTGTGGGAAGGCGAAGACGAACAACGAATATTGTCGTTTTATTAGTTACCGAATGTTCATACGATCAAGCGAGCAAGGCCAAGGAGCACGGCATCGAAAAGACAAGCAAAATCCCGCAATAAATAAATAAAAATATCCTTATACATATTAATTTTTTAATTTTTTAATTTTTTTTTTGAGAGTAATGTCACCTTTTATTCCCAAAAACTAAGGCAAGGAGCCTCCACACCAACGAGGTTATGTCCATACAACAAAGATTCTATCGGACTACATCTCCACAAGACTTACTATTCTATCGGAACAAGGCAAAAATAAATCAAGATGGAGGAGCAAAATATATCAACCAATTCATACCCACTCGACAGAACCTGCCAAAGTAATTCAGACAACACCATTCCTGTATACCACCTCCATAAACACCTTTAGTAGCCCATTATTTGTTATTCCGCGCCATGGAGCAACATCATAACTTGATAACAGCGTCCCATACAACAGGCATCGACATTTTCTTTTCTCGGCTCTAATCCCGCACCCCAAACTGGTCCCTTTTTCTGTGACTTATCCATCCTCTACGTTTCCTGGTCTCAGTATTCAAAGCTCACATGTAGTGTGCCACATTGACCTTTAAAAACTTGTTACTTTCTACACATCTCCCCTGCATATTGTTCAAAACCAATGCAACCAAAAGAAACAAAGATAGGGCCAAGCAAAGGAATATAGCAGGGGAACACAAAGCATTTGGATTGAGTAATTGAATGTCCAGATGGGGGAGAGAAAGGAGGGAACTAACTGACTATGCTTACGCCAAGACTCGATTCATACTGTTCATCAACAAACCCAACAAAGTAATAACCCCACCATAATACACAAATCAACAGGACCATAGGTATAAAACACAAACTTTGATCCCCATCTTTCGTGATGCACTTTCAACAAAACAGCCCTTTACCCAATCCACACTTATGAAAACCGAAATCCCCACACTTCTCAAATCCCCCCTTCTCTTCTTCTTTTTTTTTTTTTTTTATATTTTAAATAGTTTTTTTTTCTTTTTTCTTCTTTTTTTTTTTACTTTTTTTTTCATCAGACACCCATTATTACCCTCCCATTTTCTTCCAATTGGTAATTCACCTGCCCAATTTTACATGTTATAAAAATATTATTATACATGTTAGTCATTTTTAAAAGATTGGCGAATAAGCTAAATAAAATTAGCTTATTCTATTCAATTTAAGATAAATTAACTTATTTGAAAAGATAATATAATTTAAAATAGTGTTCAATCAACTTTTTTTGAAACCGCTGCAGCCTGCAAATAGCAGCATTTTGGAATTAGTTTATTCTCGGCAAAAAATTTGCCTCAAAACTGTCAGCTAATTTTAACTAATTTATTACTCAAATTATTCACATAATCAGTTAACAGCTAATAGCTAATTTGTGCGCTTTGGGGGGGCACGCATGCAAGAAGGAAGTTTGAGCTTGATGCAAATGGCAATTCTCAAACAGGTCCTATATAGATATAAAGTGCTAGTGTTTAAGCTGAAAATGTTGAATATTGGAAATTTTTTTGACATTTATATCCGTCGCCATTGCCGAACAAGGAAGCAATATGACTTATCTCTCCAAATCAGCCCAACCCAATGGCGTTGTTGTTTTTGGCCCAATACGATGAAATACAATGAGGCGCAACAATTTTATTTATTTATTTATTTTTTGAAGATAATGAGCCCAGCAAATTAAGTAAAGTATTTACAATAATTTGTTCATAAAAATAAAAATATTTCTATTATGATAAAGTGAGTTTTCTTTTAAAAACCAATAGATTTCTTAGCTCTAGAGTAACATGTAAGCTTCAAGTACGGACACGCTTAAATGTGTAGCTTTGCGGTAAGTCTCAACTCCCAACCTATAGGTTGGGGTTCGAATCCCCACTCGATCCCCTATCCCTCCTTCTGTTGTCTTTGTTATTTGTGTGGCATGGGCTCCCACCACCCATTTTTCAGGCATTTAATGGCTCCTAAAAAAAATATGTAGCTTTTCAAAGCAATTATATGCATTATATTGATAAAAGTTTGAACCGAATATCTTACTTTAGCATTGAAATTAAATTCACCAAAGCATTGAAAGTAAATTCACCTCATGGTTAATGTATTACTCCCTCCGTCCCACTCCAAGTGTCTTGTTATTGTTGGGCACGTGAATTAAGGTAGAGTTGGTTTGTAAGTATATGGTGGAGTCCACATAGTTGTTGGAGGGGAAAATTATTTCTATTTATAGTAAGAATACATTTGTAATGAGACATTAAAAAATAGTAAGTAGGATATTTGGAATGGGACGGAGGGAGTACATTTTAAATACATAAAATTATTAATTCGAGACATATAGGTGATATTTAAAAAAAAATTAATTAAGGTGATTAATCACTACAAGAAAAAGAAGAAATTTAGTAGCTAATAAATCTAATAATAAATCCAATAGTTATATCCAATTATTAACGGTAACTACATACCAATGAATTAAAATAATACCATTCCGTAAATATTATTTGACTTTGAAGTTTTGTCGTGTATTATTGCTTGCCTTTAATTTAATCTGTCTTATTCTGGACAAATTGATTTGCCGTAAGACTTAAACTCGACTAACAGCCCTCAATCATTTGGATTCGGGTAAATGTTTGTTTCACAGTCCTTTTCCTTCTTTCTAACATGTCAAATAATACTAATAATAATTTAAATAGTACTAGTACTGTCAGGGGTGGGACTTTGGTAAGTTCCCATAATACTCTTAATCTGCGATTTGAATCTTCAACTTCTCACTCTTTCCCAATATATTTTTTTTTTTTAATTTGTGTGGCATGGACTCTTATGCTCATTTCACAGGCCATAAGGCTCCTTTAAAAAAAAATAAAAACAAAAAAACTAGTACTGTCAAATTATATACTACTATCAACTTTCAGATCTAAGTCAAGCCAAAAAAACTTTCAGATCTAAGAATTTTGCCTGCCCAACTGTCGGCTTCACCAATTATTCATTCCTTTAATAAGAGTTCCAAACCCTTTTTTTTTTAAAAAAAAGCCCTTCCAGAGCACTGACACGATGCTACATCTTTAATTTAGCAATATTGGTTACATAAATTAGAGATCAATGAGACGACCCGTTG
The DNA here is from genome assembly GCA_030278955.1 of Hygrophila difformis. NCBI lineage: Eukaryota > Viridiplantae > Streptophyta > Magnoliopsida > Lamiales > Acanthaceae > Hygrophila > Hygrophila difformis. The sequence goes on from JAOANR010000010.1 coordinate 1,920,638, forward strand.
TGTTGGGCCTTTGTTTTGATAAAAGTTTTGTACTACTAACCTACGTAATGAAGTACTTTAATTAAATTAAATATGATAAAATTATTTCTGCTTTCTGCTGTTCTTGCCTTTAATTAGTACAGTGTATCCATGGCACACAATATTTTTATGTTATGAGGTTTGCGCGGCTCTTCCGCCAACATTAAATATTGTAATACTTCTGTCGTTTCTTTTTAAATGTAACACTTTCTCTTTTTTGGGTGTTTCACAATAAATGTTGCATTATTATAATGGAATGCATTTAAAGGTAAAAAGCTTCCACTAAAGCACTTTTGCTCCTTGTATTAAATCCGGTGTCATTTCCTTATGTTACAGTTGTTTGGAAACGGAACGAGTAATTTAGTTGTACTATGTTAATGTTATGAGCACATGTCTTATAAATTTGGCAATTGACTTTGAAAGAATTTAATGCTAATATTCAACTTACACCCTAATCATTTTTCCAAAAAAAACATTCGTTTGAAAAACGAAGATTTCAAATTTTGAGTTTGAAACATTCGTTTGTGTACGTTTTCCAGCAGATTGGCTCTCAATCTCATAATATTTAAAAGTATTATTATCACCAATTGCTCGTCACCAAACCTCTGACATAGTATATGATTGCATTATTCAAAATTTAATGATTTTCTAGAAATCGAGTGCTGCGTAGTACTTCCTCCGTTCCTAAATAATGCAACATATCCACATTTCACGCAATCCAATGCAAATTTTTAATCCGTAATAACTCAAATTCTATACAAGTAAAAATTATACAAATTTGATATTCTAAATCTATGCGATTAGACGAATCCAACAAGATCTCACTTGATTATATTTTATCTTATATAATTGTATTAAAAAGTCGAGTCAAAGTTACTCAATGAACAGTGACAAAAGTCAAAACGTGCAAATAAAAAAGAACGGAGGTAGTACATCTGATGAAGTCCTCGATCAGCTGGTCTAACTAAAATAATGCTGTTTTATCTTCCAAATGCAGTTTGTTTGTTGAAATGAATATACGTTTTGTTGAAAGCTGGTGTTCATCAAGACTTGCTCATACGGGCATCGTGGTGTTAATACAAGAACCACTCATTTAAGTATATATATATATATATAGTAGAAAGGAAACCACGTAATTTAATTAATTGATGATGAGTCAAAGAAGAAATTAAACTTAGTTAGATTCCTCTATCATGCTGAATTTGACAGCCCTTAGGGCCACGAAGAACAAATGAAAATATGATTTGTCTAATTAGTAAATGTACAGTTTTATAATAATCTTGAGATAATTCATCAAATCCCAATTACATAAACTAACAGAAAATAGAAATTGGGATCATTCTGGTTTCAATTCGTAGCCAGGATAGCTCAATTTTCTTGCAATTATTATTGTTTGTAGTATATAATAGTGATACAGAATCAAACACCTACTTCTAATTTGAATACACAGCCACAAAAGTCATGCTTAAAATTAAAGCCTTGTTGTCAAAGTTAAGACAGGCCAAGCCGGTTATTACATTACATAATGCACTACTATATATCATATTCTATAGGAGCAAGGTTGTTAAGATCGGGATCCTATATGGGATCGTTTTTCTCTTTGCAAGATCGTGATCGTAGGATCGAATCGGGATCCTATGATCTTATGAAATTGCAATAATGGATAAACTCAATTATGCATACTAACAAGTAAAAGTATTATTTTGTGTGTTTATGAATCTTGTAAGTTAATTAATACAATACAGTATAAAAATATTACAATTAAACATAAAATATTTCCACATACATACATATTATGTTTTTTTTTACACATCATACATAAGGAATACAAGCTCTTAAGTTTAAAACTAAAATAAACAAGTTATTTTGATCCAAAATCATAAAATACTAGAAAAATTTTATGCGTTTAAGAGGGTAAGATCGTAAGATCGTAGAAGCGTTTGAGGGAGTATGACCATAAGATCGTAACATTCTACTATCAGGATCGGGATCTTACGAATTTTAAGATCCTACAAGGATCGGGATCGTTTTAGAGATGTGTGATCGTAAAATCGTAAGATCCTAAGATCAGGATCGGGATCTTAACAACTATGTATAGGAGTACTACATACTCATCATTATTTTTCAGACCAGCAGTATTTTTTTAGTAGCATTGTTTTAAAATACTCCATCCAATCCAAAATACATGTGGTTTAGACAAAAATCACACAAACCAAGAAAATGCAATCATTATTCAAAGTTTTCCACTTTTACCCCTGCTCCATAAAAAGTGGTGCATAATATTCTAGAATTAATATTTATGAAAGTATAAGGATAATATTGGAAAAGTATGATAAATATATGTAAAGTGACAACTATTTTGGAATACTTTTTGGTTTTTAAAAAGACACAGAACTAAAATGGAAAGGATGGAGTAATTGGTATATATAGGACAAAAATATAGTATATGGCCAGGTAGATTTTTTTTTTTTTGGGAGTACATTTTTATTTAGATTTTGGAATATGATTTAAAACAATTGATGTAGGCATTGATTTGTTGTGTGTTATCTTGACTTTCACAGCACTGCTGCTGCTGTATGCTGCTGAGGGAGGCTCATCGCTTGATCTTCTGCTTTGACAACTGTTTTGGTTTCCCTTTATCTTCCTTTTTTCCTCCATTGTTGCCAGAATCTTTCACTAATTTCCTGCTTTATTTTCCTTTTTCACATGGTTCGCCTTTTTTTTTCTTACACTGCGATATATGCCCATTCTCTACTATTACATGCTCATCACTTCATCAATTTATTCGCCTCGATTCCCGGTATTAATTAACTGTAAATCATATATACTATGTACATGTGCAGTAGTGTGCTCTCACTCGCACACAGAGAGATGGAGTTTGTGGGGTTTGGGGAGTCGTGGTGGGTGGGACAATGTGGATGGATGGATAGTGGGGGTTATGATTGTAAAGAAAAAGAGAACCAACGCAACGAGGGCGATGATGAATCATTATTCACCAATGTTTGCAACGTCTATCTGTTTGTACTTATGAACATGAATTTACAATTTGAGTTTTGAAATAAGTGTGTGTCACATATTAAACATTATTACGCTCTTCTCATTATTACCATGTGACGATACAATGAGAAATTTGTGTCACTAGTCAAGCTCTACATGAAGAAAATTTGGTATTAACCATGTCATAAAAGTAATACTACTATATAATATAGTTAAAATTAAAGTGCTGATTTTGCAACTTTTTTTTATTCTTTATTCCTATTTTAGCAACGCACAAAACGTTATTTTTTTTGCTGGACAGTCCATACAGGCTAATACAAAGTGTTATTTTTTTTTGCTGGCCAGTGTATACAGGCTAACACAAAACGTTATTTATTGAAAATGCAAATGATGAAAAATGTTTAAATAAATAGAAAATGATTCCAAATTAATTTTAGTAGTACAGTAAAGAACCACTATATTCTTTTTGCTAAACAACCTATACAAGTATCCACTTAGCTTGATTTTGTTTACATGTATCCACTTGCTAAATATTATAACTACTATATTCTTTTTGCTAAACAACTTATACAAGTTTTAAAAAAATAGGTGGTAGGAGCCAACGTCATACAAATTTTAAAGGGACAAAGGGGAGGAATAGGGGCCGGGTGGAGAATCGAACCCCAACCTAGATGTTGGAAGTCAGGGACTTGACCACTAGGCGAAGTCCTTCGTACCCTTCCTTACTGCTATATTTTTAATAGTTAGAATTCTTCATGTTAAATAACAGTGTGTGTTGGTACAAGAAGGCATGCAAGAAACACAAGCATATTTTAGATCGGCTGGGTATATATCCAAACGATCTGTCAACCTTTGTTACAAGCAGCATTACAATTACACTCGTCCCTATGTAGCCAAGCCATGCAGCAAACTGTCAAAGGACCTAATAATCCATAAACAGAAGCCCGTGACAAGCTATATGCCTCGGAATTTTGTCCAAGCTGATACTACTCCCATGGGGGTTGTTTATTTTATTTTTTTTCCTAATATTATTATTTATAGAATGTTATCTAAAACTATGGAACATGACGCGTTTTAGAGTATGTTTGGGAGCAAGCATATTTGGTAGCATATAGCATATTGGAAGAGTATATCATCTCACAGTTCTCTCTCAAAATCTGCTATCTACTAGCGGATATGCTGACTCCAAACATCCCTAAGCCCTCGAATGCATCCGCAATGCAGTAAATGGAAAATACTAAAAAAAAAAAGAAAAGTGGTTTATATAATAACAGTAACACTACAATGGTCAGTTTTACCAAATTCAATATCAATTATTAGATCCAACCAATAATAGGTTATGCATAATAATTATTACTATTAATTAAGTTTCTGTTATTAACTAATTAATAATAAATTAAATACTACTAATATCTACTCCCTCCGTTTTTTTTTAAGTTCACCATTAGCATAGTAGATACTATTCATTGAGTAACTTTAATTCAACTTTTTCATATAGTTATATAAGATAAAACATGGTCAAGTAAGATCTTGTTGGATTCGTCTAATCATGTAGTTTTATAATATCAAACTTTTATAAATTTTATTTATATGTAATATGAGATATTGATGATTGAAAATGTGCATTGGATTGCGTGCAGTGCAGGATGGGTGAAGTTAAAAAAAAACGGAGGGAGTAATTTTTATCATATTCTTTGGTAAAAGAAAATCCCCAACTCCTCCTCCGTGTTCCAAGTTTCTTTCCTGAATTTGGTGTGTCTGACATAAATTTTGTGTGAAGATCACCACAGTAATGAAATTTGAAATAATAGAAGTTGGTTAAAGATGTACTCCTACTCCTACATGTAAGAATAGTGAGAGTACAATGAGAGTCAAAAGCAGAGTATGGAAGACGACTGAGTAACCAAAGGCCAAAGCAAATCTGAAGTAAGTCTGAAAATGGTGGTGATTGCTGAAACAGAAAATGACCAGACGGGACAAAAAGATGCCAGTGCCAGCCCCACCCCACACACACTATTATTGCTTCCTTGTTTGATGCGTAATCCTTAAGCCCCCCAAACCTCCTTTATTACAAAAAAAATCCTCTGTCTGTACCCTCCAACCTTTATCCCCTTCCCTCCCTCACTCTCACTCTCACTCTCTCCTGCCTGCCCATGGAGTCTTTCTGACGCCACCCTCCCCTGCCGTCTTCCCCATCAATGGCGGTCCTGCCTTTTCTCTTCTTACTCTTCTCTCTGTGTTTAATCGCTTCTCAGAGAATCGCCGCCGAGCCCACCCAGGACCGCCAGGCGCTGCTCAACTTTCTGTCGCAAGTGCCGCACGAAGGACGCCTGCAATGGAATTCGTCGGCCTCCGCATGTTCTTGGGTCGGCGTGCAGTGCGACGCCGCGAATTCCTCTGTTCTGAACCTCAGGCTTCCCGGCGTGGGACTCGTCGGCAGAATTCCGCCGGGGACTATTGGCCTCCTGTCGCAGCTTCGAGTCCTCAGTCTTAGGTCGAATCGACTGCTCGGCCCGATTCCGGCCGATTTCGCGCAGCTGAAGCTCCTCCGTAATCTCTACCTTCAGGATAACCGATTCTCCGGCGAATTCCCGGCGAGCTTCGTCGGGATGACGCGCTTGACGCGGCTCGATATCTCCTCCAACAATTTCACCGGTCCAATCCCCTTTTCCATTACCAATTTGACGCATTTGTCGGGGCTTTTTGTCCAAAACAATGCCTTCTCCGGCCAAATCCCTAGCGGCGCCCCGCCGAGCCTCGCCAATTTCAACGCCTCCAATAACCGTCTCAACGGCTCCATCCCGAGGGCGTACGCGAATTTTCCGGCGTCGGCATTTGCAAATAACCTCGACTTATGCGGCGACCCTCTCCCATCCTGCAGTCCTTTCTTCCCGCCGCCGACGGCGGCGCCTACATTACCGCCGTCCGTTAATCCAAACCGCGGGCGGTCCAAGAAGCTCTCCACAGGCGCCATTATCGGAATCTCCGTCGCCGGAGGAATCCTAGCCCTACTCCTCCTCCTCGCCCTAATTTTCCTCCTTCTCCGGAGGAGAAGAAACCGCAGCGGCGCGGATAAGCAGAAACCGCCGGTGATCGCGACTTCACGAGCAACGGCGGACGTCGGCGGCACTTCCTCGTCGAAGGATGACGTCACCGGCGGCTCGGCGGAGGGCGGCGAGAGGAATAAACTGGTTTTCTTCCACGGCGGCGGGTACAGCTTCGATTTGGAGGATCTGCTGAGGGCTTCGGCGGAGGTGCTGGGGAAGGGCAGTGTAGGTACGAGTTACAAAGCAGTGTTGGAGGAAGGTACAACCGTGGTGGTAAAAAGGCTCAAGGACGTCGCCGTCGCCAAGAAAGAATTCGAACAGCAAATGGACATCATCGGAGAAATCAAACAGCCAAATGTGCTACCCCTCAGAGCTTATTACTTCTCCAAGGATGAGAAATTGCTCGTCTACGATTACCTCCCTTCGGGTAGCTTGTCTGCACTTCTCCATGGTAATGTTCTTACAATTTCTTTCAATTACTGTAGCTTTATCTTGAGCTTTAATTTCTTGATCTGTGTTAAGATTTTAAGTACTACGGACATTGTTAGTTTATTACATTAAGTGAATTGAAGTACTTATTCAAAAACTGAAACAATTTGGACAGTCTCATACTGATGTCCGAAAAGAATCAGATTAGGTTTAAAGAGAGTAAGAGACACCCGTGAACTGTATCCCAACCAACAAATGCCTGCTTTGTGACTCACTTCCACATTTGCCTTAGTAGTAGTATTTTGTTTTTGGTGCTTTTGAGGTTTGATCGACCATGGTTTTATGATGTGTGTGTACTGCACTAATTTTGAGGGTTGCTGTAGTACTAGTAATAATTTTAATTGAGGAATGAATGTGGGCATAAAAGCCAATACAGTAGTGCTTGACCATAGCATGTTACCAGCCACTACTATAAATCAGTGGGGGGGTTTTCTTTTCTGATGTCTCTCCTACAACATCAATAATTGGAGGCGACCACCTACCTTACTTTGTTTTCACTTTTGCTCTTGTGGGCTATGTTTATCAATCAAAGTGGTCTGACTTACAGATAAGCTTTCTTTAGAGTAATGCCATGTTCGGACTATTTATATTCTGGCACTGCACAGTACAGCCCCCTCCATTATTACAACATTAGTCCTCATTATTTCCATCTACCTAGGTTAATGGTAATTGACCTTTAACTGTTTTCTTGGCTTTACCTTTACTACTCCCTCAAAAGCTGAATCCTTCTTTGTTCTCATTCCCCACTTGTGATGAATAAGATTTCCACAGAAGAATTTATTACCATCTTTGTCAAGTAAAAGGAAAAGTCAAATGAAGAATTTAATAGGCAGGTGATAGTATATTGAATTTCTGCCATTTTGTTTACTACAACTGCACCTCTATTTTCGGCCGGCTGCTGTCATCATTTGCTCTTTTTTAAATTAGGAAAAGCATGGGGAAATTTTCAAAAATATGCAATAAATTGAATACTCATTGGATTTTTTTTCTGAGGTACAGCTATTGCCGCCTGATCCTAAGCTCTTTACAACTATTGCAAATTCATAAATTTATTAACCTATACCTAAAATATAAAATGGAGAATCATTCAATTGGACACGGTGCCATGATTTCAATGAATGGTTTTAAAATAAACAAAAAACAAAAAAGAATTATAGAATGATGACAGCTTGCCTTTCCCTCAATGTTTGTTGTTAGTTTTTGTTTTAATATTTATCTTTTGTAACTTTGCCCCTTCCTTAAGATTTCAGTAGTCATATACACTTGACCCTTGTTCGGTTCTCCCCATGTTTTTATTAAGCCCTGATTTACCCTTTTGTTCGAGTACACAAGCACATGCAGACAATGTGGCACACATTCCTTTTTTATTGAAAGAAAAAAAAAAAGGAGTGGGAATAAAAGGCAAGGAAGAGATTGTCTGAACATTGATTGCCATGTGTCCTAATCTGTGAAGATTACTGACTTTTTTTCCCAAATCTTCTATGTGTAATTGTGCTGTTTTCTTTTATATGTCTGTCTTGCTTTTGATGATTGGAAAGAAAGAACAGCTTAAAATAAGGGATGATTAGTACACTTGAGAGGAGATATAAACAAATAGGAGTTAGAAAACAGAGAAACCATTGGTCGAGGCAACAGCTAAGAGGTGAGAGAGGGATTAAATTATGTTGTTTTAGTTGAAATTTTATTAATAAAATTGTACCTGAAGGGGACAACCTAAAACAAGACAATGGTTTTAGTTGGGAGAAGAACATAGACAAATAGGAGAGGAGAAATTTGCAAGTGATAGAAGAGAGGACTAGAAGCGTAGAAAGAAAACACTATAAAAAATGTCGTCTATTTTTACATGATGTTATTTAGTGTCATCTTACTCTTGGAACAAAAGTGTACAGTGCACGAAGAAAATATAGTCATTGTTTTAGCCACATGAAAAGAGACCGAAAAATGATCAGGTTTTGTTTTGTAAGACTAATACATGGAGTATGAGTTAGTGTATTATCGTTCATAACATTGTCACTTAGTTTTGGTTTCTTGGTATTTTGTTCAAGAGCCATTCTTTAAGCTTCTATTAATTTGCAGCTTGAATTTGTACTTTGTTTTTTTCTTACATTTATATGGTTATGTGGTTGTTTTTTTTTTGTTTTTCCGTTTTTATGTGCAACTACAATAAAATAGCTAATTGAACCTGCCCAATTATTGTATAGGTAATCGGGGCTCAGGCCGTACACCACTCGAATGGGACAATCGATTGAGGATCGCCCTGAGTGCCGCGAGGGGGCTCGCCCACCTCCACGTAGTTGGAAATATAGTCCACGGAAACATCAAATCATCCAACATCCTACTCAGACAAGAAAACACCGACGCCTGCATATCAGACTACGGACTCAACTCCCTCTTCTCAAACTCAACGCCTCCCAATCATCGCATCATGGGGTACCGTGCCCCTGAGGTGCTCGAAACCCGGAAAGTCACGTTCAAATCCGACGTCTACAGCTTTGGGGTTTTACTATTAGAGCTCCTAACCGGGAAAGCACCTAATCAGGCTTCTCTGGGCGAAGAAGGAATCGATCTCCCAAGATGGGTTCAAAGCGTCGTGAGGGAAGAATGGACAGCCGAGGTGTTTGATGTTGAACTGATGAGGTACCATAATGTCGAGGAGGAGATGGTCCAGCTTCTCCAAATAGGAATGGCATGTGTGGCCACAGTCCCCGACCAACGGCCCTCAATGGAAGAAGTCTTGAGAATGATCGAAGACATGAACAGAGGCGACACGGATGACACGTTGCGCCAATCATCTGACGATGCACTACGAGGAGGCTCCGATAGCCAAACGCCCCCGATGGAGTCACGGGCATCTCCCCCCGGCATCACACCCTAACATTCCAGCCAGCTCGGCTCAAGTACAGCACATCTATATACATACACATCTCTTGAAAATGCACATGGCATTCTAATAACGCTGGGTTTCGGACACGGTAGCTTCCATCTTATTCTTTTCGATCAATCGACGGCGTTGTCTCCCTTACCCTTCACCCTTATGCTGTTTCAATTGTGCAATGGTTTCAATATTTTTCAAATTTTTAAATTTTTTTTTTTTGTGGGTTTCTTGTTGCCTTTGGTGATCCCATTGATGATCATCTTGAACATATAGCGTGGGGTTTTATTTGTTATTATCTTTGATTCTTTTAGGAATTGATGAGCACTTGGCTCTTATATATATAATTCGCTTTTGTGCATTCACATGGGGGTCTTCTCGTGATGTCGTTTTCCAAATTGTGCGTCGGCAGCTTTGGAATTCTTGTGTTAGGATTTTGTGAGTGTGTAATGGTTATTACAGTGATTTGTGGAGGACATCAATTGTTTTATGTATGTGGATAGTCTGGACAGAGGACCAAATCACATACGACATGGGAATGGGAATTCTGTTCACATTAAAAGAATAATTTTTGCAATTTTTTTTAACACTATATTTTTAATTCTCAGAAACAAAATTTTGGAATCTTTGGTCTCTTGCAAGTGTGAGTGTGGGTTTGTGTTTTCGGTTTTTTTTTTTCTTTAATTTTGCTTTTGTCTGAAGTTAATGTAGAGCTGGTCCTGAATTAGATCTGTCCTCTTGTATGTTTGTTTTTGGTTTGTTTTGGTTTCTATATTCTGCATTAGAGAGTGTTCTTGTGGGTTCAGAAGGAATTAGACCTTGAAATTTTATTTCTTTTCAGTTTAAAATTTTCTATTTATTTGTCTTTTTGTTGAAATGAGCGTGCTAACATTTTATTTTATGGTGGGGGGTTTTTTGGTGTTAGATGCATTCAACCCTATTGAATTGATTCTGAACAGTTGTTGGGGATGCAACAGTCACCTAGTTGTAAATTATTGAACATGGATATGAATCCTGTTGAATTTATTCCACCACTGAATAATTGAGAATTTAATATTGGTGGTTTTATTAAGTCATAGTAGTAGCTAGCAAGGCTTCAACTGTAGAACTAATGAACTGTGCACTGACATTGAATGGGACTTGGCCCAAGTGGTCATATTCCCTGCTTCCAACCATAGTTTTGGGAGATCGATTCCAACCTGGCTCCCTATCATCCCCTTATGTGTCAATGTTTTTTAAAAAAAAAAGTGCACTGAAATGCCTGAATGCTGGAAACTATGTTGATGGAATTGCCTATGGTATGAGTAATACTATACATGAAATTGTTGAATAATAATATCCAATTGTTGACATATAATGTGATTGTTTATTTGTGCACTAGCACTATATAGGATTATAGGTGAATAACTCTTATTAGAGAGGTTGAATTATGTATTTATGTTGATAGAGTTGCATCATACATGTAATGTTTGGATCCTATTTTAAAATTTTTTCTTTAAATTTTTTTTTAAGGAAAATAAAGTAAAAATAAGCATATGTAAGCATTTTGGTTCATTTCAAAATAAAAGTAGAGCTTAAGCCCAAAAGCCAAAATCATACTCCAATCCAAAACCTGTGTCTGAAAATTACAGAATTTGAACTTCGGATCCATTTGTCATGTAAAGTGATATCGAAGCCCATTGGGTTGGTCAAAGGCATTACATTTGAGTCGAACAAGTCAGGTTATTGAATTTTTGAAAGTCCAATGAAAGATTGAACAATTCAAAATGTCGAATAAACTTTTAACGACACTTGAACTTGACTTGATTTGCTATTAAACTCAAGTTTAAATTCGATTTTCTTATATATTAAATTATAAATATATCAAGTTGAAGTTTTATATAGTTATATAACAAAATTTAATCAAAGTTCTTTTCAAACAATTATAATTACTACGCCCCTTTAAGATTTCAACTATCGAGTATAGTCTAATACTCGTAGATAGTTTGATTAGGGTTGGCTTGCCTCCTTATTCCTTTTGGGCTTAAATTTACAATTTGAAAAATCCACGATCTAAATAAATAAATAAACAGAATATAAAATAATAAAGTTGTTGATAGGCTAGACTCAAATCGTTGATAAGCTATACTTGAACGACGATTTGATTGTGAGGTGATTCGAAGAATGCTATGGTGTGTGTATCCAAAAACGAGTGTAGTATGTGTGAGTTTTTGGAGGTAATATGAACAATTGATTGAATGACATACTTAGGAATAATAATAGTCCAAAACTCCAAATTGCAGAAGGGGTCATTCAAATTTAAGGATTAAATTTTTTTTTGACTTTCGACCTTCTGATTAGGGATTCCCATCCGCCCCAATTCTCCCCAATTTTTTTCCTTTTATAATTTATATGGCTTGAATTTTTACTACTAATTTTATATTCTTTATAGGTTGTGCATTTAAAAAAAATAATAAAAAAAAATCAGGATTAATTTTCTTAATGAACCTACCTTTTCCTATCGAATTATGAAAATGTCATTTTCTTTACTTTGTTGTTCTATACCGGCATAAGATGAATAAATAATTTCAAACATTTTAACAATTTTTTCCTCATACATGAGACACCACACACCGCCTACTATATGTATTAAAAATAATTTGGGGGTACGCTTGACTCATTGGTTACATGTTTTGAGTTCCTACATCGCTTTCTATTTTTCTTTTAACTAGTACTTTTTGTCGCACAGCGCACACAAATGGTGTTTTCTTTATATATATTTATATTTATATAAATAATAAGTAATTTGTTAATTTAATAAATAAATAAATAATATTTTGACTAAATAAATTGTTATAATAAGATCTTTCACACACACAAAAAAAAAAAATAACTAGCCTTGTTAGGCTGTAAAGCAAAAAAATAAAATTAACTCCTTTCTTTGTACCCATTAAACTTGGTAATTTAAAAAAATAAAAAGAAAATAATGAAAAAGAAGAAGTTTCTTTATAAGCTGAGTCAAGCTTCGAATTCTTTTTTGGTAAACATCGATACTCATGTATCGATAAAGGTGTGTGAGAATCCAAACCATACAAATTATAAAGAGGATAAACAGTGGCGGACATATGTAGTGGCTTGAGGGGCGCCCGCCCCCGAGTTTAAAATTTGCCTTTAATTTTCTACTTCCTCCGTTTTTTAAAGATAGCTACGTTTGTGAATTGGAAACTATTCATACAAACACTTTAACTTGAAGTTTTATCGTAGTTATACAAGTTAAAATACAGTCAACTATAAGATTGAAAGTTGAGGGAATAACCAGTTGACCACTATGCCAAGTTTCCATTCCCAAGCTTGGAATTCCGATCCTTAGGACGTAATCTTATTGAAGATTTGGCCATATTCCGTTCTTAAAGCCGTGTGTAAAAAAGTCTTTAGAGAAAATGATAGGAAACTTCAATAGAAGACCGTTAATGGAAATTTGATAACGTCAATTTCTTAAAAAGAGAGTAAATGAAAGGACTGCCCGTTCAATGGTATAAAAATTCTACGTTGTTCTTCTAGACTTTTTCCATGTTATTTTTGTGGTATTTACATTTTACAGTTTATATTACTCTATTACATAAATGTTAGCAAAAGTTTGGCTTTTTTTAAAAATAATTTTTAAGAACATCCTTAAAATTCTAACGAGTACAAATTAACCAAGTCAATTGTCCTAAAGTCCAAGAAGTAGGTTTAAGTTCCATCCTCGATTCACACACTAAATCTTTTTCCAACTAAAAAAAATCTCTAGAAAGTCCAAAAATTCAGCCAAATTTAAATGGAAAACGAGCCCCACACTTCCAAGACTCCACACGTCATCATCCTTGTCCGAATTGACTTTTCTTATACAAACCCGGTCAAACATCTTTTGTCACTTCCCTTCTTCACCTAACTAAGCTTTGTCTGGGTCAGATTTTCCAAGCACCTCTATGCATAGCTAGGCGGTGATTTCATTGCAATCTTCTTACACGCCCTATAAATAGGACATTGTCATTTCCTTGTGAAACACAGCCCAATCCATTATTACAAGATTAGGCAAATCCAGAAAAGGGGCAACCTGAGGAACATACATCTCCCAAATATGGCAGGAAGATTCAATGTAATGATCCTAGTGGCATTCGTTTTTGCCACTATGCTACATGGCTCTTCTGCCCAAACGACGACACATGTCGTCGGTGACGCCTTGGGGTGGACCATCCCTCCCGGCGGCGAGATCGCTTATCAGACTTGGGCTGCTACTCAAACTTTTGCCGTCGGCGATGCGCTATGTAAGTGATTGGTTGCGTTAAATTGAATTATTTTTTTTTAAAAAAAAATCTATAAGAACTCCAAAGTTAAAGAGTACTAATTTTTTTTTTAATAAAATTGTGTGCAGTGTTCAATTTCACGACAGGAAGACACGATGTGGTGGAGGTTACGAGGGCGGTATTTGATTCATGCGACGCGGCTAACGTGCCGGGCGTGATCAACGATGGACCGGCGACCATAAACCTGACATCTGCCGGCGAGCACTATTACATTTGTGCTTTTAACGGGCATTGTGGAGCCGGGCAGAAGTTGGCCATCAATGTTTCTGCGAGCTCTGCTGCCCCGGCACCACAGCCCGCTACTCCCCCACCAACCGTCGCGCCGCGACCCTCCACTCGACCACCGGTTGCGCCGCCGCAACCCGCCGCTCAACCGCCAGTGGCACCGACCCCGGCTAGAACTCCTACCACTCACACTGTTGGTGATTCTACTGGTTGGACTGTGCCTCCCACCCCAACCACATATCAAATTTGGGCTCAGGGCAAAACATTTGCAGTTGGGGACATCCTAGGTAAGTCTTATTACATAGTACTTATTTTGTTTTTTAATAATTGTCCCATATTTTACATCATTCAAAACACATTTTTATTTCTTGATTCTAACTCAAATTATATAAGTAAAAATTATCTATATGATTAAATTGAAGATGAATTTAACCAATAAAATTCCAGTACAGCCTCAAAGCACAACTGCACCTGCTTTGCATTCAATTGTAATTTCTGCATTTCCTTTGGTGATGTACGGAATCCACATTACAAAACATTCAAAAATATAGCCATCACAAAAATACTCACCGCCATCATAATTTTATTAGGACATTACAAAAATACCCCTACATCCCACAACCGCACGTGCAGGCAACTGCACCCAAATTGTACCCGAATTTAACATCAATCATTATTATTTATTATTGCAGCATTCAACTTTCAATCCGGACGACACGACGTTGTAGAGGTGACAAGATCTGAATACGATTCGTGCCGCCAGTCTACCACCACCACACAACCGATAATGACCGGACCTGCTAATGTTCCCATTACCAGCGGAGGGGAGCACTATTACATATGCACCATCGGCCAACATTGCGCCAGTGGCCAAAAGCTAGCTATCAACGTCACCGCCAGCGACGGCGGTAGCCCGACTAGTCCTGCAGCGCCGACAACACCGTCATCGGGTACTGCCCCGCCTCCGGGGAGCAACTCAGCCCCATCCATGGCGGTTGCAGGTTTACCCTTGGCTTTGTTGGCTACTGCTGTGGCTTTCTTGCTTAATTAGATAGTACTGATGCCTATTACTAAATTTTGTTTCTTAATTATAATGACATATACTATTGTTTTGTGTGGTTTTTTTATATTGGATATATATAGAGAGATTGTACTTTGTGTATCATTGTTGCCTGTTGTAATAAAGCTGATTTTTTCAATCCGGCTCCGTTTTTTTGTGCATTGTTATAATTTCTCATTCGAAATTTTATTTACATTGTGTTCAATTTTTGTGCATTGTTAGACAAGATTTTCTTATCATCCTTTTCCCCACATTGGTCTTTCACTTCTAACAAATTTACATTTGTAAGAACCTAATTTGAAATCAGACAAAATACTATATAAAGCTGGACAAAATAAGGAAAAAGTTATTCAAAAGATATTTCTAAATGATCAAATAGATGAGTCTTTCATCATTATTGTAAAATGAGAAGATAAGTATTCAATCACATCTTATGAATTATATACTCTCTGATTGACAGCAAGTTCTTTGTTTTTGTTTGTCAATTGGATAACCTCTTTAAATTCTTTAAGTCCTCCCTATTTATTTTTTTGTAGTTGTATCCAGTTTTTAATTGAAAATTTATTTACATACGTCTAATCAAAAAGATGCCATAAAGGTTTATCTGGGTTCGGCTTCGAAATTAAAAAATGCCATAAATTAAAGTTCATAGCACACACACCCAATCAATGTTTCATGCTTGAATAATTCTACTTTTTCTCATTCTTAGACGTATGGTAAAGGTATCATATAGTATTATGTTGTCGACTTTTAGGGCATGAAGAAGAAAATCGGGATTTGCTTTTGTGGTTTCCTTTTTCAAAAATATTTCTTACACCTAAATTTTGAACTCATTTTTAAATTGTAAAATATGGTGTGTCCACTTCTTGTAAGATTTAGGGGAAAAAAGGATTATTAAGTCATTTTTATTTCTAAAATATCCAAATCAGTCCGTTAGTAATTTTTAGCCCCACATAGTCCCCTACGTTTGCTAATTTTTTCCAATTTGGTCATAATTACGTAATTAGCTTAAGGTTGCTGATGTGGCCGAAGTAAATCCCATTTTACATCCACCGTGGCCAATCTGGAGTCTCCACACATAACACACCAAATTAATAAATGTTTGAAATAAATATTTGAAGGCGGCCATAACATATCACTAGTCTAATAAATACCTCTATGCTCTAGTGGGTCAATTGAACCCTTCTTTACTGGGATGATAGACATAGTGTCTACATGGTTCTCATTGAGCCCTCATTGGGGTTACCCAACCATAAAAAAACAACAACCATTCACAACAATAACATAGGAGTTCTGGTCAACAGCTATCGCAGTGTATTTTCTTTTCAGTCTCGAGGGTTTTTGGTGTTTCTAAAAAAAATGAAGACCAATTGTGATATATAATGCGTGCAAATGAATTGTTGATGTTTTTTATGGGTTGGGTAACCTCAATAAGGAATGGCTCAATGCGAACCAAGTACAAATTATGTCCATCATCTCAGTGAAAAATGGTTCAATTGACCCGCTAGAGTAATTTTTTAGAGTAGTGGTGTGTTATGACAGCCTTCAAACATTTATTAAAATTGTGTGTTATGTGTGAGGACTCCAGATTTGCCACGGTGTATGTAAAATGTGATATGCTTCGGCCATATCAACAACCTCATGCTAATTACATAATTAGGATTGAATTGAAAAAAATTAGCAAACGTAGAGGACTATATGGGACAAAAAATTAGTAACTGACTGATTTGGATATTTTGGAAAGAAAAATGACTAAAAAAACATTTTTTCATAAGATTTAGGGGTTAAGGATCCTTCTTATTACCTACCACACATTCATACTGGCAAGAGGTGCTGCATCTTGACAATTCAAATTGACAATAGCAAACACTATATATGCTGCCGACAATTTTTTTTGTGCATATAAATACAAAGTAAAGAAAACCTTAATTAAAGATAACAACTTGATGACAATGAGATAAATAAAGATAATAGCCACAACTTTCATAGTATATAGTGTTATACAATTATTGATGACAATTATTGATGAAATTTGGATGTATACCACTTTTTCAAAGAAATGCTCCATTAGTCATGATACCTATTCTAGTGAAGGCAATTAATTATGATGCCATTAGCCTTGTATTATGTCTATAAATATGGGTTCTTAAGTGAGAAATACACACCAATATTTGTTCAAAAAACTCTTATACTTGAGCATATATTTTCCTTACTTTTGGTCTTAATTACACTTCAATAGTTGCACTATTGAATACACTAATACTATTTCTTTTATTTCTTCCATTGTCTTTCATTCAAATATATCCATTACTAATATATCATCATTAGAATTCCATATTATCATATAGCTAATAGGCATATACTTGTAATAATTTCACAACACGTTATCAGCACGAGCTACGAACGGAGCTCTGCCGGAATTTCTTTGAGGTAATATTTTGTATTTCAATAATTCTATTATGGCTAACTTGACAAAGCAGGATTTCAGACCACTGATGGTATCTGGAGATAATTATCTATCTTGGAAAATGGATGTTGAAATCCATTTGGAATCAATGGGTCTTGAAAAAATAATTGAAAAAGATAATCAGGCTTCAAACCAAGACCGTGCGAAAGCTATGATTTTCATCCGCCATCATCTTGATGAGGGATTGAAAACACAGTATTTAACGGTCAAAGACCCAATTGAACTCTGGGAGAATTTAGAAAAAAGATATGATCATTTAAGATCAATAAATCTCCCTCGAGCCCAGTATGACTGGTCACACTTACGATTCCAGGATTTTAAATCAGTAAATGATTACAATTCTGCTCTGTTTAATATCGTATCACAATTAAGACTGTGTGGGAAGACAATTACTGATAAACAAATGCTAGAGAAGACATTCTCTACATTCCACCCCTCCAATACGGTGTTACAGCAAACATACCGAGCACAAGGTTTCACTGAATATTCTGATCTGATTACGTTTTTGTTATTGGCTGAAAAGAATAATGATTTATTATTAAAAAATCATGAAATGAGGCCAATTGGCAGTAGTCCATTGCCAGAGGCACATGTGACTGAATCTTCCAGCCGTGGTCGTGGCCGGGTTCAGAGACCTCGTGGTCGTGGGCATAACCGAGGCCGTGGGAAAAATCATTTCCGCAACAATGTTTACATTAGGCCCACGACAGACACACGTAATCAGAATCAGGGCAACACCAGAGGTGATGTCCAAAAACAGAACTATGAAGAAGCAAAATGCAATAGATGCGGCCTAAACGGGCACTGGTACAAAAATTGTCGTACCAGAGATCATTGGGTGAAACTTTATCAAGATTCCCAGAGGGATAAAGGAAAAAAGGGTGGTTGAAACAAACCATGTTGACATAATGAATTCTGAGGAGAATATGCCCAATATCCCAGAATTTCAAGTTGAAGATTTATATAGTGATTTAGTTTAATTGTTATGTTGTATTATTATTTTATTACGCTTTGAACTTCTGTATCTGTCTTTACTTTTGCATGTGTGCTATATTTATTGTCTATGTATTGTAATATATTACTTATGTTAAGTCTTGTTTTAATATTAATTATATCTTGTTTTAATTACAGCAAAATGGGGAATTATAAAAGTGATAATATATGTCTTATTGATAGTGCTTCAACGCACACAATACTAAAAGACATAATGTATTTTTCCAATTTAAAAATGGGAGATACAAACATAAACACAATATGTGGTAGTGCAAATATTATAAAAGGAATTGGCACAGCCAACCTTATTTTCCCAGAGGGAACAAAATTAATTGTGAAAAATGCACTCCTATCTCCCAAGTCTCGAAGAAATTTATTGAGTTTTAAAGATATCCGAGAAAATGGGTATCATCTCGAGACATCGACTTCAGAGAATGTCGAATATTTATTAATTACAAATACCACTCATGGTAAGAAATATATATTGGAAAAATTACCAGCTCTGTCTTCTGGATTGTATTTTTCAAAGATAAATACAACTGAAAATTATCACTTAGACCACAGGTCTAATATTCCCCAAATAAACCAGAGGTTTATTGATGGCCAGAGGCCCACTAACATATATCATCCCAAAATAGACCAGAGGTCTATTGAAAGCCATAGGCTTACTGATGAATATATGATATGGCATGATCGTCTAGGCCATCCCGGCTCTACAATGATGAGGCGAATTATTACAAATAGTCATGGCCATTTATTAAAGGGACAAAAATTGCTGCAACATAATGAATATATATGTGTTGCTTGCTCCCAAGGAAAATTAATTTCCAAACATTCACCAACAAAAGTGGGAACTGAAAGCACTAGTTTTCTTGAAAGAATTCAGGGTGATATATGTGGACCTATAGATCCACCATGTGGACCATTTAAATATTTTATGGTGCTAATTGATGCATCAACACGATGGTCCAATGTATCATTATTATCATCTCGCAACCATGCGTTTGCAAAATTACTTGCTCAAATTATTAAATTACGAGCACAGTTCCCTGATTATACAATAAAAAATATCCGATTGGATAATGCTGGTGAATATTCATCCCAGAGGTTTGATGAATACTGCATGTCAATTGGCATAACAGTTGAGCATCCTGTTGCTCATGTCCATACACAGAATGGACTTGCTGAATCGCTTATAAAGCGTTTACAATTAATTGCCAGACCATTATTAATGAGATCTGGATTGCCATTGACAGCTTGGGGGCATGCAATATTACATGCGGCAAAATTGGTGCGGTTAAGGCCGACACATTATCATGAATACTCCCCTATACAATTAACATTTGGGCATGAACCCAATATATCCCATCTCAGAATATTTGGTTGCGCTGTGTATGTCCCGATTGCACCACCTCAGCGCACAAAGATGGGTCCCCAACGTAGATTGTGAATATATGTCGGGTATGAATCACCATCGATTATTCGATATCTCGAACCATTAACTGGTGATTTATTTACTGCGAAATTCAAAGATTGTCATTTTGACGAATCTCATTTCCCGACATTAGGGGAGACAGAAATCAACCAAAGAAAGAAAAAGAAATCAACTGGAAAACACCGTTAGATTTCTTCGATCCTCGTACAAATGATTGTGAAAAGAAAGAAAAAGAAATCAACTGGAAAACACCGTTAGATTTCTTCGATCCTCGTACAAATGATTGTAAACTAGAAGTACAAAGAATTGTACATTTGCAGAGTATTGCAAATCAATTGCCGGATGCATTATGCGACTCTAAAAGAGTAACAAAATCTCTTATACCGGCAGCAAATGTTCCAATCAAAATTAATGTCCCAGAGGGACCAATTACAAGTGCCAAAGATGAATCTACTGCACGCTTGAAGCGTGGTAGACCACCAGGTTCAAAAGATAAAAACCCTCGAAAGAAAAGAGGATCACAAATAATTGAAAGTGACAAAATTACAGAAAATATTCCAGAGGAAAAAGAAGCTCTTGAAGAGCAAGTAGCTCCAGATGAGCAGGAACTTGCAGCTCCAGAGGAGAATGAACTTGAAAATAATGAAATATCAATCAATTTTGTCACAAGCAGAAATGTTTGGAATCGAGATGCAATTATCATAGATAATGTATTCTCGTACCACATAGCACTTGACATCATAAAGGATGACGATGATCATTAACCAAATTCGGTTGATGAATGCCGGAAAAGAAAAGATTGGCCAAAATGGAAAGATGCAATCCAATCTGAATTGGATTCCCTGGCTAGACGAAATGTGTTTGGACCGATTGTCAAAACACCAGAAAATATAAAGCCAGTCGGATACAGATGGGTTTTTGTAAGAAAAAGAAATGACAAAAATGAAATTGTCAGATACAAAGCGAGATTAGTCGCCCAAGGGTTTTCACAGAGACCCGGATTTGATTATGATGAAACATATTCCCCCGTAATGGATGGAATAACATTTAGATATCTTATCAGTTTAGCAGTCCATCAAAATCTTGAAATGAGATTGATGGATGTTATTACTGCGTATCTATATGGAAATTTAGATACAGATATCTATATGAAGATCCCAGATGGATTAAAGATGTCAGAGACATATGAATCAAATCCTAAATATATGTATTCCATCAAATTACAAAAATCCCTATATGGACTGAAACAGTCCGGGCGAATGTGGTATAACCGACTCAGTGAGTCTTTGTTACAAGAGGGTTATACAAATGACCCGATCTGTCCATGTATTTTCATTAAGAAAAATGGACAAGAGTTTGTAATCATTGCAGTTTATGTTGATGATCTCAACTTGATTGGAACTCCAGAGGAGCTCCAAAAGGCTGTTGAATACCTAAAAAATGAGTTTGAAATCAAAGATTTTGGTAAAACCAAATCATGCCTTGGTTTGCAAATTGAATATTTAAATAATGGAACATTTGTCCATCAAACAGCATATACTCAGAGAGTATTAAAGCGATTTTATATGGATAAAGCACATCCATTGAGTACTCCAATGGTCGTAAGGTCACTTGATATAAAAAAGGATCCGTTTAGACCACAAGAGGAAGGTGAACAAATTCTTGGACCAGAGGTCCCATATTTAAGTGCCATAGGTGCTTTAATGTATCTCGCAAACTGCACTAGACCAGATATATCATTTGCAGTAAATTTATTAGCGAGATTTAGTTCATCTCCTACTAGACGACATTGGAATGGAATTAAACACATATTTCGCTATCTCCAAGGAACTATTGATCTTGGGTTATTTTACCCAAATGATTCTCGACATGAAATAATAGGCTTTGCTGATGCCGGATATTTATCAGATCCACATAAAGCTAAATCTCAAACTGGCTATGTTTTTACATGTGGTGGTACTGCAATTTCATGGAGATCAATGAAGCAGACTTTGACAGCTACTTCGTCAAATCATGCTGAAATTTTAGCAATCCATGAAGCCAGTCGAGAATGTGTATGGTTGCGATCTTTGATGCACCATATATTGAAAAATTGTGGCATGGCTACTGAAGAAAAAATATCCTCAACAGTTTTATATGAAGATAATGCAGCTTGTATAGCACAATTGAAGGGAGGGTATATTAAAGGAGATAGAACGAAACACATTTCACCAAAATTTTTCTTCACTCATGATTTACAGAAAAATTGTGAAATAGATGTGCAGCAAATCCGTTCAGCTGATAATCTTGCAGATTTATTTACCAAGGCACTACCAACAGCAACATTCGAAAAGTTGGTGAAAAGCATTGGGATGCGCCAACTAAAGAATCTCAACTGATGCTTTGATCAGAGGGAGAAATTAATATATAAGAATTATGTACTCTTTTTCCTTCACTAGATTTTTCTCCCAGAGGGTTTTTATCTAGTAAGGTTTTAACGAGGCATATTCTTTTATATATAGTACATCCAAGAGGGAGTGTTATACAATTATTGATGACAATTATTGATGAAATTTGGATGTATACCACTTTTTCAAAGAAATGCTCCATTAGTCATGATACCTATTCTAGTGAAGGCAATTAATTATGATGCCATTAGCCTTGTATTATGTCTATAAATATGGGTTCTTAAGTGAGAAATACACACCAATATTTGTTCAAAAAACTCTTATACTTGAGCATATATTTTCCTTACTTTTGGTCTTAATTACACTTCAATAGTTGCACTATTGAATACACTAATACTATTTCTTTTATTTCTTCCATTGTCTTTCATTCAAATATATCCATTACTAATATATCATCATTAGAATTCCATATTATCATATAGCTAATAGGCATATACTTGTAATAATTTCACAACATATAGGATATATTTGGGAGGCGGGTGGATTTGAGGGAGAACACCTTATGAATTCAATGACCAGGTTATGAGCCTCGAATTTATTATCTATTAGTGTATCCGTTCGCTCCAAACACCATATAATCATCTTAAGCACTATATAATCATCTTAAGCGTAGTAAGTATGTACCATAGAATATCAATATCAATCAACTTTGGAATTTGGACCTCATCTTGTAATTAATAATTATTACTTCTCTCTACTTGCAAAAAATTGAGGTTAATAACTTAATATTTCCCATTTAAGTATTATTAATCATTATGCAGTCCTTAATTTTATATCAAGGTGGGTGAGAACTCCTCTGTTTTTTTTTTTTTTTTTTTTTTTTTTTCCCTCTTGAGATCCATTTTTTCATATAAAAACACTGACAAATAATAACAAATAATATATATTTACAAATACAAAACCAATTTCCATTTTCTAATGCAGTAAAACTGTCGCACTTATATTAATAGTAGTTGGACTTGAATAACTATGAAACTCTAATAGTAGTAATTCCAAGTGCAAATATCTACTTGGAAGAAATTTACTTATTAAGGCCGCACGAAATAATTAGAACATAATTGTTCCTCATTGGGCCATTCCCTACATTACACACCCCTAAAGCCCATATGGAAGGAAGTGTGGCCCATTCTATTATGCCTGGGCTATAATATATCTAAGCCGAATTACGATCCATCTCATAGTCATAGCCATAGACTTTTGTTAAACTGTTTTTAACTGGCTTGCTATTTTTTAGAAGTATAAAGATACCTTAATACTAATTCCTAATGAATTTATTTTGTTGAGCTGAAGAAATGAACACATAACATCTTTAACTAAATTTGGTAAAAGAGTTGGCTATTAAGCTAGAGATAATGATTTTTGTCATTTTCTTTTAATTAAAAGTTTTTTAGCAAAATTTTGAGTTCGAACTTTGTTTATATAATTATATCCAGTAATTCATCAAAAAATTATATCAATATAATTCCAAAGTTTGTTTATCCAGTCGATTCATTCACAATAATCCATTTCCAAAGTTTAGTTTTTTCCATGCTTTATGGCTTTTGAATTTTCGGTGGTAAGATTAATGAACTGTAATTTCTTTTTTTTTAGGTGAATACCAGGGTATCCCCGGGCCACATTGGACCCAAGACTAATTCCTCAAGGATCTGCAAAGACAATTAAGGGCGCCACTCCCAAAGCAGTTTTTTGCATACACAAGACTCGAACCCGAGACATTGCTTAAGCGACTCGAGCACCATCCACTCAAGCCAACTGCCGTTGGTGTAATTTCTTTAATCATTGTCCCTAATTGTGATATACTTCCTCTGTTCTCATATAAGTGCTCCACTTCTGTATTTCACGTAATCCAAGACACATTTTTAAATGTTTATAACTCAAAATATATATAAGTAAAAATTATAAAAATTTGATATTCTAAAACTATGTCATTAGACGAATCTAACAAGATCTTACTTGACTATGTTTTATCTTATAGAACTATGTGAAAAAATTAAATCAAACTTACTCAATGAATAGTTACTACTATGCAAATGGAACACTTAAATGAGAACGGAGGAAGTATTAATATTACTGTTCAGATGACAGATGTCCCCTAAATGATACTGGGATTATGAATTATAAAGTTGGTATTAAAATCTCAAATGATTAATTAATGGAAATTTTAAGTAAATTGTTCCTAAGTAAATTCCATAATGATTTGGGTGAAGTTATTCAATTTTTAATGCGCACATATATGTAAGAAGATTTTTTAATTAATCATTTCATTTCATTTGGCTTGAAAAAGAAAAAAAAAAGGTTTACTACGATAAAACAAGAAAATAAAATAGTAGGCTTCAATCAATAGAGCATACGATCTTAAGAAATTGCCACTCCGTTGTGTACAATCCGATTCTCCCCTGGAATTTCTCTCACCAAAGCCCAGTTCTTTGCACGTTTCTGCGTTTGATTCGAGGGTTTCCTTGTTCATCTACTGTAATTCACCTCAATGATCCGCTGAATCCGCACGCCAATTGGATGTTAAATCGATTCAGTTCAAGTGTGACTTGATTCCGATAGCTTGATTAACCCCACTTTAGGGTTTTCAGATTTGAAGCTCTGGGTGCCAATCAGTCGAGGCAGAGACATCTGCCGCCTCCATCGGCTGGTGGAATATGGTTTTTCTTGCGGTCTAGTACTCCCCAGCCTCATTCGCTTCACTTTCTGCCTGAACCACAAATGGACTTCGTAACCCGCCATGCCGCGGCACCTACTGATCACCAACCAACTCCTTCACCTTCCACGCCGCACGCTGCCCCGCCCGAGGAGCCTGAGTATGTGGCCCGATACTTGGTTATCAAACATTCGTGGCGCGGTCGCTACAAGAGGATTCTATGTATTTCGAATTTTGCTATCATAACTTTGGATCCGAACACGCTGGCCGTGACCAATTCGTATGACGTGGGCAGTGATTTTGAAGGAGCTACCCCGATTATTGGGCGGGATGAAAATGCGAACGAGTTTAATCTGAGTGTGCGGACTGATGGCCGTGGGAAATTTAAGGCCATAAAGTTCTCTTCCAAGTATAGGGCCAGTATTCTGACTGAACTCCATAGAATAAGATGGAACAGGATAGCTACCGTGGCGGAGTTTCCAGTTCTTCATTTGCGCAGGAGGACTTCAGAGTGGCTCCCATTTGTAAGTATCAATTACACCTTTGGCGTATTCTCGAAATTTTATGCTTATTCTGTGATATCTGGACCTTTAAGTTTGTAGAATCATCATTTTGGTTAATGATAACCATGATCAACTAGGTTTCTTTGTTTCTTAGTGATGGTAATACATCTTGTTCATTTTTGTCATTATTTTCTTGTTGTCTGAAGTAGAACCTGCGCACGACATGTGGAATAGTGAGATGGATATGTGGTATTCCATGTTAAAGTTTCTACTTTTACGAGAATGTGTTTCACATTGGCTTATCATTATTGTCTCTATGTTATGTAAACTGGCCTCCATCATGTTTAGGTTGTTCTTGGCGAAATCTTGTTTTTATGTTTAGTGTGCTATACCAATCAATTCTTTTTATTGTGTTTTTACGACTTTCGTGGCTGTTTTGCTTCCTTGAATTAATATTACAGTATTAACTTTACATCTTACCATCGCTTGTTCAACATTATAGTTTGTATGGGTGCATTTAGGATTTTTTTTAAAAAAAGAAATAAATAAAAATGAACAAGCATATGATTAGTTTTCAATGTTTTATCTCTTATGAGGTGTGAGTTACTTTTGCCATGACTTGTAGCCAAAAACTACTTTGACATTAATTTCATTGGTATTATCGCATGTTTTTTTGTTCTTTCATTTTTATTATCCTGCAATATGTTACTTGAATATTTTTATTTTTATTTTTTTTAATGGAGCTTACATGATCTACTTTAATTTGCAAAATATTGAGACAAAATTTTGTTGTGCAGAAAATGAAAGTTACTTATGTTGGCATTGAAGTGATAGACATGAAGTCTGGAGACTTGCGTTGGTGCTTGGACTTTAGAGACATGAATTCTCCAGCCATTGTTCTTCTCTCTGATGCATATGGGAGGAAAAATGCTGATCATGGGGGATTTGTTCTTTGTTCTTTGTATGGAAGGAAATCCAAAACTTTCCAAGCTGCTTCAGGAACTTCGAATACTGTCATCATATCAAACATAGTATGTGTTACTTCCTTTTCTGCTTACATCATGTCTTTCTTCAGTAAGAAAAAGTTCATTTTGTTTTGTCGTGGTCACGGTTTTATAAGTCCATCTGCTGATTTGTTGAGGCATAGAAACCTTTTTTGTACAGGATCTTTGGAACAGTTTCTCCCGCACTTAATTCTCACATATTAAACCAGCTTTTCTAACATTTTTCCAGACTAAAACTGCAAACTCTATGGTTGGGGTGTCATTGACTGTTGATAGTTCTCAATCGCTTACCATTGGTGGTTACATTGAACAAAGGGGTAGGCTTTACTATTGTGACTACATGTAGTTCAGATCTTTAATGTTTTAAGCTTTGTTCTTATGATGGGCTCTACTTTTTTCTATGCTCTTTTACAACCGAATTATACCATAGGCAAGGAGCCCGTGGGGGCAGTAGAAACTCCTCTTGGTCAGTGGTCTGTTACAAGGTTGAGATCTGGTGCACATGGAATGGTGCATTCTACTGGATTGAGTTTGGCTCTTGGGCCCAAAGGAGGAATTGGGGAATCTGGTGATGCTGTATCCCGCCAGCTTATTCTTACTAAAATCTCAATCGTGGAAAGGCGACCAGAAAATTATGAAGTAAGCATGTGCTTTAAATGTTATGGGTAATGCACTTTTAGTGGAATTAATTCTTTTGATCAAATTGCCCGATGACTTATTGTGAATCTTGTTTACTTACTGAAAGGGAGAACCACCCAAATTTTGTGTTTCATGCTTTTTATATGCATCTTTGAGATTTTACGGTTCACTCAATGAAATAGTAGATTCGGGCATTCAGTTCAATCGAGAACTGGTGCAAAAGTATTTGGTCCTGATTCCTGATCTGTTGTAACTATTCCTCTGGTCAAGGTCTCTTCGGTAGGATTTATTCGGATCATGTGTTTTGGGGTTATGTTGAAATATATTTTGATTGTTTCTCACATTTTCACTGGGTGTTGTATGTTTTAACATCATCCCTGTCAGGGTAATGAATGAAATATCTGAGACTGAATCAACCATGCATGATATATATATATATATATATATGTGTGTGTGTGTGTGTGCATGCTCTAGATAGGTTTAAACAGTTCTGTAAAGTGCACAAATGATGGAATTTCATAGTTCCAGTTCACCTGGCAGTTGTGTGTTGAAGACACTTAATATAATTTGAAGTGATACTTAACATGGTATTGAATTGGGAGATCCATTTTCGAATCCCAAAGGGTTGTGAAAAAAGAGTGCCTGCAAGAGAGCATGTTGAAGGAATTGATTATATATAAAGGAACACTACCCCATCAGCTAAGTTTTTAGGTGATGTGGTTAGTGGCACGGTGCACCCAACAATTTGTAGTGTTTGTTCATTTATGCTGCTTTACATTTTTTCATCATGCTTTAGACATGTGTTGAATGTTGGTAGTTCGCAAACACTGATGTCATTGATTACATGCAGGTTGTTATTGTTCGACCTTTAACTTCAGTTGGTGCTCTTGTTCGGTTTGCTGAGGAGCCACAAATGTTTGCTTTTGAATTTAACGATGGATGTCCCATTCATGTGAGTGCCTTTTGGTTGAATAGGTGCTAAATACCTAAAATGTATTTTCATCAGAAAAGACCAAAGGATGTTTCTCACTTGTGATCAATACAGGTGTATGCCAGCACGTCTCGTGATAGCTTACTTGCAGCAGTTTTGGATGTTTTGCAAACTGAAGTAAGTTGTATGAGTTTTGTGGCATAGTTTCACTTGCAATTACTTCCACTCAGTTGGACCATCATGATTCATTTTGCATACTTCTTCAATTTATAGTCAAGAGAAATTGATATTTCGCTAGCATCATATCTTGTGTAAAATTGGTTTATTTTGGTGTTACTTTGGTTTTTGCAGGGCCAATGCCCAATGCCCATATTACCAAGGCTAACTATGCCTGGTCATCGGATTGATCCTCCTTGTGGTAGAGTTTGTTTACAGTATCCCCAACTTCTGAATCGCCCTGTTGTTGACATTGAATATGCAACAATGCATTTGAAACACTTAGCAGCAGCTGCTAAAGATGCTGTAGCAGAAGGAGGTTCTATTCCTGGTTCAAGAGCTAAATTGTGGCGCAGGATTAGAGAATTTAATGCATGTATTCCATATGGTGGAGTTCCTCCTACTATTGAAGTACCTGAGGTGACATTGATGGCATTGATTACATTGCTTCCAGCTGCTCCTAATCTTCCGCCAGAATCCCTTCCCTTGCCACCACCTTCCCCTAAGGCAGCGGCTACTGTGACTGGTTTTGTTGCATGCTTACACAGGTTACTTGCATCAAAAAGTGCTGCTTCCCATGTGATGTCATTCCCTGCTGCTGTCGGGAGAATCATGGGGCTGCTTAAAAATGGTTCTGAAGGAGTAACTGCTGAAACAACAGGACTTATTGCTATGCTCATTGGTGGTGGTCCAGGAGATACCAATATATTATCAGATACAAAATCAGCACAACATGCAACAATTATGCACACCAAATCTGTATTATTTGCTGAACAGAGTAATCTAATTGTCCTGGTGAACAGATTAAAATCAACCTCTGTGTCTCCATTACTGTCAATGGC
The DNA here is from genome assembly GCA_030278955.1 of Hygrophila difformis. NCBI lineage: Eukaryota > Viridiplantae > Streptophyta > Magnoliopsida > Lamiales > Acanthaceae > Hygrophila > Hygrophila difformis. Next base: position 1,949,798 of record JAOANR010000010.1, read on the forward strand.
TGTTGTTGAGGTTCTTGAAGCAATGATATGTGAGCCACATACTGAAACAACCCAATACACAGTCTTTGTTGAATTACTACGCCTTGTAGCTGGTTTGCGCCGACGCTTATTTGCCTTGTTTGGGCATCCTGCTGAAAGTGTCCGGGAAACAGTAGCTGTAATTATGCGTTCAATTGCAGAAGAAGATGCTGTTGCAGCAGAATCTATGCGAGATGCCGCTTTACGTGATGGTGCACTGCTTAGGCATTTGTTACATGCATTTTACCTTTCTGCTGGGGAGCGTCGTGACGTCAGTCGACAACTTGTGGCTCTCTGGGCAGATTCGTATCAACCTGCTCTTGACTTGTTATCTAGAGTTCTGCCACCTGGGCTGGTTGCTTATCTACACACTAGATCTAATGAAAGTTTATCTGAAGATATATCCGCTCAGGAGGCATCCTTGATGAGCAGAAGACAGCGGCGATTACTTCAACAACGAAGAAATCGCCTTGTGAAAGGATTGCCATCGCAAGGACAAAATTCATCTTCTGCTAATGATCCTGAAGGCATCCCTCAAGCAACACAGATAAGTGGTTATGTTTTCCAAAGTTCAGATGGATATCGAGCCACTGCTGGTGATCCAAACAATGGACAGGTTCCACCTGTTCATTCTGTGATTAATTCTGTTGAAAACTTTTCTACTGAGCTTCCACCTGGTGGGGTTCCTCCAAATGATCAAGCAGCAGTCATCACTTCCCCTGATAATTATGTCATCCGCGCTGGTGAGTCAATTGAAACTAATGCTGCAGGTGCATGTGATCCAACTGTTGCTTCATCTGGTCCTCAGATTGTCGGTCTGGCTGCTCCAGCGCAGGTGGTTACCGAGAATGCACAAGTGGGATGTGGAAGATTGCTATTGAATTGGTATGATTTTTGGCGAGCTTTTGGTCTCGATCACAACCGGGCCGATTTGATCTGGAATGAGCGCACTAGACAGGAATTAATGGCATCTTTGCAGGCTGAGGTTCATAAACTTGAGCTTGAGAAGGAACGGACCGAGGATATTGCTCCTGGAGGTACATCTAAGGAAGCTAGTAGTGGACAAGCAGTTGTGCCTCAGATATCATGGAACTATAGAGAATTTTCTGTTCGTTACCCAAGCTTGGCTAAAGAAGTTTGTGTGGGTCAATATTATCTTCGCCTGCTGCTTGAGAGTGGCGCCAGTGATAGAGCACATGACTTTCCTCTGCGTGACCCAGTTGCCTTTTTCAGATCACTTTATCATCGGTTCCTATGTGATGCGGATACTGGTCTGACTGTAGATGGTGTTGTTCCTGATGAAATGGGTCCCTCCGATGATTGGTGCGATATGGGTAGATTAGATGGGTTTGGAGGAGGGGGAGGTTCGTCAGTGAGGGAGCTTTGTGCAAGAGCTATGGCTATTGTATACGAACAACATTACAACTCAATAGGTCCATTTGAAGGCACTGCACATGCTACAGTCCTCTTGGACAGAACAAATGATAGAGCTCTGAGACACCGTCTCCTTCTCCTTTTGAAGGTATATAAGTGGAAATATTTCTGTCCTCCACTAGTATATACATTTAAAGTCATGATGCCTGCTGGAATATAATATAAAGATGAAACTGAAAGAGTTAATTGACTTAATTGTGTTCATTCACTGGTTATTGATAATCCTCTAGCAGTGGTAAATTGGTGCCAATGGGCATTATCTGGCCTGATTGACGACCTCCTGCATGATAACTGGATTAATTAGGCAAGATTTTAGATTTTAAATGCCAAAAGGACTCAGTGCCAGAAAAGAAACAAATTATGTTGTTTCTGGATGTTCTATGTAAGGTAATCCGTAATAGAAAAGTGAACTGCCTAATTCAACAATTCATATAAGTTGGGTAACCCTCAGCCTCCCAACCTCAAGGGTTTTGGGTTTGAAACTCAACCCCACCTGCCTGTATTATTTCTTTTTATCCCCTTAATAATTTGTGGTATGGCTTGAAGCAATGAAGTACCGGAAAAAATATAACAAATTATAGGACCAAAAATTGCATTTAATCCTATATAATTAGAGTAACCATGCGTTTAAACACGATCTACCCAAAATTTGCTAGCTATTACTTTTCGTAGGTGTGTATACCCTAAAAAATTTTGTCATGTTCAGCCTTTGTGTTCCTACGCCCATGTCTTGAACTATGATAGAGCAGTATGCATTTCAATATATTTTCTTGTATACATAGGACAGTTGTTTCTCCATTTCTTGATTTTGCCCTTTAGGAAACAACCCAAACACAACAAGCATTAAAGCATTACCATGCAGTCAAAACTCTAAACCAAATGGACATCTTTATGAAGTTAGTTGAATTCTTCTCAGCAGTCAGCATGCATAGGATTTATATAACTGGATCCTTAACTCTTGAACTACATTTCTGGTGAACCTACATGTTATAATAGTGGATAAAATGTTGATATTAAGTTAAGGTAAGCACATTTTTGTTAATTTGTGTTGGGTCTCTTTCTTTTGCAGGTTTTAATGAATGTATTGCTTAATGTGGAGGCATGTGTCTTGGTTGGAGGATGTGTGCTTGCTGTTGATTTATTAACAGTGGTTCATGAAGCAGCAGAAAGAACTGCCATACCGTTGCAGTCTAACTTAATTGCTGCTACTGCTTTTATGGAGCCCTCAAAGGAATGGATGTACATGGGCAAGGACGACACTCAAGTTGGCCCAGTGGAGAAGGATGCACTTAGAAGACTGTGGTCAACAAAAGAAATTGATTGGACAACCAGATGTTGGGCTTCTGGGATGCCAGACTGGAAGAGATTGCGAGATATACGTGAACTACGGTGGGTGATGGCCACTCGAGTGCCTGTTCTTAATCCCATCCAGGTATAAATAATAATCAGTTTTTTTTTTGGCCAATAATAATGAATCAAAGGCAAATGAAAGCCTATTGTGTTCTTCATACGAACCCATTTTGCAACTTTATTTTGGGCGATCTTTCTTCATTTGAGTTTTTTTCACTTGTGTTTTTTAGGGTTGGGAAGGGGGAGTGCTCTTTGTCGGTGTTTTTCTTCTTCTTCTTCTTCTTCTTTTTTTCTTTTTATATATATTATTTAAATTTACTATGTGATTGTCTTTGATAATTGCTTGTATTAGTGTATTAGGTTAGTTAAAGGATCATATTGGTGACTCCTTTGAGATAGTGAATGAGTGGGATTATCTGATTGTTGGCTCGGGTTAGCATGGCAACAAACATCCAAATATGCTTTTCCCCAACTGATATTCCAAATTTCCAATTTCCCACTGTCTCATCCACTTTATCAACTCTAATGAGATGCCCTGCTAGAATAGACCGAAGCATGGAACACTGCTCTTCAGGGTGGTGAGGTGGACAATGCCTTATGGAAGCTTTATGGGAGCATCTTTCATGAGCCAATACTAACTCCTTAGTCAGCTAATCATAAAACTTTAGTACAACTCCTATAACATCCAATAATAGCTACTAATTAACAAGGTGTGTTGACAGGTTCATCTATGGAACAGAAAGATATATGAAAATTTTCCAGTATACCTTAAAATCTATACCTAATTGAGACATTTTTGTGTTTGTATATGATCCATTTTCTTAGGTTTTTATTTGACTAAGGTCATAAGTAGATTATATGGAAGTGAAGTTACATTTGGATCACTTCTTAAAATCCCTAAAGCATTATTAATGCATCAAAATACCACTGCAGTGATCCAATTCTCACATTATCTTGTTTCTGATTTCTAAACAATAACTATCTTCATACAAGAGTCGAGTGTAGATCCAGTAATAATTATTCCACGCCACTCTCTCCATACACATGATCACAATAATAGTATTATTTTGGGAAAGAAAAGTAAACAAACAATACTTTGTTCCTCTCTTCATATGGAGAAGAGTTAGATCGCTTTATGTAAATTAGTTTTTAGGGTACAGTCATTTGAATAATAACTACTCCTTGGCATATATATTTATGTAGATTTTCTTCTCCTCAGTCCCGTCCTTGGCATGCATAATTTGCAATGTTTTTTTATTTTATTTTATATTCTTGTGATGGGTGCATCCTTTGTACAGGTAGGAGAGGTAGCATTGTCCATATTGCACAGCATGGTAGCTGCTCATTCAGACATAGATGATGCAGGAGAGATCATTACACCAACACCTAGGGTTAAGCGAATTTTGTCGAGTCCACGTTGCCTTCCTCATATAGCACAGGTAATGCCAATATTTCATGGTTTTTTATTTTTTATTATTATCATTATTATTATTATTATTATTATTATTATTATTATTATTTTAATTATTTTTTTTATTTTCTTGTCATGGTTTCCTTTTTGTCATACTCAAATTTGCCTGTGGAGAACTATAATCTTATATGACTAAATTTAACAATTGCTTAAGATATTGTAAAACGTTACGGCAGTATCTTAAATTTGTACAGGTTTATATTTTTGTTGACATTAGAATTTCAGTAGGTTAAGGAAACAATCAAGACACAAGGATTTTTTTGTTGAAAAAAAAAATCCTTAAAATAACATTTGGAGTTCCCAATTACATAGATAATAGATTTTGCAAATTGTATATAATGTGATGGTTGGTGGATATGAGAGGTAGAAGAAATAGCTCTTACAATGTGTTTCTGTATTTCGTACTGAAGGGTCTTTGCCCTGTTAAATCTTTCTAGCATATTCATCAGGTATATATTAGTTCACCCATAGTATGTTATTATGCGTTTCTGTATTTCGTACTGAAGGGTCTTTGCCCTGTTAAATCTTTCTAGCATATTCATCAGGTATATATTAGTTCACCCATAGTATGTTATTATGCTTTCTTTTCTTGGGATTTATTATTGACTAGAAACAGTGGTTCTTCACTGTACTTTATGACTATCATATGGTTAATATGGTTAATCTTAATGCCCTTGCAATTAGCTGAAAACTGAAAATCCTTTAATGATTGATGATTCTTGAATTTTGTGCTTGATTGACTATGGTGATGGATGTGTGGGTGTTATAGTAAAATAGCATTTGAACCTGCTAATGAAAGGCATATTAGATGCTAATGAGAAATATGTAACAGAAGGGTGAAAGCTTGAGATACTCAAAGAAATGGAAAGAGCTTTATGTGATCAAGAGTTGACTACATTGAAGTTCTGGCTCCTGCTGTTTTATATGGTCTGCTTTGGATTTAAAATAGCACACTTTGCCGTTTGTTTGAATATGCTTCCATATTGGATGAAATTCATGATGGATCAAGCCAACCAGAGTAAATTGTCCACTTTTTAGTGTTTTGGTATTGCGGTTTTTGAAAAGTTTGTTTAGGGAAAAGAGTTGTGGGGTGTTATTTGTTATGGTTTACTTGCTGTTTATCTTTGAATGTTTTTGCCTGGATAGTATTGATGGCATTGTAAAAATTAGAAATGTAACTCAAATCCGTCCCCATCACAAAATCTTCCAGTTGTCATTGCGTCAGTTAATGACTACCATCATATTAGCTAACCTGAATTTATCACTATAACTTATAGGTGAAATTTACCAAAATACTGTGGATATTAGAATGCAATCCATTGTTTTAACATATCAACTCTCTATTTTACAAGCATGAGCTTTTAGTGGTAAACATCATTTGGAATAGCCTCTCCTTTCTGCATTATCTTCTTTCCTAAGGATCTCCTCACCTAGATGCACTTGACATCATTGAAACTGTTAGATTTTCCCCTTCCAATTGTTATTAAATATTGAACCATTCTAGGCAATAATTCAATCTTAGAAGAACGATATCTTGAAATTCATACAATAACATTATTTATGTGCTCTTTTTTCCTCTAGTGCAACAATTATATCCAAGCGAAGGGAGTAATTCATAGACTTCCTGAATTCAAAATTTGACGTTTCCATACATTTGTCAGTATGTCTTTTTTCAATCACACTTTTTGTATTGGTATCATGTTACCATTGAAATCTGAAAATGGTGTATTGGTATCATGTTACCATTGAAATCTGAATGGAAACGGATAAAATAGCCCTAATGTGATGGATGTCCTAGATATTTTTCCTAGCCATCAAAAGTGGGCTTGACATGGTCCGTGGCTTTCTCCTGTTACTATGCACTTGTCTATGCATATAAAAAGATTTATCCAATGTAATTTGGATTTGAAATGCTCATATTTTTTCCCAGTGTTCTTTTGTTTCTTAGCTAGTGATGGCTGCTTTGTGTCTCCATAATTGTGCTGACTGCAATTCTTTATTTCTTATTGAATTATACGCAGGCAATACTTTCTAGCGAACCAACCATTGTTGAGGCATCTGCTGCATTGTTGAAGGCAATAGTTACTAGGAATCCAAAAGCAATGATAAGATTGTATGGTACAGGAACATTTTTTTTTGCCTTGGCATATCCTGGTTCTAATCTTCTCTCAATTGCCCAACTTTTCTCGGTGACTCATGTCCATCAAGCCTTTCATGGTGGTGAAGAGGCTGCGGTTTCTTCTTCTCTACCTTTGGCTAAACAAAGTGTTTTGGGAGGACTCTTACCTGAGTCATTGTTGTATGTACTGGAACGAAGTGGACCAGTTGCTTTTGCAGCAGCAATGGTTTCTGATTCTGATACTCCTGAGATTATCTGGACACACAAGATGCGAGCCGAAAATCTTATTCGTCAGGTACCCCAAAATCCTAGTACTGTGACTGGAGCTTTGTGTTTATTATCCTTGTAGCCAGGTCACTTTTCCATTGATGTTTAGCATTCAAATTAAATTTTGAAGGTATTGCCTACCCATATTAAACATCATATCCAATTAATGCTGCAATTAACTTGAAGCCAATCTTTATTGGTTTGCCCGGTTCAGGTTCTTCAGCATCTTGGTGATTTCCCTCAGAAACTGTCGCAGCATTGTCATTCCCTGTATGATTATGCTCCAATGCCACCCGTGACATATCCAGAGTTGAAAGATGAAATGTGGTGCCACCGTTATTATCTCCGGAACTTATGTGATGAAATCAGATTTCCTAATTGGCCTATTGTTGAACATGTTGAGTTTCTGCAATCATTACTAGTGATGTGGCGAGAGGAGTTAACTCGAAGGCCAATGGATCTTTCTGAAGAAGAAGCCTGCAAAATATTGGAGATTTCAATTGAAGAAGTATCCAGAGATGATGCCCCTAAAAGATCGAGTGTTGAGTCACTTGAGGGAATTTCTAATAGATCAAAGCAGACTGAATATATTGATGAAGAAAAGCTCAAGAGACAGTATAGAAAACTTGCAATGAAGTATCATCCGGACAAAAATCCTGAAGGTAGAGAGAAGTTTCTGGCTGTACAGAAGGCTTATGAGTGCCTACAGGTATGCCCAAAATCTTGTCTTGTGTAAGATATTGTCTAGTGAAAGATTACATGATCATGAAAAGAGAAGGGACATATAGGTGCAAAGATCTTATAATCTTTTTTTTTTTTTTTAGTGCTTAGTGCTTACATCTTTTGATTTGTTTCCGTTAGGTGACCATGCAAGGGTTGCAAGGTCCCCAGACTTGGAGACTATTACTTCTCTTAAAGGGCCAGTGCATCCTGTACAGGCGTTATGGGGATGTATTGAAGCCATTCAAATATGCTGGGTATCCAATGCTGTTGAATGCCATTACTGTTGACAAAGAGGATAGCAATTTCCTTTCCTCTGATCGAGCACCACTTCTAGTTGCAGCTTCAGAGCTCGTCTGGTTGACGTATGTTTGTTACCCACCTTTAATCATGATATTGTTCTTTAGTTTCAAAAGTAATTTAGAAATGTATTTAACTATTTTCAGGTGTGAATCCTCTTCCTTGAATGGCGAAGAGCTTGTGAGAGATGGTGGAATACCACTTCTTGCTGCTCTTCTGTCCCGCTGCATGCTTGTTGTTCAACCAACAACACCTGCTACTGAACCATCAGCAACAATTGTTACTAACATAATGCGAACCTTTTCAGTTTTGAGTCAATTTGAAAGTGCTCGAATTGAGATGCTTGAATTATCTGGATTGGTTGAGGACATTGTACATTGTACTGAGCTCGAGCTTGTGCCTGCAGCTATTGATTCTGCCCTGCAGACAATTGCACATGTTTGTGTCTCCTCTGAATTTCAAAATACCCTTGTGAAGTCTGGTGTTCTGTGGTATGTGATATTGCTATTAAATTATTTTCTGTGTAACTGTGCATCCTTCAATACTTTACAACTCTGGGAAGTTTTTGGGGACACAAGATTTCTTGAATTTGGATTTAGATTAATATTGTTCTGTACCCCTGCGACCGAGTCTTAGTTTTATCCTCAACCCTGCTCCAGACTTTATATGTTCTGTATTTGTGTGTTACATATGTTTACCAATCTTAGGCCCTCTAGATTCTTTAATTTCTAATTTCAGAAATCTGATTTCTATCTAGATTCTTTATTCATCTAGATTGCTTATTCATTGACATTTCTTGCATCTCAAAGTTTGTAGGCAAATTATATTATGCTCATGAACTTCATTCTTATTTTCCTTTCAAAATGAAAGTATAGACATGAATGCTACATCGTAATTCTTTGCAAGTCAAATTTCCATATTAATTGGGGAATTAAATTAAATTTGCAAGATATGTGTGTATGTTTTTGTCAAAGCCACATCAGCTTCCGCATGTCTTTTAGATCTTGGCAAAGCCACTCCATTCGTTTTGAACCGCCTTAATTATTTAGTAATTTTCTATGTGTAAATATATTTAAATTGGAGGATCATTATTAAAGCATTTGATTTTATTGAGCCAACATCTATTTGTGCAGGTATGTTATCCCATTGTTACTGCAATATGATTCAACAGCAGAAGAATCAGATAATAAAGATTCTCATGGTGTTGGAACTAGTGTTCAAATAGCAAAAAACTTGCATGCTGTGCATGCATTCCATGCTTTGTCCAAGCTTAGCGGTTTGGGCAATGGTGAGACCCCAACACCCTATAATGACATTGCTGCTGATATCCTTAGAATTTTGCTTACCCCTAAGCTAGCAAGCATGCTAAAAGACAAGTTGCCCAAGGACCTCTTGTCCTCATTAAACTCTAACCTGGAGACTCCTGAGGTAAAAAGACTGCATTTACTTTTGTAGATAGTATCTATATGACACTATTTCCCTTCCTCTATGATAAACATAAATATATATACCAAATGTCCAAACATGCTTTATTTCTCAATGTACCTTCTTTCCATTTGAAGTAATTTTTTTCTGTGTTTTGTTATACCATGAATAGGAAGTTCTAAACGAACCCACTCAACACAACCCCATGAGATGATATTCATCTAGAAATTGAATCTCACATTCAGGATCAAAATATATCCAATCCGGATACCCATGGCTATGATACCATGTTAAACCATGGATAGGGGGTTCCATCCCAAAACTAATTGGCCATGGGTGGAGTAGTTCCTATCCATACCACAAGGGGGACATTCTCTCCTTATCCGATGTGGGATCTCAACATGTTTTATTAATGATCGGAAAAAGAAAATGTTTGGGTGTAGAGTTTGTATTCAGTATTTACAGATAAAGAAACCTACAGTGTGTTTTCATTTTTGCAATTTTTAAGGTGCTTAAATTATTGTTCTTTATTGCTTAGCTACTTGGTGCAGAGTTTTCATGGGCATTCTTTGTGGTCTAATTTTCGTTGTCTTTGAGGTAGCATTTAATTAGATTTTCTAGTATAATTCCTTGGGACAGATTTTTGCAGTTTATGAGACTTATTAACCTTTATGAGCATTTTTTAAAACATTTATCATATCATTTTATATATCTTTGTATGGCTAATCTATATGTTCTTTATAATGATATGTTCCTTATATAAGCCATACACTTTTTCTTAATTCTGTCTGTCCTTGAAGACATTAATCAAATACAATGAATCCATGTAATTCATTAATGTGTTTATCATTCTAAGTTCTATACTTTTGAAGCCTTAGTTTTTGTTGATGAGAGAAGCATTATCTGAAACAAACTTTTTGAATTGAGATATGATGTGGGGTGGTCATTATGCTCACATTCAGCGTGCACCTAGAATGGTTAACTGGTTAAGATTCTCACTGCTTTGATGGTAAAATAACATAGTATGGTTATATAGATGAGTGTGCATGACTGACAAGTATCACATTCAATTATTTTAAAAATTCTCATATAGGTTATGCTACTTGTTCATGGCACTCTAGTTTGTGACTTGATACACCTGAAATGTGGTGTCATGTGGCGACTGTACTGTAGCATTTGAAGCATTCAGTTTCTATATACATGGAAAACTCAGATGATTCATGACATGGTTTCATTATGACTGTATATTTTGCAGATAATCTGGAATTCCTCCACACGATCAGAACTGTTGAACTTTGTGGAGGAGCAGCGTGCAAGCCTCAGTCATGATGGCTCATTTGAGCTGAAAGATGCACATTCTTTTGGTTATGAAGCATTATCTAAAGAACTCTACATTGGCAACGTATACTTGAGAGTCTATAACGATCAACCAGATTTTGAAATTACCAATCCTGAGGATTTCTGTCTTGCACTAGTTGATTTTATATCACACCTAGTGCATAATGCAGAAGCTGGTAGCGTCGATACTCATAGTAATGGTGATTTAACTATTGAGACATCTGTGCAGCAGAATTCTTCAGATGTTTCCTCAGAATCTGATGATAGCAAAGCTATTCACGTGAAGAATGTTGAATTGATTAAAAATCTTCAATTTGGCTTGATATCCCTTCAGGTATAACTGTGTTTATTTTTCTTCGGTCAGTACATATAGGAATTCTGATATCTTCTCTCTGATTTCAGCACTTGTTGGCAAAGAATCCAAATTTGGCTTCAGTGGTTTCCACAAAAGAAAAGCTGTTGCCCCTGTTTGAATGTTTTTCACTTTCTGTTGCTTCAACAAGCAACATTCCTCAACTATGCCTAACTGTATTATCACGGTTGACAACATATGCCCCATGCCTGGATGCAATGGTTTCGGATACCTCCAGTCTCCTTGTTTTATTACAGATGCTACATTCATCCCCCACCTGCCGTGAAGGAGCATTACATGTTCTCTATGCCTTGGCAAGCACACCCGAGCTTGCATGGGCAGCTGCAAAACATGGTGGCGTGGTCTTCATTCTTGAAGTTCTCTTGCCAGTAAAAGGTACAAGTAATGTCCTGTATTCTCATTCTTGGAAAACTTGTCATGTTTCTAAAATAAAAATTCTCTTGTAGAGGAGATCCCTTTGCCGCAAAGAGCAGCTGCAGCCTCGCTGCTAGGAAAGCTTCTTGGACAGACAATGCATGGGCCTAGAGTGGCAATAACTCTGGCAAGATTTCTGCCTGATGGTCTTGTTGCTGTAATCAGGGATGGTCCTGGTGAAGCAGTTGTGAGTGCTCTTGAGCAAACAACTGAAACTCCAGAACTTGTGTGGACTCCAGCCATGGCTGCATCCCTATCTGCTCAAATCTCAACAATGGCTTCAGATTTGTATCGTGAGCAGGTGAAAGGGCGTGTTGTTGATTGGGATGTACCTGAACAGGCCTCTGGTCAACAGGAAATGAGAGATGAGCCACAGGTCTAACTGACGTGTGCTTTATTATAAACTCAAGCAGGTATTAGATATGTTTATTGACTTACATAATCTATTTCTGTTCAGGTTGGAGGAATCTATGTTCGGTTGTTCTTGAAAGATCCCAAATTTCCACTTAGAAATCCCAAAAGATTTCTTGAAGGTCTACTGGATCAGTACCTTACATCCATTGCTGCATCGCATTATGATGGCCAAGCTGTTGACACTGAACTTCCTCTACTACTTTCTGCTGCCCTAGTTTCTTTACTCAGGGTACATCCTGCTCTAGCAGATCATGTTGGATATCTTGGGTATGTACCCAAGCTTGTGTCTGCAGTGGCTTATGGAGCAAGCAGAGAGACGATGGCTTCAGAAACCTATGATTCTGAGGATGGTTCATCTCAACAAACTCCTCAAGAACGTGTTCGCCTTAGTTGTTTACGTGTTCTACATCAGCTTGCAGGTAGCACTACATGTGCAGAAGCTATGGCGGCCACTAGTGTCGGGACCCCGCAGGTATCAAGGGGTTTGTGGGATGTGTATATATATATATATATTTAGGTCGAATTTAATATATTTGGTTTGGCATTTGTGCGTCTGTGTTTTATTTCAGGTAGTTCCACTTCTTATGAAGGCTATTGGTTGGCAAGGTGGAAGCATCCTTGCTCTTGAAACTTTAAAGCGTGTTGTAAGTGCAGGAAATCGAGCCAGAGATGCACTTGTTGCTCAGGGTCTCAAGTGAGTATTTGTGTGTGTCTTAGACCCTGCAAATTTGGTCTAAGTAACATTTGCACTAAAATTCTTCTTGTTTTGATAATAAATTTCCTATTTATTTTATGAGGTGCCATAGATGGTGCATTTACTACACATCATTATACAAATAGTTACTGTTAAGTGCTATTAACTTATTGAGGAACCAAGCCCACAGATTAAATTTATTTAGTTATGGGAGCCTACACTGGGCAATAATGGGGGAGTTTGATTTGAATGCTATTGAATATGTTCATGTTCATACAATTGCTATTGTAGTCTTCTGACATTGCATATGAATGGTGAAGGGTTGGCCTTGTGGAAGTGCTTCTTGGTCTTCTTGATTGGCGAGCTGGTGGTAGAAGTGGGCTTGGTACGCAAATGAATTGGAACGAGTCAGAAGCAGCAATTGGCCGTGTTCTTGCTGTTGAGGTCGGTATCCTTATAACTCTGAATTTGTGCCCTTACAATTAGAAGATTGTTGTGAATATATTGACGGTGTTATTAAGGACGTGTACTCTCTGCAATACTGGAAAAATAGCTAAATAGTAGTATGAATTAAGTTAGGCATCATTTTTGGGCGAGGTATACATCATATCCTATCATGTGTATATATATATATATATATATATATATATATATATATATAGATAAGGGAAATGAATGAAATTGTAGTTGGAGATAATATATTTCTACAGTTAGTGGGGTTTTAAATTGTTTTGAGTACACCAAACACACCTAACATAAATACAGTCGTGTTTTAATTTCTATTGTAACACAAGTCTCTTCAGTCATTACTCATTAGGTAAGCACACCTCCAATCAATATCATCACGTTTTCCAAGCTTGCATACATAATATTACAAATTTGTTAGGGTGCTGAATTAGTAGATGCAGAATATGATGGGCCAATAAGTATTGTGATGGACTACCATATAAGGTATGAAAATAGCTATTAATGAAGGTATTACATTAATTAGCCTTTATTATTACCAAAAGTCAATTAAACATTTACGATAATTTGGATTCATTATCGGAAATTATGTATCATTTTTGAAATAATATCTTTACCTTTTTTAAACCTGTGATGTGTCGCTAAGATTTTGTGATAGATACCATTCAATGCCTATTATGGAAAGTATGCACAATTGTTGGATACGTCACAAAACACTAGCTGCACATCACAATCTACACCTACTAATTATAAGAATTTTGCACTCTATCCTAAATTCCTAATTGATAATTTTATGATATTTAAACCACTGAATCTTATTAGTCATAATGAATATACATGTTCCAATCATTATCAAAACATTTTCTATAGGTACACAGTGTTATGACATTTAAATTAGTGAATCTAGTCATAATGATTAATTGATTATATATATAGTCCAATCAGCTGATCATTGTGTAATGCTATTAAATTTTTAAAAAGTTGAGATCAATAAATTTTTGTGTGAAAATCTCCTAAAAAATGCTTTATATATATGTATATGTATATTTCCTTATGGCATTTACAATACACAACCCCTTTTCTTGTCATTGCAGGTTTTGCGGGCATTTGCAACAGAAGGGGCCTATTGCACCAAAGTGCGGGAATTATTAAATGCCTCTGATGTAAGTCATGATTCCCTACTCTGTATATGCTTATTGTGGTTTAACTACTATCAAAATTATTTTTCACAACTCCTAAAGATAAAATAGTACTATTAGAAACCGTTGATAGTAAGTAGGTAGCATGAGTATGTTTGGTGCATAAGTTAGTTAATGCATGCAGTTTCATTTTATTGGTCATCTCACCCATGCACACGGTAAAATCCAATCTTAGCCCCTTTTTTTTAACTTTTTTTTAATTTTTTTTTGTTTTCTGTTGTCTGTTTTGTTCGATTATATCTCACAATATAGTTATATATAAATCAATCTTTCTTTGGAAATCATGGTTCATTCGTACTTACCTTCCCACTAAAATGGAGAGACCTTCATATGGTGTTCCGCCTAAGTCTTAGTTGGAGCATTATTTAGTGATTATGTTATTGCGCTCTGAATTATGGGTTTACCAGAATCGAGGATCATATGTGCTGCTTCTCATATTGTGGACAGAATCATCCCTGTGTACTACATGAAAGGCACCATTTAATACATGGATTTCAATTGAGACATTGCACCCCCAATGTCGCGTCAACAGTAGTACATTTTTCGTACCATTCAAGTGTGTCTGGCTATTTTACCTTAACCTAGATTTTGCGACATGTATGTGTAAAAAAAGCTGAAGTTACATTGCCCATATTTTGATTTGCTTTATACAATATGCCATAATCCTGTTTTCTTTAATGAAATGGGACTTGTTCTCAAATTTGGGATGCTCTGACCAAATTTTACTTCACTTTACGAAGCTTATTCATGCAAATAACATGGGATCTGCAGGTTTGGAATGCTTATAAAGATCAGAGACACGATCTTTTTCTTCCTTCAAATGCTCAAACATCAGCTGCTGGAGTTGCCGGTCTCATTGAAAGCTCACCCTCTGCGCTTACTTATGCTCTAACAGCTCCTCCTCAACATCCGAGCTAAATGAAACAACTTTTGCAGTGACATCATACTCAAATCGGCAGCGACACTAGATAAAATAATTAATTTAATGCTTGGATGAAAAATATGTGAAGTTTGTTGAAACTGGTCCTACAGGAATGACGAGAAGACAAGGCACTTGGCTGAGTAACTTGTGCTTCTTTGGCTGCAAATTTTTTTTGGCCTTGTATGTATAGAAAAGTGTACAGATCAGGCTTTTCTCATATGCCCCGATTTCTATTCCTTTTATCTCATAAACACAGTGTATGGGTGTGTGCGTTCTCGATTTTGTAAATTGCCATTTGTCTTCATAATATATATAGAGAGAGAGCATTGATAGGAGCAAATGATTGCTTGCAGTTTTGAGACTTGCATTTTGTGGTGTAATTCCCTGGTTGCAATTTTATTGATCGGTTTGCAGCAAATGTCAGCTGTTATAGAAATCAACCCGCCAACCTATCTATATACATGTATGTTTTCATTATCATCGAGTTTATCAGCATTTCTCCGTTACCCAATTGGTGTATGAACCCACTCAGGTTGAGAAGATGCTCATGAACAACATGGACAACAACTAACAGATTAATCCAACAATATTTCTCCTAGGGGTAATGAAAACTCGACTCGATATTCTATCAAAATTTGATTAAATTATTAAATTTTAAAAATATAAAAATAAAAAAAATTATTAGACACAATTTGAGTTTTATCAAGCCTAACAAACTTATATTTTGTAGCATAATAAGTAAAACTGCAAATTTAAATTCAAAACTAAGAAGTAGTCGTCGCTTTGTTTTTCTATATATAAATAATGCCCTTCTTCTCATTAAATAAAGCTCGGTCTATCTTAGCCTAGTTAAATTCAGGCTAAAACTTTAAATGTTTTAATTTTACAAGCTCGAATTACACTGTCCAGGTTCGATACTCGACTCGATATCACTTACTGGGAAATGATTCACCATTGATCACAGAGTTTTTGAATGTGGCTAACCTAGAAAATCATTCATCATTGATCCTTCACTTCCAACAATTGGTGTATGAACCAACTCAGGTTGAGAAGATGCTCATGAACAACATGGACACCAACTAACAGATTAATCCAACAATATTTCTCCTTCACTTACTGGGGAATGATTCATCATTGATCACAGAGTTTTTGAATCTGGCTAACCTAGAAAATCATTCATCATTGATCCTTCACTTCCAACAATATTTCTCCTCTCTGATCCGATTTCGACAAGGCCCCTTTTGTTTCTGCTGGCATAATTCATATGTTGTCTGAAATTATGTTTGGGCACCCTTCAGTTGTGTAATGTGCTTGATTCTTGTGGTTCACTACTCCAGAAGCGACATGATGAGTGATTTGAAGTGATGACATTGACTGGTGCATGTTTTCAAGTTTAATTTGGTGAGTTTCAATAACTGTATGGTTTCTCTGATAGATATCCTCCCGTAGCTTTCCTAAAACAGTGCTAAACTCTTAACTCTCCATGTTAGCTGTCTCATTGTGGTCTTTTAGTTCCAACACAATTATTTTTAATGAATTTGCAACTTCCTGTGTAAAGGGGCTTCGAACCTTAGCTGCCTAAGATGGGACCAAACAACTACATTCACATGTTTAATTTTAATTAAGCGGCCATTGTTGTACTATATATCTAGGAAAGGCTTGACTAATTAACACAACTGGTGGCGCAGCAAATTGTTGACAAAATGTGGTGAGAATCGAAACAACATAACGCTAAATGAATAAATAGTGGGGACAAAAGATATTACCATCATTGTCAATGTGATTTCTTTTCTTCTAATTATTTGCTCATCTTCTTTATTTTTTTGGCATGGTATCCCGAGGCCACAATGGGCCTAAAACTAATCCCTCGAGGATCTGGTGGACATTGAAGGGATGCCTCTCCCAAAGCAGAATTCTGCATACACAAAGAAGGCTCGAATCCGAAACCTTTGCTTAAGCTGCCAGAGCCCCATACCACTCAGGCCAACTGCGTTTGGTATTTGCTCATCTTCTTTTAATCTTAATTTAGACGTGCATGACATTTTAAAACATAAAAATAAATTGTTTTCAAATGAAGAGGATAAGATATTTTATGAACAAATGAGGAACAAAAAAGGTACTCCTGCATTAACTATTTTATTTTCCTTATCTTTCATTTATATCTAATCTAAAAATAAAGCAATCCAAAACCCTAAATCTGAATTGATAAATTTCTTTAGTGGGAATCATGGAAACTATTGTAGTAAACTTTTGTGAAAACGACCTCTTGACTTTGGGCGAAAGGTATAAGATGCAAATGAGTAGAAAAATGTCCGAAAAGAACTTTAGAAATATCATAACCAGATGTCAAAAACCAACCAAACTTTTTAACATTCACATCATCATGCTTCATGCATACAAAAGGGGCAAACCACATCTTCAACCCACCCACAAATTTAACACCATAAAACTCTTATAGTAGCTGACAATACTAAATTATAACACCCAAAACAACTAAAAAGCTTAAACCACAGAGACATATATAGCAACTCCTTAGCTTGCACAAACACACACATACACCCCCACACCCCTAAAAAAACACCAACTAACTAATTTCAACTAGATAAAATCTTCTCCATCACTTCAATGAATTGTTGGTGTGCTGTTAATTGAGGAAAATGGCCCACGGTGTCGATTATGTACACTTCGCATTTCCCTTTGATTTTGCTCTGCATGTACTTGGGCACCGAGTCGGGAACAACAACGTCCGCTCTTGTCTGAATGATGTGGCAATCGGTAACAACATTCTCAAGAACATCACGGTGGTCGCATGTGAACACTGTTTTTGCCAAGGGAAGTGCAATTTCGGGTCTCATTCTTTTCAGACAGTTCTCAAACTTGTGCGTTGATTGAGGATCGATTGGGTCCACGACAACAGAAGCGAACGCTGTTGTCCACTGATCGAAGTTGGATTCAATACTCGAAAGTATCTGCTCTACGCCAGACGCGTCAAAACCCCCTTCGTAGCCTTCTGTGTTTTGTAACCTGGTTTGAAATTAAACGGACATCAATAATAGTGTAATAAGCGTTGTTGGTGTTCTTTTTTAAGAACAACAAGGGAGGGATGTTACTCCAAAAATTGTATCGACAAAAAGATCAAGTTAAGCATTTCACAGTCACATTGCCGACATGAGATGTTACCCAACGCCCAAATTGCTTTGGACACTGATGATGATCACTGATTTTACACGAAAAAAAAAGTTATTTTTGACTTGTACTAACATATTTCAAATAAGACATTGTTGGGAAGAACACGTATTAGCAGCGGAACTCTTTCCCAAGTGTGTGTGCAAGTGTTGGATATCCTCACTATAATAGTGGCACTCTCTCTCAAGGATGAGGAAAACTCTCAAAGATGAATATAGATCTTCAAAGGAAGAAAGAACTTTTATTGATCACTCTTCAACACTTACAACTCTTACAACTCTTGGTGTTGTGGTTGTGATTGTGTGCTTGTGATTGTGTTGTGGTTGGTTGTGTGCTTGTGATTGTGTTGTGGTTGGTTGTGTTCAAATGACCACACCACCTCTATTTATACTACCCTATACAACATTCTAGAACTATACATTACAAGTTCTAGAATCCTAAAGAATATGGAATGCTTTAGACTAATCTAGAAGCCTATGGATTTAGGAAGATAATACAAGATGGTTCATGGATGTTGTAGATAATTCTAGAAGCTTTAGGAGGGATCTCAACAATCTCCCCCTTCCCGACTAACCTGGAAGATCTGTAACTCCAGCGCCTCTGCAACAATCTTCGAATTTCTTCAGAGGTATTACTTTGGTCATCATATCTGACCAGTTGTCATCCGTATGCACTTTGTCGAGCTGGAGTCGCTT
Organism: Hygrophila difformis; assembly: GCA_030278955.1. Taxonomy (NCBI): domain Eukaryota; kingdom Viridiplantae; phylum Streptophyta; class Magnoliopsida; order Lamiales; family Acanthaceae; genus Hygrophila; species Hygrophila difformis. The sequence continues at coordinate 1,968,602 of JAOANR010000010.1, forward strand.
TTCTTCCAATGCATCTCGTATCCAATGATATCGAACATCAATGTGTTTTGATCGGGAGTGGTAGGTTGGATTCTTTGCCAAGTATATCGCACTTTGGTTGTCACAGAGAAGCATCGGGCTTGCTTGACTCTGACATAGCTCAGTGAGTAAGCCCTTTATCCATACCATCTCCTTGCCTGCTTCTGTAGTTGCTATGTACTCAGCTTCTGTTGTTGATAGCGCCACACATTTTTGCAATCTGGATTGCCAAGATACAGCTCCCCCTGCAAAGGTAATTAGATATCCTGATGTTGATTTCCTTGAATCAACGTCTCCTGCCATGTCTGCATCAGTATACCCTTCTAACACTGGTTTTCCTTTGCCAAAGCATATAGATCTTTTGGCAGTTCCCCGGAGATATCTAAATATCCATTTTACAGCTGCCCAGTGTTCTTTCCCGGGATTAGATAAGAACCGACTTACCATGCCAACAGCGAAGGCGATATCAGGTCTAGTGCAGACCATGGCATACATGAGGCTCCCGACCGCCGATGAATATGGGAACTTCTCCATTTCTTCTTTATCCTTCTCACTTGTTGGACATTGTTTCTTAGTTAGCTTGAAGTGTCCTCCAAGTGGAACGCCCACCGGCTTGGCTTTATCCATATTGAATCTTTCAAGAACTTTCTCAATATATCGTTCTTGAGATAGCCATAGTAGTCTCTTGGAACGATCTCGAGTGATCTTCATCCCAAGGATTTGTTTCGCCGGTCCCAAGTCTTTCATGGAGAACGATCTGCTCAAAGCCTTCTTCAGTGCCTCGATCTTCTTCTTGTCACGACCAACAATTAACATATCATCCACATAGAGTAGGAGGATGATAAATTCTCCATTAGGATATCTCTTGATGAAGACGCAGTGATCGGAACGAGTCTTCTGGAATTGATGTTGTGCCATGAAGGAGTCGAATTTCTTATACCATTGCCTCGGAGCTTGCTTTAGACCATAGAGGCTCTTTTTGAGACGACATACTAAGTGTTCTTTCCCCGGCTCCATGAATCCTTCGGGTTGCTCCATATATATCTCTTCTTCTAAATCTCCATGCAAGAATGCCGTCTTGACATCTAGCTGCTCAATCTCTAGGTCTAGGCATGCGGCAAGCCCAAGAACTACCCGGATAGATTGCATCTTTACCACGGGAGAGAAGATTTCTTCAAAATCTATCCCTTTCTTCTGGCCACATCCTTTGACGACGATTCTGGCTTTGTATCTTGGTCTTGCGCCTCCTTCTTCGGTCTTCAATTTGTATACCCATTTATTTTTCAATGCTCTTCTCCCTTTTGGTAACTCCACTAAGTCATAGGTGTGGTTCTCATGCAACGATTGCATTTCCTCATGCATGGCCTTCAACCATTCTTCCTTGTGTTGATCTTCCATAGCCTCTTTATAGTTTTGTGGCTCCCCCTCACTCGTGAATATCACATACTCATCTGGTGGGTATCTAGTGGAGTGTTTTCTCTCACGAGTGGATCTACGTAACTGAGGTTGTAGAGTCTCACCTTCTTCTTGTGATAATTCTGTGTCGCCTGACTCAGAAGAAACATCTTCGTTACTTATGTCATTCGAGGTAGGTATTTCGGCATCAGCATCCTCGGCTGCTTGTTCACCTTGGTCATTATGCTCCACTGTTGGTGTATCAGGAGAGGCACGACATCGAACCATCGACTTCTTCTCATTACGAAAATCTTCGATAGTCTGATCTTCGAAGAATATGACATCTCTACTCCTGACGATCCTCTTGGCTGTTGGATCCCAAAGCCGGTAACCAAACTCATCATGTGGTGTACCGAGATAGATGCACTCCTTTGTCTTTGAGTCAAGCTTAGCACGTTCATCTTTGGGAACATGAACGAACGCTCGGCAACCAAACACTTTGAAACGGTCATACGAGACTCTTTTTCCCGTCCAGACTTCTTCTGGGATATCTCCATCCAAAGGTACTGATGGGGAGTAGTTGATGATGCTGACAGCAGTTGCCACTGCTTCTCCCCAGAAGGACTTAGGGAGCTTAGCGTGAGAAAGCATGCACCGAACTCTTTCTGTTATGGTGCGATTCATTCTTTCAGCAACACCGTTTAGTTGAGGTGTCTTCGGTGGAGTCTTCTCGAGCTTGATTCCATGTGACCTGCAATATGCATCAAACGGGCCTCGATATTCTCCGCCATTATCAGCTCGGACGCACTTCAGCTTCAAACCTGTCTCTCGCTCCACCCTTGCATGAAACTCCTTGAAGACGTCTATGACTTGATCTTTTGTCTTCAATAGATATGCAAAAACCTTCCGAGAGTGGTCATCGATGAAGGTAACAAAGTACAATGCACCACCCATGGATTTCTCCGTCATCGAGCAAACATCGGTGTGCACCAAGTCAAGAATATGCTTTCTCCTATGAGGCTGATTACTTCTTGAAAACGTGACTCGATGTTGCTTGCCAACCAAACAGTGAGTGCAGGGGTCTAGTGTTTTACCTTTCATGTCGGCAAGATGCTCCTTTCGGGCAAGGATTTGCAGCCCTTTCTCGCTCATATGCCCAAGTCTCTTGTGCCACAGCTCCAGACACGGCCTATCTTGAGCAACATTGGTTTCTCCCTTGCATAGCTTGGCCTGGGTGATATATAACGTCCCATCTTTCATTCCTTTGGCAACGATGATGTTGTTCCTCGAAAGCTTCCATCTTCCGGCTCCAAGTTGAGTTATGTATCCAACATCATCGAGCTTACCGGCTGAGATGAGGTTGAGTCGCATATCTGGAACATGCCTGACATCTTTTAACACCAACTCACACCCGGTGTTAGTTAACAGAGTGATGTTTCCTATCCCCACGATTTTGCTTGACACGTGATTCCCCATTCTCACAGTGCCAAAATCACCACTTTTATATGTTGAGAAGAACTCTCTATGTGGGGTTACGTGGATTGACGCACCTGAGTCGATTATCCACGTACTGTCGTCACACGCAATGTTCAAGTAGTCTTCTCTAATGAGGAAGATGTCTTCTTTATTCTCCGTGGTTATCGCCGTCGTATTCTTATCTTCGTTCTTCCTTGGCTCTATCGAGTCTTGCTTGACAACCCCGTTCCTCTGGTCTCGTTTGAGATTCCGGCATTCTGATTTCTTATGCCCGACCTTACCACAATAGTAGCAAGTGACCCTCGTGCGTGACTTGGAATGCCCTCGGGATTTGTCGCGGCTTCGATTGATGCTTCTTCCACGGATCTCGATTCTCCCTCGGTTCTCCATAACATTGGCCTCGTAGTGTGCAGAGTCTCCTCGCTCCTTCCTCCGGGCTTCTTCATTAAGCAGGCTATCAGCAACTATATCCATAGTTAGCTTTCCCTCTGGACACGAGTTGCTAAGAGTAACAACAAGTGTGTCCCAACTCTCCGGCAAGGAGCTGAGTAGCAATAGAGCTTGCAACTCATCATCAACCTTCATCTCGATCTTTGTGAGTTGATTCACAAGACCTTTGAAGGTATTCAAGTGCTCAATCATGCTCTGGCCATCCTTGTATTCCAACTTCACCAACCGACGAACCAAATGAGCTTTGTTCCGAGGTGTCTTCTTTTGAATCATGGACTCTAGTTTGGTCCATAATTCATATGCATTAGTGTAGGTGGAAACATGCTCAAACAAACTTCGATCGATGTACTTACGGATCATTGCGACTGCTTTCCTATTCAAGAGATCCCATTCGGCATCTTTCTTGCCCTCCGGCTTCTTCTCATTCTTGATAGGCTCGTACAGATCCTTGCAGTATAAATGATCCTCCATCATCGGCTTCCAATAGGAATAGTTGTCGGCTGTGAGCTTGAACATATCACCATCGTGCATCACAACACCTTCCATCGTCAACCTAGCAGGGTGATGGCTTCAACGAACCTGGCTCTGATACCACTTTGTTGGGAAGAATACGTATTAGCAGCGGAACTCTTTCCCAAGTGTGTGTGCAAGTGTTGGATATCCTCACTATAATAGTGGCACTCTCTCTCAAGGATGAGGAAAACTCTCAAAGATGAATATAGATCTTCAAAGGAAGAAAGAACTTTTATTGATCACTCTTCAACACTTACAACTCTTACAACTCTTGGTGTTGTGGTTGTGATTGTGTGCTTGTGATTGTGTTGTGGTTGGTTGTGTGCTTGTGATTGTGTTGTGGTTGGTTGTGTTCAAATGACCACACCACCTCTATTTATACTACCCTATACAACATTCTAGAACTATACATTACAAGTTCTAGAATCCTAAAGAATATGGAATGCTTTAGACTAATCTAGAAGCCTATGGATTTAGGAAGATAATACAAGATGGTTCATGGATGTTGTAGATAATTCTAGAAGCTTTAGGAGGGATCTCAACAGACATTTCTCCTGTGATTTCATTGCATTACTACAAAAGTCATAGTGGGTATCTTTGTTAATTAATTTTCCATATTAATGAGTAGTAGTTGGTACTCCAATTTATACCTTTTTAGGTAAAATATTCATTGATATATTGCATGTGCAACTGACCTACATATAACATCCATCAACAAACGGCAAAACCGAAAAAAAATGGGGAGAAAAAGAACGAAACTTTCAAGTCATTTTTAAGGATCATTCATCGTCAAAATTCCTCGTTATTTTTCTTTTCAATTTCAGTTGAAGTGTCCTCTTCTCCTAAAATATATGAGGCCACAAGGGCCGCCTTTCTACCCAAAATCAATATTATTGTCCATTTCTATATATTACATTTGAAAAAAAAAACTTATTCTTCTTCTTTTAAAGTTATCATCTTGGGTTTATTGAAATTTGATGCACAATTCTCCGAAATAATTATTCCCACGAGAGGTTCTATACCAAAAACCCATTAACATAGTTATATGAACCAATTGATTTTTTTCTCATATTTTCTCTCTTGCCTCCCCCCCCCCCCCCCCCCCCCCCCCCCAAAAAAAAAAAAAAAAAAAAAAAACACCCAAACAACGTCTTAATCATTATATTGTTGGACCTAGCTACATTAGAAAATTCAAGTGGTAAGGCACAACTTATGCGCTATAAATTTATTTCATTTATTAACAAAAAAAAAAAAAAACTTCATTTGATATACCCAGCTCCACTTCTATTCTCATTGGCTCCTGTTATTTCTTCCCCACCTTCCCATCTTAAATTGAATAAATAAATAAATTAGTTGAAGGATAAGAGGAGGAGAAAAAAAAAAGTGATGAGGAGGTGGTGGTGGAGGAGTATATTATAAATAATACACCAATTAAATTAATTAAAATTTGTGTAACTTATTCTTAATTAATTCACACATATGTATATATTTGATTTGATTTAGATATTAATAATAGTTTATGCTTTAGAAAGTGATAGGCTTTTCTGTCATGCTCATTCCTTGAATACTAATTATAAATTTTATCTTTTTAAATTAAAATCATTTACTTAATAATTATAATTAAATTCAAATTAATAGGTAGAAAATTCATCCAGATTTTTTTTGGATATGCATAATTTTTAACTTACAATTTGTGATGGAAACATTCTTTACTCTTTTCCATTGAATTAATTAGAGTGAAACTTGAAATAATTTTTTTTAGAAGCCATTGAAGGCCTGAGAAAAGTGTGGTGGGAGCCAATGCCACATGGATAAAAGGAAGGGATAGGTGCGGCGTGAGGAATCGAACCTCCAACCTTCCGTATTAGCTCGAGCCAATGCCACTTGGGCTAAGTCCTCATCCCCAAACATGAAATAATTTGAAAACTAAGACTATGATTACTTTAACTATAAATTATATAGATCAATTTTGAAAAAATTGTCTAAAGCCTCAAACAGGTATTAGCTCGATTTAACTCCTGGGGCGATCTAGTTATTCCTCAAGGTATTTTCGTAGCTCGATTTAAAACAAAATATTTGAACAATTTTGCAATCACAAAGTATTAAATTAATGTAATCATTCACTATATAGAAGTACTCCCTCCATTTTTTTAAAGGTTACGTTTTGACTTCTTTTACTGTTAATGGTAGCACTTTGACTTATATTTTTGTTATAGTTATGGAAGATAAAAATATAGTCAAGTGAGATCTTGTTGAATTCGTCTCATCTTGTAGTTTTTAAATATCAAATATTTAGAATTTTTACCTGTACCGAATTTGAGTTATTAATCGTTCAAAATGTGCATTGGCATATGTGCAAATTAGAAGTGCAACTTAAAAAAAAAAAAAAAAAAAAAAAAGAAAGTATTACTTACAGAACTAAATCCTGAAATTCGACAGAACATAAAAATAAGAAAAACCACAAAGTGCAAGAAAAAAGCTTACTTCGGCGAACCTCCGACGAGCACAAGTTGCCGGAAGAGGTCCGGGCGCTTAACGGAAGCAATGCATCCTATCATGCCGGACATCGAGTGGCCCACGAATACCGTCGATTCCAGCTTCAGCTCATCCAGCATCGTGATCAAGTCCTCCGCGAACCCATCGTACGACCTATACCGCCCCGATTCATACAGGGTCGGGCTATCCCTGGCCGTGGCGGCGGCGGCGGCGCCGGAGAAGCACCAGTCAAAGGTCAGGACTTGGTGACCGGCGGCCAGGCCCGGCGCCACTTTGTCCCAGACGGAGTGGTCGCCTCCGTAGCCGTGGGCCAGGACGACGACCGTGTCCTTGCCGGAACCCAGAAAGCTGGCGTTCATAGAGACAGCCAGGGGCCTTTGATTCACCATATTTGGGTTTTTGTGTGGATTGAAGCGAATAAGGATGTAATGTTCGGGCAAATTAAAGAGGTTTTTAATTTTAAATTGGGTTTTAGTAGCTTCTTAAGCAGGCACTTTTGGTGGTCATGGTCCATTGTTTATATAGAGAATTTGAGGGGCTATTGTGCCTCAGATATGGGCTTAGTTTTTCTTCTTTATTTTTTATTTATTTTATTTTATTCATATTTCATTAAGAATAAAATTCTATTTCAATATTTAATAAGTACGAATACATTACCAAACGCAGTTGGCCTGAGTGGTATGAGGCTCTGGCAGCTTAAGCAATGGTCTCAAGTTCGAGCCTGCAGAATTCTGCTTTGGGAGAGGCAACCCTTCAAGGGTGAAGGGATTAGTCTTGGGCCGAATGTGGCCTGAGTATACCCGGTACCCAAAAAATAAGTAGGAATACATTTAAACTTTTCCGCTTGGTTTAGCGTGAGGAGCCCACTTTATTAAATCTTAGGTTCAAACCCTTACCGCAAATACAAAGTTTGGATTTAAATAAATATATAGATCCTCAATTCCACGAATAACTTTTTAGTTATTAAAACGAAAAATTCTTATAATGAATATCATCAGTACAAAAATTGGTAAGCTGTGGTTCGAATTTTGTTTTGAATTGTAATCGATGGAATCATAGAATGCAACAAACCAAATTTAGAGCACCCAGACTCTGTAATAATAATCTATGTAATGTGGGTAATCAAAAGTACAGTTTAAGAAGTACTATAATTTGACACTTACATATACAGAGATGGATGGATATACATGAAGAAATTATACAAGAAATAACAGGAGTGAAAAGTAGAAAATTATCTTGGCAAAAAATAGAATGTGTGTACTTGGTCATATCTTTTCACCCAATTCCGTTAGGGTGCGATTGGTGATTTTGACTTGATGTGCTGCGGTCAATCGCAGCTATTGAATCACTTTATAAATTGATGGTTGGGATTAACTTAAAGGTTAAAATAGTAAATTTACTATATTTAGTTGTATTAACAAACAATCGCTCAATTCTGTATGCTCTTCAACTTTACTTTTTTCTACACATTTCAATACGTTCAATCGATCTTACCTTATACTCCAATTTGCTTATTTATGAAGCTATATAATATACATATTTGTTCATGAAAACGTACATCAAATGTTTCTATGTTTGGGTCGCTGAATTGTTGATGAGAATGTCGTTGAATTGTTCACGAAAAGAACGCTGAATTGTTCTTGGTATTGTCGCTGAATTGTTCCTGGTGGCGTCGCTGAATTAATCTTGAAAAAATTAGCATTCATGAGAACGTCGCTGAATTATTTTTGGTGACATCGCTGAAATGTATATGCCAACATCGCTGAAATGTATATGACAACATCGCTGAATTCTTCATAGTTGTGTCGCTGAATTCCTTTAGGTAAGGTCACTGAAATATTTTTTATAGCATCACCGAATTATTTTTGGAACATCGCTGAATTGTATATGGTAGCATCGCTGAATTCTTCTTATTGTTGTCGCTGAATTCGTCTGAGAGTAGTCGATGAATTCCTTTAGGTAGGGTCTAAAATATTTTTTTGTAGCATCATTGAATTATTTTTGGTAACATCGCTGAATGATATTTGGTAGCATCGCTGAATTGTATATGCCAACATCGCTGAAATGTATATGCCAACATCGCTGAATTCTTCAAAGTGGTGTCGCTGAATTCTTCAATGTTGGGCCGCTGAAAAATATTTTTGAGAGCATCACCTAATTATTTTTGGTAGCATCGTTTCCCCTCCTTAATAAGGATTTTTGATCGTAGATATAGATTAGATTACCAAATATTTTATATGATTTACCAAATATTAGATTGATAACATACTAAATATAGGATTATATATTCCTCCGTCAAGAGTGAAGTTTGGCTTTATGACAATTATACCCTTTTGCATTTACAACCCTTGGATTTTAATTGGACGCTCAAGATCTTCGCCTTGATGTGCTGTGGGATTGTACCATCGCACCCTAACCGATCCCCTTTTCACCATCAACAAAACACGTGCGTGATTGTGGAGCAACTTATTTGTGAGTTAAACTATCTATATATTATTAATACCATTAGTGGTCAACCAAGTCAATATTTAACGTGGTGTCTCCATTCTAAATTTCTAATTTTTATAGATTTTTGCATTTTTTTTATTAAATTTAGATTTTTGCATTTGTTATGTATTTACTATTTATTTATGTTAAAATATATATTGATTTGGATATGGAAATCCTAACTTTCATTTTTTAAAAGATATGAAATTATCAATTTATATGGAATTCCCACTATTTCCAATTATAAAAGATTTGAAATTTAAAATTTTGTACATTTGCATTTATTTATATTAGATTTTGATTTTTTATTTATTTATTGTAGATTTTTGCATTTTTATTACAACAATTTTTATTTTTACCCAATTTTCAGTTTTTAGAAGATATAAATTTTTTAATTTATATGAAATTTCTACAATTATTAGCTTTTTAAAAGATTTCAAATTTCAAATTTTGAATTAATTTTTTTTATTTATTTTAGATTTTTGCATTATTTTATCCCACAATCTTTAATTTACCCAATTTTTAGTTTTAAAAGGATATGATTTCTTAATTTATATGAAATTCACACTATATCAGTTTTAAAAAGATTTGAAATTTGAAACCTCAATTTTTCATATATTATTTATTTATTTTAGACTTTTGCATTTTTTTTATTCCCACATTGTTGTTTATTTGTTGAGCATATAAATACCACTCATTCTTATGCGTACAAGTTCCTATAATAAAATAATATATATATATATATGATAGTGATGAGGGTTGATTCTTTTTTCTTTACGTTGTGGAACTGAGAAAACATTTATCGATAATTTATCTAGAAAATATTATGTTTAGCCTTTCATGGAAGATGTGATATTGTGCTGCCGGTAGCATCCAGTGGAATATCACTTCTACTCCTTCCAAGAGGTAGAACTACTTCTAGATTTGTTATTCCACAAGATTGTGACGAGAATTTTACCTGCAAAAAACTTATCCTAGAAAATTATTTAACCTCTATTCTCATTAAAACAAAAGCTCATTATTTGGGATGAAAATTCTTAATTGGTAGAATGATTATGAGCCCATCTGAATTAACCAAATTCCCGATTCGATTTCGGAGGAAAACATTCCCACCTGCATTTTGTTTTACTATGAATACTAAAAAATAGTCAATTTCAATATTTAAATAAGGTTGAACTCTATTTTCAATAATCAGTTTTCACCCATATGTCAATGCTATATTGCAATATCTCGTGTCACTGGAAAGAGAAGACTCCAAGTATTAATATGTAATTGAGATCGATTAACTCAAAATACTACAATAAATATTGTTTACAATGAAAATTATATATGACAGAAATTTGCACAATGGTCATGGTAATTGGTAAAGCTGGTATTGATCTTGGAGATGTGCAATTATATTACATTTCCATATGAAAAATTTATAAACTCTACGGGAGATCCTGTAGCGACAATTGATGAGGGTACTTATAGAAATATAAACTGCGCAACTTCAAATCCAGACATTTTGAAAGATAGTGTTAAACGAATCCCTACCAATGAGATTGTTTGGTACAATCAATGATTATATCATGGAACTTATGCCTGCAAATAAAAATGTATACTTCCTCCATTTTTTTATCCTTGCTTCGGACCCACAGTGCACACAGTCTAATGCACATTTCAAACCATTAATAACTCAATTTCGATACAAGTAAAAATTCTAAAAGTTTGATATTGAACAACTACAAGACGAGACGAATCTAACAAGATCTCACTTGGCTATATTTTAACTTGTATAACTATGATAAAACTTTTTTTGGATACATCTATGATAAAACTTTAAGTTGAACAGTAGCATAATTGCCAATGGGGCAAGAATTTAAAAATGAAGGGAGTATATATAAGTTCTAATGGTCATGGTAATTGGTAAAGCTGGTATTGATCTTGGAGATGTGCAATTATATTACATTTCCATATGAAAAATTTATAAACTCTACGGGAGATCCTGTAGCGACAATTGATGAGGGTACTTATACAAATATAAACTGCGCAACTTCAAATCCAGACATTTTGAAAGATAGTGTTAAACGAATCCCTACCAATGAGATTGTTTGGTACAATCAATGATTATATCATGGAACTTATGCCTGCAAATAAAAATGTATACTTCCTCCATTTTTTTTATCCTTGCTTTGGACCCACAGTGCACACATTCTAATGCACATTTCAAACCATTAATAACTCAATTTTGATACAAGTAAAAATTCTAAAAGTTTGATATTGAACAACTACAAGACGAGACGAATCTAACAAGATCTCACTTGGTTATATTTTAACTTGTATAACTATGATAAAACTTTTTTTGGATACATCTATGATAAAACTTTAAGTTGAACAGTAGTATAATTGCCAATTGGGCAAGAATTTAAAAATGAAGGGAGTATATATAAGCTCTAACAATATTTTGTCAAGAGGATGAAATATAAATAATGCCAATGAATAAATTTCATTGGAATATCTAAATACGATCAATTGTTCTGAATTACCGAATCAGGAAATATAGTTGAATGAGGGTTACATAGTGTAATATAGATCCATCAAATAAATTATGCAATGAAAGTATATTGATAATAACCAAGATGCGGAACCATAAAATTGAAGTTAAACTAACTTAGCTTGCGAGAACCATGAAAGTAAAAAATTCTTGATTGGTAGAATAATTATAAATTTATCTAATTTAACCAAATTCCCAATTTGATTTCAGACGAGAAAACTTTAACTCGCAGTTTGTTTTGCTACGGTTATTAAAAAAAGTCAGTGTCAATCTGTAAATAATGTTGGACTTTATCTTTCAAAACCAGTTTTTAGCCATGAACAATTATGTTGCAATATTTCGTGTCACTAAAAAATGTAGCTCAAAGTAGTAATATGGAATTAAGAATGATTAACTCAAGATACCGCAAGAAATGTTGTTTACAATAAAATTTATATATGACAAAATTTACAAAATTGATACTTGATGTAGCTGATGGTAAATCCGGTATTCATTTTTTTGCGTTACAAAGCCGATATTGATTTAGAAGATTTACAATCAGAGATTTTGTTTTATTTTAATAACTAAATAAAACTTTAAGGTATAAGCCCCTACCAATAAGATTTTCAACAATGAAATTTTCAACAAATCATGATGGAATTTTTTATATTATGCTTAATAGTTATATTTAAATTTTATTTTATTTTAATTTTAATTTCAAATTAAATAAAAATATTATTTTAATAATTATTTTTATTGATTTATTAAGTTTGTACTGGACAAGCCACAAAAGCTAAAGAAGACGGTATAATTAAATCATATCATCATTACTCAAAATCATTACACATTTTTCATTACTCAAAATATAATTTATTATTCTTTTATGAGATAATAACTAAAATAGGCCACCAGAAGGAGTCATTTCCACTTTTGGGCCACCATGTTTTGATTTAGGGAAATGAGTCATTAGAAGGATTTTGGGCCTAAATTTAGCCCATCGTACTGGAATTCGGGCTGCGATGGCCTAGAAGTGTAAATGACTCCTTCTGGTGGCCTATTTTGGTTTTTTTTTCAATTATTTTTTATTTATGCAATTTAAATAAATAATACTCATTTTATTTATGTCCTTTTTTTTTGCTCCAACATTTTCATTTTAAAAAATAATTAAATATTAATCGTCAAACTTATCCATCACATCACAATAATAAATAAATATATTAAACTTTCAAACCCACTACCATTAATAATTATAATCCATCCTACAACCACATATCAGTAAATCACATATAAATAAATAAATTAAAATTGTAAACTCATTACAGTCACATTATATAAATTCTTAAGTGACCTTTTATATTATATAAATTATTAAGTTTCCTTTTATTACAATCACATTATATTAAAGGTCACTTAAGAATTTATATAATGTGATTATAATGAATTTATAATTTTAATTTATTATTTATGTGTGATTTACTGATATATGGTTGTAGTTTGGATTGGAATATTAATGATAGTGAGTTTAAAAGTTTAATATATTTATTTATTAATGCTATATGATGGGTAGGTTTGGCAATTAATATTTAATTATTTTTAAAATATAAATATAATACAAATGTTGGAACAAGAAAAAAAGAAAGTATGACATAAATAATGGCACGGAATGAGTATTATTTATTTTAATTACATAAAATAAAGAATAATTCAAAAAACAAAAATAGGCCACCAGAAAAAGTCATTTCCACTTTTAAGCAATCGCGGCCCGAATTCCAGCCCAAATGACCTAAATTCAGGCCCGAAATCCTTCTAATGGCCTATTTCCCTAAATCAAAATATTGTGGCGCAAAAGTGAAAATGGCTCCTTCTGATGACCTATTTTAGTTATTACCTCTTATTTTATACTCCCTCCGTCCCATATAAGACGTCTTGTTTGACTTTTTGACACTGTTCATTGTTCAACTTTGACTCAATATTATTCTAACAATATATTTGAAGAAAATAGTCGAGTTCGGTCTTGTTAGAATTGTTTAATTGTATATTTTTAGAATATATATTTTACATAATTTTAGCTTGTATATATTTTGAGATATGAACGATTTAAAATATGCATTGGATTGTGTGCAGGAGTCAAACAAGACATCTTAGTTGGGACAGAGGGAGTATAATATAAGTGTATGTATTATATAAACCATATAATTATGCCCGTCGAGTCTCGACGGGTTACTTACTAGTATGTAGTAAAATAAATAAATAATAATTGAGAGAGTGGGAGAGAGTGGATAAGGAAAAGAAAGAAAGAAAAACAAGATATATAGGACTTAACTCAACTTCCAAAGTTATAATTACCCTCATGCACGATGAGATGAACGCGGTATTCGCAAATCATAATTGTATAACCTAAAGTTGTAAATTGTAAATTGTTGACAAAATGAATGGAACAGAATTTTAATGTAATGGAGGCAAGAAAGACCGACGATGAAAATGAGGACAAGAAGACACGCTGTGACGACAATAATATATATTACCATAAAATCAACTATTTTATGCATATTTCTGTGAATTGAACATGGCAACTTGCAACTGATCAACACATATATCACTCTACTACTGCCAAGGCAATGGCAATTAAGGGCGTCTCTCCCAAAGCAGTTTTTTTCATACACAAGGCTCGAACTCAAGACCTTGCTTAAGCGACTAGAGCCCCACCACTCAAGCCAACTGCTGTTGGTTGCCTTGTTACAATTAATTAAATTAAATACGCTGTCTCTACATTTCAACAATACACGCATTGCATACACACACTTACCACTTGTTGAGATTTTGGCGGATGATTAATTTTATAGTAAATGGATACAGCAGCCTAATACATTTAAATAGTAGTACATGATCAATTTTAAAATTTTTAGATTCGAATGTGATTGGTCCTGTATTCTTTTTTTTTTTTTAAATTTATTAATTTGTAAACACCAAACATTTTTGTTATATATAGAATAAATTGTATCTAGAAGATCAAACCTAGCTAGTCAGTCTTATTAATAGGTTTTGATAATTTGTTTGGATATATATCTTATTGATGGAATAAAAAGGTCCAAAATTGAGGAGTGCCTTCCACACTTCGACAAGGACACTCCAAAGAGCAGTGCTATATTTTTCTACACTATACTCTCCAGTGGCGAAGCTAGGGGTATAGGTGGTCAGCTGACCATCCTGAATTTTTTTTTAAAAAAAAAGTTCTTTTTTTTTTAATTTAATCTTTTAATATTTATTTTTAAATTTTATATAAATAATTTGTTTGTTATATGTGTTAACATTTAAGTTTTGTTTATTTGTGTTGAAGAATCTATATACTAGCTTGGTTCGGAGTATATATATATTTGAACATCATCATAATTATTAATGCATATTAGCGATGTTGATGATTAGTGCTTTGAGCAAATGATAATTGTTTTACAGTATGTAAATAATAAGGGGAAATTATTGAGCATTTTCTTGAAATAATTAGTGTTTCGAATACTAAGACACATTCTTTAAAATGGTCCGTTGAAGCTCTTCTTTGCCATTTAGTTTGAGCTTATATCGAGTACGGATAGTGATGGAAATAGGCTAGGCCGAGCTTTGATTTTAAAGACCTAAGTCTACTTCAATTTTCTAAGGCCTGAATCTAGTTTATACATTTGATAAGCCTATATTATAAGTCTAAGCTGGCCTATTTATATAAATATGACGCACTTTAAGTCTTTTACAAGTAAACCATGTAAATTTTTCTTTTTCATACATATGTCCCAATATAACATATTTACATATTTGAAAAAAGCTTATAAATATTTTAAAAACTTATATAAGATCAAATTAATAGTTTCTTCTACATAAAATAATAATAATACGAAAAAGTCATATATAAGCATACTAATAGGTCATTTATAAAGTCTGATTTGAATATATTTAGCTAAAAGATTTTCAAAATTACCTAAGCCAAGCCTTTGTATAGAAAAGGCTTACCCTGGCTTCACCTGAAGTAGGCTAGATTCACTATTCTTTAGATTTTTTTTTCAAAAGTTTGCACACACTCACTTCGAATCCTGGAATTGCCATTGATATTCTCAGTGTACATGTATTATATAGCCATGCCGAGTAAGAAATTATAAATATATATATATAATTTTAATTATATTATAAATATCTTGATATTATTTTTTTTCTAAATAAAAGGTTGGGGTTGAATTCCACTTTTTAGAGTTATATAGCAATCACTATAAAAGTAAAACGGTCGTGTTTGTCCGTCGCCTATTTTTACATGCAAATAAATAAATCTGCAATGCATTGAATCAGTTCAGTATATGTAAACATTTTAAAGAGGGGCACAGGGACCCACTTATTACATCCAACACCAGATTTATTTGCTTTCTGAATTTGTACTGATTTGGCGACAGGCTGACATCGTGACACGTGCACTAAACACCAAACTTTGCCTTTTCTACAGACAATCATATCTCTAATTTCAACGGCTGTATTTTTCTTCGTATTAAACAAATGAAATACAAACACTAGTTGGGAAATTATTAGTACCACTTGTGTATGTTGTGGCCTTATAAGATGATAAGAAATACTACCTCCATTTTTGTGATAGTGCAACAAAGCATTATTTGCTACTATTTATTATTCGACTTTGACTCTAATTTTTATCATAGTTATACAAGGAAAAACATAGTCAAGTGAGATCTTGTTGGATTCGTCTCGTCATATAGTTTTTAAATATCATACTTTTAAATTTTTTATTTATACCGAACTTAAGTTATTAATGGTTTAAAATATGCATCGAACTGCGTGCATTGGGTGAATGTTGCACTTTCACGAAAACGGAGGAAGTACTCTTTTACAGATTCCTTTTAGAAAAAAATCATGTAAGAAATTCCAATTTCGAAAGAGAAACAACACATCGAAATCAAAGATTTCGAATTTATATCTGTGAGATGAAATCATGAAAGGGAAATAGCATAATAAATAAAAATGAATAATAAAATTAGAATCGTATAAAAGGAAATTTTACCCTAACGTTTACAAAAAAATAATGGTATATATAGATAATCTCATGACTACTGTGAAATGTGTCCTATATATATTTTTTTTTTTTTGGGTAAGCCAATTCAATGGCCGGAGAAATACAACAACCACACGAAAGTACAAAACAATGAAACAAAAAGAAAGAAGCACAGAGGGAGAGACGAAAAAGCAAAAGACAAGACAAAACAAACAGCAACACAAGATTAGAAAGACTAGGCTAACAAAGCACCAATGCGTCCACAGCTGGGTCTCAAGACTAAATCCGGCGGGAATGCCCAAGTGGTAAAGAAATCCTCCTTAGAAGCATACTTAGCGAGACAATCCGTTATCTTAGTCCCTTCCTCCTGGATACATATCGAATCATAACCAGCTTGCCTCCAAAAACTCTTAGACTTATCAAATGCAGACTGCGGTTCATAAAAAAATAGGAAGTCCGGAATATGCATTTGCAGTAGTTCCTTAAGAGGGCTGGCATACAGAAACCACGGCTCCCTACCCTCGTCCAGCTTAATAGTAAGAATTCGATTCCTAACATCCACCACCTGAATTTGAATATGATAGACATTCCTTTTAATCGCCCATACCCCCCCTGCCTTTCCCACCGCCTGGTGGATACAAATTGGAGAGTAATTAGCATTAAGCAAGAAGTTTTGAGAGAGCACAAAGAGAGTCTGAGGCTCAAGCAAATAAATCAACTCCGGCTTGAACTGTCTAAGCGTATCCATAAGAATTCTTTTGGTAGTCACATTTAAAACCCCACCAGTGTTCCACACAATTTTTTTGAGGGTTGTAAAATCCATATAAAAATTAAGGGAAAGGGAAAATGCACCAGCATAGATCAATTCATTGACACACCGCATGGTCCGACGTCGAAGCCACCCCCTCTATGTTAGCCTCGGCCATTTGGATATATATTTAAAACGGAAAAAGAAAGAAACCTGAAAAGTGATATAGAGCAAAAATGAGAACTTATATTAGACATTAACATTTATGATGGGGTCATATAAAATCGGGTCAAAATTTTCATTACATGTCAAAATTAATTGGTTTGAAATATGAATTCATTTAGATCTTTGTATTGGATTTTTTTTATTTTTATTTTTTATTTTAAAAAAAAAAAAGAAAAAGAGAAGAAGACAGAAAGAGAAGCAATCCTTAATCTACAACTATTTTGGTCTCTAGACTAATTTTTACCAAAGCAAATATTTATTGAAATAGCTTAAATATACTACTTTCACAAGAAACAGAGAATTCAAAGCAATAAGAGCTAGTGTTTAAACAAATAATCTATTAATCTTATTTTATCTTATCTAGTATATATAGTTTTCCCCCCTACCCCAATGAGAGGAGAGGGGCTTCAAAAGTACAAATGAGACAGGTTCTTAAGCATGCAAAATTAATCAAAAAAGAGTTATTATTATTATTATTATATTCGGAATTAAGCTCATGTCCAAAATGAACAATTTGTTGCCATCTGTCCAAAATTTTTAATTAATTTCTGCTTCACTCAAACAGATCGAGTGAGTGATGCACAATTATTGAAACAATGAAATTACGAGAGCCAAAACTTTTGGAATTGAATAAAAGGTCTCAGATCATAATAAGTACTTTTCCGAACAAAACGACAAGAAAATGGATGCTTTTGGCAATTTTTTGATTAAATCTTTAATTGACTTGGATTAGTGAGTGTAGGACGGACTTGATTTTAATTAACAAACGAAGCGGACTAATAGGGGTCAAAACTTCAAATAAGACGGATACGGAAAAAATGACAAGAAAAATAGCTTATTTGGCAATTATTCCATGAAGTATCATGTAATGATATTGTATAGATCGAAAATCGTGACCACATACGAATTCATGATGCATGGAAATATGAAATTAAATACTTATATTTAGAATCATATACTTACTCTGCATTTACATATTTATGCACACACGACTATATTTAATTAGTGGTATCCCTTCATCTGGAGGTTCATGTCCGTGTATCCATATTTATTGTGCCTAAATAAATAAATAGTTAATGAAACTCTATATTATTTTATTTTTTGTGTGTGAATTTTTTTTTTGGCTTATACCGGGTATCCCATGCCATATTGGGCCCAAGACTAATCTCTCGAGGATCTGGTGGGCATTGAAGGATTGCCTCTCCCAAACCAGAATAATTCTGCATATACAAAGTCTCGAACTCGAGGTCTTTGTTTAAGCTGTCAGAGTCACATACCACTAAGGCCAACTGCGTTTGGTTTTTTTGTGTGTGAATTGTGTGTTGCATAGGAATAAAATAAATAAAATTAAAAAAAAAAAGAGAGAAAAAGATACAAATGAAGGAGGATTTGTGGACCAATAAATGAGGTGGATGAGTTGAATGCCATCTCTTCATCAAAAGGTAGTTAGCCTCATTTATTGCTCTTGACCTTTTGAGATGTAATGCTCTATTTGGATCACAACCACTCATTCCCTTTAATTTCTCCTTTTTTTTAAAAAAAAAAAAATATAGACTCTATATCTGCGGCTCAATCTTAATTTATTTTATATATGGGATGTTTGGGAGCCAGCAGATTCGCTAGCAAATAGCAGATTCGGAGAGAGAACTGTAAGACAATATGCTCTTTCAATCCGCTATCCGCTCCTCAATCTACCAATATCCAAACATCCCCATAATTTCTTTTAAGTTGAAGAATAATTTTAATGATAATATAATGTCATTTTCACTTTTCACTCAACATAGTTATGTCTTACTCTTTCTTTTAGTAGATTATTTTTCCCATAATTAATTTGTATATAGTCCTCTATCCGTTTCAAAATAAATGTAATATAAAAAAATAGCACGGGAATTAATGCAATAAACAAAAGTGATTTAGTAGAAGTTTTATACCTTTAAAAGCATTCTATATATGGTAATATAATATTTATTATGAAACATCGAAAAAAAAAAGTGTTACATTTAAAAAGAAACGGAGGAAAAGATAAATTAAGAATTTCACATACACTTTCTTGATATTTGTATGTACTTTGAATAATAGATTTTCTTGAGCTTCCAAGTCATGATGAATTGAGTGAGTAGGGATGGCAAAACAAACCGTACCCGATGGTAAAAACTGATAACCGAATTTCGATACGGTTTTGGGGAGAGAATTATTAGGGATGGACCGGGGATCGGGGATTTTTTCGGGGATGGGGATGGGACGGGGGAAGTAGTCCCCAGCCCGGCTCATCCCCGATATATTTTATTCATATTTTGTATATTATATTATATTCTATTATACTTAAAAAATCAAAAAAAAAACCTAAATCCTAATATAACCTCCATTGATAATAAAACAATTATATATCTATAATTTGCTTTATTTTTCATTTTTTATAGGAAAACATGAAAGTAAATGTTGTGGATTTATTTTTTATTATTATATTGCATGAATTATCGAATTTTATTATGTGAAATTGAGTATTTAGAATTTAAATTTAAGTTTGATAGGTTAATTATATATTGGAAATAATTATAAAATTTTTATGTGGA
This sequence comes from Hygrophila difformis, assembly GCA_030278955.1. NCBI lineage: Eukaryota > Viridiplantae > Streptophyta > Magnoliopsida > Lamiales > Acanthaceae > Hygrophila > Hygrophila difformis. The sequence goes on from JAOANR010000010.1 coordinate 1,988,536, forward strand.
TTATAATTTATTGTTAAATAATTTATTATTAAATAATTTGTATGTATTTTAATATTAAAATTTTTTAAAAAATTAGTTTGCGAAATGAATCCCCAACGGGTCTCCAATGGGGATTGGGGAAATTATAATAATACCCGATGGGGATCCCCGATAAAATTCCCGACGTGAAATTGGGCTGGTTTTGGGATTAAAGATGCTATTGGGATGGGGATACTACTCCCCGTCCCGAAACCGACCCATTGTCATTCCTATGAGTGAGCCTTTTAAATATTGCAAAAATAATCACAATCACGTCTCTAACATCTCAATTATATTAATATTCATCGTACTATCGTATTTTGTGTCAAACATTACAAAAAAATCATCGCATCATCATATTCTTGAATATACGTATATCACAAATACTCATGTTCTACAGGCCATGGGGCTTTAAATGTAGGATATGTCTGTTGATGCAAAGAAAGACATAATTCACTAGAACAATTTTGCGGGTAGGTGACGAAATGATTTCATCGTCTAGCGCTCTAGGCGACAAACAATGCGACAAAATCCGCTAGGCGATGAAGTTTTAGGCGACGACATCAATAAAATTTCGTGCCAAATTCATCGCCTTGTTGCGAATGTCTAGTAGTGATTATTGATGAGGTGATGAATTATTAATTTAGGGTTTGGGTTTAGGTGTATAATTTATATATATAATGTCCATACAGAGCCATATTTTGCGAGAAAATAATAAAAATCCAAAAGTAGGGCCACAATCCACGTGCATGATGACACACAGACACAATTACATTCGATCAAACATCGACTCAAGTTAAATAGTTATATATGTGAAATATCAAATGATTAATTGCACGAAATACCATCATAAACATAGCTTTGTCGGGGCAACTGTTGCTGAGCAAATGCACAGTTGTTAGAATGTTTTAATTTAATATTTAATTATACTGCAAAGTTGTTTCCAAGAATATAATAATATATTAGAGTGTGTATATATATATATATTCAGCAACAGTAAACATACAAAACTTAATTACACATTACCAGCGAATTATTACCACCATGGTGCTTTTCTAATTTCGATTATATTCTTGTCAAGAGCTTTTTTTTTAAGCCTTGGTTTCGTTTCTCTGTAAGTTGTTTTGACTGGGTCATATTTATTTACTTCCTCCGTTACGTTTTAATTGTCTTTTTAGAAACCAAAAAGCATTCCAAAATAGTTGTGATTTTACCTATTTATATCATACTTTTCTAATATTACATTTATCTTTTCATAAATCTTACTCGTAGAATACGTGCAATCTATCTACACCTTAACTTTACTTTTTTTATAAGTAGGGACAAAAATGGAAATTAGGGGGCTAATCATTATATTTTATTGGTATGCGTGATTTGGTCTAAAAGGACCACTATTGATGAACCCAGGGAGTAGAATTAGATTTCAATTTATTTTTTTTTGTTTTAATAAATAAATATTAATAGCTGCAGTGAGACAGATGAATAAGTATAATTAAAGTGGTGAAGTTGAGGCTGTACCAAAAATGGCATACCTCGTATGTATCGCCCTTCTATAGTCGCCTGTGTATATTAATCCCTCCGTCCCACTTAACTTGTGTCTTGTTTCACTTTTGCACACAATTTAATGCACTTTTTCAACTGTTAATATCTCAAAATGTGTACAACAAAAAATTATGTAAAATATATATTCTAAAACTACATGATTATACGATTTTAACAAAACCCAACTCGACTATTTTTTCCAAATATATACATGCAATAAAATCGAGTCAAAGTAGAAAAATGAACAGTGTAAAAAAATCAAATAGGACAAGTTAGCTGGGTCGGAGGGACTATTTGCTTACTGCTTACAATTCCATTTATATATTTGAGTCTAAAGTTGCAATTATCTAATTAATCATAATTCTCAATCTGTCTAAATATGTACTCATCGTATTCTATAATCAACAATTTGGAATTATTTACCAAATCCAAACACAAAAGCAAGATTCCCCGTATCTGTTAATCACAAGAACTCTGCCTGTCTGCCATATTTTACTATTTTTTATATATAAATAAATAAATAAATAAATAAAAAGGCAATTTATGTATTTAATGAAGAAAGAGAAGCCGACAAAGCAGAAGTTGTGAATAATAAATAGAGGGGGTGAGGTGGGGAATGAGGGCAGTGGCACCACCGTGGTTGGTGTGATTGTAATTTGTAAGTTTGTAACCATGTTTGTAATAATTTCTTTTCCCAAATCCATTCACAAGAAGAAAAGAGTGGTGGAAGTTTATACTATACAAATACAAATGAATAAAATAGGAGAACAAGAATGGGGTGGAGAACCCCAACTATATGGTTGAAGGAGGTAGAGGATGGTATCGATTTGATCCATTTCCAATTATAAGAAGTGGATGTTTGGGAGTCAGCGGATCTGCTAGCAGATAGCAGATTTAGAGAGCAGATTGTGAGACAATTCTTTCTCCGAATCTGCTATCCGTTAATGAATCCGCTGACTCCCAAGCATCCTATTTGGTGATGTTCATATTCCTTCCACATGGTTATAATATTGGGAAATTATATGTTTTGTATCGGATATGTGGTGTTACAACCCACTCTCTCTGTCCCGTTAAAAGTGCCCAAAATTTTTTGGCACTGTATTTTATGTGGGAATAATTAGTATTAAATGTAAGGGTAGATTAGTGTTAAAGTGGGGGTATATTAGGAATTTATGTGATGTGATTGTAATGAGTTTGAATTTTTAATTTATTTATTTATGTGTGGTGTGATAGTTTTGTTTTTAAAATTTTAATGAATTTATTTATTAATTTTATATAATGGCAGTGTGATTGTATTTACTTATTACCTAAAAAAATGGAACAATTGGAGTGAGACATATAAAAAAGAAAAATGAGACGGAATTAGTGGGACGGAATGGAGTAAATTATTGACATATTGAGGTAGACAAAGCAAAAATATTAAAAATAAAATCCCTAATTTCATCCCAAATAATGTATATTTCATGCGACAGTTTCTAGCCACTTAAAATTCGTCTGCCTTCCTAAAATATCAACAATCTCAAATCCATAGGATATATATGTGCTTGGAAAATAGAAAAGTTTCATGAAACTAATAATTCAACTGAAATTGCAAATTTCCAACAATATTTTTTATAAATGGGTGAAAACTAAAAGACATGACGGTGTAATTAAGAAAAACAAATTATAACATATGTGTAAATATATACTCCTCCGTCCCAGGTAAGATGTCATGTTTGACTTTTGGACACTGTTCATTATTCAACCTTGACTCAATATTATTTTAAGTATATATTTGGAAAAATAGTCGAGTTCGGTCTTGTTAGATTCGTCTAATCGTATAGTTTTAGAATATATATTTTACAAAAAATTTCCTTGTATATATTTTGAGATATTAACAATTAAAAATATGCATTAGATTGTGTGCAGAAGTTAAACATGACATTAGTTGGGACAGAGAAAGTATTAAATAAATACTCCCTCCGTCCCATTCCAAATGTCCTACTTACTATTTTTGGATGTCCCATTACAAATGTCTTCTTTCTATAAATAGAAATAATTTTCCCCTCCAACAACTATGTAGACCCCACCATATACTCACAAACCAACTCTACCTTAATTCATGTGCCCAACAGTAACAAGACACTTGAAGTGGGACGGAGGGAGTATTAATTTTAAGACAACATATAAAGAAAAAATTAAAAAAAAAAAATAGGGGTGGTTGATATATCACCATCACATGAGTCGATTGATTGAATGATTCTTGATATTTAATTTCAAATTATAGACCAAAAAGGCACCCTTTGTCGTCTTCCTTGCTGGGATAAGTCTTGATAATAGGTACAGCCAATAACTTTTTTGCACGTGGCCCACTCATTTTCTAAAATTTTTTTTTAAAAAAAAAAAACCAAGTGTATAGAAGTACTCCCTCCGTCCCACGAAGTTTGAACCCTATTCCTTTTTGGGGTGTCCCACGAAGTTTGAACCCTTTCCGTTTTTAGAAAAATTAAATTAATATAAGTTTGATTAGAATCTTAATTATTGTCAAATCCCATTAAAAATACTTACTTTTACTATTCTGCACAAATTCCAATGCATTATTACTTTCCTACACAAAGTCCCTTATATTTCTTTAACTCTTAATATTACAAAATTGATACAAATAAAAATTGTATAAATTATATATTCTAAAACTACACGATTAGACGATTCTAACAAGACCACACTTGAATATTTTTCTCAAATTACATCACTACGATAATATTAAGTCAAAGTTAAACAATAAACAATATCAAAATTCATTATAATCTTAAACACAAATACCCACACCACTTTAACTACTAAACTCCACTACCTAAATTACCGTGCCCAAAAGAAAGGCTTCAATCTTCGCGGGACGGAGGGAGTAGTATATAGTAGGAGGAGTAATAATAGTACTCCCTCCGTCCCACGAATTGTGGCTCGTATTCTTTTTTGGGTTGTCCCACGAATTGTGGCTATTTTCCCTTTTTAGATAAATTTAATTAATATAAATATGATTTAGAATCTTAATGATTTCTAAATCCCATTAAAAGTAATCACTTTTATTATTCTGCACAATTCTCAATACACTTTTATTTTCTACACAAAGTCCCTTGCATTTCTTTAGTTCTTCATATTTTAAAATTGCTACAAATAAAAATTATATAAAATATATATTCGAAATCTAGACGTCTAGACGATTCTAACAAGACCAACTTGAATATTTTTTTCTAACTAAATCATCACAATAATATTTTGTCAAAGTTTAACAATAAAGAAAGTCAAAATCCATTAAAATTTTAAGCACAAATACCCACATCACTTTTTTTTTGGCGAAGCCATCCAAGGCCTGAAAAGTACCCACATCACTTTAAACACAAATCTTCACCACACCCCACCACATAAATTACCGTACCCAAAAGAAACGAGCCACAATTTGCGGGACCGAGGGAGTAATAAATATGGTTTAGTATTTATTCATCAAATTTGGTTGGATATGGTTGTCCTAAAATAAAAAAGTATATGCTCGGCCTGCATGCATTTTGGAATCGACCATCTCCCCCATTATCTCCCTCAAACACTTATTTTTCTAAAAATTAAATAAATAATAAAAAGCATGAAAATCCAAATCAAGATCCCCTTTTTACACGCATCATAATTTTTTTAAAATAATGAGCAAAAATCGTAATAATAAATATGAGGAAAACATAACAACTGAAAAAAAAAATGAAGATACCAATTTTCTTGTATATATATACATATATATATAATCACGGGAAAGTAAATAAAAAAATGCAAATAACATTTGATATTTTCGTGCGTGAAAAATCTAAATAAAAATATCTACTTTTAAGAAATAAAAACATAAAAAAAATCCAAATCCCTTTCCTGTTCCTGCCCCAAAATCCTAAAAAAAATAAAATAAATAAAGGACCCAAAAATTCAATGATCAAATACAAGGAATAAGAATAACAACAGAAAAACAAAATGATATCATTTGATAGAGCTTGGTGAATTCTAAATTTGAGTAAATTTTTTTTTTTTTTAAATACAATTGTATAAATAAACTAGAAGTCGGTTCATATAATTAACATAAACAAGTAACATCGTATCAATTATATGTGTATATGAACCAAACGGGGTTCGCTTGAGAGAGGTGTGGAGCCTTTGTGTATGCAGAATTTTGTTTTGGGAGAGTCAACTCTTCAATGTCCACCAGATCATATGTGTATATGATGATATTTCCCAAAAATCAGAATTAATTCCCTAACAAATGTTAAAAATATTGTAAGATATTTAATTTTTGGTGTTAGTGACCATCTCTTGATTGGAACGTAAGGGCCTCCTTTCAATGCACGTTTTATTTATTGGATTTATTGACAGTCGATAAAAGCAACAGAGACAATAATTGATAAACCAAAATGGGTACGTTACGTTGTGTAACTTGTTCGTGGAAAGAGGCCAAATTAACAAATAAAAATAGGGAAAATCACCCATTTGATCCGATAATGTTGAAAAAAATTTCAAACAGTCCAAAAAAGTTCGAATTAAATGAATCCGTCCATTAAATACCCTAATCATTGCCCGAACTCGTCCTTGAACCCGTTTTTTTTACTAATAATTGCCGAACACGTCCATTAAATATCTACTCATCGCCGAACCGGTTAACCCAGTAGGGTACTTTAATGGACGGGTTTGGCAATGATTAGTAAAAAATCCAGTTTATGGACGGGTTCGGCAATGATTAGAGTATTTAATGGACGGGTTCATTTAGAGGGTGTTTGTTTGTGCGTTTTGAGACAGATTATCTGATTATTGCGTTTGCAAAACGCAAATAATCAGTTAATCCTGTTTGTGTACTAACTTCTAATAATCTATTATTTGAGTTTTGAGGGAATGAAAACGCTATTTTCTTGCAGCTACAATTTGGTGCTGCAAGAAAATTGGGTTTAGCTAAAAATAGATTTTACTATATTGTTACCTTTTGAGGTAATGAAAAACGCAAATCCAAACACTTTTTAATGATTATCTGATTATTGCGATTTGAAACAGCATAAACTCATCCAAACACTTAATTTTCTACAGCACGTTTTGTCACATCAATTATCTGATTATCCGTTTTCTAAACGCTGCAGCACTTTTTAAAACGCACATCCAAACACCCTCTTAATTCGAACTTTTTTGGACTGTTTGGAAAATTTTTCAACATTATCAGACCAAATGGATCATTTTTCCAATAAAATAATATTAGTATATTATTTATAAAACCGATAAGAAATTATAATAATGGGATTTGATTTGCAGTGATTGAAATCGTCCAATGCTAGCTACGTGGGATACAATGTTTGATTGTATGTAGAATATACTACTACTATAAATTTGTAGATTTTTTTTTGGATTAATATATTATTGATTAACATATATACATTGACACATTGTTTAATCCTTTTTTTTTCGCCCATTTTATTTGGAACTCACTACACTAATCCTTTTTAAGCATATATGTGATGTTCCAGTTTTTTCATGGTTGAATCAAATCATAGCCCTTAGATTGTAAGATAGTATTTTTTTGTATGGATTTTTTTTTTAATATCCTATATATTTTAAAAATAATAATACCAATTAAATACAGTATTATGCTCTCCAAACCTCTCACAGTCCAACCAATATCAATATAGTGAAGTTTTTAGTCGGCAGGTAAGCTTTTTTTGGTAACTACACTCAACTTGCATTGGCCCTTTCTATTTAATGGACCAAATGGCTTAGATGGGCCTGCCCATTTATCTGGTTTTATATTTATTTATTTTATATGACATTTCTTCTAATTTCATAGTACTATAACATTTACAAAACATCTTATTATTATTATTATTATTAATCCTATAAAATTGTATAGATAGTATAAAACTTTAAATTTGGCCCCACTTTAAAATCATAAATACTACTCCCTCCGTCACATTAAAAGTGGTCATTTTCTCTTCTGCACAAAATCCAATGTAATTGTTAAATGCTTTATATCTCAAAATCGGTATAAGTAAAAATTAAATAAAATGTATATTTTAAAACTATACAGTTAGGCGATTCTAACAAGACCATACTTGACTATTTTTCTCTTCTTGTATCAATACAATAAAATTGAGTCAAAGTTAAACAATGAACAGTGTCAAAAGTCAAAAGGGGTCCGTTTTAATGGGACGGAGGGAGTAATATTTTATAGTCTAGAATCTCACACTCCTCCATTAATAAAAACATTCTCCACCGATTTGTTACATTTTTGGCATAGATTCCACACTTTTACAACTTCAACTTCTAATTTAGCAACATTTGTTACTCTCAAATATGTTTCAAGCTAAGTATTCTTATTTGGTTTGATTGCTTTTAGATGATAATTATATTCCTTTCTTTTAGCCTGTGGACTAATTCTCTTCTCTATAAATTAAATTTTTCTTACTAACCATAATTAAGAATTAAGCTTAACACAACTCAGAAGGTGTGGAAGCTTTACTAGTGTAAATTAAAATTAATAGTAGATCGCAATCACAACATGAATCTTCGCCACACAATACAATTGTGTATGTGCTTTTTTTTTTCTTTTCTTTTCTTGTTATTTTTCAATAAATAAAAAGGGCCAAACATGTATGAACCGGAGAGGAACCAAAACATGTGACACAACTAGGAGTTGTCTCTTGGAGTGCACTTTACAGCCGAGATACAATCTTTCATGTGTTTGGAAGAGCCTGAAAATTAGACAAGACGGGGTTTTGGTGCGGTTTTGCGCGAAGAATGGACAACCGGGCGGTGTTACCTGCAGATACTACATTGGAGTGGCCACTGAAACTCGAAAGGATTGTAAAAAATGGCGCAGAAGGTGATGAGGGGGAGTCGGATTTCTTGATATGCATATGCAGTCTCCGCGAATGTCTTTATGAGGTGTTGAAAGTCGGCCGGCCAGCAGTTATCCTAGCTTGGCGACATCATTGATCCTCCAAGTGAGGAACTTTCAAGCGAAAATTTGATACTCGGAGATATGTTGATATACGAAAGGGAACATGGTCGTAGATAATCTTGTGTGGATGATTTTAATTTATTCTCTTCTTGAACTCTTCTCCTTTGTTTTTTTTTCCTGTTTGGCTTGAAGCTTTGAAGTATTCGAGTCATAAAAAGGGGAAAAAGAACCAAACCTTTTTTTTTTTTTTTCGTAACAAGGTGACGCGGATGAAGCGTCGGCAAAGGTAACAATAAAAAACCTACAAAAACGAGGGGGGAAGAGAAGCAGAGACAACCAAATGAATCAACTACGGAGAAAACAGACTCCAGCCATATCAGCAGTCAAGAACCAAACCTTTCATCAAGCATGTGTTACTAACATGCAATTAAGTGTTCATTCTGTAATTAGATGATCTGTTGCCCTCTGCAGAAAATAATGAGGGTGTGCATTCTGTAATCACATGATCAAAATCTGAGTCAAATTTGAAACTTTGAATTTGGTCAAGAATGACTTGTATAATTAACACCCTCCAAAAGCGCCAAAAGGAAAAGGAAGAAAAAAAAAAATGAAATTGGTCTGGAATTTTTGTTATTTTACTACAACAATTTTTTTATTAACCCTTTTCTTTGGTAATTAGTCCAACTCCCAAAGCCATATTCATTATTCAGAACATAAAAATAAAATTTGAATATGAATTGAATTCCCACGCTAAATCCTCTTGCCAAACACCCCTCTTTACAGGAATATTTTACCCTTCCTTTTATAAGGGTTGGCATACTGTGACAAGTACCTCCTTTTAATTTGAGCCTTTTCGCAAAGCAAAATGAGCAACAGAAACTATTCTAATACACAAGAAAACAATTAACCTACACCAAAAAACAACTCGACAAAACAAAAAGATACTGCTACTAATTAACTTTTATTACCATCATTGTTCCAGGGAATTTATCCATACCAATTTGCTGTAATTACTTCACTATTGAAAGCCATTGATTGACAGAGACTAACACTAATCCCATTGCTTTTCACACCAAAAGCTATGTTCCTGTTTCCAAAACAAATCTCTTCTTGTAGCACCCATACTTTCTAGTTTCTCCTACACAAATCATTACCCAAGTAGCCGAACAGCAATATGATGATAAGAAATAACTCCAAAAATGTACTGTCCATGAATCACACCGTAGGTAGCATGAACAACCGATTTTTTCCTTTCGTATTCTAAGACAGAAGCTGAAAACAGAGAGTCAATCGACAAAACAAAATTTCCAGCCATACTGTAATTTCAAGTAGCAAATATATTGTTCACGCATAAGATGTACGATGAAAGCAAGCAAAATTCCCAATTCTATGGCCGCTTCTGGTACTTGCCAATAAAGATCGCGATGATAAAAACTCAAATGCATCCCAAGACTTCAGCTTTTCTCTGAAAATGCATAGTTATAAAAAATTTCTACAAACCTCGACTTCCCCATTGACCGGGAAATTTGAAAGAAGTTGAATCTTGTGACCGGAAAATTTGATTGTTTTCTATATCTGCATTAAATGGTAGCTTACGTTTCCTAGAAACTAAGTCCACACTCTGATTAGCACCTTCGCTAATCACATGGGACGAGAGACTGCGGCCAGGCTCCACGGGAAAGAAAGGAAACTCCTCTTTGGACAGGCCCTTGTCAAATTTATCACCAATTACACCCCTCCCCAAAATAGATCCTTTTTCCTTGCTTGTGTTCGAGTCAGAGAACAGCCCCAACCGCAAGGACAAGTCAAAACCGCTATGTGGTCGCTTCCCTTTGTCTTCCATTGAATATGCTTTATGTGCTCCTTCAGTGGGACTTCTTTCTTGACCACAAGGGAACAGATTCTGCAAGCACCCGCCTTCAGCAGGTTCGGCTGATGAATACACTGGCACGCCAACAATTATAGGATCGGGTTTACGCAGTTCCTGTATGCCCACTGGGCGAACTTCGGGTTTGAAGCTCGTTCCATAGTACAGAGGGTACACTGCGGCCCTGTTCAATGTCCGGTTCCCTTTATCATCCACCGCTACATTGTTTCTATTGCCAACAGGACGGAATTTCTCACTCGATGTATCAATGTGCTGGTTCGTACTTGGCATAACTCGTGTGTTACTCTCCCAAACTAAACGTGGAGAGGTGGGATTTGGGGGCTTGGGCATGGAATCATTGGGAATTTGCAACGGCACCGGATTAGAGTGCCGTTGCATAGCATTATCACTAGGAAACCTATGAGGTGGCATATGACTGCCTTCTTGATACGCCGGTCTGAGGTACATTCTAGGGTTATGCCTTTGGCTTCTGGATGCTCTTACAGGAACACAACCCAAGTTAAGGGCAGCTGCAAAACACAAGGATACACTATTTCGATTAAATCAACATTAAAGTTGGTAACTTTTCAAATTTCAGTCCCAACAATGAACTAAACAGAGAGAAAAAAAAAAAAAAAATGCACCTTCAACGCATGGAGGCAGGAATTCCCCAATCTCACTACTCTCATCCTTCCGAATAATCGTATCAACAGCATCATTAACACGGTCCCATAAAGTCTCAGCATTTGAATACTCAGCCTTACAACAGTAATTGAAAACAAGAAACAATTACCAAAATTACATTGCTAAAATTCAAAGCACAGCTAAGATCACATAACAGAGGAGGAAAAGATGTAAAACCTCAGAATTAGCTTTAGAATACATGATTTCCTCAGCTTTAAAGACCACAACAGGGAGCTTCTCTTGCCATTCTCTGTTCTTCTTAGTAGCAGCAGAGTGATTCTCCTGTACAAGCCTATTCAAACAATCGGCAAGCAAAAATCAACAAAAACGACAATTCTTTGCAAAACCGAACAGAAAACCCCCAAAACGATTAAACCAAAAGCAAATATCACAGTACCCCAAAATCTGTTGAATAATCAAACCCCTCATTGGCTGATGCCTGTCACTATGCCAAGCCCTTCTCACGCACTCGTACGGCCTCGGACCCGGTCTAGGCATTTTCACCTTTTTCAGCTACACCCAATTTCGAACACCTTGTGTGTGCCAGACGAAAAACCCAAAATCCCTCAAATCCCGGAGCTGGAATTCGGAGACAAGCTGGGAAAACACTGAAAGAAATCAAGAAATAGAACCTCCCCAAATAATTTCAGCAGAAACCGCTTCTTCTCCACCAGCTGCAATCTTGGTTTGGAGCATAGGGAGAAAGTAGGGGAGGCGTGTTCTTTAGCATTTCTTTATAATTTGGGTTTGGGGTACAAATAATAATTGTGGGAATGGATTTTAGCGAAGGGGGTGAATGGGGGAAAAGTGGGGACTGGGGGACTGGGGGTCTGGGGGCTACACCGCTACAGCCTACAGCGATGATGGGGAAGTTGTGAGAAAAAGGGAAAATGAAAATTTGCAAAAGGGAAGCCCCTCTTTCTCTCTCTCACACCAAAAATGTCTGCTTTGTTTCCAAGAGTGGGAAGGCAGTGGTCACAGCAGTACAGACATAATCGATGATAGGTAATAAATGGAGGGGTGTGGGGATTGGGGGGATTGGGGAAAATCAAAAACCCTAAATGCTCTGCTGCATGTGGATGAGGGAGGGAGTAAATGAATTGTGAAAGTCTTTGAGTAAATGGTGCTGGTGATGGTGGAGCTAACCCCCCCTCTTTTCTTTTGCTTCACTGTGGGTGAATTGTCGAGTGTCTTTGTTTTTTTCCTCACCATTTTGTGAAAGTCATGGAAAGTTATTACAGACCCACTTCTGTTTAAAGTGTAAACCTTCCACGTATGTTCTGTGGGCCACCTCAATATTTGATTCTCTGTGTTAATTTCCAATATCAAGAGTTACATGGACTTCAGTTTGAATGGAATGATCAATTCTTTATATTCCACCTGGCTGTTTGCATCTCCTAAAAATCAGAAGAAATAAGATTAAAGTTACTAAATGTTAGTATTCCCTAAGTCCTCTTAAAATTGGCCCCTTTTGACTTTTGACACTGTTCATTGTTTAACTTTAACTCAATTTAGTGTGGTCTTGTTAGAATCGTCTAATTGTATAGTTTTAAAATATACATTTTATATAATTTTTACTTATACCAATTTTGAGATATAAAGCTTTTAACAATTGCATTGAATATTGTGCAGTAGAGAAAGTGACCACTTTTAATGAGACGGAGGGAGTAAAAGATAACTCCTCGTTGAATTTTAACTATTTTCAACATTTTAACTTTTCTATCCAAATATCTCAAAATAAAGAAAGAATTTTTTACAATAATAAAAGTGACAAAGGAAGAAGAGAGAAGATAAAGAAACAGTCTTAAATTATCAAACGTTTAAATTCAAGCTCAAGTGGGATATTAATTGTTCAAATGGAGTTAGTTACTCCCTCCGTCCCATTCCAAATGTCCTACTTACTATTTTTGGATGTCCCATTACAAATGTCTTCTTTCTATAAATAGAAATAATTTTCCCCTCCAACAACTATATGGACCCCACCATATACTCACAATCCAATTCCATCTTAATTCCCGTGCCCAACAGTAACAAGACACTTGGAGTGGGACGGAGGGAGTATTTTTATTTATTTTTATTTTTTTCATATGTAAATCACGGCCAATGTTAGATAGTAGGAGTACAATATAACAGTATCAGGTTAACTGATGAACCAACAAGACAAGGCTTTGTCCGATTTCACTCACAGCATTGATAATAAAAGGGAATAAATGAGGGTGAATTTTTACCCCAATGATCCTCGTCGCAGCACCTACTTGTATGCTTATATCCTCTCACTATGTATGTGAAGCCTATAGCCAAATGCACGGCACAACAAGGGAAAAGGAAATGGATAGCGACCGATAGGATGGGTTGAGACTACCACTCTGAAGCAATAGGAGGCAGCCACGAAGTTTTTAAATTACTTTTGTTGTATTTCCCCTTTAATGTTCTCTGCTCATGTTCACATGTGCTGATTTAGACACAAATTTTTGTGTGGGGGCCTAAAAAATGCACAACAGTATGTGTGTACATTAGTTTATCAGAATGGGAGAATTCATAGTCGGATTAAAGGGGACGCAGATGATAGTTATAATTCTGCAAATAATGAGGGAAGGGAGGAGGAATATGAAGCTCAGCAGTGGGCCAGGGGTCCTAAGGGCACATTAATCTAATGAAAATGCTCAAAACGCTAGAATAAAATTCAAAATCCAAAGCAAATTAACACTTTGGTGGAAGCATAAGTGTAGTAATAGTCGCAATACAACCAAAAGACAACTAAAGCAAGTAAGCATCAGTAATATGCAACAATCCCAACAAAATTTAGAAAACAAATGTGATTTCAAGAGGTTTGTAAAATATAATTTGGATCCCTACTTACAGTAGTAAAAGTATTGTTGTTGAATATATCCATGTGCCTTTTGAATGTTTACCCATAGGAGCGTGTCTATAAAATCTCATCTTCCAGTTGAGGATACACTGAAGAATCCTCGACTGGAAGTGAAGGCGGAGTCCCTGGAGGGATACAGGCTGCGCCATTCTCACCAGCACATATACAAAGTGCTTCGGCTTCTCTCAAGACTGTGTCGAGATCGATGTGACCGCTCAAATCATTAATGAATTTTAGCAGTGTGTCAAAATCCATCCTTTCTTGTATTATCTTATTGCGGTATCCCTTGAGGATGGCAACACAGACATAAAGGTGTAGATGCTCACTCAGATGGTGAGTCCAAAGAACCTCCCACATCAGCATTGTTGCATCATATTCAAACTCCCTGTAACATACAGAACTGTTATAGAGAGAACACACTACAATATCTATTCGACAGATATATATATAATCGACAAACTGTAGAAGACTTCTCAAGTGCACAGTGGCTGGGATAAATGGGTAGGGTTAAGAAAACTAATGGTGTGCAGTGGTTGCCAAACTCATTCATCTAACTTATAAGTCATAACAATTATCTTTAAGGCCACCCGAGAGGGAAAAAGAAAAAGCTTGTGTCTCCATCTTTCAATATGACAGTTGGATTTATATTGTGTAACGATGAAATGGAGGTACTTCCAATTAAGCATTAAGAATATCCACCAATATATAGTATTTCTCAGCTTACTGGTTACTGCCATTGAAGACACGTTTGGGACTTACTGAACTTTGAATGCCCAGTGATTAATAATATGCTTATAAAAAACGGTGAGAAATATTTTAATCAAAAGGTCATGAAGAATTGGCAAGTTTAAGGCAACAGAAGTAGATCTTACCTCTTGAACTGTATCAGAATCCAGCGAAAACAAAAGAAATAGTTTAAACAGTCATTCTGCATAAAATAGTTGTGCAGTGGCTTGTCTAACAGCTCAACAAGCTACAAGATACAAAAAATAATAGTTTGGTCAGCAAAATAAATAAATAAAGCACCACTGAATTAATGAATTTAATTTAATATCAAGGAACAGCGCTCACGATTTTAGCAATTTGTAAAAATTAAAGTGAGACTAGAAAGATTAAATACTATTTAATGCCAAAAAATAAGTGATAACATGATACAAGGAGAATTCCCCAATAAGGAAAATATTAATAAATTCCCCATTGGCATTGGGATTTAGCAACACATATGAAGAAAACCATATTAACTGATCAGCCTCTGGTATGAATTAAATTTGAAGTAGATAACGCAGAAATGAGAGTCTAGAATTATCTTGGTACAATGCAGTGACTTGAAGGTATAGAATCCCTTGAACATGTTTCAGAAGTAAAAGAAACACATGCACAAACTCTTACACATAAAATCCCAAATTAAAGAAATAATCTGTTTATTTTTATATGTAACGACAGAAGGAAAATTTTGATGATCATTTTCCAAGACCTCCTCTAAAAATTCTTCCAAAACCATCTTATATTACAAACGTCAAACGCAACTCAATTGCAAGATTGTTTAAACTATAAAAAGAAAAAGAAAAAGAAAAAAAGAATTTAAAGGGGGTTTGGGGGGTAGGGGGTATAGGTACCTTTGATAATGCAAAAAGCTGAGAGTGCATCCCACTTTGGTCACGGTTGAAATTAGGACCAAGACGTTCCATAAGGTGAACGAAGCACCAAAAAGATTCGGATTCATCACGCATTACATATAAAATTGGAGAAAGAAGATCACTCATACCCTGAATGTTTAGAATATATCTTATCATTCACGTAGAATATAGAGGTAACAATGCTGAGGTGTAAAAACATGCACAATTTGAAGTATACCTGACAATACCCAAGATCGAAGTTGTAGAATGAGTATGTCAACAATATGTCACGTAAAAGATATACATTAGGATTGTCATCACCATCATAGAACGACAGCGACTTGTCAGTCCTCACCTTGAAATGGAAAACAGAAGTGGTGACCATAAAATTTCTAAACCTTGGTCAAATCATCAAAGAAAGATTAGAAAATGTAGCGACAAAGCATACCACATCCTTGTCTATAAGGCCTTTCCTCTCTCTGAATTTTGTAAATTTTCTTGCCTGCTCCGGGGAGATGCTCTGAATAGGATGTGTATTTATTAACTCACAATCACATCAGAAATCAACAGGTACGAATATATGACAGAACAGTAAATTTCAGATATCAGATATCTAAAAAGAATACACAGGCCTCCTTTGTAAATTTCAGATATCAGATATGGTTCTCTTGTTTCCATGCTCGGACCATTCTCTGGGAACACTTTTTTTTCAAAATAGATGTTCACCTTCACATAAACTACTTTTATACCGAATTGTCAGCTGTGCTAAACTTTATGAAACCATGAATAGTAAAAAAATTAATACAAAAAATCCGTACACCTAAATGTACTGCACGAGATAAATTAACGTCGCCAACCAAGGCACAGAAAGTATAATAATTCCATTAAAAGATTTGACCAAAAAAATCAGTCTCAACTCAACTAATGACGAACCTGCCACTGCCTTTTCAAAGTTTCATACGCTTCTTTCTTTACCGACATGAGGTATTCTCTCTCTGCGTACGTTGAATCAAATGTGTGGTATCCTAACAATAGTGGCCAAACCTGAAAATAAAAGGCAATGAATTTCGCAATATCACGAAAAAACTTGAAAGCAAATGATAAATCTAAAACTTCAAATCGTTCATGCAACAAAATCTTCTATAACATGCAGACCTCCTTCCGCAGATTATGCTCCACTCCACCATAGAAGATTCTTGTTCTCAACTTTTCTGAATCCATTACTCGTCCCTCAGCATCCAAAAATTTAATCCACTGCAATTAAATATTCAACTCAGGAGAATACAACAAAAGCTACAAAAACATTAATAGAGTTAACTTAAAGAGATAAGAGGTAAATAATGTTAACAGAACAATGCAGGTTACTGCAGTAATTCATGGCATTGTTTCTTCCCCAGCTCCTCTCCCTCTCTCTCTAGAAAACGAACTAAAGAAGAAGCGCATCACATTCATGCTATAACTTCTGTATAACTTTCCAAGGAGTTGACTTGACTTCTATCTTAATATGACCCTTTTGCTCCGTGGTTCTATCAATTCCCCATTATAGTTTAGAGATATGTGATGGAAGTTGATAAACCATTTATTTCTTAAACTGTTTCAACTTCCATTATTAAGAAATAATGATTTCAATAACATAATCTATATAAAAGTGTGAACCACTTCATGAACTTTAGCTTTACGGAAAAATATCTATACCTTAGTTAAATGGAGTAATATTTATTAACAAATACAGTTACGTCAAATATAGAAATGGGGATAAAGAAAAACAATATAATTAAATTAGACAATGGTAACAACAGCGTAAAACCTGACAGAGTTAGCTAAATTACTGCGACACCGGATATCAATGGAAGGATAGAAATGGACAGCTAAAAGTTATACTCCATTGATCCATGCAGTATAGAATATCAAGTCACCATTCAAGCAAAAACACCTACCTCCTCTTGCCCCAGTCGTGGCTGGCGTGGTTTCCCCCATACAAGTGACAATTTGTCCATCTGCCATCAAGAGAATTAATAAACTTCACAACATACGACCAAAAAGATAAATTTACAAGGGATTAATAATAAGCCCATTAACACATTGTAGCCTGTACGTGTTCATATCAAATCAATCTTAAAACTAAGATACATACTCTGATTGGCAGCAATAATTTAATAACATCAGTGATTGGACATGCAAGTTCTAACATCAATTCAAATGTTAAAAAATAATAATAATAAATTAAAAAAAAATGAAAACACAAAACAAAACAACCCAACAAGACATTCGTCGTTAAGGGGATGATAATAGTAAAAGATAAGGAGGAGTTCATCATAGATAAAGTTCCAAGAACTGCAATGTTGTGAAAGGAATAAAGTAATACCTCTTTTGGATCAGGTGCTGCAGGAACCTCATCAGTAACTCTTGGAGAATCAATTGATGATGTGTGGTGATGATATGCTTCAGACCATTGGCCATGTTTCCTCGCTTCATTAGGAGTAAAGTCATCATTATGATTGTCACGGAAGAGCTGGGAAGTTGTTTCTCGAGCAAATCTAGTGACAAGTGAGAATTTCTCCAACACTTGAATTGAAAGATCCCGAGCTGGATCATGATGTCTGTGCCTTGGCCTCTGCTTGCCATTTTGCTGAGAAATGGTTACTCTTTTTTCGGACTCACCCATTTCTTTTCCAGTATTCGAGGGGGATTCAACAGAACCAACCGAAGAAGAAACACTTGCACCAGGAACAGCCCCAGGTAGCTCCAGCGATGACAGAGTTCTCTGCAGCAGATAATAAAGTAGATCAGCTTTTTCATAGAAAGATATGCAGATAGCTCCTTTAGTAGCAGGTGACAATGTTTACAAGAATTACCTGGAGAGGGTTTTCAAAATCATTCACAAGAAATACATTCGCATCTTCTGTTGACCTGGAAATATAAATCAGTCATCAATGAACAGAAAATATTAATCTACTCAATCTGATTAGAGACTTTTAAATAGGTGTCATTCATCAAAAGAACTTTTTGTTGCTAAATGAAGAGGCTTATCTATCTTGTTTACCAACTATTTCAAGGTAAAATAGTCTCCAAACCCTGTTTCTCATGCAATATACTGCTAAATCCAGTGAAGTTCAAGAACATAAATAAACCTTTAATCCTAGTTTCTCTCCAAATTTGCCAAACTTAATACTTACTTCCCCTAGTCCTCTCTCACCAGACATTAAGAATACACAAAATCATGTTTCATAACAAGATTTGAACCCATAATTCATTTATTTCCTGAAATATTTTGGAAAGATGTGTAATAATTTGATAATTATTACAATACAAAATGGATGGCATGAATGGAATTAGTAATTACATAGTATATGATAATATGACGTTAAAGCTTCATAGGCAGGACATTTCTTCTACAAGAATCCAGCATTTCTAGGAAAATCTTATGACATCATTTTATTTCTTTGCATGCATTTCAATGTTCACATACTTAGATTCAATCTAAATTGTAAGTTATTCCTTAAATAATATCCAGGGTAAGGGTTCATACCTAACACTTGAACTTGATGAATGAGAAGTTCTATCTAGAACATTGATGAGTTAGAAGATAATTTGCTCATTCTTTCATCAAGTAATGGTGGAAGGTACCATTCATTTCAAGCCAAACGGCACCAAACAGGGAAAAAAGGGAAAAAGTACAAATATTTTAAGTCCCTATGGAGTAGGAAATGTAACCATGCTAAGAACATCCAAAGCTTCTTCAAAACTTCACAGAAATCAGAGAAAAACTATCTAACAGCATTGTGTAGGGATGTAAATCCTGAATAGCATTAGAAAGGAATAATGGATCACAATAATCAGCAAACAGAATGTAATTTGTCAATTTTAAGTACAATGCCTCAATTTAAGTAAACTAAACCGCAAATGCCAAATATATACCTTACTAGAAAAACATGCTGCTTGATTGTGGCAAGAAATTCTCGTACTCCCCCATTGTAGAAATAGAGAGGAGGATGGGCCATTCCTGAAAAACGGTCCATGGCATGAGTTTAGGAACATAAAAGAGAAAGAAAAAAATATTATGAATTATCCAAAAAGGAAAATGAATTGAATATTCAGAACACGACAAAAGCAAGACTAAAGACAACTGAACTGACCAAATTGACATAATGAAATGGTATGCAAGAGTTGAATATCCACTTAATACTCACGAGTTAGATTTGAAAACTACGCATAAATGAACATAAATCATGGATATACATACCACATACTTATAATAAAACATGCTACACACCACTTTGTTACTGCGTGAGGTCAAGGTCTGAGCTGTGAGCCCTAAAAGCCAAAAGTCACCTCAATACCCATTTACGGTTTCAAAACCAAGGCATATTAACTGTGGTTCCAATTTGTATCCAAATCCATTGCAACCCGACTTGGAACCAATGGGGCATCGGTTATCATGCCCAGAAATTTTCGGGGTGTACATTTATCAGTTTACACGGAATTGAAGTCTATACGACTATATGAGTTTTCCGAGACATGATCCTTCAAGTGTAATCCTAGTCCAACGACCAGTCAAAACAATCAAATTGAAACACAAATTCACAGAGAAAGAAATTGATAACAACTAGATGAACTTTAGTAGTAGACAAGTGAGATGTGGGTTGTTAAATTTGACATGGAATAATAATACATTAATGATAAATCTTACACCATAGAAACAAATAAAAAAAAAAATAGCGATAACAGAAATTACAAGCACATAAATGAATACCTGATGACATAACTACAATAATATATTGCCAACCGAGAGTTGGAGTGTGTCTCTTTATTGCTCGAATTTCCGAAAATGGCACAGCCCTAATAGTATAAAGACTTTTATCTACACCAAAATTGGGAAAGTTACAAAATAATTACGTAAGATTCCATGATGGTAATAAGTATTGGCACTAAATAAATAAAATTATATTCATAATTAATGCCCAACCTTTCTCAGACAACCTTGCATTTGAACTCTGTCCTTTGTATGGAATCCATGTCTACATTTAGATACAAATGCAAATAGTAAGTAGTGATTTTCAAATAAGCTAGTATCCATTAAGTTGTTGCCTTTCATCTGGAAACTTCACATAAAATTCAGTTAGATTTAGAAAACAAGATCAAATTCTTTAAATGTCAAGAGCAATCTTCTAACTATCCATTAGATGAACCAGCTAAAATAGAGGTATTATTTTGCAAGAACCAAATTTAAAATATTTTCAACCAGAAATTGAAGATATCCATTATAAGTCACCGAGACATTTACCTTTAATTCTTATGTCAAACATTTCAGCTAAGTGAAAGACACAATTACAAATTGCAGAACTCGTTAGATCCCTACTACATTAATCCAACACATCTTCCTAAAATCAAGTAAATCCTACGACAGAAAAGAAAATTCAATCAAGAACGGTCACACAAGAAATCCAAGAACTAAAACAAGACACACAAAGCAATAATTTTTCCAAATAAATGAACACGAAAGCAGTACCATGAAAAGAGAATTCCCTTGCTTGATCAACTTCAACCGTCCACTAATTCTCTCCGATGCGTACTGTGTTGGATGTATCGCCACGTTATCCTTCACATAGACGATCTCCACACCATCCGAATCGCTCGCCGAGCTCCGCTTCCCACTGTCGCACCGCATCATGCTTGCAGAGCCCTAAGCATAACCAAAACCAAACATTTCATTTCCCGAACATCCAACCGCACAAATATCAGTTCGCGCGTAATGAATAACAACCAATTCAACTCCTGCATTAGCCATCAATCCACGGATTGCTAGTGCAGGAGTCGTCGAATCACATCAAGTAAACAACGCAAGGAGGAAGAAGAAATTACCTGCTGAATCGAAGCGGCGTAGTCGGCGTCATCCGATAGATCATTGAGTTCAGGGTCAAGCATCTCTTTGATTCCGTGTACCGTAGAAATTGGAGATGGTAATGCTGATTTATTTTCCTTGTAGCCTTGTAGGCGAAGCAGAAAAAGGGATTTAATTTGTTTTTGCCCGGTTTGCAAACGGAGAAATGAACTCTAAAGATGCCGGTGGAAAAACGGGTCGGGTCTCTTCGCGACTGGGCGGGCAATCAAGTTTATATAAGAGCCTAATATAGAATTCAAGAAATCAACTAATCCATCTGTTACTTAGGAGAGTTAACTTCTAATTGGTCGAATTTCACGTGTTCTTCTTTGTTGGGCCAACGCGAAGGGCCCACTAACTTTGGGTAAAGTCCAATAGGATTTTCTTCACCTTTATAAATTTGGGAAAACTAGGGTCCGGTACCCATGGACAAAATAGTATAAGAGTCAAAGCCCCTTCATTTCAAATATTGTGCTTTACCACATATACTATATGTGCTTTACCAAGTTCTTGGTAAAACACATATAGTATATGTGGTAAAGCACATATAGTATATGTAAACACCATAAAATAATCGTGGTAAAGCACATACTAAAAACTTGGTAAAGCACATATAGTATATGTGGAATAACTTGGTAAACATCATAAGATATTTGTGGTAAAGCGCATACCAATAATCTGGTAAACACCATAATATATTTATGGTAAAGCACATACCAAGACTTGGTAAATACCATATGGTATATGTGGAATAACTTGGTAAACACCATAAGATATTTGTGGTAAAGTACATACCAAAAACTTGGTAAATATCATATGGTATCAATGGTAAACCACGTACCAGTAACTTAGTAAGTACTAATATGGTAGCTATGGTAAAACACACACTAATACAGTGGTAAACCACAATATCATTAACATGGTAAATACCATATAGTATCTAGGTAAGGCACACACAAATAACGTGGTAAACCAAGTCAAACATATGATGGGGTGCAAAGTTTAATAAAATTGAAATGGGCCCTAAAAAAATGGAAAATTTTTTGAAAAGGGTCCAGGCCCTTGTTCTTATTAAAAATTTTGCTGAGCAGATCAGGAAAATGATTTCATGGGAGTTCATACCAATTGTTTTTGTTGAATAACCGGATATCCCAGTCTACATTGGACCCAATACTAATCTCTGGAGAATCTGTATGGACAATTATGGACGTCTCTCCCAGAGCAGTTTTTTGCATACACAATACTCGAACCCAAAACTTTGCTTAAGCGACAAGCCAACTGTTTATAAATTAATTTAAGTACTATATTTTTTTAAATTAATTTAAGTACTATATTTTTTTTAAAAAAAAATTAATTTAAAGAACCTTTCGTAAATAAAAAATTGTTGTATCTTCTTTCTTTTTTATTGATGGGGGATGATTCTAACATGTTATATTCCCAGCATTTTGCATACATTTAGACAATGGATCATTTTGGCAGTGAACTTTAGAATAAAATTATTTGATTAAAAATTTTAGATTAGGTAACCATTAATGATTTAATTTGTAACAAACAACAATAATTGTGCACCATCTTAAACCCAAAGAAAAGGTACTTGCCAATTAAGATACCTATATGCTACTTATCTCAATTTCCCATTCTATCCTTTGTGTGGAAAAAAAAAATGGCGTGCAACTATGCAATATGGCAATTAGGATTGTGCTAAAAAAGAATTAGCAATTAATTAAAACTAATTTTTAATTTAACAACTCTTTAAAAAATTGTTAATAATTTAGGGGTTTATCAAGTTCTCTTGAACTTTACATCCGTGATGTATACTTTGTCATTCCCGTTAATAAGAGTTAATTTGAATGAATTTAAAAAATATATCAGTTCAAGTGAAATGTAACATTGGAGTGCATAACTTTTTTTATTTGTTTAATTGTTTTACAAAATTGACTTTCTAAAATTATTTTAAGAAAATAATCAACACAAAAGCCATAAGTACTATAGAAAGGCCTTTCAAGGCCTAAAGTTTTCAATTCTATATTGTTTTTATTTTTGTTGTAACAAACAAAAGTTCTTTTTTTTTTTGTTTGTTGCAACAAACAAAAGTTAAAGCATATAGGTTTATGATATACTTCCTCCGTTTTTTAAAGATAACTACTGACCAACCCAACACGCAGTCCAATGCACAATTTAAACCATTAATAACTCAAATTCGGTAGAAGTAAAAATTCTAAAACTTCGGTATTTAAAAACTACAAGATGAGACGAATCTAACAAGATCTCACTTGGCTATATTTTAACTTGTATATCTATGATAAAACTTCTAATCAAAGTGTTTAGGTGAATAGTGTCAATTTTACCAATGTAGTTATCTTTTCTAAACGGAGAGAGTATATTTATCAGAAATACTGACAACATTAAATTGAATTGTTACCCAAAAAGCATTAAAATGAGTCATTGCCCCAAAAAGAAAAGAAATAAAATACTCAACTGGTAAAAATGGGCCCCCTATCCCTCCCTGTTTTTCCCTTTGTAATTGTGTGACATGGGCTCCTACCATTCCTTTCCAGGCCTTCAATGACTCTTCCAAAAAAAAAAAAAAAAAGAAAAGGAAGAAAATACTCAACTGGTAAAAATGGGCCGAGAGCCAAACAATCCCGTTCCAACATTAGTATAGTCCAATCTCCAGAGGCCCAATCCGATAGCTATACTTTCAACGGAGGCTGGTCATAAATCATACTCCCTCCGTTTTTTTTAACTTCTCTACTTCTTAACTGCACGCAATCCAATGTACGTTTTTAATCATTAATAACTCAAATTATATACAAGTAAAAATTATAAAAAAAAATTGACATTATAAATCTACGCGATTAGATGAATCCAACAAGATCTCAATTGACTATGTTTTATCATACACAACTATACTAAAAAGTTAAATCAAAGTTACTTAATGAATAATATCAACTATTCAAAGGGTAAAGATATTAAAAAACGGAGGGAATAATTCATAAAGATTTTTTTTTTAAAAAAAAAAAACAAACAAACAAACAAACGTAAAAAAAACAGAAAAACTACATAAAAGATGTAATTAGGGGACTGAGCTTTAGCCGACTTGGTAAAACTTCGAACTTCTTTATTTTAGGTTATTGAGATTCAAACTTAATGGTTCATTCACTTTCTCTATGAGGTAATTGTTAAAATAAAAGATGTACTGTCTGGGAGGCAGATTGTGTGCATCACCATCGCCTGCATATGTAGGTATTCTGTGTATCATGTGAGAAATGTATTGTGTGATGTATCAAATAGTGTATCAAATTTGTTATGAGGGATATATTTTGTATAATAGAAGAATATATGATGTGAGAAATGTTTTGTTTGATGCGAGATGTGTTTTTTATGACATCTGCACATTCATATTCTTAAAGAGATTGTACTCAGACGGGATTGTACTTTCTGTGGTATCTTTAGGATATCTAGGATATCTTTAGGAATATTTATTTCCTTTGGACACATAAGAAACCTGTTTTTGGTGGAACTTTACGTGGAATGAATTTTGCTTTAAAAGTGATAGGCTATAAATGAGGGGATTGGTTCGGTGTAGGATTTGAGTATTTGTATATGCAGAATTTGCTACATATTGATGTTACATCCCTAAAATTGGATAGGATTATTTTCTGGTCAGTATCCGTAAAAATGCAGAAGTATTTGTATATGATCAATCATCACCTAAATCGTTCCAATATTGTTATATACTCCCTCCGTTTTTTTTGTTAGCTACTGTTGACTAATGAGTACTGTTCACTTATATACTTTGACTTAAAGTTTTCTCATGGTTATACAAGTTAAAATATAGCCAAGTGTGATCTTGTTAGATTCGGCTCGTCTTGTAGATTTTAAATATCGAACTTTTAGAATTTTTACATGTACCGAATTTGAATTATTAATGGTTTAAAATGTGCGTTGGACTGCGTGCTGAGTGGGTCTGTAGCTATCTTTAAAAAACGGAATTTGAAGTATCACATATGTATATGATTACATTTTAATATACAATCCACTAATTTTGTATAGCAGCGCAGTGTGAATAATCTACATTTGACCCATACACATGTTGAATCTTTATCATACACGAGATGTACATTTGAGATCAACAATTTGAGCTGTGAAGTATATATATTAAGGCCTTTTAAGTTATCATAGACAATTTTATATAGCACTTATTTCATCCCATGGAATTTACCTATAATTTTTTTAATTATCATTAAAAGATATTAACAAATGAATTCACTTTGAATTTCTACATGTGAAGCAAGACGGGCCTCCCCGTATCCTCCGTTCATTTTTTTAAATGCTACAAACTCACATTTCACGTAAGTCAATACACATTTCTAATCATTCATAGCTCAAATTACATACAAGTAAAAATTATGAAAAACTTGATATTCTAAATCTATGTGATTAGAGGGGTTCAGCAAGATCTTACTTGACTATATTTCATGTTATATAATTGTATTAAAAAGCCGAATCAAAATTACTCAATGAACAGTGCCAAAAACGGGATGTAGTATCACGCTAATCGGCCCGTGTTGTTTAAGCATCGTCACGACTCACGTGAGCTCCCAAGTCCCAAGCACATATTGGAATTAATTATTTAACTTAATGGAAATGGTTATAATAAACTCGCCAATCAAGGATTTTATTTTACTTTTGGCCGATTATTATTTATTCAATTCATTTTTTTCGAGGACATCTGTGCTATTGTAATTCGAAAAGCATCAATAGAATTGCGTGAAGATATCAACATAAATATTTGCGATTGGAAAGTTATTTGTCTTTATATCCATTTGTTATGAGTCCTCCCTCCGATCTGTCCATTCACAATAATAATTTTCTAAATAGTTTGGAATGGCTTCTGGGAAGGTACTTTTGCCTTTTGTTTTTGCCAAAAGCACTTCTAGTAAATATTAAGTGTTTGTTTTGGCTTTTAAGAAAAAGCAAAAACACATCGAAATGCCAAAAAATTGCTTTTGGGAGAAGCAGCCCAGGAGGTGCTTCTCCCAAAAGTAGAAGCCAAAAGCACATCGTAAAATGTGCAAGGACTTAAATACCCCACTACTTAATATAAATTACACTATAAATATATTTTATTATAATATTAAGTAGCACGTCCTTTTTGATAATTACAACATTCCAAAAGCACTTTCATTTTTATTCATCCAAACATATTTTTTCGAAAAAGCCGCTTTTCAAACATTTCATCCAAACACAAAAGTTACATGCTTTTGCTTTTGACTTCTACTTCTGCTTCTACTTTTGGCTTCTGTTTTCTTCAAAAGCCAATCCAAACGGGCCCTTAATATTTTATTCACATTTATATAATTTATAAAATTAATATAATACCTATATTATTTTTTACTTTATAATAAAATAATTTATAGTAATATAATAAAAATAGTTTAAAAAAATATTTTTTAAGTTAGTAGAATATTTTCTTTTAAAAAATAACAATCATTTTGATTTGGATATTTTTGTCAAAAGAAGAACAAAAAATATTATTATAGTCAAGTACGAATTCCACAATGCCAATAATTAAGTGCAGAAAAAGGCCTCACAAATAAAGTTGGGAAAAATGGATTGTGACGGGAGAAAAGATAAAGTGCACTTGGCCGATTTGGGTTAAAGATATGGTCCATGGAAATTGAGCATTACAATAATTAATTAATTATTATTATTATTATTATTATTATTATTATTATTATTATTATTGAATCATTTTAAAATAATTTTCTAAAATTAATATGCACTACTTTAATGGAAAAAAGAGTATCTGTGAATTAAATATTATCTTTATGATACATTAAATAGTGCTATCCAGTGATGAATTAAAAGTGGTGATTGGTCGGCACTCCTTTTCCATCGAAAAAAGTGGTGATTGATCCTCTAAAAAATTTAAATTTTTCTTTGATAAATATTATATTTTCTTTTAAATTTTATATTAATAATGTATTTTTTTTATATCGGTCTTTAAAATATTATAATTTGGCTTCCCAATAATATTCAATTAATTGTACATTATGTTCAACAAAAAAAATTAATTGTACATTATTATATACACTTTTGTTATAAAATTCTGGCAGGATGTAATTCATCTACATAATTATATGCATGGAAAAATGGTAGTTGAATACATTTGGGGACATTGCATGCATCATTTTACCATATCATACTACTCCCTCCGTCACAGGCAAGATGTCTGGTTTGACTTTTTGGCACTGTTTATTGTTTAACTTTGACTCAATATTATTACAAGTATATATTTGAAAAAAATAGACGAGTTGGGTCTTGTTAGAATCGTATAATCATGTAGTTTTATACTATATATTTCACATAATTTTTTATTATACATATTTTGAGATATTAACGATTGAAAAAGTGCATTAGATTGTGTGCAGAAATGAAACAAGACATTTTAAATGGGACAGAGGGAGTATATAGTAATTAAGTACTGTAATTTATTGAAAACTATGGAATAAATTTAATCAACCCCTTGTGTCGATCATGGGAAAGAAACTAAAGAGGAATATATACTTGTGTGAACATGATTTCCAAATGAGCCCTAACAATTACAAAACCTAAACGAGTGGCAAATATTTGATGATGTGAGTGTGTGTGGGTGTACCCATTTTTTTTTTGTTTTTCTTAAAAAAAATGTATTTTATCAAAATGATGATGCCCGTAAAATTAAGTGGCTCCAAATAACTATAGGTTTGGATATGATCAAAGCATTATGATCGAAGCCACAAGAAGACGACGACAAAGTGACCAACTTGGCAAATTGCACAATTCATGCATATGTAATAATATAGTAGAGTATTACACTACAATCAGCTTGATTTGATATTACATATACAGCGTTTTGTCTTTGCTCACTTGGCCAAGAACTTAGGGGATAGGGGAGGGGTGGCCTGGGGGATTATATTCTTACTGTATTTGATTGGTTACTACTATACCCCAAAATTATGCATCACAATCCTTTGAATAGAAGTTTGTTGGATGGGTTGTCTCAAAGGCATATTGGTGTAGCATCAGCTGTAGCTAGAGGTATAATAAGTGTGGCCCAAAAAGCTTGAGTATTATTGGTTCTAGATTGTAATAATGTGAATTGTATATTTCATTTTCTAATAAATACTAGTACTAAGATTCAAACAATGGAGTAATATACTCCTCCCGTTTTTTTATAACTTCTCTCCACAATACGCAATTCAATGCGCATTTTCAATCATTAATATATCAAAATATATACAAGTAAAAATTATAAAAATTTGATATTCTAAAACTATGCGATTAGACGAATCCAATAATATCTCACTTGGCTATGTTTTATCTTGTATAACCATACTAAAAAGTTAAATCAAAGTTACTTTATAAATAGTATCTACTAGGGGTGTAAACGAGCCGAGCCGAGCCCGAATAGTGGTAAGCTCGGTTTGAGCTCATAAGAATTCGAGCCGAGCTTTGACCAAGCCGAGCGTTGACCGATCTACTTCGAGCCGAGCATTGACCGAACTTTGACCGAGTCGAGCCGAGCTCGAACTAGTATATTTTCATTCTTACATAATTTATAAAAGATTATATTTAATATATTGTATATATTTAATTATATTTAATCGTCTAATCTACATATTAAATAATTTAAAAATATATGTTTAATTAATAATATATTTTTAATTTAAAAATTAAAAGATATAAACAATAATAATACTATACTTTTAATATTTTATATAATTTCTATATTTAATAATAAATAAATATATGTATAAAAATAAATCGAGCCTATTATCGAGCTTTCGAGCCGAATAGTGGTTGGCTCGGCTTGAGATCATGTGTGTTACGAGCCGAGCTCAAGCTCGAACCGAGCCATTTCGAGTCGTGCTTGAACCGAATTTTGACCAAGCTGAGCTCGAACAATTCACGAGCCTAGCAGTCTCATTTACACCCCTAGTATCTACCATGCAAATGGTAGAGTTAAAAACAAACGGAGGGAGTACGAACTATCAATAAACTGGATAGATACTACTCCCTCCGTCCCGCGAAATGTGGCTACTTTCTTTTGGGCACGGTAATTTAGGTAGTGGGTTTTAGTAGTTTAAGTAGTGTAGGCATTTTGTGTTTGAGATTCTAATGAATTTTGATACTGATTATTGTTTAACTTTGACTTAATATTATGTAATGATACAATTAGAGAAAAATATTCAAGTGTGATCTTGTTAGAATCGTCTAATCGTGTAGTTTCATAATATATATTTTATACAATTGTTATTTGTACCAACTTTGAAATATTAAGAATTAAAGAAATGCTAGGGACTTTGTGTAGAAAAGTAAAAGTGCATTGGAATTTGTGCAGAATAGTAAAAGTGAACACTTTTAATGTGATTTAAGAATAATTAAAATTCTAATCAAATTTATATTATTTTAATTTATCTAAAAATGGAAAGTGGCCAAATTTTGTGGGACACCCCAAAAAGGAATAGTGGTCAAATTTCGTGGGACGGAGGGAGTACTTCTATTACATTATACACCATTAATTAAAGAAACGCTTATTCTACAAAAGTACTCATCTTTGGAAGGAAACAAGAGAACACAGCACACCCCATATTGGGCAGACATTTCCCCAGATTTGGGGGCGAGATTAGATGGCTTACCCATTCTATCACTTCACTTTTGTAAAATTCGTCGATAACGTGTCGATATCTCCGACCCTTTCCGGCTTCATTATTGCAAATTTGCAATCTAAGTACTTAGATTTTATTCTGATTCCTGTACATCTTATGAAACTGTTTATGTGCCATTATTTGCCTAGACTTATCTCAAAATCATCAAGCTTAATTTTTAATTTTATAGAAGTACTAGATACTCCCTCCGTCCCACGAAATTTGAACCCTATTCCTTTTTGGGGTGTCCCACGAAGTTTGAACCCTTTCCGTTTTTAGAAAAATTAAATTAATATAAGTTTGATTAGAATCTTAATTATTGTCAAATCCCATTAAAAATACTTACTTTTACTATTCTGCACAAATTCCAATGCATTATTACTTTCCTACACAAAGTCCCTTATATTTCTTTAACTCTTAATATTACAAAATTGATACAAATAAAAATTGTATAAAATATATATTCTAAAACTACACGATTAGACGATTCTAACAAGACCACATTTGAATATTTTTCTCAAATTACATCACTACGATAATATTAAGTCAAAGTTAAACAATAAACAATATCAAAATTCATTATAATCTTAAACACAAATACCCACACCACTTTAACTACTAAACTCCACTACCTAAATTACCGTGCCCAAAAGAAAGACTTCAATCTTCGCGGGACGGAGGGAGTACAAGTTTATCGAATTATATATTGTCCTGAACTCCTGATGAAGGCATGGGTCCGGCACGTCTGTCAAAATATTCCAGTACATTTGATGAAAAAATAATGCAACTCGTTGTGATTGTTCTTAAACGATAAATTAATAATCACACATAATTAGATTGGATTGATTTATCAATATTTGTGTAATTAATTCGTGAATTCCATCCTACAAAAATAAATATATGCCCTTACACATTTTTTTATTTTTATTTTTTTAAAAAAGAAACTGTAGGGTCTCTTTGATACGTTGATGATCTAATCATCCAAAAATAAAATTCTTCCGAGAACTTGTGTGATTGGATAGAAAGCCCCTATTCTCTTCGCTTGGTGGATGTCTTTTTTTTTTTTTTTTTTTTTTTTTGCGATACAGCCAACGTAGCCTAGAAAAAAAAGAGAAAAAAGAAGAAAAACAGTAGGAACAGCAGCAACTAGCTCAACTACCGGCGCGGGAACCAAGTTCCCGATGCGTCAGCAGCGAGTAGAGGACGCACAGGATCAGGCGGAAAAGCCCATGTCGTGAAGAACTGCTCATCAGTCGCTCCTATCTTGGCTAAATAATCGGCCACAGCATTACCTTCTCTCAACCGATGCTCGAATCTGCAAATATGAAATTCTCTGCTTAACTCATCAATCCTATGGAGTAGAGGCTTAAGACAATGAAAGCGCCCTGGTGGAGTTTTGAGGAGCTGTAGCGCTGCCTTGGAATCACAACAACATATGATTTCGGTAATTCCTTTCTCCCTAGCCAATGACAGCCCATGCAATATGCCACAAATTTCCGCCTTCAGAATGGATACGTTCCCCAAATATCCCGAGACACCAGCAACCCAAGCTCCCGATTGGTCCCTGATAACTGCACCAAACCCAGCTCTACCCGAGGTAGCCAACCGAGATCCGTCAGAATGTAGAAAAACACCCTGCCACTGACCCATATTCCAGCAGACCAGCCTTGGGTGTAAGCTCACTTCCCTGTTCCTGGAAAGTGCATTATCCAAGCAACCGGCAAGATAATAAATCC
This sequence comes from Hygrophila difformis, assembly GCA_030278955.1. Lineage (NCBI taxonomy): Eukaryota > Viridiplantae > Streptophyta > Magnoliopsida > Lamiales > Acanthaceae > Hygrophila > Hygrophila difformis. Next base: position 2,020,391 of record JAOANR010000010.1, read on the forward strand.
CACGAGAAATAGAGTGAATAGTCGACTCCTTACCCCGAAAAATCCGAGCATTCCTTTCAATCCAAATACACCAAACACCAGCTACAAAAAGATTACCATAACACCTAAACATACCTTTCAACCACCACCGAATTTGCTGTCTTGGCATAGATCGCAGGTCCGACGGCACCTGGATAGAACAAGACCTCCACACATGGTCAGCCCAAGTGCACTCAAACAATGAGTGAATCCAATCCTCAACATTACTCCCACATAGACTACACAGCGGGGATGATGCCATCTGTCGGAGATGTCGAAGCTTATTACACGGAATAGCCTCATGCGCTAGTAGCCAAAGAAAGAATGATATCTTTTCTGGAATAGCAGTAACCCACATCCAAGACCACCCCTGGCTTGCTTCGACGGACCCCAAAATAAACTGGTAGCCCGATCGAGTCGTATAACACCCATTATCATTCACATTCCACCTCCAACCATTCGTACAAGAAGAGTGAAGAAATGGAGGCGGCATCTGTAGGATATCATTCTTAATTGTCTCAAGTAAAAGTGTACATACTTGAGAAAGGTTCCAGTGGTGATTTTGAACAATATCCAGTACCCTCAAATCCAAGTCACAAGTTTCAATAAAATTCACCTGCGGCCCCAACGTTTGATTATTAAGCCATGGAGTGAACCATAATGAACATTTCCCATCCCCAAGTTGGAAAGAGAATCCTCCAGCTAACCAAGGGAGAGCTTTACAAATACTACGCCATGTAACTGATCCAGCAACCAGCACATTCCTTGATAATAATCCATTCGGACAGTATTTGGCACGAAATTCCCGAACCCAAAGTTTAGGTGATTCCGCCACCAGGTCCCAAATCAACTTGCCAAGGAGAGCAACATTAGTATGACGAGCTTTTCTAAATCCCAACCCTCCTCTCATCTTCGGAGTAGCCATAACATCCCAACTCATGAGGTGAATACCTTTCCCTGACCGATCCTTCCATACAAATTTACAAATACGCTGATCGATCCGACTGCAGACAGAAGCTGGAAGCCATCCAACTTGCATACAATATGTAGGAATGGCCGAAAGCACATGTCTGGCCAACGTCAGCCTACCTGCTTTATTAAGCAGTCGCATAGCCCAACAGGTCATACGGCCATCCATCTTCTCCAACAGGTAATTATAGCTGGCAGCCTTCACACGCCCCTGGTGAATATGAAAACCAAGATATTTCCCCACCTGATCAGAAAATTGAATAGAGGATGCCGCCGTGAACAAGGCTTTCTCCCCATCCGTAAGAGATCTGGAAGCAAAAGCTCGTGATTTAGCTGAACTCACTGTAAGCCCAGACCACAGTGCAAATTGCTGGAGGGTGGCGACCAAACAATTAATGCTAGACTCCTCCACCATCGTACCGAGAATGAGATCATCCGCAAACAATAAATGAGAAATGCCCTGACCTCCTGCGGACAAACGGATTGGCAGCCATGACCCCCTCCTCACTTCCTCCTTAATTGTAACCGAGAGTCTCTCCATTACAATATTAAATAAATACGGGGACAAAGGATCCCCCTGTCGAAGGCCTCTCTGTGGGTGGAATTCCTCCAAAGGTTCCCCATTCCATAAGATCGAAAAAGTTGGGGAGACCACACATGTCATGATAATGGTCCTGATATGAACAGGCAGCCCCATTTGGATAAGACATTCCTCTAAAAATGGCCAACGGACATTGTCGTAGGCTTTCTCTAAATCAATCTTCACCAAGATTGCTTTACGCCGAACACCAGCTTTAGCGAAAGAATATACCAACTCTTGAAGAAGTATGGCATTATCAACAGCTCCTCTCCCTGGTATAAACGCTGACTGAAGAGGAGAGATATATTCTTGCATCAACGGCCTCAATCGGTTCACAAGAACTTTAGAAACAAATTTATAAGCGACGTTACACAATGTAATGGGACGAAACTGACGAATAGTTTGAGGGACTGAGACTTTCGGAATCAGACAAATGTAGGCTTTCATCAAATTAGAATCCAGACAGCCACTCTCAAAAGCATTACGAACCAGTACTGTAATACTACCACCAACAGTAGGCCAATATTTTTTATAAAATTCCACTGGGAAGCCATCCGGTCCCGGAGCCGACATCGGTTTGAATTGGTGAAGAGCATCATGGACTTCACCGTCCATCACAATGCCATCCTGCATACTCAACCCCTTATCCACTAGAGATGTTAATGGTGGTAGTGGTTCAATACCCGGACTCACTGGTGCATCCGAAAAAAGATTAACGAAAAAATCTCGAGCCGAAGTTTTGAGAACATTCTGATCACTACACCACGAGTCATCCTCCAATTTGAGACCGGTGATTTTGTTACGATGATGATGAAATTTAGCTTGAGCGTGGAAATATTTAGTGTTACGGTCACCACATCTAACCCAATCCTCCCTCGCCCTTTGGTACCAAAAAATCTCCTCTTTCTCCAGGACCTCCTGATACTCCTGTTGCAGTCGTTTTTCCAGCTGAATCAAACGACAAGAGTCCACACATGTGAGAACCCGATCTAGTCCTTTAAGACGACGCATCAACTTGGTGGATGTTAATCTAAATATTTCTAATCTAAAATATTTTTATAATATTTTAAAATGACAAAAGTATATTTATTCAAAAAGAATTGGAACTTGTTTGTATTATTATTATTATCTGTAACTTGTAAGACGTGGAAAGATGGTGGCAAGTTAATCAACCTATTTTAGCAATAGAAACATCGGAATTTGATAATCAAATTCAAACAAAAAAGGCGTCCAATTAAATAAACAATTAACAATTGTCACATTTTAATCTGTGGCCATATAAACAAAATTACCCACAGCAGGTGGCGAAAAAATCATTCCAAAATGGCCCGAGATAATATTGTACCATTAGCTTAACAAAAATAAATTAAAATGGAAATACAGTATTGTCGTTAGTCTGCTAGTCCTCTATTGAGAAAACTGGTGATGGTGACAGGCGGCAAGGACATGACGTGGATCCAAGGTGGCGGGGAAATGGACGGCCAGGATTTCGACCAAATCAAGGGATGACCCTTATTTGTACCGTTGGATTTAACTTTTGCATAACCCCCTCACCCACGAGGCCCCTACAATTTCATCATCTTCCTCATCACCAACCACGCTGCAGCATTTCGTAAATCACACTATCACAGTAGTACTCTGTGCATCTCCCACGCCTCTATAAATACCGCCATTTCTACATGCTAATCCCTCATTCACTTCTCACTTCCACATTCTCCTCATTAGCAAAGGGCCTTCCTAGATTTGTGTGTTCTTCGGTTGAAGGTATGTTCATTTGCTTAATTCTATAGCGTTTTTAGTTCCGATGATGCTGTTTTTTTGTTGTTCAATGGAGTATTTCTCGTGTGCATCTTTTATCTGTTGGAATTTGCAAGTCTGATGATGAATCTATCTCTCAGTTAATTTCAGTGATGTTCTCTTCAATTCATGCTGGTGTTATTTGCTCTTTTGTGTGAAATTCCTTGCCTTCATTTGCAACCTACGATCCTCGTAAGGCTATAATAACCACTAACCTTCCGCACGCCGCCGTTAAAACCAACTATGGTGTCCGGCGGCGCTCCAACGCCTGACAAAATTTAAGCTGCGATTTGAGAGAAAACGCTGGCATCGAACGCTCATCGGAGCCGGTTTAACTTTTAAAATTCTTACTGAAAATTGCGGCCGCCCATTGACTGACTATGTATGGGCTTTGAAGCATGAAGCAAAAGCCAAAAAACCGTTCATTGTAGAAAATCCTTTAACTAAACGCATTGTTCCATACTGGATGATGAAAAAAAAAAAAAAAAATCCCTAGTTCCCCTTGGTTCATACTTCCTCCGTTTTTGTGATAGTGCTACAAACACCCAATGTACACAGTCTAATGCATATTTTGAACCATTAATAACTTAAGTTCAGTATAAGTAAAAATTTTAAAAGTTTGATATTTAAAAATTACATGACGAGACGAATCCAACAAGATCTTACTTGACTATGTTGACGAGACGAATCCAACAAGATATCACTTGATTATGTTTTTCCTTTATAACTATGATAAAAATTAGAGTCAAACTCGAACAATAAATAGTAGCAAATAGTGCTTTTTGTTATCACAAAAACGGAGGTAGTATTTTTTTGTTTTTAAAATCCACTTCACAAATTCCAGAGACATTTAAACTCCTTGCTGTTGTCCTGGTATTTGTTGCAAGATACAGGCACATACAACACAAGGAAAAATCTTCTAAAACAATCCACCATGACGATCAAGCAGGCAATTCGAATTGCCCGTGGGAATCTCGTGGTGAAGGAGCGAACAATCCTCACAGATGTGCCGGACAACGTTGTGCCCACCTCTGCTTCCACGACAGGGCCAGTTGACGGTGTCTTTCTTGGGGCAGGGTTCGACCACGGCAGTAGCCGTCACGTGGTGCCACTTGGGAAGCTCCGCGACGTCCGGTTCTTGGCATGTTTCAGATTCAAACTGTGGTGGATGGCTCAAAAGATGGGAGACAAGGGCCGTGACATCCCCCTGGAGACTCAGTTCTTATTAGTTGAAACAAAAGATGAATCATCAGAGGTCCTCGACGGAGATGATCGCGACACTCAGACTGTTTACACTGTGTTCTTGCCATTGGTTGAAGGGCCATTCAAAGCCTGTCTTCAGGGGAATGACAGAGATGAACTAGAATTGTGTTTAGAGAGCGGGGATACGAATGCGGTTGGCTCAACTTTCACTCATTTGGTGTATATAAGCTCTGGGTTGGATCCGTTCCAAATTGTACATGAGGCAATGAAAGCTGTTAAATTGCATCTCGGGAGCTTCAGGCTAAGGGTTGAAAAGAAGTTGCCAGGGATTGTGGATTACTTCGGCTGGTGCACTTGGGATGCCTTTTATCAGGAAGTGACTCAGGAAGGGGTTGAAGCTGGTCTCCAGAGTCTCAAAGGTGGTGGGACGCCTCCCAAATTCGTCATCATTGATGACGGATGGCAGTCGACTGCAGCTGATGAGGTCCACAAACGCCAAGATCAAGAAAATGAGCAGGAGCTTGGACAACCGAGGCTCCAGAGACTAACTGGAATTAAAGAGAATGAAAAATTTCAGAAGGAAAATCCTTCAGCTGGGATCAAGAATATCGTCAACATAGCTAAAGAGAAGTATGGTTTGAAATATGTGTATGTGTGGCACGCCATCACAGGCTATTGGGGTGGCGTACGGCCAGGGGTGAAAGCAATGGAACAGTATGAATCCGCGATGCAGTACCCAAAGATCTGCAAAGGAGTAATGGAGAATGAACCGGGATGGAAAACGGATGCAATTGCATTGCAAGGGTTGGGTTTGGTGAATCCGAGGAGCGTCTACAAATTCTTCAATGAGATGCACAGCTATCTGACCGCTGCCGGTGTGGATGGAGTGAAAGTTGATGCGCAGTGCATACTGGAGACCCTCGGGGCAGGCCTAGGAGGAAGGGTTGAGATCACCAAGCAGTATCATCAAGCTCTTGATGCATCTGTTGCGAGGAACTTTCCGGACAACGGATGCATAGCGTGTATGAGCCACAACCTTGAGTCACTTTACAGGTATATCACTTCAATTCCTTGATCGCACATGAACTTTATGTTTCTTTCAAGAAAATGCCTTGATGTGTTCTACTACGATGATACGATGATGCAGCTCAAAACAAACTGCTATTGTAAGAGCATCGGATGATTTCTTCCCACGTGATCCTGTGTCGCACACCATCCACATTGCAGCTGTTTCGTATAATAGTATCTTCTTGGGAGAGATCATGCTTCCGGACTGGGACATGTTCCACTCTCTCCACCCGGCAGCTGAGTACCACGGATCTGCTAGGGCTATAAGCGGTGGACCAGTTTACGTTAGGTAATGAGTTTCATCTAATTAAGCATCGTTGGTACATATGCCTAGCGTTATTCATGTTTAACACGTTGCTTACTTATCCATATAGTGATGCTCCTGAGAAGCACAACTTTGATCTATTGAAAAAGCTTGTGTTGCCCGATGGCTCCATCCTCCGCGCCTGCTTGCCTGGTCGGCCTACCAAGGATTGTTTGTTTGCTGACCCTTCCCGGGATGGTGTGAGGTGTGGTGACACCTCCTTACTTTAACTATCGTTTCTTGCGACACATACAAATTATATTTTGATTTTGAGTGATTCTTGTTTTTGTTCAGCTTGTTGAAAATATGGAACATGAACAAACACACAGGAGTGCTCGGCGTGTACAACTGCCAGGGTGCAGCCTGGAACAGCGTAGAGAGGAAAACAACGTTCCACCAAACGAATTCCGAGGCAATAACGGGCTGCATCAGGGGTCGTGACGTCCATCTCATTTCAGATATCGTCCATGACACCAACTGGGATGGAAGTGTAGCTTTGTACTCTTACAACAGCGGCCATCTCACCATACTCCCGTACAATGTTGCCTTGCCAGTCTCCCTTAAGATCCTAGAACACGAAATCTTCACAGTCACACCGGTAAAGATATTCACGGACGGTGTCAAATTCGCTCCATTAGGTCTCATTGACATGTTCAATTCAGGTGGAGCAATAGAGGGCCTCAAATATGATTGCAAGGCCGATGAACATTCATTGGAACTAGAAAATGGACGAGAAGCCAGCAGGGAGGGAGTCGGGAGGCTGCGCCGCCAAGGGACAACAGGCATTGTTGCCATGGATGTAAAGGGTTGTGGCCGCTTTGGTGCTTACTCATCTACGAAGCCTAGCAAGTGCACGGTGGGATCTTCTCCGGTTCCGTTCGGATACGATCCAACGTGTGGCTTGGTGACCGTTAACTTAACCCATATGCCGTCCGAGGATCAGAGGGTTCATAGTGTTGAGATTGAATTATGACTATATGATTTTAAGGCAAGATTATGAATTGAGGTGCTATCCAGAAAATGATGTGAGTTCTTGAAATTTTTATTTGAAGTGGTAAGTATTATTGGATGTGTGTTGCTTACTTAGTACATCACGTATACAATAACGAAATCGCACCAAGCTTCAGCCTCATTATTGTAATGTCACCAAAAGAAATAATATTCCAAAAATAGTGAAAAGTATAGTATTTTGTTTTGTAAAATGTCAAGGTCAATGCACGGCCTAGAGGTATACAATGGGTTCATTTGTTTAAACACTTTTATGTATTCATGTATTTCAGTATTTGTAAATCTGGAGCGTGCTTTGCCCAGTTGCCCTTAATCTAATCCAGCCCAATTTCATAACTATGCCTCTATTCTGCCCTCACTTCTAATCAAAATATAAGTCCTACAATGCATTTTTTTTTTCAAAAAAAAATTATTATGAATTAACTCTATTACCTATTAGGCTATTACTATGCGGAGTATGACAATGGTAATTGTATAGTAATTATACTTGTATGGATCCATATATACATTAAAGTAAAATGAAGAGCCAATAAAAAAATTTCTTAAGAACATATTAAAAAGAATTTATATTAACTTCTATACCTTAAATACTTTAAGGTTATATATGATTATTTTTTAATCTTTTATTTTAACCTAACCACAATATACTCCAATTTCTATTTTATATTATTGTTGAGACTCCTATAATCATTATTAGATCAATAGATCTTACAGTACTTCCTCCGTTCTTTTATAATTGACACATTTGAGGTTTTGTCACTGTTAATTGAGTTACTTTGATTCGAGTTTTTAATACAATTATATAAGATAAAATATAGTCAAGTGGGATCTTGTTAGATTCGTCTAATCTCATAGATTTAGAATATCAAATTTTCATAATTTTTAATTGTATGCCATTTGAGTTATTGAGGATTAAAAATGTGTATTGTACTACGTGAAATATGAGTCTATAACATTTAAAAAAGAACGGATGAAGTACTAAGTATTAGGTTGATGACGATAATATCTTAACCACTGCTTCATAGAAGTAGGGCTGGGGAAAAATACCGAATATACCGCATACCGTACATATTGTACCGAAAAAATACCGAGAATACCGAAATTTTCGGTATACCGTAATTTTCGGTACGGTATAATACAGTACCGAAATCTTACGGTACGATAACGGTATAAATTTTTTGATACCGCGGTATACCGTTACCGTACCGAACTTCGGTATATACCGCGGTATCGGTATATCGGTATGTACCGATTCTTCGGTATGTCGGTATATACCGCGATACCGATATATACCGCAATACCGATATGCTAGTATATAGAGAATGTTCGGTATGTCGGTATATACCGCAGTACCGGTATGTCGATATGTAGCGAATGTTCGGTATGTCGGTATATACCGTGATACCGGTATGCCGGTATGTACCGAAGGTTCGGTATACCGGTATATACCGAACATACCGAAATGCCGGTATGGCAACGGTATGGAAATTTTTCATACCGAAAATTTCGGTATACCGAAGATCGGTATACCGAAAGGTGCGGTACGGCAACGGTATGAAAATTTCCATACCGTAAAGTTCGGTACGGTATACGGTACGGCGAAATTTTTTCGGTATACCGTACCGAACCACCCCTACATAGAAGTATATAATTTATTAATATTATAAATGTCATATATACATATACATAATTTATAAAAATAAAGAACTTATTTTAGTTTCCTAGACAAATTAGTACGACCTCCGTCCCACGAAATTTGACCACTATTCATTTTTGGGGTGTCCCACGAAATTTGGCCACTTTCCACTTTTAGATAAATTAAAATAATATAAGTTTGGTTAGAATTTTAATTGTTGTCAAATTACATTAAAATTGTTCACTTTTACTATTCTGCACAAATTCCAATACACTTTTACTTTTCTATACAATGTCACTAGCATTTCTTTAATTCTTAATAGTTTAAAATTGGTACAAATAAAAATTGTATAAAATATATATTATGAAATTACACGATTAGACGATTCTAACAAGATCAAACTTGAATATTTTTCTCTAATTGTATCATTACATAATATTAAGTCAAAGTTAAACAATAAACAATATCAAAATTCATTAAATCTTAAACACAAAATGCCTACACCACTTTAACTACTAAACCCCACTACCTAAATTACGTTGCCCAAAAGAAAGTAGCCACATTTCGTAGGACGGAGGGAATACTACTTCATTTAAAGATTTAGAGAGTAATTGACGGAAATGCCCATGAAATAATGAATGATAGACCGAAAGAGCAATATCGCCCGTTAGTCCTTTAAAGTTTTGAAAATTGTACAGCCGACCCCAAAAATTGGATTTTGATCGAATTTAATAGTTCACGGTGGACCATAGTCATCAGTGACTATCATTTCTTCTCAGTTCTGAGTTCTCAGTTCTCCTCGACCATTCTCATCGTCGCTCATCAGTCATCACGCCGAGGATTCCTAGATCGTATATTCTTCATTTTCCGCGTCTCGATTCTTCACCGTTGCTGCTATTCCACTTCTTCGATAGATCAATAAGGTATGTTCACTACTTCAATTACTTCAGTAATATTGATGCTGTTTGAAGCTATCACATTCTGTGGTTCGATGGAATATTCACTTCTTGTGCGCATTTTTTGATCTGTTTGAATTTGGTGTTTCTCCTAAATCTGTGGATTAACTTTTCTTCTCTTCAAGTCAAGATGCAATTCATTCTTTAGCTGATTTTATTTTGTAAAATTCCTTGCCTGGATTTGTAAGCCTCTATTAAGACAATATCAACGGGCGCCGCCGCAGCCGGAAATCACCCAACGATCTTCGGTGGTGCTCCAATGCGGCAATGCCTCACCAAATTTGGTAGGTAAAAGGGATGGCCCTGAATGGGCTTAGAATCCGGATCCATAAAATTTTCTAAGTGATGTCACAAAAATAAAATTTTTGAAATTGAGCTAAGATAAAAGTGTGGATACTAATGACAATTTAAAACGTATTAGGAAAGTTAATTTAGAATTCATAAAAGTGGTATTTTCCACAAAAATTGGATGGATGCACCAAGCTAAATATAAAAATTTTTAAGCTTAAAATAATAATTTAAGCAATTAGAGTAGTGTCACCCCAATAATTAAGTGGATGCACCAAACCAAATATGAAAAGTTTTTAAGCTTAAACTAGCAATTTTATTAATTTAAGTGGTGTCCCGTGCCGATTGCTATAAATGTAGCAACGCGCCCGTTGCTATAAATGTAGATCCGCCCCTGCTTAGAATAATGAAGCCCGTACCCAAAAGACAACTACTAATATACTATTCATGACGGGCCAGCCGGCCAGGGATTTTACCACGTGCAAGGCATGTGCGTATATATTCTCCATCTGAAACTATAGAAACATTTCTCGTACATGATACAACCGAATGGATCTTCTTCCTCTTCCTTTGATGGGTCTAGACATAATTAAATTATTGGAATTAGGCAGTATTTCTGAGCCTAAATCCTTCCTGAATCGATTCATTTCCTGAATTGACAATTTGATATATGTTACTTTTGGTGACTGGTGTTTCATTCATAAATCTTAAGACAAGGTTCTTACTACATAGAGTTATAATTCATTCATATGCATGGTCCATTTCTACTTGCAAAATATATGCCCCATGCATTATTTCGTTTCATTCACGAAACACGTTCGTCATGTTTGCCATTCTTTTTTTTGGGTAATTTTTTCCTACTATTTTTGTTTTACATTTTAATTCTTTTTTCCAAAATTTTTGATTATAAATGTTTTGTATGAATTACAAGTATTTGTTACTAATAGAAAATAAGAAGTGCGAAAAATGAAGCTAAATTTGTTGCACCTTCCAGGATACAGACACATATTGCACGAGGACATCTTTAACAACGGAGGATGACGATCAAGCAGGCAATTCAGATTGCCGACGGGAACCTCGTAGTGAACGAGCGAGCTATCCTAACCAACATGCCGGACAACGTTGTGCCTACCTCTGCTTCCACCACAGAGCCGGTGGAGGGGGTTTTTCTCGGGGCGGCTTTCAGCCACGACAAATGCTGCCACGTGGTACCACTCGGGACCCTCCGTAACGTCCGGTTCTTGGCCCTTTTCAGGTTCAAGTTATGTTGGATGGCCCAAAAGATGGGGGAGAAGGGCCGTGACATACCCCTGGAGACGCAGTTCCTATTAGTCGAAACAAAAGATGGATCTTTAGATAGTAGCATCAATGAGGACGATCAGGGCACCACCAGGAACACTGTCTACACGGTGTTCTTGCCTTTGGTTGAAGGACCATTCAAAGCCTGTCTTCAGGGGAATGACAGAGATGAAGTAGAATTGTGTTTAGAGAGCGGGGATACAAATACAACTGGATCCACTTTCACCCACTCAGTTTACATCAGCTCGGGGATGGATCCGTTCCGAACCATCCACGATGCGATGAAGGCAGTTAGATTGCATCTGGAGAGCTTCAGGCTAAGGGATGAGAAGAAGTTGCCAGGGATTGTGGATTACTTCGGCTGGTGCACTTGGGATGCCTTTTACCAGGAGGTGTCACAGGAAGGCGTCGAGGCTGGTCTCCGCAGTCTCAAAGCAGGTGGGACGCCTCCTAAATTTGTCATAATTGATGACGGATGGCAGTCGGCTGCACCGGACGAGCACAACCGCCGCGACAACCCGAATCAGGAAAAAGTGCAGGAGCTCGGGCAGGGAGGGCTCTATAGACTGACTGGAATAACAGAGAATGAAAAATTTCGAAAGGAAGATCCTCCGATGGGAATCCAGAACATCATCGACATAGCCAAGCAAAAATACGGGTTGAAATATGTTTACATGTGGCACGCCATCTTGGGTTACTGGGGCGGCGTACGTTCTGGGGTGAAGGAAATGGAGGAGTACGAATCAGCTATGCAGTACCCAAAATTTTGCAGAGGAGTAACGGAGAACGAACCGGGATGGAAAACCGATTCCATCACGTTGCAGGGGGTGGGGCTGGTGCATCCGAGGAGCGCGCACAAGTTCTTCAACGAGTACCACAGTTACCTGACATCTGCGGGTGTGGACGGAGTGAAGGTAGACGGGCAGTGCATATTGGAGGGTCTCGGAGAAGGACTCGGAGGCCGGGTCGAGCTCAACAAGCAGTACCATCAGGCCCTTGATGCATCCGTCGCGCGCCATTTTCCCGACAACGGATGCATTGCGTGTATGAGCCACAACCTCGACTCACTCTACTGGTATACACTTCAATTCAACTTCCGTGTGTAAAAATTCTTAATTGAAAACACCTTAATGAGCTCTGCTGTGGTAAATACAATGAAACAGCTCGAAACAAACTGCCATTGTGAGGGCATCAGACGACTTCTTCCCGCGTGACCCGGTATCCCACACCATCCATATTGCAGCCGTGGCGTATAACAGTATCTTCTTGGGAGAAATCATGCTGCCTGATTGGGACATGTTCCATTCTCTCCACCCGGCGGCTGAGTACCACGGATCCGCCAGGGCTATAAGTGGCGGACCTGTCTACGTTAGGTAATAATGAATCTCACCAAAACTTCTATAGTATTCATGTTTAATGCCTCCCTGATAATATAACGTCGATACAGTGATGCGCCAGAGAAGCACGACTTTGATCTTTTGAAGAAACTTGTGCTGCCAGATGGCTCCATCCTCCGTGCCTGCTTGCCCGGTCGCCCCACCAAGGATTGCCTGTTTTCCGACCCTTCACGGGATGGCGTCAGGTGAGACATATGTATATCCAATCCAGACGTACAGTGATTGCCTGTTCTCCCTATCTTGCTTCTGCTTTTTTTGGCAATCAATAACAATTACTATAAGCCATATTTTATGTTGTGACATTGTTTGTTTAGCCTGTTGAAGATATGGAACATGAACAAGCACACAGGCGTGCTCGGGGTGTACAACTGCCAGGGCGCCGCCTGGAACAGCATTGAGAGGAAAAACATGTTCCACCAGACGAATTCAGAGGCGGCGATAACCAGTTGCATCAAGGGTCGGGATGTCCATCTCATTTCAGACCTCGCCGACGGCACGAACTGGGACGGAAATGTCGCTATATTCTCGCACAACAGCGGCCGTCTCACCGTCCTCCACTATGATATTTCCTTGCCGGTCTCCCTTAAGGTCCTGGAGCACGAGATCTTCACAATCACGCCCATCAAGACCTTTATTACAGACACGGCGGCCAAATTCGCCCCTTTGGGCCTCATCGACATGTTCAATTCTGGCGGAGCAATAGACGGCCTCAAATACGACGTCGTCAGGGGGACCGCAGGCGTTGATGTAAAGGGCTGTGGCCGGTTTGGTGCGTACTCATCTGCCAAGCCAAGAAAGTGCACGGTGGGATCTGTCCCGATGGCCTTTGAATATGACCAGACATCGGGATTGGTCTCCATGAACTTAGCCCAGATGCCGCCTGAGGATCAGAAGATTCACAGAATTGAGATTGAATTTTGAGGAATTGTCTGTGATTTAGTATTTCTTATTGTATTGAATAATGTATTTGTTCACTTGGCTTGAATTCAGTTCAGAGCTCAGACCTCACTCCTAAACATTAATCGGTCAATTAGTCAAATTGAAGAAGTTGTGTGGTGGCATGTTAGAGAAAAAGTTGACACGTAGTAGTAAGATGCCAGATGGATCGACCATGAGAGTACACGTGTAGCCTGTCCACCTTAAAAAAAAATCGATCTACCTTTCCATTTAAAAGATCTGTACAAACTCAAATCAAGGCAAGACTGCAGAAGCCAAAAGATGGAGGAAAAAATGTCGGCATCTATAGTAGAACCGCACGACAAGATGAGAAGTCGAGATGTTAACAAGGTGGCTAGGGGAGAGCAGGCTCCTCGGCCGCCGCAGCAGTCGCCGCCGGTCTCACGGCCGCCACCGCCATCCACCACCACTTCTGATCAGGTAATTGTTACAAACATATGTGACTTCTTGTTGAGTTTTCAAGCAGGACCTTTTTATAATTAAATGAGCTCTAAATAGGGAGAAATTTATAGTATCAACTCTTTAAATAATTTTTAGGTAAGACTTAATCACTGGGCAAGTCCAATACCAAAAAATTAGTTAATCTTGGATCATTGCTTTGAATATATATGCTTATTATTAATCTGGTGTCAAATTTCATTGGGTGGTAGTTAAAGTACTTGTATAAAAAAAAGTGAAAGTTTGGATCGATATTTTAAAAGCAAAAGTCTTTCCCATCACTGTATATATAAAGAAGAATCTCTTAAAAGGTTTGACACTAAAACAGAAAAGAAAGATTCTTTTGGAAAGCATGTGAATGCGATTTAGCAATAAAATAAAATAAATGAACAAAAGGTTTTTCTCCTGATAACAAAGGCTTATTAAATGGAAATTTTTGCAAATGATGACTTATCTATGATGTCAGTCATTCATTAAACCGATATAATATTTGGTTAACAAATTAAGAAATGCAGGTGGATAGAGATGAGAGGAGCCGCGTGGCACAAGCCAAGACAAGGCAGAAAATATCGAATGATCATATGCAACATTGTTACGACACTTACCACGACTACCAAAAGTGCGCACATACTACTACATAACATAAACTAAATTAAGGCTTTGTTTAATTTGATCCATCTTATTAGATGCATGACTACATATATATATAATTGTGTACACACGAATTGAACATGTCACCTCAACGTGATGTGTTGTATGTATGTATATTATTAGGTGCATCAAAGAGAAGGGAACCGATGCACAAGAATGTAAGAAAGTTGCGGAGCACTACAAATCAACATGTCCTGATTGGGTACGTCTGATTGAACCTATTTAGTTTTGATACTTGGAAAATGATGATATGATTCTGCCCCTAATGTTGTTGTTTTGCAGATGGTGAGTTGGAAAATTGAATGAGAAAAACCTGCAGGACTGGAGTTGGTTGCGACCATTGAACAGACCCAAAATCTCTGGTTAATTATCTCATTACAATGTTGGACTACTACATTTCTTAGCCATCAAATAGAAATGGGGTCTTTTGTGTGTGGACATATATGCACATACTATACGTGTATGAATATATATGATTGCAAGAAAAATAGTGTGTCTTTTCCTGTAAACTACAACTCCGGTCCATAGACTCATCCTACCCTTACAAGTATGTTGAACATAACCCACATTTGGTACTGGGGAAAAAAATCAAATATTTTCGTGCAACAAGATAAAATGATAGTGTTATAAAAAGAAAAGAAGAATGAAATGAGCTTACAAGTGTAAATTCAGGCACCACATATTATGAAGGGGGAGCAAGACAAAGAAAGTTCATGTGCAGCTTTCCTGTGTCGTGGAAATTGTCCCCACAAAAAAGATGATAAGACATACACACAAATACATTCATATGTCCTAAAGGAGATAAGCGGTGCTGTGCTACAGGGGAAACCAGAAGAATGACCATTTTTGTTCTAATAATGGAGGGCTGAATCTCAGTCATTTCCATACAATGGTTTTAATGGATATACTTAGTGCTATTAGGGTATGTCAAGAAGCTTTTTAATTATATTGTACTAAACTCTACTACTATTGTTTAGTAGGCATTCATTGATCTCAATTTTGTAAAGATTATCACACTTGTTTCTGTTCGTATTTTATTTTATAATTGCGGCCCTCGAATATATGCGACCGTTGATATCCTTTCATGAAGATATATGTAATAAGATCACATCAACTCATTAATTAATAGTAGTATAAAACTATGCCTAATATCGAGGAATGAATCTTGGCCTTAGAGGTGTCAACTACTTTGGCTGGTCTAACTCTCTTGATTTTCACCTAAAGTTTTAGTACTATGCATGCCTATGTCATTTAAAATTGTATTTGTTATATTCTAAAAGGGATTATGTAAATATTATTTTCTTTGAGCATTATTATAAATAATATTGTTTTGGTAAACGGGTTCATGCCACACAATTACAAAGAAAAATATATTGTTTATTTATTACAATCCCAAATAAACAATATTAAAATGCTAAAATATTGATAATATTGTTGATAATACTAAAATGTGTAGTATCTTCTCAAAAAGAAAAATGAAACAAAAGAATTCGTGAGCATTATAAGTTTTGGACTTGGGTCTATCAAAATATTGTTTTTGATTGGTCATTGTTGAATCCATTATGCGGGACCAATACTAGTATTTTTTTTAAATTATTTATTTATTTATTTATTTTGGTAAGTTTTATTTATTTATTTATTTAGGTGATATGGACAGTTACTCTAATTTAAGCTACCACTTTATTAATGCTATCATTATTTATTTATTCATTCATTCATTCTATTTTCTTAGTGTGATCAAATTAATAACTACATTTCACATGTTGTGAAGTTTGGATTAATATGCCATAAAGTTTTCTAAATTCATGGCTGAGTTCAATGCATTTTTCTGAACGGCTAGACATGATGTGATAAATTTGAACGTGGATCTATTAAGGGAAGTTGAGAAAACCCCCATGGATCTATTAAAAGTGATTATTCTTTTTTTTAGAACAATTATTTTATTTATTTACCAGTACTTATTAAAGCTTGATTCGTCCTTTCGGAATTTTAGTGGGGCCTATTGTGCACAAAATAATTGGGATTGTTGACAACCTCAAGGACTGCAAGACAATATATTGGCCACTTGTTTAATTCAAGAAGTACTACTTCTAGGGATGGCAATGGGTCGGGTCTGGGTCAGGTTCCGTCAAGACCCAAGACCTAACCCAGGGCTCGGGCTCGGTTCGGTTCCGGGTCTGATCCGGACTCATTGTCATCCTTAGGGATGGCAACGGGTCGGTTCTGGGTCCATTTTTGTAAGCCCCAAGACCCGACCCAAGCTCGGGTCTTTCTCGGTTCTCGGTTCTGACCCGGACCCATTGTCATCCCTAACTACTTCCTCCTTCTCACTATTTTTATTGCAGACACACCCTAGCATACATGATGATATATATTTTTAACAGTTAATAACTTAAATTGTGTACAATGAAAAGTTATAAAAAATTAATTGTCTAAAACTACAAGATTAGACGAATCTAACAAGATCACACTTGACTATGTTTTTTCTTACATAGCTATGATAAAAATTCGAATCAAAGTTAAACAGTGAATAATGCAAAAAAACCATCCGTAACAAATATACTGAGACGGAGGTACTGTTCGTTATTGTTAAAAACAAAATTAAATAAATAAAGTACCATTTCAAGATTGTACTCCACATCTTATGGCAATTTAAAATAACTACTGTTTGAATTTATCAACGTAAAGATACACTAATTAAATAAGAGATAGGTCACAATTTCGCTTCTTTGCATTAAATAAAAATACTTTTGTACTTGGTGAATATAATCATCTCTTAAAAATATAAAAATGTGGAAAGCAATACCCATTTAATTTGAATAAAGTCGTGAATAGTACTACTTCATAGTTCATATTTTGGTTCTTGACTGCAAGACATACACATGTTTTGCATTTTTATGTATTATTTGGGACAAGAAAAACAGGAGAGATAAATAATATTTCAGGAAATCAAAACACCAACTTTTCATTGCATCCTTGTCTGCAGCAAACAATAATAGAGGAGTAATACATAACTATGAAACACACAATTTTACACAAAATAAATCCAACGGCCATTGGCAGGCATTAACCTTAAAATTCCAATAAAAATACAATTAAATTAGGTGGAGACAGCAACGAATAATGGAAACCGGGTCGTGGGTCGGGCAGCCAACATTCTCCTCGAATGATTCGAGTTTCAATCTATCTAGAAACCTGCAGCATTCCAGACAAAGATTTTTCTGAGTGTTCTAAATGCAGTTATTATGTTGTAATAATAATAAAGATCATTAATTGAAACCTGGAAGAATCTAGAGGCTGCAGGTGAATCCAGGCGGCGGCGTCTTCCCGCAGGTGACGAGGAGTTGCAGAGCGATGGGGACGTAAATTTTGAGGTTCAGAGCCTTGATCTTGAGCGTCGTGCAGAGGCAGGCCGCGGCCTCGATTTCCGCCAGGCCGGAGATCACCGGGCAGCATTTGTTCACGGCGGGGTCGCCGAGGCCAATGTGGACCAGTCCGCCGAGGAGGTCGACGCAGGCGCCGAGCTTGAGGGTGTCCAGAGGGCAGGTGTCCTTCTTCGGCTTAGGCGCCGGCGTGGGGCACGGCTTCTTCGTCGTGGTTGGGGGCGTGAGAACCGGAGGGATCCCGACGGGCGGCAGTGGGAGCTTGGGGATCCCGACCGGCGGCAGTGGGAGTTTGGGAATGCCGACGGGAGGGAGGGGCAATTTGGGGACGGTGACCGGCGGGACGGTGACGGGTGGGATGGGTAGTTTGGGGACGGTGACGGGTGGGACGGGGAGTTTGGGGACGGTGGGGGTGGTGGTTGGGGGTGTGTAACAGGTGTGGCACTCGGGTTGGATATCGGCGGCGGCGGCGAGGGTGGAGAGGAGGAGGAGGAGGGCAAAAAAGGTGGAGGAGGCCATGGTTGTAGAGTGTATGTAGAGATGAGAGTGTGGATATGCTGCAAGAAAGGGAATGATGGAGTTGGTATATATAATGAAGAAAGGGGGGCAATCAAGGGGGAAGAATACAAATTAGGGCAAAAACCAAGGCATGTGAACAGAGGGGCACAATACATGACATGACAAAATATGCTAGTTGTCAACTGCCATGCAAAATTGATCCCTACTACTCTCCTATTCTATTCACCCTTTCCTAATTTACTCTTATAGTAGTATAGTATTTCTCTATAGTCTATACTACTCTCTAGCTACTCTTTCCTTGTTGCTTATACTTGTATCATATCAAATTACACCCTTAAGAAGAGCCACACTTTTCTTTAATTGCAATATACTTTCTAATTTCTCATCCTTTAGTTTTTCTTGAATTGGGTTTAAATCTAATCTAATAGTAGCATAACACTCATAACATAGTACTACTACATATCTATATGTAATTTCCCCAATGAAGCTGGATATTAGAATTCATTGTGCATGGGGTTTTTGCATTCTCATCTTTGTGTATATTTCTCCAATTAAATGAATTACACGTGTCAATTCTTTTGTATTTGGGATGAGGACTTAGCGGTTGGAGGTTCGATTCCCACCGGCCCCTATCCCTCCCTTTTATTCCTCTTTGTAATTGTGTGGCATGGGCTCCCACCACCCATTTCTCAGGCCTTCAATGGCTCATCCAAAAAAAAAATCTTTTGTATTTGATGTTTTCAGGGTTATTAAGCGATCATCTATTTATTTTTTTTGAAAAAAAAGGAAATAAAATTATAGGATAGTGGTAACTCTGGGATGCTGAATTCTAAGAAAATCTAGGTTTCAATCCACCTAAGTCGATATGTATTATATGTTCACAGAATTAGACTACTTTTTAACTAATTAAATACTGTATTATTTGTGGGAACATGAAAAGGCCAGGGGTAGAAAGAAAAATAGAAACCTGATTCATACCAATCTATTTGAAGGTAATTTATCTTATAACAATATGAGAGATTTCTCTTTTGGTGACTCCTATTGCTACATTCAACACCACTCAATTACATGCATCAAATTATTTGGGAGCCAAAGCCAATCCATTGAGGGCAATCAAGAAAATGTAAAGGTGGTGTTTTCATTAATTGCTGCAAGTATTAATTCATACAATGTCCTGTCTTCTTGCCAAAAAGACATATTTACCGCAAGCAGTTCACATTTAAAAGAGGCATATAACATATCTTCATCAGATTTAGATCTTCCAACTTTGGATCAATACAAGTTATAATTTTATTTTTTTTTTATATGGGAGACTAGCATTGGATCGGAATCCTGATCCAACATTCACTATACTATATAGCCATATAGGGTATATTAACACATATATGTACAGTGTGCAGAGAATTTAGTGTCATTTTAAATTGATATAAAATCAGCTATACCAGATATGCCTGTAGTAATATTAGTATAAAAACATCCACCATTACTTTAAAATATATACATTCTGTTTTGAGCACCTATTCGATCAGATCTTTGCCCGAGAGAGAGGAATGGAATTATGGCTCCACCAGTTGAGCTGTTGAATTTTGTCTTTGTTCTTGTATATACTTTTATAATTAAATACTACTTCCATTTATGTTTAAAATCTCTATTCCATCATCAATGATGCCCATTCTATGTTTTCTACCCTTTCAGTAAAATCATTAGTTTTATATTAAAGGGACTGGCATATACTTCCTCTGTTTCCGTGATAATGCAACATTTCCAAATTTGCTACTATTCATTGTTTAACATTGACTCAAATTTTTATCATAGTTATACAAGTTAAAATATAGCCAAGTGAGATCTTGTTAGATTCGTCTCATCATGTAGTTTTTAAATATCAAACTTTTAGTATTTTAACTTGCACGGAATTTAAGTTATTAATGATTTAAAATGTGCATTGGACTGCGTGCACTGTTTGAATGTTGCACTTTCATAAAAACGGAGGAAGTACAAGGGTTGAGGATTCATTCTACATCACAGTTGTATATTTTTTTTGTTTAATTGATTGGCCTTATCGGATGAATCTTATTAGTCGTTATTGGTGGATTTGGTTTGGGTGTTGAATCAGTACCTGCTGAAGTGATGAAGAAATGCTTTATATATATAATTATATGTGTTGAATGTGTGTTTTGTATGTATTGAGTGTTTTTATACAGCCCAAATACCATTAAATACTCAGAATAAACCGCATTAACAACTATCACACACAACTCATATATGGGTCAACATATCAGTGCACCTAACACGTGTTGAACATCACTCATTCAACATTCTATCCAAACCCGTTGTGTAATTTTTGTACACTGGTATCGATGAGAGATTGTAACGTAAAGACGTTGCTCTTGATGAGTCTTCAGCAACTATTTTTCATAAATAAATGTTCTTTCCAAAAATAAAAAGTATTAGTATTAACAAAAATGGAAAAGAAAGAGTGGGACTAATGTTTCCCTTAAAAAAAAAAAAAAAGTGGGACTGATCCTGATCCCTTCGTCCAGGACTCCTTGGTCAACTTTTACAGCCATGGGAATCATCAAATTTTAAGGTTGTACGAAGACTGAGCATTTTGACCTACAAAGAAAACTATACATGCCACTTATACAGTTCAAAAAAAATAAAAAGAAAAAAACCATGATCACCTTGGATACACGATTTTATTAGGTCCTGGACGGGCTCGCGCTGGTCTGTGGATGGACAGTCAGCAGTTTAATTTGAATAACAGCTTCATTTTTCTGGCGGCAGTGTATAATGAGGTTAGGTTAATTAGATCCATTACATGCAATCCGGTTTCTATAATGGCATAACAATTGCCAACAGACAGCGCTAAAAATGATGTGTAGTCCTTTGTAAAGTGATGTATAAGCCTTATAAGGTGACATATAGACGGTAGTTTGTTTTTTTTATTAGTTTTTTGTTCATAACCTCCATCATCACTTTTTTTATACCCACAAATCATTTCATATACACATACCACTACTTTTGAATGTGCCAGCACCTACAGGCCGGCAGCACCCAAACGAATTTCCCATTACACGTACACAGGCTGAAGTTTTAACTGTAATAATCCGAAATTACAACTGTATAACTAACAAAATCATCATCGTATAGAAGTCACAAAATCAAATCATGCTATACGTTTTTGGTGGTGGACAAAATTGAGAAAACATGGATCATTGGTGGATGTCGTGTGTATGCATGTGAGAGTTTGTTTGATATGTTTGTACTTTTGTTGATGACTTACAGAGGGCTTGCTGCAACAATTACAAGTGCTCTCCTTGCCAGTTTGCTGATGGTTACATGCCATGGCCAATAATTGTATGTCCTTGATAATAAAATAATATTATTATCTCTACACTAACACTACTCATTTCATAATTATTTTTGTACCCACTAACTCTCTTGAATTGAATCTCCCCAGCAAACCTTATTACATGAAAATAGAATTTGGTAATTATTTGGCGGTGTCAACTTATGGACAGTGACAATTTATGCTTGATCGTTGCTCTTCATTACATCAATGTACTGCTGGTCTGGTACAGTACAGGCCGGGGAAAGTAATTCGAGTCCTTCACCTTAGAAAGATTTTTTAACTTTTTTAACTGTTTTGATGAGACATAGGAAATAGGAATATTATTGATTATATATGGGGTTGGGGCTGATTTTATTTTAGTGAAACTTGTGATGAAATATTCCCCAGATAATTACTCCTATATACTACTAGTACTACAGTAGTATTTGATTAAGACAAGAAAACCTAAATTTGGCTTATGGATTGGTGGGGGTGGCTGCAAACTAGAGTTGTATCCATCCATGAGTTGGTGCATCTTGTTTGATGAGAGGCTGGATTTTGTTTCAATGCAACACATGGTTCTCTTGTGGTGCCACTTTCCTCCTTTTCAAGATTATATGGGTATATATAAATTCATTTACTTTTATTGATTTGGTTTGTGTGTAGTATATGCAGAATGTGCTCGATAAACTCATTTTGTGTTATTGTTGTACTAAAATGTACTGGATAAGTTTTCACTAAGATTACAACTCCTCGTAATTATAAATATTAGATGTATAATAATTAAAATGATTAAGTATATTACAACCAATTCGATCCCCTTTTTTGGGTAAACATTGGCATCTATGTGTCGGCAAAGAATTCGATCCTAAAATTTGGTTGTTAATGGAAGCTAAACCTCTTTTTGTTAGCTTCAACCAATTGGGTTGCAATGGATTTAGTTTATGCCCTAATTAATTCAGTAGATGAGCTAGCGTATTCATAACACATAAAATTATGATTATTACATTTCTTGACAGTTTATTGCATAATTTTGAAAACCTATAGGCCAGCCCCCAACTTGGCAAAATTTCTTAGTATAAAAAGCAATTCTAGTTCCCCAATTTTGCACCAAAAAAAAGGAGTCAACTTTTTAAAGTATGCACTTCCTATGTGATATAAATGGTAATAACAACAATCAATCACAATTATTAAGACAAAGCTCGGAAGCACTTAACCATCACCTGTTGTAAGAAATGTATAGATGGTCAATAAGTACTCACAGAAAGAATCTTACAGGCCATTGTAGAGTTCTGGTTCTGGATGTACAAGAAATAGGGAATAGACATGAGCCACTTCTTGAGTGCATATAATACATACAAAAGCTCTTAATTTTGGTTTGTCGGAGATGATCCATAGGGCCACCGAAGCAATCTTGGCCATCGATTAATTCGGTCCACAGGATGCAGATATTTTCTTTTCTAACCAATGGCTAACATTCATCCCAACCTGTAACCATGAATTTTTCTAGCCACATTTTCAACTTGTGTAGTACGACTTCTTTTTTTTTTTTTATTTTAATTTTCCCCTATTGTAAAAAGCTGCTGAGTTAATATGTGGCCACTGCATATGACAAATTTTGTGTTTGTGGTCTAGGATTGTCTGTTATTTTTTATTTTATTTTTTTTTTTACATTGTACTAGCTAGTCTTGCAAAATGTGTGTGTAATATTGTTTCCGCCGGCTGTGTAATGTTGGTGCAGCACGGTAGCATGTGGCAAAGATCATGACACATAATTAGACTTTTTAAATAAATTTCGGGAAATTCTGGGAAGCTAGAGAACTCCACCTTAAAAATATATTCGATGTTAATTATATTTTTGTGAAAAAACTGATTTTTAATAAAAATTAACAGTATATTTTGGATAAGCTGCAAGAAAATAAATTATCTAATAATTGCATTTTCAGAACGAAAATAATCAGTTTAACCGCTAAAAAAATATGTTGCAAATCTGATTATTTGTGTTTTGAAAATGTAATAATCAGATAATCAATTTCATATTAATTGTCAAAACACCTAATTAAATTAAATGATTATTGGATTTTGGTTATCAATATTTTGATATTATTTCTGGGTCTTAAAGAAATTTAAGAAATCTATTTGATTGGCGTGAAAAAATAAATTTACTGACTTGATTCCAATCGAATTTATTAATGTTGTTGCAGACTTGCAGTGGTGGGAATGAATTTATTGGTGGGGAAAACAAAATCGAGGTCCAACAACAGGTCCAATACAGAGATTTGGGCAAAATTCGAATTCAGATCATTTCCAAGTTCCGACCAATTGTCAAAACATTGTATCCATTAACCTTAAAACGGCTCAAAGCGCGAAGCCCTGCAAGTGTGGTCTCCTCGATTCTCAGAATGACACGTGGAAATTCAAAGCTGAAGACAACATGGAGTTACTAAAATGTTTTACTTATATTACTCGTAGTTTTTTTGGAAGAGCTTATATTTATTCATTGTTGATTAAATTTTAGGAATGTTGGTCAGTAGGTGAGTTTATGACCGATAAATTTTTGGATGAACATAAAAGAGATGTCTTAAGCCGGGGCGGAGGTAATGGTTGATTTATAATTAGCTAGGTTCTGGAAAGAATATATTTTTCTAAACTAATTATTTATTTTTATTAATACTTCTTCTGTTTTCATGAATATGCAACACTTACTCTGCGTACACAGTCCAATGCACATTTTTAACAAGTAATAATTCACATTGTGTACATGTAAAAATTATAAAAATTTGATATTCTAAAACTTTAAGATGGGACGATTCTAATAAGATCTCACTTGACTATGTTTTTTTTTTTCTATAACTATTATATAAACGTGAATCAATGTTGAATAAGGAATCCCGCCAAAAACCCAAATGTTTCATATTCACAAGAAGAGAGTTAGTATTAGACTGGACCAATCAAAGAATAATTTGATCAGGCCAAAACAAATTAGATCAAATTACATGTGATCAGACCAGAACCGATGAGAAAGAAAGACCAGACCAATCTTAATCAGACTAGAATTAGAATTAGAGAACAAATCCTTAGATGCTTAGCCAACTGATTTTGAATTATTATGACTAATAAATCTTGATATTAAAATTTATAGTAACTGTTGAAATAATGCATTGAATAGGGTCTAAAAAAAATAAGTAACAAATAACGAGGGTAGTATATGTATTCTATACTGAAAAGATATAAAACCCCTCACAAGATGTGCATAATCTGCAACTAAAAGGGGTGTATTCAATTCAGATATGTATGGATTTTTAAAAAGTTAGTAGATTTAGAAAGTCCATATACTCCACGTAGAAATTTCAGAGTTGATTGATTTTGTGTAAACTCCATGTAGAATCTGGCTGACTTTTAGAAATCTTGAGTTTTTTAGACAGATTTTGTTTAGTTATATTTTTAAAGAGAATCCATTAAAATCTGCATAGATTTAAAATCTATGTACTGTTGAATATCTCAAAATTTTTAAAGACTTTTTAAAATCTGTATTGAATACTTAGATTTTTAAACACTTTTTAAAATCTTAAATTGAATAAACCCCAACTTTAAAAGTTCAAAAAAATCCTACAAAATCTGAATTGAATACACCCCTAAACCACTTCCAATTCAACAACATCCGACATAAATTAATACTCCTATCCTATGCATGTATTGTATCAAGATTGTTGAAACCGCGCATCATTGTTCTTCGCCGCCATCGTCGTCGATTGCTTTAGCTCTACACATGATGGGACAATTGTTCTCGACTTCCCCGAGCCACCGCTTGATGCAATTATTCACATGGAACTCATGCCCGCATTTTAGCGTTGCAATTTCAATCTTGGGGCGAACTGCGATTTGCATCATCCGTTCACAGACTTCATGATATTGAAGGATGAATTATCTTGCATGATTATTATTATTCTTTTTAAAAAATTGAAAAGCATATAAGAAAGATTTAATTTACAACTATCGAGAGTCGAGGCTAAGATTCAATTCATATGATATTCACTTGGTTGGCGCTCTGGTAACTTAATCACATTTTACATGTTCGGGCCTTTGTTTATGCAAAATATCATATTCATTTTTTTAAATAGTAGCATATTATAAAATATTCACACAAAATTCGATCAATATTAGTTTTAAAATAATAATAACATATGGAGCTTCACAACATCTTGGTACTATAATTTAAACTGTAAAACCTCTGTTACGAGTTTTTTATTTATTTATAAAAATATATATTAACAAAATAAAATCTGTTCAATTTAATGACCAGGATTGCATAAAAATGTCTCCATCTGAATCCCATGTTGCGACAGGGACGGGAACACCTTGGTCAAAACCTTGCAGACAGTCTGCACCACCCTGTGTCCTCCCGATATCCCGTTTCTCATAACCGCTGCCCGGAAGATGACCCCGCATGTCAGTTGATATCCCTTCATGTCCTCCGCCAGTGCCGGAATGTCGCTTGGGGGCATCACCATGGTCACTGTTGCATTCATGTATCTTTCCTTCCCCGCATGCAGTTTAAATTCCCCGCACGCAGCCACGGTCGTCCCATTGGAAACCCTTGGCGAGGAGGGAACATGTCCAGGCGTAGCAGCTGAACCTATCGTTGGGAACCAAGGGCACACCACAGACACCTCGATTCTCTTAATCTTTAATGGTGAATACCTATTTGTATTGTAGATAGAAAACCCTACTTCCCACTCGGCCGTGATATTATTCGTCTGGATGGGGATCAAGGAAACGGTAGTAGCTGTTTTGAGATAGAGCTTCGGATCTGAAACGTAAGTGAAGTAGGCTAAACAGAAGATGATGATACCAAAGATGATGAGTACGAGAAAGAATGCTAAGCATATGATGACACATTTGCAATCCAGATAATTGGGCGTTGGAGCAGGCGCCCGGCGGCGGGGCTTTGGAGCAGGCGGCGCACCGCGGGGCCGCGCTTGTTGGGCGGCGGCGGTTTCATTGGGTCTGGGATTTTCTAGATCGGGGAAGGCGGTTAGATATAAAGGGAACATGAATGGTTCCATTGGAGAATAATAATTGTGTGTCGGCGCGCACACACACATATATATATATATATGATTTATAAGAGTTCGTAACATTGTTGTTCTTTTTTGTAGGTTTGTCAATTATGCTATGCATGGAAAGTAGCATATTTTATGAATATATTATAGGTTTACAAAATTATCAATGACTACTACTCCTATTACTTTAAGATTTTTATAAGTATATTTGTTATCTATATCTATCTATCTATCTATACAATAATAAATCCTGAAACCATATTTTATTGTGCTGACTATATTACCCTTTTAATTTATAATTAATCTTTTTAAAAATTATATATTGTGGATCCAAACGATAATTTTACCCTAAAGATATACATATCTATCATAAAGATACATATCAAAGGTTTAGAAGGTAAAATTACTTCATCCTAAAATTCAATGACCGTTGGATTGTAATCTATTGATCTCTATTTAAATTCTCCAATCATATTTTTATTGTGTTATCCATATTAACCTTTTAATTTATAATTAATATCTTTATAATTAATCTCTTTATACGAATTATATATTATGGGTTCAAACCATAATTTTATTTTAAAGATATGCATATCTATCATAAAATACATAGCAAAGTAAAATCATATACTATTTTCACTCAAATATTTGAGTACTAAAATTTAACTTTTTATTTTTTTAAAAAAAAATAATTTTGACAAACTAGGAATCCATCTGTAAGAAAATTTCACTATACTATTTTATGTAGATAAAAATTATTATCATGATGATAATTTATCTTTTATATATTTTTATTAGTTAATAATATATATATATATTATATTATTAATAATGATATCATATCATATTATATTTTAATATTTTATATTATTATATACAATCAACATAATTTTTTTACATAAATATACTAATATAATATAATCTATTAATTTAAATTAATTGAATTAATATTAGTTTGTATTTTATAAAAAAAAAAATTAACACCCGTACACTGAATCCGTGCGCGGAGCGCAGGAGAAAAATATAGTTATTAACTTTGATTAGATATAGTTTTCACCTACTCTTGGAATGGATCGATAAAGTGATAAAGGATTAAGCAATTTTGTGATTTTGGCAGGAACAAGTTTTGGGGAATCCAAATTGGCTTTGACTTTAGCATTTGACCAATAAAACTATCTTTAGCAATGACATGTCTCCTGCCACGTCAGCATTTTTTATTAATTAAAAAGAAAGAAAAATATTGTGGTTGGCTTGGGATGGTCGACCAACCCCCCACTTGAGACCACTTGGTCTCTTTCTTTGGACTAATGGGATGAAGACACTTGTCTCTATTCCATTGGTCAAGTAATTTTTTTAAATTTATATAATCAAATGAATATATCTTTTATATAAATAAATAAATATATAATTCAAAAATATATCAAATTTTATAATTTTTTATTTTCTACAGATAGAGACCACTCTTACTATATTTTTGTTAAATACAATATATATCAATTTTTATATTTTTAACCCATTTTAAAATTTATATAAAATAAAAAATATATTAATATTCTAGATTTTTTATTCTTTATAAATAAAATAAAATATTTTATATTTTTGATATATTAATTTTTTATAATTTAACATAATTTAAAATTTTATCAATTAAAATAATTATATAGAATATTGTCACTACAAGAAAACTGCATTTTAGCAACCTCAAATTGCGACTAGCTTCAGCAGGTCGCTAGTGGCGTCCCGCATTGCGACCTTTATATTCGAATTTGAGTTTTAGCGACCTTTATCAGCGACTTCTCCGCAAGGTCGCAATTCTGCGACCTATGTAGCGACTGGGATAACCCGGTAGCACTTTGGCAACCTCAGTGAAGACCGCGTTCCCGGTCGCAATCTCGAATTAGGGCTTTTTCCCCTTAATTGCTCTAATTCTTCGCATTTTACACATCTATTCCCTTCCAAAAGCTAGGTTCCAAAGTTTTCGCCATTGCCGTTCGCGCTGTGAAGTCACCCCCCACGGCAACTCGGTCCCTCGCGACTCGTGCACCGTCTCTGTCCCATCTCCAGCACGTCGGTGTTCGCTAACCACTTGAACCCACAACGTTGAATCCAACACTCAAGCCACGAATCAACCGCTGAAGAACGAAGATAGGGGACAAAGTCACAGGCTAGCGCAAGGAGCGGTACGCAGCCACCGGAAACAACACGCAGTAGCCCGGATTTTGGGTTTTCGAGCAGGAGGGCGGCCGTGCTGTGGATCGTATGCAAATTTGTCGAAGGTACAATAAAAATGGACATGATAAATTCGTTTTAGGGATTCTTGACTCTTGAACGGCAGCAGTAGTTGAAGGGATTTTTCTTTAAGTAGAATATGTTAAATGCATGCCCTATTTTGTTGATTGAATGCTTGAAATTGCTTGTAGTGAACCGTCACATTTTGCAGTGCCATTTTTTGAAGAAAAAGTCATTGAGTTTGTGTTACAATTTCCTACGATTTCGTAAATATGCATTGCTAGCTTGCCATTGTTCATTTGGAATGAATTTGTGTTTGTTTTGTTAATTGGAAGAGGCAATAGAAGCACCCCAATCCGTTGGCGAGGCTTGGAATCAGAGAGTGCATGTTGTAGCTGCCTTGGGGAATCTAGTCAGGTATATTTTACCTTTACATAATACGTGTCATCTTTGCTTTGAGTTAGATTAGAAGTTTTTTATTACTTTGTTCTTAATTCTAATTAGAATAGAAGCTCTGAGTTAATTTTTAGGGACTAACATTTAACACTTTCTTTTACAAGATATGAAAGCAAGTAGTTATCTGTCTTGTGGATTTGCCCTAATCAAAATTGTTTGCTTGATGAGATTATATATGTAAATCATCTGTGTACTGTTCCACTTTATGCTCATTTTCTGTCAATTTTCGTTTACTGTTTGCTTGATTTCGATTTCTTTGTTGTCTTTTGATATTTATTGTGTTTGATTTGTGGTGTTCACTTGTTTTTACCAAATTTTGTCCACATACACGGCCTTTTACTGTTAATTGAAGTATTTGTCAAATATACTTGGCCTGATAATTCAAAGGTTATTGTGCTCTAGTTTGATCTATACTTGGGAATGGCTAATAGGCGCTTTTGATTTTTACTCAAATTTTCAGATGAAGTGGCATATAAATCAAATTTTAGGCCTCACTATCACATTCCCTCAAAACTAATCTTTCCCAATCACCAAATTGCCCCCCAAGAATCCAATAAAAATTGAAGTTTTATTAGGACTCCACAAAGTTGTAGAACTTAAAAGTCTGATGTGCGTTAACTAATTCATGTAGTTAGTTTGAAGAAATATTACTTGGATTCAGATCAATTATGCGACTCCTATATATTTGCATTTTGAATAATTGTAAATGTCTATTGGCTTCATTTATGTGATTTGGAGTTGCTTTTGTTTAGCCTGATTTCCCTACTTATAAGAGTGGACCCTTTTAAGTGGTGAGACAACTATTAGCTGAAAATTAATTGCTAGGATTCTATATTGTTTAAATATATTGTGTTCATACCAGTTTACAATTGTTTCTATATATCCCATTCATTCAAGATTCCAGACTTGATCAGTTTTGTATATGCTGAATAATTTATAATATTTTTTTCTTCCATTTATTTCCAAATTCCATCCAAAATCAGCCAAAACCTTCATCTGTTCATAGAGCTATGAAATATGTCTTGATTCAAATGTTTTGCACAAATATGTTGTAGATTTTGACATGTGTGTAGATAGCTGCTGCTGTATGAGAGGCACGTGAGAGACTCCAGATGGAGCGGGCAGGTAAGTGTGAAAACAACCAATTTTTAATACTAATTACTTCGAATTCTATTATTCGGGAGATATTTTTATTTATATGTCATATTAAAATTTAGGAGCTTCTAGTACGTACGGATGATACAAATTCGGCAGGTCACCACCGTCTCTCCCCACCCACCGATGATGATTCTGGAGCTGGGCATGGCTTGGGATGTGGTTTGCCAGCCACTCTTCGCTGATTTTGACATGCGTACTTATGCTATATTGTTTCACTTGTGGATTATGACTTATAATTGTTTTGGATGGAAAGACGCTGTGATGTTTGTTCGGATTGGTTATTATGTAGTGAATTACTGTTGTTTTGGCTTGGTTGCTCAATTGTGAATTTGTATTAATTACTTTGTAAATATTGGTAGAATTAATACAAGCATTGTTGGGAAAGATTTTGGGTTTATTTTGGTTTGTCTCATTTGGATTCTGTAATGCTTTTGTTTGAAACAGGTAGCAGATTGGATTCTGCAATGGTTTTGTTTGAAACACGTGGCAGATTGCACTGAGCAGACCTGGCGACCGGCAAACGGAGTCGCTAAAGAGGTCACTGAATTTAATATGGATCCCATCCAGGTTAAAACTTGCGACCTCATCTTTGGTTGCTGCTACGGTCGCTGACGGGACTGACCTCACATTTCACGGTCGCTGCTCAATTGTAACTAGCATTATAGCGACCTGGGCTTTCTGGTCGTGGGCCCGGTCGCCAACAGCTGTACAGACCAGTTTTTTTAGTATAGCGACCGGTTTCCGAGGTAGCTAAAGCTGTTTTTTCTTGTAGTGTGTGGTTGGATGGTTGGCCTGGGTGGTTATTGATAAAGTATGTAAAATTTGGATGGTTGGGTTGGGATGAATATTGATGAGTTGGAGAGAGAGAAATTAATAAAATAATGAGATTATTGGATGGTTGGGGTGATCATCGATAAGGATAGTGTAACAGGACGATTTGCTGAAATCTTGATACTTCTTATTTCAAAAGATATACTTCCTCCATTTTTTTTTTATTTATTTCCAACATCGCAAATTATTATCATGCATATTCATTGGATTGTTTTTACTTTAACTTTTATCATAATTGTACAAGTTAAAATATAGTCAAGTGAGATCTTGTTAAATTCGTCTCATCTTGAAGTTATTAATATCGAACATTTAAAATTTTTACTTGTATCGAACTTAGTTATTAATAATTTAAAATGTGAATTGGACTGTTTGCACTAAAT
The DNA here is from genome assembly GCA_030278955.1 of Hygrophila difformis. NCBI lineage: Eukaryota > Viridiplantae > Streptophyta > Magnoliopsida > Lamiales > Acanthaceae > Hygrophila > Hygrophila difformis. The sequence continues at coordinate 2,052,310 of JAOANR010000010.1, forward strand.
AACATATATATTGCCAATTAGCAATTTGACCAAGATATATATATGCTAGTTTTTATTAACATCATACGGAAGCACATTGAGCCAAATCTACTCAAACTTAATATGCTACAATTTGAAGCATATTAGCTAGCAACATTTGCTCTCAACTTCTATTCATCATCTTCCCTTATGTTAGAACAAAGAAGTTTATTCCCCAAATTCACTGTAAACGAGTTTTTGTGAGTTTGGTGAGGGTTGCAATAGAACAACACTGCCTACCGCCATCGTCAATCTATCTCTCCTCACGAGCTGCCACTGGCGCTGCTCCCTCCACGAACCAGTTTCGTATTTTCTTTGTATCAGTTTCATTTCATATTGAGTTGCGGCAACTTTAGCATTCCAAGTGGATTTCTGAAATTATATAATAATAATGGAATGATGTTTTCTGAAATTTAGAAATTCATGAATTTACTCGATTGATGTGGCACAGTTCAATTTTTTTTAATTATGAACTCTTGTTTTGATTGTGATTGTGATGCTTAGATGAAATGATATGAATGAATATAATATAGGGCTATCCATCGATATAATAAGCCTTATAAAAGGCATCGATGTTTTGATTTGAATCAATTTTTATCAAGCCCTATATATATACACTCTTGTCGTTTCATCTGCACTGCACAGGAAATATTTTTCTCCGTTGCTCTCCTTGCTACCTAATTATACTGCATCATTATAATTCTTTTAAAAAAATAATACGAAAACCATAGATATAAAATTGAGTTAATTAACAACTCAAAGCAAAGATTCAATTCATATGAGGTTCAATTTTTTAAATGGTATTTCCTTTAAATATGCACACAAAATTCGATCAAGATCTTATTATAATTTAAAGATCTTATTATAATTTAAACTGTATACAATTTTCTTTTCATTTCTTGAGTTTTGCTATAATAAGAATAAGAACTCAAGGTCTTGAATATGAATGCCGGTACCCGTATCTAGCATAAAAATTTGAATTTTTTTTTAAACAGAATTTATCTCCGTCCGAATCCCCTGTTGCGACAGGGACGCGAACTCATCGGTCAAAACCTTGCTGCCGGTCTGCACCGTGTGTCCTACGGACTTCCCCTTACTCACCACCACCGCCCGTAAGGTGACCCCGCATTTCAGCCGATATCCCTTCATGTCCTCAGCCGCTGGAATGTCGCCCGGGGCCATCGCCGCCATGGTCACTGCTGCATTTATATATCTTTCCTTTCCCCCCTTCAGATTAAACTCCCCACTCGCCACGGTCGTCGCATTGGAAACCCTGGGCGAGGGAACAAGCCCGGGCACGGGCACAGCTGACCCTATTGTTGGAAGCCAGGGGCACACCACCGACGCCTCAATTGTCTCAATCCTCAATGATGAGAACGTATTTGTATTAAAGATATAAATCCATAGGTTCCACTCGGCCGTGATCATCTGGCTCTGAATCAAGGAAACGGTAGCTGTTTTTAGATAGAGGTCCGGATCGGTAGAGGGAGTTAAGTACTTGATACCGAGGACGATACCAGGAGGGACGCCTACGATACCTAAGATCACTAAGGAGCATATGAGGACAACTTTCCTGTTGCAGGTCGCTTTGTTGGTGGTGCCCTGTGGGGCGGGGACGGTGGTGCCCTGTGGGGCGGCGGCGGGTGCGGGTGGTTGTCGAGGGGAGGTATCACTGGAACTGCAACAGGACATGGTTGGAATGTAAAGGTACGAGAATGAAGTAATTCGTGTTTGTGTGTAGGGTTTAGGGTTTAAGATCCTTAATTCTTTCGGCATATATATAGGATTTATAGGAGTGGGTAAGATTGTGGTTCTTTGTATAAGTTTGTCAATTGTGCTGTGCATGGAAAGTGTATTTGATGAATCGATTAATTAGTTTAGTTAGAAGGATACTTATTTTTACAAAATTATGAATTACTATTACTGAAGATTTTTATGAGTATTATTGTTATTAACTTATTATTGACTTAGATAGTTTTTGATCACCTATTTTTGGAATGAATCTATAAAGTGATAAGAGGATTTAGCAGTTTTTCTTATTTTGGCAGGAATAAGTTTGGGGGAATCCAAATTGGCTTTAATTGAAGCATTTGACCAACAATAGGAAGATTTTCGTAGTTGTACGATACATTTGGCAAAATTAGTTGTAGAAATTAGAGATTAGAGATTCTAATTATATATAAAGCTTTTGTTAATTATTTTTTTTATAATTTTAAGTTCAAAATATGTAATTAAATTAGAAGAGAGCTTTTAAAACTTTTTTTTTTGAGGAGCCATTGAAGGCATGAAAAAAGGTTGGTGGGAGCTTTTAAAACTTTGATAAGCTACTTGAATTAATTTCTTTATAGAAATGATATTAGAAGCTCCAACCCCACAAATCATATATATGTAAGTAAAACAAGACTTAATTTTCATAGAAATTTATTTAAAAGTTAAAGTTCTCAAAAGCTTATAAAAGAACATATTCATAATTAATCACATCTTGCGCAGTTTAGAAGGATGAAAAGAATGTAGAGACTATGTGGGTCACCTTAGAGGGTGTTTGGATGTGTGTTTTAAAAAATGCTGCAGCGTTTAGAAAACAGATAATCAGATAATTGTTGTAACAAAACGCAAATAATAGATTATTGGAAGTTAGTACACAAACAGGATTAACTGATTATTTGCATTTTGCAAACGCAATAATCAGATAATCTGTCCCAAAATGCACAAACAAACACCCTCTTAATTTATTTATTTTTGACGGGTGACGCTGAAACGACATGTAAGGCAAAAAAAAAAAACAAACAAACAAACAATTCCAAAGGGTCACCGTAATAATTTGATAATGGATTTTTTATTTTTTTGAATTATTAGGAATAATGCACATTATTGGTACATAAATTATAGCTTTCAAACTATGAGAAACGTTATATTAATACGTTTGGTGTGTACATTGAATATTACCTGTAATATCTTTACATCATTTTTCCCAATCAAATTAAACAGTCCTAAAACGTATTTTGGCTGAAATCTATTTATACTGAACTTTATTCGTCTTGTTTGTATGATCTGTACCGACAGTGCGACAGTAATTGGAAATGATGTATGAATGAAAATCATGGTTGAACCATATTAAATTCACAGTGTTACATTTCAATTTTTTTGCATTGTTTATATTATATGTTCTGCTACAAGTATGTACAAGTTTTTTTTAACTCATCAACATATATGAACATGTTTTTTAATAAAGAGAATTTATTAAAAAACATGTTCATAACTCACATCAATGTTAGTCATATTATATCTTCATGACACCATCGTGCCGTGAATTTATGAACAAATTACATTTATGCATGGGAAACATAATATTTCAGTAGTTTCAAAAAAAAGAAGAAAAAAAAAAAAAAAAAAAAGAAAAAAAAAAAAGCAAGCACTCAGGAAAGAAATGCTCTTAACACCGCTGAAAGGATGGAAATTTCTGTCCGGCTAAAGTAGCAATAGATTTTTTGTTTCCGTTGTTAAGAACTTTGTTGAACGATGCCGCAGCTAGGTAATAATATTTCTAAAAATTATTACAAGAAATAAATCGACGATGGCAATTATTGCATGCGCCATGCGGGGAAAACAATTGATTTATCAATTAAATTCTACCAATATCGACAAGATGCATGTAGGTAAAAGCAGATTTTAGAATTAATATATAATGAAAAGTAAATGAATGGATTTCTTACATATTGAGCATAATAACCATTCATGCTAGCTTCCCCTAGTATCATCATCAAGTCTATTTTTAACAAAACGTTGGAATATAACGAAATACTCATATTTCAAAAAAAATAATAATAATAATAATAATAATAATAATAATACTAGCAAAATAGATATATGTTGAGGATAAAATAAAATCTGTAGAAATTTAATGACTAGCTAGGGCTGCAGTAAAGCATTTCCATCGGAATCCCCTGTTGCGGGGACGTGAATTCCTTGGTCAAAACACCACAGACAGTCTGCACTCTGTGTCCTCCCGACTTCCAAATTCTCTTCACCACAGCTTGGAAGATGACCCCACACGGCAGGTTATAACCCTTCCCGTCCTGCGCCGCCTGAATGACGCCCGGGGGCATAGCCACGGTCACTGCCGCATTCATGTATCTTTCCTTCCGCCGACGCAATTTAAACTCCCCGCACACCATGGTCTTCCCAATGGAAACGCCAGGCGAGGACAGAACAGGAACAGGCGTAGCACCTGAACCTGTTGCTGGAAACCAAGGGCACACCAGAGACACCTCGATTGTCTTAATCTTTAATGGTAAGTACGCATTTGTATTGTAGATAGAAAACCCTACGTTCCACTCGGCCGTGATATTATTCTCCTGGATGGGGATCAAGGAAACGGTAGTAGCTGGTTTGAGAGAGAGCGTCGGATCGGAAGTGCGAGTGTAGTACAGGACAGCGTAGACAACAACGAAAACGACAAGTGTGACAAGTACGGTTGTGGTGACACATTTCAAGGACACTCTACAGTTGGTGGTGGCCTGGGGCGCAGGCGGAGGCACAGGCGCGGGTGCAGGCGCGGGCGCTGGTGCGGGATTTGCTTGGCCACTGGACATGGTTGGAAAGTAATGGTACGAGAATAATAATTGTGTGTAGGAATGGTTTAAGATCTTTAATTCTTTCGGCATATATATATAGGATTTATAAGAGTTCGTAAGATTGTTTTTTGTGCTTTGTATAAGTTTGGTAATTGTGCTATGCATTGAAAGTGTATTTGGATGAATCAATGAATTAGTTTAATTAGAACGAAACTTACTTTTACAAAATAATAAATTACTACTATTACTTAGATTTTGAGAAGTATTGTTGCTATTATTAATAGATTATTAATTTAGATAGTTTTTCACCTATGTTAGGAATGAATCGAAAAAATTAATAGAGAATTTAGCAATTTTGTGATTTTGGCATGAAGAAGATTGGGGGAATCCAAATTGGCCTTAATTGAATAATGTGCTTACCAAGAATTGGACGATTTGCTAAAACATGATGACGTGTAAATATCGGGAATTTTATTAATTAATTAATTATTATTATCACTTTATTGTGCTTAGGGCAGCCCAGTAACAGGTAGTGACTAGTGAGAGACGCAATGCTGAGAAGGAAACCTACCAAAATCGAGGTCAAGGTTGAAGACAAAGAAGAACTCCAAGAATCCCGCAGACGCGCTGCTACTGCCGCTGCCGCCGCCGCCTTGTCCTCTTCCTCCACCGCTGCCTCCTCCCTCCTCCACCAATTTGATCGTTCTACCTACGACCCTTCCTCCAAGTCCCACCGTATCGGCCTCTCCTCCTGACCCAAATTGATTCATCATCCATCAATTGCAAAACGGGGTTCCTATCTAGGTTACTTATGGAGATTGAAGTGAAGCTCCGATTGCGAGACAAGGCCTCCCACCAGAAACTCCTAACTCTGCTCTCTCAATTCCACGTCGCCACACACCACCAGCACAACACCTTCTTCGACGGATCGGCCTCCGAATTGAGCGAACGCAGGGCGGTGCTCCGCCTCCGATTTCACGAGGAAATCCACAGCCCCAAATGTTTCGTTTGCCTCAAGGCGAAGGCCGTGATTGCCAACGGCGTCAGTCGGGTCGAGGAAGACGAGGAGGAGATGGATCCCGCAATCGGAAAGGGGTGCTTCGAGGATCCCCAAAAGCTCATGGATGCGGATTCGAGGGTTTTGAATAGGGTGAAACAAGAATTTGGGATCAAGGGTTTCGTGGGGTTGGGGGGATTTAGGAATGTTAGGAATGTGTATAAGTGGAATGGGGTGAAACTGGAGGTGGATGAGGTTAAGTACGACTTTGGAGATATGTATGAGGTAGAGTGTGAGAGCTTGGAGCCTGAGAAGGTCAAGGGGATGATCGAAGAATTCTTTCAGCAAAATGAGATTGAGTATTCTGATTCTGTCATGTCAAAGTTTGCTATTTTTCGTGCTGGAAAGTTGCCTGCTTAGCTTAGTAAGTGAACTACAATCTTTTTACCTCAAAACTTGTTAAGCTCCGATCTTTACGTTTCTGCATTGTAGCTCACTGATTTGTTGAAATGTTCTCTTTTCTTGGCTTTCTTTTTCTTTGATTAGCATTAGCCCAACTGTTTGATCGCTCAGGCTTCATTTTCTAAGCTTTTGTTGATATGTCTTAAGGTGTGTATCAACGTCAGCAAGCGTGTATAAGGCCCATGTGTATCATATTTCTATCAAATTTGGACCCTTAGCTGAAAATGTACGCAAGATTAAATTTGGCTGTGGCAAAAGTTTTTAGTAGGTACACTACCTTATTAGAGGCTCAATATGAATAGTTTTCTAATTCATGGATTTGTAAAAACTTTTCTTGCCTTTGGATTCTGAGCCCAGTACCCGGCCTCCCCCATCATGCACCTTAGCACAGCTCTGAATTGCCCCTTTCTCCCCAGGTTTACACTGCTGTATGTCCTTGTGACAAATCTGATTTCTGTTGCTTAGCCTAGTGAGAAAAGTTTCCTTGCTTCTTGCTAAATGTTGCCTAAATCCAACCTCTGTTGAGTGATAACCATAAGCACAGTGCCCCTGATCCTTGTACTTCTCATCGCCTGCTTCAAATTTTAATTGCACCCACCCTGTTCATCCAGTGAGCGGTAGCAACAAGTTCTAAGGGTACAAATGTCGATTGTGGTTAAAATTGGTGCTTTCTTAAATTTGTCCTTGCAAAAGTTTGGAGAAGCCATAGTAGAACTAATTCCCATAATACTCTAGGACCTTTGAACTTTGAAGTGCATGTCCCCTTTTACTTTTATTTGAGTTCTCAGTCTGAACTAAAACACTCCAATCTATTATGCAGTTAACAATTTGCATTCCTTGTAACTTAGATTAAAAAAAATACATATCTGCTTCATTTTTTAATCTGCCTTGTCTTTCAGTGCATTGCTCTCTAATCAGCAAATAACCATGTTTGTGATGTTTCAGGTTGATTTTAAGGAGACTATTAATAATCGAAGAAACTGAAATTGCGGCTTTGTGCATAGCTGCAAGATCCTCGTTGAAGTGTGTCCATTTTATTTCAGCTAATGTTTCGAAATTTTCTATCTATTTCCATCTTCTTTTCATAAAGCCTTTGGAATGCAGGCTTCTGAGTTTACCTAAACAGCATGTTCTTTAATAAATTTCCCTGCTGACTTTGATGGATTAAGTTATGGTACATGCCTTTCTGCAGTGATGAACATAGGCAGTTGATCATAACTCTCATCAATATTATTAGTCATATCATACCTTCATAACACCATTGTACCCTGAAATTATCGAACAAATTATATTTATGGGAGAATTAATTAAGACAGCAAGCACTCAGACTCAAGAATGAAAGATGCTCTGAACACCACTGAAAGGATGAAAAATTATGTCTGGTTAAAGTACCAATGGATGTTTGCTTCCTTTGTTGGGGACTTTGTTAGACATTGTGGGTTCGAATCCTCACCCCGATCACCGTTGCATTGAGCCCCTATAGTCGATGGGTGAGGGTACATCCCACATCCCTCGGATTGAGCAATGTGTTGACTGACTTCCTCGTATCTTCTCGGACAAATTAGTCCATTACCTTCTTTGTCTGCGTAACACACTTTTAAGATGACAATGTTCATGCTGATTTCCTTGGTAAATTTAGGAGCACGGCTAATATGACCGAAGCTCATAAAATATTGTAGTTTTTTTATTTTCAAAATTTAATATTAATTTATCAATAAAATACATATTGTGTGGCATGGGCTCCCACCTTCTCTTTCCTAACCTGTATAGGTTGTTCAGCAAATGTTAAGTAAAAGGAAAAAAAAAGTAAATACTAAAAACAACCTCATTCCATAAGGACATTTGACAAAGAAAATATTTGAGATTGGCTATTGGTGCGAGTCTGATGATTATTAGATGTAGCCCTGGATAGTGATAGAAGGAATTATTATATATGCGCAATCAAATTAATTAGTCCAAAGTGTCACAAAAAAAAAAAAAATTAATTAGTCCAAAGCTGTTTCATCCAAAAATATTTATATTCATCCTAGGGGTGAAAACGGGACGGATACGAGCGGATAGTACTCATCCCGTATCATATCCCATATTTTTTTGTCGAATATGGAATCAGATACGAATAGGCCGGATACAAATACGAATTCGAATATTTCGGGAAACGGATACGAGACGGATTCGGATTTTAACTCGGATAATCTTATAATTACTAAAATTAAATTTTTTAATAATTTTTTTAAGTGAAATCGGAATATACTACTATGTAAGCTAAACTAAATTTTTAAATTTTCCAAGATCATTAGTTATTTCGTTCAAAACATCACTACAAGATGTTATATACCACAATTTTGATGCAAAGAACCTAGTTTTGATGCAATGAACCTAATGATGCAGTTGAGTTGATTGATATGATTTGATTTAATAAATTACATATGGCTTTCAAGCTTTTGATTACAGTTATACATATAGTATTACTTATTTATTTTATAGTTAATATAATATACTATATTATACATATAAAAATATATATAAATTTTCGGATATTCGGATAGAAAATACGGATAATATCCGCATTATATTAGGATTTTTCGGATACGGCGCGGATATTGACAATCCCATATCATGTCCCGTATCCGCCGGATATAAAAATTCGAATTCGGATTCGAATATAATCGAATACGGCGTCGGATCGGGCGGATATTATCCGCTCCACTTTCACCCCTAATTCATCCTATCACCTATGGCTTATACTCCAACGTGTTTTTGCTGATGACATCTATTTATACTGAAATTGATTATTATTGTTTTTATAATCTGTACCTACTGTAGTTGAAAGTAATACTTGTATGAATGAAAATCATGGTTGATTAACCATATTCAATTCACGGTGTTACATTTCAATATTTCTGCATTGTTTTTATTGTGTTCTGAACTTCTGATACAAGTTTGTGTGAGTTCTTTCAAACACAACTTCCCGAACTCACATCTGACATCACAATCCATGTTTGTACATGTGGAGGAATCATCCATCCATCAGTAGCAAATAACGGGTTTCCATCAGTCGGGTCAAATCATCCATCAGACGTATTAACTTTTACCTCTCCACCAAGTGTTTGATTTTCATTGAAGGTCTGAAAAGGGATTTATTAGCCATTGAAGCTCTGAAAAAAGGGATAGTGGGAGCCCATAGGATAGGGGGCCGGTGGGAAATCGAACATTCATCCTTTCATTGGAAGTAAATGGATTTAACCACTTGGGCTAAGTCCTCATCCCGGTTTCCTTGCTAGTTTAGGAGCATATGGCTGATTTTACCTCCTTTCACCCGATTCATCAAGAAAAATACTTGTACAAACTATGGCTGGCTCCTCACTGCAAGCCAATTTTAGTTGTGACACATGAGGCAAACACCTTTCCCAACACAAACTTAAAATCATACACCTAACATAAAAATCCCCAAATTCTCATCTCCACACAAGGGAGAGATGATGTTACATTCTGCCCAATTACGAAATGGCGGAAATGCAATTCATTCTGCAAAAGGATATGCCCAAATCTCCTAACTCTGTAACCGAAAAAAACAAACAAGCTAAGTTATCGTCACACCATGTTACACGACACACTCCCAAGCGAACAACAAATCTAAGATAAAACATGTACGGCGGCGGCTTCACTTCCTCTTCTTGGCTGGTGGCTGATCCTCCTCGTCCTCATCATCCTCATCTTCGTCATCATCCTCACCATCCTCATCGTCATCGCCATCCTCGTCGTCGTCATCTTCCTCATCGTCGCTGCCATCATTGCCGTTGGCCTCAGGATCCTCGGGATCACCTTCATCATCATCATCTCCACCATCTTCACCACCCGAGAAGTCTTCATCACCAGCATCATCATCGTCGGGTTCTTCCGCATCCTCATCATCTTCATCATCATCCTCAGTATCACTTCCGTCTTGATTTTCAGGCCCAGGCTTCTCTAATCTCAGTAACTCCTCGATCGGGAACCTGCAAAAAATCAGTTAATTTCAACTGTATCAGTGATTCTGTTTGCAGGCGAGTTTGCATAGTAAAGGAAGTGATGTTACCGTTTATCAGTCCAGTCCGGAATGTCATCAGCATTGTTCAGCAGAGATCCAGTCTGATCACATCATTTAGATTGTTGAGGAAAAGAAGACATTCTAAAAATGCACAAGTATAACAGAGATGTACTTCTGGCACAGCTAATATAAACATAAATATTGATGAATAAAAATTACAAAAGTCAAAACAAACTAAACAATTAACTTATTAGAATTTGCCATGTAGCAATCTATCTCTGAGGACAGATAATGATGCGACTAAAAGTTGGAACTCTTAAGATCCACAATACATGAAATCAGTGTGTCAATAACAGAACACTGCACTCTGCTCTGCAGAAGTTTCAAAGTACAAATGATAAAGCAGAAAGCCCCTGAGTTATAAAATTGACCCCAATACTATATAACTATCTCATCAACCAGAATAGCACAGTCTAACATCAAGGATTGGATATAGAGATGGCTAAGGACAAGAAAACCCACCCAGCCAAATGCTTGAAAGACCTGAAAACCACCCACTCCCACCAGTGTTTGATTCCAAAGACCAAAAAATGGGAGTAGCAGATGTGTGCTCACTGTTCCCTTGTCTTCTTAAGCCCTTTAATTAAAATCCTTGTCAAATGACAATGTGCTGAAGCTGTTCCATTATTATTGTTTATGTATTATTTTATTTTTATTTTTTTAGCTTTTGAACTTGTGAAACTGAATCGTGATGATTTAATTGGTTGTGTCTGTCCAATACTTAGTCTAGTTGGTCAGTTTCTTAGGGTTGCAGTGATGAATTGGGTTGACCTGTCAAGGTCTAGATGGGGTTTATTATGATCTGTAAACCTCAGTGGATACAAACCATTTTCTAATACAAAACCAATAACTACCACACCATTTCTATTTTGGCCCCAAACCCGCACAATTTGTGGCAGGTTTGGTACCAACCCCAATACAACATTCTTCAATTAAAAGAAAACAGAACTTTTAACATCTACATTCAGAAAGACAATGAATCAGAGCCAAGGTTGTAACTTGTAAATTAATCTAATGAAAATCTCTATCACCACCTTAAAGCATTGTAGGACTAAATCCTATAGTGCTAGCTATACTCAGTGACAGAACCAATGTTTGTCGAGTCACAGCAAAAATCTTGCTCTCGAAATCATATAAACATATTTTCCTGATGGAACAGTCTACTGAAGCACATTACACAACAAGACGAAAACTTTAACAAGGATCCAACAAATGTAACTTAAATTTCCCTGCTTAGAACAACAGTCATTTTAATTTAAGAAACAGCTAAAGAGAAAGGGATCCTAGTCCAGCAGTAAGATAAATCTATCACTTCAAACTACAATCCGCCCTTAACTCTTAACAAAATAATTGGGCAATTAAACAAGAAATTGGAAACCATAAAGTGGGGGAAGAGGAGATCTAGGATTTACCACCAAAAGAAGTTCACATCACTGCCTTAAAGAACAACACAACAGAATTCACAAAGAAACCGCAGGGAACCTTTCAACTGCACCCTTGGTACGCAGTAAGCAGCAAATTAGTGTTTTCTAACACTTCGATAAGAAAATAAATAAATACCCGCATCAATTTTTTTAAATTTTTTTTTGCTGAATGAGCCGAAGCCAGGGAAATCAAAAATTTAATGTCATACCCACGAATTAACATAAACAAATTTGCAAAAAGACCAATACCAGCATAAGAAGGTAAGCCATGGACTTTTGAGCCGCCAAGAGAGTATTCACCACAGCAGCCTCCACAAACGAGCACACCACAAGCTGATTCCTCAAAGCACTCGCGTCAGAACTCGGATTAGCCGCCTCCATTTACACCCAAAAAAAAATTCCCTTCCAAACCGAACCAAAAAACTTTTCTTAAACGAAAACAAGTTTTTTGAAAAAAAAAATACAAAAAATACCAAGCAACAGCAAAATACAGAAGTAATGCGTAGAGGGTACAAGAGGAAACCTAGGAGAACCAAGGAAAGAGAGATTCTTGGGTAGGGTTGAGGCCGTGCGCGTCCAAAATGAGTTTCACCTTGCAGGGGAGGCGAAAAAATAAATATAAATATAAATGAAGAAATTGAGGGTAATAGAAAAGGTGGAAATAATTGTTGACTAGGGTTTTTGTTCGTGTTGACTCTATGGTTTTATGGTGGGGTTCAATTCTATATTGTCCAAGAGTGTAGGGATTAATGTGCAACGATTTTGAATTTTGAGTTTCTTTGTGCTTAGGATCCAGCGTCCTGTAGCCGCTGGCCCGCTGCGAGTCATTACTCACGTGCTCACGCACATGATGGGCGGTGAGATCAATCGCCTAAGGCTCTTACTGCCTCTACTTGTTTTGTTTTTGACAGGCCCACCCGTTACGCTCTGTTTAATGCACATTTAAATTATCAATAACTTAAGTTTGCTATATGTAAAAATTCTAAAAGTTTCCTATTTAAAAACTATTAGACGAGACGATTCTAACATGATATCATTTGGCTATATTTGATCTTGTATAACTATGGTAAAAATTTTAAGTAAAAGTATATGTATAAATAGTAACACTTTATTAAATGTAAGGAACATTCAATTACGGAGGAGCATTTTTTTTTGGGTTACAAAAAGGCTCTTAATTTTAAGGGAATGGGTTAAATTTTTTTTTTTTTTGTAAACAGTGACACTCATGTATCGGCAAAGGTGTTAGGGATGGCAAAAAAGCCCATAACCAATGGGGAAAACCGAAAACCGAATTTTTTGTACGGTTTTGGGGGAGGATTATCGGGGATGGGCCGGGGATTGGGGATTTTTTCGGGGATTCTTTTGGGGATGGGGAAGTAGTCCCCGCCCCGGCCCATCCCCGATATTTTTAATATATAATTTATTATATATTTTATATATTATAGTTAATATTTTATACATTATATTTTATTAATTTGTTATCCAATCCAAAATAATTACAAAATGGTTGAGAACTTAACATATATCCTCTGTAATTTGCATAGCATGGACTCTCACCACCAATTTATTTGGCCTTTTGGTTTCGCAAAATAAAAATAATTACTAAAACTCATTTATTTAATGGGTTTATTATATATTAGAAACAAATATGAAATTTTGATGTGGATTGTGGTTTATTGTTAAACAATACATTTGTGTGTTTTAATATTATAATTTATGAAATTGAAAATTGGCTTGAATAATATGGATTTGGTCCTCCCAATTACCTAAAAAATTGAAAATTGACTTGTAAGTAAATCCCCGATAAGATACCCGATGGGGATCGGGGAAATTATGATACCCGTTGGGGATCCCCGATATGATCCCCGACGGGGAACGGGCCGGTTTTGGGGACTAAAAATGCTAACGGTTTTGGGGATGGGGATGCTACTCCCCGCCCCAAAACCGGCCCATTGCCATTCCTAAGTGTGTGGGAGCCCAAACCACACAAATTACAAAGGGGATAAAGGGGATGAATAGGGGGTCGGGTGGGGATCGAACCCACAACCTAAGGTTGGGAGACGGGGACTTGACCGCTAGAGTAAGTCCTCAACCCCATTTATTGTATTTTATTGTTTATGGGAAAGATATAAATGCATTATTGGTATTCATAATTGTAGAAGGATTTGTTTTTCCAAATGTTTTGATCGCATTAGAAAATTTCACACATTACCTTTCTTGGGATAATTCTGATAATATTGAAGGAAAACATAATTTGTTGTTAAAAAATATTTTAACAATTAAATTAGAATAATATTATTAGTTTCTATCAAATTAAATATCTTTTTATACCTCATGTATGGAAATTTAGTTTAAGAATAATCATCTATCTATAATCTATCCTCCTACGTTGCGACCTCAAGGGAAATAATGTAATATCCCACTGGAAAGAGCTCGTGATGGTTTGTGAAATTATTTTTCACCTCAAAATCATTAACATTTAAAGTAACATTTTGACTTTTTATTACTTTGAAAATTAGGATCTTGTAAAAGTTTTTATATTCATAAATAAATCTGTGCGGTACATGGGATGGGATTATCTAGTTTGCCAATAAAACTAGAGATAGAAAAAATCTGCATTTTTAAAAGTAAGTGTATGGTACAAACTAGGGAAAATAAAAAATAAAAACGAAAGAAAAAGCAAAAGAAACAATGCAATACACCCTATTGTTTAGAAAATTATGTGTCAGACTGTCAGCTGCATCTATCGCATCTATCGCGTAAGGTTTTTAATCGATCAGGAGGAAAAGCCCAAGTTATATGAAAAAATTCGCTCTCGACACCCAATCATGCAAGATCATTTACAATTGTAACGGCATTTCCCTCCCTCAAAACGTGATGATTAAAGCGACAAGTTGGGGGGAAAAATGTTAAAAGCCGATGACTGCTACCAGGAGGAGAAGCAAACAGGCCCAGGGAATGACAAGAATCACATGTAGAAAAGAGAAGCCCAGGTAATAGTTAAGGGCTTAAGGCATAATCTCGAGTTAGCCACATTTGATTTTTAGATTAACTTGATATTCTATATTTATAAAATTTTCAGTGGATATCTGCAAAGAGAAGCCTCTTCACATGTTTAAATTAAATAAATAAATAAAAAATCAAATTTAAGAATTTTTTTTTTGGTGAACAAATTTAAGAATATTAAATACTACTATATTTAAACTTTTTAATCTGTTAGTATATTAATACTTTATAGCTAGGAAAAAAAAAGCATCACTCTCGAATAATAATAATAATAATAATAGTAATAATAATAATAATAATAATAATAATAATAATAATAATAATAATAATAATTTTCCCTCGAATAAAAAAAAGTACTCCCTCCGTCCCGCGAAGATTGAAGCCTTTCTTTTGGGCACGGTAATTTAGGTAGTGGAGTTTAGTAGTTAAAGTGGTGTGGGTATTTGTGTTTAAGATTATAATGAATTTTGATACTGTTTATTGTTTAACTTTGACTTAATATTATCGTAGTGATGTAATTTGAGAAAAATATTCAAGTGTGGTCTTGTTAGAATCGTCTAATCGTGTAGTTTTAGAATATATATTTTATACAATTTTTATTTGTATCAATTTTGTAATATTAAGAGTTAAAGAAATATAAGGGACTTTGTGTAGGAAAGTAATAATGCATTGGAATTTGTGCAGAATAGTAAAAGTAAGTATTTTTAATGGGATTTGACAATAATTAAGATTCTAATCAAACTTATATTAATTTAATTTTTCTAAAAACGGAAAGGGTTCAAACTTCGTGGGACACCCCAGAAAGGAATAGGGTTCAAACTTCGTGGGACGGAGGGAGTACATGTAGTTTATACTTAATTCATAAATTTTCTTTTCGAAGTCCAGTATGCCTACACACACTAGGGGTGGGTTGGTACGGTATACCGGAAAAATTTCGCCGTACCGTATACCGTACCGAACCTTACGGTATAAAAATTTTTATACCGTTGTCGTACCGCACCTTTCGGTATGAAATATTTCCATACCGTTGTCATACCGACATTTCGGTATGTTCGGTATATACCGGTATACCGAACCTTCGGTACATACCGGCATACCGGTATCACGGTATATACCGTGTAAGAAAAATGGACGGAGGCAGCAACACAGAATGAACGTCGAGTCGAGTTTGGAACTCTTCCCGCAAGACGTTTATGCCCCGGTAGTGCTCCGGCAACGGCAGAACGTCCCCAAAGGTAAAACGACGAAACGCCTCGACGTAGCAGCACCGCAAACGTCGACGGCCGGCGAACAGAACAGAAGATGAGGGAGTCGGGAGGAGGAAGCTTATGCAGAAGAAGAAGAATGCAGGAGGTGGTGTAATTTTCCCCAAGGCTGGAGCTGCCATTTATAGGCGTTGGACGAGACGAAACCGCCGACGGTATTGATGGGGCGGTTTCAACTCGAATACGAAACCGCCGACGGTATTGATGGGGCGGTTTCAACTCGAATTCAAATGGTTTTCAACAGCTGAAATGGTATTCAACAACTGTTGAAATCAAAGTGGGCTTCAACGACTGGGCTTGGCGCATGGGCTCGACAAATAAACTTTGTCTAAAAAATTAGACAGGCCCAAAGCCCACCCAAAGCCCAATTACCAAGATCCAAGTCCAAGTCCACGGGCTCGGGCGACGGCGACGGCGCCGGCGCGGCGCGGCGCGGCTCGGCTCGGCTCGGCTCGGGACGGGACGGGACGGGCGCGCGCGTGTGGGCTTCCCCCACACTTGATCAATCTGTATTAGTTTAATTGTTTCTAACATGCAGAACAATATAAACTAACTTAACTCCCACTGCTTAAGCGATGTGGGACGCGCCACTTTAATCTACCCTTTAACAACCATTTAAATACAAGTGTTTCAACTAGCCGCATTCAATGACCCATTTCGAACACTTATTTCTCACTCACCCGACAACGGTTTTGAGAAAATAAATGCACTACGACAATCTACGCGAAACGTAGAATTCGTATACGCTATTTAATTAATCCAAATTAAATATCGTCATTACGCAAAAAGGAGCTCAAAACCCCTTTTTCCAACAATCCCCCACATGAGTGGAAATAACAGCAGCAGTGAATGCAATGCAGATGCAAATGCCCCGACTCCTTCTTAAAGAAAGGTTACTGCACGGGTTTAAGTAGTTTTTGGCTTTGAACTTAAACCATATCAATATTATCGAGTATACAGGCGGCGTAGTGATTTTACTCTTGAACTATCCCCCACAACGTATACTAGTCCAATAATAAAGAATCAGTAACTTTTCAGACTCTTTGTCCGTTCTCACGTTTGGTTCCATTCCAGGCCATGGAAACCCCCTTTGGATTCATAAGTCTCTACTGAAGCGGCCACACTTCTACTTATATAGGTGATTCAACCAAGTATCCTGTCATACTTATATGAACACACAGTTCCAGAATCATTAAGAGTCATTAAACTCAACCTCTACCACAGACAGGCATCAAACACTTCATCATTGCTTCTGAGGGAAAGGATGAAGATTATTCTTCAAAAGTGTTTTCACATTTGAAATCATACATCTTAGTTGTCCCTTTGAACCAAGTTTGTGGGATCTCCACGCATCATGGTTGGGTTACCAATGTAATCATTCTTTAGGTGTGGGTTTTAATCCCATTCCCTCTCGCAATTTGCAAAATTGATCTCTGTTGATAGCTTTTGTTAACGGATCCGCTAGGTTATCTCCAGACTTCACATAAGTTAGAGAAATCACCCCACTAGAGATCAATTGCTTAACGGTATGATGTCGACGACGGATATGTCTCGACTTACCATTATACATCTCATTTTGTGCCCTGCCAATAGCTGCTTGACTATCACAGTGTATCATTACTGTTGGCACAGGTTTGTTCCAACATGGAATTTCCTCGAGGAAATTTCGAAGCCATTCGGCTTCTTCACCAGCTTTATCTAAAGCTATGAATTCAGATTCCATGGTGGATCGGGCTATACACGTTTGTTTTTGTGACTTCCAAGACACAACCCCTCCCGCAATCATGAATACATAACCACTTGTGGATAATGAATCACTTTTCTCTGATATCCAATCGGCATCAGAGTACCCTTCAAGAACAGGAGGATATCTCGTGTAATGTAACCCCAACTCTTGAGTATATTTCAGATATCTCAAGACTCTCATAATAGCCTTCCAATGCTCACGACTTGGATTGCTAGTATATCTACTCAGTTTGTTAACCGAATATGCAAGATCCGGGCGAGTACAGTTAGTCAAGTACATTAGACTACCAATGATTCTTGCATACTCTTCTTGAGCAACAGGTTCACCCCTGTTTACTTTCAACTTTTCACTGGGATCCATAGGCGTCTTTGCCGGACGACTATCATAAGCGTTGAATTTACTTAATACTTTCTCAATGTAATGAGACTGAGAAAGAACAATCCCTTCGGGATGTCTTATGATTTTGATCCCTAATATGACATCGGCTACACCCATGTCTTTCATGTCAAAATTCCTTTTTAACATGTTCTTGGTCTGATTAATCATATTCAAGTCACTGCCCATGATCAACATGTCATCTACATACAAGCAAACTATAACAAATTTGTTTGTTATTCCCTTGTAGTAAACGCATTTATCACATTCATTATACTTGAACCCGTTTGACAACATCACATTATCAAACTTCAAGTGCCACTGCTTAGGCGCTTGTTTCAGACCATACAGAGATTTAACCAGTTTGCAAACTTTATGCTCTTGTCCTTGAACAACAAAGCCTTCTGGTTGATTCATATAAATCTCTTCATCTAGATCACCATTTAAGAACGCAGTCTTAACATCCATTTGATGTATCTCAAGATTGTAAAGTGCAGCAATCGAGAGAAACACTCGAATGGAGGTGATTCTAGACACCGGAGAATAAGTATCGAAATAATTATCTCCTTCCTTTTGTCTAAAGCCCTGAACTACAAGGCGAGCCTTGTATTTATCGATTGATCCATCGGCTTTATACTTTCTTTTAAGGACCCAACGACATCCTAAGGGTTTACAACCTTTCGGTAGATCAGTAAGAACCCAAGTGCGATTCTGCATAATGGATTCTAACTCACTGTTTATGGCTTCTTGCCATAACGCAGCATCTGGTCGAGCCAGAGCTTCACTCACAGTTCTTGGCTCATTATCTAACATAAAAGTGACGAAATCTGGACCAAAAGTTTTAGCCACTTTGGCCCTATGGCTACGACGAAGTTCAACTGGTTCAGGAGAAACACTTCCCTTGTCAGTTTGCTTCGGCTGATCAGAACTCGTAGCTTCATCAAACGTTCTTTTATTTGAACATTCCACTCTATCCTTGTAAGGATATATGTCTTCAAAAAACACGGCGTTTCTTGATTCAATTATCGTTCCTTCACTTATACCAGATATTTCTGACTTATGTACCAGGAAACGATACGCGCTACTGTTGAGGGCATACCCTATAAAGATACAATCAACTGTTTTAGGGCCGATTGTAACTTGTTTAGGCGGTGGCACCTCAACTTTCGCCAAACACCCCCACACTTTGAGGTATTTGAAAGAAGGTTTTCTACCTTTCCATAACTCGTAAGGTGTTACTTCCTTACCTTTGTGAGGTATTTTATTTAAAATATAATTAGCTGTTAAAACAGCTTCCCCCCACAAGTTCTGGGGTAACCCTGAACTAATCAACAAGGCATTCATCATATCCTTTAGCGTACGGTTCTTTCGTTCCGCAACACCATTGGACTGTGGTGAATATGGCGCTGTAGTTTGATGAATTATTCCGGATTCGGCACACAATTCAACAAATGGAGCAACATATTCTCCTCCTCGATCACTCCGAATAACCTTAATTCGGCTATTCAATTGAGTTTCAGCCTCAAGCTTGAAGTTTCTAAAAGCTTCAATAGCTTCATCTTTGCTTCTCAACAAATAAAGATAGCAATAACGAGTGCTATCATCAATAAAAGTAATAAAATACTTTTTACCACCCCGAGTTTGCAAAGATCTAAAATCACATACATCAGTATGAATTAAATCCAGGGGTTTAGTATTTCTTTCAACACTTGGAAATGGAGGTTTTGTCATTTTCGCTTCAACACAAATTTCACATTTGTTTTTATCGTTGAATTCCATTTCCTTTAGTAAATTTAAATTTACCAATCTCTTTATAGCATTTTTATTTGCATGTCCAAGTCTACAATGCCATAAATTAAAACACTCAAGCAAGTAAGAAGAACCTTCAATTTTATTACCAGAAGCTTGCTCAACAACTTGGCGTTTAGCCATTACATTAAACTTGAAAAGACCATTGGTGAGATAGCCTCTACCAAGGAATTTTCCAAACTTAGTCATGATAAACTTATCAGACTCAAAAACAAGTTTGAAACCACTACTAACTAGCAGCGAACCAGAAACCAAATTCTTCCGGATATCAGGGACATGCAGCACATCCTTCAGAGTCAGGTTTTTGCCACTAGTCAGCCTCAGTATCACATTTCCAACGCCAACCACATCAGATAATGCTTGGTTTCCCATGTGCAGCTTTCTGCCTTCAACAGTCCGGTATGAAGTAAAGAACTCCCTGTTGGCAGCCACATGACACGAAGCCCCGGTATCAACAAACCAACCTTTAGCATCATCAATATGCAATACTGCTTCAGACACCACTGCACAAAGGTTATCTTCCCAACCTTCAGGTTCAGCCTGTACCATATGAGAGGCAGGCTTAGCAGGCTTCTTATTCTTCGGCTTTGGGCACTGATTGGCAAAGTGCCCAACCTTGCCACAGTTGTAGCAATTCCCGGAGAACTTCTTCCTCTTTTGGCCATCGGCAACCGCTTTTCCTTTGCCCGCAGCGGTCGGCTGCTTGCGTTTACCGGTTTCAGTGAAGTTCGCCTTAGCCTCCATGGAATGGCTCTTTGACACGGCCTTGCGGTTATCCTCCTCGATTCTAATCCGTGTAACAAGATCTTCAAGGGACATTTCTTTTTGCTTGTGCATCAAGTAATTCTTGAAGTCTTTCCACGAAGGAGGCAGCTTCTCGATCACAACCGCAGCGTTAAACGCATCGGGCAATTGCATTCCCTCAGCGTGAACGCTATGTATCAGTAATTGAAACTCTTGAACTTGTTCAACCACTGAACGCCCGTCAACCATCTGAAAACCCAGATATTTGGAAACGGCATGCTTTTTAGTACCAGCATCCTCCGTTTTGTACTTCCGTTCCAACTGAATCCACAGTTCCTTTGCACCTTTTACAGCAGAGTACACAGCGTACAAAGGATCCGTGAGAGCACTCAGAATGAAGTTCTTACACATGAAATCACCGTGAACCCATTGTTCTTTGGCGAAGAGCTTCTGAGGATTGGTCTCCATCTCAGACACGGACGGCCGGCTGCTCCTCAAAAACCCGGCCAAACCAAGAGTGGTCAGATAGAACAGCATCTTCTGTTGCCACGTCTTGAAATCACGCCCGTCAAACTTTGACGGCTTCTCGGCCACTCCAAATGACCTAGGCAGCGCCATAGGGACAGAACCCGTTGACGGCCCAACGCCCGGCACGAAGGCCGGCTCCGACTGAACATAAGTTGGCAAACTAGTGTTCAGCGGCCCAACGCCCGGTTGCAAACCGGTGTTCATATTATTAAGTCCTGCGGGTGTAACCCCGACTGTTTGTCCAGAAAATGGTAAAGACGCCCCAACGGTAGCGTTGGGCTGGAACGAAACAGTTCCAAAAGAATGTCCAGAAACAAACTGTCCTGAATTGGGCAGAACGAACCCGCCAGAGTTGGGCGTCGGCGACGGGGGCAGGAAGGCCGCCGTGGGATCAATCAAGTATTGATCGATAGAGGCGTTTGGGTCTGCCGTCGGCAGCAGCGACGGATGAGACGTCAGCGGAGGCGGTGGCGGCAGCAGTGGAACCGTCCATTGTAAACGTCTTGCGCTTGTAAGAAAAATGGACGGAGGCAGCAACACAGAATGAACGTCGAGTCGAGTTTGGAACTCTTCCCGCAAGACGTTTATGCCCCGGTAGTGCTCCGGCAACGGCAGAACGTCCCCAAAGGTAAAACGACGAAACGCCTCGACGTAGCAGCACCGCAAACGTCGACGGCCGGCGAACAGAACAGAAGATGAGGGAGTCGGGAGGAGGAAGCTTATGCAGAAGAAGAAGAATGCAGGAGGTGGTGTAATTTTCCCCAAGGCTGGAGCTGCCATTTATAGGCGTTGGACGAGACGAAACCGCCGACGGTATTGATGGGGCGGTTTCAACTCGAATACGAAACCGCCGACGGTATTGATGGGGCGGTTTCAACTCGAATTCAAATGGTTTTCAACAGCTGAAATGGTATTCAACAACTGTTGAAATCAAAGTGGGCTTCAACGACTGGGCTTGGCGCATGGGCTCGACAAATAAACTTTGTCTAAAAAATTAGACAGGCCCAAAGCCCACCCAAAGCCCAATTACCAAGATCCAAGTCCAAGTCCACGGGCTCGGGCGACGGCGACGGCGCCGGCGCGGCGCGGCTCGGCTCGGCTCGGGACGGGACGGGACGGGACGGGCGCGCGCGTGTGGGCTTCCCCCACACTTGATCAATCTGTATTAGTTTAATTGTTTCTAACATGCAGAACAATATAAACTAACTTAACTCCCACTGCTTAAGCGATGTGGGACGCGCCACTTTAATCTACCCTTTAACAACCATTTAAATACAAGTGTTTCAACTAGCCGCATTCAATGACCCATTTCGAACACTTATTTCTCACTCACCCGACAACGGTTTTGAGAAAATAAATGCACTACGACAATCTACGCGAAACGTAGAATTCGTATACGCTATTTAATTAATCCAAATTAAATATCGTCATTACGCAAAAAGGAGCTCAAAACCCCTTTTTCCAACATACCGACATACCGAACATTCGCTACATACCGACATACCGGTATTGCGGTATATACCAGCATATCGGTATTGCGGTATATACCGGTATCGCGGTATATACCGACATACCGAAGAATCGGTACATACCGATATACGGATACCGCGGTATATACCAAAATTCGGTACGGTAACGGTATACCAGCATATCGGTACTGCGGTATATACCGGTATCGCGGTATATACCGACATACCGAAGAATCGGTACATACCGATATACGGGTACCGCGGTATATACCGAAATTCGGTACAGTAACGGTATACCGCGGTATCAAAAAATTTATACCATTGCCGTACCGAAATCTTACGGTACGGTATCATACCGTACCGAACCGAAAATTACGGTATACCGAAAATTTCGGTATTCTCGGTATTTTTTCGGCACGATATGTGCGGTATGCGGTACACGTGAGACATGGCCCAAAGTATAATTGACAAATGGGCCAGGGCCATCGGTCATGGGCCGAACGACCATTAGTGATTAATCCTGAATTCCTAATTACGTTACTCCTCCTTAATGATGGTCTCCTGTGTGTTTCTTTCCATACATTTTTTATTATTTAATACGCATGTAAAATAGTACTCCATCCGTACCACCAAACATGTCATGTTTAACTTTTTGACACTGTTCATTATTCAACTTTGACTCGATTTTATTGCAAGTATATATTTGAAAAAAATAGTCGAGTTGGATCTTGTTAGAATCGTATAATCATGTAGTTTTAGAATATATATTTCACATAATTTTTTGTTGTATATATTTTGAGATATTAACGATTGAAAACGTGCATTGGATTATGTGCAAAAGTCCAACAAGACAAGTTAAATGAGACGGAGTGAGTACTATATAAAATATAATACTCCATTCGTTTTCAAAAAATTGAAACGGGCTCAGTGCACGCAACTCAATACACATTTTAAACCATTAATAACTCAAATTCGGTACACGTAAAAATTCTAAAAGTTGGATATATGAATAGTACCAAATTTCCCAATGTTCCAATTTATAAAAAACGAAGGGAGTACTATATCATAAAATATAATAAAATTCAATTGTTTTTGGTGAAATGGGCGGGCTACCTTGGCTAAACACGTTCTTGCGGCCATTCCCTCCTACCCAATGCAACTCGGATGGCTTCCATCCTCCTTATATGTCGCAGGATTGATGAGAGGCTTAGGAAATTTCTTTGGAAAGACCACAAGGGCAGGTGGGATTCATTTGATTGGCTGGGACCATGTTGCTCAGCCGAAGTCTCAAGGTGGATTAGGCCTCGGGCAAGCCCGGCAAGCCAATGTGGCCTTGCTTGGAAAATTGGTGGATGACTTAGTGCAAGGGTCTAAAAAATTATGGTGCCGCCTGCTTCGGGACAAATATGGGTTTCATGATTTTGATGGGCAATCAAATGGTATATTTCGTGGTGTCATGGTTCGTTTACCTGGAGAAGCCTTAAGAAAGCCTTTGCTCAGTTGGGTAATGGTTATTCTTTCAGGTTAGGTAATGGCTCTTGCTCCTTGTGGTTTGCTCCTTAGTTAATCGGACCAGCATTTGTGGAGATTTGTGATTCAGCTCTCCAAGTTCGTGATATAGTTCATGGTTCAACATGGGATTTATTTGTGATTAATACTCTGCTTCCGGATGCCCTCCGTCAACTAATTCTTGCTCAGTTGTCGCCTTGTTTGCACTCCTCTGTGAAGGATGGTTGCTACTGGAATGGTGACAACAAGGGCCGCTACACTGCCCGATCAGGGTACTCATTTCTTTTGGGCGATTCTCATTCGGGTGGGGGCTGGACTAGTGGAGTTGGCTATGGTGTTCTCAGTTTCCTGAACGTCTTTGTTTCCTTGTTTGGCTCATCGCATGGGAGGCGCTTCCAGTTAACTCCCTCCGATTCCATCGACAGCTTGCTACTTCTCCATTGTGCTTAATTTGTGGTGATCATGAAGAAGATTGGCGCATTGTTTGTTTTTGTGTCATTGGGCGGCGGTTGTTTGACAGTCCATGGGCATATCTATTCCTGCAGACTTGTCTTCTTTATCCAGACCAAACGTTCATCTCTGGTTGGCGCGGCATGTATGCTTGCTATGGTACCATCTTCATGGCAGGGATTTGGCGCATATGGTAGGGATTGATGATCTCAAGGGGCACTTCCAAAGCCTTAAGTTTCAACATGTTCTGCGCGAAGGGAATTTTGTAGATGACTGTCTGGCAAAGTTGAGAGCTTTTGATGACCGGTTTTTCACGACATGGGCGTTCCCCCCGACTCGTGCAAAGCCTTGATTTCTGCAGATGCAGCGGGCACGTGGTTTTCCCGGGCTCGCTGATCTCGTTTGATTCCTTTGTTTTTGTTTTTATTTTTCCTTCATTTTCCTAGATTTTCTTGGTTGTCGCGCAAAAAAAAAAAAAGAAAAATTTGGTGAAAGTAATAAAATTCAATTTGAGTATATACTTTTCACACATCTATAATAAAATTAAATAAATACAAAGTAATAAATAGTATAAAAGATTAATATTATTGAGCCGAATAGTGTATATTACATTAATCTAGTTTAAATTAATTGCAGTTCTTTCACCAAAAAATAAAATTATTTATAATTCAGTTCAAGACTTAAGTTGTTTAAAATGATATATGAAGTATTAGATTTCATAGGATAGGGACTTGGCCTAATGGTCGAGTTCTCCAACTCCCAATTTGAAAGGTTGACGTGCGACTCCCCACCCGACCCCTCTATCTCTCTTCAATGAATAAAGTTTTCTTCTTTGACCTCTACCCAATAGTAAAGGATTCTTAAATTAGTACATCTTTAATTTTAGCAAATGAAGTATATATTGTGACTCCAAACACTTTTGCCGACACATGAGTATCAATATATCTATATATATATATATATATATATATTTTAAGAAAAGTATATATATCATATAACGCGAGGTCTGATTCTATTAACATGTTTTCTTTTTCCAGTGCTTCATTGCTTAAGAATAGATCTAAGTATTTAAGTTACAGTTTTTTGTCCAATTGTTATAGTTGACATTTGATTTTTTTTTTTTTTTTTTTTTTAAGCGAAGCACATTTGAGTTTATTAAATATGAGTGAGTAAAAAGCTAAATCCAAAAAATTTACAACATATTATGGCGATTTTCGTAATCGATTATGTCAGTAATTCAGTATTATTTATTTGTATTAGATGTGTAGTATATTAGATTAGATACTGGTACTTACTGTAATAGTTTTGTAAGTCATAATAATGGGATTATATTACACTCCGACTATTCTTCATTTACTTCAATAAACAAGCAATAAAATTTTGTTTCATGCAGAGACTTCTTGAACAGTAATGGTACTAATACGTAGAAAATCAAGAGAACGTGTGTGTTATTAAAATTTGGGGAAATATCTGGGGAGGTCCTACAACTTTCTAGATCTTGTAATTTACTTCCTATGAATTAGAATTTTCTTAAATCGAGTCCAGTCAACCCTAAACCTCCATCTCCTCCAAAGAAAACCACAAACTTGGACCAATTCCAATTCCAATCCCATTTCAAATTGTCGTTGGTTCATAATTTGTTCCCATAAATTGATAACCTGCATAGGGCCACACGCTATACTCGAGCGTTGATTTCAATCGTCTCGTCTCGATCTCCGCGCCTGCGATCGGATTTTTTGATTTTTCTAAAAGGTTTGTGGTGGTATGGCGTCGGAGATCGAGATAGTGGAGGAGACGGAGTCGGGGGTTGATGGGTTGCAGCACCACGCGAATGGCAGAGGGGAGGAGGCAGCTGCGGTGGTCGAAGAGGAGAACTTGAGGAACGATGTGTACACGGCCGCCGCGTATGGGCATATGGAGAAGCTGCAGCGGCTGGTGGAGAGCGAGGGATGTTCTGTTTCGGAGCCAGATGCCCTCGGTTACTACGCCCTCCAGTGGGCGGCGCTTAACAATCGGACGGCTGCGGCTCAATACATTCTTGAGGTAGGACGGATTTTGTGATTTGGTGGATGATCGTTGTTGTCGGAAATTAATTGGGTTGTTTATTTGATCGGATTTGGGCATTGTGGAGCATATTTTATTTTACGCTTGATGTTGGATGCAATCTCAAATTTGTTAGCTATGTATCAGATCAAAAATCTTTTAATGATAAAGAAGGATCCTTTATGTGAAATTCCTCTTGAATTGCCTTACAAGTTGTTGTTTTGGAATGATTTTCACCTAGCAATGAGAAACACTATTATACCCCTTTTTTATTCATATATTATCTGTTATTAAAAACTAGATGGAGCGCAAAGATAAGTACTTGCACATTTCAGACTTCTTCCTTGAATATATTTCCATAAATTATATACAATAATTATATGGTTCAGTCTTGTGGAACCTAGTTAGAAATTTTGAAAGAACACAGATGGGTGACGAACCCATGTTTGTAATTTTATTTCTCATGTAGTGGTATGAAATTTCTCAGGTGTTTGCAATCCAAGGAATCTCGCACCATACACTTTGTTAGAAACTTTACCTTTCCATTTAATCTAACATTGTACTGTAAATACATCAAAATGTCGCTTTACTTTCAATTGAGGCTATATGCACTCTGCATCAACTCTGCCTGGTTGTTGGATCACTTCTTTATTTTGTAAGAGAGTAAGAGAGATACGGGCGAGGTTGCGTTTTTGAGGTTGATTTCCCCAATAGGATGATTTAATTTTTAAGCTCAAAAGTATTGAGTTTTAATAAAGTCTACAATTACTACATCCTGGTTTTAAGTTTCTAGTTTATATTTTATTTTAGACTATTGTGCTTTTCTGATTATGTTCTGTTAAATTTTGACAGCATGGAGGTGATATTAATGCCCGTGATCATACAGGCCAAACAGCTCTACATTGGAGTGCAGTGAGGGGTGCAGTGCAGGTTGCAGAACTTCTGTTGCAGGAGGGAGCGCAAGTCAGTGCGGCTGATCTTAATGGTTATCAGGTTTGTTTCATACTTTTGTTGTCTTTGTTGCAATTATTCTGTCACAAAAATTTATTCGGACAGGTGGTCAGGTTGATTAGGGAAGTTGCTGAGGTACTGCCTCATCTTTTGCATTAATAGAATATCATGGTAAACCATCAAAAGTGCTAATGATTGATTCTACTATCCAAATGCATGAATTGTCTACTTAAAGTACATGCATGACACAATTATATAGATGTGAATGTAGTTCAAGGGGATAAGACACCATTGAGCATAAAATTATAATTATAATTGGAATAACGTTGTGCATGAGATCCAATTGGCAGAATATATGAAAAGGCAGTAGAACTGTTTCTCAAGAGGAATGTTATCATTAAAAAGTACACTGAGGATGTACTAACTTACCTGACTTCTGAATTTATATGTGCTTTTGATTGCAGACGGCACATGTTGCTGCTCAATATGGTCAAACAGCTTTCCTTTGCCATATTGTTACTAAGTGGAATGCTGATCCTGATGTTCCTGATAATCATGGAAGAAGTCCATTACACTGGTACTCTTCAGATACAATTGAAATTCTCTGTTAAATATGTATTTGGATTTGATTGCTGATGCCACCATCTAATACAATTTTGTGAGAAAAAGGTTTTCTTAAATGAACTATGATCTTGTGAATTCCTTGATTTGGTTTCTGGAGAGCATCATGCGGCATTGTTATTAAGCATAGGCAGTTTTTGGAGTTGGGTGTTTTCAGACAAGTGACAGAAGTAGGTGTCTACTTTGCTTATACATAATCCATCCGTTTTCATTATCTTAATGGCTTCGTAATTGAGTAACACATTACTCAGATATGGTTGCTGGGGATTGTGAACTAGCAACATGTTTTGTTTAGGTTATGTTACTTTATATTCCACTAGAAACCAAAATCTATCAAGGCTATGGTTCTATTAATTCTTTAATGAATACTAATTTTAATGCTTGAAGTAGTCTTAAAGTATCGTGTTTTCACCTCCCCTATTCCAAGCACAATGTAGAGGCTGTTGATTTTTCTGGTCGGGATTCTACTGTCTTATCCTAGTGCAGGGGCATTATAGCTGAATTGTGTATTTGTGTTTACTGCACTGATGTCCTTACATCCTGGATATTTCTTGTATAATTGGTTATAATTTGCAAGTTGTTGGTTTGCTAATACATTTGAAATGACAATAGGGCTGCTTATAAAGGCTTTGCAGACTGCATACGACTTTTGTTGTATCTAAATGCATACAGGGGACGGCAAGATAAAGAAGGTTAGTGTTAAATAATCCGTAGTTTGTCATTTCACGTATTCCTCATCTTTCCTGTTGTTTTGATGCCATGGCTAGTCGTGGAGTAAATTTATCAAATTATTGTAGTTCAAAGGTTTAATGTGTGAAATATTTTACTTAGGTTGCACCCCTCTTCATTGGGCTGCCACAAGGGGCAATCTAGAAGCATGCACCGTTTTGGTGCAGGCTGGGAAAAAGGAAGATTTGATGGTGGAAGATAATACTGGTCTTACACCTGCACAACTTGCTGCAGAAAAAAATCACCGGCAAGTCGCGCTTTTCCTTGTAAGTATTTTATGCACTTTCTGTTATTGGGCTTATTTTCCTAATTTTCCATTGTAGTTTAAATTAGATCTTTTGTTACAAATTGTATAAATTTTAAATTGTGCTAGAATTTTGGATAATATTAATATTAATATATAATGTGAATTTCTTGTTATAAGTTGCTCTGTTGATATATCACAATGAGAATGTACCTTTTCCTTCAGAATGTTATACATCAGATGAAAAAATAAAATAAAATGCAAGTGGTATTTCAGTATATAGGTCCTTCCAACTGGCAAATTGAGTGGAATGAAAAGTAATCTTTTCTTTAGGGTCTTGGAACTATCCAAAGAACTTCTATAATTTTAACATCCTGCAAGAATACTATGGAACCTTACGCCCTTACCCAACAATTATTCCATAACCTCCTCCTATAGTATTGTGAATGGCTTTTCTTTTTCTTTTTTTTTTCTTTTTTTTTTTTTTGTGTCATGATCGAATGACGTTATTTCGATGCATTTGCAGTCAAATGCTAGAAGGTTGTATGACAAGCGGTGGGATAACAACAGTGTCCTAGGCAGACTCTCTAAATTAGGACTTGCTCCAATACTTTGGTCTGTTATCTTCCTTCTTCTAGTGACATACATACACTCAGTTGTTATGGGTATGCTCCTGAATGCCAAGTGATACCATACCACTCACTCCATTACCTTTGCTACTCAATCATAAAAATATAAGGTTCTTCGTTATCAAAATGCAGCTTCAAATTTGCCTGGATTAACTGCTGCCTTTGCACTTTTTGCCTGGATGGGAGTATTCTTGGCAACAGCTGGTTTGGTTCTATTTTATAGGTGTAGCAGGTAATCTAGGATATTTGAACGAAAATTATTTTGTGTTCTTTAAATTTTTTATTCCTAGGTTAGCTTGTGATAACCAACAAAAAGGTTCATTGGATGAATCATTTAATGGGATTATGACTCAACCTAATTCAGTACTTTTCCATTTTGTAGCAAGGATCCTGGTTTTATTAGCATGAACGTACACGATCCAGAACACATTAAAGATGATGTACGTTACTACATGTTTAATATTCTCGTAGTTAACTTTTAGAGCTTGTAATTGTATTTAAAGTTAAGATGTTTGAGGTTGTTAATGCGTAATGGTATTTACTTTTTATATTGGATTAGGAACCTTTGCTGAAAGTTGAAATAAGTAATCCTGCTTTGCTCGAGGGAAATTGGTCTCAGCTTTGTGCTACTTGCAAGGTATGAATTCTTTACTGTGCATAATTTATGGCTTCCCAAATTAATCTTGGAGGGATGTAATGGGGCTTTCCCTTCTGTGTTATTAGATTGTTCGACCCCTTCGTGCAAAACATTGTTCCACCTGTGATCGCTGTGTTGAACAGTTTGACCATCATTGCCCATGGGTCTCCAATTGCATTGGCAAGGTACTTTGACATTTTTTTTTAAAAACTTGAAATAGGTGGCGAAAGAAATTTTGCATGTTCAGCATGTCTTGGAGTATCTATTTATTCTAAAACTTAATGCAGGGAATTGCATTTTTCTCCTTTGATGCTTTGGATTATCAATTATCATATCTAGAAATCGCACAGTGCACTAATGTTTTGTTCACAGCCATTATGCTATTTATGAATTGAATGACATCATACCTCAGATTCTGATTATTTTTAATAATGTGGAACAGAAAAATAAATGGGATTTTTTTATGTTCCTTGCTCTGGAAGTTCTGGCAATGCTGATCACAGGGATAGTGGCCATTACTCGTAAGATTACCTCATTATTTTTGTGAATAGCATTTTGTAATTCTATTGTTTTTCTTGCATGAAATAGCCAAGTTCCATATGCTATTGGCATTCATCATTATGAATTTCTCATCACTGCAGGAGTGCTGACCGACCCCTTAGCTCCCTCTTCTTTTGGTGCATGGCTGAGCCATGCTGGTAGTGAACATGTTGGTGCTTTAGCATTTATTGTTGTAGATGTTTTCCTCCTTTCCAGTGTCGGAGTTTTGACTTGTATTCAGGCTTCTCAGGTAATACTTTAAACAATCTTCATCTTCTCTCACATGTCTCAGGTTCTTCCAAAAAATTTAGCTCTTGGATTTTGAATTTTGATGCTTAATCAATAGTTATCTAGAAATCACCATTATGCAATTCACTAGGTCTATTAGTTTTCACTGTAAAACGGTTTATTTGATGCTACTGCCCACTGTGCCCCCATCAGTGTTTTGATTGCTGTCTGAGTTGTATATATGGCTTCAATATTTGTGGTTTTCCTTTTCCTCGGCTTCAAAGTAGCCATGTTTGATTAGAAGCAACAGGGGAGATTTTAACTTGCCTCGATTGTTTATCATCTGACCAGAAATTGGACTTCTGCACTTTGTATTCTCTCCTTTTTGCTTTTGCTTGCTTAAATCACGTTACTCTTTTCCTGTTTTATTCTCCCAATAGATGTAATCAACTCATTTTTCAACTCTGCTACAGATTTCCCGCAATATTACCACCAACGAATTGGCAAACATAATGCGCTACCACTACCTAAGAGGACCAAGCGGTCGATTCCACAACCCATTTGATCATGGCTGCAAAAAGAACTGTTCAGATTTCTTGATTAATGGTTACAATGAAGATATTGAGTGCACAGAACAATCAAGGGAATCTGAAGGAATTGGGATGACACACATGAATAGCCTTCCAAATGGAGGATGCAACCATTCTCACCAAACGAATGGAAATGGTCATCATCTAGCGATCGATATGAGCAACAAAGGCTCAAGTTCACCCCATGGCCACGTGCACTCATCCCACTGCAACCATAGCCATAGCATCAGCAACAGTAGCGTTCCTCTAGGTTTGGGCATTGGATTAGGTCGAAACGGCGGTCGTTCTACATTGGTTTCTTGATATCTTGTGGGAAGCACTTGCATTTCTATGGTCCCCAGGTTGTCTGGTAATGTAATCACATGTTGGATAAGTGGAAAATGCTTGCTTTTTTTTTTTTTTTTTTTTGTGGCCCATGTTGTCTGTTTGTATTCAATCATATGTTTTGATGATTTTCATCATCATCATCTTTTGTTACAGTATTTTTCCGGATAGATAAAATGTGATTATTCTCTGTTTCATTTTGTCGACAGTAAGAGTTACAGCTTTCAAGATTCAATATGTGCATAGTCGATCTATTTACTGGAAATGATACTTATAAGTTACCATTATCAATAATGAAGGGATACTAAAAAGTGAAAAAAAAAAAAAAAAACAAAAAACAAAAAACAAAAACAAACTAAAATAATAGGGGAAAGTCTGTAATAAAGAGAATATGTTTTGATAGATATTACCGAAAACTTACAAATATTCATACATTTTAGACATTTGTTTCAGAAAAATATATCTTCCTGGAAACATGAAGCAAATAGCGAAATAAATATCTTATTGGATCTCCATTTAACTTCAATGAACATGCATATGATAGCCACTCCGGAAGTGCTGACACATTCAAAAGTGATGGGTATGTATATATGAAATGATGAGTGAGTATAAAAAAGTGATGGATGGAAGGTTATGAACAAAAAATTAATAAAAAAAAAACAAACTACCGTCTATACATCACTTTATAAGGCTTATACATCACTTTACAAAGGGCTACATATCATTTTTAGCGCTGCCTGCACCTGCTGACAATTGTTATGCCATTACAGAAACCGGATTGAGCCACTCCTATTAATTAGATGTATCATGTACAGTTTTGTTGTTGGATTCGTTTACCAATTTAAGGATTGAAAGATAAAGGCGGCTAATCTGAAACTCAAAAGTCGCATCAATAATCATCACGACATGCTTAATACATCACCCTTGCATTCTTGTGCCAATTCTGGTCGAGGAGAAATAGAAAGTGGAAAGGGTGGTAATAATTCGGTCAAACAAGTAGCTAAGCAATTCGGCAAAACCCTAACGATGTTGGAAGCTACAGCAGGTGTGGGCTGCTTGCCTTGGCTTCGTCGAACTGGAACAATGGTTTGTTTTCATATTAGATGTAGGATTGTTTTCATATTAGATGTTTTGCAACCCCCCTGCGCGTACGTAGTCACCGGAGTATAGCTTTATTTATTTCTTCAAACCTTTAGAAGGTGTATTCCTATATAAGTAGGATAAATTTTTCTTCTTCAAGCAATGTGGGATCAATCCCATTCACACCTTTAATGGACCAAAATGCCCATTATTTCCAACAGATTCTTCTTTTTTTTAAAAAAAAAAAAGAAAAACATTTAACTAGATTAGGTTTAGTGACACCTCTTAATTTTTACAGTGACGCCACCATCATTCATTCCAACCAAGCTTTCTCAATATTTTTCGTGTTGTAATTTACTATCCATATTTGAATATAGCTTTTACTTTTTTTTTGTGACACTCCTTAAAAAATTTCTGGATCCGTCACTGTCGTCATCCCCCACGTGGTTTACCCGGTGGATGTTGGCAGCAATTCTCGAGAGTTGAAGACCACCACCTTTCACTCTAATCCTGCCAGCTAATGGCGTAGTTAGTGTTGTGCACGTTGGTTTCGAATTTGGTGGGAAGATGCATGCCCAGCCCTTGACCCTCAGCAATATAAATCATTTCATCATTACTTTTATATATATATATGTCTTGTAATCTTAACCTTTTGGAACTTGGATAGATATATGGAAATGGCAAAAGAAGCAGCAGCTGATGCAAGGGGGCATGTTGATGCTTGTGGTATTGGTGGCAGCAATTTTTGCCCCTGGTGGTGCATCTGCACAGCTCAAAGAAGGCGGTAACAGTGTTGGTTATGATGTGGCCAATGAAGGTGCATCTTATGGCGTCGGTCAGTCAGGCAACGCTGTTGGAAGCTACAGCTCGTGGCTGTCTGGAGGCGCATGTATGGCGGCCTGGCTTGCTTTTGCCATCCCCTACTTGGTTTGTATATTTCCAGGGATCGGATTATAGTATTTGGTAAGAGAAAACGGGCGATGCGGCCATGCCCTACTTCTATCATACTTCCTCCGTTTTTTCAAAAATTGTAACATTCATGCGTTTCACGTTATGCAATGCACATTTTTAACGCTTAATATCTCAAATTGTGTAAAAGTAAAAATTATAAAAAATTGAAATTCTAAAACTACGCGATTAGACGAATCTAACAAGATCCCACTTGACTATGTTTTATCTTGTATAACAGTGTTAAAAATTTGAATTAAAGTTGCTCAGTGAATAACAACTATGCAAATGTTACAACTATTTCCAAACGGAGGGAGTATTATTATTTATTGTATTGGACAATTTGGAATCACATTTGTGTTTTTAGTTGTGAAGTATGTTGTATACTATAGACCCTGCTGCTGTTTGCATAGTCACAATGCTTGAGATCATACATAAATATTTCAATATAATTAAATGAAAGCTGTATTATTAATAAGCGAATTTCATCGGAGTTCCAATGGGTGCATACAAATTCAAAGAGGTAATTACAAAGAATCATGTACATTACGTTTACAAAATAAAAATAAGTAGCTTGCAAATTAAATACGCGTGTGTTGGTTGGTTGGTCGGTCAAGGCAGAACATGTCATTCAGTCCAGTTTGAATGTTGGAAGGAGACTATTTGTAAAAATTCACAGCCGCCGGGGAATCCTCATTCTGCATCATCACCTATATAAATAGGATCATACACCACTGAAGTTGGTTAAACACAAAAAATACCATTAGTTATATACATAAATTGGAGATATGGCAAAGAAGGCGCTGATGCAGGTGCAAGTGGCCGTGATAGTGATGGTGGAAGCTGCAGCCGCCATTTGCCATATGGGAGGCGCCGCCGCTGCCACTCAGGTAATTCCGGCCATTGAAGGTGAAAGCGCCATTCCCACAAATGGCGGAGCAGTACCTGCACACCCCCTCCTTCCACAAGGCGGAAACAGGCTCGGCACCATTCCCACAGATTGCGGAGTAAATGCAAACCCCCTTCCCCCGCGTGGGAACAGCTTTGTCAATGGTTTTCGCGTTGGAGGTGCATTTTTTGCAACTGCTGGCACCAGGTCGGTGTCTGCAGGCGCGGTCGCTTTGTTCCTCCCCTTCTTGGTTTACTTTGCTTCCAAAGCTGTGGGGATTGCATAGGCATAAATTAAGCTAATGATTTTAAGAGTGAGTTGTGTCGTGTTTTTTGATTTGAATTACGGTGTTGAGTGATGACAAGTGTGGTCAATTGGGAACTGCACTGGCAAGTGAATCATTTGGGAGTTTGCAACAATTCAAGCCAACTCTTGTCAAGTTACAATGTTTATGAATTACAGTTATTTCAATCAATAATTGAGTTGCAGACTGTTTTCTATAAATAACAGCAAACATGTCCCAAACAAAAGAGATACAAGCTTATCCCAAAACCAGATTATACATACACACAAAGTGGTGACAGATAAACACTACTTGAATCCCTACAAAGAAATTGAAAAGAACTTACAACCCGAGATACAAGAACAGCTAAAACAATGGTCCTGATTTCTCTCAAAAATAACTATACTTGTGACAGTAGAGTGAAGCAGAAATGAAAAAAACCAGTTTCTGCTACTCTAATATATAAACCAATGGTGTACTGTAAGTCAAATTACTATGATTGATTTCCTGCTATAATTATTTAACTAACTTCCACACCAGTGTAATAATCTTCCTTTTATGCCACACCCCAAAGAGAACTAACTAAGAAAAGCAATTTCCTGGTACAATTACACAACAAGCTGCTACATCGGCACAATCAACCTCATACTTTCTACAATGGAAAGCAATCGCCAAAGTAGAAAATAAGAGATGGAAACCTGCACAAGTACATTATCTTAGTTTTGATTAAGAATGTTGAAGAACAATTTTATTTCTGAGGGCAGGATAATATTTGTAGAATCAACACAAGGTAAATCAACTTTCACTTCTACAGTAGAGCAGCAATACAATGAACAGTAATGCAATAATGTTAGAATGAATTAGACATATAAAACAAACTAAAATGTATGGAAAATAAGGTTTGAAATCAGAACTTGTGTTCTCAAAAAGTCACTCTGTTTGTATAGCTTCAAGATTTACAACGAGACAGAAATTTTTATGGCTATGATTCCTTGAAAGGAAATTCAAAAGCAGAAAGACAAATGTATACTACACAGCTACTGAATTCATGTTTTACAGAATACAATCATTTTATGCAAAGATGTTATTCTGGTGGATTCAAGATATAACATTATGAATCAAACTTTGGAGTTTCCTCAATAATGCTTGTGCTTAAATTTCCTTGTCAGTATCAGCACATATTTGTGTCAAGACTAGATCCCTAAAGTTTTCTCAAAGTTTAGTTGAATTTATTTATCTAATTCACCAAAACCCATGAAAATAGCTGGAAAGCAAAAGGATCATTTTCTTAAATGATAGAAAGCATCTTTGTTTCTTTCACAACAGTAGAAAAGAGTGAAGAGATTTCATGTAAATATAGCAACACACTGCATTCATTATGTGGTATGCCATGGCCAAAATATCAGGCATGCAAGTCATAGCATTATTTGGTAGCAACTTATTTTCTTATCTCCATAATATCACTACTGTACGCTATCAGCAATCAAGTAAAAGGATTTCAAACATCAAGTTTCAAACTCTCCACAGTTGAAGTCACCTTGCGGGGACACAGATTTCAGAAAGCAATATTACCTACGCCTAATTAAAAACTAACCTACACAACACACACCCCTCCAAAAAGTAATAAAAATAGTCTGTTGTTCACCAAAGATACATTAAGTTCTCTTTCAAGTGATGAGCTATCATGTTTATGTACTCCTATTTGATTCAAATAAAAAGATTAAGG
Organism: Hygrophila difformis; assembly: GCA_030278955.1. Lineage (NCBI taxonomy): Eukaryota > Viridiplantae > Streptophyta > Magnoliopsida > Lamiales > Acanthaceae > Hygrophila > Hygrophila difformis. The sequence goes on from JAOANR010000010.1 coordinate 2,089,236, forward strand.
ATCTCAACTACCCACAACATTAGAGATTCCGAGAGCAAGATGCCCCTTAAATTTCTTCTAGGCTTATATATAACATAAATTAAAAATCACAATTTGGTAAAAACAATGTACACGTTAAAACTTTTAGCAAGCTCACACTCACCAAGAATGTATATGAAGAAATCAAAAGCTCCCAGTCCTGCCAGTCGCAACACACTGCAGCGTATTTCTTAATGATGCATCTGCAGGTGCACCTATGCATTTTCTAGGGCATAATGAAGTTTCGAAACTCTCCGTCGAAGTAGTGGCTCTAATCGGAATGACGGAATTCTTTTCTGCCAATTTTTTGCATCATACATCTCATTCATTGCTTGTACTATCTCATCAATATTGAATCCTAAGCCTGCATTATCATTAATCAAGAAACAGTAAACACTTAATTCAATTCATATGTAATCCAAAAGGCATTAATAAATCAAGAAAACCATATTCTTTACGTCACCTTCCAAGGCAGTGTCATTGGAACAATGGTTTTTAATCATAACAGAAATATCAGTTTGAGAAGCACCAGCAAGTTCAAATTTTTCGATTGCAACTTCAAAACATTCTTGCCACACTGGAAGTCCCAGTTTGAATTCCATAATTGATCTGTCATATAGCATGGTCCCCCATAATATAAATATCTGAGACCGGATGCTTTCAGCCTGTTCTGCTGCTTCAGCTGCGGATACATGACTCACCAAATTATCAAATTTCATTTTCTGCAACACAGGTTCGAGTTTATTTGGCAGTGATAGATCCTTGATTCGTTTGTCCTCTGTATCCTCCCACATCTGCAATCCTTTTTCCATGTTCTCCTCTGCCTTGTTGTAAAGCTCAACAACTTCTGCTGAAGGCCATAATTCCAGATCAACACCAGTACCTATTGCATAATTCCAAGAAAGTTTAGCCAGTTCATATTGTTGCTGCCCAAGAGCTAGAACAGCTTCATAGAAATTGGGCTTAATTCTTAGAGCATCTTCATATCTTTCTCCTGCTTTTATATACTCCGACTTTGCCCAGTCATATGCAGACTTGATCTGTGCAATCAATGATTCTCTTGGAGAATCTTCCGAAAAATTTACCTTCTTCCTTGCCTGGGACATGTGAACATTACCCCAGTTGAACAAAGCTAAAGCTGCCATCTCCTGGAATTTCTCTGCTGCAGCACTGAAAAGGTCTTGAGCCTCTTCGCTGGAAATGGTTTCCTCCATAGCATCTGAACAGAGCTTCATTCCTACCTGATGGAGGTCAAGATTAGCGTCCATATCAAATCCAGCATAATTCTTGAAGAGTTGAGCAAACTGAATAATCCAATCACTTATATAAACTGATTCACTTCGCATTTCCTTTCTTTTTTCCACATGTCCATTTTGAATTGTATGTCGCATGTCAATACAGCCCTCTGATTCACTCTTTCTCATTTTCCGAAACAAAGGGTCTCGGTCAGGATGTACTTCAACAATATACAGCTTCACAGAACCAAGCTCTGCAGCAGCTTCAGCCATCCTCAGTTCTTCCGTTGTGATGATTGTAACCAAATCACCTTCGTGGTCCCTATACTTCACAAGAGCAGCATTCAAGTCAGGAAACCGATCAGAAATAATTTCCCTAACTTTCTCGATGCTGCAGCCAATTGGAATCTTAGCCCATCTTATGTCTTCTCCAAAGACCAACTTCACTGACCTTCTAGGCACTTCCCCCATGCCATTACTAATTGTTTCTTCCTCCACCACTAATTTGTCCTCAGCTTTCTTCTCCCCATTCATATCCTCAGATTTTTCGGTTTTCCTTTCCCCATTCACTTCCTTTGTTTTTCCTGTTTTCTTTTTGCCCTTTATGTCCTTTGTTTTTCCAGTCTTCTTTTCCCCATTCACATCCTCACTTTTCCCATTTTTCTTTTCCCTATTCAGGTCCTCACTTTTCCCACTCACACCTTCAGCAACGGTTTTTATTTCCTTGATTTCTCTCTTCATTTCCTTCTCAACTTCTGCGTCCTCATCCTTATTTTCCACTTTTTTGTCTCCAACTTTCTCCTCCTCCACTTTGTTCACTTTCTTTTTCTGTGCCTTTCCTTTGGGACCCTTGGTCTGAGGTGGTTGTGGCTCCTCAGGCAATGGAATCAAATCTGCAGGGATTTCAATTTCTCTTGGACCTTGTTTCTCCATCCCATGTTTCACCCTTTCTGCAACTTCAATTGCCATGAGATTGTTTGGCTCCCTTTTCAGCACCGATCCAACATCCCTAAGCGCCAAATCTAACCGGTTCAACGCTTCGTAACACCTGGCTCTCTTCAGAAGCGCCTTACTATAATTTGGCGTGACTTCAAGAGCCAGATTGCATTCATGGATCGCCCTCGGATACTCTGTAATACCAAGCTGCATATAGCATGCAGCCATATTACTCCTAAGATAGGACACATCTATATGGTTCCTCGGAAGCAAACATATTGCTTTGTCGTATTTTAACATGGCACCCTCATAATCCTTCCTCTGAAACAACTTATTGCCCTCATCTCTCAATTCCTGAGACATCACAATGAACACCTCCGTATCCTTATCGTATGCTTTTGGCCCATTTTCACTCACCTTCGTATCTCCCTGAGATTTCTTACCCTTGGCACCGCGCTTTCCCATAATAACAATTGTCTAAATGACACAGAATATAATATAATGCTTAAAAACACCCAAATCCAATCGTAGTGCTACAATTTTCGAGCAGAGTTTATCCACAAAATGTCTATGCAATAACCTTCAAAATCCCTGTTCTATTATTGAGAACGAACTGCAAAAAACTTAACAATATAATCACCACAACCAATCTTTTATCTTCCACAATTCCAAACAACAAGAACAAAATTCAGCAACCCAAAATCCTCCGCAATCCACAAAATTTGCCAATATAAAAACCTAGAAATGAGAAAAAAAAAAAACATAAACAAATCAATAAAAGCCCACCAGAAATCACAAACAAGTATCAAACTCCCCCAAAATTTCTAACCTGAAACCTAACGACAAGAAAAGACGGCAAATTTCCGCAAGAAAATGGGTTCCCTTTGCAGCAAATTCAGAGGCGAAAGTAGGAAAAACGAATATGATACCTTTATTGAACTACAAGCGAAGAGTTTTGTTCCTTCGTCTCTCCGAAAAGTATGAAATTAAATAATCCGAAAATGGGAGCAATGGGAAACGTGGGTGGGAAGACTAGTATCGGATTACGCAGCTGCGCCTGTAGCAATTAGCAGAGACTAGTATCGGATTGCGAAGGGAAAAAGGCAACGTGGGGTGTCAGAGGGAACGTGAAAGCCAACAAAAACATCATTAATTAAGAACAAAAGCAAAAGGGCGTGTAGAAAACTTGGAAAGGAAAGGGACGGCAACAAAGGGGTGTTAAATTAATGATGAAGAATTCAAAGTGGGATACGGATTTAATTACTATCGTTTGGCGACATTCCAGAGGGCGATGCAAAGAACGGTGGTGGTGTGGACATGGGCAATTGGACACGAGACAAAACACCGAGGAAAGTGGGGACACAGGATTTTCCGTGTTTTCCAAGATTGTGGGCGACGTCATCTCTCCTCAGGACATAATTCCTTTTCCTTGTTTATTTATAATTATTCACTTTTTTTTCTTTTTTTTTCTTTTTTTTTTTCTTTTGATAAATGGACGTGCTTCATTTCCCTAATTCTTCACCGTTAATAAATACTCCCTCCGTCCCGCGAAGATTGAAGCCTTTCTTTTGGGCACGGTAATTTAGGTAGTGGAGTTTAGTAGTTAAAGTGGTGTGGGTATTTGTGTTTAAGATTATAATGAATTTTGATATTGTTTATTGTTCAACTTTGACTTAATATTATCGTAGTGATGTAATTTGAGAAAAATATTCAAATGTGGTCTTGTTAGAATCGTCTAATCGTGTAGTTTTAGAATATATATTTTATACAATTTTTATTTGTATCAATTTTGTAATATTAAGAGTTAAAGAAATATAAGGGACTTTGTGTAGGAAAGTAATAATGCATTGGAATTTGTGCAGAATAGTAAAAGTAAGTATTTTTAATGGGATTTGACAATAATTAAGATTCTAATCAAACTTATATTAATTTAATTTTTCTAAAAACGGAAAGGGTTCAAACTTCGTGGGACACCCCAAAAAGGAATAGGGTTCAAACTTCGTGGGACGGAGGGAGTAAGACTGAGAATATCAATAATCATATGAAGATTAATTAAAGTTAAGTATGATTGTGATTTATGCAGTGCTCACTCTTAAGGGAGTAATTGTTTTATCCAAGGTTGTTAAGATCGGGATCCTATATGGGATCGTTTTTCTCTTTCCAAGATCGGGATCGTAGGATCGAATCGGAATCATAAGATCTTATGAAATAGCAATAATGGATAAACTCAATTATGCATACTAACAAGTCAAAACATTATTTCGTGTGTTTATGAATCTTGCAAGTTAATTAATACAATACGGTACAAAAACATCACAATCAAACATAAAATATTTCCACATACATGCATATTATTTTTTTACACATCATACATAAGGAATACAAGCTCTTAAGTTTAAAATTAAAGGAAAAATTATTACTTTGATCCCAAATCATAAAATACTACAAAAATTTTATGCGTTTAAGAGGGTATGATCGTAAGATCGTAGAAGTGTTTGAGGGAGTATGACCATAAGATCGTAATATTCTACTATCAGGATCGGGATCTTACTAATTTTAAGATCCTACAAGGATCGAGATCGTTTTAGAGAGGTGTGATCGTAAAATCGTAAGATCCTAAGATCAGGATCGGGATCTTAACAACTATGGTTTTATCCATTCATTGTAAGTTGTTTAAATTCAACTATTTTTGGATGAATTCAAGGTATTAATGCACGGGTGAATTAAAGAACATCAGCAAATGCATATTTGTTACTAGTATTAATCAAATAACATTGATTTCACTTTTTAACACATTTATATAAGACAAAATATAGTCAAGTGAGATCTTATTACGTTCGTCTAATCGAGTAAATTTAGAATATAAAATTTTTATACAATTTTAGATATTAGGCATTAATATGTGTATAGCATTACGTGCTGTGAACAAATGTTATAGTATTTATTTCCAAACGGAGGGAGTATAATTTTTTGCAAATAGTTTTATAACTAATTTTTTCCCCCAATATGTTGTAACTTGTGAGTCAACAAACTGAAGGCATATTTTCTTCATGGGGAATATACATTTATTATCACCTTTTTTGACCATATAATAAATTAAGTGGATCACAATTTGAAAATTTTCCACATTCTTAAAGAATTGCAAAGATCTCACAATTTGGACTGAGTCATTAAAGGCCTGAGAAAATGATCGTGGAAGCCACGACATACAAATCATAAAGGGAATAAAAGGGAGTAATAGGGGACCTGGTGGGGATTTGAACCCTCGAGTCGGTAGGACTTGAAAAACTAGTATTAATGCCCAATCCCGCACAGATCTCACAGTTGATATGCATAATTGGAGAATGAGTAATCAACAAGAGATTCATCGACTTGTGATTCCACCTATATAATTTGATTTAAATAGCATAAAATCTAGTAATTATGTGAATAACATTTTATAAATAAATTAATATTCAAAAGTGTTGGTGGGTGGGGGAGAATATTCGTTTGTACACTTGTTATTGTCCATCTGTCCATGTGGTCACAATTCAAGCTATGCCTCATTTACAAGGCAACTATTTTCTTCCACCACAAATTATTAATATACTAGTATTGTTTTTAATTTTCTATTTGTGGCTAAAATCTTTTAGTTTTACGAAAATTGATAATTCCCATACAACACCAAATGCCAAGCTCTCAAGTGTTTCATTCATACTTTTTCGTCTTTTATATCTATTCACTAATTCATCACGAAACTTCTGCCATATATGTACAAAATATGCCGATAAAAAAAGGAAAAAAAAAAAGGAATTGCTTACCTTGAAGACAATGGTAAGTGGTAACTCATTTCAATGTATTTAACATATCATTCTTCGGTTCTTTGCATCCACAAATCAAATAAATGTGTAATTTGTTTATCACTATTTTTTTATATATAAAAATCTATATATGTGGCTATATGTAGTATACTTCCTCCGTTTTCAAATGTTTTTAACATTTGAAAAAAAGTTACTATTCACATACGGACTTTTACTTAAAGTTTTATCATAGTTATACAAGATAAAATATAGTCAAGTGAGATCTTGTTAGATTCGTCTCGTCGTGTAGTTTTTAAATATCGAACTTCTAGAATTTTTTACTTATACCGAATTTGAGTTATTAATAGTTTAATATGTGCATTGGACTGCGTGAAAAGTTGGTTTGTAATAAACATTTGAGACCGGAGGAAGTATTTATTAACGGGCACATGCAGTTTTGAAAATAGTTAATCATTGGGTCCGTATGGAGATAAAGAAGTTTCATGTTGACATATTTTGGAATTTCGGCCGTTGATTAGAATTTGGATGGGAAAAATACTCCCTCAATTCCGCGAAATGTGACCACTTTCTTTTAGACACGATAATTTAGGGTTGGAGTTTAGTAGTTAAAGTGGTGTAGGCATTTTGTGTTTAAGATTTTAATGAATTTTGATACTGTTTATTGTTTAACTTTGACTTAATATTATGTAATGATACAATTAAAGAAAAATATTCAAATGTGATGAATCATCTAATCGTGTAGTTTCATAATATATATTTTATACAATTTTTATTTGTATCAATTTTGAAATATTAAGAATTAAAGAAATACTAGGAATTTTATGTAGAAAAATAAAAATGCATTGGAATTTGTGCAGAATAGTAAAAGTGAATACTTTTAATGTCATTTGATAACAATTAAAATTCTAATCAAACTTATATTATTTTAATTTATCTAAAAATGGGAAGTGACCAAATTTTGTGGGATACCCCAAAAAGAAATAGTGACCAAATTTCGTGGGACGTGCTATATTTGGTGTGAGCTTACATTAAAATATATAATAAACCTCTTTTTTAAACATAAAATAGTAAATAAAATTACAAGACTTTTTGCATTGGTTAGGTGGAAGAACCAATACAATTGGGCTTGGTTAGAACTTAGATGGATGGCCCAATACATTTGGGTTGGGCCTAAGATAAGGTTTTCATCCAGGGATAACAGAATCCAAAGAAGTGAATAACAATGCACACAAATTATTATATTATTTTTTTTTTAAATCAAAATTGACCATGATGAGTCAATTGCTGACGTGGGTGAATTCTATTGGATTGATGGCGTGTAGTAGTGTTCACTATCTGCAGAGTCGCTCTTGCCTGATTCTTTTGATTTTCGTTTGATCCAACGCTTCTTGTTTTGGGGATATAAAGTGTAAAATTAGGGTTCGCGAAAAATCTCGATTTCGCGAAGAAAGTACCGAAATCATGAGGCTTGCATGGTTTTGGGCAGCTGTATTTGTCGCTGCTGTTCTTTTCTGCAACATTGCCGTCTCGGATCCGACCATTCCAGCTCATACAGGTACCTTAAAATTCAACGATACCAATTGATGGTAGTTTTTTGGTGCAGATGAATGGTAGCGTCCAATATTTCGATTTAGATAGCAAGAATATTGTTAGGTTATTTTAAAATAATTTCGTCTCAGCATAAAGGTCTTTTTTTTTTTTTTTTTCTCTTTCTGTTTTTGTACTTCGCAATTTGGAATTAGACTTTATTTTATGGTGCAAGTATATGGTTGATTTGTTGCCAAGAGGCATTTCAATGTGTTTTATGAATTGTCTCGCTTGTCTGAATATTGTGGAGTTAAGGAATCAGTATATTGCAACTAAGACTTCTGCAAGTTTAACATGATGAAATGTTGTCAGGAAGTGACACAACCTCCGAAGGCTGTAGGCTAATTTCTTAAGTTTAAATAACTGAGTGCACGCTGTAATATGAATGCTCTATGTATATTTTCAAATTGGGCCTGCATGTTCAATCTTCAGGTCTTTATGACTGTGTGATCATCTATTGTGGTTGCAATAATTGCTCTTGCTAGATTCAAGTTTGATGAATGATGCTTCCTTCAGTGTAGGTTCGCATAGATGTAGTCTTAGTGAGTTAAAAATTATTCGTGGTGCTAGTTAAAATTGCCAAATGTTCATATAATTCAGGTTTATTTTAACTGTCGGTTCATCTCTACGCATCATATTTGATTGTAGGCGGTACCTTTGGCCGAGGTTCGCGAGAACCAAAATTCAAAATTGATTTTCATCCAGAAGACTCACCTTTCCATCCTGTAAGTGCTACTACCATGACTGTATTACTGTATTTGTTTGTTTAAGATTTGATAATCACATATTACAACCAACATGCTAACAATTTTCACGGTCTTTCAAAGCATACCTCACTTAGCAAACCATGTGGCATGGTCTGTTATATCTCTTATTGGAATCATATTATTCCCTTCACTCCTTTGTTGCATTAACTGTTTTGTGTCCTTGAATCTTGTTAATATGTGCTTGTTTGGATCTGCATCAGATGTAACATTGTTGCAACCTCAATCTTGTGGTGTGGTTTTGAACTACTTTGAGAAGTATCGTGCAAGCCTCGTGATCGTTAGTTAAAATTTTCTGAATTAAAAATGTCCTATGTGCACTTTAATCACCGGATTTGATTAGAGGAGATAGAGGTGCTTGCCACACTAATTTCTTTTTAGTACATAAAACTTATAAGTTATAACTGATGGAAACACAAAAGTTTATAAGAAAAGTTGTGGTAGTTATAACATAACATTATATCCTTGAGCGGGAATAAAATAATTTTTTCCGTGCTTTGCTCCACTTCAATTACTGAAGAGCATGTTTTTAATCCCTACTGAAAATGGTTGAACTTGAAGTATGTACTTGGCGTTATGGTCATTGAATTATATAAATGTGCTTTGAAGTTGTTTTTTCTTCTCAGGATGATGACCAGGAATCTATTCTTATGCCAAACAAAAATGGTGAGAAGTTTCTTTGTTACTTACCTAAAGTGGAGAAATCCAAGAGTGGAAGACTAGTTGCTCAACAGAACATAAGCAGCATGATCGTGGAGTCTGAAACACGTGCGAAATTGAAGACACCAGATGAATTATTGGATTTCCTGAAAGATAGGTGCTTTATTAGGGTAAATTTCAGAACCTCAATCGATTAACAAATAATAAAACTCTAAGGAAAGGAATAATGCCCCCTCATGTTTATAAACCCCCGAAAGGCCTAAACTGTTAATTACTCATGACCACTAGACTGTTCATTACAGAAAAACTTGCTATACGCTGTGCTACATTTTTTCGTGATGTCAGAAATGCTTTACATTTGTTAAGTGTTTGACTACAGCAAGAGGGATGGTGGTCATATGAGTTCTGCTATCAACAGAAAGTGCGACAAATTCATTTAGAGGATGATGGAAAAAAGGTAGTTCATTTTACATGACTTTGAATTTCATCACTCCCTTATTTTTATTTTTATTTATTTATTTATTTATTTTTTATGTTGCTTAGATATTGGAGTTCCATTTCTGTTACATGTCTGATTGTAGTTCGCACTCAGAATTTTACCAAAAATTTTAATGACTTGTCTGTATGCTACCCTAGGACCCGAGGACAAACATGACCATTTGTTTTAACCGTTCTTTTATTTGTTGCTTTTTCTTGACTAACTAATATTGGAACTAACAATGGTGCATATGCTACATATATCTCTAAACTATGAACTATCCAACCTTCCTTTCTTGTGGCTACTTTTGGTGTGAATGAGATTCCACTTTTAATCTCCTAGTTGGTTCAAGAATTTATCTTGGGAGAGTACGATGCTGAAGCCACGGAAGCTTACCATCAAAATCGTCCTGACATGTCCACATTGAAGGATCCTCGCTCAAAAGATGCATCTCAAAGGTGTGAATTTTAGCATGACCAGTTAGATGTCCTGCTTTTAAGAGAAACACTAAAGCTTTATATACTGAAGCAAAGAATTTGCCCACATTGTTGCAATATTCAGGTATCATGCTCATATCTTTACAAACGGAACTCTCTGTGATCTAACAAATGAGCCCCGGGAAACAGAGGCAAGTGGTTAAATTTTTATTTGCATATGTCCAATTAGTGATTAGTCCCCTTGGCTGACTATATCCCACTTCAACTACAATTTCAGGTCCGATTCGTCTGTTCTGAACCCAGAGCCATGATAAGTTCAATCACGGAGCTATCTACATGCAAGTACGCACTTACAATTCAATGCCCAACTCTTTGCAAGCATCCGTAAGACTCTCTCTCTCTCTCTCTCTCTCTCTCTCTCTCTCTCTCTCTGTGCTGTTATAACACCACCATAACCTGGCTGAGGAATTCATATTGTTTGTCTTGAAATGGGTATCCAGTAGTTCTTTATTTTGCATAGAGAGGTTTTCATCATGTTTCCTTGCAGATTATTCCAAGAAGAAAGACCTGTATGGCATACCATCCACTGCAATGCTCTTCCAAAAGAAGAAACAAAGGCAGAGTCAGCCGAAACCTACAGTTCCGGTGGAGGAAAGATAACTATGGTGACAAATTTCGCATATCCTCAGGCAGAAGAACATGCGACATGAATCCAAACTGATGCCTTCACTTGCTAGATGCATATATCAGTACCGCGAATGTTTGGTATCCTCCTTTTGTTCAGTTTTTAACATTGTTCCTTCTAATAGTACGACATTTTTATTCACAGCTCTGCACGTGTTGCTAGTATAGTTCTACTAATACTTAGATTTTGAATTTACTACCCTCACATATTTGTAGTTCAGATGTCATATGATTTAAAGTGGAAGTGTATTTACATGCGCAGCTCTCAGTCCCTTTCCATGTTTACTTTTCTCTGCAAATTAGAATACAGTAATGTAGAATAAAAGAACAATCAAACAAAAGCAATCATACAAGGAATGAACAGGATTTATAATCAATAGTATTACTATTACACAGCTACAACTCATAATGTCTGTTTTTGAAAAATTTCTTCTGTCCATGTAGCATATCCATGGAGAGATTACAGGAATTATCTGTGCAATAAGCAAAAAAATAAGGGCTGATTTGGACAGGAACATAAATCCAAGGAAAATTCTTCTAGCCATGCAAGTTTACTTCAAAAGAAGATGCAACAAACTTCGTTCTATGACTACAAACCGTGAAGAGAAGCAAGAAGCGAATACTACATCGATACTTACTATACGGGGTCATTGCACCGTGGCAAAAAAACAATCAGCTTTAGTTTCAAACTGTTCTTTATAAGGCCGGTTCGAAGAGCTGCTTCCTTCTCCCGGACAATTTCCTCGATTTTCCACTAAATTTTTATATTCCGGCTACAATTCCTTTTAACTTCCTCAAGCCAGTTTCTTGTTTGTTTAATTGGCTCAATTGGGAGGACAACCTCCCACCCCACCCCCCAGTTCTTCCATCCTCAGTCAATTTCAAATGCTTTTGAGTTAATTCATAATTTTATTGAAGTTTTTTAGGTGAATCAATGGAATTTCTCAAGCATTGAGGCCAGAGAGTAACCTGTTATGGTACGGATGGATTTAGTTGGTAGACATCTCCCACAACAGTTTATATCATTTACAAGGGCTCGACCTGAAATCTTGATTAAGCAGCTAGCGCATCATAAGCACCCAAGCTAAATGTTGGTAAATAATGCTATTTTAACTTATTTATTCCCCAAATTGTTTTCCTCTTATTTTAATTGAACATACGCTCTATAGAAAGTAGAACAACTGCATAATCGATAACTCCTATCATTTTTATATTTCTCAAGCAAATTATAAATACGGTAATGAGGACTAAAAACAAACAAAAAAAGACTCATACAAGGATATCCATATGCAAAATATTTATCTTAAAAAATTAACACGGTTTATACATCAATAGTACTACTATATTAAACAGCTACAACACTTGATTTTAATTGTTCTAATTTCATCTGTATCAGTGTAACATATCTATGGAGAGATTACATGAATTATATATGCGGCAACCAAACAATGGATGGCTGACTCAGAGTTTCAGACAGACTCATCAATCCAATGAAAATTCTTCAAGCCATATAAGCACTTCATTCCTCTTCAAAACGCCCAAAGTGAAACGCAGACAAACAAAATCAGCTCTGACAACAAACACCACCGAAAAAAAAAGACATGTATCTAACATCAGGAAGAGAATGCCATATTGATACTAACCTTCATAAAGCTCCGTGTGCTCCCCGGATCATTGTAGCGTGCAAACAAGCATCCGGGTTTAGGTTTCAAGCCATCCAATATAAGGTTTGATCGAAGAGATTTTTCCTTCTCTTGGACAATGTCCTCAGTTGGTTTTCCACTGAATTTTGATACTGCAGCTACAACTCCTTCGACCTTCCTCAAGTTGATGGCTTCTTCATTAGGTGTCGGAAAACTAACCACAAGATGCCACTTTAGTATTATATGGATAAAATTTGGGCTCGATAGGGTTGACGATAGTTCACCTGCTGATTTCTTTATCCAATGGAAGAACTATTTGAATGGAAACTTTAGAAATTTCAGGGTCAAATGCCTGAGTGAACACAGGCGTTGTCATTGGTATTTTCTCTGCTGATGCATTCTTCCCAAATATGTACCTGATGGAACAATAAATTTCTCACTTATTAAACAAAATAGGTAAGAGCGGCAGATTGTGAATATATATTTCTTTAGATGTCTTACCCTGCAACTGAATTGAAGCCACCTGAACCAGACAACTTGTCACTATTTGTTTCCGCAATTATGAATGGCTCATACTTTCTCACCTGCAGAATCATCTTAAGTTTAGCACCCCACAGACAGGATAGAAACTCGTAGACACTATTTGTTCGATTATATCATTATTGTACATTGACTTAGACAGTGCATGTCACAGTACCACAGAATGTCCTTAAGCAGGACAACATGTTGGATTTTATGTCAAGACGAACCTCATAATTTGCAGTTCTTTTCAGTATCTGATATTTTGGTGTTTCCAGGTTGGGAGTCTTGTAAATACGGAGCTGCATGAACAAAACTTTGTAAACATAAAAAGGAACAGAATCTTCAATAGTTGGTTATATTAAGCACTGCATAAGATGCATTTACTCTAGTCATACCTGTTTAAGCACATCAAGAAAACCTTCAACCGAAAAGTATTCATTGTTTTCAATGGAATCCCAGTAGTCCTATATCAAAGAACTGTTGTCAGCATTGCTCTGCAATAAAATGCCATTCAAGTGAAGACTAATGACTAATGATGCCTTACCACATGGCTGCAGAACTTCTTTGTTTCAGGATTAATGCCCATGACAGAAGTACCTGTGAAGACTAACTCGGGTTTCCAAGGCAGAAGAGAGAATGTCATCACCATAGTCCACCTTGTCGTTATCTCATAGGGTCCTGTCTACAGAAACTCAGTCAATCAGGGAACCTTATTGAGTGTCTGTATCTGGACGCGAAACCAAAATGAATTCTTTAGTATATAAGGTGCCATTGGATCCTAATTAGTAAGCCCTAAACTCAGTCAAGGAGATAGAAATGCATCATTCATTATTCCTCTTGTCCTACACAGTGTTCTATTTCCAATTTCGAAAGACCAACAAAGAACAAAATATGAACCAGGAACATTCTCGTTAGGATCATCCTAAGAACAATATCAAAACTATACAGGAAGGAATTAATCAGTCTAGTAGGAACAGAAAATTAATCATCACTTCAAATTTCTCAAATTGCAGACAAACCAAAATCTTACCATTTCCCAATTCAGATTCTCAACAGCGCGATAAAGTATATAAGCTCAAAAGAGAGCCTAATTCTCAGAAACCATTAATCAAATACAAAATCAAACCTGTTTAACCCAATGCAACTGGAAATCAGGGTTGAAGACCTTCCTCAACATCGCAATGTTAAAAAGGTACCCACTTATGCTGTCGTGCTTCGTAATTGGGTCCCTGAACTTAACGCGCTCATCGTACGCCGTTCGATCAATCCCCTGATCATCGAACAGGTGGGGAAGATCCTCGTACAAGAAATCCACCAATTCCTGGGCGTCGAATTCGGTGGACTTGAGTTCTGGGGCAATGCTTCTCACCCTAACTGCCCACTTGAGAGCCTTTTGGTCAGTGATTTTGAGTGGCTGTGAGATTTTGGTTTTGGTTACACAATCGTGTGGTGAGAGGAAGAATGGCGTGGAGCAGGCGCCGGACGGGAAGTGGCGCAGGGCGGTGGCGCTCCGCCTTGTGGGTAGCGGTGGAGAAGTGGCGGGGAAATGTGAGGCGCCCATTTGCGCTGTTGGGTGGCTTTGGTAGTTGGTTCTGTTTGTGGTGTGGAATCTGCCAGTATTATTATTTCTTCATTTTTCTGAAGGAAAAAAAAAACAATTGTGGTCTAAAAAATACAGTATCTAATTTAACCTCTACTCTACAGCACCCAAAAAGGAAGGAAAAAAATTTACAATTTTACATACAGCAGCCAAATAATGGAGGGCTGATTCAGACAGACACACCAATACAGGGAAAATTCTTCAAGCCATGCCAGCCATATGAGCACAAAATCAGCTAAAGTTCACTTGCTGGAGGAACTATTTGGATGGAAACTATATAAATTTCGGGTCAAATGCCTGTGTTAACACACAATGACCCAATTACCGTTAAGGCATTTTTAAACCCACTAGTATTGTAGCCTTAAAACTTAAAAGTCACATGTATTGTCTCTAAAACTTAAAAGGGGGAATAGAATCTAGACACATTCTAACATAAACATTTTTAGGCCTTTAACATAAGACGGGGCATTTAATTAATTAAAGTACTTAGAAGTGGAGTATAAAATTACTTGCAAATTGAGAATTATGAAACTTCTCCGTGGGACAACTCAGCATTCTACATTTCACTCCGTATTCAAATCCCTACTCCCAACTCGAAATTACGGCACCAGCGCCACCGGTGGCGGAATGGCCCCGGCTGGCGGAGCCACCAAGGGGCGCGGCGGCGTCAGAGGAGGTAAATCCAAGAAGAAGAAGCTCAAAGTCAGATCCCAAAATAACCTCCTCAAATCCCAATCCACCCAGCCCAATCACATCTCCCAAACAATCCCGCAGCTGATCTCCGCCGCCGCTGCCGCCCACTCCTTTCTCCTCCGCCACGAGCTCCATCTGCTGCCCTCCCAATCATTATCCTTAGAATCCTTACTCTCCTCCACCTCCCGATCCCTTTCCCGTCTCGTTTCGCTGCTCCCCTTGCCCCTGCCCCCAATTCATCCTCCTCCCCCACCTCCGCCGCCGCAGGATTGGTTCGAATGCTTCATCTCTTCGGCGCCCGATTGCGATCCCCGTTGGGTTCAGTTCTTCAATCTCTCCCGGCCTTCTTTTACTCTCCTCCTCCGGCTCCTCACCCCATCTCTGACATCGTCTCTGCACCCCTTACCCCCCAATGTCGCCCTCGCCGCGACCCTTTTCCGTCTATGTCACGCAGCGTCTTTCTCCGCCGTTTCTCGCCGCTTCTCTCTTGATTCTCCGACGGCCTGTAGGGCCTTTTATTCGGTATGCAAAGCAATTGTTGAAAATCTTGGCCATTTGTTCGAATTCAGCTCGGATATTAACAGAATCATTGTGGGATTTGGGTGGATTTCATTGCCCAACTGTTGTGGAGTCTTAGGGATTGAGAAATTCCAATTGGAGGAGCAATTGGTGGGTGCCGATGGTTCTTTGTTAGTTCAGGCATTGGTGGACTCCGAAGGGAGGTTCTTGGATGTGTCAGCTGGATGGCCTGGTTGTAAGAAACCGAAAGATATTTTAAAAATGTCGAAGCTTTACCATGGAATCGAGGAATCGAAGGAATACTTGAACGGCTCTTCATTTGAATTAAACTCTGGCATATTAATTCCCCAATACATTTTAGGCGATTCATGTTACCCACTCTTGCCATGGCTTTTGACTCCCTTCAGAGAGGCTAACACTGAGTTGAGTTCTACTGAAATGGTGTTCAATGGCGTGCATCGAAGGGGGATGGATTTGGTGGGCGAGGCATTCGCCAAGGTTAAAAAAAGATGGAAGCTTGTGGCGAAGAAGTGGAAAGGCCAAGGGGTTGAGGCATTTCCTTTTGTCATTGTGGCATGTTGTTTGCTGCACAATTTTCTCATAAAGTGCAGTGAGGTATTGCCGGAGGAAACTGCTGAGGATTGTAAAGGCGCAGACTTTCCGGTGTCCGATGGAGAGGACAATGAAAGTGGGAAGAGAATTCGGGGTGCGCTGGCTTCGCACTTGAGTCGGGTGAGTCAAAGATCATAGATGTTGTAGCATTTGTTCATATGCATTTTACTTGTATTGTTACTCTGTGAGACGATTTCTCAATTTTTAAATGCATATCATATATGGCGTTTTATATTTATTGATAAGCTTTTTCATATGGAAACTGGAAAATATTATACTCTAATACTGTAATTATCATTCTTTAGTCCGTTTCATTGGACAAATCTACTACTTCCTCCGTTCTTTTTTTTTTATAAGTGACACTTGGAAGTTTTGTTGCTGTTCATTGAATAACTTTGATTCGAATTTTTAATACAATTATATAAGATAAATATAGTCAAGTGAGATCTTGTTAGATTCGTCTGGTCGCATAGATTTAGAATATCAAATTTTTATAATTTTTTACTTGTATGCAATTTGAGTGATTGAGGAATAAAAATGTGTTTTGAACTGCGTGAAATGTGAGTCCGTGACATTTAAAAAAGAACGGAGGAAGTATAAGATATGGATAACGAGTGCTACAGTAATTGGTCATTGGTAGGCGGTAGCTTCTTGTTTATGTCTTTAAGTTATAAAGAAATAGGCAGAGATCCTAGCCATCTAAGAGCTTCTAACCACAAACATGACATTGGAATCTAACATCACAGATATCGAAATTTACAGCTACAATTTTGCTCATAAACACTTGCTGTAACTTATCCAAGACAACATTATAGGATGCTGAATTGCGTTAAAGTTCTTGAAACCCATTACATGTGAGACTTGATGTGATCAACTTTGGGCGAATACCATCTTCTCTGAAGAGCAGCTTTTTGTGCAATTCAGTAAGCAAGAAAACATGCCCTCATGTGACTGTGAGGTTTCTGTTCCTCGTTTCTGTAGTATTCTCAGGAATTCGCGGGGGCTTAGCTTCCCATCTCGGTTTGTATCGAACATGTAGAACACCAAATCAATGACCTTATCCGTGAGGCTTACTCCACAGACCTTTGTATTGGAGACAAGAAATTATATAAGTTAGAAAGATAAACTGGTAAATGAGGTGGACTATTGGAGGACTCTGTGTGTAGATACCTTCCAAAAATAAAAATAAAAAATGTGTGTGTGTGCATATATATGAAGTATATATGAAGGGTGTGTATGTACTCGTTTAGCTGCTCTTTGGAAGTCATCCTTGGAGAGTAAGCCATTCACTTTGCCATAACTGAAAAGGGCAATGGAGAAGGGCTCTAACCGTCTTCTTAGCTCAACAAAACTCTTGAAGTCTTGATATGTAAAGCGCGCGTCTCTTAATGATGTCTCCTTGTCTAGATCCTCAGCCAGGGCAAGAAACTTATCTATGTATCGAATATCAGCAGCTGCAATAATAGACAGGATGAAATCCTTGGCTGAAATGGTCCCCTGTGACTTAAAGTCATAGTGTGCAAATTCCAGCCTTGTTATCTGTTACAAGAACAATACTTGATCAGTTCATTACATTTCTGAGCGATTTAGGGGAAGGGGGGAGTATGTTACAAAAACAAACCTCATTGTGTAGGTCTCTCAAGAACTGGACAAATTTGTCGTGTCCTAGGCGGCCCTTTCCATCTTTCCCAAAAAAGGACTCTAGGAGGCCCCCATTCTCGACTGATCCCTTGACCTTTAGTCCTGACCTCTTACCGTCCCTGTGGGATGTTCCTTGTCTGTTTAGGCTGCGCATTATTGACATTACCTTCTTGAACTCATCCTGATCTATACTTCTGCATTTTGTAGGTTAAGAAAGTTGAGCCGATTAATTAAGTATATTTCTAATGCTCATTGAAGAATCTAGTACTTGATTTGACCTTCTAACTGAATATCAAATGATTGATTCTAACAAGAACTGATTGTAGAAGAATAACTAACTTACCCGTCACCATCGAGGTCAAACATTTTAAAGGCTACCGAAAAGCTCGTTTCTGGAATGCTCAACAACGTAACGAAGAATATATACCTGTTAGGATGAAAACGCTCGGCCAGTTATATATTCGTTTGAGAATTTCGATAGTGAAAGTATAAGGATTATATATACAGTACAGTATACTGACTCTGCAAAGGAGATTAGCCCGTCATTGTTAGTATCAAACAACATGAAAAATTCGGAAGGAGGACAGTGTAGGTTGCTGGTGACGAGCTCACCGTGCAGGTTTCCTCCTCGAACAGCATTTGTTTCAGATGGAGGGAACACAGGCACAATGGCTCTCATTAAGTCCGCCGGCGTCATGTACGTTTCTCCAGAAGGATTCTGGAGTGATGCGAAGTATTGGAAAACCTGGTAGCGAGGAACGGCCAAAAGGGGGAACTTGATTATACACAGCTGTTGAGATTACAATTTCAACAACCACCACCTAAAATTCAACAACAGCCAGCAAAGTAGTTCTACCTTCTCCGGAGGACTTTGTGTCCTAATCCTTTTCTCGTACTTGAAGAAAACTTTCCTCCTAAAAGACTCTGAAACCACAAATAAGGTTACAATTAAAAACATGGATTTTGCACGAGGACGAAATCGAAACAGTGTAGAAATTCATGGATGGGAGGCTCACACCTATTGGTTTTAGGTTTGAGCCTCCCATCCATCAATTTCTACATGGTATCAGAGCTATCGATATCATCTCGAGGGTAGGGTGTTGGTATCCCACATCGATTAAAATGTGTCCCCTTTACTTTACTACCTTATATGGTTGGGAGAAACTCCACCTATCACTAATTGGTTTTAGGTGTGAGC
This sequence comes from Hygrophila difformis, assembly GCA_030278955.1. Lineage (NCBI taxonomy): Eukaryota > Viridiplantae > Streptophyta > Magnoliopsida > Lamiales > Acanthaceae > Hygrophila > Hygrophila difformis. Next base: position 2,108,263 of record JAOANR010000010.1, read on the forward strand.
CTCTCATCCATGAATTTCTACCAACAGAAGCAATTCATCAACAACACAAGAACAACATAACACACCATTGAATAACTGGAGAGACTTCTTTTCCAGTTGTTCCCCCTTCTCATCATTTCCGGAGTCTGCGTACGATACGAGCAGATCTCCACCGTAGATCGAGCCGAGGCCTAAAGTGGATCCCAAGGCCATCAACACTCCAAAAAACCATGATGAATCATCATCCCTCCTAGTAGCATGACCATTCCTGCAAAATAATCTCTTGCTGCAATCAATTCTCGATAGCCCTGCCGCCCCTGATGAATTCAGATTTTGATTGCCGAAAACCCGAAGATTTGATGCTTGCTTCCTCAACCGCAATGCCCAAGAACGCATAGTATACATGAATGTGTGTGTGTATATAATAGTGGTTTTTGTTTCTGAAATGGGGTATAATTAAAATGTGAAGGAAGAAGAATTGAGGTAGCAAAGAGGGGTGTGAATAGCTTTTGAATGTGAGTTATAAGTTGTAGAAATGGATTGGTATTGGAGAATAAATGGTAAGAATTCGGACAGGACGAAAACAAAGGAGGGGCTTACAATTGGAGACGGACTTGTTCTTCTCCAAAGGTGGTTATTTTTTTTTTTTTTTGTTGTAGTTGTAGACTAGAAACTGATGGAATGGGTTGTTTCCCAAAAGCCAATCTTTGGGTTTCTGGACACTAGTAACTGACACGTATATATTCAATATGTATGCACAAATTACATGAATTCCATGCATTATATTATTATAATATTATTATTGGATTTTTCGCCAGTTTTTTTTTTTTTTTTTTTTAAAAAAGGATTATATTATTAAATTATCATCACATTCTGGATTGACAAACCCATCACAAATACCAGGGCACTAATAACGTGTTAAATTTCAAAATATGTGGTTCTAATAGAAAATTAACTGATTAATGGGTAAAGTTGCCGCGGTTTATATTAGCTAGCAAGAGAGAATTCTACAATCCTTCTTATGGGACATGTCTACAAAACTTGACATTTAACATATTACAATGTTATTAAATTTAATCGGGTGTTAACTCTTTAATTTGACTGCAGGAGTGTACGTGTATAGTTTAGTCAATTTTACACTTATAATAAAAATAATTTATTCCCATATTATTTTTTAAAACAAAATAAAAATTTCTCTCTTATAGAGTAGAAATAAAAATTAAAACCATGGACACCATTCACGTTTCTTTCCAACCTTTATCCATTTAATTTGTTCTTGTATTGCTTTATCTTTTCCTTCGACTTATTCAATTCATGGATATCGATATGTTCTAATAGACATTTTGTTTTGTATATTCGCTCTAATTTTAGTATATTACATTCAATTTTTTTTTTTTTTTATTTGTTAGAAAGAGTACTTTTGGACATCATCGTTCATGCCTCCTTAAAAGTGTAGCATTAAAAAAAACGAAACTGTGATTAAGTGTAGCATTTTTTTTTAAAAAAAAAACTGTAAAACAAATCGCATTTAAAAGTGGATAGCTACGTATTTCACTTTTGATTTGCTTACAAGTCATAAACACTTTCTTCCATATCCATTTAAATAAGAACAACAAAGGTATATTTACTATTTAATTATGTTCCTATCATCCACTAGTAAAAATCATAGTCTTCAATACCTACTCGATACTCGATGAATTATTTTTGGATCCAATGAGATCTGAGCATACCTAGTATTTAAAACAAATACAAATAAGGTCGGGGGTTCATATGTGTGATGCAGCAATGGAAGAACAATAGCCAATTTAACTGTTTTATTACGTCAATCATCAGTTCTTAATTATGTCTACAGAGGTCGTCTACGTGGTCAATTTTAGGTAGCCGACCTGGCACCTGCACCTTGGTTTTCTTCAAGAAATGAAGTCTTGAGCCCTCATTAATATTATTAACCTGCTGTCCACCACTAATTTATGGCATTCATCATTTTTATTGGCTCCTCCTGTATCTTTAATTAGTTAGGCTCAGGGAGGACGGTAAGGCTTAATTACACATTAATTACAGGACAATATAAAACGTATAAATCTCTTCTAAAAATATTACTACTATAAATAGAAAAATAACAGTTCGACATGTATCTTATTCAGAAAAATAAAATTCGTTATGCGAAATAAACAATCAATTACTATTCCGAAAATAAACATGTTTGAACAACGTTTTGTAAAATATGTATTTCCGTACATATTTCTGAGATGAGTATATATAAATTATTTAGTGCGTTTTCCAATTTCTGATTTTATTGGGTTTCCTTATTTTGTCACTATTAAAATAAAATGTAATTCCAATTATTGTGACTAAGCTGATTCATAAAACACTTATAAAATATCCAAACGAGAAAGTTAGGTATGGGGTTTGAAAGCCATTTAAATAGTGCAGTTGAGGTTAGTGCAAAGAGTTCAATCAAAGTGGTTCGAACGGTGGCCATTTTATTTATTACAGGACCTATAATGCTAACATTTAATCGACCCACCACTTTTTATTTGTTTAGCTATCTTTTTATTTTCCTTTTCTAATGTCAACATTGGCAGTGGTATGTCACATGCCTCGAGAACAAGTCAAATCAATTCTTTATTTCAATTTTCTCCCAAAAAATTATACTCGCTCCTCCATTTGGCTTTTTCGAAGTTTTCTCATTTTAGGATTTTAACAGAAAGGACTCATTTTCAATAGCACAATTACCTTAAAATTTTCCAGCACATGCCCTTAACATCAAAAAACAACATTTTCCTAACATATAGTAGAGGGAAAAATAACCCATATGGTCCCTTAACTTTGCCGGATTTCGCAATCAGTCCCACAACTTTTAAATTAACACAATCCGTCCACTAAGTTTCTTAATTTTAGCACAATCCGTTCCATATACTCAATTTGCCTCCATTTGTACTCCATTTTCCCATATCGTCCCATACAAATGGAGTACAAATGGAGACAAATTGAGTACAAATATAGGCAAATTGAGTATATGGGACGGATTGTGCTAAAATTAAGAAACTTAGTGGATGGATTGTGTTAATTCAAAAGTTGTGGGACTGATTGTGAAATCCGGCAAAGTTAAGGGACCATATGGGTTATTTTTCCTATAGTAGAGGTTAGCTAGAATGAAGTGAAACCTATTGAGGTTGAAAATTGAAGCATAAAAGCTAAATCTCAAGTCCTAACATCAACTGTGCACTAGTTTATAATTGGGAAAAATTGCCCTTGTATTAGGGAAGAAATTAATTGTTTATAATTGAGGCCAGCCTGTCTTCATTAAAAAACAAAATATTAGTTACACAATTAACATTTCCTAGCCAACAGAAAATCAGAGGGCACTCAACTACTACTCCCTCCGTTCCATTTTAGTTGTCTTTTTAGAAACCAAAAAGCATTCCAAAATAGTTGTCATTTTACCTTTTTATATCATACTTTTCCAATATTACCCTTATCTTTTCATAAATATTACTCCTAGAATAATGTGCAATCTCTCTCTATTTTAACTTTGCTTTTTCATAAGTGGGGGCAAAAATGGAAATTAAGAGGTTAATCATTACATTTTATTGATATTTGTGAGTTAGCCTAAAACGACTACTATTGTTGAACGGAGGGAGTACTATATAGTCTTAAATTATGAAAAAAAGTAAGAGAAAAGTCCAATAGAAGTACCAAAAAAGAGGCCTAGTTTTCATGATCTCCCCAACTACCATTTGAATTCCATAGAGTTGTGAATGTAATGATATGTACCCACCACATTCATGCTTCTTTTAATTCCCAAGACCCAATTTTCACACTGTAGTAGTCTCCCACACACATATTGAGGGGTCAATTTTATATTATTCTTAAAATTAGACCTAAACCATCCTTATAGACTAAAAAGTTCCAATTTTTTTTTTTATTAGAATGGTGTGTATTTATATCTGATGCAGGATATATAGTGCAAACCCTATATCCTCTCTTGCATTTTACTCATAACTAAACACTCCTTGTCTCATTGCACACACAGACAGAGGCACACTCCATATTCTCCTAGCACCTAATCATTGTTGGTTCGAGGCAAGCCTAGACGCCATGGATTGGTACTCATGGTTGTCCAAAACAAACATCGATCCAATACTGGTGTACGAGTACGGCCTAGCCTTCGTGAGGAACGAGCTTCAAGAGGAGGATCTAACCTACTTCGACCACGAGTTCCTCCAGAGCATCGGTATCTCCATCGCGAAGCATCGCCTGGAGATACTGAAGCTGGCGAGGAAGGAGGCGAGGAGATCATCATCATCAGGGTCGTCACGGACAGCAAGCAATGGATTCTCTAGGTTTGTCTTGGCAATGAGCAAGACAAGAAAGGCCTTAGCAAAGAACATCATCATCGGCAAGTGGGGTTTCCTCCACAAGAGTTCCAGCAACAGCCTGCCTAGGTTTCCGGCCACCGAGGCGGCGGCGTCCCCATCGCCGTACCGGAACCAATGGAGTGGGGCCCTGAAGAGGGTGAATAATGGTGGGACTACAATTAGTAGTACAACAAAGGAGGGCCGGGGGATTAGCAGGGACAATAATGTGATGTGGTCGGGGCCGTTGGATCATAGGAGGATGCAATTAGAGAGTAGTAATAATAATAAGCAGCAGATTATGGTGTGCCAAAGTGTATCGGGGCCACTTGATTATGGGAAAATGATGTTGCAGCATCAGCAAGAGAGTACTAGGTCTGTGCAGGTGGGACCGAATTGGAGCCCTTTGGTGGTGAGGGATAAGATGATGGGGGGTGGTGGTCTCTTCTGCAAAAGTCCAACCATAAATGGTCCTGTGGAGAGGTGGGGTGGTCTCATCAGCCCAAAAGTGAATTACTCGCCTCGTGGGAGGCCGGAAACGGTGGGCGGCGGTGGTGGTGAAGGTGATGATGATCTTGGGGTTCAATCACTATGGTCTTTGATGTTTCAAGACATGAAGCCAACTTGAAAACAGGCAATTAAGTTTGAGGACTGGTATAAAAGGTGGTGTCTTTTTTTTTTTTTTTTTTTTTAACTTCATCTTTTGGTGTGTTTTTGGCTTTGCATTTTGATTATGCAAGGATGGTGTGCTTTTTTCATTTTGGGGGCACATTTTGTGCATTTTGATTAAGGGCTTTCTTGTATAATCTAATTAGGCTAATAGGTGTTCAAACTAGCTAATATATAGGTGAATTTTTCATTGACATATGTTGGAGTCAATATTTCATATTAAACTCCAAGTGTTTTGCTTATTTTAATTTGGATATATCGTTCGCATCTATTTTACCTCCGTATTAGCTTGAAATTTTCACACTGTGATTCTTAAGCATATATGCATGGTACAATGTCCACAAATCCATGTAAATAAATATTTTAAATCTGTTTATGATGACTATGTACAATTTCTTTCATCACATTTTCAGAGGAAAAATATGCCGGAAAGCACCTACCTTATCACCAGCCATTAATGCCTGGTATATGTATATATGGACCTGTGATAAAGAAATGTGGGAAGCCCACCCCACAGCATTAAATGCCTGGAAGAAAAATACTACTACCAGTCTTATTAGTAGCTGCCATTAAGCACTGATGTCTTTATTATCAGTTCCACTTCCAATGACAGAAAGTAGAAGAAAGCATCTTCACATGTGAACTAGCTAGCCTTTAATTTGGAGTTAACACAAGACATGTATGAGTAGTGGACCTCCCCATTGATATGGGTAGGGGTTTCAATTTGGACATGAATCCAAAAAAATGAACCCGAACGACACGAAAAATTTCAGTTTTGGGTTTGGTCACTTTGGGTTTTTTTTTCCGAAATCGGGTCGACCCGAAACCCGACCTGAAATATTATATAACCTGATCAACCCGACACGAACACGACCCGAAACCTGAAATTGACACCCTAGATATGGGCATTTCCATACACACTTACATACATTTCTCCATCAATTTATTAACATATTTGTCCCTCATAAAATCCCATAACATCAATTCAATAATACTAATCATAGGTGTCAATCTCCTCCTCTAACCCAAATTAATTTCTTGATAAAACCTAGACTTCATATATATCCTTTGCATTCTTACCCCATACAATTGATGTATGCAGACGTGTAAAGATACAATTCGTTCGTATATAAAGAACTGCATCATAGGTTTAAATGTAGACTATGATCGCATCCCATCGTGTAATCACAATATATGCATCGTTTCTTGAAAAGGGTAATGTCCCATTTACTGTGGCCAACAAACTTGTTCAATCTTGGAATTATAATTATTACATTACATTACACCCGTGTGGTCCTCACTTCTCAACCATGGCGGCCAAGCTTCATAAGTCATTAATACAGAGGTCGTTGTCCCACTTTTTCTTCTTCTTCTTCTTCTTCACCTGCAGTGTACATTTATTACACATATGGGCATAACTCATGAGGAGTAACCGACTGTACTGAAAGAGGACTTAATTCTACGTTACCAATATAGTAGTAGTAGTTTTAGGCCTTAGCTAGGGTTTATCTTCCATTCCCAATCCCATCTCAATCTTGATTTGTAATACTGTGAGATTACGAATTAAAATTGAAATTATGAATTATATTCACACGCATACTAATTAACATGGAGTATGTGAATCGTATATGACCTAATGGAACAACAAAATCCAATTAATTTTAAGTAGAGGTGCTGAATCCCCCAGATGCCAAAATTTTAATGAAACAATCAACAATGTCCTCTGCGTTTAATCATAGTTTCAGACAATTAAGAGACAGGGAGCTTGACCACTTGAGTCAGGTCTCAATCAATGTTGAGTAGACTAATGCACGCAATTATATTATTATTGCCCCCATTTTGAAATATACAAATCTAAATTTATTTATATTTTTACATTACATATGTAGTAGTAGTATAAATTTATTTTACAAGCTTTTTCTCTGAACCAGGATTTATTTATTTTACAAGTTGCACGAGCCCAATCGAAACATTCTAAAACAAAATACTAATAATACTACTTTAATAACACAATAGATATGTATGTATATGGAGTATGTAATGTGGTACACATATTGGAATTACACTTGCAAGAAGAGGAAGCGGAATGGGGAACTTGGAATTGGAAGAAGCAAACCTCTATTATTCTTTTTTACAAAGGCATAGATTAAACCAACAGTGGTTTAGTTTGCTGTGCTCACTGGTTGAAATTTGACAGTCTCAGCTTAGCTATATATGGGAATTCCCATTTTCTTGGATATTTTATTATCAACCTTTCTAAGCTATACTACTACAATGATCAGAATTAATAATACAGAAGTTGCTGCAATTCAGAGAAGCTAAGGATCTGAAGTCTGAACCAATATAATACACAGCTAGCAAACTTGATGATGAACCACAAGACATAATTGTGAAGATTCCATGAACTCAGCTGCCTGCTTAATGAAAGGGGTGGGCATCGGGTCGGGTTGTCGGGTTCGGGTACCCGCTTGTCGGGTACCCGACAGTGTCGGGTTTTGAAAATGGCTACCCGAACCCGACCCGTACAGAGGCAGGTACCCGATCATGATCGGGTACCCGATGAAGTCGGGTCGGGTTATGTCGGGTACCCGATACCCGACAATATACATTTTTTTTTTAAAAAAAAAAATGCATTCCCTTTTTTTTTAAATAAGCCAAAAGGCCAACAAACATGCATACCCATTTTGGCAAAAGAAAGAAAAAAGAAGTTACAGGGGAAGAGTAACAAAAGGATACAGCAACAGATAGCAGGGTCCGGATTCAGGACTATACAACAAGCTTTATGGACGAAGGAAGCAGGTAGACAGTGCCAATGTAAAAGCAACTAATAACCTATTATCTATTGACTATTGCAGTTTAAACGAAAAATATATACACGACTAGACAATGCCTATAGGACATGAATAGTATATAAAATTGTCAATTGTATTGACTTCAATATCCATCAACGGTGGATGGCTGGAGTGAAGCAGACAAATGAGTTTCAACTGGTAAGTGGAAGTGGTAATTCGAAGAGTTGGTAAGCGGACAGTAATGAGTTTCAACTCTCTAGAGTCTATAAAGACTAATGGACCGATGGGAGTTAATAGCTTATGGGGAACTAAAAAGAAAATGAAAAGTCTGAAAAATACAAATTATATTATCGGGTCCGATACCCGATCGGGTAGTAAATCATAACCCGATACCCGACCCGATCAATTAATATCGGGTTTTTAATATTAAAACCCGACAATACCCGAACCCGACATATCGGGTTCTGGTCGGGTACCCGATACCCCATAAAAAATGCCTACCCCTATTAATGATTATGAATAATTATGATGGCCAAATGCCCGAATAGACGACCAGATTGTTTTGTTCAAGTTTGGGCTTTGGAAGCCCAGCAGGCCCACCAGCATTTTTGATAGGGGAGGGGCTCAGCTCACTAGGAGGATTCAAAGGCTCCGATGATCCGATATATCCATAGCGCAGAAGAAGAGTTGAGAATTGAAATGGAGGCTAGAGGCCTAGCTCCTCATTGATTCCTCATTGATCCGATCATGAACATCAATCAATTATTATCATCATCATCATCATCATCAATTGCTCAAAATGTAGAATTTGCTCAAAATTCAATTGCAAGAAATGATTTTGAAATCCTATATATATATCTTCCAACAAAAGAGACAAACGGACTAGCTGCCTTTTTATCGATAGCTTTTTCTCCTGTTCAGTTTGAGCGACTTCAACCGTACTCCAAACCCAAACTCAATATATAGTGTAAATTTTCTCCAACCGTACTCCAAACTCAAATGCAAAAACCCAAAAATGCAAATACAAACACAAATTTGCATTTACCGTAGCAAACGCAAATTTGGGTTTGAGTGTAAAAGTAGTGGAATAAAGAATATACTGAGAATATTCTTTTGAGGTTGAGTATAGTGTAGTGGGTTGGAGATGAGTTACTGTAGGATGTGACTTACTCCATTTTGGGTTTGAGTTTGGTGTAACCGGTTGGAGATGGTCCTATATTTGCATATCACATTAGTACTTTGCCAGTCTAGTTCAGACTTCATATGGAAGCTAAATTGTTTGGTGTCGATTAGCTTTCTGACAATCGTATTCATATGGGAGTAGTATTGTATTTTCCGAATACGAGATAACAATTAAGTGTAATCTAAACTATTCATTTACCAAAAAGCGGTTGTAGTAGAAGCCACCATAGGAATTCACGAAGCAAGTGGTCCAAATGATCCTCTGGAAAAAGTTGGATGGAGTGATACCACCAATCTTTATCTTATCCTTATCCTTAAACTAGATAAGGACGAGGGAATAGTAATTATGATCATAATACTACCTCTCTTTTTGTGATAATGCAACAAAGCACTATTTGTTACTATTTATTGTTCGAGTTTGACTCTAATTTTTATCATAGTTATACAAGGAAAAACATAGTCAAGTGAGATCTTGTTGGATTCGTCTCGTTATGTAGTTTTTAAATATCAAACTTTTAAAACTTTTACTTATACTGAATTTAAGTTATTAATCGTTCAAAATATGTATTGGACTGTGTGCATTGAGTATTTTTTGTACTATCACAAAAAACGGAGGAAGTAATATTTTTTAAAAAAATAAATAAAAAAAATTGAACATTTTTCCCGGACATATCAACATCGATCACATCGTGTCGGTATGGCAGGTGCGTTGCATGTGCACAACCTGCAGTCCACATGGGTGACTTCTTTGGGTACGATGTTCCATTACGTCTGGTGCACTGTACTACCAAAGTAAAATCAAATTACTGAGTATTTCATCTTCTTATAATAATAACAAAATAGGTTTTAATATTATTTTAATTTTAAATGCGAGTACTATATTTTATTTCTATAAGAATGTACAATTATTTAATAATTAATTGTAAATTTAGAAAGATAGTTCTAATAATAATTAGAGCATCTTACCTACCAAGGTATCCGTTTGAGACAAAGACAATGATGGTCCTCCCTATTTGGAACAAAGACACATGGAGCAACCATATTACACGATAAAAAATAATAAAAAGTAAAAGAATTAAAGAACCGGTGATGATATTAATTACAAGTAATATAAAGTTATCATATCATATTTATGAAGCATAAATTTTAAAATTTATATCCTAAATATTTGCTTTCACAAGAAACGTGTACTAAAAAATAGGACCAAATGAGCCCGTGTAAGAACAAAATATAAGTCGCTTAGCTTAGTGTGTTATTAAGGGGGTTAGGCTTGTGTGTTGTCAACAGCACATGCTGTCAAAAATGGAATGATGCTTACGCATAGAAAAATAATATCAGAGCAATGAAAAATGATGACCGTGTGAAATAATGTGTGCGCATGAAAAAATGATAAATATTATAAAATAAGCAACATTATTTTTCATGGAGCTAATATCATTTATCATAACGTGGACATCATTTAGCATGTACAGACAAAATTGGCAGTACAGAAACTAGACTAGTTATTAAGGTATATATATATAATCACTTCCCTATACTTATATCATTTGTACAAATAATTTTCTTTTTTTTTTTCGCGCAAATTTGTACATATAAATTGAGTATACTTTTGAAATTTATATTTTATACTTCATATATACTTCATTCTTAATACCTATGCATATCGCCATCATTAATTTAATGAGTTTAACCATTTTTTCTGTTTTTAATTTATAATTAGAAAAAGAAATGAATAAAATCAGAATGGTGGAGCATGCGCACACTCATGGTGCATGAAGTGGTCCATATATATCTAGTGATTTCAACATATAGCAGGATAGATATATCGGTGCAATAATAATTACCTCATCATACATAATTTATGTTTGAGGAAGATCATTACAACAATACTAGTTCTACTAGTACTATTTAGTTTTCTCTGCTCAACTTTTTCGATCCAGCCATTGATCTCGTTTCAAATGTCATTTTTGCTTTCTTACAATGCATTGTTTTCTTTTAATTAGCGAACGTCCAAATGAAACCTTAATAAAATCTCTCTATTTTTGGCTAAACAGCCTATACAGGCTCGGAATAAAATCTCTCTATTGGAATTTACGAAACTAAAGAATTGTAGAATCACAGCCAGCTTATATTTATTCGTCCAACAGCTTGATAAGACGGCAACAAAGAACTACAATTACAAGAATTTATATAAATTCCGTTTCATAAATAAAATAATAAAAATGTGAAATATTTTGTAAGATAATTTGTTATTATCTGATAATAATAATATGCGTATATATTTCGTATATGTTAACTTCAAAAGTTCATCTGTATTTTAGTTTGATAATTTTAGACTAAAGTATATGAAAATTTAAAATGGCATTTTTATCAAATAGTACATTATATTGGTGAGATGAGATTGAATCATTACCGAAAATTGTATTTAAACAAAAGAAAATCTGAAAATAAAAAATCGGACAGACAGACAATGCATTCTCAAAAATTACAAAGAAATAGTAGAGGGCATGAAAAGTAACAAAAAGAAGGGATGGGGTCCCACACAAGAGCTGTATTGTAGCTGTTAGTCTGTTACTACGTTAGTTGCTGTGTGGGTTGGCCGGACGAACATTATTAATTACTCCTTCCGTTTTTTAAAGATAGCTACGGATCCACCCGGCACGCAGTCCAATGCACATTTTAAACCATTAATAACTCAAATTCGGTAGAAGTAAAAATTTTAAAAGTTCGATATTTAAAAACTACGATATGAGACGAATCTAACAAGATCTCACTTGGCTATACTGCAGTCTCAATTATACTCCACTTACCACCCTCCTTAACATCCATTGAATCACACCATACATACCGTAGTACCATACCATGGTGATAAGTTGAAATTCACAGAGAATCTATTGACAATAATCTAGTACGTACAAAATAAAAATATATATATACATATGGTAAACAAGATGCTCCCCCAACAAAACCTGTCACTCAACTACCATATGAATCTATATATGCAAGGTCATTACTAGTGCATTATATTTTAATTAACTAGTACTACATTATTGCTATCATCAAAGCTTTGTTTATGTATGTACATGTTCCTAACACATGACAATAATGTAGTGATAAGACGACAAACCTGGTGCCGTTTGTCTTGTTTTTTTTCCTCAAGCCTACTGCCGCAGCTCTTCTAAGAGCCCGTTTGGATTGGCTTCTAGGGAGGTGCTTTTGGCTTTTGCTTCTGCCAAAAGCACTTCTGGTAGAAATTAGGTGTTTGTTTTGGCTTTTAAGAAAAAGCAAAAACACCTCGAATAGCGAAAAAAGTGCTTCTGGGAGAAGCAGCCCAGGGGGTGCTTCTCCCAAAAGCAGAAGCCAAAAGCACCTCGTAAAATGTGCAAGGACTTAAATACCCCCACTACTTAATATAAATTACACTATAAATATATCTTATTATTATATTAAGTACCATGTCCTTTTTGGTAATTACCACACTCTAAAAGCACTTTTCATTTTTATTTATCCAAACATATTTTTTAGAAAAAGCCGCTTTTCAAACATTCTATCCAAACACAAAAATTACATGCTTTTGCTTTTGACTTCTGCTTCTGCTTCTACTTTTGGCTTCTGCTTTTTTCAAAAGCCAATCCAAACGGGTCCTAAGAGTACTATTGTGGGCTAGCTCGTGACGACCATTTATAGTAGGAGTATATGATACGCCCATCATAAATCTAATTTATTTTACAGTTTATAATAAATTCTTACCTTACCAAAATTTGGGTGGGAATTCACTTGAGATTATCTATCTAGCTAGAATGCCCATTTGTCCCAACCACCTAATAGTGGTTTTGGATGTGGAGTGTCTTTTCTCCTTGCTTTTACAAAATAGGGGGAAAATAAAAATTATAAAAAAAAAAAAAAAAATTAGGCACCAAACAGCTTGATGAATTAGTTGACTTACTAGAGGTTTAATTAATTTAATTTCCTTATATTGATTGCTGCACATGGTTTTACAATATACTATGGAAACATTTTTAATTAATTTCTGCATTGTCAATGCATATCTATAGTAATTAGTACACTACCTGTCTACTCATATGTAGCTAGAAAATAAGGAAAAGGGGGAAAAAAAAACAGAGATCGACCACAGTTCCTCTAAATCCACTGGCTGATATTATATTATACTGTTATGTTCTAATTGTTTTTCAAATGAAACTCAGCTGTACGTATACCTGACTTTTGAAATACTTCCTCTGTCTCGGTATAATTGTTACGTTTGACTTTTTGACACTATTCACTGTTTAAGTTTGATTCAAATTTTTATTATAGTTATGTAAGAAAAAATATAGTCAATTGAGATCTTGTTAGATTCGTCTAATCTTGTACTTTTAGACAATCAAATTTTTATAATTTTTTATTGTACACAATTTAAGTTATTACTCGTTAAAAATGTGTATTGGCATACGTGCAGGGTGGGTCCGTGACAAAAATATTGAGACGGAGGTAGTAAGACTTAATACCTATATGAGGTAATTAAAAATGCTTTTCATATTATTATATTATATGTATATATATAAATTTATTTATTTAGTAAATATAAATTTCTCATTTTCCTGAATGATTGAATTACAATAATGGTAAGTTGTTTAAATTATTCAATCAGTATAGAGCTTTACCGAACCATGAACCTTAGCTTTGCATTTTCAACATTTAACTTATTTAATTTGCCTCTTCAATCTACTACAGATCAAGAAAACTTTCACCCTTTTATTAGGTACTTGATCCAAAATACAGATTTGACACCCATAGTTTATTTTGTGATGTTATCCATATTGTAGTATTCGATCATATGATTTTTATTTTTTATTTTTTATTTTTTTTTTAAATTTTTTCATGTAAGGATAGTATAGTAGTACTTCATAAGTACATTATTACCGAGTCCGCCCCTTATTTGACTTTGTTGGGTATGAGCAAATTTGTAATGCTCACGTAAATTCAGAATTTATCTTAATACTCCCTATGTCCCATTATTCCTGTCTCAAAGCTTTTGATCACGCACGCTGTCAAATGCATTTATTTAACACTTAATATTTTAAAATGTACAAATGTAAAAATTATGTAAAATATATATTCTAAAACTACATGATTAGACGAATCTAATAAGAATAAACTTGACTATATTTTTTTAATATATAATTGCGATAATATTATGTCAAATTTGATCAATTAACAGTATCAATGATCAAAATGGAACGGTTCTAGCGGGACGGAGGGAGTACTATATTGATAAATTTGGCAACATATAGAAACAGGAGGAGGCCGGGTATAGAGATAGCAGCTAACTAAGTATTTAACTTTTTCTTTGGTCTAAAATATTAGTATTTCAAACACAACTTCCCAATTCCTAAATGATAAAAGTTTAAAATTAGGTATGTACATTTGCACTTAAATTCTCCCCAAAGAGATTAGTGACAGTGAAGTTTGATTCAGTATTTCTTTTTGTTGGGATTCATAATAATATCCAGTATATTATCTCAGGCTCAGCTCCTTATTATTATCATCACGCCAAATGTCTTAATCATTGGGCGGCTACCAAACGTACTAATACCTCATCAAATAAAATACTAAGTAGTTATGTCCATCCGAATACACAAGCCAACGCCGCAATGGCGCATTCTTGTAATTCTTTCTGATTATTACTACATCTTTCAAGTGGAATATTTCTATTCTCAACATGTATTTTTATAAATGTCTAACAACACACCCAAAAAAAAAAAAAGAAAAAAAAAAGAAAAAGAAAAAAAGGTGCGATTGTCATTATAAAAAGCCAAAACAATGAAAGATTGTCGTATTTAACCAGCCAGCAGTAACAGGCCTTCAATGGTGTTGGGATCACTGGCGAATGTACATAGGGACAAGGTGGGTCAATTGACCCACCAAAAAAAAAATAAAAAATAAAATATTAGTACTAATACTTTGATATAATTAGAAATTAGGTGATAATTTTAGACTAAGTGTTGAATAATTTGAATAGGAGTTTATTAACATATTGATTATTTTATTATAAATGTGTATATATTTTAAGGGATTCATAATTCTAATGGGAATTTATTCAATAAAAAAACCTGTAGCATTTCTTTTAGCCTCTTAAAATTTGAATGTTTTAATTGCAATTGGAATTTTAAAAAGTTTTAAAAATCTTTAGGTATTCAATCCAACCTTATGATTTAGACTCCATCAATTTTATAATGGATTCTCTTCGAAAAATATAATATACAAGTATTTATTTTCAAAAAAGGTTTCTACGCATTCTGTACAACATGCCAACTCTTTCTAAAATATACCGATTTTTAAAGTCTCAAAAAATATAACAAAATTTTAATTAAATATATCTTCCTAAATTTAGCTGCTTACTCTTTATGATATTTGACCTACCAAATAAAATGTTCTGGATCCGCCACTGGTTGGGATAGCCAAACTATAGACAATTCTTGTCATAATTAATTAACCAGCCAAACATCGAGCATCGTCCTGCAATCTCGATATCCAATAATGTCAAATACCAAATTAATCCAACTCAAATATAACAATCATCAAACACCAAAGACACAGTCAAGCAACATGACCCAAGTAGATTTTTTTTTTTTTCTTCTTTTTTTGTAAATTAAAGGAATTTCTCCAGCCATTTAATTAGAAATACAAGAAGTTTTCAAAATCTCTTTTCCGAAAGTACATGCAGAAGCAGAAGTGCAGCCAAGGACAAAGGACAAACACATGGCCATCGGACATTGGGACTGGACAGTATGAGTGAGGGCAAAGTTGACATTTTTCTTCTATTTTTAATTTTTACTACTGTTCTTTTTACCATTCTACTACACACTTACCCAAACTGTTAGGGTAAACGGCACACCGTTTTTAGTTATTCCTATGTGTTTCCTTTGGTGGTACTCAGTAATGTTTATATTTTTAATAAAATTGTACACCTAATAATCGTGTAGGCAATTAATTGGTAATTAATTAAAGAGAGTTGAAGATTAATCCCGATAGATAAGATAAGTCTCGAAATTTGTGGCCTTTGTGGTCCAATCCCTTTATTATCTCCGTAATACGTGCTATTATATTATTGATTTATTAGTATTTCCATTTCTGAAAATGTCCATTGTCGCAATTGACTGCCTTTTTGAGCCTTTTTACATTGCCACCTTCCCACTTCACCTGTAAAAAAATAGAAGAATTCATTAATACACCATAAAACTTAAAAAATATAATAATAAATGTATAAAATAAATAATTACCAACTAAAGCAAAAATTAAAACGGTATAGTCACACTTGAGCTTCGTAAGTAACAGATTCATTGTACGAAAATGCAATTTGTTTAAAAGAGTGATTAATAAATAGTCAGCCTTTTTATTTGACCCAAATATAATTAATTTCTTCAAATGGGTTGTACCGCGTATAGTGCGTTAATTAATTTATTATACGACTGGTGGACTATTAATAATTACTTATAATTAGTTTAGTGGCCTCAAAAATTAATTAAGAAACTTCTAAATATGATCTTGGAAAGTCCGGGTTGCCAATTCGTTTAGATATTGAATTTAAGTAGCATCTGCAATTTACGAGTGTATTGATTAATTAATTAATTAATTAATTTCTTGTATATACACAAGACGAAGCAACAGAGTCCAAATCATATGTCGGATCCTTCAATTCGGCGTCGTTCCCGTTCTCGGTTCGGGTCGGGTAGTCGGGTTGCAAAAATCCCGTCCCTGTTTCTGATGTGGTCAGCCTCGCCGTGACCTGGCAGTTAAGCACCCGACATAACCGACAGCCGGCTGGGGCGGCTGTGGAAATCCCCGCGGCGGCGCTGCTGATGCGACGACGGGCGAATCAACGACGCCAGGGCCCTCCTCACCCAATCGCCGCCCTCCACGGTGCCGATCCGGACCAGAGAATTCTTCATAGCCGAACGGCGCATATTCAGTCTGCTGGAGCTCCCATACGCGGCCGCCTGCTGCACGCCGCTAGAAACGCCGCCGCCGCTGCCTTTATGCAGACTGCACCGGAACGAACCGGGGTGGTTAGTCGGAGAACACAGGCAAGTCCTCCTGATAGGGGCCGAAATAGCGCCGGCGCCAACGGATGGCTTCTCAGCTCGGCTGGAGACTGAAATAAAGCGATTAGGGGAAGCAAAGGACGGGGAATTGAAGGACGGCGGTGGGGAACTGGCGGAGTATCGGCGGGAGAAGGTGGATGACGGGGAGATAGATCGGATTACAGGGCCGCTGGATCGTCTAGCTGCGTGGGCCGCCATTGATGGTTGATTTGGGGGGGATTAGGGTTTTTAGAGAGATTGTTGGAAGAGGAGATTTGAGTGTTGATTTTGGCAAACAGAGCTTTGCTTGAGACAGCTATTTATAGCGGGCGGTTGAGACTTGGGGTATCCATATTCTCTTACTTTTCAGTGGTGGCTTTTCCCAGGCGGCCCCTAATATTTTTAATAATTGTGGAATGGCCCCGGTAATTTGTTTTTTATTTGAATTAGGTGCAAGTGGTATAAAGGAAGAAATAGTGGAGAACTAGGCTGGAAATTGCGTGTTTAACCTTCCAGCTAAAATGGAGCTAAATCCCAACTGGGATGCTGCCACTTGTTTTAATCCAATAACTGCTCATTTTATTTATTTTTTCGCGGAACTATAGTGCTCATTTTATATTACTAATATGTATGGATTTTATTTTATAAAATAGTATTTGTAATCCATCATACCATCCAAACTTTATGATATTTTGTTTTAAAATTCAAATATTGGACTTATCCAAGTGCTCAAGTCCTTAATTTTTAATTTTAATTATGGTCGACGCCATTCATTTCCATTATTCATTTATAATTTATATGGTATGAACAGCTATCATCATCTTCTCTAATTTCGAATATATATATATATATATACTTCTACATTTTACAAATATCTTTTTTGAGTCATAAGCCCTTAGGAATTAAATTCTCAATCATAATATTTGAAAACAAGAGAATTCATAATTTGACCAAGTTCAAGTTCACATTTTACAAATAATATTGGTAATTGAAAAATATAATTTGAACTGTTTTTTTTAAGCTAAACAGCCAATGAAGGCAAAAAAAAAAAATGAAAAAGACAAAATCGAAATAAGAACAAGACATCAGCGAGCTCTCAGGAACCACGCTCCGGAGGCATCCGCTGAGAGCAAATACTTATCAGTATCCGGAGGGAATGCCCACGTGGTGAAGAAATGTTCTGTGTATATAATTTGAATTGTTAAGCCACCGATTTGAAAACGAAATAAAACAAAATAAAAGTCTTCCCCGACCCCAATACAATATATCATTAACTGTAAAATAGTGGAATGAAATTTCATGCTATTATCTTAGCCTTTAAGCATTAAAATCGAGTAGGTGAAAATGCAAATCAGAGTAAATTCCTTTTATTTATTATATACATAATTTAACAGAAGGCACAATCTTGAACCTTCAGGGGGAAAATTTTTTTATTTGGATTAAAATTAACGATATTTTTCAAAAATTCAAATACTGCATATATAAGTCTAGAAAAAGGAAAACTACAATGAAATTATACTACGTCATACAGTATACGTTAAGTCTTACATATAGCTATATATGCAAATTAAACTCACAACTGCTAGGTGGGGGGAGATAGCTACATTTCACTTTTTTTTTTGGGTAGCACTGCATTTCACTTTTTCATAATTACAAAGCGAAATTAATTAAATCCAAAAAAATGCATAAAAAGTGGGGATCGATTTAATTTAATGACCACTAACTAGTGCTACATACTCGATAAAAATTCAACCGTAACTTTATAATGAAAGGTCAGAAAACCCTAATTTCTAGAAGAGGGAGGTCGTAATCACGCATCCACCTGGAACTATATTTAGTGGGAAATAATCAAATAAAATACTACTTAATTGGTCAACAAGATACAGAAAAATTCACTAAAACTACAGGGACCCCAGCGTAAAGATTCATTCATCAAACAATAAAATAACAGCTACTAGTTGCTAGCTAGTCCAGTTTGACAAAGCCTGGATTTTCCCAACTGCTAACGCAAAAACCCTAAACCAGGGGCCACCCCAAACCCCAACAATGGTTTATATATATAACCACAGGAAAGTTGAAACCGTGTGCAGACCAGACCTGACCACACCCATGTGGGGCACGAGGCCAAGGCACTGAATCCTGATTAACTACCTTAATAATTACCAGCAGTACTACAATTTGTGGAATGCGAGACAGCACCACCACGTAGTATATCTGATTCTGACCTGCTTTTCAAGACACAATCTTTTCTTCAATCCACGTACATGTTTGTCATCTTTTTTATCTCTATAAGTATTTTTCTTTATGATTTATATTTTTGGATAAAATCAAAACTGTTTTGTTGGGGGTGTGGTGTGGATCATGTATCATGAATGTGTGTGTGTGTGGCAGTGTGGGGATGGTGAAGGTCATGTGGGGTGTTGATGTGTTGTCAGTGACACAAATGGAAAGGATGATGAGTCATGTTTTTTGGTGTTTACTATATGTGTTTGGTTTGTTTTGCAAAAGGGGAGGTTATTTTTGTTTTTCATTTTTTATTTATTTTTTTTACTGGTATCCCCTAGTCATATTGGCTCAAGATTAATACTTCAAAGATCTGGTGACATTGAAGAATCATCTATGTATATATAAAAGTTCGAACCCGAGACTTTTATTTAAACTGTTAGAACCTTATACTATACAGCCAGCTGCGTTTGATAGAAGGGGAGGGTTTTTGGGTTAGGGTGAAATCATAAAAATAAATAAATAGTTATTTGACCATGGAATGATTATTAGGAGGGTTGCGGTTCTTGGAAAAGGAAATTATAGGCTTTTTGTTGTTTTGGACAAAAAGGGAAGGAAATCAATCTCTAATATATTTTGCCAAATATGATTCTTACTCATCAATGGGTTGTTAAAGTGTTAAGATAGTATAGTATATATTGGGCAACACATCAAATCCCCCAAATTATTTATTACTCCTAACCTCTCCTCGACAACAATTAGTTTGTGACCAAAAGAAACTTCAATGCCAGTTAAACATATAGCATAATTTTTTATAAGGATACTTGTGACCTTATTTTATTAGGACAGAGTTATATGGTTCGAATACCTACCTATACTACGTGTTCATTTTAAGAATAGTTGGTTGCAAATGGAACAATATTAATGGCTAGAAGCATTGGGGTGGGGGTTAGGTTGAGGAATTAATAGCCAGTTAATTTTAGAAAAATAAGTAGGCCCTGTTTGGCAAAACAGCTAAACAGAATTAGCTTATTCAAGGCAATTTGAAATAAATTAGCTTATTTAGAAAGACAAAATAATTTATACTAGTGTTCAATCAACTATTTTTGAAACCGCTGCAAATAGCAGTATTTTAGATTTTAGCTTATGCTAGGCAAAAGGTTGGTCTCGAAATTGTCAAACAGCTAATTTTAACTAATTATTACTCACATAATCAATTAACAGCTAACAACTAATTCCAAAACAGGGTCGTAGTATTTTTTAAATCATTGATGCTGTTTGGCAATTAATTTATATGTTAACTTTTAGTTGATTTGAGGTTTTTAATTATTTAATTGGATCAAACAGTTAAATGCATATTTTTATATCGATATAAATTTTATGGACTCACTTTTTACGCAGTTCAATGCATATTTTAAAATCATTAATAGCTCAAATTTATTATAAATAAAAATTCTGAAAGTTCGATATTTAAAAACTAAGTACAACATTCAATATATGTACTTCCTCCGTATTTTATTAATTCTAACGTTTGCATAGTAAACACTATTCATTGAGTAATTTTGATTTGATTTTTTTCATATAGTTACATAAAATAAAATATAGTCAAGTGAGATCTTACTAGATTCGTCTAATCACGAAGTTTTATAATATTAAAATTTTATAATTTTTTATTTTACAAGAGATATTACTCTTTAAAAATATATATTGAATTGCGTGAAAATAATGAATGTTAAATATTTTGAATATGGAGGGAGTATTTGATAAATACTTCCTCCGTTCTCATGAAAATGCAACAATCACCCAGTGCACGCAATCTAATACATATTTTTAACAGTTAATAACTCGCATTGTGTATAAGTAAAAATTATAAAAATTTGATATTATAAAACTACAAGATGAGACGATTAGCAAAATTTTAGTACTATATGTTTCCAGCTCTCATCTTTAATTCATAATGGGTGAGTGTCTTGATTTTGGTGGTTATATCGGTTAGAGTGCCACGACGAAAACTCATCAATGTTGTAAGAACAAGAATAACTACATTGTCGTTGGTCTTTCATTTTGTAGTATTTTTGTTTGCCAATTAGCTCTTCGAGATGTACTGTGGACAGTTCCTGGTAAGTACTGCCACCCGAAGGTATTCTAATCAGGTTACTATCAAATCGTATCAATAAATTTTTGATAATTAATAAACTTTTATAGTAATTTTTATTAATGACCCAATTTTAAGATTTAATGATTAAAGTTTCTGTTTAGAATAAAATAATTCTCAAGTGAAATATATAATGTAATTAGATATGGGAACGGTTTGCGGGCTGAATAGTGATAGTTCGGCACACGCTGAATGTGCTGATATCTAAGTTAGTGGGTGCTAAGTGATATTGGTTACTGTCATTTTTCAAATATGATAACATAATAATTTTGGTAATGTAATATTATGTTTCCATCTTATGTAATTGCTTGTTTGGAAAATAATAATACCTTCCATAATCCAGATAATCATTGTTATTGACTTTCCAAATGTGTAAAAATCGACGATGGTTCTGTCGTGAGTTTCATGATAACATGTGCTTTGATTGTGCTAATATAATTCATTACATGTGCTAGAAGTTAGCAATTGATGTGCTAATAAGTGAAAAAACACATTGATTTTCTTCCTTAAACAGCACATGTCAACGTATGGTAATATAAACCCACAAATCAAAACTTAGCACATACACATCTCCAACTTAGCACTTCGGCAGAGGCTGAATCAGCCCTTAAACCACTCCCATTATATTTAACAAATTTAGGGACATAATGAAGGGGCAAAGTTGAAAAAGTTATGAACCATATAAAGTACTTGACTATTCTCCATCTCTAAAAATTAAATTCAATAATTTAATACCTCCTTGTAATATGATTCAGAGTTCCTAACTGATTTGCTATATTGTTTTATTTAAATAAACCTAGCTAAATATTAAGGCATTTCTTTCAGGTGGTTTAGAGCCTGTTTGTTTTGGCTTTTGAAAAAAGGAGAAGTGTGGAAAAAGGAGAATGAGATAGAAGGAGAATTCAAAAGCAAAAGCAACTCAAATAATTGTTTGGATTGAAATTTTTAAAGTTGTTTTTCAAATGAAACATGTTTGGATGAATTATACGTAAAAGGACTTTTTATATATTAAAATTACTAAAATGTGCATAAATCTTATAATAATATTTAGTGTTGATTTTATTTCCTTATTAGATGGGGATATTTTTGTATTTTTATTCCAAAATGACTTCTCTTTTTTTTAAAAGTAACCCCCTACTTACTTTTAAAAAAGAAGAATTTTAACTTTTGCTTCTCCTTTTACTTTTTTAAAAAGGCAAAACAAACAATTAAAAAAATTAAAAAGGACTTTTTGGTGAAGGAGAAGTCAAAACGAAGAAAAAAAAAAGGTAAAACAAACATGATCTTAATTAATTGGTTCACATACATGCATTTGGCTGAAACCTAATTAGCTATTACCAGTTTCGTTTTTTAACTATTGAGATTTGTCATTTCCTTCACCTCTTACCATAGTTGTTAAGATCCCGATCCTGATCTTAGGATCTTACGATTTTACGATCACACATCTCTAAACGATCCCGATCCTTATAGGATCTTAAAATTCGTAAGATCCCGATCCTGATAGTAGAATGTTACGATCTTATGCTCATACTCCCTCAAACGCTTCTACGATCTTACGATCTTACCCTCTTAAACGCATAAAATTTTTCTAGTATTTTATGATTTGGGATCAAAATAACTTGTTTATTTTAATTTTAAACTTAAGAGTTTGTATTCCTTATGTATGATGTGTAAAAAAAAAACATAATATGTATGTATGTGGAAATATTTTATGTTTAATTGTAATATTTTTATACTGTATTGTATTAATTAACTTACAAGATTCATAAACACACAAAATAATATTTTTACTTGTTAGTATGCATAATTGAATTTATCCATTATTGCAATTTCATAAGATCTTAGGATCCCGATTCGATCCTACGATCCCGATCTTGCAAAGAAAAAAACGATCTCATATAGGATCTCGATCTTAACAACCTTGCCTCTTACGAATAACATATTTTACTAGTATTATTATTATTATTTTTAGCTTTATTAGCCAGAAAACAAAATATCAATTTCGAGCACTGTTTGTTACATAGAATGTTCTAATCCATATATCTATGTATTCATAGGAGAGATTCAAACTTACAGGTGTGTACAAATCGACTTTAGGGGTACGGTGGCGATTTAATTATTTTCTTTTAAAAATTGTTCGATTCACATGTTTATAGTCTGAGAGAACATTGGACTCCTAAATCAATGGTATGTCTCTCTGTATTAGCATTTCTATATCTTATTATCTATACCCATAGGCGGATGCACTTGTTAACATATGGTGGCACGGGTTACCATTCAAATTGATAAAATTGCTATTTAAGCTAAATAAATTTTAGATTTAACTTGCTTTGTGCAACCACTGAATATTTGTGGGGATACCACTATAATCAATTGTGACATATTCTTTTTCAATAAATTTTATAATTTGACTACTATCCTTAATTTCAACATATTTTTCATCACTTTTGTGATATTGCTGAAAACAAATTCTGAATCCACCACTGTCTATACCTATATTACTATATATATATAAATATAACATAAAGTTTCGTTTATATGATCTTATTGAATAAGTCTAATAATTTTTCTGATGAGTGCAACCACACGGGACCAAGTCATTTCCCTTGTAAATGTCCATAAGTGACAGCGAGTACAAGCCGCAATTATGAAATATTTTCATTAATTAAGAAAAAAAGTTGTTGATTATGAGATACACTTACAATTATGATGAGAGTTCAGGAGAGTAACTTTTTCCAAATACTAGACAGAAATGGAAGGAGAGAATGGAGATTTTTAATGCTGAATGATTTTGAAAGGGTCAGTCATTGTCGATCAGTCAATGGAGAATTTTCTTACATAGTAGTATCATATTGAGACCGGAGACAAAGTCAGCTTACTTCCGCCAAAGGCAAACCTATAATAATTAAGAGTCAACTGGCGATTAATTAATCAATCAATTTATAGTGGCAAACTTTGACCCTTGAAAAAGTCGTGTTCGTCAACAATTCAAGTGTTCCATTCACATCTTCGTTTTAATTTGATTCATTGGATCCATGGAACCTTTAATGTCACAATTAAAATTTAGTTACTAATTTTTTTTTGGGTAAGAAATTTAGTTACTAATTGATTCAATACGTTTTCGAAAGGATTGGAAATATATATATATATATATATATATATATATATATATATATATATATGGAGTAGAATATAGTCTTGAGATCAAATTTCTCATAATAATTTGTTAGAATAGGTAAACGTATCAAACTTTTACTTTTCCGTAGCAATCATTATGAATTTGATTTTGGGATCCTTCCCATAAAGCTTGGAATCTTTAAATTACAAATTTTAAATGAAAAAAATAGTATTTAAAATTATTTTATTTTTTATTTTTAGAAAGTTATTTGAAATTATTTTCTTAGTTCTAACTCTATTTTACATAATTTTGTATCAAATATATTTTCGTAAACTAAATTAATAAATAAATACTCTAGTTAATTGCTCCTCACAAAAAAAAAAAGAAAAATCTAGTTAATTCCACCAAAAGATAAATATTAACTATAAAGTAGATTATTAAAATTGAGTTGAGTTAGTCATGAAGATTCTCATACGGCCCCTTATCCCTCCCCTTTAATTAATCACCATTTGTAATTTGTGTAACTTGGACTCTCACACACCTTTGCCGACACATGAGTGTCAATGTTTATTGATAATTGGCGCTGGACTTGATATCAATGACCATACAACAATGGTAATTGGGAGGGTGAATGAAACTCAAACTATTTTGGTGTTAGAAGTTAGAACTCGCCGTTTAGCTAGATCAATTTCCAACACATTGAAACGGGCCTGGGTCAATTCTTGTTATGGGCCATTGTGGTAGTAATCGCTTATATTCCAGAGTCAGGAAACTGAGGCCCAAAAGAACCATTGTGGAAAGGCCCAATTAATTTCAGCCCATAAAACACTAATTTCCTCAAGTGACTCAAATTTGAATTTATAATGTAAATTCTACATTATGAGTCGTTTATACCAAGGTTATCAAAATCTAGATTTTATGTAGGATCGTTTTTCCATTTGCAAGATCAAAATCGTAGGATCGTATTCAGATCTTAAGATCCTATTAAATTAGGACAAAAGAAAAAATATATTTATATTGCATGTTAGCAAATTATAATAATCAATATCAATAGACAATAACTTGTTTAGCAAAAAAAAAAGAAAAGAATAATAATTGAGCATTTAAGACATGATGTTGAGCTATGATGGATTTGTCATTAGAATTTTCCCCATTTTCGATAGTCTCACCCACTGTCTCATTGGATTCATCATCATCCATCTGAGCGGGGGTTTAGGACTAAGATCTCCATTTAGCAGAGGGTGCTGGAAGGAGATGCTACTGCAAGGGCGGCGGTAGAAAGAGGAAGGGGATGCGAGGGCGACGATAGGAAGAGAAGGGGGATACGACGGCGACGTCAACAACAGGAAGATGAATTGGAAGAGAAAGATGAAGGGGATACGAGGAAGATGGAGATACAAATAAAAATCCCTAGATCTGGATTTTGGAAAAGAATGGAGGACTGAAAAATGAAAAAATGAGATGAAGAGGAAGTGGGATCGGATCGTTCAAAGATTTTAAAATCTTGTATAGGTCCTATAGATCTTATTCAGATCTCACCCTAATTTAGATCCCTTGATCGTTTTGACTTTGTGAGATCGTAGAATCGTAAGATCCTAAGATTTAAATCTAGATTTTAATAACCTTGGTTTATACACTCTATATTTCCAGCTTATAATGTCTAACAAACTGTAGAGCAAAACGACAAAGCAGGGAATATTTGAATTTACATTTAAGTACTGTTCGTGACACACAGCATATATTGATTCCACTTATTTATGCATTTTTAAGAGATTCGAGTACGATAAGATAATAATAATATTGGGCAAGAACACGTATGGTCCAACATTTTGTGGGATGGGGCTGTTGATGAGTCAATTGGAAAAGTGGATGACTCATCATTTTATGCTGCCTTTTTCGTTTTATTATATTGTACTAGTATTTCACGGACTTGACAAAATTCAAAGCACCTATTTTGATTTTACACACACTACAAGAAAAACAGGCTTTACCGACCGCATTATGCGGTCGGTAACCACGAAAAGCGGGTCGTCCACGTGGTTACCGACCGCACGCCCGACCGCAATGTCGGTCGGGAATCCCTTGGTAGGTGATTCTCGGCCGACCAAAAAAGCGGCGGTCGGCAACGGTACCGACCAAGTTAGCGACCGCAGGTTGGTCGGCATTTTTGCCGACCAACTTACCGACCAAAATTTCGGGTCGGTACCCAACTCAGGGGACCTCGTGGTCCACCACTTGCCGACCGCACCTGCGGTCGGCCCTGCGGTCGGTAACTTACCGACCAGGTTGCGGTCGGTACCCAAACTGTAGTGCACCAGAAATGGCTGTTTTCACAGCCATCCCTGCTGCAGCAATATCAACAAATAATCCACAATATGTTTCCAACACTTTCAGCACAATAAGGCAATCCCTTTCATTAACATCAACAATTAAACACATGTACAATCACAAATCTACAATGCATTTCACATTCCAAATTCAATAGATGTTGAAAACGATGATGACAATCCCAAAATGCAATTTGAAATGTGAAAGTCTGAAACGGAAAACATTAACATATTCTTAAAAATCTATACAAAGTAGAAACATCTATACGTCTCATAAATAAATAGTAAAGACACTAACCAAGTGTCATCCCTCATCACTCAATGTGCACCCAAGCCTTCTCCACCCAGGCCGCCTCCAAAGTCATCTCCATCTCCGTGTCCAGGGGATCGAGGCGCCCTGACTCCTAGCAATCTCTCCACCTGATCGGCCATAGACTCCTGTCTCTGTGACACCCGCTGAATAGTCTCTGTGAGCTGCTGAAACTGCTCCTGTGTCACATAAGTGGAATCAGATGGGGGAGCGGTGGTGGAATAATTGCCTCCGGGCCTAAACGACTTCGCCAACGATCCTAAGCCGTATACAGCGTGGCGTCTATCGTGACCACCGGCTACATCGTAGAAGACATCGTCCGGATCGAAGTCTGGCCCAATCTCAGGGTTCTGGCTCAATGTCTGTGTAACTACATTGAACTCCTCCTATATTCAACATGTGAAATACGTAAAGTACATAATATAGTGACCCAAATTAGTATAAATAGGTAAATGTGATTTTATGTAGAATTTCTTACATTCACCCGCGCCGACCTCTCACGAATCCAATTGTCCTTCTCGTGCCCCCGCGTGTGTGTGTGCTCGTGAACCTCGTGCAAATGCACGGGCCTTCCCAGATCAGTAGACTGCAATATTTCAAGGACTACAACTCAAGAGCCAAAATCCACATAAGTAATTGAATATTAAATGTAAATATTCTAAACATACCAATTTATCTTTTGTGGCCAGGAATGTCTTTGATCCCGCGGTGTGAGTTGGGAGGGCCGGTGCATCCTCCTGTCCCCGTCGCCTGTTGAGCTTTCCCCTCTTTGACTTCTCCTTAAATTGCGGGGAATCCCAAATCCGCCTCCAGTTCTCTGCCACCAACTCGTCTGCGGGGTAGGGCTTCTTCTTGCTCCTTATGTCGAGCGTGTAGTCCTTGTAGCTGAAATTTAGAAACATGTGAAGTGGCATGTGAACCCATATGATATGCAAACATTTAATTAATTAAAACAATAAAATACCGAGCGATATTCTTTTTCTCCCATTCCTTCCTCACGGCTCCAGCGTGCTCCGGCGCCCAACGAGCTACTTTCTGCAGGTTATGTAGATCAAGTTAAGTACAAATTCGAAGTATAATCCCAAAACATTTTCTGTAACAGTTATGAAATACCAAAAACTCATTCCAGTAGAAATCTTTCGTCTCCCGAGTGACCTTCCCCCAGCTTATCCCATTCATATCTGACCGCATGGGATATATATCTGTGATCTTCCTCACCACAGCGTTTGAGAACTCTATGCTGTCGAATACAATGATGATAAACCGACAAAAATATAATATAAACCAAAGTGTTATAGTGTCAAATGAAATTTGATACAAATGAAGTAAAACATAACACTTACACCCCATCGTCCCTGGGCTCAACGAGCAGCCTAGCTCCACCTAACTGGGGGGCTGGAGCTGCCCCCTGTGTAGAACCCGATGAACCTAGGAATGTACATAACATTTTAATTGTAGTAAATAAATAACGTTATATTATAATTATGAATTACTCGTACCTGGAGTGTGAGGTGGGGGAGTCTCTGGGACCTGAGTCATCGACCCTGCAGGTGCCTCCTCGGGCTGTTCCTCTGGCTCAGCTTCGTTCACTATTGTTCAACAAATGGTAAATGTAAAAACAAACAATAGTATAAGAAATGAATGTAGAAGCCTGTTGTGATAAATACCTGCAGTCTGGCGCTGATACGCCTCTCGGGCCGCCCGAAGAGCAGACGCCAGCCTAGACCCTCTCGCTGGGGTCCCCGATCCCCGCCTTTGGGACCCTGTCCCACGCGGTGTGCCCGATGACGAGCCACCCCCTTGGTCACTCATCTGCAAAAGTGGAATAATATTAGAAAATAAAAGAGGATATTATATTACACAAAGAATGCAGCCTAATGGAATTTCATTAATTAGATTGTCACATTTTATATTTCAAAGTCATCATCCGAAGTCTCCTCTGATGGATCATCGGTGCCAGTCTCTTCTGAAGTAGTATCAGTGTCTATCGAAGATTCTGATTCAATACCCTCGTTGAGTTGTAGATCAACATATTGCACCTCACCGTCTGTCAAGGGCTCTCGCGTCGACGTGATATTTGCAGTGTTGATGTAACCATGCTCGGGGACATCATCCTGGAATGCATCTGCCTCTTCCCCTTGCTTAACCGTTATTATACCTCGTGGTTTGACTTTACAAACAGCCAACCACTCATTCCGATTAGCCGCTTGTCTGTTGGTTGGGAATGGTACATAGCAAACTTGCTCGGCTTGATGAGCAAAAATAAAAGGCTCATATACGTTCAAAGATTTTGATTGGTTTATTTCAACAATCTTATAGTTCGCATGAGTTCGTGTCCCAATTCCTTCGCGGGGGTCAAACCACCTGCATTTGAAGACTGTTGTCTGCTTGATAGGCAACGCAGGGTACTCTATGACTATAATCTCTTCGATGATACCGTAGTAGTCTCCCTGTTCTTCCGACGTGATACACACTCCACTATTGTATGTCGACTTCTGCTTTCCATGAGATTCCGTGTGAAATTTCATTCCATTGGTAAAGTACATAGGATATGATGTACCAATTGGAAGCGGGCCCTGTGCCACATGGTAAACGCATGCATTCTCGGGTGGATGTTCGGTCACGTAATCTAAAAACCATTTAGAAAAGTCCGCGGACTGTGCTGCCCATATATCTGTAACATTTAGACCAGGGTGATCTTCCAGCAGCTGCTCTTGGAATATCCTATTGGTCAGACAAGAACATTAGTTATGTTACCCACGCTAATAGTTTACTAATTGAAAGATAATAATTAGAACTTACTCGAGGTACGGTTCGATCTCTTTACAATTTAAGAGGAGGTAATTATGTACGGCCTGCAACTCTTCCCCACACAGTCGTCTCTTTGTTGCTTTCCCCTGGGCACGTCCGGAGTGCGTAAATACACTAGGTAGTCTATCATCGTATTGAATTATGCCACCGTCATCATTTCTTGGCACATTCCTCTCACGTGTGAACACATGCTTCTCAAAGTAATGAGAGCAGAAAATTGCGGCCTCTCTCACCATATATGCGTTGCAAATACTACCTTCTACATGCGCCTTGTTGCGCACAGTTCTCTTCAAGCGATTCAGATATCTGCAAGTTAGAGTGCAACACAATATTGGTCCTCACAGTGAATAGAATGAATTCGTAAATTGCATAAAAAATGTAGAAGTATGTAAAAATTCACCTCTCATACGGGTACATCCATCTGAACTGAACGGGACCGCCAAGCCTGGCTTCGTGAGGTAGATGGATGGGAAGATGTTCCATGCAGTCGAAGAATGATGGTGGGAAAATTGCTTCCAACTTACATAGAAGAACTGGAATATCGAAGGCCAATTTGTCTAAGTCTTCAATCTTAATTGTTTTCGCAGTCAAAGCCCGGAAAAAGATGCTCAACTCTGCTATGGGTTCCCACACACTCTTCGGAAGCAGATCCCGCCAACCTATCGGTAGGAGCCGCTGTAGAAAAATATGGCAGTCATGACTCTTCATTCCAAACATTCTATGTTTGTTCATATCTATGCATCTGCCCAGGTTGGAAACAAATCCATCGGGAAACTTTAACCCTGCAACCCATTTCAAAAATATATCCCGTCTCTCCTTGTCCATTGTATATACTGCTTTTGGATATCTACCGGTACGATTGTCCCTATGCAGTTCAGGCCTATTGCACAATGACATGAGGTCCTCCCGTGCTTTCGCATTATCTTTTGTCTTACCCTGAACGTCCATAACTGTGTTGAAAACATTCTCGAACACATTTTTCTCAATATGCATGACATCCAAATTGTGTCTAACCAAATTCGTCTTCCAATATGGTAGATCCCAAAAGATACTCCTTTTTTTCCATCCACAAGTCTTACTAAGCACTGCATTCTCTTCAGCTCCTCCTAATTCTGTAACCCGTCGCATTCCATGCATTTCAATGTCTTCAAGCACCTCTTCACCGCACTTATACCTTGGTGCCGACCCGTGTTCCTCTCGGTTTTTCGTGAATTTTGACTTATCAACTCTGAAAGGATGGTCGGGAGGCAGAAACCTCCTGTGAACATCGAACCAGGACTGTTTGCCACCCTCTTTTAGCCTAATGGATTCCGTCTCTTCCATACATACCGGGCAAGCTGTTTTCCCATATGTGCTCCAACCAGACATCATAGAATACGCTGGGAAGTCCCCAATTGTCCACATCAATGCCGCCTTCAACTGAAAGTTTTGTTTGGAATATTTGTCGTATGTTGTGACCCCGACTTCCCACAAATCCAATAGCTCTGCTATCAATGGCTGTAGGTACACATCTATCCCTTGTTTTGGGCTTGATCTCCCAGGGATTATACATGTCAGGAACATGTATTCATCTTTCATGCACATGCCGGGCGGGAGATTGTAAGGTGTTATAATAACAGGCCAACAAGAGTACTGTGAACCTGATTGACCAAATGGTTGGAACCCATCCGTGCATAAGCCCAAACGGACATTCCGTCCCTCAGCAGCAAAAACTGGATGAATTGTGTCAAAGTGCTTCCATGCCCTCGAGTCGCATGGATGACACATCTCACCGGAAGACCCATGGTCATGTCCAACATGCCAAGTCATATGCTCCGCAGTCGTCTCTGCAGCGTACAACCTTTTTAATCGGTTTGTTAGTGGGAAGTAGAACATGTACTTGCGTGCAAGCCGTGAAGTGGAATTTGTTTCCCTAAACCGAGGCCCGTCACAGAACTTGCATCTATCTAATGATGCATCATCACGCCAATACAACATACAACCTTTAGGACAACAATCTATTTTCTGAACAGGTAGCCCCAACCCCTCGAGTAGCTTCTTCGCCTCGTAAAAGTTCTTTACCATGGCATTATCCTCGGGAAGTGTATCTATTATGAGTTGGCATAGAGTGTCGAAACACCTCTCTGACAGATTATGTTCAGCCTTAATATTTAACAACCTAGCAATTGTTGACAATAAAGTCATTTTCTTGCATCCAGGCCACAGATCCTTGTCCGCCGCCTCCAACATACGGTAGAACATACTCTCTTGTGCGTTAGGTTCCTCGGGGGCCCTATGCTCATCTCCTTCATCACCTCCCTCGGGCGGTGTCGTGATCGGAATACCAAATCCCATACCATCGAACACCATCTGTATATAAGCATCTTCAGCGGCAGGCCTCGAAGAGCCGGCCGTTTCAAGAACCTCTGAACTAGTGGGGTGGTGTGACTCTCCGTGACACGTCCACCTTTCGTAATTCAGTACGAATCCATTGCATTGTAGATGATACTTGATGTCATCATCAGGTAGATAACACTTATTCCTACATTGTCTACACGGACACCTTAGTTTTCCCTGTGCTCTATCCACGTTTGGGTTTTGATGAGACATAAGCAGGAACAAATCAACTCCATTCTTAAATTCTGCGGTCAATACTCCCAATTCACGACGGGAGCGGTACATCCAACTCCGATCCATCACCTACATTAATATTGTGTCCTCGTTTTGGTTAATATAGACTACGTGGATGTTACATGGTTTGTTCCCTTGGATTAATTCAACTAGTGAAATTAGGCTAAATTTAAATTAATCGTAAGGTGGATTAGACTGATTGAATGTTACTTGAATATGTTGTCATCGTATATTCACCTTTAAACTAACTCAATTTTATCGTTAAAAACAAGTGGACATTTTGATATTAATCCAATCAATCAACATGGATTCGGTTCATCGCTCGGTGAATGTTCAATGCATCTATATAGCCTAATTTAAATACAATGCATCTATATAGCCTAATTTAAATACTAAGTTCATCCTATATCATAAACAAACACTTGCACAATATGCAAACTATAAAGTCAACATAAATATTTCAACAAGCCATAAGTTTCTCATACGACATCCAAATTAGGCATATCATATATGCAAATTCATCTACTCGACGAGAGCTTTCCAATTATGTGATTATAATTTCTAGAATCTAAACATTTAGTGCGCAAATTATCAAAACAGGGGGCTGCCCGGAATTCGAACACATGCATTCTCGATTTTTTTCTCCTATTTTGCGAATATGCTAACAATAACATCAAACATAATGCCCAACACTCAATTCCTTCTATAATCTCATAATCCAACATCAATTAAAAAAAAATAAAGTGAAATCAACATTCAAGCTAATAAAACGAAACACAACAAAACTTTGCCCAAAATTTTGACCAATCGAATATCTAAAATGAGAGGGTGAAGCCAATCGAATACCTTGGGTGATTGCACGAATATACTCGAAATGCTTTGAACGAGACGAACCCTCCACTGCTCCTTCTCGAGTGGACTTGCGGGGGTGGCTCGAAAGCGTTCGCCGGACGAGGGAGGACGACGGAGGCGCGACGGACGGCGGCGGGTCGGCGGCGCGGGCGGCGGTGGTCGGAGAAGTGGTCGGAATCGAGTGCAGAGGCTGTTTTCGCGAGAGAGGGAGGAAAGAAAGGGCTGTGTTCGCGTCTGATTCTGTGTCGATTTGGGGATTTTAATCCCTAGGTTACCGACCGCAAATGCGGTCGGTAACGCGGTCGGTATCACCGACCAACTTTATAGTTGGTCGGTGATTTGGTTGGCTTTTAAGCCGGGACCCCACAACGGCTAACTTTTACCGACCACCACTTGCGGTCGGGCCTGCGGTCGGTAAATCCGACCCGCAAGACGGTGGTCGGTAATTGCGGTCGGTAAAGCCTGTTTTTCTTGTAGTGACAGTTTTAGAACATGTACTTTAATGGATTGGAGAGAGTATGTTAACATATACTGTATATTAACATCTACTGTATATATATACGCAGTGTCTTGTATATATACAAGGTGTTTGATTTGAGATATAGTATGTGCTTAATTCATTTTGGATAATTATGTTCTCCGTGTCATCTTCTTTTTTTTTTTTTTTCCTGGAAGAATGATCATAGTAGAATTTGTCTAACATGATCTTTACATGAATAGGATGTAGTGAATCGTCATGATGTTTGTGTGTTCGATTTATTTCTTTGTGGGTAGTTATCATCAGTTTTAAGTTTTTTTTTTTTTTTTTTTTTTTTTTTTTTTTTTTTTTTTTTTTTTTGTTGAACGGAACTCAAACAGATAAGTACTAATAAGTAGTCATAATTAATCAGGTAAGCGCACTCTTAGATAATTGCGAAACGTTACACAAACTTATTCAACACACTATTACATGATGATAGTATATAGGGAATCAAGTGTCCCCCTTTTAGTCGTGACGACGCCTACATGGAGAGATATCAGATATGATCAGGGTACGATGATTTTTATATATATATAGAGTACTATGGGTGTGTTTGAATCATCGATGGTGGATGATCAATGGGCGCAGGTGCAGTTGGTGCAAGCGCAGCTACTCCCGCACTTGCACTTGCCGTCGTGCTCGGAGGAGGACATCATCGTCGGACCATCATCCATGATCATGTCCATCTCCACGTTGCTGCACAGACACACACAGAGACACAAAAACAACATAAGATGAAATACTAGTAGTATATGATCATCAACTGTTTTGAGGCATAAATATATATATATATATATATATATATATTACCTCTTCTCAGTCTGGACGATGTCCATAGTGTTTCCCTTCTTCCTGCACAACCACCATATACATATATGTGTGTATTAATTATTACATAGTCAAATATCACGAATGAACTCACTCATATGCATATATATAAGGGGATGGGGATGGGACTTACACGCACTGGTTCTTGTCAGCGCAGCTGCAGTTTCCACAGGTGTCCGACATGGTTGGTTAGAAGGTGTTGTGTTGAGAAACTGGATGTAGTAGATAGATAGGGTGTGTAAGGAAGCAGGTGGAATTGGAGCTAGGCTGATGAGGGTAAATGGGATGGAGGGGGTGGCATTTTATAGGGGAGGAATTAAGGAAAGGGGGGGTCAATTAAGGAATAAAGGTGTTGGGACAATGGTTGTCTAAATCAAGGTGGAATCTTGTGACTTGTGAGGCACAGGACATGCATTTCCACCCTTCCTTTTGTTCGATCTCATCTTTTATATGAACCCACCAATCCAAACCGAATATTAATTCACCTTTATATATTTATCTGATTGATCTGCTTGCTTGTCCAATTCACCAACCTTTTTCTTTATATATCTCTTACTCCTAAGTTTAAATTCAATTTCAATGCACCTTTTTTATATGATCAATTGTGAAGGAAGCATACTCTTGAATCTTCTAGGGTTTACAACAAAATTATTAATTAGACTATAAGTATTAACTATACGTAAAGCACGAAATGGTTGTTATTCCCTATATATATAATGCGCATTCATTAAAATGAATCTCGTTCATTACTGAGAATGGGTCGAATTATTAACTTGTAATTCCAAAACATTTCTCAATTTTACATACTTCATGATTAATTTTTCGGACAGAGGGGTTATCCAGCCACGTTTCTTGTTTGCTTGTCTCTTCTAATTTAATCAAATTTGGGTACCAATTTAGGATTTTGAAAGGAATCAAATCAGGGATCACGAAATAATGGAAGTGGTTAGTTACCACCAATTTAGATCATTATATAGTAATGTAATCATCAATATTAACATGCTGTTTTTAGGTGAACAGCATGTGAGGGAAAAATGTGATCTTTGACCTTAATGGGTTTTTTCTTTAATATGATTGATCCATGTCCTATAATATGATTTCTTTTTGTCAGTAGATTCTTTTAACCAAGATTGGTGCCGGTGATCCAAATCAGACAACCAAATATACTATAGACCATCAATAGGAATCTACACGGATAATATAACTTCATTTATTTATGTGGATCTCTTTAGCAAACACAAAAGAAGAAAAAATGTGATTTAATCATCAATGGGTAATTGGTGCTTATCGACCAAATCAAAAAGATCATCCCCAATTCCAAATCCAAGCATTCTTGCCATATCCTTAGCTTTCAACCTCGGCTTTGGAATGTTGTGATCCTTTAGCCATGAGTACACCACCAACACTTTCCGCACCACAAACAACTCCAATGCCTCCGGGTTGAACACCACTCCCATTTTCATACTCATCTACATATATATATTCACAAAATTAAAAATCAAACACCCTGGTGGACCCAGCTGGTTAAGATTCAATCTTGGAAATTTGCATAATACTATGTAAGGTTATAGTATATGTGAATACCTGGTGTGGTACAAGCATGGCAGCGTAACGTGCAAGCTCTCCTGCGCGCCAGTCCAGCACAACAGGGAGCCATGGATAGATTGTGTCTAGCCGAACAAACCAAAGCCTTATGTCCGGGAATTCTGATAGTTCCCGTGGATCGTTTGCATCCTCCCGACGATAGTTGATTGTAAATCCGATCGTACGTTCCAGATACTCCTTTGCCTTGGCTGCAACCACAGTTCAAAACCTCATGAATTACTACGTACTTTGAAAGATCAGAACTAAAATGGAAGGTCATGTATTACTACTACTAGGCAGTCATTTTGGTAACTGAATTTAAATTCTATGTATATGGATTTAACTTCACATTTGAACCCTCCTCATTTTTGTTACAAAAAGCAGCTTTAGCTGTATGTTTTGTTTCCTCTTTAAAGTACTATCAATTACACAGGATATTATATATATGCAAAAAATAGACAACCTAACCTAAACTAAAGTTGAATGGTTTTCTTCTTTGAAGCTGATAATTGTATGGATTGCAATTATTGAATGAGGGGTTAATGAATATGTCCAGTATAAGTTTCACAAATTAAAAAAAAAAAATTAATCATCGCGTACCTGAGTCGAGAGAGGTTATCCCGGTTGCTCTGTAAAACGGAGACAAATCCAGAGTGTTAATGACATCATTGTCAATTACAACCTCGTACCTGCCTTCGGTTGGAGGCATCGGTGGAGCGGCTTTTACTGCATATATATGCCATCAATTAAATTAAAAAAAACAAGAGCAAATAACTGTGATAAAAAAACCATGTAGTAAGAGAAGAACGGAGTGAAGAACCTTCTTGGTCGTCATCGAAGAGAGACAGGTCCAAGTTTCCAGATGGATTGAAGGAGACAGGGGCAGAAACTGGCCGTTGTTGAGGCTTCTTCGCAGAAATCGAATGTGTCGGAGAAAAAAGAGAATCGGGATAAGGTAGTTTTCTGTGCATCCATGGAGGGGGAGGAGGAGAAGGCGTGGCCGGGTGTTTGTGTGGATGACAATAAGAAAGTGGATAAAGGGGTCCTATGTTAGCCATTCTGTACACTACTACTGCTGTAGTATTTGTTTCGTTTCAATTACTTCTCACCTTTTGGCTTTTGCTACTACTTCACTACCTTACCCCGTTGTTAACCCACTTAAGGAGGACCCGAAAACC
This sequence comes from Hygrophila difformis, assembly GCA_030278955.1. Taxonomy (NCBI): domain Eukaryota; kingdom Viridiplantae; phylum Streptophyta; class Magnoliopsida; order Lamiales; family Acanthaceae; genus Hygrophila; species Hygrophila difformis. Next base: position 2,145,840 of record JAOANR010000010.1, read on the forward strand.
CGACCCATATTTCTATTTCAAACGACAAAACACCGGTTTTCCAATCCATGTGCCCGATCCGATGGAAATAATAAATCTGATGTTAGGCAGTGGCGATTCTAGGCCACTTGACGGGTTCAACTACCCTCACTTTTTTTTAATTTTTTTTTAATATATATATATATATATATTTTAAAAAAATTATTTTTTTGCATATATTCATTTTTGCTAATCATTTTGATTTTATTTATTTAAAATGATTCGATAGCTTCTAAACATCTTCTATATCTATCCATTCTTCTTCCCAGCTTATTTTCACAATTTAATTTCTTCAACTAGGAGCTGAAACTATTGAATATGCCAACCCATTTCAATCATTTCTCTAAAATTCAACTTCGAATGTTCCGTTGAATATAAAATTTGCTTTCCCCATTTCGTTGCTTTATTATAAGTTTTTGCTTACTACTCCCTCCGTCCCACTCCAAGTGTCTTGTTACTGTTGGGCACGGGTCCACATAGTTGTTGGAGGGGAAAATTATTTCTATTTATAGAAAGAAGACATTTGTAATGGGACATCCAAAAATAGTAAGTAGGACATTTGGAATACGGCGGAGGGAGTATTAATTGTAAACTTCGACTTTTCATTAATAGAGAATGTCTAAGAAATGGAAAGTATTTTAAATTCTATTATTTATTGATTTTTGGAGTTGCAGTGAGATACTTAATATTGTCAAATCTGAATTGGAGAGTCTGTTAACTGATGAAGATTGAGAAATTCAAATTGCGGAATCATATGGGTGATTAAATGTTAAATGAATCACAATAAAATACTAGATGAAGTTATGAATTTTATTTTTCCAAAAAAATATGAGTGTGTTGTAATTGATATGTTTATTGTTCTGTAAAAAAATATATAGATAAATAAATTTGCACACCCTAAACTTTATTCCTGAATTCGCCACTGATGTTAAAAGTCCGAAATCCGGATTTCCAAATAATTTATAAATCCAATTTAGTCACATCTACAATTTACGATAGAATATTAATTACTTAATTGATTTTCTTGTACACACACGAGTCACGACACAATTCACAAGACGAATTCAAGGTTACAGAGTCCGAAGTATATGTCGGATCCTACCAAGTTGGGCCCGTTTGGAGACTGAAATAAGGCCATCAGGATTATAAATATGTGGTGTTCACAATGGCTTACTTTTCATTGATTGCTTCAGGAGGAATCAATCAATCATATTCAAGAACAATATGGTAAACCAACTTAACTAACTAGTAACTTGAAAATCCAGCTGGGTTTCTAATCAGGGATTTTGTTGTAACTTGAATTAAGTGCAAATGGCATGAATTGAATGGTACGGTAGGGTGTAATACTCCCTCCGTTCAACAATAGTAGTCGTTTTAGGCCAACTCACAAATACCAATAAAATGTAATGATTAGCCTCCTGATTTCCATTTTTGCCCCTACTTATGAAAAAACAAAGTTAAAGTAGAGAGAGATTGCACATTATTCTAGAAATAATATTTATGAAAAGATAAGGGTAATATTGGAAAAGTATGATTTAAAAAGGTAAAATGACAACTATTTTGGAATGCTTTTTGGTTTCTAAAAAGACAACTAAAATGGAACGGAGGGAGTAATAATGAATTACTCCACTGGGCTGGAAATTACGTCTATAACCTTCCATCTAAAGTGGAGCTAAATCTCATCAACGATTGTTTCAAATCCACTGGCTAGAGAGCTACATATACACTTGGAAACTTACTAATACTGCTGGATTAAAAAGGTGGTGTAGATAAAACACAACAACTACTTTTTAATTAAAGGCCTAAAGAACTCTAATTTATGGAAGAGAAGAAACTTATCGTAGACATATTCACAGTGGTAAAGAATGAAATCCACGCACTGTATCTGCTTCTGTACTGCTTTCGGTGACACATTCTTCTTTTCACGTGTATATATACGTTGTTTATGATAACATTTTCATGTACTATAAAATAAAAAAATGTTTTGGGTGTCTTTGTTGTCAGTGACTCAAATGGAAGGAATGAGTCATGTTTTTGAGTGTTTTCTTTGGTTTGGTTTGGCATGTTTTTGCGAGGGAGAGGGTTTTGCCGTTTAGAGTTACAGTGAAATAAAATAAAAATAAAAATAAAAATGAAGTTTTTATTGACCATGGAATAGATCGAGTTGCAATTTTTGAAAAGGAAATCATAGGCTTTTGTAGTTTTGGACAAAAAGGGATGGAAATGATGCCCTAAGACACTTTACCAACTATATGTGTGACTCTTATGTTACTCATCAATGAGTTGTTAGACAGAGTTCTGTACTCATTCCGTTCCTAAATAGTTGTCTCTTTCAGCTCAATTTCAATAATCAAGATTTACATTAATTACTCATAAATTTATATTTTTACCCTTCAATTAAACACGTTCTTAATAAAGGTCCGTTTGGAATAAACGATCCAAACGCTAAAAGCCCATTCCCAACTCTAAGATATTCATATCTGTTTGTTTTCCCGGAAATATAAGATTTGGAATCGCTGATTTTCTCCACAAATCATGGTTTTGGAAACTCTAATCTCTGAAGCCAAACTCTAATATCTGAAACCAAACTCTAAACTCTAAAGTCTACTTATTTACCAAACGAAGCCTAAATGCCCAACAAATAGCATTTATATAAAGTGAAGGGCAATATAGTAAAAATATAATATAATTACCTATATTTACCTAAAAATGACAACTATTTTGAAATACTTTTTAATCTCTAAAAAGACAAGTAAAAAGAACAGATGGAGTAGTACTAAACTAGTAGTCTGGTTATGGTATACAGACTAGGAGAGAGCCTGCATCTGTAGAGTGATGCGAGAGTGAGTGGTTTTTTTTTTTGTTTTTTTGTTTTTTGTTTTTTTTTTTATGGACTAGAAATATCATCACAAAAATAATTTGGGACATTACATAATCACCTTGTTATCACAACAAAAAAAAAAAAAAAAAAAAAATCTTCTCCAATTTGTAGGTAGATAATTGAATGCGAACAACTCCCCTAAAACAAGGGTAAACCATCAATGTGTTAAAAAAACTATGGATCTTCAAATCATAGGTTAGGCCTGAAAGAAACATGGCCATTTCGATTCATAAAAAAAGAGTTGATGTCAATTACCTAATTTTTGGATTGTATAACAAAAATCCCTTAGGATGGGCGCTTTGGCTGGCTTTTTTTTTTTTTTTTTTTTTGTGTTTGGTCAAATAATTAATACCACGCCAATTATTTTTCCTAGTCTTTTCTTGTATAGTACTCCCTCCGTCCTACGAAATTTGGTCACTATTCTTTTTTAGGGTGTCCCACGAAATTTGACCACTTTCCATTTTTAGATAAATTAAAATAATATAAGTTTGATTAGAATTTTAATAGTTGTCAAATTAGATTAAAAGTGTTCACTTTTACTATTCTGCACAAATTCCAATGCACTTTTACTTTTCTACCCAAAGTTCCTAGCATTTCTTTAATTCTTAATATTTTAAAATTGGTACAAATAAAAATTGTTTAAAATATATATTATGAAACTACACGATTAATCACATTTCGCAGGACGGAGTGAGTATGATAATGATACCACTAACTTTTGAATTGATTAAGTAAACTTGGTGAATCACACCATACTGATTCCACGTACGTAGTCTGTTACTACTTTTCAAAATTATTTATGCATTTTTTTTTAACGATTCCAGTACAAAAATGTAATACTACTAATATTTTAGTACAAGAATAAGCATGGTCCAATATTTTTGTGGGATGGGAGTACTGATGATGAGTCAATTAAAAATGGGAATGACTCATTTTATTCTGCCTTTGTTTATTTGATTATATTTCATGGCTTTACAGAATCAAGAATCGTGACATAATCCCTCGTTGGAACTGAGGTTTGCCCCCATTCTTTAATTGATGAATGAGGCCTGAGTTCGAGAGTCGTGATTTATTGCTACCAGTGTTGAGGGACTCTGTTTTGATCTTGAAATGTTTATCTTCAAATCTCAACAACAGAGACAAGGACCCATTCCTTAAATTATGTATAATAATTAATTATTGATAGGACAAGCCAAGAAGGGTTTAAGATCTAGGACTAAATTTATAATAAAAATTCAATACTCCACTCCCACATTTACGGGACTGGAAAAAACTAACTATCCAAAAGTTGATCAAAATGAAATACAGTTTTTTGAATTTCTTGAACTGCCAATTTGAAGTATACTAATGAATTAAACAACTATGTACATGTAGCATTCCAATTAGAGGCCGGATCAGGTTTCCGGTCGCCGGAGCACAAATAAAAACACTCCGTTCCGTATGAGAACCTGTACTACGGGCGGACGTCATCGCCACAGTTCCGTTAGGGGAAAAAACAAAATCACGCCTTGGACATGACCGAGAGCCTGCTAGGGCGGCACCGGAAATCCTCGTTGCGGCGCCGCTTCTGCTGACCCGAAGACGGGCGAATCAGCGCCACCAGGGCTCTCTTCACCAAATCGCCCTCCGCCGTGCCGATCGACTTCTTCACCGCGGACCGCCGCGCCGTCGAATTAAGCCTCCCTACATTGCACGACGCCGATTTCGACGAATTGGGGAAAACTATTTTACCCTGTCTGCCGCCGCCTTTATGCAGGCTACAACGGAAGGATCCCGGGTGGTTTGTCGGGGAGCAGAGGCACGTCCTTTTGATTGGCGCCGCGGCGACGGCTGAAGGTGTCTCGGCACGGTGGATCAAGGCGGAGGAAGGGGAGATGGTGCGGAGGACGGGTCCGGTGGATCTGCGAACTGCGAAAGACGCCATTTTTCTCGGTGAAATTGGGGACAGGAGAGGATTTGTGAATTGAATTTGGCAAACAGAGCACTGCGAAACATACGTATTTATAGAGTGGTGGAGGATTCGGTTATAAGGTTTTGTGGTGGCTATTTTGTGCCCTTGCTTTTCGGAGAGGGACACGTGGCAGAGGATCTGGGGCCTGGCAGTGTGCACCGGGTGCAGAGATTGATTTTCCGCAGCTCAACCGTGGTTTAAAGTGCATTGGAAATTGGAAAGTGGAAACCATGTGTGATGAAACGACAGGGGGAGTAGTCGTTTTAATAAAATATGATTTGGGATCGAGGATACAGAGCTCTTGATGAGTCTTGATGCCTAAACACGTATGCTCTTTGCTACCTATTTTCATTCCACGTATCACTTTGCTGCTTTTTTATTTTGTTTATTTTTTTGGGAAGTCGAGAGCTAAATTCATGAATTATTGGAGATGGTAACAGATTACCGTTAGAGAGATACAACGAAGATATAATAAAATAATAAAATTGCTTTTAATTTTTTTGGAGGAGCCATTCAAAGTCTGGAAAGAGGTGATGAGAACTCATTCCACACAAATTATAAATGAAATTAAAAAAAAAAAGAGATAAAGGATCGAATGTGAATTTGAACCCAACCACTAGTGACTTGATGAGTATTAATTAAATTAATTAAATATAATAAAGCTTGAAAATGTGCCATCATTGCACCACATAATAGAAGTTTATTTATGGTGTTCCACATTATTCAGACCAGACATTATATATTTTGAAAAATGCTACTCTCTCACAGAGTCACAATGGTCCAAAACATTTCTCAATTTTATATACTTTGGGTATTATAATTTGGGCAGAGAGGGGGATGTAGTCACATTTCGGTTTTGCCTGTTTTTAAACTTATTTAAAATCGAGTATCGAATTTGGTTTTTGAAAGGAATCCAATCCAATCTAGAACAAAAGAATATAAGTACTGCAAATGAAGTTCATTGTGCACCTAAATAATGGAAAAGTGGTGGTTAATAATTAAGATCAATCTATATAATAATGTGCTTAACAATAATGTCACATAATATTATTTCATAAGGCCATGATTGATCCGTCTTATAATATTATTATGATTTAAATGAGATTATACTATTTCTTGAAAGATGATTAAAGAATTTGGGTATATATTCTTTCCCCCACGATTTAAACTACACGACACAACGTTAAGTTTAACATGTTCTCTTCTCTTTATTTTTATTCCATGAGAGTAAGAAATCTTGGACTCGAATATAGTTAGAGAATTAATTAATAGGGATAAGTTTAATTTTTATTCATGAAATAATTACATTCACATGAATAGTTTTTTCTTTGTCGCGCTCTAAATTTTTGCCGGTGATTTTTCAGAATGGAAAGTGATTGACTAATCTATTGTATTTCATATATACTCCATATGTCCCTTTTTATTTGCTTCATGGGAGTTTTGTCTATTATTCACCCTCACATTTTGATTTAAAGTTTTACAAGTTAAAATATACCGACGTGAGATCTTGTTAGATTCGTCTCGTCGAGTAATTTTTAAATATCAAACTTTTACATTTTTTAGGAACTTGAGTTATTAATGAATTAAAATGTGTATTAAACTGTTCGCACTATGAGTCCGTAGCAAATAACAGAAAACGAAGGAAGTATATATTTTTCGACCCATGTTATAGTCATTTTGATTTTTAATTTTTTTTAATAACTCATATCTTTTATCTAAATTTATCGTAATTATTCTCGAGCCTATATAGATTGTTTAGCAAAAAAACAAAAGCAAATTAATGTAATTATATTGTTATTTTTAAAAAAATCCTTAAAATGTGGCCATTCTAGCTAGGGGTGGGAATAGGCCAGGCCAGACCAGGCTTGGCCTTGTACGGCCTAGGCCTACCTAAGCTTTATAAGGCCTGAGCCTGGCCTACTACCTGTAATAGGCTTAGTTTATAGGCCTAAGCCTGGCCTTTTTAACTAAATAAACCAGACTTTAAGCCTTTAAGAGCCTATTTAATAAATTTTTAAATTTTATAAAATTTATATTTAAATATTCAATAAATAATAAATAATTTTATTAATAAATTATAAAAAATTATATAAAAAAATTAAACAGGCCGGCCTACTAGGCTAAATAGGCTTTTCGAAAAACCCGGCCTCGGCCTATATGGTTAAACAGGCCTATAAATTTATCTAGGCCTGGTCTATTTGATAAAAAGGTCAGGCCAGACCTAACCTAAAATAGGCCAGGGCGTAGGCCCCTGTCGGACAGTCTGGCCTATTCCCACCCCTTCTAGCCGGCTTTGTTTTGTTTCCTGGGTTTGCATTTCCTTTTCTTGATCTTTTTCTACCTGTTTAATTTGTTCATGTTGAAAAAAGTTGGCTGATTTTAATAGAAGTATTGGATTACTCACTTATTGGGCCTGAGAAATTAAACTTATTCAAAATGGCCCGATTGTTATAAGTATTCGTTTATCTAATTTAGTGCATTCAGGATTGATTTCCCAACATTCCATTAAAGCGATGTACGGAGTACTTTGGTGGAATGTAGTATCTACATTTGGAGGGCCGTGTATTAATTGCGAGTGTCCAAGAAGAATAACACAAAGTCACAAACCATCGAATACAAAAGCAAAATTGTGATTTTACTTGCCGACAATCAATTGTTACTATGTGCAGGGGCGGATTCACGTAGAAGACACCGGTGGCACGAGACACCACTTAAATTGATTAAACTACTATTTTATAGTAGAATTTTTTTTTACATTTATCTAGATTATGCTTAGTGACACCACTTATTTTTACGGGTGACACCACAATCATTTATTCAAACTAAGCTTTTTCAGTATTTTTTGTGTTGTAACTACTATCCCAATTTCAATATAGCTTTCACTATTTTTTGGTACACCACTTAAAAAATTTTCTGGATCCGCCACTGAGTTTCCACTTGACGAATGTGCCCATAAATAATCTAGTCAGTTCACTCACTAAATTCTAGTCTTCCCTCATCTTTTCCCGTCAACGTTTTTAGTCATAACATATTAGGATGGATAGGGACATCCATATAATGGACATGCAAAAGGGACGAAAATCATTAATTAATACACTAGTAACAATAAAATAAGGTACTTAAGAAAACTTTGAAGTGCGTAATGGTCACTGCCCTGGTGGGAGTTTATTGCAGCAGACTACCCCAATGGTTGGGTAAATTAAAAATCAATTAAAAAAAAAAAATCACTACTCAGTTAAAAACCAAATAATTACCATCGCGTATTCATTTTATGATTTTAAATAAACAATAATAAGATTTTTTTTAAAAAAACAAAAATAATAATAATAATAATAAAAAAATGTCACAGTTGGATTTCTGATACTGTTTCGGTTTTTCCCGTTAGATCCGATAAGGTCTCACTTCTCACATGTATGTGTATATGATTGCGATCTGCGTGAATGATTAATGAATACGCCTACCTACCATTAATTGCCAATAAAATCCAAAAAAAAAAAAAAACAGTACACTATTTTATCTTAATTCTTTTTTTTTTCAGAAAGGACAAAAAAAAACAAAAAACAAAAACAAAATACTACTACTCACTTGTTTTCAAACAGGGATATGGACCAAGTCATGGTTTTTTTTCTCAATTCTCTTAGGTATATATTTTTTTTTCCTATTTCTTTTTTAATCTAGCTAGTAGTTTCATGCTTAGTGGAAATCTTCAGATTAATTACCCTCTTCCAAAACTTTTTTAGCTTTGATCATAGTATATGATATGTCACTTGCAGATGCTTTCAATTTATCTGTAAGCATGCATGCATATTATCTTCATAATTGGCACTCTGATAAAAGAAAATATACTACTATGATCCTGGCACAAAATGTCAAATGTATCTCAAATTGTAAGACTTTAGGCACTTTAGGAATAGTTACCATCTCCTCCATTATAGCCATCATTGTAACACTCATCTACAACATATTTGGATTTACTATCTAATTTCACCATTCAAAATTTTGGGACACCATCTTTATTATCTTAATGGGGTTTCATAGGACCCAATATTTTGATTAAAACAGCACGCACAAGTTGTAATTATACATTCAATATACTCTCCCAAAAAAAAGATAAACTTTAAATGAATGATCGACGTTGAATTGAGGACTGAGGAGTCTCCTTGCTAACCGAACACACGACAAAATTCCAATTTTCCAATCCCTGTCCAAATCATTCACATTATAACCGAGGAATTAGGTTCGTCCATCCCAAGAAGAACTAATTAACGGTGCTTCAGTCCCACAAATTCACAATCGATGGAGGAACCACTACCACCAGCGCCGCCACAAGAGTCAGCCGCGCCGCCGCCGAGAAGCTACTGGAGATGCAGCAAGCAGGATTTCTTCCCCGAAAAATCCTTCCAAAACTTCCCTTCCTACATCTCCGCCCTGTCCCAAACCAAGTCCCGCCTCAAGGACCGCCTCCTCAGCCGCTCCCACGACTCCCGGGAGATCCGGGACCTCGCCGCTCAAAGCGAGAACCCCCTCAAGCGCTGCCTCACCTGGTGGGACCTCACCTGGTTCGGCTTCGGCGCCGTCATCGGCGCCGGCATATTCGTCCTCACCGGCCAGGAATCCCGCGAGACCGCCGGCCCCGCCATCGTCCTCTCCTACGTCGCCTCCGGCGTCTCCGCCATGCTCTCCGTCTTCTGCTACACCGAATTCGCCGTCGAGATCCCCGTCGCCGGAGGCTCCTTCGCCTACCTCCGCGTCGAGCTCGGCGACCTCGCCGCCTTCATCACCGCCGGCAACATCCTCCTCGAGTCCGTCGTCGGCACGGCCGCCGTCGCCCGCGCCTGGACCTCGTACTTCGCCACACTCCTCAACCGCGGATCCGACTCCCTCCGAATCCCCGTCAATTTCGGAAACGACGACGCGCCCACCTTATTAGACCCGATCGCATCAACCGTCCTCACAATCACCGCCGCCCTCGCAATCATCAGCGCCAAAAAGACATCCTACGTGAACTGGATCGCCTCCGCCGTCAACACATTCGTCATAATTTTCGTCATAGCCGCCGGCTTCGCCCACGCCAAGGCCTCAAATTTATCCCCTTTCATGCCCTACGGCGCAAAAGGCATCTTCCAGGCGGCTGCCGTGGTCTATTTCGCCTACGGAGGATTCGACAACATCGCAACCATGGCGGAAGAAACACGGAACCCTAGCAGAGACATACCCTTAGGGTTAATCGGATCAATGTCCATGATAATGGTGATATACTGCTTGATGGCCCTCTCATTAAGCACGATGCAGAATTACACATCCATCGACACAAACGCACCTTACCCCGTCGCGTTCCAGAGCGTCGGGATGCACTGGGCAAAGTATCTGGTCGCATTGGGCGCGCTCAAGGGCATGACGACGGTTTTACTGGTCGGGGCGCTGGGACAGGGACGATACACGACGCATATAGCTAGGGCACACATGATCCCCCCCTGGTTCGCCCTAGTCCATCCCAAGACCGGGACGCCAATCTACGCGACGCTTTTGATATCTATATCCAGTGCCTGTATCGCGTTCTTTTCAGGTTTGGATGTTCTGTCGAGCCTGCTGTCGATAAGCACGCTGTTCATCTTCGCGATGATGGCGGTGGCGCTTCTCGTGAGGCGGTACTATGCGAGTGGAGTGACGAGTCGGGGGAATCTGGTGAAATTGTGGGGGTTTTTGGGGGTGATTGTGGTTTCTTCGATTGGGACGTCGGCGTATTGGGGATTGAATAGCGGCGGATGGATTGGGTACGCGGTGACGGTTCCGGTTTGGTTTTTGGGGACTTTAGGGTTAGCGGTGTGGGTGCCGCAGGAGAAGAAGCCGAAGGTTTGGGGAGTGCCGCTGGTGCCGTGGATACCGTCTCTGTCGATTGCTGTGAATTTGTTCCTCATGGGATCGCTGGGAGGGCGGACGTTTGTGAGGTTTGGGGTGTGCACAGTTATCATGTTGGTTTATTATGTGTTGTTTGGGCTTCATGCGACCTATGACATGGCACAGCAGATGAAGGAATCATCATCCAGGACGGCACCTGCAGGAGAAGTGGAAGAAGATAAGCTTACTATTCCTTAAATGGTTCGTATAGATGCAGAATAATGTGTATTCAAATACATCCTTATACATCCTTTTTAAGGGACGATGACTTAGTTTAAGTTTCTTGATTTCCAATGAAGATTGGAGGTTCAATTTCCACCGGACTCCTATCCCTTCATTTTATTCTTATTTGTAATTGTGTGGCATGAGGTCCCACCACCCAGCTCGAGGCTAAAAAAAATACATCCTTTTTATTTATAAAAATATTAATTGATCCCACCTCCTCCGGATTTCTTACCTTTTGTTTTTTAAACAAACAAACAAGGATATGATTAGATTTATTAGTTTTCTGTAAGTATATAGAAGTACATAATACAAGAAGACGGGAATTTTGTATTGAATTCTGCCACCAACCTTGAGACGGTAAGTATTTATGATGAAAACTGCGACCAATGCACATCCTTTTGTAGTAATTTGGAAACCACACAAGTGGTTAAAATCGCGACTTAATTCAGTTGCTATTTATAAATTAAAAATTGTTACCAACAAATCAGTAACGCAACTTCGCCACCGACAAAAGAACAAAAAAAAAAAAGGATATGACAAAATTAGGGGTGAAAACGGGACGGATACGGACGGATATTATTCGTCCCGTATCCTATCCCATATTTTTTTGTCGAATACGGAATCGAATACGAATAAGCCGGATACAAATACGAATTCGAGTGTTTCGGGAAACGGATACAAGACGGATTCGGATTTTAATTCGGATAATCTTTTAATTTTAAAAATTAATTTTTTTTTATAATTTTTTAAGAGAAATCAGAATATATACTATGTAAGCTAAATTGATTTTTTAAATTTTCCAAAATCATTAGTAATTCGTTCAAAATATCTAAATAGCATCACTACAAGATGTTACGTACTACAGTTTAGATGCAAATAACCTAATGATGTAGTGGAGTTGATTAATATGATTTGATTTAATCACATACGGCCTTCAAGTTTTTTATTATATTTATACATATATTACCTATTTATTTTATAGTTAATAAAATATATTATACTCCCTCCGTCCCACTTTAGACGTTAAGTTTGACTTTTTAGCACTGTTTATTATTTAACTTTGACTCAATATTATTGCAAGTAAATATTTGAAAAAAAAAATAGTCGAGTTCGGTCTTGTTAGATTCGTGTAATCGTGTAGTTTTAGATTATATATTTCACATAATTTTTACTTATATATATTTTGAGATATGATCGATTTAAAAAGTACATTGGATTGTGTGCAGAAATCAAACAAGACATCTTAAATGAGACGGAGGGAGTAATATACATATATAAATTTTCGGATATTCGGATAGAAAATACGGATAATATCCGCATGATATTCAGATTTTTCGGATACGGGAGGATATTTACAATCCCATATCCTGTCCCGTATCCGCCGGATATAAAAATTCAGATTTGAATATAATCGAATACGGAATCGGATCGGGCGTAAATTATCCGCCCCGCTTTCACCCCAGACAAAATATAGATTATAGAATCATTTGGATTTTTTCCATACAATTCAGTGATCTGACTTGGTGGTAATAATTTGATGATATTAAAAGCCCTGGCTGTCTTCCTCTTTTATGGATTTCACTTTTTTTTTTAATTCTTCATACACAAAAGCTAAAACTCGACCTTAATTTGATTAAGCTGCAAGAATCCTATAGACCACTCAGGCCAACTGCATTTGGTGATTTCATTCTTTTAGGTGAATACTAGGGTATCCACAGACCACATTAGGCCCAAAACTATTCTATTGAGGATCTGCAAGGGCAATTAAGGGCGGCTCTCCCAAAGCATTTTTTGCATACACAATGCTCGAACCCGAGACCCTGCTTAAGCGACTAGAGCCCTCATCCACTCAAGCTAACTGCTGTTGGTTTGGTGATTTCATTCTTGATAATTAAACACAAATATATTTATTATATAATTACGACAATTAATAATGTTAGCATATCTCGATATATCATGATATAAGTTGATTGCTATCATGAATATCACCGTGTCATCATAAAATTAAATGATAAAAATAGTATTATTTTTCCATAAGTTATAATTATCAATAAAAGTATTATAATTATATTAAAAATCTTGTTAATTACTTTTCTGTAGTGAATTTAAGATATCCATATGCATGTTATGCATACAAAAATCAAACGATCATCAATTTATTATATTCCAAAGCTTCATTTGGGGAAAACTAAATTAAAGATCAACATAACTACCTATAAAGAATGTTTTTTTTTTTTCATTAAATTAGATTGGAAACTATGTTGTGTTTATATTGAGTATAAACTTTTTAAATGTAAAAATCAAATACTACTAGTATACGTTTTCTGTTCGATTAAAGCTAACCAAATTCTCGAAATAAGTAATGGTAAAAATTAAGAAAATTGAGAAATATTGACTTCCATAAACCATTTCTTGTATGAGGTTTTTATTTCAATTTCCAATATTATTATCATCATCACTTATTATGTCGTAAACCCGTTTGTTCACTCTAATATTACATGCATTATATTATCATTGTTCATCAATATAGCATCATAAAATGATTAGGTTGAATCATGTTTTTTACCATACTTTGCCTTGTATTCTTTCCACAATTGATCCACAGGCTTACTTAGCATCTCCTCAAAATACTGCTCTTTAAAAACCTCCCTTATCTTCTTATTCAAATCCGGTGCAAATCCAGATTTCAAGCCATCACAATACTCCAAAAACCTCGCGGTCACTCCATAACCCTCATCCCATTTCTCGCCATCCCCCGGACCGGCCTGAGCCCCATAACCCGCTTTAAGCTTAACATACTCCGCGAACCCTTCCGTGAGCCCACCGGGGGCGGTCCCTTCGCCGTTCCACTGAAAAACGTGAGTCATTTCGTGGACGGTCAGGCCGGCGAACATGTCCCTCGTCCACTCCTTTGGAAAGCTCGCCAGACGGGAGGCGCTGATGACGACGTTGGGGAAGGCCGTGTAGCCCCAGGCCTCGCCCGGGAAATCGGTTATGTATACGGTCACATTGGAGACGTATTTTCTGTCGGCATCGGTTGGCTGTTGGAACACTTTCCATATGATTTTGGTGATGTTTCCCATGAGACGAACGGTGAACTGTTTTCCGAGAACCTCTTCGTAGCGGTTGCCGCCTGGGGTGCCGGTGGCGTTGTTGACGGCGTTGAATTTGATAGGGTAAGCGGCGGCGACTTGCAGGGGGTGAAGTGATGGGGATACAAGGAGGAGGAGGCATGGAAGGAGAGTGACGAGGAGGGCTTTTTTGGCCATGGCAGTTTGATCAGTTTTCTATTAGAAATTATTATATGATATATGATGTTGTTTAACGAGTTTCGATTGGAAATGGAAGAGCCTGATAGGTATATATATAAGTATAATTAGTGTAGGGTTAGGAAGAGAGCATAGTTTTTTTTTTTTTAAACGGTGACACTCATGTGTCGGAAAAGGTGTGTGGGAGCGCAAATCACACAAATTATAAAGAGGGATAAAGGGGAGCGGATAGCGGGCCGGGTGGGGATCGAACCCCTAACCTATAGTTGGGAGACGGGGAACTTGACCACTATGGTAACTGGGTAAGTCCCCGACCCCAGGAAGAGAGCATAGTTGATCGATCTGCATAGAGATTATATAGAACAAGACTATTCACTAAATCTTTTCTTTTTTGTAAAGAGAGGAAAAAGAAATAAATATATGTTACAAAATGTTTAAATTGATGGATTTGGGAGAACAATAATAATAAACATAATAATAATAATAATAATAATTTAAATTACTTAATTATTTTTTGGTAAAAATATTAATTAATTAGTTGAATTAATAGAATAATTTATGAATGAATTGATTTCAGATCGACTAATTTTCTATTTCCTTTCTTCTTTGGTACTTCTCTTTTGCTCGGGAGGTTAATACATTGGGAAATAATCATTTAATGAAACATTTTTTTTACAAGTTGACACCTATATATGTGTCGGCAAAGGTGTGTGTGACCTCAAATCACACAAATTACAAAGGGTGATAAAGGGAAGAGATAAAGGGCCCCCAACCTATGTAAGGCATATAACATGACCACTTGCGTCAAGTCTCATTCCAATTTAATGAAACCTTTCGGATTTGGATAATTGTTATTAATAAAAAAATTTTGGAGGAGCCATTATTATTAATAAAATTGATCATGAATTAGGATGGGCTCGATTCTTTATATATGGAAAAGCTCTTTTGAGTGCAATGATTATCTTTATTAAAAAATGATTACTAATTAATATTGTTTGTATATATAAATATTTAAATTTATTTATTATTTATTATCTATAAAATTTATGTTGTTATTTTATTTTTGTTACAACAGATCAATGCACTCAAATTTTTAATCATATGTACAGCCAAAAAATAAAATACTTATAATTACTCATATCATCCACAAAAGTATATGTGAAAGGGAAAAAAAGAAATGGGTGTATATTAATTAATTTATTGAGTGTGAACAACACCACACTATAATATTGACTTAGAATGCACGTACACGCGCACTGCTGTTGAAAGTACTTTCCGAAATGTTGAATTTCAAACATATATAGTTAATTCTTATAAACATTTCATTTTCTTTTAACACCATGTAAAGGGTAGTATATAACATACAAAAATTACGAAAGAACAAAAAAAACATGGATAGAAAGAGCATGGATAGGAGGCCAGGAAAAATCCATCCCTAAGCCTTTTGACAGCAGATTTTGAGTTTGAATTCAGTGCCACTAGGCCCGAGGTCCATCTTTTGAGCCTGTTCGACTGTCCAAATTGTATGGTCCAGTAGTCTGTTAGTGTTTGTTGTCTATCTTTTCTTATATATACACTCCTTTTATTCTTGGGTATGCCCAATACGTAATCGTCTCAAGCCCACCTAATCTCTCTTGTACACTAGCTATACATTTTATTACCATTTAAAATGGACACTAACAGATTAATATCACCAACTAACCAATATATGGCTTCGCAAAAAAAAAAAAAAAAAAAACGCCAACTAACCATTCATTCAACATTCTAATTAAAGGTTTAAAAATTCCCTTTTTTTTCTTTTTTACCTTGTTAATTCTTATATGCATGGGTACAATTTTTTAGTGTTACAAATATACACAGCTAAAAGAATTTTACTATAAGGTTTAAAAAAAGAAGACGAATCTCGTCGCCTGCCGGTGAAATTTTTGTAGTAACATATGCCTGTTAATAGAAACATGTGAAACGTTTAATACATCCCCCTTTAATTGGTGGCAAATCATTACATTGCAAGAGGTTCCCGTTACAATCTTATTGCTATGTTAATATCATGAGTTGGACAAAACTCTATTACAAGAACAACATATTTATGCAAGCATGGTAGGAACTTTAAGCAGGGGGGTTCTTTCCATGACCATATTTAGCCTTGTAATCCGTCCACAGTTGACTCAATGGTTTTCCAGTCAAATCCTGAAAATATTGTTCCTTAAAAACCTTCCTCATCATTTTATTCAATTCGGGTCCAAACCCCGGTTTCAAGCTATCACAATACTCCAAAAACCTCGCGGTCACGCCATAACCCTCGTCCCATTTCGCGCCATCCCCGGGTTGAGCCATCGTACCATAGCCGGCCTTAAGCTTAACGTACTCCGCGAACCCTTCCGTGAGCCCACCGGGGGCCGTCCCCTCGCCACTCCACTGAAAAATATGAGTCATTTCGTGGACCATCAAAGCCGTGAACATACCTTTCGTCGCTTCCTTAGGGAAACTGGCGAGCCTAGAGGCACTGATCTCCACATTGGGGAAGGCCGTGTAGCCCCACGCCTCGCCGGGGAAGTCGGTGATGTATGTGGTCACTGCGGGGACATGCTTCCTGTCTGCATCACTGGACTGTTTGAAAACTTGCCATATGGTGTTGGTGATTTTTCCCATTAGAGTGATGGTGAATTGCTTTCCTAAAACCTCTTCGAAGCGCTTGCCACCGGGGGTGGCGGTGGCGTTGTTTACGGCGTCGAATTTGACGGTGTAGGCGGCGACTTGGGGGTGGTCGAGGAATGATGAAACAAGGACAAAAATGCATGGGATGATGGCAAGAAGTTGAGCTTTTCTTGCCATATTTGGTTTATCGATTTTTTTTTTTTATTTTTTATTTTTTAAAAAAAATTATTTGAAATCGAATATGATGTTACAAGTTTAAATTCATTATTAGGGTTGATTGGATTATATAAGATTGGCTTAGTGTGTGGTTGACTGCTTTCTATAACTTTAATTATCCATATATTGATCAAGATTTTAAATACTTAATTAGGGTACAATGTACGTACACATGCCACCATTTCATTGAGGACTTTGAGAATAAGTGGATTGGGACAAAGTATTTGATGGGATAGAGCTCTAGATTAGCAAATTATCTCTTCTGGAATTTAAGCAACGTTGGTTTTAGAATAAAGACATAATTCACATTAATTGTAATTATATTGCAAAGAAATTTAAATATATATATCCAAATGCTCTTCTTTTCTATTCTAATTTTTTTTTTTTTTCGTTTTTTGAGAAAAGAAATATGTGTAGATGGATTTCGAATAAGATGATCAATTTATTTTTGCATGAGAATATAATGCCACTAATACTTTGAACATTTTTTTTTTTGGAGGAGCCATTGAAGGCCTGGAAAGGGTGGTGGGAGCCCATATCACACAATTACAAAGGGGAATAAAAGGGAGGGATAGGGGGCCGGTGGGGATCGAACCTCCAACCTTCCGTTGGAAGTCTAGGGACTTAACCACTTGGGCTAAGTCTACATCCCCAATACTTTGAACATTAATTGGATAAGCATGTTAAATTATTAGAATTGTTGTGGCCAGAGCCGATCGATGCTCAATAACAACGATGGGGCTTTGAAGTTTGAACACCATTGGTACCCCCTAGGCCCTAGCCAAGAACTTCCTACTATAAATTTATAAGTGTCCTTTTAATTAGATCGTGCTTCAACATGCAGCTTTACAATATTACTAAAAAGCATAAAAGACGACAGCATTAGTCAAGTGAAAAATACAGTAAAATATGGACTATAGGGTATGGGTACAAAAAATTACCCCTTTATAAGTAGTATTTATATACTATATCTGTTTAAATAATTTAGGGGAGTAGTTAGGACATATAAGACATATAGATTATCCTTTCAAAACAGTCAAAAATATAATCAATCAGCCGGTTTTTGTGAACTAGTAAGGTGAGGCTTTGCCGTTTTCCACGACGGTTCGATCATGGAGCTAAATGACATATACTAAATGTAATCATTATTATATACGTTCTTGTAATCAATATATTTGATATGATCAATATCATAAGCAAGTTATAGTATTAAGAACATATAATAATCTTGCACCGGATAATTATATCATTGTTTCATCTTCTGAAGCATTTTCTACCCAATCCGGTTTCTGTAATGGCAAAACAATTGCCAATAGGTGCAGGCAGCGCTAAAAATGATGTGTAGCCATTTGTAAAGTGATGTATAAGCCTTATAAAGTGATGTATAGACGGTAGTTTGTTTTTTTTATTAGTTTTTTGTTCATAACCTCCGTCCATCACTTTTTATACTCACAAATCATTTCATATATACATACCCATCACTTTTGAATGTGGCAGCACCTACAGACCGCCAGCACCCAAACAATTTCCTTTTCTACCTAGCCAGGTTGTTACTTGTTTCAATGCATGCATCTTCTGAAGCATTTTCTAAGTGATGGATGATATAAGAATGTAAAAAATATTGTATGATAGTATTAATAATTACTCCCTCCGTCCTACCAAATATGTCTTGTTTGATTTTTTGACATTGTTCATTGTTCAACTTTAACTAAATTTTATATTTGGAAAAAACAGTCGAGTTGGGTCTTGTTAGATTCGTCTAATCGTATAGTTTTAGAATATATATATTTCATATAATTTTAAGATGTATATATTTTGAGATATTAACGGTTAAAAAAGTACATTAAATTGTATACAGAAATCAAACAAGACAAGTTAGTTGGGATAGATGGAGCATATACTACTGCATATTGTTTGTCTTACCCTTGATGAGGTGTATAATTCCACTCATTAAACAAGTCATATGGAGTGTTATTTGTTCATCATGAGAAATCCCACGTCAGCGTCTCAAATCATTATTAAATTTTGGAATCTGTGTTAGGAAATTTTGGGATCGACCGGATTGGCGCGCAACCGTCCAAAATGCCCTAGAACATGTAAAACACTAAAATATATACTTAACATACATTGTTAGCAAGAGAGCCCCAAACATAAAATTATACACCTAACTTGAGAGAGCAATGAAGACGACTCTCAATCCAACCACACCTCCATCGCCTCGCCACAATCATATATAGGCTGCAAATATAAGGTTCTGTGGAAGCCACAAAGCTATTAGGGAGAGATCCCGCACTAATTACCAATTTAGCTTATCCTAAGGTGGGAGAGGACACTTTTATAGGGTACAAAAAGTAAACTATAACCTCATGGGCCAGACCAACAATAAATGGGCCAAAAAACCCAACAATCTGCTGTCAGAATTTAGAACCATTTTGGAGAAGGGTTAGTTAAACTAAAGCTTATAAATGAAGGTAGTGATTTAGAAATTGAGCAACTAATTAAGGTGGGTAAACTATTTTAGTTTTCATGCCATCCCATCATATCAAGGATGGCAATTACTTGTTCCGACAAGATTTGACCAATTTCACACCGCGGGTTAAATGTTTTTTTAGCACACGATGAGAGATATATCATATGTTCCATGATGGATGGCCCATTCATTTACATACTCATTTTCCATCCACAAAACCAAAACCCCATTCCGCCTTGCTTCATATGAAAACAAAGCTCAAAATACATTTCAACAACATAATGGCAAACTTTAAATATATGTTTCTTTCCTTCTTTTTCACAATTAAATTAGATAGTGGAATAATGGATGAGATGGAAATATATATATATCATCATTATCATTCAAGTAGCAGTATGCAGATTGATTGACTATATGTATTATGTATATATATATATATATGAGTGATGAGTGATTATACCCATACAATTCCCCCCCGTACCCACCCGACACGCCACTTGCTCCATGTTTTTCTTCACGTTGCTTTGCTTAGCTTCCTCTCCAAATTAGTAGTAAAACAGAAGGCCGTTGGTTGGTTGCTGCCACGTGCATGGGATATAAGCCCACGTCGGCATTGAGAGGGGCCCATCAGATGTGGACGACCACGTGGACTCCTACCGCAGTTATGACTTACGATCGAGGTGGTGGTGATGATATGACTGGGGGATGTTGTTGGCCCATTGGTCGTCCTCACCATTACTTCCTCTGTCTCTTGTTGGCTACTTGGGTCCCCCACCCGTCGCCCTCCTCATTCCACGTTTTTTCATTATATATATATAAATCTTTTTAAGAATATTTTACTAATTAAGGAACTTAATTACTGTAAATAAGAAGTATATATAAATCCCATAAAAATAATTATAGTCGACCTCATCTCAACTGTTTTTGGAGTTGATTGACTTGATTCCATAATTACTCTCCCAACTTATCTCCAAATTTTTCTAAATACTAGTATACCCGCCCGCGCAATGCGCGGTAAGTAAAATTTATATGTATAATTTTAAAATAAGATAAGATTTCAAAAATTCAAATATTGTACTTATTACATAAAATTTGGTTCATGCGGGGTTGGAGACTTAATTATGTGGTAATTCCCCCAACTCCCAACCTTTAGGTTGAGGGGTTCGAATCCCCATCCGGTCCCCTATCCATTCCCTTTGTTCCCTTTCATGATTATCTGATTATTGCGATTTGAAACAACATAAGCTCATCCAAACACTTAATTTTCTACAGCATGTTTTGTTACAACAATTATCTGATTATCCTTTTCTAAATGCTGCAGCACTTTTTAAAACGCGCATCCAAACATCCTCTTAGCCCATAATCAATTTGATTTTACATTATTTAATTTATATTAATACGTTTTTGCCTTATACGAATTATGTAATATATTTGATTTTATATTTTTAAATTTATAATTTCCGAGATATAATTATAACTCCATTGTATATTTTATATGTTAATTTATTATTATATATTACACTAATAATGCTACTGGACTACTCGACCAATGGCATGCCTCCTGCACCTGGCGAGACGTCTTTGACCAATGTTTAGTTCATCATGTACTTTGCAAGTGTAAAATGGCCGTGGATTGTCTAGCAAAATGTGGTGCATCTTTAGAAGAATTCTACACTACTTGGACATTCCCCCAGACTTCACGCACAGGGTGTTAGCGGCGGATTCTTCCGGCGTATGGTTCCCAAGAGCCAAAGTGTTAGCTCTTTTTTTCCTTTCTGCTTTTGGACACCTCTTTTTGTTGCTCTTTTTCCCTTTATTTTCTTTTCAATTTGTTATTTGGCGTCAGCTTCCCACAAAATAATATTAATAATTTTAGAACATTGTTCACATACATATGGAGTGACTAATGCAAATCTAATCATGAATATATAATTATCATATTATACTATATTACACTTCCTCCATTTTTTTAAGTGTTACACTTTCTTTTTTTGGGTGTTTCATAATAAATGTTACATTACCATATATAAATGATTTTAAGGGTATAAAACTTCCACTAAAGCACTTTTATTCATTGCATTGAATCTCGGGTCATTTCCTTATGTTACACTTATTTTGAAATGAAGGGAGTATTATATTATATGTAGGGATGAAAACGGTATGGATATGATCAGATAGTATTGGATACGAATATATATTATCCCACATTTTTTTTCTCGGATTCGGATCGAATATAGATATGCCGGATATAAATACATGTCGGATATAGATTTAATTGGATACAGATTATCGGATAATTTTTAATCTTTTTTGAAAATTTGATAATTATATAGGAGTAATAATTTTATATTTTGTTATAATTATCGATAATTTTTAATTAATAAATAATAATATATTAATATATTCGGATATCCATATTTAAAATCTGGATAATATCCTATCAGTTTTTAGATAAGGTCAGATATTTTTGGATACAAATACGAATGCATATATTAAATTACATATTCAAATTTGGATGCGACTATTGAAATATTTGGCTGGATAGTTGGATACAGATTCAGATTCAAATATAATCGAATATAGTATCGGATCGGTCTGATATTGACCGTACCCCTTTCACCCCTAATTATAAGTATTATATTATACAAATATATAGTACTATATTTATTCAATTAGACGAAGTTAAAAGATGTATATCATAGTAAATCTTTTTAATTTATGTAGTGTTATTATACCGTTTATATTATTAATGAATAATTTCTTAAAAATATAGGACCGGTATCCACCTTATATATATATACCATTCAAAATTAGATTGAGATCTTCTAAAATAATAACAAATCACTATGCTAAATAAAACGTTGGAAAAAAATAAACAACTAATTTAAATCATTCCCTATCCAATTTATTAGATTATTCCCAATTTTTCCGAATTCAATTAAATAATGATTGTTTTCTACTTTATAGTGAACTTAAATAAATTAAAAAATATGTAAAAAAAAATGTATCCAAAAGGAAAGATGTCAAAAAGGGAATAATCTATTAACAAAATGGAAAAATACATCAATAAAAAAATAAAGTGGAAATATCTCCAAATTTATTCTCTTCAGTTTTTTTTTTTCAAATTTTGAATAAAGACAAAAAAAAAACAACAAAAAAATCAACATAAAATAGATTCATGATATACAAAGATTTTGATTAGTATACAAAGGAGAATCATAAAAATAATTTGTAGAGTATGACTTAATTGCAATATTGAATTACAACATGTAATCCTGTAAAAGTCATTGGAAAACCATTAGAAATATATATATTTAATAGTACATAAGAAAAAACAAAAAAAACCCACTAATATTCACGTTTGAGTAAAAAAAATCTTACATGAATAGCAAGACGAAGAATATATTGTAATCTGAGAATAAAATGTGAGGTGATGAGAATTTTAAGACAACCATGATATTATATAAATGAATGGAATATTTATAGAGAAATAGGAGGAGGTTTGATGGAGATATATATGCAAATATTAGATGAATAGAATCAAATTTGACGTGATCTTCTAAAAATATATAATAGTTTAAATTAGTTAAAGATATTATAATATTTTATTAAGAATTTGTTAGGATATTGAGGAATATTGATAAAAGAATTATATTAAACGTATATTAATTAATATTGGATATTAATATATATTTATGGATATTTCAATATATAATATTAAAATTTTAGGATTAAACATTGTTGGATGAATTAAATGTGATTGTTGAAAAAAGGGGGTGGGGAAGTGGGGGGAAACTTGACTATATTACTTTTATATATATATATATATATATATATATATATAGATATATATAGATTTTATTAAGAATTTGTTAGGATATTATAGATATAAATATAAATATATGTTAGTGAGGTTGTTGAAAATGAGAGAAAAGTTGGATGGAGTATTGAAAAAAGGGACGATGAAGTGGGAGGAAATTGGACTATATTGTTTATATATATATATATATATATATTGATAATAGATAATAGATATATTAAAGAATTTATAGATATGAATATATAATATAATATATATATATGTGTGTGGTCCTGAATTTTATGTTTTCAAATCTTAGAGATTATTTGTACATATATTATTGAATATTGATAAAAAAAACATATAGTAAATGTATATTAATTAATATTGGATATTAATAAATATTTATGGATATTTCAATGTAGAATATTAAAATTTTAGGATTAAACATTGTTGGATGAATTAAATGTGATTGTTGAAAAAAATGGGTGGGGAAGTGGGGGGAAACTTGACTATATTGTTTTTATATATATATGGATGTGCATGCGCAATTCGGTTTCTGTAATGGCATAATAATTGCCAGCAGGTGCAGGCAGCGCTAAAAATGATGTGTAGCCCTTTGTAAAGTGATGTATAAGCCTTATAAAGTGATGTATAGACGGTAGTTTGTTTTTTTTATTAATTTTTGGTTCATAACCTCCATCCATCACTTTTTTATACTCACACATCATTTCATATACACATACCCATCACTTTTGAATGTGTCAGCACCTACAGGCCGCCAGCAACCAACCGATTTCCGTGCATGCGTGCACTGAAAAGTCGTTAATCATATCTAATACTTATTTAAATTTTTTAAAATGTGCTTTAATTGGAATTTAACATATATATACATGGATTGATAGGTAAAATACTTTATACGGAGTAGTTTTTTGGAATAATTAAGCACAGGCATTGCTGTGAATTTGACATGCATGTTCCGTATATATATATTTCTCCATTTTTACTGTCTGTGATGTACAGTATTAACTATGATTGGGGCCACAACTGACAAGCATCATGTTAGTTCTTAATGTAGGTCAACGAGTGCTGTTCCGTAGTAATTCATACATGTAAGGAAGAAAATTGTATAGTGGTATGATTTAATTAATTAAATACTAGTATAAATGGATTAATTGAACATGATAGATACATGGCCCTATTTTGATTGTGCATGGCATTACCCTATCCCTTCTCGTTAATTCAATATACAAATTTTGTTTAAGAAAAATTTATGTACATAATTATTACTACATTCTACATATATAAACTAAAGATATGATAAAGAATAAAAATTCTGATACTCCAAATACATAGATCTTCATTATTACAGTATATATACAGACAGACATGAAGTGAGCTAGGGCGTCCAACAACTCCAAGTGTGGCGTTTGGGCAGAGATGGCTGGACACGAAAGCTAAGTGAAGTAGCCGTGTAAACCATAATTAAGGAATAACCGAAATTCAATGCTAGCTCCAAACGTTTATTGCATTAAATTCTTGGAACTACTAAGTACTACTATTGATCAGTCAAGTCAAGTCCCCTCTTATTACTAACTTTGAATCAGTTTTGTCCTCTTACCTTAGATGTACATATATATATTTGAGTGTATAATTTATAAACCAAACACATTATCAGATTTTATTGTGTTTTGGGCACAGAACTCTCTTTCCTGCACATTGTGAATTGTACTGCCCCGACCACTGGCCAGGTCTCTATATATTAATTAATTATTGGGAGAGCAATAATGGTTCCTGTCGTCCTCCATGATCCAATTAGATGAAATTAAACCCCAATCATCCATTTCTTCTTGTTTCTTGTGGTGATGATTTGTATTCTTGTAGCAATAAGGTGTTGCAAAAGAATTTATTTTTTCGCTTTGCAAGTTGCATTCTTTTGTTTCCAGGCTCATTAGTTATATTTTGGAGTAATTTCACTAATTTACTATTGCAATAGGCGTTTTTAATTCATTTTCCGTCTTTGTTTCTATGGCGCTATTTAACTAATTTGTCACCTTTTTAAACAATTTTTTTTTCCCGATTATATATTGTGTTGTTGGTGGGACGACCATGACTGCTAGCATAACTTCGGTATTAGTATGATACTGTTCATTTTGGGCTGGGCTGAACCTTCATTGTCTTTGTTTTTTAGCACCTTTCAAAAAACTTTATACTAATACAGTTAGATAGACTCTTATATTTAGAATTTTTTTTTTTTTTTTCATATTCTTCCCATATGGAACTTGGTTTGCTATCCAAGAGTTGTTGGATTGTTGTTGCTGTTATTTCAAGTTTCACAATAAAATTCAATGCGAAAATACGCAAGGGGATCAATTTTGGTATCAAGTATACATTATCATATCTCAATCATATATATATATATATATATATGCACTGATTAATTTTCTTACACATACTGTAATATTTCACCTACTGACAATGTTTATATACACACCATACGTACTTTATTAGCTTTATCTTCAATTTCATTTAAAATAGATCAGGATCTATAATAATGAGTCCAAGTAAACAAATACTACTATTTCACAGTAAATGATACACCAAAACCAGATGATTATACATCCACATCAATATGTCTTTTTGTCTTACAATTTGGGCCACAGCTCTAATTAACACTATAACCAGACACATCTCAACCACACTTTTATGTACTAGTACTACATTTTTTATTTTATTTTTTTGTAATTCATTTTTTAAAAGATTATATTTCAAGAGTATGTAGTACAATCTAAAATATCTAAAAATTCACATAGGAATTCATCATTTAGAACTAATTAAGAAGTTCTCATAATCAAGGGTTTTTGATAGACAACACTATACATATATACTACTGAGACATCACATCTACTGTATTAAATGCAGTAGTTGTAAATCATAAGTATTATACTACTTACTACATTTCTTCTCACATGTATATATAAATATAAATATAAATACATGCCCTTCACTTTCAAATTTTTTTTTTGTCAAAGCAAGACATAAAAAAAATAATTCTTATTTCACCATTCAAGTAAAACAACTTTATAGACACATATATTAGGGCATTATATGAAACCTGTTCAAAATGAGACAAGTATCCAGGTAGCCTGTATTGATGTGGGATACACACAAAAGGACTAAGTACCTTTACAACTCTTATTTATTTTCATTTCCAACAACCTGTCTAGTTATGGGGTTTTCACTCTCGTAATTTTTTTCAGTTCCAAGAAAGTGGATCCCTCAATACATGAGGACACTTCTTATTGTCCCCCTCTTCAACATTGAGGTTGAACTAGAAGTGCATTCCCCATTAATTTACTAACTAAACCTCTTACCTCTTACTATTTAATAAACCACCAATGATTATTCTATTCTCACTTTTTCAAAGACAATCCAAATTGCAAAACAAAGGTGGAACAGAAAAAATATATATATATATATATATACTTATATAATACTCCCTCCGTCCCATTCCAAATGTCCTACTTACTATTTTTGAATGTCCCATTACAAATGTCTTCTTTCTATAAATAGAAATAATTTTCCCCTCCAACAACTATATGGATCCCACCATATACTCACAAACCAACTTTACCTTAATTCCCGTGCCCAACAGTAACAGGACACTTGGGGTGGGACGGAAGGACACTTGGGGTGGGACGGAGGGAGTAATAATAATGCAGATGCAAATGGCATTTAATGTCTTGCCATGTTCAAGAACTAACATGGGGCCCTTATGCCCTTATGGTGCATATCATTTATATCTATGTGTATGTGTGAGAGGGGAATATATAAGGAGGCCCTCCTTGTGTTTTAAGTCCATTCATGATTTTCAATCTTTAAAGCATCTGCAGTGCATTTAAGTGGTTGGAGGTGAAACAATTACTCCCAAGGAATTGAAGTTCTACATTCTCTCCGCAATATTCTGTCCAAAAGTTTTGATTTTTCTTGTTCTTGACTTTCTTTCGGGGTTGCAAAAGGATATACAAGCAAATTTCTGTCATAATGAGGCCTTGGCTGCTGATCACCCTTGTGATACTTTGGTCAATTCAAATTCATGAAGCTCAAGGTACTTTTTTTTTTCTTTTGATTTTTGTGTAATTAATTAATGAGTACTAGTCTTGTTGTAATAACAAGACATTCTAATTCTCCTAAAACTTATTGGCGTACTCATATTCAATTCCTGGGATTTCCTTATGAAGGTAGAAGGCTAAGAAAAGGATCTCATCTGCCATTTGGACAGCAGCATTACATCCAAGTAAATAAATTTCACTTTCCTCAGAAACACACGGACACACACACACAGACAGAGTGACAGTGGGCTTAATCAATAATGTCATTAAATAAAATTGGGATTTTAAATTGTTGGTTTTCTTGATTTGGCAGGATTTGATTCAAGGGATGAAAAACAATGTTGAAGATGAGAAGGCAATTATTGAGGGAAGCAAGCCTAGTTCAGGTAAAAAGAAGAGAAAATTAACTAGGGTTCAAAAAGGACCACAACACTGGTTACCAAGAATCCATGAAGATTACTATGGTCCAAGAATTCACAGACCTAGGCACCATTGAATTCCCCCTCAACCACACTTCCTACCCTCCTTAATTCCCCAGAAAGTTTTGTCCGAACTAGACAGATCATAAGATGGCCAGCATCCTCAATTTCTGTACCAACTCCTCAATCAGTTGTTAACTTTAACCTTCATTCATTAATCCATGGGAAAACTCTTTTTCCTGTTTTGTTTTACCGTTTTGCCTATTCTCAGATTTGATTTCTCTTTGAGATTGAAATGGAACAATATGATAGTTCAATTCTTTCCTATTGATTTTCTTTCTAAGAGCAACACTAAAAATAATGCCTGAAATGATTTTGCAGGAAGGAATAGGAAATTAACTATGACCACTATTTCTAGCTCTCCCAACACTCATAAGGTTGGTGAAAAACTTAAATGAATTTCAACTTCCATTAGTATTTTCAAACAAATTCTTCAAAGATATTAAACAGAGCCAAGAAAAACTTAACCATTCCCTCCCCTTGTTACAGAATGGAGAAGAAGAAGAAGGAAAAATCTCCATAAATCCTTCTTCCATGAACGCACAACGATCACCTTCCCCGGCGCCATATCCAGACACTATAGACCTGGCTGGAATGGATTACTCCTTGGCAAGAAGAAAACCTCCAATACACAACTAAGCATTGTTGGTAAAATGTAATAATAGAAATGAAAAAGGGGGGGAAAGTTAAGGAGCATGCATGTTGTATAGAACTGGACAGCATTACAGAAATGCTGCCACTTAGGAAAATTAAAGGTTTTGTGTACTGTGTACATGATAAAATATGTGCAGTTTTGGTTCTGGGGAGTATATAATTAATAGTTGGTTATATTATTAGCTAATGATGAGCAAATACAAGTACTCGTTTTGTAGCCTTTTGTAATTTATTAATGATGTTATTATAGTACACAAAAGTACACTTTGCGAAAAGCTATAGCACCGCACCCTATAGTCATATTATATGTAGTTCAATTTATATGGTTTTCTTCTAATTTTGTGGTCTTTCACTATAATTTCTTCTAGCATGTGCTTAATTATAAGTTGCTATAGGCTGTTTGGAGAGTAAGTTGAAAGTTTGCTCAAATTACTAAACTTCAATGCGACGACACTTTGAGATGATATTAGTGGAATTATATGTACTACCTCGGTTTTTTTTAAAATCTTACGTTTTAATTTTTTTACTATTTATTATAGCACTTTGACTTCTATTTTTGTTATAGTTATAGAAGAGAAAATATAGCCAAGTGAGATCTTGTTAGATTCGTCCCATCTTGTAGTTTTTAAATATTAAATTTTTAGAATTTTTACTTGTACCGAATTTGAGTTATTAATCGATGAAAATGTGAATTGGCATACGTGCAAAGGAGAAGTGTAAAATTTTTAAAAAAACGGAGGAAGTACTATAATTTATAATGTGTGTAACAGTGATAGGGAGTTCAAATAAAATAATTAAAGTAGCCCTATATTGAAGAGTCATACAAGTTTGCGGCAGATTTACACGAATTTGTTATATTTTCTGGTGTTTAGCATGGAACATTATTATGATTATTTTTGTCATTCCCGAGTACCAAAAAAATGAAATACTACTTCTTTTTGTTCAGTAACATTACAAAACTGATGTAAAGTGGTGTGTACTAACTAGAACCCACTCCACGTGCTTCTTTTTTATGATAAAAGCAAAAACACAGACAAGAGTTGGATTATACTCCATCCATCCGTCCCGCGAAAATTGACGCGCATTCCTTTTTGAACTGTCTTACAAAATTTGACACGTTTCCTTTTTTAGATAAATTAAATTAATATAAATATAATTAGAATCTTAATGGTTTCTAAAAATACATTAAAAGTAATTACTTTAACTATTCTGCACAACTCTCAATACACTTTTATTTTTCTATACACATCCCTTACATTTCTTTAATTCTCCATATCTCAAAATAGGTATAAATAAAAATTATATAAAATATATACTCTAAAACTAGACACCTAGACGATTCTAACAATACCACACTTGAATATTTTTCTAATTAAATCATTACCATAATATTAAGTCAAAGTTAAACAATAAGTAAAGTAAAAATTCATGAAAATTTTAAACACAAATACCCACAACACTTTAACCATTAAACCCCACTACATAAATTATCGTGCCAAAAAAAACGCGTCAACCTTCGCGGGACGGGAGTAACTTTAGTTGCCAGCAACGCATTGTAATACTCCCGTGAAAATTATGTACTACTCCATAAACGAACACCAAACAAATTAAATAGACTAATTACTACTCCCTCCGTTTTTTTATATCTTCTCCATTTTTTCTCTACACGCAATCCAATATACATTTTCAATCATTAATAACTCAAATAATATACAAGTAAAAATTATAAAAATTTGATATTATAAAATTGCGAGATTAAATGAATCCAACAATATCTCAATTGACTATGTTTTATCTTACACAACTATACTAAAAAGTTGAATCAAAATTACTTAATGAAGAGTATCAACTATGCAAATGGTAAGGTTATAAAAAAACGGAGGGAGTAATATTCTGCCACTATATTTCTCATTTAATATTTGATAGATCAATGCATCCTTGGAGTGACTGATAAACAAAGACGATCAGTATCATTCACAAACAAATTAAATAATAGTATTATATTAAAGTAACTAATAAACAAATATTCAACCATTACTCTCACGTGTTATTTCCCTAATTTATTTATTACTGTAGTCATTGCGGGAAATTGAAGCAACAAAATAATTGATATTCAAAGTTTGTAGTGTAGCAGATTAATATATTGATTATTTCTATTATAAATGTGTGTGTATGTAAGATATAATGAATAAATTATCAGGGATAAAAATATAAAATATCTAAGAGTTAGATAATCACTTTCATAAGGAAATATAGACTAAGCTGATCAATTAAAATTTTGGTTGATTTTTTGGCTAAACAAATTTTGGTTGATTGAAATGACGACTTACTATTAAATTCTTTGTATTATCTTTTTTATTTGGTAAATTAGTAGTATTAATTTATTAGTACCAACTTTTTTTATTTGGTGGGTCAAGTGACTCACTAGAGCATTAGTATACATGTGCCCATATATGGTGACTAGGTATAGGTTAAGAGTATATGTTATGTTATTTTATTTTAGGTGTTGAAATTCCAGTTTGGTAATTTATACAACTCATAAATGTGATTTGGTAAAAATTTTTTTAAAAGAAAAAAAAAAGTGAAATACTTGAAAGTAATTTATTTAGCACAACTCAGAATCCCCAAAATTTTAGTTATATGAATCGGTAACACATATTCTAACCGGAATAGTAGTATATGATTACAATTTACAATAATGTTTGTCTTTTCCGAATTTATGAGCAACAGATAGGAAACCCCATTGGGCCATGGTTCATGCTCCCAGCATTCATTGCACTTTGATGCTCATTATGACAAATATGGGATCTTTTGTCGTCTGGGATGACAATTGGTCCGAGCCACAATCCAGTAAGATTCGAACTTGAGTTAGATCTTGGTTCTTATAAAAATATATCAAGAATTGACTCGTGACAATGAATCTGAATCAAATCCGAAATCGAATCGAACTCGACCCTCATATCGGGTCTTGGGTCGATCTTGATTAAACCGACCCAGATCCGATCCATTTCCATTTCTATCCTTGCACTGTCATGTCAATCAACCTTTTTTGGCCCAACAGACACATGGAAGATTCAACTTACCTCGCTAAAAAAACGTCCCCATATTCCATGTAAGGAAGCACCTTTACTTACACATCAGTACATGATAATATGACCGTGTATACCAATTAAGGTTAAAAAAATTTTTTTATGTACTGCTAAAGGATATGATCCCTTGAATTAGTGATAAAATAAGTAAATAACCTCAGCTAGTTATGATATTCAAGTTGTAAATAATGCATGCATTGACTGATCGTGTTGTGACTTGTGATCAATAATAGTTTGCATGCCCTTTGAGTAATTTAGAGTACACACTGTGTGGCATCAATAATGTATGGAACATTTAAGAACTTGCCCAAGTCAATTGTCCTAACAAGAGTCACATTATGGTAGAAAGTACTACGTGTAATTGGATGCATCTGTGTAGTGGTCCTTGTTCCTAAAACTGTTTCAAAATTGCTTTCACTTTAAGACGACATCATAATATGCATTTCGTTTTCTTTTATTTATTACACTTTACATCCATCAATTATCAAGACTAAGCCGTTCGGGATTCGGTTTTGTTGTTCGAGATGAAAATGGTGCTTGGACTGGAGGAGGATGTGGCTTTATTGGTCAAAAACCCATTGTGTATGCTGAAATGCTTGGCCTGGCAGAGGGCTTGGATTATGTTAAGAAACTTGGGGTCAGGAGGGTGGCCTGCTATTCAGATATATTCGTTGGTTGCCATCAGCGCCATGGAAGCCTGGGCTCTCTATCACCCCTATGCTTCTCTTCTCCACCCAATTAAAGACTTGCGTTCTTCTTTTGATGAGTGCCGGATCTATCATGTCCTCCGCGAAGGGAACAAGGTAGCTGACTGTTTGGCTAAGCATGGCGCGGGAGAGGAAGCTTTCTGCACCACTTGGGCCTTTCCTCCGGATTTTGTCTTGGGAGCTT
Organism: Hygrophila difformis; assembly: GCA_030278955.1. NCBI lineage: Eukaryota > Viridiplantae > Streptophyta > Magnoliopsida > Lamiales > Acanthaceae > Hygrophila > Hygrophila difformis. Next base: position 2,178,447 of record JAOANR010000010.1, read on the forward strand.
TAGCGGCGGATGCTTCCGGCGCGTGGTTCCCCCGGCTGTGATCGCCTCCCTTTGTTTTTTTGTTTTCTTTTTCGGTTTTTTCTTATTTTGTATTTTTTCTCTGGCTTCGGCTCATCCGAGAAAAAGACTATGCTTAATCATATTTCTTCATCTACTCAGGAAGAAATATACATACATGAGGAATGCATGACATTTGGAAGTACTTTAAAATGTGTACAAGTAGTGATGTCAGGTTTGAATTAGGATTCATTAACTAAAAGGAAATGAACCTGGTTAATTTGAAATATATATTATTAAGTTTTGGAATTTCGATCATTTAACTCGTAAATTTAGAAGGGATAAAATTAATAGAGTTTTTTTTTTTTTCCTTTTTTGTTTCTATGTGAAATTATATTTAATTTAATTTAATAGTGATAAAAAAATTTATTAAATTACTTTTTTTTAATTATAACAGTTTTATTTACTTACTTATTTTAAGATTAGTGTACTTTTTTTGGCGGAGCCGAAGCTGGAAAAGAAAGATGAAAAAACAAAGAAGCAAAAAAACATGAAAATAAAACAGAGCAAGGAAGTTTAAATCCTAGGGAACCATACGCCGGACGTATCCGCCGCCATGTCCCCTAGCACAAAGTCCGGTGGGAACGCCCACGTAGTGAAGAAGTCCTGAATCGCCGCTCCATGCCTAGCAAGACGATCGGCCACCTTGTTCCCTTCCCGAAGGACATGGAAGATTTGGCAGTCCCTGAAAGATGCCCCGGTATCATTCACTTTCATCACCATAGCAGCCAAGGGATGGAATTCATCCCTTGAGTCCAATAATTGCTGTAGTGGAGTCCGAATAAACACACAACCGTTCTACTCCCATGTTATGAACGAAAGAAAGACCCGCCGACAGAGCAGCGAGTTCGGCATAAGTGTTTGTAGCTTCGCCAAGGAAGCCACAACCCCTCCTTTCCAGTGCCCCTCTTCACTCCGAACCACAAACCCGTAACCCGCTCGCCCCGGATTTCCGGCCGAGCTACCATCTACGTGAAGGATAGTATCAAACCCCCTTCTCGTATGCCAATTCACCGTACGGGTAACAGGAGAACAAGGCGTGGCTGTTCTCTTGTCCTTAGAGATGTCAGCCACCATAAAGTTAATATCCCTCTTAAGCCTCCACATGGATTTATAGATACCACGAATATCTTCACTACAAGAAAAAGTCAATATAGCGACCGAAATTAGCGACCGAATAAACGCAGTCGCTGTCAGTGATCGAAATTGCGACCGAAAATGACGGTCGCTGATGTTAACGACGATTTAGCGACCGAACTTTTTCTGTCGCATATTCGCGACCGAAATTGCGACCGATGAGGTTTGGTGGCTAACTGGCGATCGAAAATATAAAAATGGGTCCCTGTTAGCGACCGAAATTGTGGTCGCTAATTTTTTTTCAATTTTTTAAAATTTTATAACTTTTTATTATGGTTAGCGACCGACATAGCGACCGAATTTTTCGGTCGCCAAGCTTTTTATAATTCTTTTATATTTAACTTATTTTAAATTAATTTCTCTTTAAATTTATTAATTTATTTTATTATTTAAATATCTATTTTAAGTGTTACTTTGAATTTATTTTATAACTTTTATAGAATAATAATATTAATAATATAAATATTTTTTTATTTTACTGTTATCATTTCATTTGAATATTATTTTTTATTTTTAAAGAAGTTATTGAATTTATTATTTATCTACTTATTTATTTAATTATTTTATTTATTGATTTTATTTATTTAGTTTACTTATTTCTTTAATTAAAACTACTATTTTATTATTTTATTCTATTTAAATTTTTGAATAATTTACTATTTTATTTAATTCCTTTAATATTTCATTAATATTTCTTCTTTCTATTTTAATTTTATTATTTATTTAATAATGAACAGTGCTAAAAAGTTAAATATGAAAGTTATGACTTTACAAATTTATAGATATAATTTTACTTTTTATTTTATTTTATTTAATAATTTTAGTTTTCTATATTTTATTTAATAATTTAAGTTTTTATTTTATTTTATTTAAAAATTTTAGTTTTTATTTTATTTTATATAATAATTTTATTTTTATTTTATTTTATATAATAATTTAACCTTTTATTTTATTTTATTTAATATTTTATTTTATTTAGTAATTTTTGTTTTTATTTTATTTTATTTAATAATTTTTGTTTTTATTTTATTTTATTTAATAATTTAGTTTTTATTTTATTTTTAAGTTATGACTTTACAAATTTGTAGATATATATTATATCTAATACATTCCATACAATGACATGAAACATGAGGCATCCCAGTGGTACGCGCGCGTGGTTAGAACTTTTAGACCAAGGTTCGAGCCTTCTCCCCAGCATCTCTGGAGGATTATTATATACGATGACATATGGCGGGCTATTAGTCGTGGTCTGAGGGCTGGGCGAGGTGGTTATAATGGGCGAGGTGGTTATAATTGAGACTGGCGATGAGGAGGTGGTGGGTTCGAGCCCAACTGAGTTCAAATTTTCTTAGTTTTTGAAGTTTTTTACCTACCGAAATTTTCGGTCGCTAAAATTAGCGACCGCAAAAATTTTAGGTCGCTAAAATTAGCGACCGCAAATTTCGGTCGCTAATGCGGTCGCGAAAATAAAAAATCAAAAAAATAAAAAATTGAGATCTTTTAGCAACCGAATATTTCAATTGCATATTCGGTTGCCAGTTCGGTCGCTAAGTTCCGCGACCGAAATTTTCGGTCGCTAAATTCGGTCCGAATTTTTTTCCAGTCGTTGGAAATTTACTAACGGACCTTTTAGCGACCGGCGTCTTGCGGTCGTTAAGATGGTCGTTAAGCCGAAATAGCGACCCGTGTTTCCTTTTAGCGACCGAATTTGACGGTCGCTAAACCGTTTTTTTCTTGTAGTGCTTGGCATTACGTTGCACCCACAGAGTCCAATTTATTGTACAAATATATAATTAAATATTTCTGGACTATAATTAATTAAGTGACCCGGTCTCTATCCCTCCTCTTTATCCCCTCTTTATAATTTGTATGGCTTGAACTCCCACACAAATTTTCCAACACATAAGTATCAATATTATTTACCAAAAAAATAATAATTAAATAGAAGTAATTGAAGGTTTGACACCTACAATTCTCCATAATAAGTACTCCTATATTATGGGCTACTTGGGTAAGCCAGAAACTCCACTTAGCCCAATAATTATAGCTGCCGGCCCATATCTATTGAATGGGCCTACTCTATTGGACTTGAATATTTTACTCTTAGCGGGCTATATATGTTTTTGTCCCTTCTATTTAAAATCTCTTGGGCTACCAATTTTTTAATTTATTTAGATATACTCTTCAATAATTTGAGGTGCACAAAAAATAAATAAATAAATAAATAATAATTATTTGATAATATTTTCATTTTTGTAAAAATGTAGGAATTTGAAAATAAATAATTATTAATTTGATTTGATAATATAAATTTAAGTGTAAGAGAAGTTATATAAATTCACATATTCTTTTTTTTTGGTAAACATTGGCACTCGTGTTTCAGCAAAGGTGTGTGGAAGCCAAAGCCACACAAATTACAAATGGGGATAAAGGGGAGGGATAAGGGGCCGGGTGGGGATCGAACTCCCAACATATTGGTTGGAAGTGGGGGACTTGACCACTAGGGTAAGTCTCCAACCCAATTCACATATTCTTTGATATATCCTCGATTATTTTTCAAATTCTTTTGGAGTGATGACCGTTGTTAGATGTTTTTAATTGGCTCTCGGCTCTAATTGATTGGATAGAGTAATGCCACGTCAACCTAATGTGGCACCAATGAAGTAGGAAAACTAAGTGAAATGAAAACAATGTAATTGTATTACAAAGATTCCTTGCTCAGAAACCATATGATAGTGATTGACAAAGATATGGTTTGCTTTTTGTTTTGGCTTAAGGGCTAAGACAATATGTTCTAGATATTTTGGGATTTCCTTTTTCCAAGTTAGGTGTGTTCCTTTTACTGCATTTTTCATTTTAGCATCTATAAATTTGGCATGCATAATATTTGCGTTGTCCAATTTTTATGTTGTTACTTTCTTTGGGGGAGGGAGATTAATTTTTTTTTTTTTTTTGTCATTGAGTCTCCATTTAATTTGATGGAATTGGAAGGATTTAGAACAATTTGGAAGAATTTGGACTTTCACATTATGTTTGGTAACATTAGACAAATATTGTAAAATTCTTGGGTATTATCAGGAGATTCTCTTCTCCTGATATTTCAAAATCCTTCCTACATAAGATTTCAAATCCATTGAATGAAAAAACATAAAATAAAAATAATAATTTCTAGAATTTTAATAATTAATAATAATAATAAAATGAAGTTTAATAACATATTCAATAAAATAATATAATATAATATAAAATTTTTTAAAAAAAAATATAATTTAATTAGCAATATGAATTTTGTACATAACATAAATCGTTTGACAAATTAACAAATTACAAACAAGGTTTTTCATATTTTTCAGTTTGAAATTCCTACAAACGAAGCAGGTAAAAAATCTAAATTATGTCAAATTCAAATTCTCCCAAATTTCCAATTTTTTTTTTTTAAAAAAAAACAAAACAAAACACACACACACATTTCGGCCAACAAACGGGTTATAGCTAGGAGTATGTTCGGTTTTTAATAATACTGAAAAATTGTTGGGACTGCGACCCCACCCTAACTCCGACATTAGTATGATATTGTTCGCTTTGGGCCAAGCCCGCACAGTTTTGCCTTTGGGTTCCTCCCAAAAGACCTCATACTAATGGGAGTTGGGTGAACACTTATAAGCAAGTCACTCTTTTCTTGCACAATCGATGTGGGACCACGTGGCCTCCCCTCGAGCAACCAGCGGCACTTCCCCTCGAGCGATAATCATCTTGATCCGCCAAATCATCTTGCATCGCCGTCCCAACCAACGGGACTCGCCGCCTGACCACCATAATATCAGGAAGACTTTCGCCACAAACGATATGGGATGGGTTTGATACCCCAACAAAAATGGAGTGTAGGAAAGAAAATAATAATGAATTTTTTTTTTGCTGGACAAATAATAATGAAATTAGTAAAATATATGTTTGATTTGAAATAAAATAATGAGGTACTGCAAAAAGAAATAAAATAATGAGAAAAATATATTATAGTTTAAAAAACTCTCTAGCTCTAGCATGCATATGTTTTGATCAACAACCTAAATATTAATATACCTTTCATTTACGAAGCTTAATTTCAATTTTTTTTTTTAGCAATTAGAATCTCATAATCATTAAAGTTAAATATACTATATTTACACGACAAATTAAAAAAACTAAAGAAGGGAATTCAAACACTGAACTTAAAAAAATTAAAAGATGGAGCAACTAACGAAGGGGAACGTCCTTTCCTCTACAAGTATACAATACAGACGTGGCCACATAAATAAATAAATATATAAATATATTTCTTTTTGTTGTGCTTCTTGTATGTTCTCTTATTAATTTGGCTTTTTGTCCAACGATTCGATTTTCCTAATGGTTGCCTTTTTTTTTGTGTGGTGTTTTGTCCGCTTTAAATTGGATGATAAGATAAGTTAAGCTTCATTTCTACGATATGATTGTCCTTTATAAATATCCCTCTCTCCTAAATACTAAAATAATTTGTGCTTTAATTTTAGACTTATAGTCCACGAATTGAATTTCCAAACCCGTGTAACTTATACTTCCATTAAAGTTGTGGGATGTACTAGGGATTAAATTAAAAAGATCAATAATCAAACACACCAAAATAATCCTTGTGGGATTAGAATTTAGACACATGATCAAAAATTTATAGTATGCGTGTGAATGCATTTTGATCCCAATCAAAAGGACAAAAATAATGACACGTCTAAGGTTGCACAAATTGCCCTTTCACCATACATCTTACTTTTTGGAGTTTAAGATAAATACATGATATCAAAGTTTCTTTCTTTGGGGTGCCTTTATAATAAGGTTGTAATGGCGTTTACCTAGAGCTGTAAACGAGCCGAACCGAACCGAGCTTCAAGTGTTTGAGCTCTGTTAGTTAAGCTTAACGAACGAACACGAACCGAGCCAAAAATCTTAACGAGCCAATTTTCATGTTTGAGCTCTGTTCGTTTAACCTTACGAACGAGCTAATAACGAACGAACACGAGCCTAGTCGAGCTCAGTTAACGAACCATTTATTTTATTAATAAATTTATTTATTTTAGAATTAAATTAGGTGTGAAAATGTAATGTATATTGTAATATAATTTATGAGAGAAATGTGAAATTAATAAAAATGAAAAATAGAAAGAACAACTAGATAAAATATTTATTTTTTATAATATATATTCCATTAAAAAAGAATTCCGAACTGTTCGCGAACTTAACGAACGAACACACAAACCAAATTATGTGTTTGAGCTCGGTTCGCTTAACTTACCGAACGAGCTGTTAACGAACGAACACGTGTCGAAACGAGCTCAGCTCACGAACTGTTTGTTCTATTTACAACTCTATGTTTACCTCTACTAAGTGGTATTTATATATGAGTCAGGACCACAAAAAAAAAAAAAATAATAATAATAATAATAATAATAATAATAATAATAATAATAATAATAATAATAATAATAATAATAAGGGCAAAGTGTCCATAATTAAAACCTTCTTCCTGGTCATTTTCCTTTTTTGATTTTCTTCCCGGTAACGTACTCCCTCCATCCCACGAAATGTGGCTAGTATTCCTTTTAGGGGTGTCCCGCAAAATTTGACAACTTTCTACTTTTAGATAAATCAAATTAATATAAATATAATTAGAATCTTAATTGTTTCTAAATCCCATTAAAAATAATTATTTTTACTATTTTGCACAATTACCAATACACTTTTAGTTTTCTACCCAAAATCCCTTGTATTTCTTTAATTCTTCATATTTTAAAATGGGTACAAATAAAAATTATATAAAATATCTATTCTAAAACTAGACGCCTAGACGATTTTAACAAGACCATACTTGACTGTTTTTCTCTAATTAAATCTTTACAATAGTATTAAGTCAAAGTTAAAAAACAAACACAGTCAAAATTCATTAAACTTTTTAAACACAAATACCCACACCACTTTAAGCACTAAACTCCACCACCTAAATTATTGTGTCCAAAAGAAAGTAGGTATATTTGGCGGGACGGAGTATCTTTTATGATGGTTGGCTTTTATTTTGTCCTGGCATAAATTCTCAGACCAATCATCTTCTTACACACTCTTATGATAGTATTTCCTGTTCATATCATATCCTTCATCCGGATTTCTTCTGATTTTATCAATATTAATATTTGCATAGTAAATACTCCCTCCGTCCCATTTAACTTGTCTTATTTCACTTTTGCACTCAATCCAATGCACTTTTTCAACTGTTAATATCTCAAAATATGTTCAATAAAAAATTATGCAAAATATATATTATAATACTACGTGATCATACGATTCTAACAAGACCCAACTCGACTATTTTTCTCTAAATATAAACTTGAAATAAAGTTGAGTTAAAGCTGAACAATGAACAGTGTAAAAAAGTCAAACAGGACAAGTATGGTGGGACGGAGGGAGTATTATTTATTAAGTAATTTTGATTCGACTTTTTCATACAGTTATATAAGATAAAACATAGTCAAGTAAGATCTTATTAGATTCGTCTAATCACGTAGTTTTATAATATTAATATTTTATAATTTTTTATTTTATAAAATTTGAAATATTACTTTTTAAAAATACCTAGTCGATTGCATAAAAACATAGAATGTTAAAAATTTTTGAATACGGAGGGAGTATATATACATACACACATTCACGAATTTCATGTATTGTCCATTTTGATATTGATTGATCCGAAGCTTTCCATATGCGTACAACGTACTCCCTCCGTCCCACGAAATTTGGCCACTATTCCTTTTTAGGGTGTTCCGCGAAATTTGGCCACTTTCTATTTTTAGATAAATTATAATAATATAAGTTTGATTAGAATTTTAATTATTCTCAAATCACATTAAAATTGTTCACTTTTACGATTCTAACAAGATCACACTTGAATATTTTTCTCCAATTGTATCATTACATAATATTAAGTCAGAGTTAAACAATAATCAGTATCAAAATTCATTAGAAGTTTAAAAACAAAATGCCTACACTACTTTAACTACTAAACCCCACTACCTAAATTACCGTGCCCAAAAAAAAGTAGTCACATTTCGCGGGACGGAGGGAGTACTATATATAAATATAGAACTATTTTTGTTTTTATTTTAATTTTCATTTTTTCATATAATAGAATGTTATATACTAATCTACTAGTATTATGTATTTGTATGGAATACTTCAAGCCAATATAGAATGTAGTAGTACTAAATTAGCAAATAATAAAACAGCAAAAGAAAAGACATTTGCAATGTGAAAACTATAGTCCCATACTCGAGTATATTAGGTGCATAAAAATAATAGTATAACAAAAATAGGCATCGTCACAATATTGTAAAATTTCACTTTCATCACAATAATTTGGTACGCACAATTTATCTTAAAATATCGTAAAATTTCACTTTCATCACAATAATTTGGGTGATTGGATGCATTTGCAGGCAGTGGGAAGAGAGTTTTATTTTGTAATGTTTGAAAATTTTGTGATGTGTGCATCAATTTTTGTGATGAGTATTGTTTAATGATGTTTAAGAATTTGTGATGTTGTGGGACTATTTTTGTGATGTCAAAAACCATAAAACATCACGAATTTAACTCGTGGCAACAAAGCTGCACCTGCAGCTAGAGGACACACCTGTACGGGAACTCAACTGATAATTTGATACACACAATTTATCTTAAGCTGGCTGTCATCACGTAATAACAACAAATAAATCCCATATTGTCTGAGGTTACTTTGTTGTAAACTAAAGATATTATTATTATGACACCACCAAGCTAGCTTCTTCATCTTGTCTCATGAATTGAAGAACCAACATCGCACCTATCTTGTTACCATGGAATTTTGAAAGATATTATGCACTTGAAGGTTTCTTGACGGTGATCTCGATATTGTTGAAGATTCATTATTCAATGTGAAAGCATAATCTAAGTATATTCTTGAACACTTCTACTCCATGAATCTATATGTTTTTAAAAAAAAAAAAAAATTATGTTTAAAATAATATGTCACCAATAATTGGATTATATGATCGATCTCCCACGGGATTTGTTTCATGGTGGTTGCTTTCATGACACCGAATTAGTAAAACTATAATTAGTCGTCACAGTCTAATTATGTTTTTTTCTTATTTTAATTTCCAATTTTACTCTATAGTGTAAATCGATATAATTGTGCAGCTAATGTTGAAGAAATTGCTCTGAGCTGTTGGTGTTATAAATGGACGAGAAAAATAATTCAGCATTGAAAGGGACGTGGAGTCGTTCAACAATCAAGTCATTTCTTTAATGGGAAAATAATTAGCCATCATGAAAGAAATGGCAATTAAAATAGGTAAGTGATAGAGTACAGGTATTTTGGAGGTGCAGTATACGTGGAGGCTTTTATGTGATCACATAAATGTGATGTGCCAATATATTTATGTGATATCTAGTGTGGTATATTGTGATGAACGAACGGCTGGTGTCTACGTGATGTCTGCGTGCAGTGGCGGACCCAGGATTTTTCGGGAGGTAGGGCCGGAGTCTATTTTTTTTAATCTTAAGTAAAAAAATAAAAAATAAAAAAAAAATTGATAAGAAAAAGTAATAGAAATTTTTTTTTTTTTTAATTTGAGGTGGGGCCGAGGCCCCACCGGGCCTACAACTAGATCCGCCCCTGTCTGCGTGCATGTTTGTGATCTTAGGCATTTCATGTAATGCATACGACTGTATTGACGATGGTGATTGGCCAAGGGTGGTCATAATTTCGATGGGGAAGATGACAATGGAGAATCAAAGATTGTGTTATGGAATAAATTTAAACCCTAAATCTATGATTTTTAATTGAATATTGACAATTATATAATTCCATCAATTTTTGAGTGGTTGGAATTCCATTGTATAAATACGACTGTGTCTAAAAGCTTGACATGCGGCATGTGCAGTTTATTTTTTTAGTAGTAGTAGTATATACAGGGGCTACCCAAGTGTAGGCTAGGTAGGGCTGGAGAAATACGGTTCCTGTCCTGGAATTCTTTTCTCCAGCATACTGGACTTAAATTCAACCATTAGATTAAAAATTATATTAGTTGTATGGTTAAGATTACACAAGGGTAAAGATGTAAATGTAATAATTTATTATTTTATTTTGTACTATAAATTACACTTTCCACGTGTTTTCAACTTTCTCATAACATCATAATAATGATGATACCAGCTAATCATCACCAAAATTGAAAACCCATTGGAGGAGTAGAAGTCAACTTTTGAAATTCAATTAAATTTAATAAATCAAAACTAATTTCCATATCTACTTTAAATTTTAAAAGGAAAATTTAGTTGCTGTGGGCATGAAACAGAGCAGGATGCTAGTCGAGACGACCAAGTATGTGTTCTGTGAAGCAACAATGTAACATTTTGTTTTCCTCAATGAAGCATTATGTTCTTTTTAAGGAACCATTCTATCTTGTTTTCCCAAGTGAAACATTATGTCTTATAGCCATATAATTAACATTCTATTTCCACTTACTTGAAATTCTGTTTTAACTTGTTTAACATTCTGTGTAGCCTTAACATTAGCTTGCATAGGCATTCTGATCCCAACATTCTGTTTCAATTGTATAAACATTCTCTTTGCACATATGTAACATTCTGTTTTACTTGCATATGTATTATGTTCACACATTTGGGCATTAATTGAATTTCATCAGGTTAAATTCTGTTAAGCTTTAACCAACATTCTCCTCTGTGATATGAAACATTCTGATCCGAATTACTAAACATTTTGCTTTGTTTTGTACAGGAGAATTACTATGGACATTTTTTTTTTCAATTGTATAAACATTCTCTTTGCACATAAATAACATTCTGTTTTACTTGCATTAGCATTCTGTTCACACAATTGGGCATTGTGTTTCACTTTAAGATACATTATGTTTACACACGCAAAATATTCATGCATTCTGTTTACACACATTTAGCATTCTGTTTTGTTTCAACACACATTCTGTTTACACACATTAAACATTCTGTTTGGGTTCAATACACATACTGTTCACACACATAAAATATTTATTAGATATTGTTAGATATTTATATCATTGATTTCGTGAAAGAGAGAGGGAAGACTCTCGGGATTCTAAATAGATTAATTAATTAAATTCTGACACACATATTTGAATGTAATTTATGTGTGAAATTACAAACCAACCCCCATTTAGAATATAAGCCATTGATTTTAAATTTGATCCGACGGACCAGATCCAACCCAGTATGTGCTTCCCCAGCACAGGAACTACATCGGGGCTGGAGCCCTACCTCAAATTAAAAAAAGAAATTACTATTATATATAATTATTAAATATTTATTTATTTAAATTAGGGCATAAAATACTTCTCTATTCTTTCAATCTTTCATAACTCTAGTGCTTTAAAGGAATGAGACTTGACCCAAATGGTTATGTTTCTGTTTTCCAACCATAAATTGGGGTTTGATTCTCAACCGACCCCATCCCTCCCATTTATCACTCTTTGTAATTTGTGTGGTATGGGCTCCCACACACATTTGTTGATACATATGTGTCAATGTTTACCGAAAAAAACTCTAATGCCTTTAACACTTCCGTCTCTTCCCATTTTCTCTGCCCGTAGTCGGCAGCCTCCTAAAGAAAATGAGCCCTACCTCTCCAAGATTTCTGGATCCGTCACTGAGTATATAGATAGAAAATATAGATAGATAGATATGTAGCTTAGTGATGGTTTAAATTAGATAGGACTTTCTTACATAAAGACATGTATCATATTGCAACATGAACAAAGTAACCTACTTTAGCCTAACTTTTTTAAAAAAGGTTCTGAAAACTTTCCTGAGTCAGATCTTACGCAACCAACACATTACCTTATTTTATCAAATTCTAAGATGCAAAAAAGTTAGCGATATTATAAAATTAGCAAGTTTTAATCAATCAACCCTTTAATTTGAAATTCCATTTGTCCACAATTTTCTCTCCTCAAATGTAACACTATCAATGATATTATGTCATTTAGTTTTGTTTGTTTGTTTTTTTTGCCCCTAGTGAAACCCGAGAAAGAATGCTATTATGTTATTTAATTTTAACAAATAATGAATAAAATATATTAATTTAAAGGCAACAAAATGACATTGTGTGGCATTCTATGATCCTTGGAACTTTGGAAAAGTGTGTGGATTTTTTAGTGGAACAACTAGCCTTACCTATTCAAAACGTTTTATCATCAACTTAATAAACTTGTAGTACTTTAATTTGAGACTTTATAGCCATGAATTGATGAATTTCCAAACTAATGCAACTATAACCATTAATTGAAATTAAATATTTATTATAAGTACAAGTTGGATGCTAATTAAGTGAGAGAACTTTTCAACCTTGATAATAATTATTGTACTACTCCCTCCGTCCTAATATAAGTGGTCCATTTCTTTTGGGCACGGGAATTTAGGTAGTGGGATTTAGTAGTTAAAGTGGTGTGAGTAAATTTGACTAATTCATCCATCTAATTTATAATTATTACATTTGACTTTTAACCATATTTATTATTTAACTTTGACTTAATGTTATCGTAATGATGTAGAAAGACAAAAATAATCAAGTGTGATCTTGTTGGAATCGTCTAATCGTATAGTTTTAGAATATATATTTTATATAATTTTTATTTATACCCATTTTGAGATATTAATGGTTAAACATATGTAGGGACTTTGTGCAGAAAGTACAATTGTCATTATTGTGGGGATTTTAATCATGTTTATGTTAATTTAATTTACTTAAAAGGGAAAGTGGCCACTTTTAATGGGACACCCCAAAAAGGAATAGTGACCACTTTTAATGGGACGGAGGGAGTACTAACTAAATATGCTGTTTTGGAGCATCTAAAAGTAATCATTACTAAAGAAAAATTATTTTACCTATTAAATTCCATAGCTTAATTTTTTTTTTAATATAGGTATCGAAATTGAAAGTTATTTCTTTTAGTTATTTATTTATTTTAAGTGACTCAAAGCATGTAGGATTAAAAAAATGGATCAAACACACCAATGGTGTGAATGCAATTTGATCCCAATCTAATGGACAAAAATCACGACACGTCTAAGGTTGCACAAACTGCCTTTTCACCATACATCTTACTTTTGGAGTTTCAGAAAAATACATGATATCAATTTTACTTCTCTTTTGGGACTGCCTTTTATAATAAGGTTGTAATGGTTTTTACAAGTATTATGTAATTTTTTTTTAGGGGAATAACATAGTATTCCTAAATCGAACTAAGAAATTCTTTAGGATTTGTTGAATATTGAAGAGTTTCTCTTCCAAATTAAAGTTCTTTTAACACAAAAATTCAAATCAAACACTTTTATTTGAATTATTAGAATTCTATAACACTCAACTCAGCTGTGTTTAAGTGCAGTAAGCATATTATCGGTCTGGACCACAAAATGATAGAAATAAAAAATAAAATTAAGGGAAAAGTAGCCATAAAAGCGTTTTTCCTGGTCATTGTCCTCTTTGATTTTCTTTCCTGTAAAATGTATCTTTTCTGATGGTTGGCTTTTATTTTGTCCTGACATAAATTCTCAGGCCAATCATATACTGACACACTTTTATTTGTCCGTGTTTTAGTTTTTTTAATGAGCCATTGAAGGCCTGAAAAGGGGTAGTGGGAGTCATGCTACACAATTATAAAGGGGAATAAAAGGGAGGGATAGGGGACCGGTGGGAAATCGAACCTCCAACCTTCCGTTGGAAGTCAATGAACTTAACCACTTGGACTAAGTTCTCAACCCCTATCCGTGTTTTAGTTTATTATTTATACATATTTTATTTAAAATTTTCTTATAATTATGTAATTTAAAATATAATTAAATAAAAAATTTATAAATTCGTTTTATAATTTTTAGTTATTAAATTTTTAAAAAATTTATCTTAAATTATTAATTATTTATAATATACTTAAAACTGCGTGTAATACAAGCTTATAGAAAAAAAATTACAACATAATTAGTACTCCATAACATTGGTAGTATACATGCAATTTAATATATTTTTAATGATTAATAAATTAAATTATATATAAATAAAATTATATAAAATTTATATTCTAAAAGTGCATAATAAAATCGAATCCGATATAATCTTTATTAATTTTATATATATATATATATATATATTTATAACTATAATAAAATAAATTTAAATTAAATTTAAATAATTAAGAGTGTCCAAAAAAACAGAGGAAGTACGTATATACACACATACATAAATTTCGTATATCTCTCCATTTGTGATATATACGTGCGCCCCCACAGTCCTTCCACCGCCATACCCACCAACACATATTCTCAGAATCTTCTCTCCCCAATCCAAACCCTACCCTCTACTAGTGGTTGCATATTTTCCTCAAAGATTCTGAGAGAGAGAGAGAGCGCGGACCAAGTTGAGGAGAAAAGGGGAATAAAGTTGGACGCCCATTTTAGTTTTTGGGCTTTTCTCTTTGACTGATAAAACAGAGAGAGGGGTGTGGGAGTAATATGTGCATTCAGGATGCAGAGCAGGTGAGTGAGGGCATGGATGATATGGTCCTCCCCAGAAGCGATGATGGTACTGATGGTAAAGGAAGCATCAGGGCTCCTCAGGTCGAATTTTCTACCAAGAATTCGCTACCTGCCCTGGATGCTCTTGATGTTGGAAGGAATTCATTTCCCGTGAGTCGAATTCCAGTTTTCTGATCAGGCTTTTTCCCTCTTTTTTTATTTGGGTTAAAGATGCAATCTTTGTTTTGTTCTTTTCGTGCAATCATTTGTTCCTTTTTTAAGATGGTTGTGAGTTTGAAAAGGTATTGACTTTGGATGCCAATTTTGTTGGTTTATAGTATTTGGTTAGGACCGTTAGGTGAGAATTGCTGATATGATTGCATATGTGCTGTTGTTCTTTTCTACAGTTGAATTAGATGTGTTGATTTGAGAAATGATCAAAAGATAGGTTGGCTGGAATATTTTTGGGATTATGGTATTTCTTGATAGATGTAAATTGATTCATTTGTGAAATGAGTTTTGTTGTTTCATGTTTTTAGATAAATATAATTTATATTTTCAATTTGATTCCCATGCTTCGCCTTTGTGGGTTGCTGTTGCTTGTAGGCATCCTAGAAGAATAATTGTGGGGTGTAGAATTTTCTCTGTGGGTTTCATTTTCTTGTGTTCTTTTTTTGTCAAATCCCATCTCAATTATTGAAATTGAGATGATGCAGGATTGTTTAGAGAATACTTTTCGAATCTAAGGCTGGGAATATGTTAATTGACAGGAGCGAATAATTGAGCTTTTACTAAGGTGTCCTGAACTGAGATTAATTATGATGTTTCCTTTTTCCAACCTCTTCTGTTTTAATGATTTTCTTTAACATCCATCAATGAAATGAATGAAGTTGCATCTCCATCCATTTACGTTAACATATTACATCTTCCAAAAATGCTTAAAATTATTGTGGTCAATAGTCTTCACCAATTTCCTGTTCTCGAATGGACACAATTTTCGGTGTGGTGGATTGAACCTTACATCTGTTATGAATTTAGTGTGCTCTTGTTATTCGTACTATGCTGTTCGATTCCAATGGCTGGTATACAAAATTTAGTGCACCCTTGTTAATTCATCATATGTTTTTTCCCTATCGTTTCACTCAAATGACGTGAAAAGCTAAATTGCAGGATTGATTTAAGGTTTTCTAGCATTTCATGCGTGCGTAATTGTGGATCCATCGTGTAGATGCAAAAGTTTTTTAGGTTATAACTGGTTTAAATCTTCCATCGGTAGTAGATTCTCATTCTTCCCCCATTGTTTTCTTATTGTGCAGCTGGAAAGCATTTCCGAGGACTCAGCTGCAGCGGAAAGATGGCAGATGGTGAACATATTCCTACCTGTGCTTAGGTTTGGAGAGTCTTCAGATATAGGAGGCCGAATAGATATGGAAGATACTCATATTTGTATACCAGACATGGCTATGAACTTTGGCTATACTGCCCATTGTGAAGATGTCATATCATTCTATGGTGTAAGTTCTATAAACACTTCTCGCTATCATGTCTCTTCCTTGTCTTTGAAATTTCAAGAATATGAATACATCTAGCTTATTTAAACTATCATAAATTTGAGGACAACAATGTAGTTGTTCTGTCACCTGAAAATTATTACAGATGAAACACAATTTTGTTGACAAGTTTCGTTATGGTGCTCCGTTCTTCGTATGCTATCCATTATGCTTGTTTTTTAGAGTCGAATTGAATATCAAAAGATCATCTCCTGCCTTTTAATTGTGATGAGTGGTATGATGCACAATTTCTACAATTAGTTAATACAGATATGTCCACTGTCATTACTGCCCCTACCCACAAAACTTGTTGCACCAAATTTATTTTGTGATGGTTTATTTTGTGTGCACTTGAAAATTGAAATAATGATTTCTCCTTGATTTTGTAATGGTTTTAATTGTTCTGAGTTCTGACAATGAACTCAACATCACAACATGCATTGTGGGCTTGTGGCTATAGAACTCACGGGTGTCGCTTGTTCACATTTGATTCGGCCTGTGGCAGGTTTTTGACGGGCATGGTGGGAAGGGTGCAGCGCAATTTGTACGCGACCGCTTACCAAGGGTTATTGTGGAGGATGCAGATTTTCCATTGCAACTTGAGAAAGCAGTCACGAGATCTTTTATCGAGACCGATGCTGCATTAGCAGAATCTTGTTTACTCGAATCTACCATGTCGTCAGGCACAACTGCATTGACTGCAATGATATTTGGAAGGTACAAATTCTTGCTGCATATATATTCATACGGTTTTATTTTTCCAAATTGTTGACAATGCATTCATGTGTGGTAATTTTTTGCAGATCATTGCTCGTGGCAAACGCTGGAGACTCTAGAGCTGTGCTGTCCCGGCGCGGGGTTGCCATAGAGATGTCAGAGGATCACAGGACATGCTGCATAAGCGAAAGGAGAAGGGTCGAGTCACTTGGCGGATACATCGATGATGGCTATTTGAACGGCCAGTTGAACGTTACCCGTGCTTTAGGCGACTGGCACATCAAAGGGCTGAAGGAATGGGGCAAAGTTGGACCGTTGAGTGCAGAACCAGAACTGAAGCTCACAACGCTCACGAACGAAGACGAATTCCTGATAATTGGCAGCGACGGAATATGGGAAGTCTTCCGAAGCCAAAACGCGGTCGACTTCACACGGAGAAAACTCCAAGAGCACAACAACGTGAAGCTGTGCTGCAAGGACATCATAGTCGAGGCCAAAAAACGAGGGGCTACCGATAATTTGACCGTTGTGGTGGTGTGTTTCAACTCCGAGGCACCGCCGGCTATGGCGGTGCAGAGGCCTCGGGTGCGACGGTGCATATCTGCGGAAGGGCTGCAGAACCTCAAATCCGCGCTTCATTGTTAAAAATGGATTTTTGTTTCCGTTCAGGTATCGAAGGACTAGTAATAATGATTCGATGCCAGTATGTTGCGAGCAAGCTGTAAATACGTCAATTGCTGCACATTCCTTCCTGTTTTTTAACGCTTCCATGGGGTGCCTGAAACAGGGAATAAATGCACGATGAAGACGATGATGATGATGATAAGTTCGTTCACTGGAACGTATAAACACATTTGTGGATATTCATTAACGCTTGCCGTATGGCCAATTTTCTCATTGAGCTGATTTTCATAATCATCGTTTAATTACTCTAGTTGTCGTAGTTTATTCTCTTTATTTAGGTTTTGCATAATAAACACCATAAGGTTTCAGATAAAAAAATAAAATAAAATATGTATATGAATTTCTTATCCCATGTTTATTAGTAAATACAAATTCACAAAATATGCCATGCTATTTATGTACCATACTAGAGTGTGGAGTCTTTCGAATCTGACCACACAAAATATGCCATGGTTTAAATAAATCATTGTATGTGGGTTAAGATCCATACCTGAATTGTTTGATTCGATTTTCTTATTATACTTGCCCAAATTATTAATAGTACGCGCACAATAGAATACTAATGACATCCCCTCCCATCAACTAGCCAGCTTCATGCATCATCTATGCAGACGATGGAAAAGCTTACAGTGGGCTCTATTTTGGACGATTTGGAGAGGTAGAAATTCTGCTTGTATCAGAGGCGACAGTGTCTCCACCATCTCGGCGATTCAAACGGCCCATTCACTTGGCATATCCCTGGAACGTGCCTTTGTGCATCCCACCAGGCAGCCATCTATCAGATGGGTCTCTTGGAATCCCAACAGTGACAAGGGCTTCATCCTTCATGTCGATGGAAGCTCCCATGGTAACCCGGGGATAGCGGGTTTTGGAGGTGTTATTAGAGATGGTAATGGACGCTGGATCACAGGTTTCTTCGGCTTCATTGGGAAGCACACGAACCTCATGGCCGAGTTACATGCGATATGGCGCGGCATGTTGACCCTCCATCATATGGGAATTACCTCTGCGGTATGCCTTTCTGATTCTATTGATGCCCTTCATATGATCAGGACTAAGGTGGATCCTTCCCATGTGTTCTCTCCTTTGCTGCAACACATTGATGATTTATTGAAGAACCAGCCAGGCTATGCTTGGAGCCATATACTCCGAGAAGGCAATTCGGTTGCGGATATTTTGGCTAAACGGGGGGCGAAATCCCAAGAGTTTTTCACTTGTTGGGCTTTCCCACCGGATGAAGTTAAAGCTTCCCTTGCTGCGGATGAAGCTGGGGCTCTTTTCCCTCTACTGTTTTTTATTTTGTTTCCCCCTCTCCTCTCTTGGTTGTATCTTTTTTCTTGTCTCGTTTGCCCGACGCTTGATGCGTCCATGTTACCAAAAAAAAATCTAAAACAAAGTTAATATATATTTCATATTTTTGCAGAATGAAATCAAAAGGGGATGTAGCTCAAATGGTAGAGCGCTCGCTTTGCATGCGAGAGGCACGGGGTTCGATCCCCCGCATCTCCATTTTTTTGTTAAATTATGTCCTTAAGTCTCATTCGCTTATCATCATATTACTGAAAATGCTTGAAATAATAAATCCCTCTTGTTTTATTTTATCAAATATGGGGAAATTATTTATTGGTACCATTTTGAATGTTTTAGTTTGTTAAGTAGTACCAAGTTAAAAAATCTTAGTTTTTAGTACCAATTTATAATTTATTACCATTAGGTAAAAAAAATTATATTTTTAGTATATTTATATGATTTTACTATTTTTTTGTTTTAATTTTTTTAACCACTAGATCAATTAATACTTATATCTTATTCAAAAAAAAATTATATTTATAACGTAACTTTTAAAGTTTTAAGTTTTGTGTAATATTTTTATTTTTTTCCTTAAATGTTTTTATTTATTTTTGTTTACTTTTAAAACTCTTGTATCAATTATATTCGCAAAAAATATATTTATATTTTAAAATTTAAAAAGCTATGTAATATTTTTAATTTTTTGTTAAATATTTTTTTATTTTTTTTTGTTCGTTTTTTAAAACTCTTAAATCAATCGAGTTTGTATTCATTTCAATATTACATAATTTTTTTAAAATACTAGTATTTAAAATATAATTTTATTCGCTAAAACATATTATTAATTCTTTTATTTATCTTTCTTAGGATGCTAAGAAATCTCTTTATTTTATTCTTTTATTCATCTTACCTAAAAATTATCTTGGGATGAAAACAAAAGATACAGTGTTTAATTGATACAAAATAAAATCTAGTTTAAATAGTAATTTTTTTTGTTGGGAATTTCAATAAATTTTTTTATTCGTCTTACTAAATAAAATTCTGTAGGTTAAAAAATATGGAGTATTTTTTTTTTGCTATGCGGCCTGTTACATGCTAGGGGAAAAATATAATTGATACAAGAGTTTTAAAAGAAAATAAAAAAATAAAAAATAAAAAATTAAAGGAAAAAATTTAAAATATTACATAAATTCTAAAAATTTAAAATATAGATATAGTTTTTTTAAAAAATAAGATATAAATATAGTTGATTTAATGGTAAAAAGATAAAAATGAAAAAATGGTTAAATTTACATAAATATACTAAAAATAGGAATTTTCACCTAATCGGTACTAGAAACTAAGATTTTTTAACTTGGTACTACTTAACAAACTAAAACCTTCAAATTGGTACCAATAAATAATTTGCCCATCAAATATTCTAATGGAATACACGGAGTATAAATTATGTCAAATACCCTCTCAATAATACACATGATCAAATCATCCCATTTTTATATGATATTGCACACCAATATAAAAAACTCTGAAATAAATATTTATTTTCTATTTCAGGTTATTTTATTTATTTATTTGCTTCAAAGACAACTTTCAAAGTAGTAGTATATCCAAATTCCAAACCCAAACAAATAATGTTTTAATCAATATGTAGCAATTAAGAAAATCACTAAGCAAATGCAATTAAAGGTAACATTATCTCAATAAGAATCTAGAATGATTATAACTTACTGTATTGTAGAGTCAATTAATTAAAATGTATAAAAAAAAATGTCAAGGTGTATTAAAAACTTTTTTTGAAAAGAAAATCACTAAACAAATGCAATTAAAGGTAACATTATCTCAATAAGAATCTAGAATGATTATAACTTACTGTATTGTAGAGTAAATTTTTTTTTTTTTTTTTTTGGTGAACTAGAGTAAATTAATTAAAATGTATAAAAAAAAATGTCAAGGTGTATTAAAAACTTTTTTGAAAAAACAGATATCCATAAAATTAAAAATAAATGGAAAACATTAAATTAAACCAGACATTGCACGACATCAATAGGGGCTGTTGTTTTGTTGTCCCTACCAAGATGCACTGAAGATCGGCTGTCATTCAATATATTGATATATAGTTCATCGGGTTCTTTATCCATGTTGGTTTTCTTTTAATCCTTTTCGGTTGCTGCCGACTTTGAAATATTATTATTAACAATGATAAAACCAAATCAGAACATGGTTGACAAATTTTTTTTTTTTTTTTTCCGGAGAGCCAAGGCCAGTGAAGAAAAGAAAAAGAGAAAAAAAAAAGAAGCTAAACAAGCTGTAAAGAGGAAAAGCAAACAAGAAGAACAAAAATCTTGGGAACCATATGCCAGCTGCATCAGCCACGACGTCCCCACTATCGAAATTTGGAGGAAAAGCCCATGTGATGTAGAAAGCGTCAAGAGAAGCTCCATGTTTAGCCAAAGAGTCGGACTTTATTACCTTCCCGAAGCACGTGTTTGATACAACATTCCTCAAAGGAGTCTCTTAAGTTACGAATATTCTCAACAAGAGCAGCAAAAGGGTGGAAATGGATGGAGTGTTTTAAAGCATCCAACGTAGCCATAGAATCAGTGAAGCAGGTAACTCGTTGAATGTCAAGGCGACGTACAATTGGAGCCTGAATGAAGAGCAGACAATTCTGCAAAATTCTTAGTAGCAAGGCCCAAAAAACCACATCCCCACCCAACCAACTATTACTGTCATTCCGAAGAACAAACCCGAAACCAGAACGGCCCGAATTTCCCAAGGAACTGCCGTCAATACAAAGAATATGACCAATGCTGCACTGGATTCCAATTCACCAAGCGAGGGTGGACATGCTGAGGGTTAGGGGAGTCACCAGCTCCTACTAGTGCAGTAGCCAAACCGATAATGGTTGCGTTTGGGAACAAATGCTAGTGATTAGTGTTTAGTTTTTAAAATACATACTAAAAATAATGTAAAATCCTATATATAGTAAACACTAATTATAGTAACCGTCAATTTTTAATCTCGAATCTCGAAATTCTGAACGCTCCCCTCCCCCAACTTTTAGCTTTCCAAACTCCAGACTCTAAACTCGCTCCCCTCCCCCAACTTTTAGCTTTCCAAACTCCAGACTCTAAACTCTAATTTAAAATTGCATTACCAAACATCATTATTCAAATTTAAAACTATTTTTCACCATTAATTTCAAACTCCAAACTCCAGACGTTAAACTCTAATTATTTCCCAAATGTACCCAATGTCTCTATGGTTAACAATTAGGCCAAGTTTAATAAGTAGTACTAATAAATTTGCTGGTTTAAATCATACGCAAAAAATTATCAATATTGATTGATTGCATTGACCAATACAATTATATAAATATTTTATATATGCATGTATGTACTCCATTAACTATATTTTTGTTGTGCAAATATTGTTTGGGTTAATAATGTAATTTGGAGTCCTTTGTGTTGTTCTGGTTGCTTTCAAATCATCATCAAGTGGCAATGATCGAATTACATGTGTCAAGTGTTATACTACATGGATTAAGTTGAAATTGTGTAATGCAACACAAAAGTATATAACAAAAATTGCTGAAATTAGATTGAAATAGTAATTAATTAGCAAATGCCCCTCCCAAATTTTACTCTCCCTTCCATTAAAAGTTGTCACTTTCTCTTTTATAAAAAATCCAATACAATCGTTAAAAGTTTTATATCTCAAAATTGGTATAAATAAAAATTATATAAAATGTATATTTTAAAGCTATACAATTAGACGATTCTAAAAAGACCACACTTGACTATTTTTCTCTTCTTGTATCAATAAAATAAAATTGAGTTAAAGTTAAATAATGAACAGTGTCAAAAATTAAAGGGGCCACTTTTAATGGTAGGGATGGAGTATATAAAAATGAAATAGATGACATAAGATAGTTTATAAAGCACATTAAATAATTTACCAAATTTGGTAATCAGTCCAGAAGAAAGAAGCAAGTGCACCAAAAACAACCCAAATTCTCCAATCGATCAATTTTCTTGCAGTGTCGGTCCTCAATACCAAGGTTGTTAAGATCGGGATCCTATATGGGATCGTTTTTCTATTTGCAAGATCGGGATCGTAGGATCAAATCGGGATCCTAAGATCTTATGAAATTGCAATAATGGATAAACTCAATTATGCATACTAACAAGTAAAAGCATTATTTTGTGTGTTTATGAATCTTGTAAGTTAATTAATACAATACAGTATAAAAATATTACAATTAAAGATAAAATATTTCCACATACATACATATTATGTTTTTTTACACATCATACATAAGGAATACAAGCTCTTAAGTTTAAAATTAAAATAAACAAGTTATTTTGATCCCAAATTATAAAATACTAGAAAAATTTTATGCGTTTAAGAGGGTAAGATCATAAGATCGTAGAAGCGTTTGAGGGAGTATGACCATAAGATCGTAACATTCTACTATTAGGATCGGGATCTTACGAATTTTAAGATCCTATAAGGATCGGAATCATTTTAGAGAGGTGTGATCGTGTAAAATCGTAAGGTCCCAAGATCAAGATCGGGATCTTAACAACTATGCTCAATACATTTGATGATCCACTCCACCCCCTCTTCCCGTTCCCAACGGACCTTTACATACATCCATACATACGTATCCATGATGTAACCGTCCGTATACGCTCATTTTTCCCCAGATATCACTGACCCAGGGGAATCGGGTGATGGGTTCGGGCACCAGCCGGATGGGCCTATCTCCTTCCCATCTGGCCACGCCCTCCAGCCCTCGCCGCCGTCGCGCTTCGATTGGACGCACCCTCTCTTCGATTTTTGTTTGCGGTGCTGCCTCCGGAGAGGTATGTGGGACATTCTTAATGGGATTCGATCATTCAAGATTGTTCTTTTTCAGGTCTTGTTTTTGTCGTTTGATTTAGATCATTCCTGGAAATTTTGAAAATTCACGGGTTATATGATGTTGTGCATTTAGAAATTCTGTTATTTGAGGCTATAATTGGTTCATCCAGTTGAGGGGTATGAGATGTCGTTTGTGTTCGTAGAAGGTTTGGATCGAAATGGATGTTGATTGAAAAAGTTGTCGTTTTTAGACGGTGTGTTGTTTATGAAAGGAGCTTTGATATAAAATTGGACACCCTTTCCCTATTTGTGCTCAAAACAGAACCGCTTGATGAATTGGTACCTGCAGATTAAGCAATTAATGATGCCATTTGGTCCTGTGATGACTTGTCAAAACATTTAAACTTCTGGTTAATTTTCCATTAATTGTTTTGACATTTAGAACTACAATCTAGTATTAACTTTTCGAAATGATTTCCTCATTTTGTGATACCATGGATGCCAATTGCCAAATGCAGTTTCCAATGAGATAATAAGTTCATTAGCGTCTATGTTATGCCACTTCGTTATTGGAATGGCTGCATTTGTGTATGCATTTTGAATCTTATGAATTTATGAGCTTGAGTCATTAATATCAATCGCTTATGTTAATTTACTGCATTGTAAATTGGTATGCAAGATTATGTTCCTCTTTGGTTGGATGAGATTTCTTCTCATTTTAATCTTTGCAATGCTCGGTAAATTTGTGTGCTTATGGTTAGTTTATTCCCCAACAGGAGAATTTTCCGGCATTCAAGTTGATACTTTGCTTTGTATATTTGCTTTCCTTAGATGGAAGATTATCCTTCTGAGTTAATGGTGGACTCTGTGGAACATGATGACCAACAAAAATTGGATATGTCCCCAGGTTGTGGAGCTGATCCAATTAGTACCAAAACTGCATATGGGGGCTCATCTGGAGCCGATTTAGATTGTAATTTGGTTCATGAAGCTCAGGAAAGCAATGTTGAGCATGACAATAGGGAAGACTGCACGCTTGAGAACACGGAAGTAGTAGAAGATAATACCCATCAGCCGCCATCAAGCATTGTCTCTATTACTGAAATAGTCAATCTTGATGAGGCTGAGGACATGGACAGCAGCCCGAGCGAAGGTTCTTCCCATAGTCGTGCAGAATCTTCAACTGAGAGCAATATATCTGAAGCCATTGATTTCTTCAGTTCCGAACATAGTTCAACTGCTTCTGATTCATCACCCAATAACTTTTTGCTGGAGTCAGAAAGTATACAAAACAGGCAAAATGGGAGCCAAGTATCTGGAGATTTTAGTATATCCCTAAATATTTCATCCAGTAATTACTCTCAAATGAACACTCGTGAATCTAGACGGTCTGGTAGAAGATTGTTTCGGGATGCCTTCTTGAGACACAATAACCGGAGAAGGACAGATTCAAGAAGTTTTGGTTTTTCATTCAATGAATCTGATAATTCAAGACCTGATAACTGGCGGCACCATGATCTTACCGGTGATTTCTTTAGTGGACGTGAGGGAGATATAAGATCCCGTCGGAATAGAAATCAAGGTAGCAATCAACCATGGTGGAATATGACATCTGAGGTACCTCTCTTTTCATCCTCTGCCATCATATATATAGATTTGGAGAAAGATTTATTATTCACAAGCTTCTTATATACCGAATGTGTTGGTAGTAACTGCTTCTTTTGTGCAGATGTTGGATGGACTGGATCGTCGATTTGATTCAATTGATAATCAAACTGGAGTCTGCCCTAGAGGGATACATGCCAATGGCTCATGCTCATGCCTGTCCATTTCAGCAGCAGAGGAATCCGCTGCACGAGCAGGGATTTCTAGAGTCGTGCTGCTTGCTGAAGCATTGCTTGAGGTATTCCTCCGGACAGGAGTGTTGAATCATTTTCTTTCATTGCAAGTTTGTAGAACACACATATATGGTGCAATAGAATTAACTGTCCATACTCCGTATTTCTCTTACCCAAGCAATTACTATTTCAAGTTTTTTCTCATTCAGTTTTCTTTAACTCGTCTTTGTTTATCCATACTTCCTACATTACACAGATTTTTTTTTTTTTTTTTTTTTTTTTTGCTGTCGTTTCTTCATTCCATCTTTTAAAATTCGTTACGCTGTATCATGTGCAGGTACTTGATCAAATTTACCGACAGCCCCTGATGATTTCGTTGCCTACGATCTCACTTCCAGCTCCAGATTCAATAGTAGATTCTTTTCCTGTGAAAATTTACAGGCAATCGGAAAACATGGATTGTGAATCTGAAGTCTTGCAGTACGTTTCATCCTGATCTTTTTTTTTATATACAGTATTGAAATAATCAACAAGCAAACTCATTCTGTAACAACTAAACAAACACCATTCAAAAAATTTCTTCTTTGCAAGCTCTGTGTTCCTCCTGAAACCGTGTGTTGCAGGTGTTACATTTGTTTGGATGAGTACGAGGAGGGGGATAAAATACGAGTTCTTCCATGCCTCCACGAGTACCACATGTCTTGCGTGGATAAATGGCTTAAAGAGGTTCACGGGTATGCATTATTTCCATGGCTAATTGTTAATATTACCACATCCTTATATGAACAATTACCATTAAGTTTGATAAAATCTACTCTGCCTCCTATTGTCCATTCAGTGTGTGCCCACTCTGCAGAAGAAATGTTTGTGAGGGTCTCACAGGTTCTTCTGTCTCCAATGAAGACGACGACGTTTCTTAACAACTCATCAGGCGAATGCGGCGCCGCGTTTTCTAGATCGATAGAAAACGGCATTAAGCTTCAAAGAGGTGAAAGTGTTCTTGGAACAAAACATGTACCAACCGCCACCTTTTGTTGTATGTCAATAGTTTTGTGTTGTGTAAGGTAATTATTTATTTTTATTCGATTTTTTTCTTTCTTTCTTTCTTTTTTTTTGGGTGGCCATTTACACCAAAAATGGGAGCCAAAATACTTAAAAGTTGCATCCAAGTTGTGGTGCAAAATTTTCCTTCAAATTGGAATTTATTTTTATCTTGAATGCCAAGAATGGGAGCCAAAATACTTAAAAGTTGCATCCAAATTGTCGTCCAAAATTTTGCTTCAAATTGGAGCGTCGGCAAGATATGGTTGGTGTAATGTCATAGTATATGTAACATCCCGATTAATTAACGCATAATTAATTGATACCAACTCTGTAACGCCCCGAAAATTCAAACCTGATTTTCGCAAGCATTACCGCTGTACTAACTATTCTAAACTAGTGGCCAGCTAATTTAAAACAGCTAGTACAACACTGGGTAAACCTAAAGTGATCATCTGATTAATCCAGTTTAATGCAGAAGCTATAAATAAATTAAAAACACATAGGCACATAAAAATGTCACCCAATAATAATCAAATAACGGTCCCAGCGACCCATCCAGGCTACAAGCCTCCCAACAGCATACCAATATCTCAAACAGGGCTACCAGCCCAAAGCTGTAAATCACATAAGGCCACCGGCCGACAGTATGTAAATCCCAGGCTCACAGGCCTCAACCAGCAGTAGTCCAAATACCAACCATAGATAGTCACATAATATCACATTAGCATAATGAGCGCGTCCTATATACTCCTATCTATGTGATCTCTCAAAACCCCAAACCCAAATCATGCTCCAGCGCCTCCAGCAGGATCTATAAAACAGACAAAAGCAAAGGGGGTCAGTACAACGTACTGAGCAAGGCTACGTGCCGGGGAGTAAGGGAAAACAAAACCACATCTCAAGATAGTAAATATAGGTAATAAATAAACATATTAATAACGACAGAATATAAATAAAGCAGTTAAACACCACACCGTCCCATACCGGTGCTTCAACCACGATCATACAATTGACATAAATAAATCATCACACCGTCCCATACCGGTGCTTCAACCACAGACATACAATTTATGCACGTGATGCATGGCCTAACATACACCTATCTACCCTATATGCAAATGCAAATGAATATGCCTAGCCGGCAACCTAAACCCGGGCGGTATGAACCCACGGGTGAGGATATCATCAACTCCAACCCGTTACAGGGTGACATACACCATCCCCGCAGGGACCACAGGCATCACAGCCCAATCACAGGCATAACAGCCAAATCACAGGCATAACAGCCTAATAATCACAGGCATCACAGCCAAATCACAGGCATCACAGCCTAATCACAGGCATAACAGCCTAATAATCACAGGCATCACAGCCAAATCACAGGCATCACAGCCTAATAATCACCCCGCAGGGCCATCGGGACTCAACAACACCGGTAAAGGCTGCCCGATCAGACATTTCCAATATGTCCATCCATCCATAATGCAATACCATGCATTATAATAACCAGCCCAAAAGGGCCAACATGAATAACAACCAATAATCCACCCCGCAGGGTCATCGGGACTCAACAACACCGGTAAAGGCTGCCCGATCGGACATTTCCAATATGCCCATTCATTCATAATGCAATACCATGCATTATAATAACCAGCCCAAAAGGGCCAACATGAATAACAACCAATAATCCACCCCGCAGGGTCATCGGGACTCAACAACACCCGTAAAGGCTGCCCGATCAATCATTTCCAATATGTTCGTCATCTCATAATGCAATATCATGCATTATAATAACCACCCCAAAAGGGTAACAGATATAACAGTCAATAATACACCCCGCAGGGCCATCGGGACTCAACAACACCTGTGAAGGTTGCCCGATCTATCATAAATATCATAACAACCCATCGGGTTAATAACCGTCAATTCCAATGCAATAACATGCATATGAAAATATAGTGATATTCAAGCACCTACACACTAGGTTCGCATGCTTCCCAACATATAAGAAATTCAATACATAGCCCTCTAGGCTAAAGCATTAATGATATAATAATTCAACAGTTTCCCCTAAGCAATTCAACAACCCCCACGGGCCAATTGATTAACCCACGGTTTACCAATAACATTTGGGGAAGTCATAACAATAATTGGTGCAAAGAAAACATTAATATAGAATAAAAATTGCACAAAAATGGGCCAAACAGGGCCTTCCTGCGCTCACTGCGCGCCCGCTCGCGTAAAACGCGTGACATACGCAGCCCAGTACTGTAGCGATACTGTAGCAATTACTGTAGTAATTACTGTAGCAATTACTGTAGCGATTACTGTAGCGATTACTGTAGCAAGTTACTGTGGTAACTACTGTAGCGAGTTACTGCGGTAACTACTGTAGTGAGTTACTGCGGTAACTACTGTACAAGTTACTGTGGTAGTTACTATTCAAATTACCGTGGTAATTACTGTTCAAATTACCGTGGTAATTACTGTTCAAATTACCGTGGTAAATACTGTGGCGAATTACTGCGGTAACTACGCGAGTTACCGCGGTAACTACTGTACAGTTACTGTAGCAGTACTGTAGCAGTTACTGTAGCAGTTACTGTTCATCGTCTTCTCCGATTTTCCAATCAGTTTTTCCGGCGATTTCGCCGGAATCCGACCCCAAATACCCCCCAAACACGTAATTTAAGCAATATAATCCCTTGCCTGATGTCTTCCAACAAAAATCGGCCTCCGATTCGTCGATTACAAGCTTCAATCGAACAAAATCAACCCAAAACCTAAAATCAACAACCAACTCCAAAATCAACACCATTAAGCTCACGAATATATCTAAAACATATATTTGAGTCTAAATATTCAAGGATTAAAGCTTAACTCAACAAAATACAAAAACCCCCAATTTTATCACCCACGGTCAACACCCAAAACCACCTCAAATCTTAACAAAATTAAGAACTAATAACAATAAATCACTTACCAAAAGCATGAATATGAATTTCCCAACTTGATTTCAAGCCAATATTGAAGATTGTTCTTGGCCAAGGAGGGCTACGGGAAGAAGAAATGGAGAGGGGAAGAAGAAAGGAAAAAAATGAGGAAAAAGGGAAGAAAAGTGAGGAAGGTGGGTCTCAACCCACTTCTCATTTTTAATAAAAATTATATCCGGATCGGGTCATGATGTTGTGTCTCCTCCCAACTTTTTTTATTCTAACAAGTCGCGGTCCATTTATTTAAGCACTTTGGCTCTTATTAACTTGTGGGTTTGCTACCCACTTATTCTTCCACTTCATCAAAATCATACCTACAAAATATCCATATAATAAATCCTTTGTTAATTAACCACAATTAATTAAATTAATTATGCGTTAATTAATCGGGATGTTACAATCTCTCCCCCTTAGGATCATTTCGTCCCCGAAATGCATAATCGGTCACGTGAATAATCAATGGGAAAAATGTTACTTCATTATGAGAAGTAAAAATTAAAGTCTGGCTACTTCAGTTTCATATGCTCCTCACTTTCTCCAAGTAGCATATTCAGCTCCGTGTCTAGACCACAACACCCTAACCATCAACATGGTTTTATTCATCGGAACCTCATCATTTGTATCAATCACCCGATCTGGAACTCTTCGAACTTAAGACTAGCATCCAATTCAACTTTATCAAGCTGAATGATCTTATCTGGATCAGACAGAAACTTGCTAAGTTGGGAAGTATGGTATGGAATACATCATGGGCTCGACCCACTTCTGCTGGCAAAGCCAACATATACGTCACTTTCCCAACCATCTCAACAATCTCATAGGATCCAATATATCTCGGAATCAGCTTGGCTTCTTAACAAATCGGCGTACCCCTCTCAGAGGCGATACACGCAAAAATACGCTATCACCAACCTCAAACTCCACATCTCGACGAGCTAAATCAGCATAGCTCCACTGTCTGTCCTGAACCTCTTACATTCGATCCCTGATGATCTTCACCAACTCGATTGTCTGCTCAATCATCTCAAGACCCACATTTACCTTATCTGTTGGATCATTCCAACATAATGGACTCCTACACTTTCTCCCATACAATGCCTCGGAGGGAGCCACTAGATTTTCAAAACATGAACTACCGCTTCCGTCTCCAAATCATGCGTCGGGTAGTTCTATTGATCACCTTCTCATTCTGCATCAACACACCACCCAAACCTTTAAGTGAGGTGTTGGTCAAAACTTCGTACTCACCTGACTCATGAGGTAGAGTCAATAAAAATGCCTTTGTCATTACATTCTTCAAATGTTCGAACGCCTGCTTACAATCATCATCCCACTGGAATTTATCATCGTTACAGAACAATCTCATCCGAGGTCTAGCAATGCTAGAAAATCCCTCAATAAACCTACTGTAGTAACCAACAAGATCCAAGAAACTTCGGATCTTCCCCACATTCTTCGGGACTTGCCATTTAAATACAACTTTTACCTTAGCAGGATCAACAGACATACCATTACCGGAAATAATGTGCCCCGGAAAAGACACACTCTCCAACCAAAATTCACATTTGGAGAGTTTAGCATACAGCTTATGCTCTCACAATGTATTCAAAACTGTTCTCAAGTGACCCGCGTGTGCATCACGCGTCAGCGAATAAACCATAATATCATCTATGAACACAACCACGCACACGGCCAGCAGGGGATGTAATACCCTATACATGAGATCCATGAAGATCGCTAGTGCGTTAGTCAAACCAAAAGACATGACCGGGAATTCAAATGTCCTCAACGTGTCATGAAAACTGTCTTAGGCATATCCGCCTCCGCCACCCTTATCTGATGGTAGCCCAATCTCAAATCAATCTTACTAAAAATACTGGCCCCTCTCAACTAATCAAACAGATTCTCAATCCAAGGTAAAGGATACTTGTTTTTCCCGTGATTCGGTTCAAACCTCTGGAATCGATGCGCATCCTCATCGATCCCTCTTCTTATTAATAAACAAAACAGGAGTTCCCCAATGCGAGCTATTCGGCTAGATATACCCCTTATTAGTAAGCTCAATCACTGATCCCTCAACTCCTTCAATTCAGAAGAAGCCATACGATAAGAAGCCCAAGAAATATGAGCTGCATCAAACATCAGCTCAATAGTAAAATCAATCTCCCTAGCAGATAGGAGACCATGAATTTCGTCGGGAAATACATCCCCGAACTCAGAGACAACAGGGACACTCGAAGCAGCAGAAACCTCTGCTCGAAGATCCCTCATGTGCCACAGGGAAAGAGAACAACCCCTGCGCATCAAATCACACAACGCATCAACAGAAACCACACCAATAACAGGTGGAATCAACGGATGTCGATAAGAAACACAGTTACCCAAAGAATCCAAAAAGGATATTCGTGGAACACCACAATCAATCACAGCATGATGGCAAACAGCCAATCCATGCCCAATAGTACGTCAAAACCAACCGGGCTAAAGACCACCAAGTCAGCCCTGAATTCGCGACTCTCGATGCTCAACACAGCATCTTGCATCAAATGATCACTTCGAATATTATCACCCGAAGGTAAAGAAACAAGCATCTGGTAGGGCGCCAACGGTCCTACTCCATGCTCTCGCACAAATCGCAAAGCCACTAAAGAACATGAGGCTTCTAAATCGCACAGTACTAAGGCAGAAGGATTCGCAGCAGTAGTAGCATTTACTCCATGCTTACGAATGAAATTTAGAGTCTCAAATGAACATAAGACTCCAGAATCAAACACAATAACAGCAACACAAAATGCGACATAAATAATTCCCATATCAGGGAAACGGGTTTATCTCTCAACCAGAGAGTCAAGAAGAAACACATATGATACATGAATGACACACATGCCAAAACGTTATCCAATCAACGTAACTTTTCCATCACATAAAGACAACATACTAGGAAGTCCCCTAGTTCGGACTCGCCCTAGTGATATCGGCCCCCTTCACGTTACCGATCTTTCCATGCAGAAAAGTCACCTTGCCTCGTCTTACTCGACAAGCATTCAACGCCAGTGTCAATTCAATGCCACTTCACATTATTATTCTTTCTAACCAAATCCGACTATACCCTCACTGGCATAGCCTCGAAATGGTTTCCACCATCCTTCGCATGCAGGCGGACTGCAAATATCTATATCACCCCAGTGGGTTATCGCACAATGGAGACTTTCTCAGTACCCTATCTCACTCTCGAGGGTACGTCAAACCCATCTGTACACCATTCAACAGATTGATCCCGCTTGGATCGCCATTCGAATAGCCCAGGCTTCCATGAGGCCTTTCCAAACTATTCAGTCAACTTAGATTAGAACATCAACAAACAATGTTAGCAGAAATCACCAATCATATACAAAGCAGTATATATAAATGACAAAATTAAATAAACGATCGAAAGTCATTCATAGTCCTCAATAACTGTGAGATAACAAGGATCCTGACTGGAGTACCATGGTTCCCTCACAGTTCCCCAACTGTGAATTAACCTGGTGTCCGTAGAAATAATCAGATATAGTAAAAATGCAATTCTATGCTATATGTACCCCACACACAACTCACCACCTATGTCTACACAAGTTTTAACAAGATAAAAGAGCACACAGGCTCTGATACCACTCTGTAACGCCCCGAAAATTCAAACCTGATTTTCGCAAGCATTACCGCTGTACTAACTATTCTAAACTAGTGGCCAGCTAATTTAAAACAGCTAGTACAACACTGGGTAAACCTAAAGTGATCATCTGATTAATCCAGTTTAATGCAGAAGCTATAAATAAATTAAAAACACATAGGCACATAAAAATGTCACCCAATAATAATCAAATAACGGTCCCAGCGACCCATCCAGGCTACAAGCCTCCCAACAGCATACCAATATCTCAAACAGGGCTACCAGCCCAAAGCTGTAAATCACATAAGGCCACCGGCCGACAGTATGTAAATCCCAGGCTCACAGGCCTCAACCAGCAGTAGTCCAAATACCAACCACAGATAGTCACATAATATCACATTAGCATAATGAGCGCGTCCTATATACTCCTATCTATGTGATCTCTCAAAACCCCAAACCCAAATCATGCTCCAGCGCCTCCAGCAGGATCTATAAAACAGACAAAAGCAAAGGGGGTCAGTACAACGTACTGAGCAAGGCTACGTGCCGGGGAGTAAGGGAAAACAAAACCACATCTCAAGATAGTAAATATAGGTAATAAATAAACATATTAATAACGGCAGAATATAAATAAAGCAGTTAAACACCACACCGTCCCATACCGGTGCTTCAACCACGATCATACAATTGACATAAATAAATCATCACACCGTCCCATACCGGTGCTTCAACCACAGACATACAATTTATGCACGTGATGCATGGCCTAACATACACCTATCTACCCTATATGCAAATGCAAATGAATATGCCTAGCCGGCAACCTAAACCCGGGCGGTATGAACCCACGGGTGAGGATATCATCAACTCCAACCCGTTACAGGGTGACATACACCATCCCCGCAGGGACCACAGGCATCACAGCCCAATCACAGGCATAACAGCCAAATCACAGGCATAACAGCCTAATAATCACAGGCATCACAGCCAAATCACATGCATCACAGCCTAATCACAGGCATAACAGCCTAATAATCACAGGCATCACAGCCAAATCACAGGCATCACAGCCTAATAATCACCCCGCAGGGCCATCGGGACTCAACAACACCGGTAAAGGCTGCCCGATCAGACATTTCCAATATGTCCATCCATCCATAATGCAATACCATGCATTATAATAACCAGCCCAAAAGGGCCAACATGAATAACAACCAATAATCCACCCCGCAGGGTCATCGGGACTCAACAACACCGGTAAAGGCTGCCCGATCGGACATTTCCAATATGCCCATTCATTCATAATGCAATACCATGCATTATAATAACCAGCCCAAAAGGGCCAACATGAATAACAACCAATAATCCACCCCGCAGGGTCATCGGGACTCAACAACACCCGTAAAGGCTGCCCGATCAATCATTTCCAATATGTTCGTCATCTCATAATGCAATATCATGCATTATAATAACCACCCCAAAAGGGTAACAGATATAACAGTCAATAATACACCCCGCAGGGCCATCGGGACTCAACAACACCTGTGAAGGTTGCCCGATCTATCATAAATATCATAACAACCCATCGGGTTAATAACCGTCAATTCCAATGCAATAACATGCATATGAAAATATAGTGATATTCAAGCACCTACACACTAGGTTCGCATGCTTCCCAACATATAAGAAATTCAATACATAGCCCTCTAGGCTAAAGCATTAATGATATAATAATTCAACAGTTTCCCCTAAGCAATTCAACAACCCCCACGGGCCAATTGATTAACCCACGGTTTACCAATAACATTTGGGGAAGTCATAACAATAATTGGTGCAAAGAAAACATTAATATAGAATAAAAATTGCACAAAAATGGGCCAAACAGGGCCTTCCTGCGCTCACTGCGCGCCCGCTCGCGTAAAACGCGTGACATACGCAGCCCAGTACTGTAGCGATACTGTAGCAATTACTGTAGTAATTACTGTAGCAATTACTGTAGCGATTACTGTAGCGATTACTGTAGCAAGTTACTGTGGTAACTACTGTAGCGAGTTACTGCGGTAACTACTGTAGTGAGTTACTGCGGTAACTACTGTACAAGTTACTGTGGTAGTTACTATTCAAATTACCGTGGTAATTACTGTTCAAATTACCGTGGTAATTACTGTTCAAATTACCGTGGTAAATACTGTGGCGAATTACTGCGGTAACTACGCGAGTTACCGCGGTAACTACTGTACAGTTACTGTAGCAGTACTGTAGCAGTTACTGTAGCAGTTACTGTTCATCGTCTTCTCCGATTTTCCAATCAGTTTTTCCGGCGATTTCGCCGGAATCCGACCCCAAATACCCCCCAAACACGTAATTTAAGCAATATAATCCCTTGCCTGATGTCTTCCAACAAAAATCGGCCTCCGATTCGTCGATTACAAGCTTCAATCGAACAAAATCAACCCAAAACCTAAAATCAACAACCAACTCCAAAATCAACACCATTAAGCTCACGAATATATCTAAAACATATATTTGAGTCTAAATATTCAAGGATTAAAGCTTAACTCAACAAAATACAAAAACCCCCAATTTTATCACCCACGGTCAACACCCAAAACCACCTCAAATCTTAACAAAATTAAGAACTAATAACAATAAATCACTTACCAAAAGCATGAATATGAATTTCCCAACTTGATTTCAAGCCAATATTGAAGATTGTTCTTGGCCAAGGAGGGCTACGGGAAGAAGAAATGGAGAGGGGAAGAAGAAAGGAAAAAAATGAGGAAAAAGGGAAGAAAAGTGAGGAAGGTGGGTCTCAACCCACTTCTCATTTTTAATAAAAATTATATCCGGATCGGGTCATGATGTTGTGTCTCCTCCCAACTTTTTTTATTCTAACAAGTCGCGGTCTATTTATTTAAGCACTTTGGCTCTTATTAACTTGTGGGTTTGCTACCCACTTATTCTTCCACTTCATCAAAATCATACCTACAAAATATCCATATAATAAATCCTTTGTTAATTAACCACAATTAATTAAATTAATTATGCGTTAATTAATCGGGATGTTACAGTATAAATTACCAAAGAAATTAATAAATAAAGAGCTGGGTGGTGGCATCCCCATTAAATCATGTGTTGGTATCAATGAAACTCTTACGCCTAATCATAGGGGTGTCAATTTAGACAGAACCCGAGAAAACGAACCCGACCGAAACGAAAAATTTCAGTTTTGGGTTTAGTCATTTTGGATTTTTCCAAATCAGGTCGACCCGAAACCCGACCTGTAATATTATTCCACCTGCTCAACCTGAGACGAACACGACCCGAAACCTTAAATTTTGTAAATTTTTGCCTATAACCCGAAAAAACGAACTCGAACGACACGAAAAATTTCAGGTTTGGGTTTAGTCATTTTGGGTTTTTTCCCAAATCAGGTCGACCCGAAACCCGACATGAAATATTATACAACCTGATCAACCCGACACGAACACGATCCGAAACCTGAAATTGACACCCTTACTTAATCATTTGCGTAAATTTGATCTATTTTCTTTTCATTTCAAAACTACCTGTTTTTGTAATACTCCAATGAACAACTACGATTTCTTTTGTGGGACTTATATACGTTGGAACCGAAAGGTCAACAGTCTCGCACACCCGACCACATTAGGGATTCCCCCGCAATGACGCTATTGGAATGTTTAAGGTCTGTTCTGCACGCAGTTTTTAGGGGTTTTTGATAGTTTTAGCTTTTATTTTAAAACAAGTGTCACATTCTGTACACTAACTTTTTGGACTTTTGGAAGCTTCTTTTAGAAGCTAGAAGAGGTAGCTTTTGGAGCTTTCGGAAGTTACTTTCCAAATTTAATTAATTTTCTCTTCAAATTATAATTTTTGACAGCTACAACTACTTGTACCCAACACTTATGCAAAAAACTGATAGCTATAGCTCTCACAGCTGCAGCTCGACGTGCAGAACATACCCTAAGTAAAATGGTTTGCTTTTCCTTTTAACTGAAAAAAACAAAATACAAGTATTTATGTACATATATATTTATAGAAGTAATAACTAAAATATGCCACCAGAATGAATCATTTTCACTTTTGAGCCGACGATATTTTGATTTAGGAAAATAGGCCACTAGAATGATTTCGTGCCTGAATTTAGGCCATTGGGCTGGAATTCGGGCCGCGATGGCCTGAAAGTGAAATGACTACTTCTGGTGGCCTATTTTAGTTTAGGAAAAAAGGCCAAATAAGTCCTTTTTCTTTTCCAAAAATCCAAATCAGTCATTTTTCTATTCTATTACCAAAATAGTCCGCTACAAATACTAATTATGTCCAAATCAGTCCCTTGTTAACTAACTATGCTCTAATCGATGACGTGGCAATGGTTTAAATTTAAACCTGACACGTGGGCATAATATTAGTCCATTTTCTTTTATCTGTTGTCAATTCAGTCCTAAAATTTTGTTTTGTTCCATTTATCATCTATCCAAAATCAGTCATTTTCATATTAATTGGTCTCCGATCTTTCAAATTATTTCATTTCAGACCCAGAACCTTAAATAAATGTCCAACATACTTCCGTATATAAAATTAAACACCAAAACCTCATACATTGCGTTTAAGTACCTTGTTATCGGGTCTTCCAAATACCGGAATTTTACGGACTCTCTCTAACAAACCTCATACATCAAACCCGGTAACAATACAATCAAACTCAATGGATGAGGTTTGGTGTTTAATTTTATTTACGAAAATATGTTGGCATTTATTTAATAAATGGATTAGTAGTAATAAAAAATTTAAGGTTCTGGGCCCCAAATGAAATAATTTGAAAGGTTGGAAACCAATTAATATAAAAATGACTAATTTGGGTAGATGACTAAATGGAACAAAATAAAAGTTTATGACTGAATTGGCAAAAGATAAAAGAAAAAGAACTAATATTAAGCCCACGTGTCAGGTTTAAATCAAAACAATTGTCACGTCAGTAATTAGAGCATAATTAGTGAACAAGGAACTGATTTGGACATAATTAGCATTTGTAGCGGACTATTTTGGTAATAAAATAGAAAAATGACTGATTTTTGAAAAAGAAAAAGGAATTATTTGGCCTTTTTTCCTTTTAGTTTATTTCAATTATTTTTATTTTATGTAATTAAAATAAATAATACTCATTCTGTGTCATTATTTATGTCATACTTTTTTTTTCTTCTTCCAATATTTTTATTTTATTTTTATTTTAAAAAATAATTAAATATTATCGTCAGACCTATTCACCACTTCACATTAATAAATAAATATATTAAACTTTTAAATTACCCACTACCGTTAGTAATTTCAGTCCACACTATAACCATATATCAGTAAATCACAAATAAATAAATAAATTAAAATTGTGGGGTTGAGCACTTACTCCGGTGGTAAGTCCCCTAACTCCAACCTATAAGTTGGGGGTTCGAATCCCAAAATTTTCGAACATGGTATTTTATGTAGGAATAATTAGTATTAAATGTAAGGAATTTTTCGGACATGGGTATGTAAACAATTAATATTTAATTATTTTTAAAATGGAAATGTTATAAAAATTATATTAGAACAAGGAAAAAAAAGTAGGACATAAATAAAGTCATAGAATGAGTATTATTTTAATTATAAAAATAAAAAAATAATTCAAAAAAACTAAAATAGACCACCAGAAAGAGTCATTTCCACTTTTAGGCCATCGTGGCCCGAATTCCAACCCAATGGCCTAAATTAAGGCCCAAAATCCTTCTCCCTAAATCAAAATATGGTAGCCCAAAAGTAGAAATGACTCCTTCTGGTGGTCTATTTTAGTTATTACCTCATATTTATATAATAAAATATTATTACATATATTAAAATGAGGTAATAACTAAAATAGGCCACCAGAATGAGTCATTTATACTTTTGGGCCACCATATTTTGATTTAGGGAAATAGGCCATTAGAAGGATTTTGGACCTGAATTTAGGCCATTGGGCTGGAATTCGGGTCACGATGGCCTAAAAGTGGAAATGACTCTTTCTGATGGCCTATTTTAGTTTTTTTGAATTATTTTTTATTTATATAATTAAAATAAACAATACTCATTCTCTGACTTTATTTATGTCCTACTTTCTTTTTTTCATTGTTTCAATATTTTTTTTATTTCATTTCCATTTTAAAAATAATTAAATATTAATTGCCAAACATACTCATGTTCGAAAAATTCCTTACATTTAATACTAATTATTCCTACATAAAATACCATGTCTGAAAATTTTGAGATACTTATAATAAAATATGTTTATTTTTACTTTCTAATTTATTTGAATATGTATTTGTTTTACTTATTTTATAATATATTTAAATTTATATTTATTTTATTTCTTATATTACTCCCTCCGTCCTATTAATAGTGTTAAAAAATAGGTAACTTAAAAATTTATATAATGTGATTGTAATAAGCTACAATTTTAATTTTTTTTTTTGATGAGCCATTGAAGGTCTGGAACGGGTGGTGGGAGCTCAAGCCATACAATTACAAAGGGGAGGGATAGGGGACCGGGTGTGGATTCGAACCCCCAACCTATAGGTTGGAGTTGGGGGACTTACCACTAGAGTAAGTGCTTAACCCCACAATTTTAATTAATTTATTTATTTGTAATTTACTGATATGTGGTTATAGGGTAGACTGGAATTATTAATGGTAGTGGGTAATTTGAAAGTTTAATATATTTATTTATTAATTTGATGTGATGGGTAGGTTTGACAATTAATATTTAATTATTTTTTAAAATGAAAATGAAATAAAAATATTGGAATAAGGAAAAAAGAAAGTATGACATAAATAATGACACAGAGTGAGTATTATTTATTTTAATTACATAAAATTAAAAAATAATTGAAAAAAACTAAAATAAGCCACCAGAAGTAGTCATTTCCACTTTTAGGCCATCGCGGCCCGAATTCCAGCCCAATGGCCTAAATTCAGGCCCGAAATCCTTCTAGTGGCCGGTTTTCTAAATCAAAATGTCGTGGCTCAAAAGTAGAAATGACTCCTTCTGGTGGCCTATTTTAGTTATTACCTCTATTAAAATCATACCTTTAAATGACTAAATTCAATCCCTAACCGTCACCCATTATTTTCAATATAAAAGGTTGGGAGTTTGATTCACACCTAACCCCCTGTTCCCCCTTTGTTCTTTTTTTTATAGTTTATATAGTATTAGCTCCCACCACCAATTTCCTAGTCTGTGCTGTTAAGCAAAAAAAAAAAATATAAATAAGGGTTTTTGAGGTGTAGATAAATAAAGTATACAGCAGTGTAACCCCTTATCAACTAATTTTTTTAAAAAATATATTACTATATATTTCCTCCATTTCTAAAAAAATTCCATAATATTTATGTTGTATTTTTTTTCACTATTGCCATCTCGATAGCATTTTTCAATTGATTTTTTTTATGTTCACAAAAAAAATATTTGAATTTATTTTTTTAAGGATAGAATTTTAATAGTAGTATATATATACTCCCTCCGTCCCACTTCAGATGTCCTGTTTGACTTTTTGGCACTGTTCGTTGTTTAACTTTGACTTAATATTATTATAAGTAAATATTTGAAAAAAAAATAGTCGAGTTCAGTCTTGTTAGATTCGTCTAATCGTGTAGTTTTAGAATATATATTTCATATAATTTTTACTTATAAATATTTTGAGATATGATCGATTTAAAAAGTGCATTGGATTGTGTGCAGAAATCAAACAAGACATCTTAAATGGGACCGAGGGAGTAGTAAATTGAACGATTTTTTATAAATAGCTGTCCAATAATATTTAACCTAATGGATAAACTACCATTCAATTCCATAATTCAAATCACTTCTTCCACCCGAACAGGAAGATAATCTCATTCTACGATTAAGGAAAAAGAATTAAATCACATTAATTATAATTCATCGCACCACTACCATTGTCCAATTCTTCACCTCCCATTTAAAAAAAAATTAAAAAAAAAATTAAAAAAATTAAAAAAAAAAAAAAAAAAAAAAAAAACAGCCAAAAGGGCACCAAAACTTAACGAAGAAAACAAAACAAAATGCGTATCAATACAACACCCAATGCTCGCCGTCCAATCTCACCCGGAATCCATTCCGGCGAGCGAATATATGCACAGCCCGGCGGACGCCCTCCCACGCGTAGTCGTGTCCGAACATCACCCCGCCGGGCCGCCTCAGAACCTTGTACGCGTTATTAATATCCACCCACGCCGAATGGAAATCGTGCGCGGCGTCGATCTCAATCAGGTCGCCGTACACGCCCCACTCGCACAGGCCGCCGAGCGCCGTCGCCGATGAGAACGGCAGGAAAAGGATACGCTCGGTGGAGTTCGCGGCGACGACATTCTGCATGAACTGGTACATCAGAAAACTGTCCCCGTTCATCATTCCGACGCTCCTATCCCCGTCGTAGTACCCCGGCCAGCCCCGGAAATCATCGACGCACAGAATTACGGTTTCCTCCATCCCTAGGGTTTTCAGCAGGCCCGCCATGTGGATCGCCGACGCGCCGAGGAAGGTGCCGACTTCGATTATGATTTTGGGGCGGGCCTGGCGGATGAGGTGGTCGAAGACGGGGGTATTGGAGCCCCAGCCTTTGGTCCATTGCTGGAAGAGGTAGGGTTTGGCGTGGGATGGGGGGAAGGCGTGCCAGGGGGAGGTGTCGTTGAAGACGCGGTGGAGGATCGTGGGGCGGACCTGCGGCGGGGCGAGGGGGGCGGCGGCGCAGCGTTGGGAGAAGGTGGTGAGGTGGAGGATGTCGTCGGAAGGGACGGGGGAGAGGAGGGGGTGGGAGCGGCAGAGGTAGCCGAGGAGGAAGGAGAGGACGAGGAGGATGAAGATTGTGCTGCGGCTGGAGACGGCGGCGAGGAGGTTGCGGTGGGGGCGGAGCCGCCGGTGGGAAGGGGAAGATTGGCCGTCATCGCCGTGGTTGGTCATCGCCGTTGTTGGTAGGGTTTTTTGGGAAGTTAGGAGAATGGTTTTAGGGAATGTAATGTAATTGTGGTTTGTAATTAAAGGGAAATTTTGAGGAGAATGACACTCCATCTATAATCTATAATATAAAAAAGCTATTGATGCTATGAATAGTATTTTTTATGGATAGTGTTTTCTCAAAAATAAACCTACCTCCTTTTACACCCTAATCCAAATATATTTTAATATTTATTACCTCTAACAAAACTTACATAACCAACATTCACTTGCATATTTAACCTCACAAAAACTCCCTTATAATGTTTTTTGTGTAATCATTTAAATATTTAAATTTTTATTTATAAGAGTATTTTTTTATATTTTTCTAATTTAATTTGGAGATATCTACATATTTGTGAAATTTCTAATTTCTCAATGTCTTAGGGTGAATCAATATTAATAATCAATTACTGTGTGCAACTATGATTTCATGAACTTCATTTGCTTATATATTGTATTAGAGCCGTGAGTAAAAAAGTCTTTTACATTTCCTTTTTTATTTTTATCTCATTTTACACTATTGTTATATTATAATATCTTTTTAAGGCACTAAAGTATAATATACTTCCTTCGTTTTTTTTAAAGTTATACTTTTATTTGCACGTATGTCAATGCACATTTTCAACGGTTATTAACTCAAATTCGGTACAATTAAACTTCTAAAAATATTGATATTTAAAAAGTACAAGATGAGACAAATCCAACAATATCTCACTTGGCTATATTTTGTCTTTTATAACTATAAAAAAAAATATAAAAGTTAAAGTACTACAATGAGCAGTAAAAAAAAAAAATTCAAAATGTAACACTTAAAAAAACGGATGGAGTATAAAGTATTGGTAGTGTCATATTGTATATTGTTCGGTTCTTTTACAATGTATAAATGTATTCATATAATACTTAAAATAGTTTAAATAGATTGGGGAATGTAATCGATATAATAATAAAGTTGAACAATTTTATTTATTAAATTCAATTTTCAAATTCATATTTTTTATATTCTCGACCATTGGGCGAGGGTAATACTAGTAGTAACTCTATTACACTAATAATTAACAAGGTATATTTGGGGATAGAATTTGGACAGTTTTTAACCTGCCAATTATATAATTCAGGATTTATTACCCCACCGTTGGTTGTTTCTCCTTTCCTTTTAGGGCCTGTTTATTTTACCTTTTTTTTTTTTTCTTCCTTTTGACTTCTTCTTCACCAAAAAATCATTTTTTAATTTTTTTAGCTCTTTGTTTTTCCTTTTTAAAAAAGTAAAAGGAGAAGCAAAAGTTAAAATTCTCTTTTTTTAAAAGTAAGTACGGGGTTACTTTTAAAAAAAGGAGAAGTCATTTTGAAATAAAAATACAAAAATATCCCCATCTAATAAGGAAATAAAATCAACACTAAATATTATTATAAGATTTATGCACATTTTAGTAATTTTAATGTATAAAAAGTCCTTTTACGTATAATTCATCCAAACATGTTTCATTTGAAAAGCAACTTTAAAAATTTCGATCCAAACAATTATTTGGACCGCTTTTGCTTTTGAATTCTCCTTCTATCCCCTTCTCCTTTTTCCACTGACTTCTCCTTTTTTTTTTCAAAAGCCAAAACAAACAGGCTCTTAATAAACAAACAAATTGAGGATTTAACCTTCCTAAATCGTCACTAACTATATAAACTGTGAGTCTTACCATTCTTTTTTATTTTTTAATACAAATAACCTTTTTTCTTATTTATTTATTTATTTATTTAGCATGTGCCGGGTATCCCAAAAACTTATTAGACCCAGACTAATCAAAGGAGTAGTGTAAATTTCTGATGAGCATTGAAGGGTTGACTCAAACAAATTTCTGCATAAATAAAGGCTCGAACCCGAGATATTTGCTTTTACTTATTTTTTTTAGGCCAGCGAGTTTGTGTAATTTCTTTTCTTTTCTTTGTTTTTTATGCAAATTCAAAGGAGTAGTGTAAATTGAAATATAGTGAGTAGGGGTGTAAATGAGACTCATAGGCTCGTGAATTGTT
The DNA here is from genome assembly GCA_030278955.1 of Hygrophila difformis. NCBI lineage: Eukaryota > Viridiplantae > Streptophyta > Magnoliopsida > Lamiales > Acanthaceae > Hygrophila > Hygrophila difformis. The sequence goes on from JAOANR010000010.1 coordinate 2,222,933, forward strand.
CGAGCTCGGCTCGGTCAAAATTCGGTTCAAGCTCGACTCCAAATGGCTCGGTTCGAGCTCGAGCTCGGCTCGTAACACACATGATCTCAAGCCGAACCAACCACTATTCGGCTCGAAAGCTCGATAATAGGCTCGATTTATTTTTATACATATATTTATTTATTATTAAATATGAAAAATTATATATAATATTAAAAGTATAATATTATTATTGTTTATATCTTTCAATTTTTAAATTAAAACTATATTATTAATTAAATATACATTTTTAAAATTATTTTCATATGTAGATTAAATTAAATATAATTAAGTATAAACAATATATTAAATATAATTTCTTTTATAAATTATGTGAGGATGAAAATGATACTAGTTCGAGCTCGGCTCGACTCGGTCAAAGCTCGGTCAACGCTCGGCTCGAAGTAGCTCGGTCAACGCTCGGCTCGGTCAAAGCTCGGCTCGAATTCTTATGAGCTCAAGCCGAGCTTACCACTATTCGGGCTCGGCTCGGCTCGTTTACACCCCTAATGAGTAGTGAGTAGGATATATATATATATATATGCTATTTTTTTGTTTTTATTTTTTATTTTTTTGGATAGTGAGTAGTGTAAATTGATATGATTGCTAGAAGTTTCATCGTGTTTAATCAAGAAACCTATTATAATAATTAACAAAACAAAATTTGGGATTTCAAATTAAGCTATGTATTTTTATTTCAGTTTAAACATAACTTAATTTTATATTGAATTGAAAATAAAGATTTCTCGTATACCCTGGAAACAAAACGAAATCTCCGGACTCGCATGCGCTTGAAAGGGGCTTTAATTTAATTATTTTTCTTTTTTATAATAAATACTAGCATTCTGAGTTTTTTTTTTTTTTTTTGGTGACATCACATTTTTTTTGGGTGACAATAGCATACTGAGTTACTAAACGAATCGGTAATTTCCTCGCATTATTTTGGGTGACAATAGCTCGGAATCAAACACTTTCGAAAAGGAATGTTACCTTATCTGAAGCTCCTCACGAGATTGAAAAAGACTTTTTCGTTATAACTTACTTTTAATAACTACGGAATCAATTAATCAACCAAATATATTTCCAAATCTTACAATATAGCTTATCAAAAAAAAAAATCTTACAATATATTCTTTCTCCACTTAGTAATATATATTTCTCAGTTTAATTAATATTATTTCCATTAAATTTTAAAAGATTACCTTAGGTCATATACTCATATATAAGCCAATAACATACACAAGTTAATATTTTCTAATTAGTATATATACACATAGTGGACATACTGCTAAACCATGTGTTAGTAGTATGTCGTTCCCTGACGTCCCTCCATCGCTCCATGGAGGCATTTGTTGTGGAAATCGGGTTAGTTTCCACCAAAATTATACCCGAATAATAGAGCTATTAATTAAACAATAAAGAGAACACCAAGATTTAACGAGGTTCGGCACAAATTTGCCTACGTCCTCCGGGCCCCACCGAATTATTATTTCACTATAAGGGAGAAATATTACAAAAGGGTTTTGAATATTAATTTCCTGACAGACAAAAACCCACTTGACAAGGGAGACTTACAAAAGCCTAAAAAAAGCACTGGTCCACAAGGCAATTAATGCCTTGAATGAGCTCTCTCTCTCTCACTGCTTTTGCTCTCTGCTGGGATATTGTGGCAAATGCCAGGGGCATGGTATTTATAGCGAAGAGCAAAAAAGCACTGGTCCACAAGGCAATTAATGCCTTGAATGAGCTCTCTCTCTCACTGCTTTTGCTCTCTGCTGGGATATTGTGGCAAATGCCAGGGGCATGGTATTTATAGCGAAGAGCAGCCCACCATTGCGCAGCGGAATGAACAGAGAAGCAGACGGAATGAAAACAGTATAGGCACGTGTTGACAGCTTTTGTCAACAATTTTTTCTATCATCTCACCCACCACATTTAATGTGTGGGACCACCACCATTTTACAAATCTCCACCTTGGTGCGTCCCAAATTCCAATCATAGTGACTCCTTCGAGGTTCTCTCATCACAAAATTCGGCAGGACCTCCAAATGCGCTTTTTCAGCGCCAGATTCAATATCTTGAGACATTAATCAAGTTCAAACAATGTTCGAACTTGATACCTGTTACAGCCTTCGTCAACATGTCTGCAGGATTCTCGGTGGTCTTGATCTTTTGTACCTTGACTCCACCTTCTTCAATTATTTCCCGCACAAAATGGTACCTCACGTCGATATGCTTGGTTCTAGCATGATATACCTGGTTCTTTGCTAGATGAATGGCACTTTGACTGTCACAAAACACTGTTACATGTTTCTGACCAACTCCTAAGTCATCCAGCAATCCCTGTAACCAAATGGCTTCCTTAACAGCTTCTGTAATGGCCATGTATTCTGCCTCCGTTGTTGACAAAGCAACGGTTGACTGTAAGGTAGACTTCCAACTAATTGGTGCATTTGCAAGAGTAAATACGTATCCAGTAGTTGATCGACGTTTATCCAGATCTCCTGCATAATCTGAGTCACAGTACCCAACTATATGTTGACCAGTAACATTAGTCTTCTCAAATATCAACCCAATATCTAAGGTTTTCAAGATATACCTTAGAATCCATTTCACAGCTTGCCAATGATCTTTACCGGGATCATGCATGTACCTGCTCACTACTCCAACGGCATGTGAAATGTCAGGCCTTGTACACACCATTGCATACATCAAGCTACCCACCGCATTTGAATAAGGAACCTTTGACATGTATTCTCGTTCCTCTTTCGTCTTCGGGCATTGTGAAGCACTAAGTTTGAAATGAGGAGCAAACGATGTACTTACAGGTTTGGTTTTGTTCGTCATGCCAAACCGCTGCAATACTTTCTTCAGATATTGCTTCTGAGTCAAACTCAGAGTGCCCCTCTTCCTGTCTCTCGTTATTTCCATACCGAGAATTTTCTTTGCTTCACCGAGATCTTTCATTTCGAACTCCTTGCTGAGTTGGGACTTCAACCTGTTTATCTCTCCTCTATGTTTCGAAGCAATTAACATGTCATCTACATATAGAAGAAGATAAATGAAAGATCCATCATGTAGCTTACGAAAATATACACAATGATCAAAACTGCTTCTGGTGTACTTCTGGCCAATCATGAATTGATCAAATCGCTTATACCATTGCCTTGGTGATTGTTTCAATCCATAAAGCGATTTGTTCAACCTGCAAACCCAATCTTCTTTTCCAGCAACTTCAAATCCTTCTGGTTGGGTCATGTAGATTTCCTCCTCCAAATCACCATGTAAGAATGCCGTCTTGACATCCATTTGAACTAGTTCCAAATCAAGCTGCGCTACCAAGGCCAATAAAATACGAATAGAGGAATGTTTTACAACAGGAGAAAATACCTCATTGTAATCAACTCCCTCCTTTTGAGCATAGCCTTTCGCTACCAATCTTGCCTTGTAGCGAACGTCATTCTTTTCTGGAAATCCTTCTTTCTGAGCATAGACCCACTTGCAACCAATTGCCTTCTTTCCCTCTGGGAGTTTAGCTAGCTTCCACGTGTGATTTGCTTCAAGGGAATGCATTTCCTCGTCCATGGCTTTCTTCCACTTTTCTTTTTCCGGACTAATTTTTGCATCAAGAAAAGTTTGTGGTATACCTTCTTCAATAACAGGAAGTGCATAGGCCAGCATACTTTCGAAACGAGCAGGTCTCCTAATTTCTCTTCTTGGCCTCCTCATTGCAATTGGTAAATCTTGTTGCTCCTGAGGTTCTTGGGTTAAAACCTCACTTTCTCTGGGCTCTTCTTCGGTACTTGGACCATCGTCTTCTATTAGTTGTCCATCTACCTCTCTGGTTGTAGATGTCTGAAACTCCACCTGTTGAGGATAATGCTCCACCTGCTGAGGAGTACTATCCGGCTGCTGCTTGGTTACCTTCTTCAACATTATCGATTCGTTGAAGGTAACATCTCTGCTAAAGATCACCTTTTTCATCTCCGGGCACCATAGGCGATATCCTTTTACTCCAGAAGATATCCCTACGAAAACAGCTTTTCTCGCCCTCGGATCCAGCTTTGATTCTTTTACGTGATAATAAGCAGCGGAACCGAACACACGTAAAGAATCATAATCATTTGCAAGTTTGCCAAACCATGCCTCCAAAGGTGTCCTGCCTTTAAGTGCAGTTGATGGTAGTCGATTGATTAGATGGCTCGCATATGTCACCGCTTCAGCCCAGAACTGCTTGCCCAAATTAGCATTGGACAACATACACCGAACTTTCTCCAATAAGGTTCGGTTCATCCGTTCAGCCACCCCATTCTGTTGTGGCGTGTCCCGCACAGTGAAATGTCGGGAAATACCTTCATTTTTGCACAAATCGAAAAAAGGGTCATTTCGATATTCTGTACCGTTATCAGATCGAAGCACTTTAATCTTCCTCCCGGTCTGGTTCTCCATCATTTTCTTCCAAGCGAGGAATTTCCCGAATGCTTCATTTTTTGTTCGCATGGGATACACCCATACTCTCCGGGAAAAGTCATCAACAAACGTTACAAAATAGTGGTTTCCTCCCAGAGAAGCCGTCTTGGTAGGTCCCCACACATCTGAGTGAATGTAATCCATAATGCCTTTAGTATTATGGATTGCTGTTCCGAACTTCACCCGCGTTTGCTTTCCCATAACACATTGCTCGCAAAATTCAAGTTTGCAAGTCTTTGCACCCTTTAGTAATCCTTGCTTTGCCAGAGTCTGCAAGGATTTTTCCCCAGCATGCCCAAGCCTCATATGCCATAGCTTGGTCATCTCCTCTTCCTTGTCTGCTTCTGATACTGCTGCTGCAGTGCCAACCATTGTATTGCCCTGGAAGTGGTATAAGTTATTTTTCCTTATACCTTTCATGACGACAATTGCTCCCGAGATCACTTTCATAATCCCATTCTGAATGTTGATGGAGTGGCCTTTGGCTTCCAAGGCTCCCACTGATATGAGGTTCTTGGCAAATTTCGGTATGTACCGAACTTCCGTCAGCACCTTGGTTGTTCCATCGTGGTTCTTCAGATATACTGAGCCAACTCCAGCTATCTGGCAATATCCGTTGTTGGCTAGGTAGACAACTCCACCGTCAACACTTTCAAGGTTGACAAACCACTCCTTCCTGGAACACATGTGGAATGAGCATCCTGAGTCTAGCAACCAGTCGTCAGTGCACGTCGTTACCGATGAGACACAAGCTAAAGAATACTCTGTCTCATCACTATCAGCAACACAAGCCTCTGCTACTGCTTTCCCGTTTTTCTTTTGCAGCTTAGGACAATCTTTCTTCCAATGTCCTTTCTCGTGACAAAAGATACATTCGTCTTTCGACACTCTGCCTCGTGACTTGGATCTGCCTCTTCTGTCCGGCTTGTACTTGTGGCTACGGCCCCGAACGGTATGAGCTTCACCAGTCGAACTCCTGTGTTCTAACTTATCCTTCTTTCTGATCTCGTTAGAATATAAGGCAGTGGTAACTTCTTTAAAGGAAATTGTTTCCTTTCCAGTCAGCATACTAACAATTATATGCTCGTATTCATCGGGGAGCGAAGCTAACAGTATCAGCGCCTTGTCAACGTCATCTATCTTCTCGTCGAGATTCAATAAATCGGTGACCAAAGAATCGAATCTTGTTATGTGTTCATTCATCGTGGTACCGGGCAAATACTGGAATCGATACAGCTTCGTCTTCATGTAGAGCTTGTTCTCCGTGCTCTTTTTCATGAATTTATCCTCCAGTTCTTTCCACAGTCTGTGCGCCATCGTCTCTCTCATAAGCGGATACTTCTGCTCCTTTGAGAGACATAGCCGAATTGTACCACACGCAAGACGGTTGATCCTCGTCCAGTCTTTATCATCAACACCATCTGGTTTGGTTTCTTCAAGTGCCCCATCCAGCTCCTGCTGATACAAGATGTCCAACACCTCGCACTGCCACATACCAAAATTATTGGTACCGTCGAATTTTTCGACATCAAATTTGGCATTTGAAACCATCGTCCGTGATGACGATGTCACCAACGGCTTCGAATCTGAAGTTGACGTTTCACTGGACCTATCCGCCATTTCTGCTTCAAAGTTTAATTAATAGCTCACAAACGGTAGCTCAACCTAGATGCGTTTCTAATGTGGAAGATCAGCTTAGCTGCGACCACAGAGCATACTATGCAACCAAGTCTCTGATACCAATTGTTGTGGAAATCGGGTTAGTTTCCACCAAAATTATACCCGAATAATAGAGCTATTAATTAAACAATAAAGAGAACACCAAGATTTAACGAGGTTCGGCACAAATTTGCCTACGTCCTCCGGGCCCCACCGAATTATTATTTCACTATAAGGGAGAAATATTACAAAAGGGTTTTGGAAATAATTTCCTGACAGACAAAAACCCACTTGACAATGGAGACTTACAAAAGCCTAAAAAAAGCACTGGTCCACAAGGCAATTAATGCCTTGAATGAGCTCTCTCTCTCTCGCTGCTTTTGCTCTCTGCTGGGATATTGTGGCAAATGCCAGGGGCATGGTATTTATAGCGAAGAGCAGCCCACCATTGCGCAGCGGAATGAACAGAGAAGCAGACGGAATGAAAACAGTATAGGCACGTGTTGACAGCTTTTGTCAACAATTTTTTCTATCATCTCACCCACCACATTTAATGTGTGGGACCACCACCATTTTACAGCATTAATATTCAAAGAGCACAATCAGGTGACGGCGACGACGACGACGATCATTCCCGCAGGCAGTCGTCTCAGAGACCGTTTATGAGAGCCATAACGGTTCGCCTCCTCCGTGCTGGCATCCGGAGCCGAGAGGAGGATGATCAAGCCCCCGCCCCTGTAGACCACTACAGGAGTCGTAGTAGTAGTAGTATTCAGGAAATCGAAAATTATGTTGATGTTGCTGCAGGACGACGACGTTCTGCAGCAGATTTTGCCGCGTCGGCGGAAGCAGTACGAAGATGCCTGAAGACGAGGACTGCTGCTAACAAGAACATGCCACCGGTGGGGCATGAAGAAGAAGGCGAAGCTGATGAGACATGTGTTGTGTGCCTGGATAGTCTTTACCAGGAGGAGGAGTGTAGGACGACGACGACGACGACGATCGCGACGCTAAAATGTGGGCACGAGTACCATGGCGAGTGCATAGAATCGTGGCTGACGAAAGTGAAGAATAGTTGCCCAATTTGTAGAGCTACAGCAATCTAGGCTAATTCATCATATATGCTGTTTTCTGAGATGCTTAAGCCTTATAATTAGCTTGTCTTGTGGTTACAGTAAGAGATTACTACATTATTTTGATTCATGTGGCTGCTAGTGGTATTCTGGTAAAGTAGTAAACTACTAAAAGTTTAGATTATTTGGAGTATTTCTTATTGATTATTTGTTCATGGTGCAGTGGGATTTGGGCGTAAAGATCCATGAGGAGAGTCCGATCTAGCTAGATTTATTAAGGCAAGTGTTTTTTCTTTTTCATTGTTATTTTCACTTTGATCATTCATTCTCTATTTGCCCTATAAATCTTTTTCAGTTGATTTTAATTCTAGTCTTATTATAAGTCTGGATTAAGGAGGTAATAACATAAGAAGATACAAGAGATACAATCAATGCTTTGGGGGCTGGCCGGGCATATATATACTACTAGTATATGATACACAACATTACAACAGCAGCCCATTCTTCAGAAAACACCAAAGGTAAAAGGCATATACTTGCAAAATGTAAAAAAGCTGAGTTAGTTCGGTCTCTCAGCTTGTCTCTCTAGGTACACAACAAGAATCTTACATCATGTCGAAGAAAGGGTTGTACTTGAAACCCTTATCGATGCTGCTACTGCTGCTGTTGAACGAGGCATTAGTCTTAGATAAAGAGAATCTTGCTTGCTTTAAAGAGTGCTGATGGATGTCATTGGCAGCAGAGACATTTGGATGTGTATTTTCATCGACATCATCAAACGTTGTCCATCGCTTTGAGTTCTGCTTCTCCTCGACTGTATTAGGTCGATAGTTTCCAATCTGCCCGACGTGGTCCTTGTATTCTCTTTCGACCACCTGCAGCACAGCTTCACCGTGTCGATCACACCACGACCTGCAACTCACGCCGCCCCCCCCAAAGAACCATAAGAGCATTGAACCAATAAATGAAGCAAAGGGGGTTGTTCTGTTTTGTAGCCTTACTTGGGGAAGAACTTTTTCAGGTCATCGTTGCTGGCCGGAAGATGATTCGAGACCTCATCAATTCGATCATCACTAACATATATCAAAATTCAAACATGTCATTAATATCAAGAGAACTACTACAACAGAGTATTAGGCATTAAGTCCCAGAACAAATTGCTGCTCACCACAAATGTGCTTGTGGATTTTTGGTGCGGAGTTCAGCCTGGATTCGAGATAGCTCCTCTTTCATGTTCCTTCCTAAAACCTGTGCAATAATTATACTCATCAAGGTAAGGCCTGGCAACAAGTAGCCCCAATCACTAAACCAGAAATGTCTAATACATGGCGCCTAAAATCGAACATTCAGTTGTGATGTCCAGTTCGTACCTTATCATCATTCAAGGAACCAGCCAGTGGTGCGCCATTTGGACACGGCTTCTTTATCTGCTCGGTGCCCAGTCCCTTAGTGCCGGCTTCATCTGATTTTTCGATGAGGGACAATGGCGCAGTTTCATCCTCGGTATCATTTTTCTTCCACTTCATTAGTCGATCAAAGCCCCAAGATCCCTTTTTTGATAACTTGGCCTTTTCTTTATTCTTCTTTGCAGTCTCCTGCTTTTCAACCACAGCAGACGCCTCCTGTAAGCTATCCATCATGAGAATGGACTTGGATTCACTCTCCTTCTCCTTTAAACAATCTTTCCAGAATGGATTTTCGGTAGAACACACAAGCTCATTCCCTGATACCGTGCCTAGTTTTTGATCCGTGGATCCAATACTGAAAACTGATGGCGAACCCTTCATTTTCACTTCTGATTTGATGGGGCAATTCTGCTTCTCCTTTAAATCTATCACAGCCCACTCTTCACTTGAAATCTCCGTTTGTGACCCAATTATTACATCTTTTGCCCCTATCACAGCTCCTTGAACTGCTAGCCGTTGCAACAACGGCCTTTTCGACGAGTGGTATTCATCCTCAGATATACATTTCGCATAGAACAACTCCTAAAAGTAAAGTATATGGGTGTAAATGACAAGAGCTAACATAAGAATTTATCAATAAGCCAATTCAAATAGTAATCCAAAAAATTCCAAGGTCACAAACGATTAAAAAAATTGCTGTAATCTAAAACTGCTTTATCGACAAGCCATTCAATTGATTGAGATTTATGAACCGCACAATAGGAAAAAACCTACCAAATTTACTGATGGAACTCACCTGCAAGAAGATCAGCTTATCCCTTAAGATCGTGGCGGGCTCGTGATCAATCGGGGAGGTAATAATCGTCTCAAGCAGATGCGTTCTGAAAGTGGAAACCTCCCCTTCCTGAATAATCCCCTCCTTACAAAGACCCATCAAATTGAGCATCTGGTGGAAAGATTCCTGCTGCCATTTGAGATTATCCGTCTGCTGTTTCCACATGCGCTGCTCCGCCGCAGCTATGGCCGGCAGCCGCCGCTTCTTGAAGGAAAAAGGGAGAATGTTCTTGCAAATGGAGGTGATGGAATCATGGAGGGATGTGTAGTATGTGGGTGTGTATGTGTACACCATTTTCCTCTTGAAAGTGAATACTTTTGTGGATTTTTGGAAGGGTTTGATTCAGCTGAGAGTTTTTTTTTTTTTTTTTTTTTGAGTTTCTGTGTTGCTTTTAATTTTTCGATTTTCCGAATTTCAGGTTTTATAGTGCAAAAAGGAATTGCTCAAGGCATAAGGGCTTTTTTCAAACGGTAGGATGAAACTAGCCGTTGCGTTTTTTAAACGTTGGCTGGCGGTGGTGGGTATATCGTATAGCCATGCTGACTGTTTTAATGGGTCATTTCTCAATGGGCTTCGATATATTAGGCCCAAATAGGCTTTTGGGTTCACAATTGTAGTAGGAGATTATTATATGGATGAATTGAATGATTTAAATTAACTATGGTTAGATTGGTAACAGTTTCGAATAAACACAAAATCCCCACAATAGTTAGCTTAGGCCCTCCTTACCCACCAAAAAAATAAAAAATAAAAAAAATTCCAACACAATAGTACAATATACTAGTATAACTCTACATAACCGAAATAACATAAAATATATTTACTCTAAATTACTTCATCCATCCTTAAAAAAAGTTTTTAACACTTCTGCATTCCACCATCCAACTCAAATTTTTATTAAGTATATTTCAAATCTATCTATAAAAGTAAAATTTATATAAATTTAATATTATAAAATTATATGATTACTATATTTTTATATTTTGCAACTGTGTTAAAAAGTCGAATCAAAATTACTCAATGAATAGTGTCAACTATGCAAATATTATAATTAAAAAAGAACCTAAAAAATTCCAAGTTATAGTTAGTATAAAAAAAAAAAACTATTTACACTCAATTACAAGGATATATGTGTGGCATGAACTCCTACCATCATTTTTCTGGCTTCGGCTCCTCAAAACAAAAATACAAGGTTGTATTTTATTGTTAATACCTTAATATTACGCATAAAAATTTTCAACTATTCCGTATTACTCCATCTGTTTCATTTTGAACACACAGTCCAATATAATATATTAAAATATTAAGAAGTAAAAATTATAAATATATATTTATATTTATATATTCTAAAAGTATGCGAAAAGACAAATTCAATTAAATCTTACTTCCTCCGATCCGTAATTTAATGATACTAACGTTTGCATTAGTAAACACTATTCATTGAGTAACTTTGATTCGACTTTTTAACACAGTTACATAAGATAAAATATAGTCAAGTGGGATGTTGTTAGATTCATCTAATCACATAGTTTTAGAATATTAAACTTTTATAATTTTTACTTTTATACAATTTGAGATATTGATCGTTAAACATTTATATTAGATTGCGTGAAAATATGAAATGTTAATATCATTAAATTACGGATGGAATACTTAACAATATATATTTTTTCTATATAATTGTAAAAAAAAAAAATGTAGGTGAAACATGCATAATGAACGGCGTAAAAAATTCAAATAAAATGTTTTAAATAGAAGAAGAGTACATTTGAGAAGAAAAAAAAAATCAACAAAGTTTGAATCCAATGGTGATAATGATTAATGAGAATTCTGGGCAACACCCACCCATAAGAAATGGCATCACGTCGTGTACTTAATTGTGTAATCTCTTTTAAAATAATCACAATTGTAGATTTATAGCGAATAGTACAATCATTTAAGGAACCTATATACATTATACATATTCCCAACCACTTAAGAAAACAAATAATTGTATACCAAGTCATCTTATTTGTGCAGTCAATTACATACTGGCCCCTAAGATTCTTAAATGCTCAATTCCATTTCCTTGTTATTTCCTCCCACTATCGTCCCAACTTATTTGAAATTTCTCATCCCACACGAAAAACGAACACGGGACGCGGACAATCAATCTATATAAATACGTTTTCTCATTTCAATTATCCAATTATCGGCTACACATAATAATTTTTTTTTAAACAAGCTAGCTTTATTTTCATTAACAAAATTTAGCATGTCCGGGCTGGAGGAAACCCCGCTGTTTTACAACGACTCCGCCGCCGCCGGCGATCGTGACGAGACCGGATACGGCTGTTTCCGGGGGCTGTGCTGCGGGTGGGGTGACGGCGGCTATCCGACGCAGGATGGCGGCCACAGGGAGTCGTGGATGGTGGCGAAGCTGATGAAACTGAGGGAGTTCACGGAGGTCGTGGCGGGGCCCAAGTGGAAGAATTTTATCAGAAAACTGGGCAGGGTTTTAAATCCGAGAAAGTACGACAGATCCGGGGCGGCGGCGCCGTTTCAGTACTCGCCGGAGAGCTACGCTCTGAATTTTGCGGGCGATGGCGGAGAGGAAGACGGCAAGCTGTTGCATAGTTTCTCGACGAGATACGCGCCGGGGATGGGAATGGCCGGCCACGATCGGCAAAGCAGGGCGGCTATGTGACGTGGAAGAATTGGGGAAGTGGTGGAATATTGTTTTATTATTTTCTCTGTAATTGGTTTTGTGAAATATAATTGGTGTATATTTTGGTCCGTTATTTGTTGGGGGCTATGTTGATAATTATAGTTTTGAGATACTCATTCATGTGTTTGGAATATTGTCGGAAAAAAGATAAATAGTTTCTTTTTCTTTTCCAAAAATTCAAATCAGTCATTTTTCTATTTTATTACCAAATCAGTCCGCTATAAATGCTAATTATATTCAAATCAGTTCCTTCTTCACTAATTATGCTCTAATTGCCGACGTGACAAGGGTTTAAATTTAAACCTAACACATGGATATAACATTAATCCATTTTCTTTTATCTTTTGTCAATTCAGTCATAAACTTTTATTTTGTTTCATTTAGTCCTCTACCCAAATCAGTCATTTTTATATTAATTGGTTTCCAACCTTTCAAATTATTTATTTTAGGCCCATAACCTTAATTTTTTTATTATTACAAATCTATTTATCAAATAAAATTCCAACATGCTTCCGTAAATAAAATTAAACACCAAACCTCATACATTGGGTTTGACTGCCTTGTTATCGGGTCTTCCGTAAAATTCCTGCATCCATAACCTTCCAAAAAGTAAAATTAAATCATTTACACAAAAATTAAAATTAAATCATTTACCCAAACCTTGCTACGTTCTAAGGTAGGAAACAATGTATGATTGTACTAATTGTTGCTGAAGGAAACCAGAACCAATGAACCATCGGTTATGTTCGGGTGGTTAGAGAGAGTCCGTAAAATTCCGGAACTTGGAAGACCCGGTAACAAGGCAGTCAAACTCAATGTATGAGGCTGGGTCTTTAATTTTATTTACGGAAGTATGTTGGACATTTATTTGATAAATGGATTAGCAATAATAAAAATTTAAGGTTCTGGGCCTGAAATAAATAATTTGAAAGGTTGAAGGCCAATTAATATAAAAATAACTGATTTGGGTAGATGACTAAATGGAACAAAACAAAAGTTTATGGCTGAATTCGCAAAAGATAAAAGAAAAGGGATAATATTATGTCCACGTGTCAGGTTTAAATTTAAACCCTTGTCACGTCGTCAATTAGAGCATAATTAGTGAAGAAGGGACTGATTTGGATATAATTAGCATTTATAGCGGACTGATTTAGTAATAAAATAGAAAAATGACTGAACATATTGTTTGAAACCCAAATTGAATCCATGCCACCAAACGCAGTTGGCCTGAGTGGTATAGGGCTCTGGCAACTTAAGTAAAAGTCTCGGGTTCAAGGAGGGATCAATCTTAGGTTTAATGTGGCCTGGAATACCCGGTAGAAGAAAAAAAAAATTGAATCCATGCCTATTTTATTGTTGACATTAGTAAAACCCAACATTTTTTATATTTCGAAAAAATAACTGACTGGGACAGAAGTAATACTATATGGCATTATTGTTTACCAAAGAGGGTTAAAAGAACCCCACTTCATTTAAATTGGTGGGACAGAGGTAATTAGAGGTGATTAACGAGTAGTGCTACTCGTACTCGACTCGGGACTCGGTTCGAAAAAAAACTCGACTCGTACTCGACTATTGCTACTTGACTCCAGCTCGAACTTGCATCAAGTCAAGCTCAACTCGATTCGATAACACCCTTGACACACATTTTAATTAATCTTCGTTTCATACTTTACCTCACGATCCACTCTAATTTCTACTAGAAAATATATCACTTATTTAAAATATCTAAACAAGGAAAAATAGTCATTCTAAAAAATTTAAATATATTTTTAAAGAATTTTAGTTTTATCTTAATTGTACGATAACTAACAAAATATTCAAGTATCAAATTAAATTGCGTCTTTTAGGCTATGGTTAAAAATTCAAAATCAAATGTTAAGAAAAAAATAAAATAAATTCATACTTAAACTACAGACTCAAGCTCGAGCTTTGCAAAAAAAGAACACGCGAACTACTCGAACTCGACTCGTTGATACTCGAACTCGAATATATGCTGTCAAGCTCAAGTATCATGATACTCGAGCGCGACTCGACTCGATATCACCGCTACAGGTAATAAATTGGTGCATTCATATTCTCTCCATTTGTGGGGTGGATAGTTTCATTTAAATTTTGCTTTGGAAACAAATGTAAGAAGTTGAAAAGTTCATATAGTTCAGTCATCAATACCATATTGGGATTTGAGAGAGGACGCCATTCGAAATACAATATGAGAAAGAACCAAAAATAAACCATATACTTCAACTTTTTCAACCATATTACCATATGTTTCGAAATTGACTGGAATTTTATAGAGATTTCTTTAGCAGGCATGCATTTTGGAGTACAAAATTCAAATAATGGATTGATTTCACAGGCAGTCAATACTGCATTAATAATTGATGAATATACCCATTTCCGCCCTCAATCAACAGTATAAGGTCTGTTCTAATTGACAGGAACTTGGTAGAGGTAGCTGTACCAGACATTCATCTGATGTGCCAACGCCCAGTTTGTGCAATTTGTCCTGAATTTTGACTTTTTTTTTGGCCTTTTAATTTCTCCTCAAAGAATACAAAATTACAATTGATTTTACCTGTCACTGAATTTTTGGGATAATAAATGGTACTCCCTCCGTCCCGCGAAATGTGACAACTTTCTTTTGGGCACGGTAATTTAAGTAGTAGGATTTAGTAGTTAAAGTGGTGTAGGTATTTTGTGTTTAAGATTCTACTGAATTTTGATACTGTTTATTGTTTAACTTTGACTTAATATTATGTAATGATACAATTGGAGAAAAATATTCAAGTATGATCTTGTCAGAATCGTCCAATCGCGTAGTTTCATAATATATACTCCCTCCGTCCCATATTTATCTTCTTCGACACTGTAGATACGGAGTTTAAGAAAGTTGTATTTTATTATTTTCATGTGTACTTCTTTAGGGGTAAATTTGTCTCTTTTTGTCTTGTAGTGCATTGTTAGTAAAATTAAGGATTGATTTTTCTGTAAATATATGGACATGTAGGGACATTTTAGTAAAAAAAATTCCCTTTTTGGGGTAGGAAGATAAATGTGGGACATTCAAAAACGGAAAGTAAGAAGATAAATATGGGACGGAGGGAGTATTTTATACAATTTTTATTTGTACCAATTTTGAAATATTAAGAATTAAAGAAATGCTAGGGACTTTGTGTAGAAAAGTAAAATTGTATTGGAATTTGTGTAGAATAGTAAAAGTAAACACTTTTAATATGATCTGAGAATAATTAAAATTCTAATTTAACTTATATTATTTTAATTTATCTAAAAATGAAAAGTGACCAACTTTCGTGAGACACCCCAAAAAGAAATAATGACCGAATTTCGTGAGACGGAGGGAGTAATGCAAACTGCAAGTCCGTAAATGAATCGTTTATACTTTATAGGCTGAATAGTATGTACCCACTGTATAAGGCTACATTTATCCATGATCTTTGGATAAGAGACCAGACCTCCAACATGGTCTACCATCCACCCTTGTGAGACCTTTGGTCTCTTATTCATTGGCCAAATTTTAAATAATAAAATTAAAAATCATTATATTTTTTATATTTTAAAATATAAATAAATAAAAAAATATACCAAATTTTATAATTTTTCATTCTCTACAAATAGAGACCACTCTTACTATATTTTTGTTAAATACATAATATATCAATTTTGATATATTTAACCCATTTTAAAATTTATATAAAATAAAAATAAATAAAAAAATATATTAATATTTTAAGATTTTTATTCTTTATAAATAAGATAAATCTTTTATATTTTTTATACTTTTTTTTATATTTCAACATAATCTAAAATTATGTAAATTAAAATAATTATATATTAATATGGTGGTTGGATGGTTGTGTGGTTATTGATAAAGTATGTAAAATTGGGATGGTTTGGTTGGGATGAATATTGATGAGTTGGAGGAGAGATAAATTAATTAAATAATGAGATGGTTGGATAGTTGGGTGGTTGGGGTGATCATGGATAAAGATTAGTCTAAGAGAAAAAACATTAGATATAATGGCCATGTTTAGAAATCCTTTTGTGATGTTTCTCTTTTGATTTTCTTTTCTTTTTTTCCTTTCTCAAAAACTACTAGAAGCAAAAATGAATAATAATTTTAAAATTTCTATTTCTACCGAGATAAGAATAGCATGAATTTATCTAATCACCTCATCAACTTCAAAAGCTTAACTTTTTCCATTAAAAAAATAATACCTCCGTTCCTTTTTAATTGACACGGATCTACATTTCACGCAACCAATACATATTTTCAATCTTCAATAACTCAAATTGCGTACAAGAAAAAATTATGAAACTTTGATATTCTAAATCTATGCGATTAGACGAATCTAACAAGATCTCACTTGACTATTATTTGTTCTATATAACTATATTAAAAAGTCGAATCAAAGTTATTTAATAAACAGTAACAAAACTCCTACCGTGTCAAATAAAAAAGAACCGAGGAAGTATAATCAAAAGCGAAACTCGGCCCACCTCATCAGATCTTTCTTTTTCATTCAAAAATAAAAAGAAACGGAGTGATGCAAATTTTGTAAAAGCACTTTCCACATAATAAATTTCTAAATTCAAAACAAATTTTCTTTCTACCAACAAAGTAGAATATATCTCACCAAAAAAAAAAAAACAAAAAATAGAATATATAAGCATATACTGCTACTTTTTTTAGCAGTTGATGATAGAGCAGTTGATGATATACAGTTGAGTATGTTTGGGAGCAAACATATTTGGTAGCATATAGGTTCTGTTCTGCACGCAGCTTTTGAGAGTTTTTGGGAGCTTTTGGTAGCTTTAGCTTTTATTTCAAAATAAAAGCCCCGTTCTGCACACTTTTGAGCAATCACAATTTTAACCCAATAACCAACCCACTACCCAATACTCTACATAAATATTTGTCATTTCATACATTTTTTCACAGCTACAGCTAGTTGTACAAAACACTTAAATAGAACTGACAGCTACAGCTACCACAGCTCCTTACAGCTCCAGCTCCCTACAGCTCCAGCTTGCAGCTACAGCTCTGCGTGCAGAACAGACCCATAGCATATTGGAAGAACATATCATCTCACAGTTCTCTCTCCGAATCTGCTATCTGCTAGCGGATCTGCTGACTCCCAAACATCCCAAAATGAAATGTATGACCTCAGCGTCCACTTTCCAAGTCCATCCTCTATCTGCTGCTTTCCTCCCACATTTTTATACCCTACTACTAATATACAAGTTAAAAAATGTTAAAAAGTACTACCAAATCAAAATATGTCACCCTTTCCCTTTAGTGAGTCATCAGTCAATCACTCCACCCTATCCTATGCGTGTCTTCACTCTTTAAATACCTGGCGCTGCATCAAACCGTTGCTTTCTCCCACTGTCTTTACAAACCCACACCCACTTTTTGTCCGAAAGTGCTTTCTTCCCAATCCTTATCCAAAACATCCACACACACACACACGGAAAATACACTCTCTGCGTCACTTAAACTCCCCCCCCCCCCCCCCCCCCCCCAAACTATAAATACACACATACAATTATTCCTTCTCCCACATCAATTGCCCTTCAACAAAATTAATACAAATTCCCTCCCAAAAAAGAAACACTCTTTTTCGAATTTTCTTACACATATGGCCACGACACACAACGACGGCGAGGCCGGATGCGGCTGTCTGAGGCGGCTTTGCTGCGGATGGGATGCTGAGGAGACTGGAAGCTATTTTCTGCACGATGACAGTGTAGGGCCCCCACAAAGGGCGTCTTCTAAATGGAAGAGCCTTGTCAGAAAGATGGGCGGAGTATGCAATCCGACAAGATTCGGCAAATCCTCCTCCCCGCAGTTTAGGTATTCGCCGGAGAGCTACGCCCTCAATTTTTCGGACGACGGCGCGGAAGAAGACGACAGCCTGTTGCATAGTTTCTCGACCCGATACGCGCCCGGGTTTTCGGTTGCTGATCAGCAAAAGAAGGCTGCTTGCTGATGTTTGTTTAGTAGTTGTAATAATAGTAAAACAGTAGTAAATACTGGTTTGAGATAGAAATAATTGAAATTTTGAAACTATATAGAAATTGGATATGAATAGTGATATTGTTAATACATTGTGTTTGCAAATTGCAACTGCTTTAATTTTGATCTTACAACTTTTTTTAGCAGCATGAATAAAAGTAAAAGTAAATACTAGTGCAGAGTAAAAGCATGTGTTGATTGGAATTTGCGCACAAAGTAAAGATCCCACACAATAGTACTCCTCCGTCCATTAAAAGTGACCACTATTCCTTTTTGGGTGTCCCATTAAAAGTGGCCATTTTCCCTTTTAAGTAAATTAGATTAACATAAACATGATTAAAAACCCCACAATAATGACAATTGTACATTCTGCACAAAGTTCCTATATATGTTTAACCATTAATATCTCAAAATGGGTATAAATAAAAATTATATAAAATATATATTTTAAAACTATACGATTAGACGATTCCAACAAGATCACACTTGACTATTTTTGTCTTTCTACAACATTACGATAACATTAAGTCAAAGTTAAATAATAAATATGGTTAAAAGTTAAATGTAACCATTATAAATTAGATGGATGAATTAGTCAAATTTACTCACACCACTTTAACTACTAAATCCCACTACCTAAATTCCCGTGCCCAAAAGAAAGTGGTCACTTATATTGGGACGGAGGGAGTATGTCTCTGAGGACCTTATCACAGGAGTACTAGTACTGCTCTGATACAGTGGTGAATTTTCTAATTTAAAAATATTTAATCAGGTAATCTTTTATTTTTATTTTTTAAGTTTGTACTCCCCGTTTAGAAAAGATAGCTACATTGGTAAAATTGACACTATTCACCTAAACACTTTAATTTGAAGTTTTATCATAGATATACAAGTTAAAATATAGCCAAGTGAGATCTTGTTAGATTCGTCTCATCTTGTAGTTTTTAAATACCGAAGTTTTAGAATTTTTACTTCTACCGAATTTGAGTTATTAATGGTTTAAATTATGTGGACTGCGTGCTGGGTTGGTCAGTAGCTATCTTTAAAAAACGGAGCAAGTAGTAGATAATTGTATAAATAAACGTGGCAAAAGATGGGTTTTTAAATTAGAAAAATAATGGTATAGTAAATATCCTAAATATGAAAAGGTACCTAAGTATGAATAAGACTGTAGACAGGTGAGAAAAGGTGTATGGCGTGCGTGTAGTGCACAATACCATTTCGGAAAAGTTACCTAAAAGGAAAGGAAGAGCAACAGTTAAAGTGTTAAACATCTCATATCAACCTTATCCACGGCTGCTGCAGACTCATTCTATAATACTCCCTCCGTCCCGCGAAGATTGAAGCTTTTTTTTTGGCACGGTAATTTAGGTAGTGGAGTTTAGTAGTTAAAGTGGTGTGGGTATTTGTGTTTAAGATTATAATAAATTTTGATATTGTTTATTGTTTAACTTTGACTTAATATTATCGTAGTGATGTAATTTGAGAAAAATATTCAAATGTGGTCTTGTTAGAATCGTCTAATCGTGTAGTTTTAGAATATATATTTTATACAATTTTTATTTGTATCAATTTTGTAATATGAAGAGTTAAAGAAATATAAGGGACTTTGTGTAGGAAAGTAATAATGCATTGGAATTTGTGCAGAATAGTAAAAGTAAGTATTTTTAATGGGATTTGACAATAATTAAGATTCTAATCAAACTTATATTAATTTAATTTTTCTAAAAACGGATCAAACTTCGTGGGACACCCCAAAAAGGAATAGAGTTCAAACTTCGTGGGACGGATGGAGTAGTATCAGCCTAATGCTATTATTACCAATTTTATTTATTTATATTCAAAAAGAAAAAAATGTCTGGATTGGGAGTTGGGACCACAAATTAAAATTGTACTGGGACTATGTCAGCAAATTCGTTTCAGTTTCCCCAAGTCAAATGCAGGTTGCGTTTGGGAAAAGACGCTAGCAATTAGTGTTTAGCTTTTAAAATACATACTAAAAATAGTCTAAAATCCTATTTATAGTAAACACTAATTACAGTAACCGCCAAATTTTAATCTCTAATCTCTAAACTCAAAACGCTCATCTCCCCCAACTTTTAACTTTTCAAACTCCAGACTCTAAACTTTAATTTAAAATTGCATTACCAAACACCATTATTCAAATTTAAAACTATTTATTACCATTATTTTCAAACTCCAGACTCTAATCTCTAAACTCCAGACGCTAAACTCTAATTATTTCACAAACATACCCGCAATTGTCCGAATCTCCATATGTTTCCAGAAAACTGATTAAAGCGTGTTGTTGTTGTGCTCACACGGTTTTCTCACCCATCAAGGGAAAAGGGTTATTTAACATAGACGGTTTTGAATCGGAGGATGTTAGCCAGAAATTTAATCAAACTTGCAAGTAGTATGAATGAATGTATAATAAGGGAAGGATTAAGTGCATTAATTCGGATTCCTACCTATTTTTCAATTCCAGTGTGGGAGATCAATTTGCACTTGTCCGGATGCGATGGATGCCTTCCCTTCACTGGACGTTGTGCGTGTTTTTTGTAAACAATGATGATGATGAATAATAATCTATACTATAGTAAATTGGAAGCATATTTTAATGTTTTGACTATATTACCCTTTTAAGTTATAATAATCTATTTATAAAAATTATATGTTATGTGTTAAAATAGTAATTTTACCTCAAAGATATGCATATCTTTCATAAAGATACATATCAAAGGTTTAGAAAGTAAAATCACTTCATCCTAAAATTTCATGACCGTAGGATTGAAAATATGTTAATCTCCATCATTTATTCCTAATATTAAATAAATCTTGAAACCACAATTTTATTGTGATACCTATATTGCCCTTTTAAGTCATCATTATTTTTCTTTATAAAAATATATATTACGGGTTTAAACAGTAAAAAAAAATACATAACAAATCTTTAAATAAATATACTGTATATACTATTTTGACTAAAAATACTTAGGAGTATTAGAATTTAAATTTTTATTGTAAAATGTTTTCTGAAAAACTACATATTATACATAAAATAAAATAAAAAGCATTTCATGAATAATAAAAATTCAATATACTACTTTATGTAAAAAAAAAAATTAATGTCATTAATCTACATGCATAATTTTTAATAATACCTTTGTTCCTTTTGTATAAATATAATATATACCATCAACATATTTTTGCGGGTAATTAAAGTTAATTAGAAAGACGAAAGTTTTAAAGTACTTAATTAATTTAAATATACATATAATATTTACAATAGTAGGGGTGGTAATCATGGATTAGTTTTTCTATTTATATTTTATTTGCATAAAAAATTGAATTATACTGTGGTATATGTATTATGAAAAAAAATTAAAAATTTATTTCTTCTATCATTTAAGAAAAAGATAATAGAAATTATATTTTATTAAAAATGTTTTTTCATAAATACATTAAAATATTAATATCTATATTTTATATTAAAAAAATTAATACCCGTGCGCGGAGCGCGGGTGAAAAATCTAGTAAGTAATAGTCTGTGTTAGAGTTTAGCCATTCAAAATGGCAACACAAAACCATAAAACATCTCACATTCAAAATGGGAGAACAACCCCTAAACTTAAAACAATGTAAAAGCAATATAAATTTATCTCAGTTCCTAAATCCTAAATTTAACCCCAAAATCTTACCTAATCCTACCCCTATCTGCTTGGCATTTCTTCTAAACTCCCCCTTCTAAATTATACTTCTATTATTTACAGCATTTAGAAGGGACGTCAAAATTGAAGGATTGATCACATGCTAAAAAAGAGTGGAAATTCAATTCAATTTAATCAACACTGCTTCAATGTAACAAGATGGGTATTATTGCCCCATACGATTGGGTTTCTAAGGTAATTTAAAGCTGAGCTCAGAAGGTTTTTAACTTCAACAGATGATTTGTTTTTGTTTTTACTAATAACAACAATCTTTTTGCAGATGCAATTAGCTAAGTACTATTCTGTTGACTGCCTAATTGGGACAACCTCATGTGACCACCTGTCTACCCACCTACAATTGCCTAATATATTCGGCCATTATGGGTTGTGGTGAAGCACAATCCACATTATATGTCTATGATGAATGACAGCATGTTGCCATCACTTTACAATTCAAATCATTAATTTATGCTATATAGTTGCTGCTGAATTGATGATCTGTACCACTTTGCCCTCTTAGCTGGAAATTAGATAACTTGCCTGCCCAAATTCAATACAGTATTGAATTCGAACAGTTCATTAAACTAAGCTGCCCGGCAACTTGGACGCCCTTCTAAGATATTTTTAGTGTAAATATTAAATACTACTCCCTCTATATATCATTAATAATATGTATGGGCCATTTTCTTTTCTTACAAACATACTCCACATAATTTAATTACATAATTCATCAAGGGTCGTCACATGATAGCAGTTGATGATTCCATATGATCTCCAAATTAATCTCATGTTCTCCTACCTATATAGGATAATTAGTTGAGATATACTATTTGAAAGCCGCAATATCAATCTCTGTAAATCAAATTGAAATTTTTTTGAGTCAGTACGTATACTTCAGTTTTGATGTAACCCCCTAAAAACTTTTTAATGTAGTCTCCTAAAAAATTAAGTAATTTAGGTGAGCTTTTCCCATATTTTCATGGTGAAATTTTGACAATATCTCTATAGGTCAATTAAAAAAAAAAAAAAAAGGTTAGAATTTTTATAGGAAGATTTGGAATCGATTTTTCATAAAGAAAAAGCAGATCAGACCTTGGTTATTATTATTACAGAGGAGAATTGAAAAACAGATGATTTGAATTGAAAAGGATATACGAAAATTACATGCGCCACTGAAATTCCCCATTCATATGATGAATCAAAAACCAGACCAATTAAAGAATCCCCCTATATATCTTCAAAAATAAAGAAATCAAAAATAGATCCTAGAAGAATTTGGATCATCGATTCACCCCAAAGCTCCTATATATATAATATATATATATATATATAAACCAAGAAATTTAAACCTGCAGGTCGTCCAGATCTTCTTCCTCGTCCTCTTTCTTGCACAAAACCAGCTGCGTCCTTGTCCTGGTGATCTTCCCTCCCTCGGCGGCGGCGGCGCGGGTAGGCGAGGCGGCATCCGTCGCGTTCATGAGCGAGAGGCAGCCGTCGCTCCACGTCCTCCGAATAGGGTAGGCGACGCGGTTGCAGCGCGGGGGGGCGCAGTGGTGGGCGCCGCGGCCGCCGCGCTGCTGCATGTTGTGGAGGGCGCAGGTGCAGTTCTTGTGGTAGGGGCGGCGCTGGACGTCGTAGTCTCCGCCGGCAATGCAGCAGTCAAAGATGCCATGGAAAGGGCCGCCGGTGGCGCCCGTAATTGACATGGTGGTGAATATGTGATTGTTAGTTAAGAGTATAGAAAGGGTCCTGATCGATGATATCAGATCAGGAGGAGGGAGGAAGAAGAGGATACGATGATGGAATTTTGTTTTAATTTTGAGGGAGTGTATGTGTGTAGGCCCGTAGAAGGGACTGGTGGCCTGTATTTGATCGGTCGATATATATGTGTTAGAATTGGACAATAGGAGAAGTTGGTTAGAGATGCGGCAATAGCGGTTGTTTCTCGACGACCCAACAGCTAAGCGCCTCAGGTTTGTGACTCATCATCACTCATTTGGCCTTCCCCACTATTTATGACATGATTATTATTGTTTTGGAATAAATAATATCTCCATGACTATTATGGGTAAAGTCATTATTATTATTATACTTCCTCCGTTCCTATTTATTTGACACATAAGGGATTTTGTTACTGTTCATTGAGTAACTTTGATTAGACTTTTTAATCAATTATACAGGATAAAATATAGTCAAGCGAGATCTTGTTGGATTCGTCTAATCGCATAGATTTAGAATATCAAATTTTCATAATTTTTACTTGTACGCAATTTGAGTTATTGAGGATTTAAAATGTTTATTGGATTGCGTGAAATGTGGGTCCGTGGCAATTAAAAAGAAACGGAGGTAGTAATATATAACACCTGGGCCGCCTGCTGCCAAGATTGAATATTAGGGTGTTGAATGTATGACATTCAATAGGTGTTGGTGTGTTGATTCCATGAAGTTTATGTGCAGAGTGTTAATGATGTTAATGGTATTTCAACTGGTAAAAATACGTCAGCACATACAAATCACTACTTTATCACTTCAGAACCTGATGATTTTGAACCCAAACAAAATCCGATGGAAGGCAATGCGGATGGTACAAGTGTGTTCTTCATTATTTTGTAATACAAAGAGTCATTTATTGTTTACGCAAACACAGCCAGCTTCATCGATTCTATAAAAATAAAAAATTTATGCAGTGCTAACAAAAACTGAAGTAGCAATCTATGTGCTTCGTGATTGCGCAATTATATAAAAGTCAATTGGTTTTGGCACGGGAATGTTGTTCACCGCCCACCCAATGGCTAAGCATTGACAATGTCGTCTATGTAATTTTATTACAATGGGTGTATACCTTTTTCTTTTTAAATTAGGCAACTTGGTCTGGTAGGTAATCTACTGTTGATTGTGAGTTCTGACTCAACAAGTTCACAATCCAAATTCGAGAAAAGGAGAAAGAGGGGAGGAGTTTGACCAGAGGAAAATATATTTTTTTAAAAAAAATCTGGAAATCAGTTGGGGAAGGAAGTAAAATTCGTGATAACTTTTATTACTGGAAACTACCCCATCTCATTTATTTTCAAGATGTTTATGCTCGTTATCTTCCTTCATTAATACCTGGATGATCTTCAATAATGGATTCAGGAAATTTTGTGTGTAGTGTCACAAAAATATATGAAACACATAAACATTGAGTAAAGTTAGGATGGAAATGATATAAAATTGAGTGGTGTTCTGTGCACTCAGATGTTATAAGTAGATCATCACGAAACACATGTGGTTTGGATGTCGGTGATTCGGCCACACTGTTACATTGGAAATTGTTCAAAAGTGGACAAGTGAGAACTCTGTTACATTGAAATAGAATAAGGGAGAGGGTTATTATCGTCGATACTGATCCATAAACCTAGGAAGATTGACTCAACTTCAGGCCATACATTCGTTTCAATTTTGGGGGTACTCCCTTTAAAATCAAAACATAATTAGTTTTCATTGAGCTCATTAAGCTATTCAGGTCTAGATATTCCCACATATGGTGGCCAATGGCAACTGGCCGCATGACAGAAGATTTAGTTGTTAACAAAGACCTCAAGTGTTCTTTAGTTCAACCAATGGTCCGGAGGTAAAACCAATCAAAGTATTCCTCAAAACATTAAGTTCCCATGTACCAACAATTCTGTATGTTTCCCAAATCACACCCAAAGAATTTGATTTGGAAAACATGAATAGCTATAACAACCAGTCAATCATCGCATTGCAAACCCAAAACATGGTATCAGTAATTTGCATAATCTGCGCCAAAATATCAAAGTAATATAGTATACTCTAGGAAGAATATCACTAATAAAGATCTCATGAAAATTGTAAATATCCAAATCATATACTAATAATCTGCAAATTTCCGGGTGCCTAGGCTTTGAAGATTTTTTCATCTAAAATAAGGATATAACAGTTATTCAACTCCATTTGGGTTCTACACACACAGGCATTGATGACAACAACTTTCCCAGAAACATGCAACGCATTGCTCCAAGCCCTCAACAAAATTCTCAATCACAACTACAGTATTTATTGCAGAAAGTAAATTCTATGAAATCCAAGCTAAGGATTTTAGTCGAGCTTCACTGAAGAAAACAGGTAATATACGAACCAGAACGAAGAAAGGAGACCAACAGTACCAGTAGCAAGCATAATTGCAAGAACCATGAAGAGGGAATATCCGAGGTAGAGGGTGGCAGACACGGGTCCACTCAGGCTCTTGAGGTCAAAGATTAGATAATTGATGGAGTAGAGAAAGATGTATATGGCAACAGAACCTGATGCGAAGAAGGATTTCCACCACCATTTCCAGTCCTCAACGCAGAGGTGCATGTATGTCAAAACAAGAGATACCTCAGCACAAACGACTACGAGGAGGATAAGAACAATGAAGAGAAATCCAAAGACATAGTACACACGGCCCATCCAGATGCTGGACATAATGAAGAAGAGCTCAATGAAGAGCGTCCCAAAAGGAAGGGTACCTGCCCCAAGAACAAGGAGCCAGGATGGGTACTTTTGAGGTGGGATTTCACGGGGAATTTGGTTGGTTCGGACAGGGTATTCAATATGAGTTGCCTTGACACCAAAATAGCCACCAACAAGGGTAAGGGGAACTGAGATACAGAACCAAAGCAAAATGAGTATGACAAAGATTGAAAAGGGGATAGCACCGGTGCTGTGACTGCCCCACAGCAAGAAGTTCAAAGTGGTGAGGATGAGGAAAGAGATGCCGGGGAAAAAACAAGCTACTTTCCATGAGACAGACATCCATCCCTTGTGATCTCCGCAGAAGATAGTTCTCCACATCCGCACAGAAACATAACCAGCAGCAAGTCCAAGGATCATGTAGAAAAACAGCATGCCAGTTACCAGTGTTCCCCGGGATGCTGGGGACATGAAACCCAGTGCAGCAAACAAAATTGTCACAACTGCCATTCCAAGTATCTGAACCCCGTTTCCAACCATCACACATAAAAGTGATGGATTGGTAGGTGCACGGAAAACATCACCCACTACTAGCTTCCATCCCGACAGCTCCTCGTTCATCTGTGCTTGAGCTTCCTTGTCTAGCTCCTCATATCGAGCAAGATCACGCCTAACAGTCCTCAATAGGATCACGAGTACAATACCAGCCAAGAAAGTGATCACCATTAGAGAGTTGAGAATTGAAAACCAGTGCACTTTTGCTCCCTCCATCTTCAGATACGCATCCCACCTCGACGGCCACTTGATGTCGTCCCTCTCCACAAACAACACCTCATATGTAAAAGCCACCGGTTCATTCTCCTTAATGGCCATTGCCACTGTTCCTGGATCACATTTGATTGGATTTGGGTACTTGTCATACATATTTATGCTCTTCAAGACATCAGCATTGTGCTGGAAACTACACGGAACCACTTCAAACCCTACAACCATGTATCCAGGTTTATCAGATCCCTCATTTCCAGTAGTAGGGATCACCTCAGCAGCATCCCCTGTTCCCATGACACGAGCCACATTGTTTTCCTCATATTTATGGACAAGAACCGTAAACTTCAGATGATTGAACATATAATAGGCATCCTGCACCTTAACACCAACAGGGAAACCGGTCCACCTCAAGGTATACCCCTCCTTCTTAGCATACCGGATTGCGGGCAAGTTATCCAAAATCACATTCACCTGGTACATCTCATCAATTCTCTCTTTCAAAAGCTTGAACTCATCCGCTGATAAAGGCTTGGTTTTGCACAGAAAAATATCACTCTGATTGATGAACATTTTAAACTTATAGGGAGAATTCTCTATCCTATCACCCATAAGGAACTCACCAAGATTTTCCGCACTGTCCTTAATGCCGTCACTGGGCTGACAGAATGGCAAACTATAATAGCTATACGGAATTTCAGTATCAATTGAGGTCAGGGAATTAACCTTCATGTTCAAGACATCACCGACTTCATACTTGTGAGGATAACTCCCAGGGAGATAAAACCCCCGACCAAATGGCGTAAACGCCACGAAAATCAGCAAGATCCAGATCTTCATTCTATGAAACGACTCCATCCCCCCCTTTGCTCCGCAGATCTGGATGGCCGGCAAGATCAGGAATCCAGCGACAAATACCGATAATAAAAACCAGTTCTTTAGCGCGATTTCACTTCTTAACAAAATCTGACAACAAAATTACATAAAAACAACATGAATCCATACACTCTTGGCGGCAAATCAAACTACGTGCAAGAATTTTCAAGCAAATTCGGCAAGGAAACGGTCACACGCAAACAAAATTCATAAAATTCCAGAAAATTGATTATCAATTACGATGGAAAACGGAAATCCCCAAAATCTAACCTTGATTTCGTGTAACAGAGGAATGGAAAGAGGTGCAGACAAGGTCGAGTCCAGACTCCAGACGTGGAAACTGAAGAATAGCATACAGCCAAAATGGAAATCTGAGGATATTTATATCCGGTTCAGCCGTCGGTGAACAAATCGAGCCGAATTTATAAAATAATCATATATTCGGCCGCGTCCTGCCAAACTTTACTTTCTTAATTCTAAAGAAAATACTATAAAATGAATAAATATTCCACTTAAATTCCCAATTCCAGATTTAAAAAAAAATTAAATAATACGAAGTAAATCATATAGGTTATAATTATAAATTTTATATTAGTATTTTACTTGTTCACCAAAAAAAAAAATTGTATATTATTTTATTTATAGTTAAAGGAAAAGTAGTTAGTGTTAAAAAAAAAAAATACAAATCTCTCATTAAAAAAAGTGTTTTTAATTCCCTGAATATAATCTATGTAAAGCAGCACTTGTTCCTTCTTCATTTGTATTTCACATAATATATTATAATTCCAAATTAATCTTTTTGATAATACAAATCTCTCATTAAAAAAAAGTGTTTTTAAATTTCCCTGAATGTAATTTATGTGGTTTGAGCTCTACAATGTTTATCCCAAAAAAAATCCCTAAATGATCAATTAGGAATTTATAGATATTGCCAATAAATTTGGTGGTAATATTAATTTTAATTATTTTTATAATTTAAGAAAATGCCATCAAATGTAAATAGAGAATTTTTATCAGAATTTTTATCGCTTGAGAAAAAAAAAAATAGTATATAGAAAAAAGTTTAATATGTAGTATAAGTTTGTTGAATGATGTCTCCAAAAAAAAAAAAAGTTTGTTGAATGATAACTATTGTAAGTATAAGAAATTTTAACACCCCTATTGAATTTTAATTTGGCTATCATTTTCATTCCATAGTGTAATTATTTTCCTCTAGTAGATCTATAAAGAATTTCCAGAAATAAGGCCAAGCTCTTATTTTTTTTTTCTTGTTATTGATCGAGAATCTTCAAGTCTCTTTGAATCGAAATTAATTTATAGGTTTTATTTTGGGTAATTTAACTCAAATTTGAATGAGTTTTTTGAGTTCGATTTGGGTCCCATTGATAACTTCCCAGTCTACTTTTGTAACTTTGGGTTGATCTTGATTAAGCCGTAATATACCTCTTTTTTTCATTATCATTCTTCACTTCCAAATTTTTTTTATAACTGAGTTTATTTTTGGCATAACTTGGTGAGTGAAATATGTGTCCCTTTGGTGTAAACAACGCAATAATTTGTGCTTTTTTTAAACACGAAGAAATGCACAATAACACTCAATGTGACAACTTTATCACATTTCTAATCAAGATCAATTTAACCAATAGTATAATATTTATTTCAATCTCACCATCATAATTTTTCATTTTAGTGTACTTGTGGAGTGTATTTTACGAAGTGTTCAATTAAATGAAAATAGTTCTTTTTACCCTAACTAGTTTGGGAAATTTGACTTAAAAAAAGCTTTGCATTTTCCTTGGTTTTGTTTTATTTAATGAAAATGAACTTGCTGACATGCTCAGCATAACAAAACTTTATTCAAAAAAGAAAAGAAGAAAAAATCAACCAAGTCTAGAACAAAAATTGTACTCATGAGCTGCACTATGCAATATGCTCATACAGAAATTTGAATCCAAATGACAGTGACAAGTTTTCAGGTCGAAATGTTTCTGATCGTACTAGTAATTTAGACTAAAACATGGAGAAAATTTCAATAATTCTCAAAGTAAGATACATTGTACTTACTCCGTTCCTTAATAATTGACGCGTTGGGAGTTTTGTTACTGTTCATTGAGTAACTTTGATTTGACTTTTTAACACAATTATACAAGATGAAATATAATTTTTATAATTTTTACTTGTGTAGAATATCAAATTTTTATAATTTTTACTTGTGTAGAATTTGAGTTATTAAAAATTAAAAATGTGTATTGGATTGCGTAAAATGTGGGTTCGTGGCAAATATTAAAGAACGGAGGAAGTATGTGAGATGAACAATATACTTTAGAAAAAGGTGCAGAATAATATAATATGACTTGATTTTTTCACACAGATAAATGCAGCCCTGATAGTAGTTTAGTGAATGTCAAATATATATAGGCTATAGCATGTGCCACCACCATTAATATAAATGTACATCTGCCAAAATGGTCTTTTAATCTTCATTAATAAGCTGACCTCTCGTGGCCATCACATTTTCTCCCAGTAGGAACTAGGGATTAGGAATGGTACATGTTTTAGGCTTAAAAATCACCTCTTTTTTTTTTTTTAAGCGTATGTATTGAATATTCAAAATTGTCACCATATAATGAAATAAAAAGCTGGAAAAATAGGGGAGAACACACATCCCCCAAATGATGAGAGGTCTTATCTTTATTTATCATGAAATCGAAATGTGAATGTTACATTAGAAGGTAGTAATCAACAAGCAATGCACAGCCTAAATTGATAATAGGGAGAGTGTTGTTACATATGATGAGTGTATATACCTAAAGTCCTTGTTCACTTGGAGTGATTAACCTTGATACATTTATCAAGCCTAATTACATGTAAACTTTGAGGGATTAAGGGCCCTTGATTAATGAACAATCCCATTGAACCAGGTGGGATTAATTTAATCAAATCTTGTCCCTTAAAGTGAACATTCCCATATGCTATAAAGCTTTTAGGTCCTCGCTCCCAATCCCACAGATTTCGGGCGCCTAACTGCAGATAAGGGGTTCACTATACCTTGAGAATTCCTGCCCAGTCCTGTGCCCTCCACGAATCCCATCTTTGCCATCATCTTTGATCCGAACCCCTTTGTATGCTTCTCGAACGAACCAAATTTGTTGCTTTCATATTTCGCTGACTTACTGCTCGTCCCGTAAGAAAGCTTGGAACTGCTTGCAACTGACTTGGATCGAGATGGCATAGCAGGTGGTGTGACACATGTTTCAGGAGCCTCTGCACCCAATCCGAGCGATTTAGGCCTCTGGATCACTTCAATGGGTTTCGCCATACCTTGACCGTCCTTTCCTAAGCCTGCTCCTTCAATGTATCCCATCTTAGCCATCATTTTTGAACCAAAACCAGTGGTGTGCATTTCAAATGCACCATATTCTACTTTTTCAGGTACTGGTTCGATTTCAGGGCTAGTGCCTTTGGCATTGTTTGATTCTACAACTTCGCCCTCAACTGTTTCTCCATCCATAATACCTTTAGAGACAAAGGTTAAAGGCTGAGCAGCATAAGAACCAACTTTCCCAGCATTCTTTTTCGCTTCCTTACCAGCAATTCCAGCTGAGTTCTTGCTTGATTTTTTACCGGAAGATTGTGCACCACCTGATGTGTTTTTACCAACTTTGGCAGCCTTCTTCATAGCATATGTATCAGCTCTGACAGGCTTACCACCTATAACAGAGAAATCAGCATCCTCATCGTTGGCTGCTCCTATCAACTGAGATTTAGAATCAAAATCATTATCTGAACAGTAAAACTGATTGAGAAAAAATACAGCAGACAAGTATTACAGAAAGGATGGATATACAAGCATTTCACAAAGGATGACAATATCTGATCTTAGTACCTTTTCAAGACGAATTTTATCACTTGAAGATGGCATGCCTGTGTGGTGTGTCCGCATCACTGTGACAAATCTGCGGGAAGAAATAACTTTGTCAAGGATCCAGTATCCTTCGATTACCCTTCACGAGAAACAAATTCCAAATGAAACAGATACTTTCTCTGCACCTAGATGTGCAATATCTTACATAACTTCTCCATGTTTGAATTGGTTATTAACAGAACCCACTCATGGCATTAATCAAGCTAAATCATCATGAAACCAATTCCAATTTTGAATTCTCTCTGAAGTCAACTCACTCGATATTATACTCAAGCAGTTTCGTTTGGAATTAAAGTAAGGGGTAGAAGATTAGCGTTTAAAGTAAAATTAAGAATTTATATGATGTAATAGTAGGATGCTTGAAATTTTAATTAATTTATTTATTGATATGATGGAACGGTTGTTTCACTGAATTTATTGATATCAGTGGGTTTGAAATTTTTTTAAATTTATTTATTAATTACTGTGATAGTAATGGGTTTTGGGATTAATGTATTAATTATAATCAAAGAAGGAAATGAGACAAATGGAGTGGAGTAAGACAAACCAATATGGAAAAAGAAAGTGAGACATTATTAGTGGGACATAGGGAATATGTATTTACACATTCTACTCGAATTTATTCATCAATTCTTTTTTTCACCCTCAATGTAATCATCTATCAACACAACGCTCAACTTAAACCAGAGTTAATTAAAATGGATCAGATAGGATGTGTATGGATATACTAGTATTTTTTGTAAGATAATGCATATTGGATAATATATATGAGAGAAATACAAATAATTATTATATTTTAAAAATATTGAAATGAAAATTAAAATACACCTATTAAGCAAAACAGGATAATGATATAAAAATCATTAACTAAAATTTATTCATAATAACAAAGTTAACCTCTTTTTGCCAGATCCTTGACACCCACTTTGCAAGCGATAGATATTGGCCAACCTACGCACCTATGAAACCAAAGCAGGGATTAAGTGAAGAGTGGTGGCAGATATGAAGTTGTTACATTTAATTATTTACACTGCATTTTCATCCATTTGAATTGAGGCTGAACTTCTAGCTATAAACTCCCATAAAGAGTAAACTTCAGTTTGTTTTATTGATCATACCATATGATAAGCCAAAATGCAAAAACTTCAAACTTTTCATGCCATAAAATTTATAAATATAAGATGATGCACAATGCCGAGTTCTTTTTTCTACTAACAGAACTAACTCAATGCCCATCAGTGCAAGGCATAGGGAGGTCTGACAGCATTTTTAATTCACAGCCCACAAAAGAAAAAAATGAAGACACAAAAGGATAATGCTAAGTGACAACAATGAGTAAAAGAAAATGTGCAGTGCTTGCAAGCATCAGCTAATAATGAGATATATATATATATAAAATGAAATATATGTTGCCCCAGCTTCAACATAAACCATACCTGAGAACAATCTCGGGGGTGCATTGGTGGAAATGATTCCATGTCAATGCCATCAAGAACTATCTTCTCCAATTTCTTCAACAACAAATGAAAATATTCGTTATTTTGGATTTCAAAGAGAAAAAGGGAACAATTTATACTGCCGACAAGAATTTAAAAGAAAAACTTATCCCACTTCTCATTTAACAGATTTTCCTGTAGTTGAGTTTAGATATGAAACCAATCCCATGAACTAGAACCTAACGGCAGGGGAAACAAAACAGATACAAACCTCACATATGATTCAGTAGAAACTAGAAAGTAAAACTGCCCTTAAAAGACTAGGAACTGCATTACTGAAGCATAAACAAAAAAGAGACACAGTCAAATTAGATATACACACACAAATAGACTCAATTCAAATTTGGTTTCTGAATAGGTAATCAATAAAAGCGAAAGCTTATTTAATAAGCATGTATTGTTTGAATTTACCAAATTTATCTTCTGAAGATCAACACCACGATTAAGCATTCTCTCCCGGCGCTTTGCTGCAATCATTTCTTTCCGATGTTTCTTTTTCTCACCTGAAATGTCAAGGCAAACATGAAACAATGACGCACTCAACTCAGACTGAGAATGAACAATTGAAATCACAGATAGCACATGGAGGTACTCTACTTAAAAGCCTTAATCCTATTCAAATGTTAAATAAATAATGATTCTTCTATTAATCAACATCTCCACCAAAGTAAATATTGAGAAAGTGACTGACGGGAACTTGCATCATAAGCCCTCCCTCTTACTTAATCCCAAAGGAGGAGCAACTCAAAAAGCTAGTGTCCTATCACTAGCAACTTTGACATACTTAACTATGAACGCATTAAACACTGATAGAAATCAATACCTGGGAAGTTCCTGAATTTTTTGCTTTTACGAGAATCAGAAGGCCAAGAATGAGGAAGTTTAGCAACATGTTTTTTCTTCCCTGAAATAGATCTTGGATCTTTTACAAACATCAGGTCATCCAGATCAAATGGCTCAGCATACTGGATGGGTGTTGATTTTCTATCCTTTTTGTAGTAATTTCTTTCTAATTCAGGGTTTTTCATGCCAAACTCTCTCGAGGCCTCCATAAGAGCAATCCCACCTATCCTCTGAGGCCTTTCATCAAATCCATCATCAGAAGAATCATTGTTGTCATCAGAAACACGCCCAACCAGCTTATTAACATTGACAATCTCTCTGGCTCCATCAATCCCCTCAAAGTAATCAACTGCGACCTCATCATCAATGTCTGAATCACTATCGGATGAGTCAAGGCCGTCTGATGTTTCAGACCTATCTTCAGACGCAGAAGAACCTGACCTTTCTTCATCAGATGATTCTTCCTCTTCCTCTTCCTCTTCATCCTCATCATCATCCTCATCACTAATATCATGTGTATATATCTTAGTGCCCCCAATTACCAGATAACCAAGATTTTCCTCTAGATATGAGACCTCACCCGTCATGCCCTGACCTGTTTCAGAATTTGCACCATACTCAATCTCATCATCCCCCTTATTTCCCTCCTCACAGGAAGATAAGTCAAGATCAACCGCTTTGTCTTCTAATTTGGACAAGATCCCGACGCCATCAAGAGTTGTTTCCCCTTCATCATAGAATCCCAATCCTCTATGGTGGCTTTCATCCACTGTAAGGCTTGCCGTAGAGTCATATATATACTCCACATTTTGGGGTTCCTTGATCGGTCCCTCATCCAAGTAGGCAACAATAGGAGTCTTCCCAGAACCAGCCAATACCATAGGATACAATGTATTGACACTAATCCCTTGGTTGTCATCTTCATTCACAGATGCATCTCCCTATAAATCATCTTTCAAAATAAATACATCTATTGATCTATTCCATATTTCATTGAGCTAGCAACGTATTCATATCTAGACAGAATTTCCACTAGCAGAACTCACAGCAAAAATTCTTTCGCAATTTGCATGAACGGAAACAATACAGTATCAACTATTACCAATTTCACTCAATAGAGCTTTGAATTCCAATTCCAAGATTTAAACAATTTACATACCTGGGGATACTGATAACCAATGGCATTCCCTCTATTCTTTTTCATCTCGCGTTTCGGCTCCGCCTCTTGGCAAGATTTTGAACCCTGGTCGCACCCTTTTCCAAGCCCGGATCTTGAGTTCACATTTCTTCCGCTATCACCTTTTCTCCCTAAACAAGAAATCATCACAACAAAATACACGATAGCTCGCTGGAAAAAAACCATTACCCCACCAAATAAATCAGGAGAGGCATTGACCTCGGGAAGGAGGGGAATTGTGAGCAGCCCAATCGGACAATAATCCGCCTTCGACGAAGAGCCCTCGACTACCAGAAGAAGACGAAGCAAACCCCCGCGTGCCGCCGCGGCTATTCGATTTGTTCACCCTTTTCCTACTTTTTCCTCCCATAGGTTATGAATACTAGTAATTCGCACGCGAATCACCCGCTGTGAATTTTATGCAGCAGCGATCGAAGGCGGATGGCGGTGTTCCCGATTCTTGCCCAATTTCCACGTCTTGTTTTCCCTCGGACCCGATGCCTGATGGGGCAATGAACTTCTTGCGATAAGGTGCAGCGGTGACACTGCAAAATGGGTTGTACGCTGGGACTATTTGACCTAGGGTGTCCTCAAGGTACAAGTGTGTAAAGCATTTGTAGAATATCAGTATTTGTGCCGGGTGCACGATTGCATGGAATCTACCAAGAATGATGCTATCGGCTATCCATTTCCAATTTAAAAAGAAACCTATATTTTGCTTTTGTACAAAATCATTTCTTAAAAATTGTATGCACCACAATTTACCATATAGTAGAATAGTAAACCTTGTCAATTGTCATGCAGTCCAATCACTAATGATACGAATAATAAATGAAGTCTCAACTATAAATTAGAAGTCGAGACTTGATTAATTCATCCACCCCAATTTAACATAAATAATTTCCCCTACAAATAAATAAATAAGGATTAATGTGTTAAATACAATTTTGAATTAGCAATATAATGATAGTATTAGAAGTTTACTTTGTTCTTTTAAAATGACATCGTCCACTGTGTGACTTTTCTCCAACATGGTTGGTTCATATCGGATGATAGCATCTTTTTCCACTTTGCACGACTCTTATTTCTGAAGTACATAGCAGCAAATCCACACAAGGAAATACTCATAAAGAAAGAAAAAACAAAACATTGACAATGAAGCTAAAACCCAAACCCAGCAGCAATTTTAAAAATATCTTATAAATGGAAAAAGTAGAATAAACATGTTAAATATTAGTATTCAAAATTTAATTAAAAGGCCATATATCATTCATAAAGAGTGGATGGAAGTAGTAGTACATCTCAACTCAAGCTCCGATAACTATATCGATAAAACAGTACTGCATATATTACAGAGATAGGTATGTATGTATAGCAGAAATCAAAGTAAACTAACGCATGATTATAACGAGTTAAAGGGTGCATGTGAAGACTCACACCCATACGTCCCTTGCATATTAGTGTATGGTTAATTAATCCTTTTAGTGATGATTCGCAAACAGATGGGAAAGTGCATTCATGGCGTTGGCCTGCGCGGACATGACCCTGGCCGTGGACGGCGTCCGCGACAGAACGATGTCGTAGCCATCGGAGTAGTCCTCCATGCCCTCCGCCATCAGCTGCCACACCAGGCTCCCGCTCATCGTTCCGCCGCTCCTCGCCATCCTGTATATCTCTCTGTACACGTTTCCCATGTACGCCTCCCTCTCGCCGACGCTGAACCCGGCGTCCCTGCTGGACTTCCCGAACTCCGCCATCACCAACGGCTTCCTCAGCACCGTCCTGGCGTCCCGCCAGTGGCTCCACATCCATTTCTCCATGAACCCAATCTGGTCCGCGTCGCCCCCCTTCCCGGATAGCCAGGCGTCCGGGTAGGCGTGGATCGTGGCGAAGTCCACGGCCGGGATGAGATTGCTGGAGATGAAATCCGTGCCCACTTCGTACCCGGGGTTCACCGATTGCTTCCTCTCCGGGATGGTGTCGCCGTAGAAGCCTTCCATCCCTATTTCGACTAGGTGGTTCCTATCTAGGGTTTTCACGAATGGGGCCATTTCCTCCACCCAATTCTGCAATGTATTTTCAAGATCATGCTTAGCTAGCTAGCTATAAGATAATGATATGATCATCCATTTGAACTGATTAATTACACGTACGTTGATGGTTCTGCCGGAGAAATCGGCTTGGCAACGGGGCTCGTTCATTAGCTCCCACGCCATGATCGTAGGATCGTCTTTGTACGCGATTTTGGTGATGGTGTTGAATCTTGTAACAACTCTCTGCATCACAATGGAAAAGAAGGTTACGTTATTAGCAGTCCTTTTATGTCTCGTGTAACATTTTTACGTACCCTTATGTGGTTCTTGTAATAGGCTTTGATGATGGGATGCGTGTAAAAGTCATCGTCGCTATTAATCTGTGTTCCTGTACTTCTAGCCCATTGTGCGTATTGCGATTTACCCCCGAAGTCATTGTAGTTATTCACGAAACTCAGTATCAACTTGATTTCATACTTGCTTGCTTCAGATATCACAAAATCCAATCCCTATACCACAACCACCCCACCATTGTTAGATTAATTTCGAGTAACAACATTCTATATTTATCGTAAATATACAAAAGTATATAGGAAACCTGAAAGACTCGTTCATCATAAGTTCCAGGGGAGATTTGCAGGGCGCCATCTACGCCGTCGGAGAAAGCCCAAGTCCGGCACACGGTGAGGCCGGTGGTAGAGGCTTCCCTGAACACCTGAGACACTTTGTAGCGCTGGCTGGGGTCGGCGGCCACGTGCATCATCCAGTAGGAATTGAAGCCATTGAAGAGAAAGGGCGATCCACGGAGCTCGAATTGGGAGCCTCGTGTTGAAACGAAGGCTGGCTTGGTAGTGCCATGGCAAGCGACACCGCTGATCAAAAACAGAGCCAAAACACCCAATGAAGCAACAATGAAAGTGATGGAGCTGCTAATAGGACCCATTTAATCTTTAGGATTCTATGCTAGCTAGTGTTTTTGTGACTTGTGAGTCATGAGTTGTAGTTGCATGCAAAGCAGCTTATTTATAGAGATCATTTGGGGGGGGGGGGGGGGGGGGGGGGGAGATATAATAGTTTAGCCAAGAATAGAAAGATTTTGCAGACGGGTGACGGGTTACCGGAAAAACGGGTACTGATGAATTAAAGAAATTTCGCTTGATATCTACGTTAGTTGCCATTAATGATATATAATTGCATCTTTACTTATTAGTCTGGGAAATTCAAAGTAGATTCCTGTTTAGTTTATTATAAAAAGTACTATAATTAGATAGGGTTCATGGCAAATTCTCATCAAACAATTTTGCCATCACATATATAGAAAAATAAAGTTTATTACATTAAAAAAAAGAAAAAAAAAAAGAATTGCCAATGTCGTCACTAATATACATATGATATGGTACATGAAGATTACCCGATTTTTCTTGGTTTCCATGTTTATGACAGACGGAAACCCTCTATTTTTGCATTGAAATTCTGAGTGTAGGGAGGGAATATACGGAAACAAGTGAGAGGAATTCTATCATAACATACAAATTACAAATGAATTAAAAAAAAAAAAAGTGTTACAAATAAATAAAACAAAATTATGGGCGGGTTGTATGGAAATTGAATCTCCAAACCATCAAATTGGAAATCCTTTCTTGAATTGCGAGAAACTCATCCCCGAAAAATCCTCTTGAGTTGCGAAATACAGGACTACTATTTTAATGTGGTGGTCTTCTAGCTATTCTCCTTCAACACCATAGGGTTCGTTGGTAATCTGTTTGGTTCATGGATCACTACAGTCTACAAGAAAGTAGAATTGCTGACAAATTTTGTAACAAAATTTTGCAATGAAATACTCCAAATGATATTAACATTTCATTTTTTATGCAATCCAATGAAAATGTTTAACGATTAATATTTTAAATTGTACAAAAGTAAAAATTATAAAAGTTTCATATTCTAAAACTATGTGATTAGACGAATCTAACAACATCTCACTTGCCTATATTTTACTTATGTAACTGTGTTAAAAAATCAAATCAATCTACTCAATGAATAGTGTTTACTATGTAAACGTTAACATCATTAAATTACGGAGGAAGTATATTTCTATCGCTATTTACTTACGATGGAAAATTTCCGTAATAAAAATAAGAATTACAGTATTTTATTTAATATAATTTAATGATTTTTATTTATTATATTCAATATTTGTTTTTACTAAATTTTAATTTATATTGGACAATTCAATTCAAGTAATTTATTTTAATCATTTCAATTCTATTTTCATTTATCATTGTATTTAATTTCTTTTTATTTTTGATTAATATTAATTAATTATTTAATTTTAACTAAATATTTCAAGTTTTAGTTATAGATATATACTTGTTGTAATTTGTTTGGTTCAAGCCCCGACTCGGGTTCGGTTCCCACCCGGGCCCCCATCCCTCTTCTTTATCTCTTTGTTGTAATTTGTTTGACATAAGTTCCCAACATCCTTTCATAGCTTATATAGGCTGTTCAGCAAAAGGAAAAAAAATAATATATAAATATAAATACTTGTTAAACCAAAAATAAGAAATAAAATAGAATTATGTAAATGGTAATCTTTCAATGCGTAAATGTATGCATGACTGTAGTTGTTTTTCCTCATGTGTTTCATAAATAAAAAATACAGATAAATAAAGGTAAAAGGATTAAACATACACTACATGACATGGGGACTGGCTTGGGTGCAGAATTCTGTATATGCACCATGATGTCCCAAGCCATAAAAATGATGGATAAAATCTGTCATCACTTTTAGATTACTAAGCATCATGGTTTGAATTCATATTTGTAGGGATTATTTAGTTCCATATTTAGGGGAATTTGAGATAATAAAGAAAATATAAATCCACCAGCACTTTTGTATTACTAGGCATCATGTTGCATATGCAGAAAATATGTAACTCTGCATCGAAACCGAATTGCACTTGCATGATTGTTCAAGAACAACAGGCCGGGAATATAGCAGCAGACAGGGGGTGACTGCGGAGGATGGGGTGCATCGTGCATGCCTCAATTATACTAGTACTATTACGTTGCAAATTGGATATGTAGGTACGTATAGTAATGCATGCATGCATGTACATATGATTATTATTCATTATTACTAGTGGTGTGCATTCATTCTTGAAAATGATTTTATGAATAACTGATATTCGTCATGCACGTGCTTTTCCATGTGGGCAGTTAGGTTGTAATAATTTCTTGTGCTACTGCTATTATTATTTTATTTTATTTTATTTATTCGTTTCGAGTACTTTGGATTCTTCTATATATAGAACGAACTTCAATTCAATCTAATAATAATTTAACTAGAGAAATAGTATGATTTAAAAAATAAAAAATTATAAAATTTTAATATTATAAAACTAGATGATTAGATAAATCTAATAAGATATCACTTGACTATATTTTATTTTATGTATGGAAAAATTACTCTAGTATTTACTATGCAAACGCACATTGTTGCCAACTAGTACTAATAAATTAAGAAATTAAAATCAATTTACGTGCAATTCATACTGGGACAAACAATGTTGAACTGGGCCCATAATACAACATTAAGCCCAATTAGGCAATAACCAGTAGCCCAATATTTTTCAGCCCAGTTCGTAAGTCGTTATCTTGTCGTCTCTTCACTCTTGACTCTTGAGTCTGCAAGCTGCGTCAGTCTGTCTCTCTGTGTGTCGTGTTGTCTAAGTCTTCCTCTTTACTCTTATAGTCGTACTTCTTCGAAATTGAGATGGAGATTTGCCACGGCAGCTGTTATTAGCTCTAACAGATCAGCTATCATTTCTCGGTATTGACTTCGAATGAGAAAACATTTGTGTGGATTCAAGGTTCCTAGTCTAATCACTCCGTAGTCCGTACGCAATGTTTGCTGCTTTAAATAAATCTTACTACTAAATCTTTCTCTGATCCCAAGGCTCCAATCATGTCTCAGCAGTCATCCCCTCAGGGCGAAATGGATATTCAACCAAGAGGTGGTACTCAAATAATTCCATGGATCCGAAAATTGCTGGGCGTCTTCAAGGCATCATCGCGGAGAAACGAAATAATGGAAAAGGAAAGAAAAGAGAATGGAAAAGGAAAGGAAAGAAAAAGAACGAAAGGAAAGAAAGGAAAGATGGAAAAAGAAAAGGAAGGAAAGAATCGAAAGAGAGAAACGGGAGAGATGGGAAGAAAAGGAAAGGAAGGAAAGAATGGAAAGAGAGGAACAGGAAAGATGGGAAAGTGATGAAATCCTCGTGGCGGACTCCATAGAAGTGGTTTCTTCTCCAATTAAAACCCTCCAACAACTTCTCACCAAAATCATTGAATGGATCGAAAAAACAGGGACGGGGTCGCTGCTCGATGATCTCCCATGTTCTACATCAGATCTCAGGATTATTCGTGATCATGCCTCAATCTTGTGCGCTGACTCGATTTTGGGGATGTGCAGAAAAGTGTACTTCAACCCAGCCTGGAAAAGCAGATATTCATATGAAAACGTAGAAGAGGTCAACGAACTGGTCATGGCTTTCTTGCAGCGTCTCAACGAAGTTTTCAAGGTTCCAAAGCTTAAGCAGGAGGATGACGATGGCGTTCACAGGAATTTTCTCGTGGCAAACTTTATGGATTTCCTCCTCCAATTATTAACTGGTAAGAAATATTCTGAGGGCGATCTTCTTATCGAGGAGTTGCGATCTTTTGCTATCATTCTTTTAGATACCCCATTTCTAGCCACTGCGGATGAAACAGCGCGTATTCTCTTGTCTCAGTTTGAGTCATTGGCTAACGAAGCTGGTAGTTCAGTGGTCTCATTCATCCTTTCTCCGTTTCCTCTGCTTCCTCCATTGTTTTCGGAGAACCTTATGGAACTAGTCAACCTCTTAAAAGCTAATACAGTGGGATTCTTCAATTCATCAGCATGTAGAAACACTCCAAAGCCCATTAATTGTGCCATGTCTTCGGTATTCGTTGTTGATTCTTTCCTATATGACCTTGAAAATATACTGAATCAAGCAGATGATCGAATTGCTTCAGTGAAGATTCATGTTGAAATGGTTCATCAATGTCTAAAACATTTGTGGCCTTTGTTGAAAGAGCACTCGGATCAGATAGATGATGTTAAGGAAATTGTGTTGCTGGCATACGATGCTGAATATCTAATCAACCATTTTTTGAGTGGAGATGTTTCAGCCTGGTACCTCAACATTAGGCTCCCAAGCATCGTCCGTAGTCTTGAGCTTGTTCGTATTAGACTTGAGGAATTAATTAAGGTGAAGGATGATGTTTGGAAATATAAAGTGGATGAAATCAAATTTGGTGCACAATTATCACTACAAACTGCTGCTGGGGTGGATTACACTATAGTTGGATTTGAAGATGTGGAACTAAAAATTCTTGAAGAACTGGTTGGAGGAAGAGAGAGTTTGCAAATCATATCCATTTTTGGGATGGCGGGACTTGGGAAGACAACTTTGGCCAAAAGGTTGTATAATCATCCCACAATAAGATATTCATTTGACAAATTCTCTTGGTCTACTATTTCACAAATGTATAAGAGGAAAAAATTTCTAGTAGACATTTTGATGGGCGTTCAGTGTGGGGTTGAAAAAGCCACAATCGAAAAGATGGATGATGATCGTGTGGGTGAACGCATTTATAAATCTTTAAAAGGTCAAAGGTATGTCATTGTAATGGATGATGTATGGGAGTTAAATGTGTGGGAAGATATTAAGAAATACTTTCCAAACGATGGAAATGGTAGTCGAGTATTGTTCACTAGCCGGAGCAAAAGAGTAGCTCCTTGTGGTAGCATTGTTCATGCACTTCCTCTCTGGTCAAATGATCAATGCTGGGAGCTGTTAAAGAAGAAGGTTTTCCATGGAGAATCATGTCCTCCTCAGCTCCAACTCATTGGAAAAAAAATTGCAGCAAATTGTCGTGGATTACCTCTAGTAGTGGTAGTTGTTGCTGGAATTCTTTCAACTATGGCGGATTCAAGTAACTGGGAAAATGTGAGACAAACTTTAGATTCCAAAATCATGTCTTATCAAGACAACACTGTTGTGAAAACCTTGGAACTTAGTTACATACATTTGCCCCTACATTTGAAGCCTTGCTTTCTCTATCTTGGAAAATTTCAAGAGGATGAAGCCATACATGTTAAGACACTGATGCAGCTCTGGATTGCTGAAGGATTTATTCCCATAGATGAGAAAGAGAGAGCAGAAAATAGAGCAGAAGAATATTTGAAGCAGCTTGTTGACAAAAGCCTTTTAACAGTTGTCAAGGCAAAGTCAGGTGGTCGAGCCAAAGTTTGTGCCATACATGACCTATTGCGTGACATGTGCTTGAACATCATCAAAGAAGAAAGCTTTCTGGAGGTGATGGATCCGTAAGTTCCTTCACTTGTTCGTTGTACATTTTCCTATTTAACATCTTCAGTTTTGCGTTTGGATATGTTAAATTGTTCTGTAATAAAGTTGGACAATAACTGACCCTATTTGCTTCCCTTTCAGAGATCAGCCTATATTCGATCACAAATTCCAACGATTGTTATGCCACATTTCAGCAAAAGATGTACATCTTTATGGTCCACACGTTCGTTCTTTCTTTTTTCACAATGTTCCACAGGATCAAGGTTTATCTTTAAATGTTCACAAAATGAAAGTACTTCGGGTCTTGGATTGTAGGTTCAATGGTCGGTATGTTGATTGTGATTTGGTTGGATTCCAGAATCTAATTCACTTGAGATACTTGGCTGTGAAAAGGATTCAAATGCCAATAAGCTGTTTTTCCAGCCTTCAGTTCCTTATTGTTGAAAATACCGTTAAT
The DNA here is from genome assembly GCA_030278955.1 of Hygrophila difformis. Lineage (NCBI taxonomy): Eukaryota > Viridiplantae > Streptophyta > Magnoliopsida > Lamiales > Acanthaceae > Hygrophila > Hygrophila difformis. Next base: position 2,267,276 of record JAOANR010000010.1, read on the forward strand.
ATATCCTCAATAATTCTGGGTATGAGAAAGTTAAGATACCTTCGTGCCTTCGTGGTATATTTGGATATGGATTGTAATTCCTCCCACGCAAATAACCTGGAATACCTTTCCATGGTTCAAATTTCCCAAGAAAGTGATGAAAGTGGTTGAAACAGTCACCCCATCTCCGCAGACTCAAATGCCTATTTTCTAGATGTGCTGGTGAAGGGAATAGAAAATCTGATCTGAGCTTCTTTACACAGCTTGAGTCGCTGACAGTGTCTGTCTCTGCCTCTAATAGAATAGCTGAGATCAACTTTCCCCTAAGTATCAAAAAGCTAGACCTAAGATGCTTAGAGTGGTATTGGGAAAAAATGTCCGTTATTGGGGTACTACCAAACCTTGAAGTTCTCAAATTAGGATATAAGATGTTTGTTGGGGAAAAATGGGAGACGAGAGATGATGAATTCCAACAACTCAAACACTTGGAACTGAGCACAATATCAGAGCTTAATGAATGGAATGTCTCCTCCTCGGAACATTTCCCTAAGCTCCAAAGGTTAATCTTGCGTTATTGTGGTCATCTGAAAGAGATCCCTAGTGTAATTGGCGAGATTCCGACACTGGAGTTGATTGAAGTATATGGTTGCCGACAGTCAGTCGTGGAGTCTGTTAAACAAATCCAACAGCAACTAGAAGAAGAGGGAAATGAAGATCACCTCAGAATTGTCATCCAGGATACCATATAGGTAACAGAGTGAATGCCTATCTTGTCTTTCGCCTACACATATGGTGATAGAATTCAAGGTTTTTCCTTTTTTGGGTACTCTATGTTATGTTTTTATGTCTTGGTCACAGCATGGAAAATCCTTAATTTCAGTGAATATCTTTTTGTATATGTGAAAGTATGGTGTCATTGGTGTGTCGATATTTTCTACAGACTCCCTCCTCTACCTAATGCATTGTGTAGTACTATAAGCTAGCTTGTGTAGAAGGAAGTGTGTTTTCATGCTCTGCACGAAAAATCAGTGGTTTCTTTCTCTGTTTTGTGTTTTTGTTGTGCACCTTCTAGTTCACTTACTCGCTGCAAATTATATACTAGTATAACTGTATAAGAAGTGCTAAATGTTTCTGTAACAGAGGGCAGTTATTTCCTATACAGTTATATGACTTCGACTTCGAAAGGAGATGCATTATATCTTCAATTGGCACTTGACAGGTACGGACAATTGTTTGTCTATTCTAGGTTTCAAGTTGTGCAACCACATGAAGTGGTTGAGTTGTTTTGATCATGGAATTTAAATAAAGACAGGAGAGGGTGTAGGGAGGTAGGCAAATGATTTTATTTGTTGGTCTGTGGTTGTTATGGATGGCTTGAAATCCTCTACATATGATATACTCGGTGGTAGCTGAAATCCTACTACACTACCCAGTACCCAATACTGTAGCACCATTATCATTGTTGGCTGGAAATTTTTTGTTTCAGTTTTATTATTACGTCACTTTTTATAATCCTAAACTGCAATCATGTTTGTAGACATAACCAGCTGGGCTGTAGAATTAGATCCACAACTCCTTTCTTGTTTCCTTCTATTCTAATGTATGGACCACAGAGGCCTTGGTGTTGGTGGTGGCGCATTGTGAGATTGATTTTGTTCAAGTGCAGAAGCTGGCTTCTTTAGGACATCATGACTACAACAGAAATCCATCTATCCTGCAACGTTAGTCACGGCTACGATGGTAATCCACTAATCCACCTCTCCTACAAATGGCTAGGGATAGGGGTCTGGAAATGCTTGAATGATTGGAGGTAGAACTGAAGTAGCTTATTAGCCTAAGAAGATTTCAAATATGCCCATTATGTAAAAATGATAGGAGACAGGGGAACATAACAATATCTTGTTTGGTTGCAGGTTTGCTTTAGAAATTTGGGACATTCTCGGAATAATCAGGGTTGTGTTTATGCCTAGAGGAGGTTTTGATCTCTAGTTTATTCGTTGAGAACGTATATCTTGCAATGGAAGTGAGCAAAAGTGAATGAGGCACGCCATTAGCAGGAGGCAAAACAATTTCCAGATAATCGGATATACCTCATTCCGATGGAATACCCTATGGCAGTCACGGCTGGCAGCCCATTACAGTAGAAGTTATCATCCTCACCATCAATCATCGACAGTGTTGCCACCGGTCACGAACTCCTGACAGCCATCCATGTTTCCTCCAAACTTCCCTCCCTTTTGCTTCTGTGTTACTGCAGAGAATAGAAGATTTTTAGGCTTATGTTTTTCAAGAGGGGTAGATGAACACTCCAATGTGATTGCTCTTGGAGGAATCATCAGGTCGATTGGGTTTTTTCAACAATTTCTAGTAGAAACTTTTGTACAGTATGTTTATATTCTTATTGATGGCTTCTTTAGGGGCCATTCAAGAATTCCTTGTTTAATTCACCAGTTGAACAAGAAAGAGCTGTGCTTTTCCATTGTATAGTCCCCATCAAAGCATCATCATGGAAAAATATATTGCAGAAAAATTAAGTGATAATGAAGAACAGTCTAAGAACCATTCGACAACTTTCCAATGCCTGCAATCACAACGACACGATATTAACATCAAACTAAGTTATCTGACTGAAGAAAAAACACAGAGATTCAGATACCAAAAGGTTGTATTTCTACGAGGCAACCATAAACATACTGCAATGTCAGATGTCTTGATTATACATCTTCCGCATCAAACACAAAATGTTTAGCGCACAATCATATTATTCCAGCCAATTGTCTATATACAGCAAAGCATTTCAAAGTAATTTACACGTTTATACACAATCGAAGATGCTCAATATTCACAAGTCACAACCATCTTCCCGTGTATAGGCAATCGCCACTGTTGAAATTCACACCACTTGCACTTATATGAACACAATCCATATTATTTTCATATGAAGTAGTTGCCTCCTTAAATGTTCGAGCCAGATTTACACCCTGCATTCCTCTGGTTGGGCATTATGCCTTCCCAATTCCAAAGCATAATAATGGGCATATATATGAACAAAATCCTTTCTTCTTTATCTTCCGGGGTCTCACATCTCTCTGAGCAGCCAAATCAGCCATGTATTGCACAACAGCCTGATAAACAGAAAACACACCAAAGTCAATGTTCACTATTTGATCCAAAGTTGAGCATGAGTACCATGATAAAAAATAGTGATTGACATACCTGCGCACCCAATTTTATAATTTCCTTTGGTGGTGCTTCCAAGGGTGTTTGATCAGCACGAAAATTTTTCAGACTCGACAAGAACCTAAAGGAATCAGGCAAAGCAGTTATCTGGTTATCACTGATATCAAGATCTTCAAGCATCTCTAGATTCCCAATCGATCCTGGAAGCATTCTGAGGTCAGCAAAATTTTTCCCAACATTCAGCTTCTTAAGGCTTCCCACAAAACCAAGTACTTCAGGTATGTTCTCGAGTTCGTTGAAGCTAACATCAAGCTCCCTCAAATGAGAGAGATTGCCAATTGTTGAGGGCAATCGTTTTACTCGGTTATAGTGCAAAGTAAGAATCTCCAAGTTTTCAAGCTTTCCCAGAGCCTCCGGAAGAGCTTTGATCTGATTGAAATCCAGTCTCAGTTCCAAAAGTGACGAGCATGATCCAATTGTGTAGGGAAGTTCTTCGAGATCATTTGTTTCCAAATTCAGTTTCTGTAAAGAACATAGATTCCCAATTATGTTAGGCAAAATTTTGAACCCATTCGAACTTAAATCAAGATTCATCAATCTTGTTAAGTTCCCAAATGAATCTGGCAGTGATTTCAACATGTTTCCCGAAACATCCAGGTCAGTTAAACTCTGCAATTCTCCAAATGACTGTGGAAGATTGATGAGCTGGTTAGCATGGATATCAAGCTTCAACAAGGTCTTGAGACTGCCTATGGAGGTTGGGAGAGCCATGATTCGGTTCTCGGATAAATATAATTCAGTAACAGTCGATAACTTCCCCAGAGATAATGGAAGCCACTCGATATTCTCCTTCAGTTTGCCTCGAAGATCTAAAACAGTTGCCCCAGTTCTAGAAGAGTTTTCAATTGCTTCTGCCACTTTCATGAGATTCAATTTTTCTACTTCACCTTCCCCTAGTAAATGTAAATGAAAATGCAATCACAAAACTGAAATCAAACAATAATATTTTCAGGGCCTATTTTCCTTATATTACTTTTCATCAACCAGTTCTAGGATCATGGTGCATAAGAATGAAGAAAACCAAAATTCTTAATTGCCCGCGAAAGGATGTAGCGAAAATTAGTACTCCATTCTACAAGAAATTTTCTCCTCATCTAATTTAATTTTGATAAAAACCATAGGTGCAAGTAAAAAGTCAATGGTTCACTCCCAAAAGTCACAGTATTTAAATCAACTTTGACAATCTCCTTCAGATGATGAACTCTACCATCAGCAACGAAAGACTTATAACAAGTGGATCGTGGTAAGCTTATCTTATCTAATGTTTTTTTTTTTTTATCACAAAACATGTTATGCTTTTCAATTCCTATTCAAAGCACATAATTTAATTAGTTACAATCCTTATCCAAGGTCACATACTCACATTTCAAGAAGAAAAAGCACAGACAGTTGAAGATGATCAAAATAAGCAAAATCACATTTCAAGAACTTATCTTTACAGCTAAAGCTTCACACAAACTGAGCAACAAGAATTATAATTAAGTGATGACACAGATAAATCAAGTTCAAAACCACTGTAAAATCAAGAACTCAACAAAAGTGCCAGTAATCAAAATTAAGCCCAAACCTGTTGATAAAGTTATTGCCTTTGAAGAAAAACTTCTGACCGGAACACCCTTTGAATCATCGCCGCTCTTAACACCTCCTCCTTCAGCAGTATCATCACACTCTTTATACTTCTCCTCGGATACCACAAACTTCCTTACAATTTCGCCGTCAACATCAACAGGCGTTATCTCCAAAACCTCTTCCCCAGAAACAACCGCCGAAGCCTTCTGAATCAGCGCATCAAACACCAGTAAAAACCTGTCGAGCTCAACCAATTGAGCCGCCTCTTTCCACTGCTCGTGGCTCCGGAAAGAGACCATCGCTTTCTTCACATCCCGCAGCACCGCAAAAAGCTCCGGCGGGACACCAGGCTGGGGTTGCAGCTTCGCGATCTCCTCCAATTGGACATTCTCCTCGGTTTCCACTGTCTGCAGAACAGAATTGGCCGCCTCGATCTCCTCAATCGAAGGCCTGGGCGGCAGCGATTTGTACAGTCTAGTGATTTCTTCCACTGTTTCGGCATAAGCAGCCGATGGGCCTTCGGTCGCCGCTGTGGCCATGCCGGAGGCACGATTTGCGAACAAGAAAGGAATTGATCCAAAAAATGGAGATAATTCCACGATTCTCAGACAGTGGAAATTGAAGCCTTATGTAAATAACTAAATACTTATGGCAGATAGGCAGTGGAGCTGAGCTGGCATCCCAAAGACCGAAATTCCCCCAAAAAGGACAAGCTAATAAAGACAAATATTCAACAACAAAAAAATATTTTGAATATTGTAAAATACATATGGCAGTGGAGCTGTTTATATCATCCAAGTTAGGTTGGTAATGGTAGAATCCTGTGTATAAACCAGTAACAGATGTTTTTGGGAGTTAACGGATGCGCTAACATAGAGCGGATTCGTTGATTCCGAAACATATTCTATAACAGTCTAACACACCTTTGTAAACATGAACTTGATTTCACCTACTACTACTGATTAATGTAAAAGGGCTATACGACAATCAATAAAAACCTTTCTTGGTGTTTTTATCCTATCTTTTTTTTTTTTTTTTTTTTCTTTTTTTTCTTTTTTTTTTTAAATTTTAAATTTAGATGAGCCTTGATAAAGGCGAGGAAAGAAATATCCTATCTTGATTCTTGGTGGAGAAGAAAAGAAAAGGTTTTGTTTTTGTTTGTTTATGGGAACTCGTGCAAAAATTCCTAAAAGAATTAGGGGGAAAAGGAATGATGTAAAGGTCGTATTATAGGCTAGCTAAAATGAACAAGTTGTTAATGTCAGTATATGTTGATGTTTATCCAACTAAAGCTGACCAAGCCATCCAATATTTTTCCAATCTTATGCATATTTCGAAGCCCAAAATTCCAATAATTGACGATAGTTTTGGAAGTTTGTCATTAGTTTATTGTTCATGGATGGACTATGGAGTAGTTATGCATCGTAGATAAAATTAAATACTTGAAGGAAACCCCTCTTACAGTCTTATGTTGTGCCGGCCAAGTCGTTATCTCTCTTTGCACTATAGAACATCTTTGGATCTTACCAACATACATATTTAAAACGATCCCAATCTTTATAGATCTTAAAATTGGTAAGATCTATATAAGATCTCGATCCTGATAATAGAATATTACGATCTTACGATCATATTATCTTCAACGATTTTACGATCTTAGGATCATATACTTTTAAAAGCCTGTTTGTTTTGCCTTAATTTTTCTCCTTTTGACTTTTGCTTCTTCTAAAAGTCCTTTTGAATTTTTTAAGCTGTTTGTTTTGACTTTTTTTTTAAAAATAAAAGGATAAGCAAAAGTTAAAATTCTACTTTTTTTTCAAAATAGTTAGGGAGTTACTTTTTTTAAAAGGAGAAGTCATTTAGTAATAAAATACAAAAATAACCCTATTTAAAAAGGAAATAAAATTAATTATAAATATCCTTATAATATTTATGTCCATTTTAGTAATTTTAATATATCAAAAGTCTTTCTACATACAATTCATCCAAACATGTTTCCGTTGAAAAGCAACTTTGGCTTAGTTTGGTAAAACTTAGAAGTTTAGATATTAGAGTTCTGAATTTTGAGTTTAAGATTTAGAGTTTAGAGATTAGAGATTGGGATTTTGTTTTTTCTTATTAAAGTGTATGGTGTTTACTTTTAAAGTTTAGTGGTTGGAAAATAAAATTACATAATTACCCTGTAATACCATAGAAATTACCCGAAATAATTGTAATTCACTAAAGAGACTTTTATTAAATATTTAATCACTTGCTTAAAGAATTAGTATATTGTTTTTTTTTCTACAAAACAACACTTGAAAAACTATATATGTAAATTTGTCTTTTCCAAAAGAAATATGAATTTCAATATCAAGGGTAATAGAATTATATAGTTTTTAAATCTATTGTTTAAATTATATATATAAGTTTTTATATATATACACATTGGTCTTGAAAATTTTTATGAGGATAGTATGTGAATATTTTAAGTACTTTGGTATTCATTATGGAATAAATTTTTATAAAAATAAAAGTATGAGTTTTTATGTGAATCTATGAGAATTAACTTTTATATATAAGAAAATATATTCATAGATTATAATTTTTATTTGATAATGACATGAAGACTTTGTGGTTTGAGTATTGTTATGAATAAAATAAAACCGTGCAAGTATATTATTATTATCTTTTTGAAAGCACATTAATATAAATACAATACTTGAAATAAATAAATAAATATTATATTATCATATCCAACTCATTGAGTATAAATGCATGCCACTAAATAATGGCAAGAATAATGATTTTTCTAGACAAGCTAATACTTCAATCATTTTCATGATACACTACTTACACAAATATAAGGTTAAAAAGCAATTGCAAGAAATTTTCTTCCTAAACAAATAGATGAAAAATCAACATGATTAACAAGTGTCTTGGATGAATGGCTAGCAAAGAAAGGTGATCAATTATCTCTTGAACCCACCAAGATTAATAGCCTCCATAATAGGCAAACCATTATGTTAATAGACAACATGATGGACAAAATTAATAGCCTCCCAAATTAATAGCCTCTTTGTTAGGCTATAAGGACCAAATGAGTGGATACAAATACTCTAACCATTATTGCTCAAGACACACTTAATTGGATGATTGGTGAGGTTGTAATCACTCTCACAATGTGTCATGTTCAATTGTTCAAATCTTAGCCTATAAATAGAGGGAGTTTCTAGCCTTCAAACACACCAATCTCATCCATCTCATTAGCCAAATTCACTACCCATTTTATTCTTCAAAGTTCTCCCACATAGTGAGCATATCTTAAGGATTGTGGAGTCTTGTAGGCTTGGCAACCTTCATCATTCTAAGAGTTCTAATTCTTCTCAACACTTGGTTAGTAAGATATCATCCTTGAAACTTGTATCTTAGAGATCTAAATCTTTTATTTTTATACTATAAATTGATTTCCCTCTATTTGTCGAATTTCAGCGAAACCCGTAATTTGTGGTGCGAATCTTGTGTTATAACGACCATTATCTTTGAATCTCCTTGGTCTTATACATCTATTCTGTAAGTTAACACTCTCTCTTTAAGTTTGGAGATCCTCATCCATGTTTTAAGAGTACAAAATTAGAATTCCCTCATTATACCAAAATCTGTCCGTTTTTCGTTTACGTAATGATCCATCTTTTTAAAATATTTTGGTTCATTATACCTCAAAGGTTCCTTCATAAAATTGTTCCTTATTGAGTTGAGTATATTTCTGGAAACTTTTATAATTTTTAGAACTCATATGAAAAAGTTATGGGATCCGCTTTATCGAAAGGTCAAAATCTCTTTTTGTTGAAATCTAAGAAATGATAGTGTTTTCTGAAATCCACATTTTTGAAGGTCTTAAGTGCTCAAAGCCAAATGGTTTCTTCATGAAAAATATTTATCTATGTGTTATCTACCTTGTGGTAAAATTTTAGAATTTTTGGTCGCGAATTACTATTTTTAAAACCTGTGGAAAATTATAGAGTCACTATTGAATTTCTGGCAGAATACATGTTCTGTAAAGAACTCAATTTTTGAAATGTTTCCATACCTTATTTTGAAAAGTGTAAAACATGAAACTTGTTCAACTATGTGTTGAGTATCTACAGTTTAAATTTCATAGCAATCGCCTTTCATATGAATTTTTAAACTGACTTGGCGTAAACTGCGATGCTGGACTTGATTTTTGGTCCAAATGAGAAATTGTTGGATTTTGAGATCCATGAAATGATATTTCTATATTTATGAGATATTGATATGGGAGTTAAATGTTGAAATGATATTTGGCATTATTGAATGCCCTTGTGATGAAGTTACTCCCTTGAGATTGTTGAAAACTCTTTTAAAGAGGATATTATGTGGAAAATTGTGGAAAACTCTTTTAAATCCATTGTGCACTATTAACTTGAGTAAGATGCCATACTTGATAGAGGGCTAATGCACTAGGGATGTGTCTTGCGGGGCCTCCCCCTCTAAATATGCCAAGACGGCATTGTTGATAAATTGTGCCAAAACGGCGTTATTGCATGTATGAGTCTATACTCTTGGGTGTATCCATGATGGGTTACCCGAGGCTCCGGAGTGTGTCTGTATATGAGTCCGCTGCATGCTGATCATGACTTATGATCGATATGATATGATATGATATGATATGATATATGGAAAATGGTGTCCTCTTGTGCATAGTTGCTACAATGGTAAGAATGAAAGTTATTTATTTTGTTAAAGGTAATGTGTGTGATCCTTTTTAAAAGAAAAAGTGAAAATTATTTTTTTTAAATGAGTGTCAACCATTATTTTAAAATCCACTTCTTAAAGTGGAGCGGGTTGACTTACTCAGTACCATTGTACTGATAAAAAGTTGTTGTGTTATCTTTTTACAGATATTGGAGCTGACATGTGAACTGCATCTCATGACATGAGCATTTGGGGATGGGATTACCTTTCATCAAAAAGATTGTTGCTTTAAGGAACCACGTACTTTTAATTATTAATGTCTTATATATTGCCTTTAGTTTATGCTTCCGCGTGAGAAAGAACAATGGCTTTGGTATTAAGTACTTTAAATTTTCTTATGACTATATTTTATAAAATTGGCAATAATTTTTAAAGTCCATATTACAAAAATTTATATGTGAAGATATTTAGCCGTAGCAACTTGTCAATTAAGTTAGCCAAAGGGCGAGCCTGACTGACAAGTGTGGCGGTAACATTCTGAAACCTTATGAGGATGAATTTCGGGGTGTTACATACCCTTTAAGAGTTAATATATTATTGTTCTTTTATTATATGATATAAAGTGTTAAAAACCAAATAATTTGTGAAACTAAAAATTATAGTATTTTATTTATAAAAAATTAAAAATTTTAAATTAGATCCAAAATTTATTAATTGCTCTAAAAAAATTAAATGCCGAACAAGATACATCAAAAGCAAAAAGTAGGTAAAATATATAACCACAATTGGTCCTGTAATTTCTTTGGGAGAGGATGTATGAAATGCAACCCAATCAAAAGGCTCATGGGCATAATAATCTCAAAAGCATACGATGACCAAAGTTCTGAGCAGGTGTTATTTTGGTGTATATAAAAAGCATATGATAACCAAAGTTCTGTGAAACAAAATTACTACTATTATTGTCAAAGATAAAGGAGCAGTCTTCTATACAAGAAAACCAAGTTTGAATATTAACATTCTATCACCGAGAAGATCAAAAAGCTTTCCCTCATAGTATATCTCAAAATAGCTGAGCCATAGCTTGAATCTTGGATTACGATAGACAGGCTGGCGTAGATATCCGACATCTTCTGCTGCTCTATGAGATAATGGTTGCATGGTTCTTAGTCTCTGGGATTAAACCAAAAACAGAACACCACATCACATAAGAGCTCTGTGTCATAATCCATTGCATGTAAATCCAAAAGTCAGCACCGAATCCCCCTTTTCCTCAAGATCAGCAAATGCACCAGATAAGAGCACGGAGTCCCTCTTCCTCAAGATCAGCAAAAATGCTTGGCTAAAAAAAAAAAAACGATATTTCAAGCCTTTTTTCAAAACCTTCAAATCCAATGTTAGAGACTGGGGCATCCATTTTGAGATTGAGACCCCCTTAACAATAAAGTGAGCAGGCACGAAGGCAGCAAGAAAGAAAAAAAGGAGTGCAGATGGAAAAAATTAAAAACTAATCACTATAAAGCTGTAGAGTTTGGCACGTCCAAAGACGTGAATTAGAAGATCACTGGAGGAATATCAAGATGGTTTGCGAGCAGTGCACACTGCATAACAATAAAGATAAGTGAATATTCAAAAGAATAAAACAATTCCATCAAATGATTTATTGAAATGGAGACTCACGTTAGAATAAGCGCGCAGCAGATCTGAACTTCAAGATGGCACCGTTTGGTCGAATATCTTCAATGCAGTATCCAACGGGATCTTCGTAGGATAAGGATTTACTACCACCACCACTACTACTACTACTACTTCGATTTCTTGGATTCCATTAGATCATCAACTCTTTGGTGCCAAACTGAACAGACAAGGTTTGATGATCAATGCTAATAAAAGTGCAGATATCGCAAGACCAATAGTAAGTGATAATACTTCCAAAAACACATTTTCCAACAACTGTTGGATGGCATAAAATCGGAAAAATAACCCATATGGTCCCTTAATTTTGCCGGATTTCGCAATCAGTCCCACAACTTTTGAATTAACACAATCCGTCCACTAAGTTTCTTAATTTTAACACAATCCGTCCCATATACTCAATTTGCCTCCATTTGTACTCAATTTGCCTCCATCTGTACTCCATTTGTATGGGACGGTATGGGAAAATGGAGTACAAATGGAGGCAAATTAAGTACAAATGGAGGCAAATTGAGTATATGGGACGGATTGTGCTAAAATTAAGAAACTTAGTAGACGGATTGTGTTAATTCAAAAGTTGTGGGACTGATTGCGAAATCCGGCAAAGATAAGGGACCATATGGATTATTTTTCCGCATAAAATCAATACCTCAGGCCTGACAAAGTGTGCCAAGGCATTTGCCAATAAAGCATCAATCTCAGCTTTCTTGTTTTTCAAAGGGCATGTGTGGGAAATAATTAGAGTTTAGCGTCTGGAGTTTGGAGTTCAGAGTCTGGAGTTTGAAATTTAATTTTCAATTTGAATAATGGTGTTTGGTAATGCAATTTTAAATTAGAGTTTAGAGTCTGGAGTTTGGAAAGCTAAAAGCTGGGGGAGAAGAACTTCAGAGTTTAGAGATTAGAGATTAAAATTTGGCAGTTACTGTAATTAGTGTTTACTATATATAGGATTTTAGGCTATTTTTAGTATGTATTTTAAAAGCTAAACGCTAATCGCTAGCGTTTTTTCCCAAACGCAGCCTTTAATGATATTCATCCAAACAATTATTTTAGCTGCTTTTGCTTTTGAATTCTTCTTCTCCCCCATTCTTCTTCTTCTACTGACTTCTCCTTTTTTCAAAAGTCAAAACAAACAGGCTCTAAATGTATATATCTTTATTGGATATTATGATTTGAGATAAAATACATTTTTTTGTTTTAATTTCAACTTAAAAACTTGTATTCTTTATGTATGATGGGTAAAAAAATGCGAAATGCATGACTGTGCAAATTTCTTATGTTTAATTATAATATTTGTACTTATTGTCTTAATTAAGCTGCAAGATTCATAAATACATGAATTAAAATTTTTACTTGTTAGTGTTAGTATGCATAATTAATTTAATTCATTATTACAATTTTATAAAATTCGATTCGATCGTACGATCCCAATCTTGCAAAGATAAAAACAATCTAATATCAACTTGCTATGGTTCCCGATCCCGATCTTTAACAACTTGCTATGAATAATAATAAAATCTCAATTCAAGGGTCCATACATAGTCTATAGTCTATACTCACTGGACAAAGCCCAATTGCATATTCATTCGAAATATTTCTGGCTTCTCTTTTCCTCAAAATTGCAATTTATGGAAAGTAGTAGTCCGTTTATCAAAGAATGTTTCTAAGCCAATTACAGAAATTTTATTGCAACCCAAAATAAATAAACAAATCCAAAAAAAAAAAAAAACATGTTACCAAAAAAAGAAAAATGGAAAGATCCTTATGAGTTTGATCATGGCCGTTAAAGAAGAAAGGCCTAAACATAGTGAAGAAGAAGAAGAACAGAGGCAAGGAACAATGTCCTTGATCCATGCCCGCCTTCCTCCTCTGATTGCTATGAAAATGCGCGATAATATTGCGCTCTCCTAACTTGTCGGACCTGGAAATCAATCCTTCCGCTCCTTACACAATTAACGCTGATTATCTCCCTTCTTTCCTTTGCCCTCAATCTCTATCCGACACAGGCACGTCGCCGCCTTGTCCCACAACTAACATGGACACCACCGCCACCACCACCGCCACCACCACCGCCACCACCTGTTCGGAGAGTGAGGTGTCGGAATCCGGCTCGGAAGAGATTTTGTCGCGCGGCGATTCGTTCAGGGAAAAGGAGGGCAAAACGGATGGTCCTTTTCCCGGCAGCAGCAACATGCGCAGCACGAGCTTGAAGCGCAACGTCGTTAATGGCGACAGGGTGGAGTATTCCGGCTGGGTTTATCACATTGGGTCTAATTCTATTGGCCACGAGTTTTGTCACAACCGTTTCTTGATCATCCGCCCCAATTATATGGAGATGTATAAGCGCGACCCATGTGAACATCCTGGCATTGTATGTCATATAAACCTTTACTATTATCTGTTTCTGTATTTCCTTTAGTATCGTGATGTCTTTCCTGTCGTGTTTTGAATTTTAATTTTTTTTTTTTCCTTGATCCATTGCCATGAATGATAGATGCATTAAAGGAAGTTTGGGTAGATAGAATAATAAATGATTGATATGGATTGATCCTGTGTATAGTAGGCCTCGGATGGCATCTAAAATACAGGCTCTATTCATCTGGAGGAAGTTGAAAGGAAACTATTTTAAGAAGCATGTTATGGACTCCAATCATATTTAGGAGTTGAAAGGAAAAGTTTATGCTTGGGAGGGTGTGGCACTGTCTCCATCTTTATTTGACATGAAATCATATTCATAATCTAAATTATTATTGTTATTATTTTTTTATATTTATTCATATCTAAAGGTATCATGTTACTTTCAAGAAAGTATGCACAGAGGGCATTTTATCAGTATGTTCAAGTTATTTTTGCATGTAGAGATAGAGCTGCCAGCAAGTCTTCCTGAATCTTGTCGCGTTCGTGAATGAACTTGTTAGGCTATTTCACTATTCACTTAACACTTATGCATGTGTATGCACCATCAGTTTATATCTTCCATATTTTGCTTTGATTCAATCGAGAAGTTAATTGTTCTGGAAATTTCATCTACCTTCCATGTAATTAAGTACTTAAAGAAGCATGTTTTCCAAGTTGAATGACTCTAGCCAGACATTTGATGCAGAAACCCATTCGAAAAGGTATCCTAGGGCATATGCTAATGGTGGAGGAGTTAGGTTGCCGGGAGGTTAGCCATAATGTAAGAAGGCCTCTACAATCTGAACATCTTCATCATTTCTATATATTGTCGAATCTTCACTGCATAAATTCCACTGGTGCTGTCGTTGTATGTTGTTTTACTTCTGTATGAATGTTGATCATTTATTTACCTCACCCGTCCATTTTCCTTCCAGATTACAAACTAAAATTTTTCCTTTTTTCTGTCTATAATTGGATAGGAAGTGTACGTGCTAAGGTTCTACAATCGACTGGATCACAGTAAAAGAGGGGAAGTAAGTGATGATTTTTATACATAAATTACAATATTAGTAAATATTGATTTGGCTGGGTCTTTGCAGATTGCTTGTGCTACAGCAGCTGATGCTCGCAAGTGGATGGAAGCATTTAATCATGCTAAGCAGCAGGTAGTAAAGAAAAAAAAAAGATGAATACATTTCTTAAAGAATTTTTCATTATTCAGAGCACTGGGGATAATTCCATTAATGTGCCATACATAAAAGTGTCATGTCCATGGTTAACTGAAATTCATGAATGTTAATATATTCATTCTTGGTGCAGGGTGAACACGAACTCTCAAAAAGTGGTTGCGTAAGAGACATGCTGAATATGGAGGATGAGTATGTTCTTACACTTTGATTTGGACTTTTTCTGAAGGTGAAAAAAGTAAAACATAAATATCTTGTTTCTTTTAGTATGACTTAGTTAACAGGTGCAAATGGTAGATATTAATATTTGAGGTTACATTGACATTGTCATTTTGTGGTACAAATCAGATTCCTTTTTTCAACAAGAAAAAAGCTTTTCTGCTCAATTGTACATATGTAGTATTTACTTAGATTAATTTCATTTTGTAAGGATAAATTTAGAGGGACATCGGCCTGGAGTACGTAAATATGCCCATACCTTAAGATGGCTGGTAAGGAGAAAGGAAGGTGAGGTTGATTTGGTTTAATATCGTTCATTCTATATTCTTATACTTAATGCAGTTTCTCTTTATGTTATGTCTCTCGAGTTTTCAAGTTTCCATTTCTAGCTATGCTATGGACCCTTTTTTTTATTGCTTTTCTTGAGCATAAAATGGATGTATTTTGTACAAACCTAGGTTCACTTTCACGCAAAGCCTTAAACCTGCATAGTGATAGTAGATTGGATCCATTTTTTGATGCGGATGGAGGTGATGTGGTAGATGGGCACGAATGGAAATGTGTACGTACCATCAATGGTAAGCTGATTTTATTCATTGTTTTCTTATATACTATGAGCTAAAGAACTATGACGTTTTGAGTGTAATCACCCATCAGGAAACACAAATAAATAATCAACATGCTCGTATAACAACCAAGGAATGGCACTAGTACATTAGGGAGCATCTTGAACTTCTTTGCCATTTTAAACTTGTAAGTGAATGAGTATCAATCATGTAAACTTCAGTAACTGATATTTTCACACTTTTCTGTTAGTCTTGTACTACTGAGCGACAGCGGGCCATGCTGTGACGTTCCTGTTGACATTCAACATTTTTGTGTCGAGAGCGAATTCTTTCTATAGTTGCAGATGTGTGAGTGATGTGTATTTGATAAATGGCTTAAACTAGCATTGAAGTAGATTGCATGTCAAAATTTCATGTCTGAGAATGATTCATTTTTTTTCAGAAGGATAAAACGGAAACTCTCTCTATTCCTTCTCGACTTGCTTTGTGAATTATAAATTTAATATCGAAATCTTCGAGTGTCAAATTTAAAATTATGTTCAAAGCTGAAACTATGCACCAAATTCTAAAAGCACGTCTTTAACAGGACTATGTCATCTAGCTACATCTGCAGTCTTCATATAATTGATCGATCCAGTAGTGAAGATATATTAATTGTTTGTAATGTAACTTACCATGAAGTTAATTAAACAAGAATAGTTCATCTGTCCATATTATTGGTCATAAACCTTTGTACTATAACCTATCTTGGATTTTCACACCCTTTGATTTGGTTTTCAGGTGTGAGGATATTTGAAGATGTGGCCCTCTCAAAGGTAGATCCTCTGTTGTATTTTACAATTTAATATCGTTAATTTGTTATTTGATTCGATTTTTGAAGGAAAATCTGCAGCAGTTTGCTTTCCACTTTTATTTTTTTTATTTCTTTATTTTTACTTTGATAATCAGCTGTAGTAACTACTAATGAGGCCGTCTCCCTAATCATTTCTTGCTATATAAATGTGTTTGTGTACGTAGTAACTATTATTATCACAAATAACCTTGCTAAGAATAAAGGATTTTATGATTCTATTTTATCAATACATTCCCCGTTTTACAGAGTGGCAAAGGTATCCTAGTCAAGGCTGTTGGAGTTGTTGATGCGAGTGCAGACACGGTATTTGCAGTCCTATTGAGTTCTGATCGTCTTACGAGATATGAGTAAGTGCTTAATATGATGTTGGTGCTACTTGGTCATTCAGTTGCCAGCCAACTAATAGTAGTACACAGGTGGGATACATTGACTGGTGATATCGAGTTGGTTGATTCTGTCAATGGACACTATGACGTTGTGTATGGGACATATGACCCACGATATCTAACATGGTAATTTTTCATCATATCCTTTATTGTTCCTTAGTTTGTACCTAAAACTTCAGTTATTAGGGATGACATTTTATACTCAATTAGCTTTTGTTTGTCCTCTTGAGTTGCAGTACTCTGTTATACTGATACTTAAGACGTATGTAAAAGTGATCATAATGCTCACCGTTCTTTCTGGTTAACACAGTGTTATTGTTCATAACTGTGCCAATGTTTCCTATGCAGGAGGCACTCAAAAAGGGACTTCGTCTTTTCTAGACAATGGTTTCGTGACCAAGATGGGACATATAGTAAGTGTTCAATAGTCAATTCCAAGTTTGATTGTGCCTTCTAGGCTTCTATTAAACGGTTTATGTCAAACATTGAAAGTGGGATTTGGGAAGAGTTACAGGTTAGCATCACATGGTTTGGCATTCAAGTAATTCCGAAAGGAGAGAAAATGGTGATGATCAAATTGTACATGTTTAATTTAATAGCTTCTTCCATTGAAGGCAGCATCTTCGTTGAATCCTCTCAAACCCAGTAAATCTGAAAATGATACAGAGGTTGATATATCATAATTTCATAATCAAGTTCAAAGGCAGACACGTCAAAAATTCAATTTGAGAAACCTTCTATGAGTTCAATGTATTTTCATCATTGCAGGCTTGCAACCGACCGACTGATGAATAAATTAGTTGCAAGAATTTTACTCATTTCTTTTCCTTGGTACTGGTTTAGAACTATCCCTATTTTAGTCCTAAGAGTGAAACTTACGAAAAATCTTCTGCATATATTGCTTGCCAGCTTGAGAATTAGAGGATGGATATTCGTTTTAGTTCATGTCATAATACTATTTCTAGAAAAACCAAACCAATTTGTGATTAATAATTTTATATATACTTACCCCTGCAGCAATTCTACAGTGTCCTTCTGCACACAAGACGCGACCTTCAAGATCTGGATATAAGCGCACAAAAATCAACCGTAAGAAATTTAACTGAATCATATCATTAGCTGTTGATACTAATCTGGCATGGACACATGGTCTGGTTGTATTTCTTACCAATTATTGAAGTGATATATGACTTCATTATAGTGAACAACATATAATGTTGCCTTTGTAGTGGATAAATTTACGTATCCCAGCTATCAATTGTAGAAAAGAAAATCATAGTTAGAATAAGATAATTATTATAAATGATTTTTTCTGAAGGATTTTAATTGATTTCGAACCATTTCATTGTATAGTTTAGCATACCATATATTATGAGCCTATCACTGCAGATGAACCTATACTTATGTAAATAAGACATAGTCTATTGTCTAATGAAAAAAGACTCATCAATACAATTTATCAGTTATACTCCGTATTATTTATCCATTTCCTGAATCATTATTTTTTTGTTGAAATGTTGATGATATAAAGTTTAATGTTTTGATACGCCTGCACTTCATTTTTATTATGCAGCATTTGTAACTTGGTCCATTGTTTTATCTTTGTTTTCTGTTATTACTGTTTGTGTGGTCTATTGTTTCTTTATCATGTTTAGATTTTTATCTGTAGAAAATCCTTTGTGCAGACAGCTCTAGAATTTTCAGTTTCATAAAAATATTAAATCATTCCACATAAAAGTCCCACCTCTATACACAACAAAATACTATCACATAAGTTATACCTTCTTCAATGGAATTCCCTCACAAGCAACAGCCCATCAAGATAGCCTTTAAAGATTTTTGTTCCTATATCTTTGAACAATTGCTTATCAAATACCACTTCAATGAATATTCAGAAATCTGTAAAAATGCCAAGCTGTCTTATTTCCTAATTCATTTTTCTTGTTTTTCCAGCTTCGAGTTGGGAGATCCGAAATTTAAATTCCTCAACCTCATCAGGTTCCGCTCGATGTATCGTGACACAGACACTGGAGATAAGCCCCAAAGGCTGGCTGAAATGGAGAAATAGCCATTGCCCAAAATTTGAAAGGAGTGTTCCGTATGCATTGTTGAGTCAAGTAGCAGGTTGGTAATACTTTTGAGCTATTTTCTCTGTTCAGGTTTGTAAACTTTGATAATCTCTCCAATATGTTCTATGGTATGTAACATTCTTGTCAAAAGCAAATTAAGACATCTCATGACTTTCACATATCAGGAAAAGTCTTGCATCAAATATAGTATGTAAATTTTGAACTGCACTCCACTTTGAAAAACTATATAGTATAGAAAATATGACGGTATTACCGTATTAGTACCTTATTACTTGAATATACCAAACCCATCAACCCTACGGTAGCTTTTATTTGCCTTTATTGTAAAGAAAGTGTTATTCAGAACTTTACTTGATTCTATCAAACATAATATTTCCTTTCGTCACTGTTTTTCTGATAGCATATATATTGTTGCAAAACAATAAATCTTCTTTTCAGGAGTAAAGGAATACATTGAAGCAAACCCCTCAATAACTTGTCAGTCGCCCGCCAGAATACCAGATCTTTCTGGATCCAAAAGTGATTCAGAGGGTGCTGAGAAAACTGACATGTTTTATGATGCAATTGCTTCTGCTGAGTGCTCTTCAGAATCTGAGGAAAGTGACAGTGATGGAGAAGTCGCTGAGGTACATGTTGCCTCCAAGCTTGAAATAATGAATTACTGTTACTATATAAAAAGATTGTGCAACCATGATCAAATTAATTCTGTATTGAAGGAGGCAAAGGATAGTCAGAAGAGCACTCAGTACATAAAAATTTCTTCACTAATTCAAACATCAGGTACTTATCATTACAGCAATCGGGCCAAGTAATGTTAATTTGTTCTTTTCTCCCGTGTACTAATTATTTTGAAAACATATATTTTCTTAAGCTGTTGAAACCCCGAAATCAAATACCCAGCTGGACCCAAATGTGCCTCCTATCAATCTGGATCCAAGCCTGTTTCACGGGACCATGAAAAGAGCAACTGATGATGATGATAAGAATTGCTGGATTGCTCCCGATGGTTCCGGATTCATGATCAGAGGAAAGACATACCTTAAAGACAGCACAAAGGTAGTTTTTCATAAAACTTTCATGAAAGTTTACTCTCAAGGTCTCAGCATTTGTCACATTGCTTTTGTGTTCTCTGGATCTCTAGCTATTACGTCAGACATGAACCTTAGCATGACTGAGTTAGAATTGTAGACAAGTTCCATTTTGTGAAATTTATGGAGGCTGCATGATTGATATGTTAGATTATACCATTTTGAAGATTGAAATACAAATATTAATATTTAACATATACCCTTTATTGATGATGAATAAAATAGCTAGGCAGTTGAGCAAAATTCAGTGAACTTTTCTTAATGTTTCTCATCAAACTTGTGCTTGCAGATACAAGGTGGACAGCCACTTCTCAAACTCATAGCGGTTGACTGGTTTAGGGTGGAGGGTTGTTTATCGAATGTTGCATTACATCCTAGGAGCCTTGTTCAGGTATTGTGTATTGTAAATATGTACATTACGTTTGATCATTTAAGAAAGTTAAATCTCCTGTTAGCCTTTTTGACATACTGATACTTCGCTTTGGGTAACACATATATCAAACTATAGCATTGAAAAGTAGCAAGAAGTTTAGTTCTCACAAGTTCTACTGACTATTTCCAATTTCACCCAAAACCTTGATATAACTGAATTCAGATCCAGGACTTCACCCAATTTTACATTGTGATTTTTGTAATTCAGTATAATTCTTTATCCTTCCTTTTCCATCTTAAGTGTTTATTCTCGATTGCAGAGTGAAGAAGGGAAAAAGGTTCCATTCATTCTAGTCATCAATCTTCAGGTGCTCGGCCATCTCTTGATATTTCAAAATATGTCCTAAATATATTTGCTGCAATTATCTGCATTTTGTGTAACGGAATTCTCAGACAAATGCTTTGTTGATGGTTGTTAAATCAGATTCCTTCCCGGCCAAACTACAGTCTAGCGCTCTATTACGCTGCAGACAGGCCAGTAAAACCAGATTCACTGTTGGGAAAATTTATTGATGGTACGGATGCATTTAGGGACTCTAGGTTCAAACTCATCCCAAGCATAATCGAGGTAGCTTTTTATGCCAGAACTGTTCTTTTCTTTCATGAGATATATCTTGCATTTTTTGTTACATCCTTAATTTTGTATTCTGATAGGGCTACTGGATGGTAAAGCGTGCAGTCGGAACAAAAGCTTGCATGCTAGGAAAAGCTATAAACTGCAAGTACCTTAGGCAAGATAATTTTCTGGAGGTGAGATCTGAACTTCTTTTGCCCCTATGCCCGTGTTTGACTCCGAACCCTTTTACGAACTTTGGTTCTTTAAAAGAAAACTGTTATCCAAGAAATGCTCAAATTAATATCATATAACTTGTTTTCCATATACCATTGTAAAGTTGCTATTAAGAGGCACTTTTCTTATGCAGATTGATGTGGACATCGGCTCATCTTCTGTAGCCAGGGGTGTGATTGGGGTTGTCCTCGGATATGTTACAAGTATTGTTGTCGATCTCGCATTGGTTATAGAGGTTCGATTAGTACTCAGCTTGTCTTGTTCATGTGTTATTGTTAAGCAAGGCATCCATCCTTACACTCACATCCCAATAATTCCTTAGAAGTGATCAATCTCAAAACTTATATGGCAATATTGATCCATATTTTACTATTTTAGAAATATATTACGCCGAGGGATACAAATAAAAGGTTGGGATTGCTCTCAAAAAAGAAGAAAAAGAAAAGGTTAAAGATTACATGGGATATTGTAGAAACTAACAATGGTCAGAGAGGTCTTAAGCTTTTTGGCTAATGACACTCTTTGGCTTTCTGCAACTTTAAGAATTCTAAACTAGCGAACCTTGGCATATTGATAAAGATCATTACATCCAATTTAGTGGCTAAAATGATTGATCCTATCATTGTGTTTGTTATTTATTGCAGGGGAAAGAAGAGGCAGAGCTTCCGGAATACATCCTTGGAACTGTTAGACTAAATCGGGTGCAGCTCGACACTGCTGAGGCAATCGATATTTAATTAGTTGTAAATTCATACTTAACTTGCTGTAATATATAATTATGAATGAATCACTATTTTTATTTTGATCATTCATAAGATTACAGCAAAAAAAAAAGTGTAGATTTCTGCAGGCTTAATTATGTGTGTTCTTGACGGAGAGAGTTAAGTGCAGTCGATTTTGTGGTGGTATTTGATCTCATCCTGTATTCATGCTCATAGTAATTTTATTTTTTCAAATCTTATAGGAATACTCAATTGAGTTGTAAAGGTGATTACTGTAATCTTGTAGCATGAAAGCAAAAAATAGCCGAACATTTTTCGGTACGTGACAGTTGACAAATCTGCTCTATCACTAGTTTCGGCACAGATACATTACAGTTAGCCCCATGATCAATCTCAAAACCGGCACAGAACCTTTGATACAAACTAGATTTTTTGGCGCCAAGTGCCAACACAGCCGCCCAACAACAATATAGGACTAGTCCGAACTTCTTACATATAGTTTGGTCAATGTTGCAAAGAGATAGGCTGTTAATAAAGTATAATGCCTGATCTCAGAGTGTTAATTCTTGTGTTTTTGGCCCTCATCGTAATCACTTCCTCAACAGCTTCTGATAATAACAATCCGAAAGCTGCAACTATAACATCACTGCCTCGGTGGCATAAAAGGCGCGTATTGGCCGTCATATGGCAGGCGCCAAGTCTCCCGCCTTCCAGCATTCCAACGACATATTTAACTCTACGCGTTTTATGCATTTGTTCAGGTTGATGCCACCAGTTTCCAGCTTATGGTAATGCCTCTAGACGAGCAATTGATGGCAAACTTCACCCTTGCCCTCCATACGGCCTCGCCCCCCCCGCCCGAGCCCTGCTATCCATTGGCGGAGCTGGGGCAGACACCTTAACAATAATCCACTATGGCAAGTGATTCATATAATAGAGCTGCATTCATCCAATCAACCATCAAGATAGCGCGGGAGCACGCCTTTGATGGGCTTGATCTCGACTGGGAATTACCAAGCAATCCAGAAGAAATGCTCAACTTTGGATTACTATGCAAAGAATGGCGTGCTGCTGTCGAACTTGAGTCGCTCGCTTCACGCGATCCTCCCTTGCTTCTGTCGTCTGCAGTTTACTTCGCGGCCGGCATTTTCCAGCCTGGAACCGTGCCAAGAACATACACTGGGGATGCAATCAGTGCATACGTAGATTTCACTAGCCCAATGTGCTACAACTACCATGGCGGATGGGACAAGTCCGCCACAGGGGCGCACGCGTTGCTCTACGACAAGACGAGCAGCACGAGTACAAGCCACGGTATTCTGTCGTGGAAAGGAGATGGCATTGCTTCAGACAAAATAGTTTTGGGAATGCCTGTCTGTCTATGGGATGATCTAGCAGCTGAAGGATCCAAACCAGCACCGGATCGGGGTGCCTGCGGTGGCAACTGGCCCCGGTGGAGGCCTGAATGACTTATTCTGACATAATTGGATCTCGGACAAGACAATAACTGGGATCTTGCAAGAACAGGTAATCCAATCTTTTTATGATTAATGTAACTATAATAAACTGGGAGCATTTCAATGTCAAGGTGTTCGATCTAATGCCGCTGTGAATTAATTTTTTTTATTCAGCTTCCATGACTTGGGACAGTACTCTGAGTTGAAGATTTGGGAGCAAGGGTTTCAGTAATCCCAACTGGCATAGGAATCAAAAGTATTATAGAGTTTTTATCTTGTTTCATATTCATCATTCTAGATAGTGATGCCGAATTTTATGAAGTACAAAAACTTCATAATTGATACAGATTTTTAAGGTGTTTTATTGATGTACTGGAACTCTGGAAGAATAAACCTGTAATGAAAAATACGCAGAGGCTAGTTATTACTCTCTCCATCCGATTTAATTTTGATTTTTGCATACAATTCAATGCATTTTTTTCAACAGATAATATCTCAAAAAATATGCACAACAAATAATTATGTAAAATATATATTCTAAAACTATATGGTCATACGATTCTAATAAGACTCAATGATCCAATCCAATGCATTTTTTTCAAATATATACTTGCAATAAAATTAAGTCAAAAATGAACAATTAATAGTGTTAAAAAATAAGAAAAGCTTATTTCTAAAAAAATAAGCTGCATCTTTTTTTTTTTTTTTTGGTGTGTGAATTAAGGGAGTACATCTTTTTCAACTCGGTTGTGTTGGGAGCCACCTTTTAGGGTGGCCCCTAATGTGAGGATTGGCACCTAATTTTGGGCACACACGCATACATGCATGCATGTGCATGTGTGCCCAAAATTGACTTGCATTAGCAAATTTCTTTGGAGTTTCGATATCTCTACCTTGGACATGCTCCCAAATTAGCAGTAAATATCAAATTGATGATGTTAACAAATTTGTACCAAATCCAATCGAAGTTTAGGATTTAGGGTTTAGGGTGTAATAGAAAAAAAATCGTAACAATACAAGGCGCTCGTTTGAATTACTAAAATACTATGATATTTATAATATTATAATTATAATCATAGTTATAATTAATAAAAAGATAAAAAAAAATATATAAATAAAATATTAAAATAAATTCATAAGATACATAAAATTATATAAGTATCATTGCCATATACACAATTGATTTGATAGAAAATAAAATCCAAGGGTAAAAATTACGAGCAACATACTACATTTGCTTGCCCTTTAACTAAATCCATCCCGAAAGACTCAAATAACATTAAAAATCTTTATTAAATTATACCGTATATCTTTTCATATACTCTCCAAAATTTAAGCCACACGAAATCTAACAAATTCTAAAAGGATCAAACTGGAGTTCGGGAAACAAATTTTAAATCAAAATACCATAAGCGATGAATATAAACAAAAAACTGCCAAAACCCTTTATAATAATCAACCTCAAATTTTGAAAAATTATGTTCAGGCGGGCAAGAAGCCCGCCGTTCGTATAGCTTTCAGTTTTCATCGGCACTTCAGGTTAGCTTTTTCTCATCATTCGTCAACTGAATCTACAGTTTATTATTATTTTTTTTGGTAGGGTTTTCATCTTAGTTCCTCACCGGATTCTTCATTGTTTCTGCAGGAAGAATGGCGAACATAATGTTCCCGGACCACGCCAAAATTTTAGCCAGGTGGAATTTGGACCCGAGGGTGGAAACTAGGGTTTCTAATTCCAGGCTGCACATCCTGGCCGCGAACATATCCAAGGATGTGAAAGTCGATGTTAATTTCCTCAGATTCCTCTGCGGCACATACAATACTGAAAACTCTGCGTTTTGCATAGGCGGTAAGGAGATATATTTAGGGCTGGAAGATATTCTATACATTACTGGCCTTCCGATATCTGGATGCGTCGTCGCGGCGGATTGCTCCGACGTTAAATCCGATTGCCGAAAATATTTAGGCATCCAAACGACGACATTGGATCTTAAGCTGTCTTACCTGTTGGATAATTTTCAACGCGTGCCGATTGGGACTTCTGAGGCCGATCTCGAGAGATATGTCAGAGCTTATTATTTGTTCGTGATAGGATGTGTTGTGGTTCCTGAACCTTCGGGAACTGTGCCGGTGGAGTATGTTTGCATGATGAAACATACGGACAAGATCGATCAGTACGCCTGGGGTTCGGCGATGCTCACTTTTCTGCACTCATTTTTTCATCGCAATGATCACAGACCTGTGGGGTCGAAGATTTTCTATGGTAGCCCTCTCGTATTACAGGTGAGATCAAATTAATCTTGGGCATACAATTAAGTTTGGGTATTGATAAAATGATGTTAGGACTCGTAAAGTGATGTAGGATTTATAGAGTGATGCATATAGATTGTTTTTTATTACTCTATTCGTCCTAGCCATCTTGTCATGTTTGACTTTCATGTTTGACTTTTTGCACTGTTCATTGTTAACTTTGACTCAATTTTATTACAAGTATATATTTCAGAAAAATAATCGATTTTGGTTTTGTTGGAATCGGATGATCATATAGTTTTATAATATATATTTTATATAATTTTTTGTTGTACATATTTTGAGATATTTATTGTTGAAAAAGTGCGTTGGATTGTATGCAGAAATCAAACATAAGTTAAATGAGACAGGGAGAGTATTTTTTTTTTTTTTATTTATAACCTCCTCCATCATTTTTTCATATTCACACATCATCACTTTTACATGTCCGTCCATCACTGCTAGTAGGTGCAATTGCCTGTGCATATGTTAATTTTATGTTGCTTTTTTCAGAATTTAACTTGATGTAATTGTTTGTAGATCTTTGCTCTGATTAGGCTTCCTCAATTGTGGAGGCATTATGAGTTACCGGATCCACCCCAGTTTCCACTTGTTCGGGTGTGGGTCGAATTATTGAAAAGAAAATCCATGGACAACAACACTAGCAGGATTCATTATTCGCCCCTTGTAAGCGATAACGTGCAGGTGATTTTTGAATTTCTCGAACAGTTCGTAATGTATAAATAACCTTCGATTTCCTTTAATTTTATTGAGTTGTTACTGATTATATTCAAATTCAGGTAATCTTGAAACCATATGCGAATATTGTCGGCGCGCCCTCCTTCGTGACTCAGCAGTTGCCCTTATCCTTCGGCCAAATGCATTTGATTTGCCTAAACATGGCCTGGTTGTACGACAGCCAGTGTTGCAGAGAACAAGTTCAAAGAACAATTTGTACCAATTACAAGTTGGCGGTGGTATTTAGACATAAACCTAGGGGAACAACAAGTGGTGAAAATTGGATTAAACATTACAAAATGGACATCATCCTAGAGTGGGAAAAAGTCCACCACATGTTATCTTTGCAACTTGAATCACCCTTTGATGATGATGATGAAGAAGAAGAGCATGAGCAGAGTGTGGGGGCGGCGCAGAAACGAGGTTGGAGGCCTGCAAAAATGTACACAGTTCAATGTGGCGAATGCATGAAATGGAGGCTGATACCAACAAGAGGCAAGTACGAAGAAATACGAGAGAGGAACGACGATCAACCTTTTACGTGTGAAACAGCCCGCGAGTGGCGCCCGGAATCATCATGCGAAGATGAGTCCGATGTGAAACAGGATGGCAGCTTATGTTGGGCAATGGACAAGCCCAGCATTCCCCGTACGCCTTCGGGTTGGCAGCGTGTCGAACGCGTTAATAATAGTGCTGCTGCTGAAGGAGGAGGAGGACTCATCATGTCTTCTGATATGTGAGTATTAATTAGTACTAGTATTTGATTTACACCAATGTTTTTAACTGTCCACTTGCTCGTATGTTCAAAGTGTTTCGCCATTGTGATTGAGCTTGGCACATCTGAATAGATATTATGTGTCGCCATCAAACAAGAGGTTACATTCAATGGCTGAGCTTGACAGGTAGAAATACTGTTTGAACCGCTGTTAACTGTTATATATATTGTCTGTGTTTTCTTTGTATGGAAAAACAAGAATAGGCCTGGATTTATTATACTACATTATGATATTGTGTTTTAGGTACCTTGAGGAGCACCCAAGATATCAAAAAGAAGGTGTCAATATTGATCGGTTTTCTTTTGAACCTCCTGAACTATTAGAAACTACTTCATCTGATGAACCTCCATTGGAAGCCAAACATGTTGCCAAACGTCGTGCAGTTTCACCCTGAGCGGGCCGGGCCGGGGCTCCAGCAATCCAGCTGGTAATTTGCCTTCATCTCAATGCATTCACAAATCAACATACATACATATGTTTGGAAGAAAAACAAGTGTGGTTTATATCCTATCCTACATTGGTTATGAAGAGTAATAATTCAGCCCTACGCAATTTGTTATTGCAGGTTCAAAAAATTGCTCATCAAGACAGGATGGATTCAGAATGCGGCGATGAAAAGAGGGTTGAGTTATCATAAAGCAGTGCCATGTACTTCCGATAGAGGAAAATCCCAACCACTTGATCAAAATCATACCGTTGTTAATATTCAATTAGGTATCATTAGATTTAGCTAGCTAGGGTTTAAATTCATTCCATAAAGGTGTCTTCCATTCTCTATTCCTCATCTATCCCCAACTAAACTGTCATCTTCCCTATCGAAATTGTGACCACCCTTGGCCGATCGCCACCACCAACACAGTCTTATGCATCACATAAGAAATGCCTAACATCACAAACATACGCACAGACAACAGACATCATCTCGCAACACAAGTCATTTGATTATCACAATATACCACATTAGACATCACATAAATATATTGATATACATAACATAAATGGATGCATAAATTACGTAATTGGTCGTATTCACACACATACCAGATACCCGTCGTCATGACCATCACGCATATAATATGCCATCGGATAAAATTCTCCACTCATATATGCCCGTAGGTACGTGCACTCTATCACTTCCCATGTACTTCTAAATTGAATTGCCTTAATTGGTACGAACATATAGTGCATTTTGTCATTTTTGTGTGATTTATGTGCATTTTTTTTTTGTAATTTTAGCGTGTCTCCTTCAATATGTGAAAAATTATAGTTTTTTTTCGTAGTTTTACCTTTGTCAACATCTTTAGCGTCACTTTTAATGAAAAAAAAAAATTGTGCAAAATTATAAGAAAAATTTATCCTTAATTGATTATGAATTCTTACTCCACAAGACTTGATTATTTATATTACTATTAAAAAAAAACACACATATTCCTGGCAGATCATATAATAAATAATTGTACTTCCTCGACGTCCCATTATAAATATCCTACTTAATATCTTTGGATATCTTATTACAAATGTTCTTACAAATGTCCTTTTTTAATAAATAAAAATAATTTTCTCCTAATTCTCGTGTCCAACAGTAACACGACGTTTGAGGTCCCACGTTTGAGGTGGGACGAGGGAGTATATTTTAATAAACATGCAATTTTTTTAAATAAAATTGCTCATAAATATTACTCCCTCTGTCCCAACTAAGATGTCCTGTTTGACTTCTGCACACAATCCAATGCACTTTTTTAATCGTCCATAACTCAAAATATATACACGTAAAAATTATGTAAAATATATATTCTAAAACTATACGATTAGACGAATCTAACAAGACCAAACTCGACTATTTTTTTCAAATAGATACTTACAATAATGTTGAGTCAAAGTTGAACAATGAACAGTGTCAAAAAGTCAAACAAGACGTCTTACCTGGGACGGAGGGAGTATTTATCAATTTAAAATATCAAAAAAGTCAGTAATAATAGGTATGATAATGAAATAATTTTACCATATCCATATGTTTATAATCTTAAGAATATTATATGAATAAATAAAGAAACATAAAAAATGAGACAATAATGATAAAAGAGTGAAATTTATGATGAAATAGAAATAATTTTCAATTCCATATCATAAGTTGAACTTCAAGGTGGTGGCCGGTGGGGCTGTTTGGAAGACAGCATATTAACCAGCATATAGCATATTGGAAGAGCATATTGTCTCATAATTCTCTCTCCTCCGAATTTGCTATATGCTAGGGAATCCGCTGACTCCAAACATCCTCGGTATATAAAAAGAAAGGTAGGATGCTTACTGCTTGAACAGGCAAACTTGATTTGCGTGCAACATTCGGTTTACAGCCCACAGTTGCGGCTGCGGCGCACCCACAAAAAGGGAGAGTCCTTCGCCTTGCCTTCCTCACGGGGACAGTGACGGCTACGTTAATTGCTACCAACGCTGCAGCACGGTGAAGGATCGCAGATCGGACCTAGCGGCTTCACTCTCAGTCTTCGGATTCCAGCGGTGCGAATTAGGGTTTCTGCATTTCATTTATCGTATCGTTTCTTTCTTTCTGTGATTTGATTGAGAATTTGCACTTCGCGAATCAAATTTTGCTGTGTGGGGTTTTCCTCTTGACCTGATGTTTTGTGTTTTCCGATAAGGTTTCCTTTGCGACACCATAGATCGTTCTACGAACACACATTTCATGCACGTTATTGACTCCGAAATTATTACATGTATGGTCGTGGCAAAAGTTTGAATTTTCTTAATCAATCCAAGTGTTTTATTTTTAGTGCCCTAAAACCCAAAAGGAAAATAAAGAAAAAGGTAATGAAATACGTTCGATTGCTTATTTGGTTTGATTTAATTTGTGGATGTATTTTATTTGACAACATTGAGATCAGAAGGAACACGGACGAGATCTTTATTGGTGTTTTGATTTTCAGCTACTACTCTGGTTTGTTTCTTTAATTCCAGTTTTCACCTCTCTTTTTGTGTGTGTTTAGTTGGTCATTTGGTTATAACCGAATGACAAATTTAGTATTGGAGTCACCTCAACAATTAAGTTGCCTAAATAGATACATACAAATAGCTAGATGGATCGCTTGTGCACATATAAAGAGAAACAAGGGAGGGAGAGGAAGGTGGTGTTCAATATTCATTCGTGTCCATGGGTTGTGCTACCTCATTTATACACATACGTTAACATGCATATCACATCTAGCATCAATATGATCTTTTGATAGATCTCGATATCTCACTTTAAGCACACGTGGATGCTTGTATTTCCCCGTGGGTTTGGATGCTTTCAATCCAATCACTTCATCTTTGGAGTTTCCTTAATAATGTCCAACTTCTCAACGACAAAAAAGAACCATCTCAGTGCATTCTATTTCACTATAGTATTCTTGTCGTAGGTGAGATGTGCTCTTGTTAAGCAAGCATTTATTCTTCCAGTCTTAATACTGCATTACCTAGAAATACACATTCGCATGTGAGGTATTATATTTTCTCTAGTCATAAATTCGGTGATTTTGTGCATTTATTGATATAACTTACCTCTAAGCCATCTTTTTAACAATTATTACACCAGTTTTAGTTTTATCATTTGAAGTTTTACCCTTGTGTTGCATTTTGCATCACGGGTGTTAGAGACTGATTCAAGTATTATTTTTACAGCCTATGAAATGATGAAGTTGAATAGGTAATTTGGATTCAAATTTCAAAATACTTCATTTTATTCATATTATATTAGCAAATGCAGGTATGTAAGTTATGAATGTTACCAATATCTGACTTAGACTAATGGCTTCTCCTTTTTCTTTTCTTTTCTTTTTTAACTGAAGTATTTATCGTATATGGCAAATATTTGGTTATGCTATTCTTCATTTAAACCTTTTGCTGTTGTATGAAATTTAACCCCTTGGTCGCTGATCTGTCCAATTTTTTCCAAATTGAGGTTCCTACAAGGTTGAGAGTGCAAACTTTTGTGTAAGGATGTGCATATGCCTGCTGTTTAATTTCATGTAGGGATCCTACACTTTTTCATGTGAAGGTTTTATAACATAGTATGTTCCATCTAGATTGGGAGCTACTCATGTTTGCATCTTAAGTCGTTCAGATAGTAATAGTGATATCTAGAAAAATCAGGTTTTAAATGTGAAGTTTTGCGTACATTCCATAGTAGTCAATAGCGGATAGCGGCCAGTAGCGGTGAACCCCAAAAATGCTATAGCGGGATAGCGCATAGCGGGAAAACCGCCATTTGAAAATTTTATACTATGTTAAAAATGTGTAATTACATTCAAAATACTTGAAAATTATCCTAATTAATCACATAACTATGTTTTAAAGTAGAACAATCTAACATAAATTATAGATATTGCCACAATGGGAAGAATAATGAAGGGAAAAAAGTAGGGAAATAGGAAGAAAAATAAGCTTAAATCTGGATAGAAGTTGTAGAGAAGTGCAGTATATTAAAAACATTTAGAACATAATAGAATAGGAAAGAAAGAGCATTATTTTTAATTTTTTTTAATTATATTTATTGTTAAAAGAGTCTGTTAGTCTCATCCAGACCCACAACCCAAAGTAAATACTATTAATATGTTGGCTTCCGTCTCCTCAAAGAAACCGTTTTGTCTTATCCTGACTTACAATGCAAATGCTTCCGCGCTAAAACCTAATAACTCAAATTCTCTGCGAGCCTAATTCGTCTTCTAACTACAGCGCCGCTTGCTAAGGCTTTTATTTGGAAAATGTGGTGGAGCGTGGCGGCTGTAGCGCCCGACGCGACCTAGGTGCCACCCGCTATGGCCGCTATTTGGAAAATGTGGCGGAGCGTCGCGGCTGTAGCGCCTAACCACAAATCCGCTCCGCTATAGCGGTATAGCGCGCTATAGCAGCGCTATTGACTACTATGGTACATTCTTATATGGATATTATCAATGAATTTTTCTATCTTATGCATGCTAAATGACATTGCACAATTTATCTTAAGGTAAGAAAATGTTATATGAACCATGAAGTTCTCTACTGTTGGTTTGGACATACTGATTGTGGTTTTCCTGGCACATGTGCTTCTTAGCTACGTAGGATGATTACGTTATCTTTCCATATTAGATTGTGATAATGTTATAATTAGGTTAAAAATGACATTTAACCTGAAATGAGTTATAACTTCCTTGCTATATATGACCAGGGTAAACACTTTTATGTACTTAAGCTGTGTGTAAGAGATGAAGTCATAATATTGATGGTGAACATATACTTCTGTTGATTTCTACTTTCCAGGTGTTATTTTTAATTTAGTTTCTTTTTAAGAAGATACGAAAGCAAGGCAAATGAGTCTTATTTCTGTGCTTGAATAAATATAGTGCTGTCCTTGCTTTGGTTTACTTCTTATCAATCAATGTTCACTTTGAGCTATATGCATCATGGTATTCACTTAATGACTTACTGTGCTATGGTGAATCAAGTTAAATGGATATATGTGTAGACAGAAAACATATCCAAGTGGTTAATTCATTTCTGACGTCAGAAGTGCACATTTCTGTAAATTGCAAATTTTGCGATATTAAATGTGCATTCATAACAAGCAACATTTTGGTATAATTTTCTCGTCCAGATTTTATTTTAGCATACATGTTATCATGACGCTGGAAGTTTGCCTCCAAAATAACTTTTAATGTGTAATGAACTCCACTTTGAAGAGCTTCTTTTTTCTTTGTGTATAGTTTTCTTTATATGGTCGTAAGTACAACTAACAATCAGCATGTTCACTTGTAATGGCAGTTTTACCGAAAAAAAAATAAAAATGGCACAAGAGCAAAGTATGGGGGTGTGCAAAAGAGTTTGGGAGTCAATAAATATGTATACAGTTCAGTGCAATAAATGTTCAAAATGGAGGCTCATTCCAACAAAAGAGAAGTATGAGGGAATCCGGGAGAAGATTGCTTCAGAACCTTTTACATGTGAAACTGCTCATGAATGGCGACCTAATGTATCATGTGAAGATGAATCCGATCTGAAGCAAGATGGAAGCTTATTCTGGGCAATGGATAAACCTAGCATTCCCCGTACACCTTCTGGCTGGCAGCGTATTATACGTGTTAGAGCTGAAGGAGGAACTAAATTTTCCGATATGTGAGTTGCTTACAGCAACTTGAATTCTCGAAAAGTATTCGTTCACTGATATGCTTAAGTGGACAAGATTTTGTATTTTTCCATATTTGACAGTAGCTATTGTTGCCTCTAAACAGCTATTATGTGGCACCATCAAACAAGAGGTTGCGTTCAATGGTCGAACTTGACAAGTAACTATCTGACTATACAAACTATACCTTATGTTCCTTCTTCCTGTGTGCACTCTTGTATGCATTCAAAGAAGGTGCTCGGCATTATCCAGTTTGCATTGGCAGATTTTTTTAACATATCCGATGATGGGGAATGTGTTCTGCTTTGTTATGATTGTTTTAGGTACCTTGCTGACCATCCAACATACCAACAAGAAGGTGTCAGCACCTCTCAGTTTTCTTTTCTATCTCCAGTGCCATTGGATGGGAACTATGTATCCAAACGCCGCATGCCTTCATCACCTGCACAGGGAAGGAATGCGACCCCACTGGCAGGTTGTTTAAGTCTTCAGATTGCCTTTTCCTGTTAGGTTTATGAAATCTAGACATTAGAAATCTTAATGCACTCTGTAATTTGATTGTTTTTTAAAAACTATAAAAACTGATATGTGTATGACATTTAATTTTTTGATCATTCGCTGTGCCTTTATTGTGCATTTTTTTCGCAATGCCTTTATTGTGCATTTTTTGCTATTTAGCCATTACTAAAACTAAAAATAATGCATATATTTATTGCAGTGCAACCCATTTCACAAATAGCCCCAGCCGAGTATGTGAACGAACAATACGGTGAATCAGATGACAGATCAGCATAGAATCTTCTCGGAAGTGAAGGTAATCATGAAGCTGCCTTATGATTTTAGTGATTTTATCTGTTTTGTGTGGATTACGTGAGAACAAACTGTCAAATTTTGCCCTCTGTGTACATAGGGAGTTGAGATGTTTTATGCTCTGATTATTGGTGACCTAATAACAGCCACTTTTTAAAAAATATGTGTGAATTCAAGGCAAAATGTTTTACGTGGACTAGGAGATGTCACGTGTGAGCATGTGATTTTCACGGATTATAGTGCATTTTCTTGTTCACTTGATTTCATCTAACCAAGTGATTGGTGTTTTAAGAAATGTCGACACATTAATATCTTACTGTTCCCTCTCATTTATCCGTCATTTACTCCTCTCAAAGTCATCTTATCTTTCTTTGCAACCATAAAATCCCCTCTGGTACTTTTAAGTTTTTTTCCTGATTTTTCTGTGTGTTCGACGTTGAGAACAATAGAAACCAGCTCATTAAAAATCTGACATGGATTTGGGTCTAATCTTTCTTCTCTCCCTTTTTTGCTTTTTCTTTTTGTGATCAAATTCTTGAATATTTCTCTCCCCTCCCCTGTCTAGTGACATTTGTCCTTGTCAAAATCCATCATATCCCATGTCCAAAAAAGAAATCTATGGCCTCGTTTGAAACCTCTTACTAGAGGTCTTATAAGGCCTCTATATCCTACAAATGAGAGGTATCATTTCCATGAGAGGCCTGGTTAGACATCTAATAAGAGGTATCAAACATGGTCTACATGTATTCTGTTACTGTTCCTGGACTTTCAGAATGAGAACATACTACAAATGTTTGGGGCTTTATCTCTTATGAGTGACAAGTTATCTTTCCATTAAAAAATTTCAGTATGATCAGTATCCTCTGTTACTGCCATATGACTTTTGTCATGGATTGGAACAACTGAGTTGTGCCATTACCTAGCAAGCAAGCCACAATTTACTTGTTCATTGATTTTAAGAGTGATCTTTTTATGTTGATAGCAATAGTGTCTGGAATGTTGAGGAGTGAGAACAAGAGTGCCTTGGGATTGAGTTGCAGATGTAGAAGGGGCATAGAGATGACTAGGAAGAAGGGAGGAGAAGAAAAATACTATTTGATTCTTGCTTACAATTTCTGATGTGTCGTGGACAAAAACATCAGAAAATCAAAATCTTGTTAATGCCAAAATTACTCATTCATGCCATAGGATGGCAGTGGTCTTATTTAGCAAAGTTTCCAATATATTTCTTCTTAGAGTCACATAATTAAGAAGAATAATGTTTGTTTATGCCACCTTGAATGATTAAAGAGGCAACTATAGGTACTTCAGTCTCCATACATATCTACCTATCTGGTTTCCACTGCATGAAAGTATTTGTGTTTTCCTAGGAAATATACAAAGAAAGCTGAGGTCCATCAAGAACTCTGAAAGAAAAAGAAAATGAAAGTTGAAATAATATCTTTGTTTTCTTTCAATAGGCATGCATCTTATGCTCTTGTCTCTCGTATGTACAGGTGGCTTAATGTCCTCCGCTGCAGCCATCTTGAGCTATTTTCTTCTGAAAACAAAAACTCGTACAAACGCGTAAAGCTGTGTGTTGGGAAAAATAAGCTCTGATACCAACACAAACACACACACTATAGAGGACCTATGACAATTCACTCACACAACACCAACTCTTTAATGTTGGTTAGCCTTTAACTAAAATCCTTAGTGCACAAGGATACTTAGGCGGCAGGGCCGACCATATATCATTAGGCGGTATAACCGACCATATATTAGTTAGGCGGCAGGGCCGACCATATAACTAAAACAAGTGCACCATGAATTTAACAAACCAAGGCTTAACCGAGAGACTTAAATAAAAAGAACACTTTTATAAATACACAACACAATTGCAACACTCACTCCTTTAACACTCACTAAACTCACACCTTCTCTACACTTGTTACAAATGAAGAGCATCACCCCTATTTATAGAGTGGGCAAGAGTTCTAGAGTATTCTAAAAATATTCTTAAATAATACTAATCTAGATTATTCTAAACATTTCTATAAATAATTCTACACACCCCAATTTCTCTAATATTCTAGAATATTCTTTTAGTCTCACTAATACACTTCTTTTAATTTTGCATTGATCTCTAACACTCCCCCTCAATGCAAAATTCCTTTCATGGTTGATTTGCAGATCATTCCGAGTGCTTCTCTGAATTTTACGAATTTGGATTTACTTAAACTCTTTGTGAAGATGTCTGCAACTTGTTCATCTGTCTTTGTTGGCACCATCTCGATCTCCCCCTCTAGCACTTTCTCGCGAACATAGTGATAGTGCACTTCTATATGTTTTGTCCTTGCATGAAAGACTGGATTCTCTGCTAAACGTATAGCTGATAAATTATCACAGAAAAGCTTTACTTGATAATTTGTTGGTTGATGAAGATCTTCCATTAGTCGCTTCAACCAAGTGCTTTCCTGTGTTGCCGATGTTGCCGATCGATATTCCGCTTCGGTGCTTGACAACGACACTGTGGGTTGTCTCTTACTACACCATGATACTGCTCCCGATCCAAGATTAAATAGATACCCAGTTGTCGACCGTCGCGTATCATAGTCTCCAGCATAATCGGCATCGCAATATCCTGTCACATGGCATTCCTTTGTTTTCTTATATAAAATGCCAAAATCAATGGTGCCTTTAACGTACCTCAAGATACGTCGCACTGCATCGAGATGAGGCTTCTTTGGTTTGCTCATGTATCGACTAGCCACTCCAACTGCATATGCTATGTCTGGTCGACTTAGTGTGAGATATATAAGACTTCCGACTAGCTGTCGATACATGGTAACATCTTCTAAACTTTTCCCATCATCGGCTCGCAATTTTTCATTATGGTCCATAGGAGTTGCGATGGGCTTGCAGTTAAGCATTCCATACTTCTGCAAAAGATCCCGTGCATATTTCTGTTGTCCCAGAAATAAGCCTTCACTTTTCTGCTCTACTTCGAGTCCAAGAAAATGTTTGAGTTCTCCAAGCTCCTTCATATGAAATCTGATGGAGAGATTTTCCCTTGTCCTCTGGATCTCCTCGCCATGATCCCCCGTGATGATTAAGTCATCGACATATACTAATATTATAGCTAGCTTTCCCCGATCTTCTTTCACAAATAAACTCGAATCTGAAGGAGCAACTGTAAAACCACTTTGTATCAAGAACTCACCGATCTTCCCGTACCAAGCTCTCGGAGCCTGCTTCAAGCCATAGAGTGCCTTCTTCAATTTGTAAACATACTCGGGGCGGGTCTTGCTCTCAAAGCCTCTTGGTTGCTCCATATAAATGCTCTTGTCAAGTTCTCCATGTAGGAAGGCATTCTTGACATCCATCTGCCATAACTTCCAGGACTTGCTAGCCGCCAAAGCTAGTAGGACTCGAATTGTTGTGATCTTTGCCACCGGGCTAAATGTTTCTTCATAATCTAGCCCATATTGTTGTGAGAAACCTCGAGCAACAAGTCGAGCCTTATACCTTTCAATGGAGCCATCTGGTCGAGTCTTCACCTTGTACACCCATTTACAAGATATTGGTTTCACATCTTTTGGTTTGGGAACTAAGTCCCATGTTTGATTTTCTTCCAATGCTTTCATTTCCTCTTCCATGGCTTTCTGCCACTCTTGGCTCTGCGCCGCTTCTTCATAACTACAAGGCTCAATAGGTGTAGATTCATCCACAAGGGCAGCATTGGCATACCTTGGATTAGGTTGCCTTAGCCTTGTCGACCTTCGTAATTGTTGTACATGCTCACCTTCTTCATTTTGGCTTGGAGAGAACTCATCGGATGTAGGTTGATGTACACCGGTCTTCCATGGACTCTTATCTTTGGTAGGTTGTCTTTCTCGTTCTTTACTCGAATCCGATGTATGCTCTTCACCTCCTTCTTTTTCTTCTGAATCCTCCTCTAAGTCATGGGATTCTGGGAGCTCGACCTTTTCAGGTGTCCACCACGAGGAAGCTTCATCAAACACCACATTTCTGGAAGTATGACACTTCCCTGTAGTTGGATCACAGCATCTCCATCCTTTTCTTGAGTCATCATAGCCGACAAAAATGCATCGAATGGCCTTCTTATCAAATTTGCTCCGTAGGTGATCTGGCACGAAGACGTAGCATACGCATCCAAATACCTTGAAATGACCGACGGTTGGTTTAATCCTCCATAGCTTCTCGTACGGAGAAACAAATCCCAGATTTGCTTGTGGAAGCCTGTTGATCACGTATGATGCCGTCCTCATACATTCAGCCCAAAATCTTCCTGGAACGTTTTTAGCATGGAGCATGCTTCGACATGTTTCTGCAAGGTGACGATTCTTGCGCTCCGCTACTCCATTTTGTTGTGGAGTATTAGGGCAGCTGAGTTGCCGTCTGATCTTGTGCTTCTCAAGGTAGACATTGAACTCAGTCGACAAATATTCTCTTCCATTATCCGTGCGTAGGCACTGAATTTTCTCACTGAGTTCACTTTCTATCTTCTCCTTAAACTCTTTGAACTTCATAAAGGTCTCCGACTTCTCCTTCATAAAGTACACCCACACATACCTTGAGTAGTCATCAATGAATGTCACCATATACTTCATGCCTCCAATTGATGCTTGTTTTACCGGGCCAAAAACATCTGAGTGTATGAGCTCCAATGGTGTCTTGGAACGATGCTCCGACTCTTTGAATGGCAATTGATGAGCTTTGCCAAATTGACATCCGGCACATACGGTATTTGTGATGATATCAAGTTGAGGGAGCCCCTTTACGATTTGTTTCTTCATCATCTCCTTCAACTTGTTGTAGCTCACATGCCCAAGACGTTCATGCCAGAGATCAACCGTCTCATTCTTACGAGTCTTGTCCACGTATGCTGTCTCTGCAGATAGCACATAGACTGACTCTATTTTTCTTCCTTGCATAATTGGATTGCCAACCACCTTCATTTTCTGGAACACATTCACATCTTCGGGCCCAAAGAGCACATATTTCCCCTCTGCTGTCAACTGCGAAACTGATAGTAAATTCTTCTTCAGGCCAGGGACAAGATACACCTTCTCGAGCTGGAGCTGGTGAGAGCCATCTTTTGGAATTGTTGTCTTTCCAATATGTGAAATAGGCAACCTTGAATTGTTGGCTGTCAACACGACTCTCTTTCCTTTATATTCATCCATGTCGTGTAGCTTCTTCTCATCGTTGGTCATATGATTTGAGCACCCAGAATCGACGATCCAATTATCTTTGTAGTTTAACTTTTTCTTCATAGTGGCAGCAAAAGCTTGATCCTCCATG
Organism: Hygrophila difformis; assembly: GCA_030278955.1. Classification (NCBI taxonomy): domain Eukaryota; kingdom Viridiplantae; phylum Streptophyta; class Magnoliopsida; order Lamiales; family Acanthaceae; genus Hygrophila; species Hygrophila difformis. Next base: position 2,306,712 of record JAOANR010000010.1, read on the forward strand.
TCTTTCTCTATCTCGTCCTCGTCGATTCCAATAGAAAATCCAGCTTCGGCATCCCATTCTTCCTCACTGATGGATGCATCCAAAGTAACTTCTTTTGTTTCGTCTCTTGTGGTGGCCATGTTTCCTTGGAAATCTACAGTCTCGAGCAAAGTGACCCTTCTTGCCACAATTGAAGCATTCACCATTTTTCTTTGTATTGTTCTCCTCATGTTGTTGATGGTGGTATCCTTTTCCTTGCCGAACTCCCCCTGTGGTGTTACTTCTTGCATTTGGATGACCATTGCCTCCATGAGTCCACCTTTCTTTCGTCACATTTTGTGTCCGATTCATGGCTTTCTTCCTGTGAGTGAAGAGGGCCTCGTCTTCTCCTTTTATGGTGACTCCATTCATTTGCTTAGCTAATGCCTCTTGGTTAGCCAGCAAATTCTCCAACTCTATGAGTGATGGTTGAGTGGGCCATCCTCGCACGGCGGCTATAAATCCGTTATACTCGGGCCTTAGACCGTGGATGATAATTCTTTTCATCCTTGCCTCACTTATGTTCTCCTCAGGGGCGAGTTGAGATATCTCTCGGCAAATAGATTTTACCTTTGTGAAATATTGAGAGATTGTGAGGTTACCTTGTGAGATTCCCGCGAGCTCATTTTCTAAGAGCTGGAGGCGTGCTTCATTCTTCTTTGAGAATAACTTTTCCAAAGTCTCCCAGGCTGCCTTAGGTGTCTTCACATCCCGGATGTGCTCCAACAGGTCCTCCTCAATTGTAGTCTTCAATATGAACAGAGCTTTCCCCGCCTTGATTTTCCATTTTCTCAAGGCTTCAGCATTTTCTTGTGGTGGAGGAGTAGTATCGCTACCGGCGACGATCTCCCACAAATCTTGACCATGAAGGTAAGATTCTATGCAAGTCTGCCAATAACCATAGTTATGGCTATTGAGCTTCTTGATTCCACTGCTCGTGCTTGCAAGATCTGCCATCTTAAACGACGTCCAACGTCACGTAGGCTTGGTCCCAGACCACTCAACTTTCACAGTTCCAAACTGTGCTCCGGCAGAGTCTCCCCTTGCTGTTGACGAGTCGATGTAAGTGTCCAACACTTACAGAAGCTTTCCTCCACTAGCGGTTCGGAACCTGGTGCTCTGATACCAGTTGTTGGGAAAAATAAGCTCTGATACCAACACAAACACACACACTATAGAGGACCTATGACAATTCACTCACACAACACCAACTCTTTAATGTTGGTTAGCCTTTAACTAAAATCCTTAGTGCACAAGGATACTTAGGCGGCAGGGCCGACCATATATCATTAGGCGGTATAACCGACCATATATTAGTTAGGCGGCAGGGCCGACCATATAACTAAAACAAGTGCACCATGAATTTAACAAACCAAGGCTTAACCGAGAGACTTAAATAAAAAGAACACTTTTATAAATACACAACACAATTGCAACACTCACTCCTTTAACACTCACTAAACTCACACCTTCTCTACACTTGTTACAAATGAAGAGCATCACCCCTATTTATAGAGTGGGCAAGAGTTCTAGAGTATTCTAAAAATATTCTTAAATAATACTAATCTAGATTATTCTAAACATTTCTATAAATAATTCTACACACCCCAATTTCTCTAATATTCTAGAATATTCTTTTAGTCTCACTAATACACTTCTTTTAATTTTGCATTGATCTCTAACACTGTGTGTAGAGAAGGCTAAAGGGAAGTGAACACCCATGTTAAAACTCTTGGTGTCAAAATCACTGTGGATGATTTACAATCCTGCCCTTTCTAGCTGTTGTATCAGCTTATGTCGACTAAACATTTCGCTTTTCCTGAGATTTTATTTTGGTACTAGCTATGATAACATTCTTTTTTTCTTGACTATTTAATCAGGTACCTTCTCTTTTAAGTAAATCCATTGACTGGTATCCCTTTTCTGAAGCATCAGTTGTCACCAAATCTAACAATCTCATTTTAAATTTTAGTACTTATTGTATGGTTGGCGTTTCCTGTTCTGTTTTGGTTGAAGATCCTGTTCCCAGGCCTGTTCTCAATCTGCTCTACCATCCGTATTGGCTTTAGTCGTCCATCTGGGAATGGTGCTTCCCAGGTTAAGAGAATATCGTGATATCATTGGGCGGGTACACCAAGGAATGATCTTGCTTCCAGAGTTCCAGGCATGTATGTTCTTCCCTGATTTAATCGACATTAGTAATAAAACGAGGTGCAGCACGTGCAAAACCAACAAAAGAGCAGCGAAGGACAAGGAATCTTTTTTTTTTTTGAGTTAGCTTAACTGGTGATCTTGGATTGTAAATGTCGATGATTGGGTTCCATTGCACATCTACTGTCCTCATTAGAGACCTTGTTGAATCCATTACACATCTACTGTCCTCTTCTTTCTACCTTGTTTCTTCACCAGCCTATGCATAAGTAAGGTTTTGAGTTCAGGTCCTTAGATCATCTCCAACCGAGAATACTAAACTCAAACAAAAAATGCAGTAAGTGTCACATCAAAAGTATTTTATCTCAAATCGAAAACACTAAACTCTAATCCAAAAGAATATTCTAGAGAATATTCTCTTTTTAACTTTTCAAAATCAAAAGAATAGTTTTGGTGTAATGAATAGTACAAACTCAAATTTGAGTTTGAGCTATTACAAAATGGGAGAAAACACATTTTGCGTTTGCAGTACCATTGGACCAAGATCTATCCATTTTTTGTGTTTTTGCATTCGATTGGAGATGCTCTTAGTAGTACTATAAAGAATTTAAAGTGCTTGATACTCACCAATATATCTATCCAAAAGCACCTGATTGATTTAATTAATTACTTAGCATGCGAGGAGACGAGGTGATTTTTGGCCTTTGAGGATTGAAGACGTCAATTGCCTTCTTAATTTTTCTGGAAGATTATTCTTCACAAAAAAGTGTGCGCCAGTTAATGATAATTAATACTCCCTCCATCCCACTTAACATGTCATGTTTCATTTCTGCACACAATCCAATGCACATTTTCAATCGTTAATATCTCAAAATATATACAACAAAAAATTAAATAAAATATATATTCTAAAACTACATGATTTTACGATTCTAACAAGACCCAACTCGACTATTTTTTTTCAAATATATACTTGGAATAACGTTGAGTCAAAGTTAAACAATGAACAGTACCAAAAAGTCAAACAAGACAAGTATGGTAGGACGGAGGGAGTAGTATATAATATTTAGAATTTTCCAAACAAGTAGTATCATAATTGATGACACAATCAGTGTATGTATATTGCCTCTTTCTATACACGCTAAGTGATTATTTTTAAAATCAGTTATTTTGATAATACCATTTATAAAATTTTAAAAAACGCAATTATTTGGTATGCAGACCATATTTGATTATCTCACTAATCATGTACTGCTATTTGGTATGTCGCCATGTATTAGGGCATATATATGATCAATAGAATTTGTTTGGAGATTCAAGCTTTTTGAAAGTCGCCTACTTGCCTTGGGATATATCTTGACACCGTGCATACAATATATGTTCATGATAAGGAAATTCAGAAAAGTTGCATCTTTTAGGACAAATATATGTTGGGAAGACGTGTATTCGAGATGGAGATTAGATTTTTTTTGGTCCCATACTCCCATTCTTCCCTGAACAATGGGCTCATATGTGTCATACTAATGTAACTTGATTATTATACTGATTTTGAATTTTTCTTAATCAAAATAGTCGTTTATCTATTACTTCCTTTAACCAAAAAGAAACATTACCTGTTTTTCTTTCGATCTTTCTTTTCTTTTATTTATTTTGTTTCAAAAGAAAAATAATGCAAGAGAATCACATTTTAACTTAGCCTCGTGATCAACCCTTTACGGTATAACATGAAATTATGGTTGATTCCGATGTTCATTATTAAAATTCTTATTAAAACGATTTTACCTTGTCGTCACTAGAAATGACGTGGACATATGAGCCTCTTAAAATCAAAAGGGGTTCTTCACTACCAAATCACAAAAATGTTCAATGAACCAACCGTTATCCATGCCTCTACTAAGGCTTGGTAACTAATAGTACTATTAACTAATAAAACTATATGTAAAATCGTTACAAAACAACATAAAATAGAAAAAAATTAAAGTATTACATTTGAGAGGCCAATGGCCTCGGGTGGGGTCCTCTTAATTAATAGCACGCTCGCTCGCTCTATGGTCTCCTAAAATGGCTTACAAAGCCTATATATTGGCTCATGGACGGTGTTCCGTGCGCTTGTTGCTATATACTCCCTCCGTCCCATTAGAAGTGATCATTTTCTATTCTGCACAAAATCCAATGCAATTGTTAAACACTTTATATCTCAAAATCGGTATAAGTAAAAATTATATAAAAGGTATATTTTAACACTATACAATTAGACGATTCTAATAAGACCACGCTTGACTAATTTTCTCTTCTTGTATCAATACAATAAAATTGAGTCAAAGTTAAATAATGAACAGTGTTAAAGATCAAAAGGGGTCACTTTTAATGGGACGTAGTGATCGGAATACTAATTGAATGGAGCCTAAAATGGCATTACGGCTAATCAAAGGCGAGGTGATGAGTAGCTAGTGGCACCATTTTGTCCCCCTCATTTGCTGCTTTAAAGGCATGGCGGATTCACATTGAAACGGGTGGTGGCACGGGATAATACTCAAATTTATAAAATTGTTATTTCAAACTAAAATTTTTTTATATTTGTATTTATTTGTTTTAGTTTAACCACTCAATTTTTATGGGTGATACCACTCTTATCAATTTTAGCTTAGCTTCTCTCTATGTTTTTTGCATAGTCATCGTTATATTTAATTCCAATAGGGTTTTCATTAGATTTTGTGATACCACTGCCAAAAAATTTCTGGATTCGCCTCTGAATTAAAGGGATCCTTTAGACGTCACCTGGCCTGCCTTGGCTTTGAGTTACACTATATGTCCATTGTGAGGGCAATTTCGTTACAGATGTCATGTCCCTCTCGGTGGGTTTCTTTACGACTTTTGCTTCCCACCTAAGGGAGATCATATATCTTGTGTACGGATTTGGTTAGTGTCATGTTCCCACACTCTCTTTAGCTTCCCTCCTTTTAAGTCGGTTTTTTTTTTTTTTTTCCTCGCTTTTGTCTCCCTTTATTTTGTCTATTTTTTTTGATAATGTGTCCCGATACTTTAAGAAAAACATTATTGATAATGTTAAGAAAAACATTATTGATAATATGTCTCGGGTTTTGTAGGGATGGCGGCCATTCTTGTGGCTGAGTTGCATGGTATTTGGAATGGTATGTTGGCGCTTCATCGTCAGGGTATTTTTGTGGCCACCTGCTACACTAATTCTATTGAGCCGCTTCGCTTGGTATCTTGTGGTGTTTCTGGCGAACATTTGCTTTATCCTTTGGTGCGCTCCATTATTGATTTTATGCGGCAGTATCTTGGATATCGTTGGTTCCATCTCCTTCGCGAGGGCAATATTGTGGCCGATGCCCTGGCTCGACGTGGGGCAAAATCGGTGGATTTTTTCACTATTTGAGCATTTCCGCCAGATGATGTGCATCCATGCCTTGTTTTGGATCGGTTTTAGGCCGAATGGTGTTATTTCATAGTTATTTCCTTTTTATTCTCTCTTTGCCTCTTGTGCTGTTGATTTTTTAGTCTTTAACTCTTTGCCCACCCTTTGCGTTTTTTACCTAAAAAAAAAATACGAAACAAAAATAAATATAAAAAAATAAGATAACTAAGAGAAAAGGAAAATTTTACTTTGTGAATTAAGTAGGGGTGGAAAAAATTACCGAAAACTCGGTATGCCGAGCTTATCGTACCGAAAATTACCGAAAAATATCGAAATTTAGGTATGCCGAAATTTAGGTATACCGAAATTTAGGTATGCCGAAAAAAACGGTACGGTAACGGTATGTGAATACGAGATTTTCGACATTTCGGTATACCGAAATACCGAAACATTAATTTTAATATTATTTAAAATTTAATATATATTGTTGTGTTAAGACATTTGGAACTTTGAAGGGCCAATTTAAGTAATTTTTTGGTATACCCGCGATTGGAAGATGCCCACGGTATTGATTTTTTTCGGTATAGTTCGGTATGCCAATTTGTAACGGTATGTAATGCATTGTTCGGTATGTAAAATTTTCGGTATTTTTCGGTATTTTCGGTATTTTTCAATATGTTTCGGTAAATATAATTTTCGGTACGGTAACGGCATAGATTATAGGAAACCGAAATTTTCGGTATACCGATTTTCGGTATACCGAAATATTCGGTATCGGTATCGGTATGATTTTTACCCATACCGAAATTTTCGGTACGGTACGGTAACGGTATTTCGGTATACCGATTTTTGCCACCCCTAGAATTAAGGCCTGAAGTTCAAGCCCTTGGCTAAAACACTGAAAGAGGTACACTTTTCCTTTTTTTGACAAAAAAAAAACGGTGCACTTATAAAATCAATTTGTTCACCAAAAAATAGAAAGTTTCCTGCGACTGTGATGAACTCCAACGCACGGACCGAAAAGGAAAATTCCTTTAAGTTTCTATCCAGACACCACAGTCAGACAGTACAACAGTTACGCATTATATATTCCAACGCTGCGGGATTGCAGGGCTCAGGTGATAATCAGACATCGGACCTTCAGTCTTCAGGTGCGCTTCCTGTGTTTCATTTCCTATCTAATTTCTATATAGCCGTCAACTTTCATTTCTTTGATTGTGAATTTGCACGGCACGCCGCGAATCAATTATTTATTGTGTGGGTTTTTCCTCTTCAGTCATTGCCCGATATTTGCTTTGTCTTGCGATCATTTTTTTTTTTTTTCTGGCTAATGGTTTTTCTTTTTTCTGCACGAACAAGCACACAGAAATTCATGCACGTTCTTGATAAATTCTGGAGTTCTATGTTTGATCGAAAGTTAGAAACATTTCAAGGGAAACAGGGGTATATTTTTACTGCCCAAAAACCCAAACAGAAAAAAATGGGAATATAAATGATGTGACTGTTTATGTACTTTGATTTTACTTTGCATATATATTTGTTTCAATTGATTCTGTGTCTTGTGTATAAGCAGCTAATTCGGTGACAAAGTGAATATGGGGAAGTTCTAAAGTATAGGTTGATTTAACGGGCATTTTGTTCTAACAGTGTGATGAATTTAGTATGGGACACTGCATAAATCAATAAGCTCCCACACAGAAGCACACAAATTAGACAGCGGGAAGAGTTGACCAAATACTCAGACTTGTAATATTGAACTCTTTTGTTTGTACTCATACATATATGTGCATGTCCTGAGAGATTACATCTAGGGACGGGGTAGTGCTACTCACTTTAAGCACAGCACGAGTGCATTCATTCACATAGGTATTAATACCGCATTATAGTCACGTGCTCCTCACATGTGCAGTACTATATTGTTTCTAGGTAGTGATCATGTCAAGAAGAACATACAAATTTTAGTCTTGAAATCTCTTTACCGTACAATATCAGATTTGCACGCGCCTTGGGATGTCAAATCTACACACATATTCGAGGATTTTTTTTCGATTTATAGATATAACTTGGCTCCGTTATGGTTCCTACTTTCGTGCTGCGTTTTGTTCATAGAGAATGGTTCGCTACTTATTTTACATTTTATGATGAAAAACTTCAATATGATACCTAGATGCAATATATTTTACATTGTTCAGATTTTGTCGCACCAAAAAGTGTGTCACCGATATTTGATTTCGGATAAAATTTCATCTTTTAGTTTGTGGAGTAATAGAGAAACTTCAGCTTATATGAGTTCCTGTTTCCATCATTCTCTGTATGTTATTCAACTGATGTGTTTAAATTTTTCTCTAATTGAGTTTCTATCAAGTCCTCTGGTGCAAACCTTTTATAGTAATGTACATATATGCTTCATGTTTTAATTTGATATGGGGATCCAATTCTTCTATTTCGTGTGAAGATTCTATTACATAGATTACTGCATCTAGATTTGAATCAACTCATTTCATTCATGTTATGTCAGGCATACAATAGTGCATGTTAGAGTACCCAATTTGAAACTGGAGACAAATAGTGAATTCCGTTGTCCTGTCCATGATGTACAATGATTACGTTTCCATATTAAATTTCCATATTATAAAACATATTTTTACCATGACGTTTTGCACTCTTGCTCTTGAACCTGGACACACTAACACTGCTTTTTGGTGTCCTGTGTTGATTGATTATGTATGATTAATATGGTTCCATATCATATTGTGGAGCTGCTACACACAGGCCTCAGTTTCCCTGAAACATTTGATCGAGTGCCTTATAAAATCTACGTAAAATACATTACACACTTATGGTTCTGTGCGCAAAAAAATGAAAGAAACAGTTTGATAATGAACAATTTCTTATGTAAGGCTAGTTTTTCAATGAAGTTATGTATCATAACTGCAGATTATAAATTACTTCGCAACTCCAGTCTACCACAGGTTAACTGGATACTCTATTTTATGTGGAGAATATGTACAAATAACCATTGAAGTATTTACACATAATGTACTTGATATATGTGCATGATCATTAACAGATAATGTTAAGAATCAATGCAAAATAGAATACTCTAGAAAATTATAGAATAATACTTGTGTAGAATTATCCACCAAAATATCTAGATTTATTAATGTATTTTTAGAAAATTCTAGAAATCTTGGCCCCCCTATAAATAGGGGTGTGCCCCTTCATTTGTGGAAGTAGAAGATGTGTGTGATGAGTTGAGGTGTAGTGGTGAGTTGAGTGAAGAGAGTGAGTTGAGTAGTATTGTGAAGTGTTGAGTAGTGAGTGTTGAGTGGTGAGTGTTAAAGGAGTGAAGAGTGTTATAATTGTGTTGTGTATTTATAAAAGTGTTCTTTTTATTTAAGTCTCTCGGTTAAGCCTTGGTTTGTTAAATTCTTGGTGCACTTGTTTTAGTTATATGGTCGGCCCTGCCGCCTAACTAATATATGGTCGGTTATACCGCCTAATGATATATGGTCGGCCCTGCCGCCTAAGTATCCTTGTGCACTAAGAATTTTAGTCAAAGGCTAACCAACATTAAAGCGTTGGTGTTGTGTGAGTGAATTGTCATAGGTCCTCTATAGTGTGTGTGTGTTTGTGTTGGTATCAGAGCTTATTTTTTCCCAACAACTGGTATCAGAGCCAGGTTCCGAACCGCTAGTGGAGGAAAGCTTCTGTAAGTGTTGGACACTTACATCGACTCGTCAACAGCAAGGGGAGACTCTGCCGGAGCACAGTTTGGAACTGTGAAAGTTGAGTGGTCTGGGACCAAGCCTACGTGACGTTGGACGTCGTTTAAGATGGCAGATCTTGCAAGCACGAGCAGTGGAATCAAGAAGCTCAATAGCCATAACTATGGTTATTGGCAGACTTGCATAGAATCTTACCTTCATGGTCAAGATTTGTGGGAGATCGTCGCCGGTAGCGATACTACTCCTCCACCACAAGAAAATGCTGAAGCCTTGAGAAAATGGAAAATCAAGGCGGGGAAAGCTCTGTTCATATTGAAGACTACAATTGAGGAGGACCTGTTGGAGCACATCCGGGATGTGAAGACACCTAAGGCAGCCTGGGAGACTTTGGAAAAGTTATTCTCAAAGAAGAATGAAGCACGCCTCCAGCTCTTGGAAAATGAGCTCGCGGGAATCTCACAAGGTAACCTCACAATCTCTCAATATTTCACAAAGGTGAAATCTATTTGCCGAGAGATATCTCAACTCGCCCCTGAGGAGAACATAAGTGAGACAAGGATGAAAAGAATTATCATCCACGGTCTAAGGCCCGAGTATAACGGATTTATAGCCGCCGTGCGAGGATGGCCCACTCAACCATCACTCATAGAGTTGGAGAATTTGCTGGCTAACCAAGAGGCATTAGCTAAGCAAATGAATGGAGTCACCATAAAAGGAGAAGACGAGGCCCTCTTCACTCACAGGAAGAAAGCCATGAATCGGACACAAAATGTGACGAAAGAAAGGTGGACTCATGGAGGCAATGGTCATCCAAATGCAAGAAGTAACACCACAGGGGGAGTTCGGCAAGGAAAAGGATACCACCATCAACAACATGAGGAGAACAATACAAAGAAAAATGGTGAATGCTTCAATTGTGGCAAGAAGGGTCACTTTGCTCGAGACTGTAGATTTCCAAGGAAGCGAACCTTCCTAGGAAACATGGCCACCACAAGAGACGAAACAAAAGAAGTTACTTTGGATGCATCCATCAGTGAGGAAGAATGGGATGTCGAAGCTGGATTTTCAATTGGAATCGATGAGGACGAGATAGAGAAAGACATGGAGGATCAAGCTTTTGCTGCCACTATGAAGACAAAGTTAAACTACAAAGATAATTGGATCGTCGATTCTGGGTGCTCAAATCATATGACCAACGACGAGAAGAAGCTACACGACATGGATGAATATAAAGGAAAGAGAGTCGTGTTGACAGCCAACAATTCAAGGTTGCCTATTTCACATATTGGAAAGACAACAATTCCAAAAGATGGCTCTCACCAGCTCCAGCTCAAGAAGGTGTATTTTGTCCCTGGCCTGAAGAAGAATTTACTATCAGTATCACAGTTGACAGCAGAGGGGAAATATGTGCTCTTTGGGCCCGAAGATGTGACTGTGTTCCAGAAAATGAAGGTGGTTGGCAATCCAATTATGCAAGGAAGAAAACTTGAGTCAGTCTATGTGCTATCTGCAGAGACAACATACGTGGACAAGACTCGTAAGAATGAGACGGTTGATCTCTGGCATGAACGTCTTGGGCATGTGAGCTACAACAAGTTGAAGGAGATGATGAAGAAACAAATCGTAAAGGGGCTCCCTCAACTTGATATCATCACAAATACCGTATGTGCCGGATGTCAATTTGGCAAAGCTCATCAATTGCCATTCAAAGAGTCGGAGCATCGTTCCAAGACACCATTGGAGCTCATACACTCAGATGTTTTTGGCCCGGTAAAACAAGCATCAATTGGAGGCATGAAGTATATGGTGACATTCATTGATGACTACTCAAGGTATGTGTGGGTGTACTTTATGAAGGAGAAGTCGGAGACCTTTATGAAGTTCAAAGAGTTCAAGGAGAAGATAGAAAGTGAACTCAGTGAGAAAATTCAGTGCCTACGCACGGATAATGGAAGAGAATATTTGTCGACTGAGTTCAATGTCTACCTTGAGAAGCACAAGATCAGACGGCAACTCAGCTGCCCTAATACTCCACAACAAAATGGAGTAGCGGAGCGCAAGAATCGTCACCTTGCAGAAACATGTCGAAGCATGCTCTATGCTAAAAACGTTCCAGGAAGATTTTGGGCTGAATGTATGAGGACGGCATCATACCTGATCAACAGGCTTCCACAAGCAAATCTGGGATTTGTTTCTCCGTACGAGAAGCTATAGAGGATTAAACCAACCGTCGGTCATTTCAAGGTGTTTGGATGTGTATGCTACGTCTTCGTGCCAGATCACCTACGGAGCAAATTTGATAAGAAGGCCATTCGATGCATTTTTTGTCGGCTATGATGACTCAAGAAAAGGATGGAGATGCTGTGATCCAACTACAGGGAAGTGTCATACTTCCAGAAATGTGGTGTTTGATGAAGCTTCCTCGTGGTGGACACCTGAAAAGGTCGAGCTCCCAGAATCCCATGACTTAGAGGAGGATTCAGAAGAAAAAGAAGGAGGTGAAAAGCATACATCGGATATGAGTAAAGAACGAGAAAGACAAACTACCAAAGATAAGAGTCCATGGAAGACCGGTGTACATCAACCTACATCCGATGAGTTCTCTCCAAGCCAAAATGAAGAAGGCGAGCATGTACAACAATTGCGAAGGTCGACAAGGCTAAGACAACCTAATCCAAGGTATGCCAATGCTGCCCTTGTGGATGAATCTACACCTATTGAGCCTTGTAGTTATGAAGAAGCAGCGCAGAGCCAAGAGTGGCAGAAAGCCATGGAAGAGGAAATCAAAGCACTTGGTTGAAGCGACTAATGGAAGATCTTCATCAACCAACAAATTATCAAGTAAAGCTTTTCTGTGATAATTTATCAGCCATACGTTTAGCAGAGAATCCAGTCTTCCATGCAAGGACAAAACATATAGAAGTGCACTATCACTATGTTCGCGAAAAAGTGCTAGAAGGAGAGATCGAGATGGTGCCAACAAAAACAGATGAACAAGTTGCAGACATCTTCACAAAGAGTTTAAGCAAACTCAAGTTCGAAAAATTCAGAGAAGCACTCGGAATGATCTGCAAATCAACCATGGAAGAAATTTTGCATTGAGGGGGAGTGTTAAGAATCAATGCAAAATAGAATACTCTAGAAAATTATAGAATAATACTTGTGTAGAATTATCCACCAAAATATCTAGATTTATTAATGTATTTTTAGAAAATTCTAGAAATCTTGGCCCCCCTATAAATAGGGGTGTGCCCCTTCATTTGTGGAAGTAGAAGATGTGTGTGATGAGTTGAGGTGTAGTGGTGAGTTGAGTGAAGAGAGTGAGTTGAGTAGTATTGTGAAGTGTTGAGTAGTGAGTGTTGAGTGGTGAGTGTTAAAGGAGTGAAGAGTGTTATAATTGTGTTGTGTATTTATAAAAGTGTTCTTTTTATTTAAGTCTCTCGGTTAAGCCTTGGTTTGTTAAATTCTTGGTGCACTTGTTTTAGTTATATGGTCGGCCCTGCCGCCTAACTAATATATGGTCGGTTATACCGCCTAATGATATATGGTCGGCCCTGCCGCCTAAGTATCCTTGTGCACTAAGAATTTTAGTCAAAGGCTAACCAACATTAAAGCGTTGGTGTTGTGTGAGTGAATTGTCATAGGTCCTCTATAGTGTGTGTGTGTTTGTGTTGGTATCAGAGCTTATTTTTTCCCAACAGATAAAATATATGCTTACCCGAAGATCCTAAATAGGTAATATGACACGAGTTTCATGGGACATTATCATGTTTTGAAATGTGAGTGTTGATACATAATGTGCTGGTTATAATTTTTATTTCGTTGTCAAATTGGTTTCCCCTGTCTGGTTACTTCTTGGCACGGGAAACAGTCACGATATGGACCTCATTGCACATATATATTGCTCTGCTTTTTCGTACATTTTGTAAGTGATCTTATCTGAAAAGTAGATATGTCACGCAACTGATGCAAGACTTATTGTTAGGTGATTTCAATGATATGCTCAGGCTAATCACTTCCTCATCATTTTTCTTTTCATCCATCAAGTTTCTAATACAGTTGGTTCACTACTATCCTTACTCGACTGTTTCTTCGTCTGTCATGGATATTATTCTAATGTCTCAATATTTTCAAACTATATCTAATTTTGACTGAGATTACATTTTTTCAACTTAGTGCGGAAGGAAAATATCACGTGCTACTCGTGTGCAGATAATAAATGTAGTCGAAAAATATAATGTGCAACTCTTGCACAATTCAGAAACAATGACATTCTTTTGTTGTCCAGATGTCATTTTAGCATTCCGACTGAAGACAGGATTTTTCCCTTGGACTAACTTTACATTTCAATGGCAGTTTCGCAAAAAAAATGGAACAAGAGAAAAATTTGGTGGGATCCAAAAGAGTTTGGGAATCTGTAAAAATGTATACAGTTCAGTGTATCGATTGCTCGAAATGGAGGCTTATACCAACAAAAGAGAAGTATGAGGAAATAAGAGAGAAGATTGCAGGAGAAAGTTTCAGATGTGAATCAGCTCGCGAGTGGCGGCCAAATGTATCATGTCAAGACGAATCAGATGTAAACCAAGACGGGAGCTTGTGCTGGGCAATGGACAGGCCCAGCATTCCCCGTACACCGACTGGCTGGCAACGAATTCTCCGTGTTAGAGCTGAAGGAGGAACAAAGTTTGCTGATATGTGAGTAGATTATAGCATCTCAATTTCATTCCTTCATATGTTTTAAGAGGAACAATGATAATAGGCGTCTGCTTACCACTCTGATTGACATTGACCACTGTCGCATCTTATCAGCTATTACGTGTCACCGAGTAACAAGAGATTGCGTTCCATGGTTGAACTCGAAAGGTAACTATTTGACAGCATTTCAAATTACGGTTTGCATTTATTTTTCGTGGATGTGCAGTGTGCTAAGTATGTGCTGGGAATTATTTACTGTTTTTTTTTTCCCTTTCGCATATTTCTTTTAATATAATCCATGAAAACGATGTGTTGTATGAGTATATTATTAATTTGTTTTTAGGTACCTCGCGGACCATCCCACATATCAGCAACGAGGTATTAATACCTCTCAGTTCTGCTTTCAACCTCCAATACCATTGGATGCGAACTATGTTTCCAAACGCCGTGCACTTTCACCCTCTACTTCGGACAAGGATGCCTCTCCCGTGGCAGGTTATTTAATTCCTTACAGTACAACCTTTATATGTTGTATACACGAACCATTGGCTTTGTAGGCTTCTTAAGGCACTATTATGTAATTGAAACTTTATTAAGTCCTCGATTTGGTTGCTATTTTGTGGATTTAAATGACATTTATATTGGGTGCACATTCTCAGTGCCTCGATTGTGCATTGAACATTAAATTGTAGGTCTTAATAAAATAAAGAATTGCTATGTTTATTGCAGTTGAACCCCTTTTACAAATTGTTCCACCCTAACTCCGACATTAGTATGATATTGTCCGCTTTGGGCCAAGCCGGTTTTGTTTTTGGGCTCCTCCCAAAAAGGCCTCATACTAATGGGTTAAGTGGACACACTTATATGCAAGTCAATTTTTGACTGCTTCTCCGATGTGGGATCGGGGTTGATACCCAACATTTCCGTTAGGCATTATGGACTTTCCTCGACTATTTGGCGGATTTATCTTGACTGGAAAATGGTATACATATTCTGAGTGAACAGTTTGTGCATTTCGTGTTCTTGCTTTTTTGCATTTCATTTGCATTAGAGGAACATAGGTCCATTTCATACTGAACCCAATAGTATTTGCCTATAACATAAACTTTCATCTGATCATGCCTTCACAATCGAAAACACCATGATTGTGAATGTCCAATGGAGGGCTTGCTTTTGAAATCTGGTTTCCTTCTTTCACCTAGTGTTTAACATGGGTGCCAACTGATGAAATCGGAATTTTTACCCCAGTATGTAAATAGGAACGTTTATTGAGGTTGTGGTTTTATTCAGATATTGAGGTGTAATGAAATTAAACTCATGACATGAACTATGTATTTGTTGTTTTTTTGCAGGGGTGCAGACAAAGAACTCTGATGAGCATGCATCAGTCAGGGGAAGAAGGAAGTAAATAAAATGGAAGTTTAATAAAACAACTTTCCTGTTGTTGTCTTGGTTGGATTTCGGTTTCTTATATGCATGCTGCTGCTGCTGCTTGCTTCTTCAAGTGTTGAACTATATAACAACGAATTGAACTTGGGATTTTTCATGTTTATGATTTGGCTTTTGCTGCCCTTTGTTGTCTTCATGTCTTGTGTTGTTATTCCATTCTTTTAATGCTAGAACTCAATTTTGTGCTTATACATCCCAAACATATCAACTTTTTAATTATCTATTTATAAACTTTAAATTTTACTCATTTACAAAAGTAGCGAGGAGAATTTGGATGGGAATGGGAGGTGAGGAAACAAAAATGAAAACCCATTAGGAAACTAATATGCATACATGTATCAATAAAAGCAATAAAAAGCTAAGCTAAAAGCGTCATCAATCCATTATTCTTGGACGATAGCCTCCCTTTTAAGATCCCCAAGATTTCTTGGCTGCATTCACACAGACAAAAGTAAATAAAAATGAATAAGCATATATAAAAGTCATGGGTGAAGAGAGAGGAGTTTATGTCGGAGGCGGGCAGTCCGCTATCCGGGAACCAGTAGCCGGGAACCAGTAGCCGCCATTGACAGCGGCGGAGAAGGGAAGAAAGTGGAGAAGAGAAAGGGCTGAGAGCAGAGAGCAGAGGCGGACGTAGGCTAAGGCCTGGTGGGGCCCTGGCCCCACCACAAATTTTAAAAAATAATATATATATATATATATATATATATATTACTATTAATTTTAATTAGAGCCCGCTTCAAATTTAAAAATAAAATATAGTAATATATTATTAATAATTTTAATTTTAATTGATTGGAATCAAATTAGGACACCTCTATTCTATTGCTTCAATTCAAAATTAGTATTTTTATTATTTTTATTTGACATATGAATTGTACTTCTATTAAAGTAGTTTCGAATTAACTTGAGTATTTTTTTCCTAGGCTTTCCATTTATTGAAGTAATAGATGATAAACGCTGAAACAACTTCGAATTACTACTTTATTATCTTGATCATATATATAACTCAATTCTCCATGTTTGATGAGACGACTACAAATGATGAGCATTAATTTATGTATATTGTATCATTCTTTTTAATTTGTGGTTAAAACATTTTTTATATTTTGTATTTTTTATGAACAAAATTATGTTTAATTATTTTATATACTTAAGGTTAAAAAGAAAAAAAAATTCGGTAGGCCCTATCGGCCGAAAATTCCTGGGTCCACCACTGGCTGAGAGTGTGATGAAAAGCTTTGTTGAGGAAGCCATTGCCATGGGAAGAATCAATGAAGGGGGTTTTGGTTTACATTTTATAGACCATCGGAATGGGAATGCTCCAAATAAATTTTTTATTTATTCTTCAAATACCCAAAGATCCTACCAAGTGAGTACTGTATTTTTCTTTTTCTTTTTTTCTCTTTACACATTGAGCTAGAGATATCATACTAAAAGCGTACCAAATATTACCAATTCCGAATTCCAGCAACCTGTAAAAATTGGATCTTGGGGCAGCCGTTGTTTTAGTCGGCAAGAGATGTGACAGATGCTTTAGCAACGACCTCTAGTAAACACGTTTTGCCCTCTACTAAAATTTGATCAAAACTAATTATCAATGGAGTATATTATTAACTAAGTAGTATAGAACATAGTGACGGCACGGCACGGGTAAGAGAAAGCCAATTTGTCTTACATGGGACAAGAATTCCGATCGAAGAAAATAATTTTACTAAGAATTCATCAACAAAGACTATTTCTATTTGACGGCTTTTTGTACTGAATATTGCCGCAATTCGATCCGCCATAACTCTCTCATGATATTACCCTCTTAAGTCTTAATCAATGCTCGTCGTGAATTTGGATTTGATTTCGAGATGGATATCATCTCGAGGAGAGGGTGTTGGTATCCCACATCGGTTATATATAATGGTTCTCCTTTACTGCCTTATATGGTTGGGAGCAACTCTACCTATCACCAATTTTTGATGGTATCTCGTTGTTTATGATGATGTTGTCCAATTTTTGCATTGTCGGTGTAAACCATTGAAAATTCCCCAAAACCGGAGAGTAAGCATCTATATATATATATATATATATATAGTCATTAGTTGGTACTTGGAAATATGGATGGCAATTGGTCGGGTTTGGATCGGGTCCGCCAAGACCCAATTAAAGGCTCGAGTTCGGTTCGCTTTCGAGTCTAACCCGAACTCATTTCCATCCTTAGGGGTGGCAACGAGCGATTTTGAATGCACTTTCATAAGAACTAAGACCCAATCCAAGCTCGGGTCTTGTTTCGTTTTCGATTCTGACCCGAACCCATTGTCATTCTTAGTTAAAAACGGAGAGTATAATAATGTTTCGGGTGATGTTAGTTTCGTGTTTAATTAAATTTGGGTACGTAAAGTTTTCAAGTAATTAATTAACTCAATATTTTAATAACATATGTGCAAGTTTGAATGAGTTTTTTAAGTACAATAGTGAGTTTTTAATAAGTCATGTGTTAATGTGTTGTTTCCACATGCCAGACGACTGTGCTGAGACAAAACTAAAATTGGTATTTTGGAATTTCAATATATAGACCTTTTTTTATAATATTTCTCACGTTAAATACACTGTAAATGTTCAAAAAAGTTATCCAGATTCCAAATAAATGACTATTTGTTAGGGTGAATCCTTTCTTCCTCGATTTGAAATCCTAAATTTTCTAATTATTAGCGAGATATAAACCATATTTTGAATTAATTAGCTAATTAAATAATGAATTTGAATTCTGATTAATTTTGTGGTTTCTGAAAAACTCCGTATAGGTGATCTCAACAATGTTGCTTAGTACGCTTTACTACTATTGGATTAGATCGATTGTACACTGTTTTGGCAAGCATATATTATTAAATTTTGGGTAAACATTCAAAGGGCATGTTTGGGAAATAATTAGAGTTTAGCGTCTGGAGTTTGGAGTTCAGAGTCTGGAGTTTGAAATTAACGGTGAAAAATAATTTTCAATTTGAATAATGGTGTTTGGTAATGCAATTTTAAATTAGAGTTTAGAGTCTGGAGTTTTGAAAGCTAAAAGCTGGGGAAGAGGAACATTCAGAGTTTAGAGATTAGAGATTAAAATTTGGCAGTTACTGTAATTAGTGTTTACTATATATATGATTTTAGACTATTTTTAGTATTTATTTTAAAAGCTAAACGCTAATCGCTAGCGTTTTTTGCCAAACGCAGCCAAAGTCAAGTCAATATATAATCCACAAGTTTCCATTAAGTATACTGAAAAATAGATTCGGTGACCCTTAAAATTACGATAATAATATTGTAAGAACAGAGGTTGCCAGCAGAGCGGTTTTTTAGAGGTGCAAGGTAATGGTATTACATTTGGCGACAGAAGCTTTTTTAATTAGCCAAATTATTTCAATTTAGATCGACTTGGGGATAGGGACTTGCTCAGTGCATGGTCATGTAACTTGACTTACAACTTTATGGTTGGGGATTCAATTCTCACCCGATCCTCTATCTCTCTCCCACTTTTATTCACTTTTGTAATTTGTATGGTTTGAGTTTACACACAACTTTGTTGTCAATATTTAAAATAATAATAATCTATATCTATATCTATATAATATATTAAAACAATATCCCTTATGAACAGTAACCTACTCTTCATGAACAGTAAATATCAATTCTCTCTCACAAAAATCCCATTATGAACAGTAACCTACCTATTTCCTCAACATTCACTTTCTGCATGCAATCCAATACATATTTCTAATGATCAATAACTTATCAATAACTCAAAATGTGTACAAGAAAAATTCTAAGAATTTGATATTTTAAAACTACGTGATGGGATAAATCTAACAAGATCTCACCTGACTATATTTTTTCTTATATAGATGTTGTATAAGCATTAGTCAAAGT
The DNA here is from genome assembly GCA_030278955.1 of Hygrophila difformis. Lineage (NCBI taxonomy): Eukaryota > Viridiplantae > Streptophyta > Magnoliopsida > Lamiales > Acanthaceae > Hygrophila > Hygrophila difformis. The sequence continues at coordinate 2,326,041 of JAOANR010000010.1, forward strand.
TGAATAATAAACAGTAGCAAAAGTCAAATTATTTTCACTATAAAAATGAATTAATTATATATAAAAAAAAAATTAGTGCACTTTCAAAATATAGGAGAACCAAATTTGAGCGAAATTCATGTTTGATAATTTAATTTCAATAGTTATTATAGATTAAGAATACTACAAAATAAAGGATGTAGCAAAAAGTTTATGGGGTTGATAGTTGAATAATAAACAGTAGCAAAAGTCAATCCGTTTTCACTATAAAAATGAAGCCATTATTTTTTTAAAAAATAGTGCACTTTCAAAATATAGAAGAACTAAATTCGAGCGAAATTCACGTTAGATAATTTAATTTAATTAATTATTACAGCTAAAGAATACTACTAAATAAATGATGTAACAAAAACATGGGTCGATATCATATTTATTCTTTAAATATAATTTCAATATTTGTTATTATTCTTAACCAATACTCTATTAATTGAAATTATAGTTAACGAATATATTGTAAATTATTAATAAGTACTTTATCGATTGATATTATATTCATTAATGAATAGCAAATATTTGTATTAGATAAATTTATTAAACTAAATAAATTGCAATACTACAATAAGTTAATGAAACTATAGTCATTTTAATTTGTCAATGGATTCATTTACAAGATTATTTCTTATATTTTTCTAATTCAATTTGAAAATGTCTACATCTTTAAGAAATTTCTAATATCTCAACGCTTTAGGGTGAATCAATTCAATAATTAATTATCGAGTACAATACGATTTCACGTACTTTCTTTGTTAATGTATGAAATTAGAGTCGTGAGTAGAAAGGCTTTTATCTCTGCTTTTTCATTTTTTTTGTCCTTTCAACTATTGTTTGTAGTATAAGTATTTTTTAAGATACTAAATTTTAATATATAAATATTGGTAATGACATATGTTGGTCGATTTCTATGCAATGCATAGATGTACTCATGTAACGTTTAAAATAGTTTAAGGGGGTTGGTGAATGTAATCGACATAATAAAATTGAACAATTTTATTTGTTAAATTGAATAATTTTATTCATATTGTCCATAATTTCCACCCATTGTGCGGAGAAAATACTATTAGTAGTAGTAGTAGTAGTAGTAATAGTAGTAGTAGTAGTAGTAGTAATAATAATAATAATAATAATAATAATAATAATAATAATAATTGGGTCGAATCGATCAAATAGGACCTTATCAAGGAAAACGCGCACTACCAGTTCATTTCAATTAATAGCTATATCTAATGATGTGTTAATTAAGTTCACCAAAAAAAAAAAAGATGTGTTAATTAAGTATTTCTCTGTTTTTTATTAATTTTTTTAGAAACATACTTCATTTAAAAGAAAAATAGGAGAAAGAGAAAAGCTCTTGTATGCCTCATATGGTAAAAGAAAATATAAGTGGCTCGTGTAATTATTATTCATCAGTCCATACTCCATACAATGCATGTAAATATTTAATCATATACAACAACGAACGATGCATACATAAAAGCGTCATAAATTTATTCTTGCACCACGAAAGCCTCGAGCTTATTCTTCCTACCTTAAGTTCCCCATGATTGCTTAGCTGCAATTACACAAGCACAAATATATAAAAATAAAAATAAACCATGCATGTAATCATCAGATTGTCAAAGCATATGGAATACTATATAATCCTTAAGAAAATTTTAATCTGAAAAAAAAAGAAAATGGTAAAAGGAAAAATGACCTTGTTTGGACAGAGCCCAATTGTAATCAGCTCCGACGTGCCAAGCAAAGTAACCGAGCAACCCTTTCGTTTTTGCATACGAAACTTTAGCTGCAATCGCCTGTACATCATCGTACCCTATCCACGTCGTCCCCGAAAAACAATAATTCATCACATAGGTTGAATTATAAACTGGAGTTAATCGATTCTTGCTGATGAAGCTCCTGATTTGATTATACCCCATTGCTCCGCTGTCAGGCCCCGCGGGGCCTGTCGCCGGCGACAATATTCCGTGATTATTCGCATTCGCCAGACGAAAAGCGTATCCATAAAATGGCACGCCTAAAGCTAGCTTCTTCGCGCTCACTCCGGCCTGGATCCATTTCGCAATTCCATAGCTGCCGGAAACTGTCGGGCTCGGCGGATTATACAGCACCGCGTGCGACATCGTGTATCTGTACCAGGAAGGATCGTAGAAGTCGTAATCCATGACATTGACCCAATCCAGGGTCGAATTTATCGTCTTCGCCGTGTAATTCATTCCGCTCGGACTCGATGAGTAGTAAACCGCCGCCGTCAGAAGCAGCGGCGTCTTCCCGGCGGAGATGGCCTCGGCGTTGATCGCCTTGCGCCACTCGGTTAGAAGCGCCCCCAAATTCGTCATTTTCGTGGACGTATCTGGATACTCCCAGTCCAAATCCAGGCCGGAGAAGCCGTAGCCTCTGGCCAATTTAATGGAGGAGGTGATGAAGGATCGGCGGGAGGCGGAATTGGCGGCCATGGCGGCGAAAACCGACCTGTTGGCGCTGCCGCCGCCGATTGAGAGTAGGGTTTTGACGGAAGGGTTTTTGGCTTTGACAGTGGTGGTGAATTGAGCGAAGGAGGCGTTGTGGGATGGGGGGATGTAGACCTGATTGGTTAGGGGGTTGAGACCGGCGAATGCGCAGAAGAGATGTGTGAAGAGAGTGGAGTTTATGTTGGAGGCGGGGAAACCGCTCTCCGGAAACCAGTAGCCGCCATTGACTTTGGCGGTTTGTGCGGCGGCGCAGAAGGGGAGGAGGTGGAGAAGGGAAAGGGCTGAGAGAGTAATGGCAAGCTTTGTTGAGGAAGCCATGGGTAAAAAATGGGGGTTTTCTCCTTGCTTTTTATAGACGAGCGAATTGCTTGACTAAATTTTAGCCTTACTTGTATTACATCATCAATTATTTATTTATTTTTGTGGTTATTTATTAATCAATTTTCATTTATTATTAGGGCAAGTTTGCCTTTATATAAAGAAAATAAAAATATTCAAATATAATCTTATTATATTTATTTAATCACATAATTTTAATTAGCATAAAATAATTAATTTAGGGCCTAAAACTGGACAACAGGATTTGGCTTGTATCAATCAGACCTCCATTATTCTGATCCCTAAGATTCCAAACCCCACTTCAGTTACTCAATTCAGACCAATAAGTCTTTGCAATGTTGTTTACAAGATCATCACTAAACTCTTGGTCAATAGGATGTCTCACTTTTTGCCTCGCCTGATCAGTATGGGCCAAACCAGCTTCGTTAAAGGCCGTATCATCCAGGATAATATCATTCTTTGCCGAGAGATCAGCCATTTCATGGATACCTCCAAAGCTAAACCAGGCTACATGATCCTAAAGTTGGATTTGGAGAAGGCCTATGATAAATTGAAATGGGCTTTCATTAAAGACACTCTTGTTTTATATGGCTTTCCTATTTCTTGTGTGAACTTTATTATGACCTGTATCTCTACCTCATCTTTTCAGGTCCATTGGAATGGTAGACCATCATCCCCTTTCAATCCGAGCCGTGGCCTTAGACAGGGTGACCCTATGTCCCCCTTTATTTTTATACTTTGTATGGAAAGACTAGGGGCCATGATCTCTCAAGCGGTTGATGAAGGCACTTGGAAACCTATCTCATGGGGCAAAGGCAGTCTGAAGATTCCATATATTTTCTTTGCAGATGATATATTACTATTTTCTAAAGCTACTGTTGTTCAAGCCACTGTGATCAAAAATATCCTTACTACTTTCAGCAACCAGTCAGGCCTGCATGTGAGCACCTCGAAATCTAGGCTGTGCTTTGGTAAGATTGTCAATCATGATGACATGAGATTTATCTCTGATGAACTTGGGATCCAATGCTTTCTACATCTAGGGACCTATCTTGGTATCCCTATTTCTAATGATCGAAAGAGCTATAAGGATTTTGGTTTCCTCATTGACAAAATGAAAGCCAAGCTTAATAGTTGGTCTCATCGTCACCTCAGCTTAGCCGGGAGAACAACCTTGATTAAGTCCGTTTTACAAGCCACTGCTCAATATGTCATGCAAGTCACCAAACTCCCTAAGCGGACTATCACTGAAATGGAGAAGATTTGTAGAGATTTTCTGTGGGGACCTCACAAAATTCACCTTATTGCTTGGGATACCATTGCCTCAGACAAAGAAAATGGTGGGCTTGGGATTCAGAAACTCAGTTCTATCAACCATGCACTGCTCATGAAGAGTTGGTGGGGTCTCCTAACTAGAGACACCCTGTGGACCAGATTAATGACGTTAAGGCATGGATGGAAGGGCCATAATTTCACTCATAACCGCCAATCACTTTCCCCTTTTGCCAGAGATCTTGTCTCCCTTCACCATTCCTTTGTCGATATGCTCGGTTGGAAAGTTGGCAATGGTAAGTCTACTCTATTTTGGATGGACAAATGGACTAATAAAGGTTTTACCTTGCAGGAGTTTGTTGATCGCCCACTTCCTAGCAGTATTCTTGATTGATCGGTGGAGTCGTACACTGATAATGCGGACTGGAATACCAATGAGCTCGAGAACATCCTCAACGCAGATGGCATACAGCTGTTGTTAAATGAACCTGTCCCCTCAGATGACTCCAGGGATGATCGACCCCTATGGAGGCCTGACTCGCATGGAATTTTCTCCGTTAGAAGCACGCTTTCACACTGGAACTCCATTCATATGGCAGCGAATATGGATTGGAACAGCATCTGGAGATGGCCGGCCCCCCACCGCGTCAAATTTTTCCTATGGATTGTCATGCATGACAAACTGCTCACAGGTTGGGAAAGGTGGCGTAGGAATATTTCATCTGATCCTTGTTGCAGAAAGTGTGGCCAAGTTGAGGATACCGTTCATGCTATTCGTGACTGTCCAGTTGTGGCTGGTGTCTGGAGGAAGCTTGGTTTTGAATCGATAAATGGATTTGGGAATCCGGATAGCAAGCAATGGATTGGTGCCATGCACTGTAAATTTCTTGGTGACTACATGGCCACTACTTTTGGAATAGGCGCTTGGTCCATATGGAAACTTCGATGCAAGGAGTTTTATGCCAATGAAGTTGTCCACTGGGAGAAGGTGCACACTGATATTCGCAGGACAACAAATGAATTCGTAGCCGCCAGAAACGACCTTAAACTCTTCGGCGTCAAGGCATGGAATGTTAGCAGAACCCGATGGAAGCGTCCACCTGACCTTTGGATCAAAGCAAATTGTGATGCCAGCCATAGCAGATTACGCAGCCTTGCAGAAGGTCTCCTTCGTAATGATAAAGGATTGTGGATTGGTGGAATCAGATCTCAAGAACAGCTCCAGAACAGTCTTCAAGCTGAAGTCAAAGCTATTTTGCTCACCATGCAGTTAGCATGGACAATGAATATCCCTCGCTTGTTGATTGAAACAGATAGCTCTGAGGCTGTTGATCTCATCATAAACAATACCCCAATTGCGGGCCGACTCTCTTTTGGATTAACCAGATCAAAGCTATGACTACTTGGAATTGGGAAACTAAATTCTCTTCGGTGCCCCGGGAATGTAACGCTGCTGCGGATTGTCTTCTAAAAGGTCTTCCTCTAGTTGGTGGTGTACAGCACTTTGTTAGACCCCCCCAGTTTATGTTTGATATCTTAGACTCCGACCTTATTGGTCTATATCATACCAAGCAAATTTTGGAGTAATAAATAGCTTCGGCCCCCCTCTTTTCCGAAAAAAAATTTAGGGCCTAAAATTATCTATCTTAAAGGACTAAATTACAAATATATATTGAAAACTTTTTAGGGATAACAGTGAACATTTTGAAAGTTTAGGGGCTTAAAATTAAAAAATAAATCCATTTAAACTATTTGACTAAAATATGAAAGTTATAGAACTACTTACTATAATTAAATACTTTATGGACCAAATTGGCTAGTAGTTAATTCACCAAAAAAAATTGGCTAATAGTAAAAGTTACATGGTATTTATTCTTGAGACCCCGCAACGCACTTACCGGTAGGGGTGGGCAAATGGGGCGGGTTAATCGGGTACCCGACCCGAACCCGAAAAATAGTGGGATCGGGTTGGGTACCCGAACCCGAAAAAACCCGAAGTCGGGTACCCAAACCCGAAGTTAGTAGATCGGGTCGGGTATCGGGTTTTACAAATGAACCCGAATTCCCCGATCGGGTACCCGAATTACCCGACTTTTTTTTAAAAAAAAAATATTTTATTTTACTTATTAAAAAATGTCTATTTTTTTAAAAGAAATTTCCCACAATTTAGAGACTATTTATTTTTTAGTATTTCTATTTACATAATTCTATGCAAACCAAAAGGGTAAAACCTCAATCCCTCTTTTTTTCGAAATATTATTAGTCAATTCTTGTCTTTTATTCGTTAATGAATGAGTATGTTCTCATTCTTATTAATTTGTAAATTGTAAATCATGATGGTGATTATTGAATTATCAAAGTTTCTTTAATAATTTATTTTTTTAAAAAAAAAGGTTTTTCTTTAATTTTTTAGAAAAAAGAGTGGGTACCCGAAGTGGGTACCCGACCCGATCGGGTACCCGACATGTCGGGTACCCACCAATGTCGGGTAATGGGCGGGTAATTTATTTTTTTACCCGAACCTGATTAACCCGAACCCGACTAACCCGAACCCACCAAACCCGACCCGACGCCCACCCCTACTTACCGGCACCATTTTTAAAAAAAATAACAAAGTTAAGCACCAAATTGAAACACCGACAAAGTTACGACATCATTTTAACATTTTTTTTTCCTATGCCATTCCATTCTTCTCCTATTTGACTTTTCTTTTCCAAAAGTAGACGACATTAAATTCATATTAGTACATGGAATGGAAATGTAAATCTATGGGATGTGTGGCTGTGGTGCAGAAGAGAGACGCGCTTAATTCGCAATCCAACATATATATAGGCATTAAACAATTGTAATCCCTCGCCTCTCTTGGTAAATGGAAATTTTAATCACCAGAAAGTTATTCGATAATTAACTCGTCTAGTTTATTCAGCCCATCACAAATAATCTATATATATATATATATATTAAAATATTAGTGAACAACCAATCCTAAATTTATTGCGGTGTCTCCATTTCAAATTTTTAATTTTTATAGATTTTTGCCTTTTTAATTAATTAATTTTAGATTTTTGTATTTATTTATTTATTCATTATAGATGTTCAGTTTTTGAAATATATGGAATTTTCAATTTATATGAAATTCCCACAATCTTCACTTTTAAATATATTTGAAAGATTTGAAAGATATATTTGAAATATTTGAAATTTGAAATTTTGCATTTATTATTTTATCTATATTATTTTGCATTTTAAATTTACTAATTTTAGATTTTCAAGTTTATTTATTTATTCATTAGAGATTTATTCACCTTTAAAAAAATTTGAAAGATAAAATTTGAAATTTTGTATTTTTATTTTTATTTTGGATTTTATTATTTTGCATTTTTTATTTTATCTATTTTAGATTTTATTATTTTATATTTTATATTTTATTTATTTTAGATTTTATTGCTATATTTATTATTTATTTATAGATTTTGAGTTTTTACACCATAGTATTATTATGACATGAATAGACATTTTCAGTTGTTGCACCATAGTACTATTAGGACCGGGTTCTGCACTGGCAACTAAGAATTATGTTGTGTTTATATTTCAATATGGTGATCATATTGTAATGTCGGTAATTATGTGTAGGTTTAGTTTTTTGTTATATTTTTTTTTTGGTGTGGTAAATGATGTAATTAAAATGTAAATTGCACATATTTATTTATTCATATTAAATATTTATTAATGTGTATATGAAATCCCAATTTTTAGTTTTTAAAAGATATTTAATTTCCAATTTATATGAAGTTCCCACAATTTTCAGCTTTTAAAGATTTGAAATTTCAAATTTATATGGAATTCGCAGTGTATATATGAAATTTATATTATTAAACGATACATTAATGAATGTATGGAAAAGATTTGTATATAATGTTTAGCCATTCGTGGAAAAAGTGATATTCTATTCCATGTAGTATCCAGTGGAATAGCACCCTACTCCTTCCAAGAGGTAGGACTACACATTTTCGATTTGGTTTTACATGCAAAAATTTTATCCCAGAAAATTATTTAACCTCGATTCTCATTAAAAGGAAGCCCATTATTTGGGATGAAAATTCTTGATTGGTAGAATGATTATGAGCCTGTCTGAATTAACCAAATTCCTCATTCGATTTTGGAGGAAAAAAGTCACACTCGCATTTTGTTGTACTATGACTATTAAAAGAAAAAAGTTAATGTCATTTTTTAAAGAAGGTTGGACTCTATCTTTAAAAATCATTTTTACCTATGTTAGTGATATGCTGCAATATCTCGTGTACTGGAAAGAGGGGACTCGAAGTATTAATATATAATTAAGATGAATTAACCCAAGATACTATAAGAAATGTTATTTACAATGAAAAGTATATATGACTTAAATTTGCACAATGAATTCTTCATGTATGTGATGGTAATTTGTAAATCTGGTATTGATCTTGGAGATGTACAATTAGATATGACATTTCCAGGTTATAATTTTATGAATTCTACGGGAGATCCTATAGTGGAAATTGTTGAGAGTACTTATATACATATAAAATGCACCACTTCAAATCCAGATATTATTAAAGATATTGTTATACTAATTTCTATCAATAAGATTGTTGATACGATCAATTATTAAATCATGGAATGTATGTCTGCAAATGAAAATGTATATGTATATCAGTTCTAATAATATTTATCAAGAGGATGAAATTATAGATAATGCCAATGAATTATTTTAACTATAATATCTAAATACGATCAATTGTTCTGGATTACCGAATCATGAAATATAGTTAATTTAGAGTTGAATGTCATGCATATTAAGAATATAGATCGATCAAATAAAGTATGCAATGTAACTATGTAAGTAGGTTGATAGTCACCAAGATGCAGAATCTTATTATTGAGGTTAACTAATTTTCGAGAAACTATGAAAGTAAAAAATTCTTGATTGGTAGAATGATTATGAGCTGAGCCTATTTGATTTAACCAAATTCCTGATTCGATTTAAGATGAGAAAGTTTCAACTTGTAGTTTGTTTTGCTATGATTATAAATAAAAGTCAATGTTAATCTTTAAAAAATATTGGACTTTATCTTCCAAAATAAGTTTTTGCCATGAACAGTTATGTTGCCATATTCGCACCACTATCAAGACGTGGCTCAAATAGTAAAATATGCAATTAAGAATGATTAATTCAAGATATCACAAGAAATGTTGTTTACTATAAAATTTATATATAACATAAAATTTACAAAATGGATACTTAATGTAGGTGATGGTAAGGCCGTTATTGATTTTGAAGATCTACAATTAGATGTGACATTTCCGGATGATATTCATATAAATTCTACGGGTGATCCTATAGCGATAATTTTTAAGAGAACATATACAAATATAAACCGCACCACTTCAAATTCAGACATTTTTAAAGATTGTACTATACTACCCCTATCAATGAGATTTTCAGGAATGAAATTTTCAGCAAATTGTGAGGGAATTCTTCATATTATGCTTAATACTTATATATAAATTTTATTTTATTTTAATTTAAATTTCAAATTAAATAAAAATATTATATTAATAATTATTTTTATTGATTTGTTAAGCTACAGAAGCTAAAGAGGATGGTATAATATGATTTCTTGGTTAGTTTTAAAAATAATTAAATTATATTATCATATATATCCTCTATCAAATAGATATAAAATCATTACACATTTTTCATTACTCAAAATATAATTTATACTTAATACTCAAGAATTGTTGTTCACAATGAAATTTTGAACAAATTGTAAAAAAAAATTTCATACTATACTTAATACTTATATTTAAATTTTTTTATTTAAATTAAATTTCAAATTAAATAAAAAATCTTAATATTTATTTTATTGATCTGTTATGTTTGCATCGGACAAGCCACAGAAGCTAAAGAATGCAATATAATACGATTTTTCTGTTAGTTTTAAAAATAATTAAATTATATTATCATATAAACTCACTTTCGAACATATATAAAGTTATTACACATTTTTCTATTACTCGAAATACATTTATTATTATTATTATTATTATAGAAAGATATATTATATATAAATATATAATTATGCCCGTCGAGTCTCGACGGGTTATTTGCTAGTGTAGTATAAAAGCGGCATAAATTTATTCTTGCACGACCGCCTCGAGCTTCCTTAAGGTCCCCATGACTGCTTAGCTGCATTTACACAAGCAAAAGTATATAAACAATAAACATAATTAATCCACATGTCACATAAGATTATTATCGAAGCAGAAGTATTAAGAAAAATTAATTAAATTATGCATAGAAAACAGAAAACTTAAATTAAATTAAATTAAAAATACACTCTGCATTCTCAACAATGTAACCATATTTTCTTGACTTCTTAAAATAAATTTATTTTCATATTTGATAAAATAAAGTGATTAGAGAAGTACTCCCTCCCTCCCACAAAAATTGTATCGTATTACTTTTTGGGGTGTCCCGCGAAATTTGACTACTTTCCAGTTTTAGATAAATTAAATTAATATAAATATGATTAGAATCATAATGATTTTCAAATCCCATTAAAAGTATCACTTTTACTATTTTGTATACACTTTTATTTTTCTACACAAATCCCTTGCATTTCTTTAATTCTTTCATATTTCAAAATGGGTTCAAATAAAATTATATAAAATATACTTCCTCCATTTTTTTTTGTTAGCTACGTTTGACAAATTGCTACTGTTCACTCATATACTTTGACTTAAAGTTTTATCATGGTTATATAAGTTAGTAAAATATAGCCAAGTGAGATCTTGTTAGATTCGTCTCTACTTATAGTTTTTAAATATCGAACATTTAAAATTTTTACTTGTACGGAATTTGATTTATTAATGGATTAAAATGTGCATTGGACTGCGTGTTGGGTGGGTCCGTAGCAATCTTTAAAAAACAGATGAAGCACATACTAAAAACTAGACGCCTAGACGATTCTAACAAGACCACACTTGAATATATTTCTCTAATTAAATCATTACCATAATATTAAGTCAAAGTTAAATAATACTCCTAAACAAAGTCAAAATTTATTAAATTTTAAACACAAATACCCACACTATTTTAACCACTAAACTCTACCACTTAAATTACCGTGCCAAAATAAACAGTCACATTCACGGGACGGAGGTAGTACTATAGAGTGACTGTGTGGGATGTGATTGGAAACGAGATAAAAAGAAAAGACCGACCTTGTTTGGACAGAGCCCAATTGTAATCAGCTCCGACGTGCCAAGCGAAGTAACCGAGCAACCCTTTCGTTTTTGCATACGAAACCTTAGCGGCAATCGCCTGTACATCATCGTACCCTATCCACGTCGTCCCCGAATAACAATAATTCATCACATATGTCGAATTATAAACTGGAGTCAAACTATTCTGGCTGATAAAGCTCCTGATTTGATTGTACCCCATTGCCCCGCTGTCAGGCAACGCGGGGCCCGTCGCCGGCGCCAATATTCCATGGTTATTCGCATTCGCCAGAAGAAAGGCGTACCCGTAAAACGGCACGCCTAAAGTCAGCTTCTTCGCGCTCACTCCGGCCTGGATCCATTGCGCAATTCCGTAGCTGCCGGAAATTGTCGGGCTCGGCGGGTTATACAGCACCGCGTGCGAAATCGTGTATCTGTACCAGGTGGGATCGTAGAAGTCATAATCCATGACGTTGACCCAATCCAGGGTCGAATTTATGGTCTGCGCAGGGTAATTCATTCCGTTCAGATTCGACGAGTAGAAAAACGCCGCCGTCAGAAGCAGCCGCGCCTTCCCGGCAGTGGCGGATCCAGAAACTTTTATTTGGTAGGTCAAATATCATGAAGAGTGAGCATCTAACGGAACAAAAAAAATGTATTCAATTAAAATTTTGTTACAATGTTTAAACTTATAAAAATCGGTATATTTAGAAAATTCATAGACTGCACGTAGAGTGTGTTGACTTTGTATCACTACAAGAATTTCGTGGGTAGGTGCGAAAGAATTTCGTCGCCTAAAGTGTTAGGCGACGAAATCCACCAGATGATGAAGTTTTAGGCGACGACTTCAATAAAATTCCATCGCAAATTCATCCCATTTCCGCGAATTTCTTATAGAATCCATTAAAATTAATGGAGTGTAGGTCATTATGGTGTTGAATACCTAAAATTTCTAAAGACCTTTTAAAATTTGTATTAAATATACTTCAAAATTTTTAAAGACTTGGCTCTTCATTTTTTTTTGGGGTAAACTTTGACACTCATGTGTAGGCAAAGGTGTGTGGGAGCGCAAGTCACACAAATTACAAAGAGGGATAAAGGGGAGGGCATGGCCATAAGGTTGGAAGTCGGTGGATGTGACCACTAGGCCAAGTTCTCATTCCCCTCTTTATTGTATAGATCTCCATTCGAGTTATGAAATCCTTATTAAAATTTACACGCATTTATAATAAAAACAACCAACATGGTATTAAACTCAATTCAAATTACTCAACATTATTCTAAAATTACCACTTAATTCCTACTTATATCAAAATATTAGTACTAATATTTTTTATTTTTTTTTGGTGGGTCAATTGACCCACCTTGACCATTAATAGATACGCCAATGCTTCCCGGTGGTGCTGGCCTCGGTGTTGATCGCCTGGCGCCACTCGGTCAGCAGCGACCCCAAATTGGTCATATCTGTGGACGTGTCGGGATACTCCCAGTCCAAATCCAGGCCGGAGAAGCCGTAGCCTCTGGCTAATTTAATGGAGGAGGTGATGAAGGATTGGCGGGAGGCGGAATTGGCGGCCATGGCGGCGAAAACCGACCTGTTGGCACTGCCGCCGCCGATTGAGAGTAGGGTTTTGACGGAAGGGTTTTTGGCTTTGACAGTGGTGGTGAATTGAGCAAAGGAGGCGTTGTTGGATGGGGGGATGTAGACCTGATTGGTTTGGGGGTTGAGACCGGCGAATGCGCAGAAGAGATGGGTGAAGAGAGAGGAGTTTATGTTGGAGGCGAGGAAACCGCTCTCCGGGAACCAGTAGCCGCCATTGACGGCGGTGGTTTGTGCGGCGCAGAAGGGGAGGAGGTGGACAAGGCAAAGGGCTGAGAGTGTGATGACAAGCTTTGTTGAAGAAGCCATGGGGAAGAAATGGGGGTTTTTGGTTTGCTTTTTATAGAGAGGCGAATTCTTTGACTAGATATTGATTTGTACTCGTACATCATACAACACCCAAAAAGATTTTTCTTGTTAGAAATTTAACTAGAGCTATCGTACTAAAAATTGCATGTGTATCATAAAAGTTCACTCTGGGTGTAAATTTCAGGTTTCATATCGTGTTTGTATCGGATTTAGTAGATATAACACACAATCTTTGTAAACTCAAACACAATTTAGAATTCGAAATGAACCTGAAATATCAAATTCGAACATGACTTGAAAATTTTCAGGTTTTAGGGTCGACTTGATTTTGGAAAACCCCAAAATAACTAAACCAAATCTGAAATTTTTCGTATCGGTGGGGTTCGTTTTTCTGATCGTGTCCAAAATTGACATCCAATATGTATGTAATGAAATGTATATTTGTAAAAATTAAATCTTGGGACAATTGGGTTTTTAATTTTGATCAATTATGTCACTACTCACTAGCTTCGTGGAACTGGGAAGGAGAGGTAATAAATGCTACTACTACATAGCAACGAGCTCCAAGAGTACTAGCTAGACTCTTGTGAAAATTAGCAGAGTTGTATGTTGTTGAAACATATTGTTGGCTATACACCTTATGGGTAGAGGGTGGAGACGGTTTGACCGGTCGCCGCCGGTTGAGTTATATTATAAAGGTTTTTCTCCCCCGGTATACATTTTGAACAGATTTTAATTATCAATTTTAAACTATGGATTGAAAATGTATAGGAAATGGATTTGAAGAAGTTGGCATTCCTTTCCAAAAATAGTCGGCATTAATTAGTGCATACGAGAGACGCGTTTGGCAATCCTACATATATGCATTCATTAGATCACAATAAATCAATAATAATGCTTAAGAAGGGAATGAGACTTCACCCAAGTGGTCATCTCTCTGTCTTCCAACCATATGTTGGAGATTCGATTTCCACCTTGCCTTTATCCCTTCCCTTTATTCCCCTTTGTAATTTGTGTGGTTTGGACTCCCATACACTTTTGCTAACACATAGGTGTCAAGGTTTATCAAAAAAAAAAAAAGTAATAATGCTTATATGAAAATGATAAAGTATAATTCAATGGGTTTTCATCTCGAGTACACGCAGCGTTTTTTAATTGGATTTAATTACTAAGAGATATGGTTTTAGTTAACAATATAATAGGTGTACCAATTATTCCCTAATGCTAGGGCTTATAGCTTAGATGACTAGTTGGTGTTGAAACGAAGGTGCAAAGGATTAAGGGGGTGTGCATATGTATTTATTACTCCACTAATTAGACACTAGACATATGTATAGCCAGCTTGGTTAATGGACACTTGATCTAATTTATACAGGATTAAGGGTGTTATGTATATCATGTTTTTATACATCTATTAATATCCAATTTAATGTAATTATGATAAGTACTACTACTACCACAGTAATTTTTAAAGAATGGGGGAGGAGAGGAGAATGGCCAATACAGAAAGAGGGGGAAAAGTCAAAAGTAATCTTGGCTTTTTGGATATGATGAGGGGGAGGAATGGAAAAAGTAAGTGATTGGATTTGGAATTGTTGTTGTTGAGTTGAAGCCATTCGCCACTTATTTATGTACTGGTTTTCAATTCCACTGGTTTTTGTACTGATCTCGATCCATCTATCTTCTTTGAATTCAGTCCAAGGGAAGCTCCTATTTCTTCTTCTTGCATCTGCGATTTGCTAGTGTTTGGGGGAAAGTGAAGTTTGAGTGCTTAGTGTGTCAAAGACTCGACCTTTTGAGACTTCGGTTTGTGGGTTTTTTTGTGGGATTATATCCGAAGGCTGAAAAATGTCTCTGGAGAATATTAGGAATGATGTTAATGAAAATCGTGACAATTTCCCTGTGGGCTTGCGTGTTCTAGTCGTGGATGCTGACCTGACTTGTCTGCAGATGTTGGAAGCCATGCTGCGGAACTGCCAATATCATGGTACTTAGCTCTATTAATCCCCCCTCTCACCCAAATCATTTATTTTGAATCAGTTGTTCTGAGTTTATGACTGAAATCTATGGGACTTTTGAGTGTTTCTCTGCCTGCGTTGCTCGGTCTTGCATCAACCGTTTTCTGACCTATTTGGCGAGGTTTAACCGAAATTAATTTCTGTTCTTTGTATGTATGACTTTTGGTTGTGTTTGTTAACGAACCAACTCTCCTAAAAGTGGAGTAGAATCCAATTACATGCGCAAGGTGGGCTAACCTTATGCATGAACAATCCGGACAAAGCCAGCCATCCAGACAGAGCTGGTCATACCAAATACCAAAGACAAAGCCCACAAATACAAATGGGGGCAGTAGGACTCGAATACGAGATCCTTGTCTCTGATACCATGTTAACGAACCAACTCTCTTAAGCGCGTTAGGGAGCAGAATCCAATTACATGTATCAGTTCTCAACAGTGTTTAAGTTTCATTTGGTACATTCCAAGCTTGTTCATCTTTGTCTCTGTTTAGATTTGAAGGCAATCCCTTGTATACTATTGTCTTCAAGGATTTTAAGGAACTGTTAAAATAGTTCCTTCTTTATCTGTTATAACTATAGTTGACAATTGGTGGTCTTGTTAATTATTCGGTGATTCTGCATAGAGATTGAGCCAATCTTGGGGAATATTTTAACATAACATGCTGTCGATAATCCTAACCATGCGTATCTCCATAAAATTCTAGTACTTTTATTTTTCGAAATTTGAAATAGTGGAACTTGTTTTAGCATTACAATGCACCGGTGTTCTGTAAGAACCAGTTGTGATTCATACTCATTGGCGGATCTACCTTAGTTCAAGGTAGGTCAATTGACCTACCATTATTTTTTAAAAAATACACTAATTAATATTTAATAGGTTCATCAATTTAGCCCAATCAATTTAAATGAAATGGATTTACTAATTTTAACTCTATCAATTATCTAAAATAGTAAATTTTATTAAATTTAGTATTTCTTCTCAACAGGTAAGGTAAAATTTTTTGTTTTGATTGTGGATGGCATTTTGAACTCGATTTTGAATTTGATTGTGGGACGTGAAGCATTTAAATGAACTTTTATTACGTTTGTTGAGATAAAAAAGTATAAAACATATTTGAGAGTATATTTACTTTTAATTTGAAGTTAGTATTAGTTCTTCGCGTGGGAATAACAATAATAACATAAGGGATCGGTTGTTGAATGATTGTTAGGTTGCTTTCATAAAACGATATTTGTTAACGAACATTATCATTCATGCTATAGTACAATGATACTAAAATATGTTAACTCGTTGTAAACGATTGTAATTATTTTGATATAATAGAAACATTTTTCCTTTAAATTTTTAGTAGTTATACATGAATTATTATATTAAATTAAGTTAATTACATTAGTTATTATTAAAAAAAAACCAAACGCAGTTGGTCTGAGACCTGAGTGGTATGGGGCTCTACCAGTTTAAACAAAAGTCTCGGGTTCAAGTCTTTGTATATGCAAAATTCTTCTTTGGGAGAGACAACCGTTCAATACGATTAGTCTTGAGTCCAATGTGGCCTGTGAATACTACAAAATAAAAATAAAATTGACCTACCAAATATAAATTCCTGCATCCGCCACTGTTCATACTCCAGTGTCTTGGCAAGAAAATATCGTTTCCAACAGATTTTGAGCCTTACGGTGCGTTTGGTTGGAGTGATCTTAGATTACCAGTGGGAATGTGATTGCTGGGAATATAAGATTACTGGGAATATGAGATTGCTGGGAATTTTATTTTTTGATGTTTTAAGATTATTGCGTTTGGTTAGATTGGGAATTTCAGATTTCTAGTTCTAATTAATTTACCATAATGTCCCTGAATTTCAATTGAAGAATGTTATAATTGTGTCATTTTTGCTACACAATAGAAATATTTAAGCCGATTTATTTTTTAAAATATTAAAAATTCATTATATGTAATTTATTGTATGATAATTACTTATTTAATGTCTCTAAATCCTTATTATTTTTATTTTATATATAGAAGAAAAGTAAATTTTAAGAAAATATAAAAAAATATATTAAAATATGAGAATATATATATATTTAAAAAATATGTTTAAATAATTTTCAAATTTTTTCAATTTATTTTTTAAAATTAAATTTCATATATTTATCATTTTAGAATACAAATATCTAAATTTATAAAATAAAATAAGTATAAAAAGTGAGGGTATAAAAGTCAAATTAATATAAAAGTAGGTAAAATGGAGGTGGTAATCTAAGATTACATGCCCTCCAGATGGGAATGTGATTCCCACCTAAAACACCCAACATTCCCACCTCGGTGGGAATGTGACATTCCCACATGGAACATGCCCCGAACCAAACATGGGCATGTTTCATTCCCTACCCAAGATTTCTAGTGGGAATCTCAGATACCCCGAACCAAACGCCCCGTTAGCTTTTTCTTGTATAGATAATGTGTTCAGTCCAGCCTCAAATGACTGGGAGTGGTTCTTCATTGAACCTCTGTTAAGAACTAAATCAAACTATTAACGAAGCATCTTTTAATTAATATCTGCAGTTAAGACAACGAGTCAGGCAAGAACGGCGCTGAAAATGTTATGGGAGAACAGAGACAGGTTTGATGTGGTTATCGGCGATGTCCACATCCTGGACATTGATGGATTTAGGTTTTCTGAAGTTGTAAGTTTTGAAATGAACTTACCCATTGTCAGTACGTCACCATTCCTTTTCTTTCACATCTTTCTTTCATTTAAAATACTACCACCAACTCATCAGGATCGGATAAACCATTATTCGTGTCTTAATGTTTGGTTCTTGCAGTGCTGTCCAGGAATAGTGATCCAGAACTTGTCCTGAAAGGTGTCACTCATGGTGCCTGTGACTATTTGCTCAAACCGGTTTCGGATTGAGGAACTGAGGAATATATGGCAGCATGTGGTCCGAAGAGAGCTCAGGTTAGATCGTTGCTGGTCTATTGAGCTTCACAGGAAGTTTGTTGCTGCCGTTAACCAATACTAGGTATTTAACCAATAAAGTAAATACCTTGTATTTCAGCATGTTGGCAACAATAATTGGGCTCAACGAGGCCTGGGATACCTGGTATTCATCGGTTATACTACTATTGCAGAAGTATAGACTTTGCCTGCGAAAAATGCACAGAACTATGAACGCAATCGCTGATGCAGAACAGCACAAGGCAGCGGAAGGAAGCAATATGCAGCAGCGTCCACACCTTTCCACGGATTCGTTCCACAATCAGTTGCGCCTCTTTTGAGCCAGCAAGAATATGGACCTCGAAAAAGGAGGACCGTTCATCCAGAAGGGATCGGAATGTTTGTTAACTACAGAATGGGACGAAAAAGGGCTTTTGTTCACGAGAAGGTCGGGCGAGCAAAGAAGACGATGAAGATTGGGAATCAGGCTGCTGGATGAAGGCGAGAAACCACCTCCAAACATCAATGTATCATATTCAAAGCTGATAATGTTCCTGGCTTTGTCGTGTTTTTGTTTGTTTATTGCAGTCCTTGTTTTCTATGGTTTTAGCCCTACTTTAGGTTAATTAAATCTCTTTTGCATTCGATTCGGATGAACTTGTTCATGACTTATGTTGTATGCACACTCATGCATATGTAAGAACATACTTTATTTTTTTATAACCCCTCTATTTTTATACTGCACGCAATTTAATACACATTTTTAATCATTAATAACTCAAATTATATACAAGTAAAAATTATAAAAATTTAATATTCTAAAACTACGCGATTCAATGATTGAACAATATTTCACTTCACTATGTTTTATGTTATATAACTACAATACAAAATTGAATCAAAGTTACTTAATGAATAATATCAACTCTGCAATAGGTAAAGTTAAATAAAAACGGAGGAGTACTTATTAATATTTGTGTGCAAATAAAAATATTACTACGTTATTGTCTATTTTATGAATTTTAAAATTCAATCACTAGTATGCTTCAGAAATACAGCTCAAAATAAAAGTATGTTGTGTGTGAATATTTTAATCCAGTTCATGTATGTGAAAATCATGATAAGTTAAAATTACAATTATTGTCATCACCAGATCCTCCAGTCATATACGTCTGGAATTAATTAATTATACGCATTAATCTGAACCAACTATAGTAAAGCACTCAATATTATTTTGAAGGATAATAATAATATTATATACTACTATTACATTATATTAAAATAAAAGGAATAGAATACATAATGACGCTGACGCGTCATTCATCATATTAAACTGCTAGTCTTAATCAAATTAAAGAATTAGGTTATTTATTATCTGAAGTTACTTTACTTATATATGCCCAAGTTAATTTAATTTATATAGTACTTCGTACTTCATATGTTATCCAACAAAGAATTATTCCCTCCGTCCCACGAAATTTGGCCACTATTCCTTTTTAAGGTGTCCCACGAAATTTGGCCACTTTCCATTTTTAGATAAATTAAAATAATATAACTTTGATTAGAATTTTAATTGTTGTCAAATTACATTAAAAGTGTTCACTTTTACTATTCTGCACAAATTCCAATGCACTTTTACTTTTTTACCCAAAGTCCCTAGCATTTCTTTAATTATTAATATTTTAAAATTGGTACAAATAAAAATTTTATAAAATATATATTATGAAACTACACGATTAAACGATTCTAACAATATCAAACTTGAATATTTTTCTCTAATTGTATCATTACATAATATAAAGTCAAAGTTAAACAATAAACAGTATCAAAATTCATTAGAATCTTAAACACAAAATGCTTACACCACTTTAACTACTAACCTCACTACCTAAATTACCGTTCCCAAAATAAAGTAGCCATATTTCGCGGGACGGAGGGAGTAATAGATATAGCGTTATAGTTAAACAAAGTCAGCTTTGTGTTGGTTTTCTTGATGCATAATTTTCTTCCCATTACAAGCTAAGGGACAGAGTTATAAAATGGAGAATTAATAATTATAGTATTTAGATTATCATTTTAATGAGGTTGATTTCCTGCTTCTCTTTCGGGTCTGTTCTGCACGCAGAGCTGTAGCTGCAAGCTGGAGCTGTAGGGAGCTGGAGCTGTAAGGAGCTGTGGGAGTTGTAGCTGTCAGTTATATTTAAGTGTTTTGTACAACTAGCTGTAGCTGTAAATATATATATATATATAAAATAACATAAAATGATAAATATTTATGTAGACTATTGGATATTGGGTTGGCTATTGGGTTAAAATTGTGATTGCTCAAAAATAAGCTCCTAGGTTATTTTTTAACGCTACTACAGGTAGCTTCTAAAAAGAAGCTTTCAAAAGCTCCCAAAAGCTAGTGTGCAGAACGGGGCTTTTGTTTTGAAATAAAAACTAAAGCTACCAAAAGCTCCCAAAAACTCTCAAAAGCTGCGTGCAGAATAGACCCTTCATTATCAATATGTGGTTGCAAGATTTTTATTCTTGTTGTGCAAGTGGGTGCCCTGTATGTACATGCATCATTCATGCATGGCAAAGGGGACTACCTAAATCCCAGATTTTTTTTATTTTTTATTATTATTATTATTATTTTTTTTGGAGCAAAACGAGGATGAATTGAAGCTGTGAGCTTGGTTGCAGGTTTTCCCCTTGTACCGGTTGGGCTTCAATTCACTTAAATTCCCCAAGCACAGCACAGTTGTGTTATTGTGTGTCTGGAATCTGGACGATGTTATGATTCCACTTTCAATGACCATGAAATACTATGATATGAAGGGAATAATAAAATGAATTAAAGAAAGACCGACATTGGAAATAGAATGGCAGTGTAGTGATATGGAGTTTGATATGTGTGCGACAGTTGGAGAGTTGTACTCTCTCCGTCCCATTAATTCTGTCTCACTTTCATTTTTGGTCCGTCCCACTACAATTTTCACATTTCCTTTTATGAAAAAGTTTTTTTTTTACTTTATTAACATCACATCAACTAATTAATTCATACTTTTATCAATTCAAATAAATATCACATCAACTAATTACACAACTTTAACACAATAATCCATTCTACCTAAAGTACCGTGTCCAAAAGAAATGAGACATTTTTAGCGGGACAGATGGAGTAATAATTAAGAAGCTTAACAGCTAGCGGATAGGTCGGGATATGCATCCTCCTCCCTTTCACATGCCCACGCAACGTAACCACGATGCATCCTCATTTTGCTTTTTTAATCTCACATTATATAATATTATTGGAGTAGTATTAATTAATGTGCACTTTTTTTTTGGAGGAGTCATTAAAGGAATGAGAAATGTGTGGTGGGAACGGGAATAAAAGAGAGGGATAGAAGCCGGTGGGGAACCGAACCTCCAACTTTCCGTTAGAAGTCAAGGGACTTAACCACTTGAGCCAGTGGCGGACCCAGGATTTTTTCGGAGGTAGGGCCGAAGTCTATTTTTTCTTAATCTTAAGTAAAAAAAAATTAAAAAAAATTTGGTAAAAAAAAATAATAGAAATTTTTTTTTTTTTTTAATTTGAGGTGGGGCCGAGGCCCCACCGGGCCTTAATGTAGATCCGCCCCTGACTTGAGCTAAATCATCATCCTCATGTGCACTTGTACTTCGTTACGATTAAATATATATATATATATATATATATTTTAGAAGTCGAAGCCAGAGAAAGTGTGATGAGAATCCACGTCACACAAATTACAAAGGGAATCGAATCCTCAACCTAAAGTTGGAAGGCATAGACTTTATCACTTGAGCTAATCCTCGTCCGGGTACCAGTAAATATTTTGATTTCGATATTATACAATAATAAAATGAATACTTTATACTCCATATATTTGGAAAATTATAGTTTAATACCCCACTGTCAAAATACTGAGAGTGTAATACCCCTATAATATTATACTTCAATTGAGATACCTCCCCAATAATTTTGAATTTGTTTCAAAATTACTTTCTGCGAAAAGACCACCATACCCCTGAAGCAAAGAAAGAGTTGAAAAAATGATGGAGGGCAGCAGGGTCTTTCCAACTTTATGTCTTGTCCCACTCATTGGTTTTGAAACCACCTGAAGGAGTTAATAACTCCACCCACGTTGGCCACCACCGCCGTTCCTAACCGGAGGAGTTGAAGAGGAAGCGCCCATTCGGTATTTAAGTTTTGCCCACCATTTTCGTGCGCTGGTTTTCGGCTTCCGTTGGAGAATCAAAGAGTGCAACACGATAAGAGTAAGTACAATCGAAGAGGAAGGGAAGAGCTTTGAAGGTTGATCGATTTCGGTTCTTCTAAGGTAAGAAAATCCGAATTGATTCCGAATTAGTTGTTTACATCCCGCAATATAAATTCCATTGATGTTTAGGGTTGAAGGTTTGTTTTGTGCTTGCGGTTTTGACACGATTATGGTATTTTGAGAATGGGTTTTTGAATGTTTGTTTTGTGCTTGCGGTTTTGACATGAGTTTTTCAATGTTTGTTTTGTTCTTGCGGTTTTGACACCATTATGGTATTTTGAGAATGGGTTTTTGTTAGGGATTGACGTTGGTTGCGTGCTTTCAAAGTAGAGAGTTTATGCAGTTGGGGTGTTTTGAGAAAGGTGTTTTCGTAGAGGGTTTAGGGCGGAATTGCGAATTGCCATTTTTTTACTGGAAAAGCATGAAAGTGCTTGTGCTTGTTGATTGTTTGCTCCAGCGGACCCAAAAAATCTCACAGCTACCCTTGATCCCATTGCTCCAGTGACAATGGCTGGTGCTCCTCCCGTAGGTACTGATGTGCAAAGTGCTGTGGAGGGTGGTGCCCCCATTGACAAGTCTGGTATTTCTGCTTCTACTGCCGATATTCCACGTCCAATGGACATTGATGCTGACAACGTGGCTGACCCCACGACTTGAAGTGTTATGATGTTTACGCTTTTCGATTTGTTGTTGGTTTGAGATGTAATTTAACTGTTATGGATGCTGCAGGATTGTCGTGTTTGATTGTTTTTGTCGTGTTAGTTGTTTGGTCGTTTATCGTATTTAGTTTCATCTGGTACTTCAGGGATATGTACTAATTGGTATTTCACCATTTTTTCTTAATCTTATGGGATGATGTTAACTGTTAAGGGATAATTGGTCGTTCTATGAAATGTTTACTGATGTTCGTTTATACGCAAACCGTTAATGGCATAAATACCGACACTTCATTTGGCCATTACATGAATTACCCACGCAAATACAAGCACAACACAACAAATTTTCCATAACATTTCCCCACCACCAGTTTCAAAGGCGGCGTTCATTTCACCACCAGCACGTTCGTTGGTGGCTTGCATTTCACCACCATCACCTTCGTTGGTGGCGTGCTGCGGGCTTATTCCTTCAATAGCCGAGCCGGTTGACATATGCACACCACGACTTGGATCTACGGAGTTCGTTTGCATGTCCTTTTGTATGGGATCGTGTGTATTCGCAAAAGGTACAAAATGCGCACTGATTGGTGTCACCCAACCTATAAATACGCGTCTTTCGTGGCGAAGGCAAGAGTAGTACAACCTGCCCTCATTCCCGTTTACCGTTGAGTCGACAACGCGAATCTCAGCCCTGTGACCACATTCACACCGTATGCCGCGCGGAAACCGTAAATCCATAGTATCTAGTGTGTGTCGATCGGCCGCCACTCTTCCAGCTGTCTTTTGAGAATTCCTCCCGCTATACTCCATCGCATCTGGATTGAGATTACTAAAGGCAAAAAATGTTAATAGTGTTAGAATTGGAGGGGATAAAGATTGGGATAGGTTATATAGAGATTGGATGCTTTGGAGACCGGTCATAAGTTGTCAAAATTGGGAAGTGTGAGAATAACATAAAGTTACTTTTCAATGATTCTTCTCTGTACTTGGCAGATTACCTGCAACAAATGAAGTCATGAATTGATGGTTGGTGGTCCCATCTGTACTAATTGAGGGGAAATCTATTGAAACAATATCGTCCTTTCATTTGGTACCAGCCTTTCCTTAAGATAGCACCATACATGACGAATAGGAATATCACTATGGTTGCTACTGATTCGTTGTGGTCCGAACTATTGTTGCACTTTAATTTACACTCACAATGCATCCATATGATTGATTATATTGAATGAGGCACGAACAAGCTTCATTAACGCATTCCCCCAACCCTATATGCCACAATTGTGCATCCAAACATTATGTGAGTAAGGTTCAAACATAATGGTGCTATCTCCAAGCAAATGAGTACATCACAAGAACAATGTGCAGTGTAGTCCAAGCCCTTGTGTGGTGTGTTGTAGGGTAATCACACAGTCCTACGTACTAAGTTGTTGATTTGAGCTCGTTAATGACATCCAAGCACATTAATTTACACTCACAACGCATCCATATGATTTATTATGTTGAATGAGGCACGAACAAGCTTCATTAACGCATTCCCCCAAGCCTATGTGCCACAATTGTGCATCCAAACATTATGTGAGTAAGGTTTAAACATAATGGTGCTATCTCCAAGCAGAGGAGTACACCACAAGAACAATGTGCAGTGTAGTCCAAGCCCTTGTGTGGTGTGTTGTAGGGTAATCACACAGTCCTATGTACTAAGTTGTTGATTTGAGCTCGTTAATGACATCCAAGCACATTAATTTACACTCACAACGCATCCATATGATTTATTATGTTGAATGAGGCACGAACAAGCTTCATTAACGCATTCCCCCAACCCTATGTGCCACAATTGTGCATCCAAACATTATGTGAGTAAGGTTTAAACATAATGGTGCTATCTCCAAGCAGAGGAGTACACCACAAGAACAATGTGCAGTGTAGTCCAAGCCCTTGTGTGGTGTGTTGTAGGGTAATCACACAGTCCTATGTACTAAGTTGTTCATTTGAGCTCGTTAATGGCATCCAAACACATTAATTTACACTCACAACGCATCCATATGATTGATTATGTTGAATGAGGCACGAACAAGCTTCATTAACGCATTCCCCCAACCCTATGTACCACAATTGTGCATCCAAACATTATGTGAGTAAGGTTCAAACATAATGGTGCTATCTCCAAACAGAGGAGTACATCACAAGAACAATGTGCAGTGTAGTCCAAGCCCTTGTGTGGTGTGTTGTAGGGTAATCACACAGTCCTATATACTAAGTTGCTGATTTGAGCTCGTTAATGGCATCCAAGCACATTAATTTACACTCACAACGTATCCAAATGATTGATTATGTTGAATGAGGCACGAACAACCTTCATTAACGCATTCCCCCAACCCTATGTGCCACAGTTGTGCATCCAAACATTATGTGAGTAAGGTTCAAACATAATGGTGCTATCTCCAAACAGAGGAGTACACCACAAGAACAATGTGCAGTGTAGTCCAAGCCTTTGTGTGGTGTGTTGTAGGGTAATCACACAGTCCTATGTACTAAGTTGTTGATTTGAGCTCGTTAATGGCATCCAAGCACATTAATTTACACTCACAACGCATCCATATGATTGATTATGTTGAATGAGGCATGAAACTTTTGACAAGTTTCGTTAACCCGAGCTTTTGCTAAAATTATACCAGGTTAGATTTATTAAATGAAAAGCGTTATGATTCACGGGAAAGGGTTTAGGGATATGTCAAGATTATTAATCTTTTTATTACTCAAGTATGGTGCTTTGGTTTCAAATGGCGCTGTGGTCCTCTCTGTCATGAAATGTTGACAAATCTCATGGCATAGCCGGGATAGGTTGACCTTCAGCCTGTCACACTAAAGATCCCCGGCAGGTATGCCATGGTACTTCTCATCAATTCTTGCCATGAGAGTTCCTGCCATGAAACTTTTGACTGGCTCCCACTACATGAGTATTTTCCGAAAAATCATGGTCCTGGTTTAGTTTTTATTTAATGAAACCAATTTATGATGGCGGTGTTGTGATTAGGGATATATTTATATGTAGTCATATTTTTATTGCTCGGAGTTAAGAAACTGTGCTCCCGAAAGCGCACGGAGTCAAAAATTGCAGTAATTTATAGTAAGACCGGATCGTTCACTGGAGGATGTGCGATAGAAGCAGGTCCCACGTCGTTTTACTAGATTTTCCATTCGTATTGCTCAATAGGTTTGAAAGGTGATTAACAACTACTGACAGGAATGTAAATTAGATCTAGAAAGCAGTTAAATTATTCTACGAAGCAATTAAATCTATTCTAGAAAGCGGATAAGAATTATTCTAGGAATGCAGTAAACATTATCTACGAAAGCAGGGAAAAGGTGCATTGTGCCAACCGTGAAGTTGAGTCACAATGTAGACAGAAAGGACAGGAAGAAAAGAATGAAAATTGGACAAGAGTGAGATACAGCAATATTAAACTTCCATTTTCATACGCAGATCTTTGTTTGGGATAATTCTTTCAGATAGCTAACTCTCATGCTCTCAATAAGGCTTTCCCTTTAATAGACAGGTACTTGCAATATGAGTTTACATGTTCTTAAGACTTCAAATTCTAAGATACCACGGATTCGTAACTGCCCTGGCCTGGGTATGTTACTTCATCTGTGGTGGAAAAGCAACACCTGACACATCATTTATTGAAATGCCAAGTACCACTATCATTCTCCCATGTCACACCCAAAGATTTGAATCAAGCCCTAAACCATCCCTTAACTGTCAATCCTTGTAGCAGTTACACAACTCTCAACACAACCGAGTGACCTCTAATGAAAGCGATTAAAAGAAAGCAGTAAAGAAAGCATTTAAAACCTATCACTCGGAGGTTTTGAAAATCTGACCCTGGTAGTAAAAGACAGCTCCCCATCAGAATGAAGGAGTATGGATCAAGAATTCCCGGCCCTCAGTGAACCACTGATATGTTCACTTCCTTCCGGGTGATTATGAGATACAAACTAATGAAACGAACTAATAAATTAGTTCGTTCCGGATGCACTCACTCAGGACTCAAAAGTAGGCTTTGGCAGAAGAAGATAGCAGTTGAAAGAAAACTCAACCCTATCTTGGAAAATAACCAAGGCCTGGATGATGTTCCTCTAAGATTATTTACTACACTGTATTTGAATCCAAGTGGACCCCATCTCGGTGTAGCATTTAATCTTACATTTCCATCAACCAGCAATTTTGGAAAATAATGGATTTGAAAATCATTCCCTGTCAGGTACTAGACTCTCAGTTAAAGCACAGACCCTTTCAGTCTAGGCGAGACCTAATCGCTGAATCTGCTTCTTAATTTCCCAAAATATAACCCTTGACAGAATATGAATTAGTCATAACTGAAGAATTTATCCCTTACTCAGATCCGGATTTTATAAAGAGGTTTTTGTTGGAAATTTATAAAGCAATATCTGTTTGAGATCTAGACTTCTATTGTCCAAGGGAAGGATCCCAAAATAAATACAGACCACAGTAGTATATAATATTATCATGCATAAAGATATATGGAAGTATAAAATTAATTGACCCAAAATATAGATGCGGGTCTAGACAGAAGGTGAAACACAGAATGAAGTGGTCAAGGGACCAAAGTAATGGCAGAGTAATCAGGTGGACTGTAAACATCTACTGTCCAATTTCCCAATCACTCGGATGGAGCGAATTTTAGACAGCGTAGACCCTATAATGGTGATGTCAACGCCAGTTGGGCCTCCACTGTCTGTGAATTCGGATAAAAACCTACATGCTTCCCTTCTATAATGATCATCAGTTGGCATTGACTGATGCCAACTGACTCCCACTACAGATTGGAATTTGGGTTTGGAAATTAAGATAGAAAAATAAAACTGTATCTGGATGGGAGTCAGTCGAGCAGCTATTATAGCCCCGGATGGGCGAACCGCCAAGGCTTCCACTGACATCCATCCAGACCATGCAAAATAACAATTAGTAACTAATACCCAGAATACGAGCTAGTTATCCATGAGGGAGTACCCGCCAACATTATTCTGATGTATTCTTTACTAATGGTTCCACACAACACACAAAGACAAAACAAGAAACAAAGAAAGATCCATTGTATGAGAGACATTGGTTTCTCATGCAAGGTTGTGGATTGGGTCCACAATTGATGGTCTTAAATAATCCTTCCTACCATAATTAATTACAGTCCAGATTTTCTGTTTAAGCCATCAAGGTTTTGTTTATACAAGAATGTTTTAATGGCAATTGAACAAAGGTCCTTTAATCATGATGATTATTGAAGAGTGATTATTGCTAATCTCGATTTTTAATCATTAATGAGTCAAGGGTTCAATCAGTTAAGTGATGCAAATGGAGAATCAAAATTTGGGCAGCATAACACCCTATATTGCAATTCCAGAATGTTACATCCTAACCCGTGGGGCTATGATGTGAGTGTTGCAATATAAAATAGGGAGAGAATGAAATTTGTTTGAGATCAAATAGAGAGAGAAACCCTTGTCGCGATATCATAAATTCTGTCGCGGACCGAGATCCGCGACATGGATATCCCGACAAGTTTTTAGAATTTTTGGCAGCATAACGCCTCTTTGTCGCTATGCAAGGTTTTGTCGCGGAACGTGGTTCCGCGACAAGGGTGTCATCGCGACAAAGTGTTTTCATAAAATTCTAAAGCATTTGAACCCTTGTCGCTATGCATGGAAATTTTGTCGCGGAACGTGGTTCCGCGACAAGGTGTTCCGCGACAAGGTGTTCAAAGATCAAGGAACATGGCATAATTTTTCTGTCTCGGAATGGGATTTTGTCGCGGAACGTGGCTCCGCGACAAGGTACTCCGCGACAAGAAGCCATGGGGACAAAATGCAAGAGTTTGGCTCCTTTGTCGCTATGCATGGACAGTTTTGTCGCGGAACGTGGCTCCGCGACAAGGTATTCCGCGACAAAGGGTTTTAAATTATGGAGACAAGTGTCTTGAAACACCTGGGTCGCGGAACAGCCATTCTGTCGCGGAACGTGGCTCCGCGCCAGAAGGCGGTTGGCGCCCAAGGTGGTTCAGGACAAAAGTCAGAAAAAGCAGAAATGAACAGTGGCATGCAAACAGCGTGATCTCACCCTATTTCAAATCAAAAAGCTATTCTAAGCTAAAAATAAGCAAGAAACATTCAAAATAAAGAAGAACATGCTTAAACAAAAATAACAAGGAAGGGCAGAATATTAAAATAAAGCAGGAGTCCTAATCTAGGGTTTGATCACACATCCACACAACATTATCCATAATATGCCAACAGTAAACATGAAAATAACAAAATGGGGGTCAAATGACCCCAAAATGAAAAAGAAAGCATAAATCCATGGGGTGTGAGACCCATTTCATGATTTGGGACACAAATGCTGAATGTTTTCCCATATTATTAAGTGGGTGTTGTTAATACCCATGATTTGGGTGTTACAAACCCTAAAACAAAAGTTTAGAAACCAAAACATAGTGTAAAAATGGCTATCTAAGCACTGTGAACAGTAAAACACTAAACTAAGCTAAACTAAGGGCAAAAATTAAATAATACATGAAAATAAACCTAAACTACTCTACCTAAGAGAGAACTCCTACTGCTTGCCTTCAAGAACTTCTAACAAATTTCAACCAACCAACAACTATTCAACCCTTAGCTCATGGGAGACACCTCATATTTATAGAAGTGTAACCCTAAGCCCATGGGCCTTGATTCTAGCCCATTGTGTCTTAAGACATCACACACATCACAGCTTTGTCTCGGAACATCAAGTTGGTCGCGGAACACACTGCATGTGGCAAGGCTTCTCGACTGGGTCTTGTGTCTCTAAAAATGTATCTTGGTCGCGGAATGGACCTTTGTCGCGGAGCATGCCATCGCGCCAAGGGCTTCGCTGGTCTCCTCTTCATTTGGGGCCAGTTGGTCGCGGAACATGCCTTTGTCGCGGAATACTGCATCGCGCCAGGAGGTATTCCGCGACAAAGGTCTTCCTGGGCCTGCTGAATTGGGCCAGATGGGCCGAAAATATTCTTTTTGTGGGCTTTTCTATCTTTTTCCCATCTTTTTGTTTCCTTTTCTTTTTCTCATGTTTTTGGATTTTTCTAACATAAATATGTAATAAAATTATATATTTATGTCTTTTTCACACCAGCTTATTATTTTTACAATTATGCATAAATTAGTCCAATTCGACTGCTTTCTTACTTAATGTAAGACCGAAATGCGATCAAATGCCCGTTTAAGACACGGAAATGGATTGAAAATAATGGTCATTTCTGGCCATTATCAACATCCTCACATTTAATACTGATCGTCCCCGAGCAGTCAGAGTCAATGTTCGTAAGAACACGGACTCTACATATTCAATTCATTTTCGTGGCTTCATAAATCACATTCTTTTTGGATTGGGATAAGACAATCGAAAACTACAAGTGTTAAATTCCCTTGATTGCAGTGTTTAATGAAATGATACTTGCTCACTATATCGGGCCTACAAATCAAACAGTATTATCAATCCTTCATGAACTTCATGTTTGAAAAATGCAAAGATTAGGGATGAGAATTAGAGGATGACATGAACATGTGTAATAAGACAAGGCCTCACATATAAGAGAATCGGAAAATTCACTCACTCTCAATTGGGGTTTAATCATGAACGCTCAAAATCAAATTTAATTAGATTATCCCATAAGCTTGCAATTAGACCAACTCGCCACCGGCTCATTTCTTCAAATCGAGATCTTGAGGTCTTATTCGAGGGTTATAACGGGGCGTACGGTTGTAACATTAGGTAGGAAAGGGAAATTATTGGGCTAAGAAGTGGCAAAGATTTGTTCTTATCATAACTTGGCATTTTTATTTAAAATTTATGATCATCAATGTTTCTTTCTTTTTGGTTTTCTTCTGCATGACATTAGACTATTGTCTAATTGCTTGTCATTTGCAATTTATTGATGTTGAATGAAATTCAACTTTTTTTTTTTTTTTTTTGAATCGGTTTATAGAATACCGATTTATAGTTTTCATTCATTGATGATCAAAATTGTAATGCCTTGATAGAATTCATCCTTGCACACTTGGGTTTGATTGTTTTGGTCTTTTTGTAAGGCTAGGAATAATATAGAAGGCTTCAAAGAAAAATTAGGCTTATAGGCTCAAATTGGTTAATCCTAAAGGGAAAATATTTTTGGGTTTGGATTTCAAATGAAGGCCAAAAATTTGGGTTTTCTAGGTGCCTCGATCATATGCTCGATTTCGGGAATATGGCATGGTCTTGAATCGGTCCCAGTCGCAAGTTCTAGTTTCCTTTAATCAAAATGATTCACACATCAAAGAAAATGAATGAGTAAAAGTGACTCATGGTGACTCATGGCTCAAATCTCACAAGGTTGGGTTGATTCATGTCATACAATATTCTCAATTTTAATCCAAGCTTAATTCTAACAATTTATTCAATCGGAATCTCTAACATGCAGATTCATTACCCAATAAGCTGATCGCATCATTAAATTTTTATAGCTCAAAACCTCAGGAATTCATGTCATGCATGTCTTCAATTATATTATCCCAATTTAAAAGTTTGAAAATTTAATCATAAGCCTAAATTCAACATGTGAATTTAGAGCAATTTTATGCATATTTTTACTGGTTATCTAGTTGAAAGCAGTAAAGAGGCACTGCTGACATACTGAGTATGTCAACAGCATATTTTTGGCCTGACAGTCACTTATTCATCTCGGACTGTACAGACATCTTTTCAAAGGAAAGCAGTAAAGAATTGTTCAGTGGTCTCAAAAGCTGAGTTCCAATTTAGGGAAAGCAAATAAATACAACCGATGCAAGGGATTCTCGTGCAGTTAATACAAACCTGCACACACAAAAGGAGACATCCCTTGTAGGATACTACTACGAGACTGGAAATAAAACAAAGCAGGGTAAAAGCGGATTCATCCTTCTTCCTTTCAGAACATGTACCGAGCCCAGTGGAGATAGCTGGATAGCTCACACCGCAGACACCAATCATTGGGATCTGTTATGGCCTCGTGATCCCTGGGGCAGTAAACTCTGCCTTCCTGATCAGCCCATAGGAATGGGGTGTCTGGTTGGTCAAACATCCATTCGAGGACATTGACGGATGTGTCTCGGAAGACTGACCAACTTGTCACTATCCTGTCAATCATCCTGATTCCCTGCTCGACCTGCCCTGCGTCCTCCTTGCTCATGAGCATCAACCCGTAGGCGAAGATTGTCGCTTTATGATTGTCCTCAATCCCCAGGCGTAGCAGTTCATAGGCTTGCTCTTCTTTCTCTTCTGCGAATGCCATCATTGCTGGAATGATTTGGAGATTGTGGTTTCCAGCCTGGTCGCATGTCCGAAGGAATCTCCGCTTCTCCCAGCGATAGTACTCCCGCCCTCTCTTTATAGTGGATGAGTTGACCTCGCATCGTTTGTAGACGATGGAGAGGTTCCCGGCATCCCTGAATTTCTTGCAGGTTTGCCGTGCCTTGAAGACTTCACTGATGTCATCCTCTCCTATACGAGAGAGGATTTCACCCAGGAGTTCGAGGGGTAAGTCCAGCAGATGGGTTTCTTCGGGTGCAGGGTCTGGGTTTGGAAGATTGTTCCTGAAAAGATAAGAAGTGATGAATCCAATTTTTATGCAATTTTCGGAAATTTTTCAAGTTCAGAAACCAACATCCTCACATTTAGAGCTTTGCTCTAGATGTGAGATTATTAAATTTCTGGCTTGAAGTTTAATTTAAAGCAGATGTAAATAATATTTGGTTTTAAATGGGCTAAAGAGCCCAAAATAAAATAAAATTGGCCATTGGCCTAAAATCTTTTTAATGGGCCATAGGGCCCAAAAGTTTTTAGTTTTATTAAACAAGTCCGAGACACTTGTTGGAAGTGGAATGAGATGGATAGATGGAAATGGAATGCTCGAATATTGGAATGTGCAATGGAGACGTGGCGGAACGGATCTGCTGTTTCTGGATAGCTTGGACTGTTTGGACAGTTAAAGCATCCAAAAATTTGCAAACACTATTTTTTTTAATTTTTTAAAAATGGTTGACTTGTTTTATTTAGCAAAGGTGGGATGTGAGTGGTCCCATTTTGGATTTTTGAAAAGGATAGCAGTTGGGTGACAAAATACTGCTATCTTACTCACACTAGTGTTCCATTGGGAACAAAAACTCAAGTCAAACATTAAACAAAAATAACTCTTTTTGTCTTTTTCTAAAAGGTTGCTTTTATTAAAAGTGGAAGCTTCCTATTGGGTGTTTGTACTATGTTTCCATAAACAAACAAACATTTATTCCCATGAGATTTCTAACATGAGAACAAATGAGCCCAAAAGGATCTTACCTCTTTTATTGCACCAAAATGACACTGCACATCACATCAAGATCAACCAAACCAATAACATCAAGATATTCAAAACAATACCCAAATGTTCATCAGTTTGTTCTTTCCAGTTTTTAAACCTCAAAAATTTTATCCATTACCAGTTTTAACGCCATTAGTCAGTATCAAAATGGGGTTTCAATGTTTTAAAACAGTGCTCATAACCGAGGGCACTCAAAAATTTCTAAGGTTAAAAGCACATATTAACCACACCACACCAAGAACACAACAAAATGAAAAACGAAACAAAACAAAACAAAAAGAAACGGGTCCGAATGGGTGCTATGAACATGGCGAAAACAGGGTTTTACCCTCTCCTCCTTGGCTCGGGTCTAGGCACGGGTCCAAGGTTGGGAAGGAGTCCATGAAATCGGTCCATAGTTTCCCCTTGAAAATGGAATGCTAAGGTGCGAAGAACACGTGGTGTTTGTTCGGATGAGAGAAAAATGGGGGAAAAGAAGATGAAGAAACTGAAAGAAGTTGAAATGACAGGAGGAAGGTGAAGAGAAACTGGAGGGGGTGGGGGGGTATAAATACTTGAACTTTTGTCGCGGAATGCGAGACTTTGTCGCGGAACAAGGTTCCGCGACAAGGCATAGCGACATGAGAGAGGTCGCGGAATTGAGGGTTGGTCGCGGAGTCATGCTCCGCGACAAGGCCATCGCGACAAAGTTCAGTATGGAGACAGTCAACGCAAATCGTGTCGCGGAGCAGGGCTTGGTCGCGGAGTCATGCTCCGCGACAAGGTGCATCGCGACAAGATGTGGGGAAGGGTTAAGAAGGAAAAGGGATTTTGTCGCGGAGTAGGGCCTGGTCGCGATGCATGACATCGCGACAAAGGTCCTTCCGCGACAAAGGATTTTGAATTTTCAAATTTTCTTGGACTGGGCTCGAGTGTGATATTGGGCCTGCGTCCATTTTATTTGATTTGGGCTGAATGAATTCAGTCCAAGTAAATTCAAAATGCTGGGCTGAAAATTAAATAATCCACTTGCATAAAATTAGGTTGGGTCAGTTCCATTTTATCTGCGAATTTTGTTTCGGGTATTGAATCTCTTCAATTCCCGAGAACATTTTCTCAGATTTACAGAACTAATCCAACCAAGAACCTGGTTTTCCATGTTACTTGTTATCTGCTCCTCTTTTTGGTGGTTCCGAACTTCTGCAAGATAGATGAATGAAATGCATTAGATTTTCTCCAAAAATCAACATCCTCACATTTAGAGTCTTAGTACTCTAAATGTTTAATTGATCTTTGGGTACTTCCTTGCCATGAAATAAATACTGTAAATATATACTATATATATAAACTGAAATTTTTGTATTTTTCTAAATGTTGTTTCTTATTGAGTGTAAGCCGGGTCTGCCACTGCTTGGCTTTCCTTCTCCGGATCGAACTGTCCGAGGTACTCTTTCAATCGTTGTCCATTCACCACTATATCGCCCCTGCCAGTTCGAATCCTGACAGCTCCATTTTTGAACACCTCTAGTACTTCATGTGGTCCTTCCCATCTAGATTTGAGCTTTCCGGGGAACAGCTTCAACCTAGTATTGAACAATAACACATGTTGACCAACATAAAAATACTTAGGTTTGATCCGGCGATCGTGCAACTTCTGTGTCCGCTCCTTGTAAATTCGAGAGCTTTCATAAGCTTGCGCTCGTATTTCCTCAATTTCATTGAGGTCCAACTTACGTTTGCTCTGAGCAACTTTCGGATCGAAGTTAAGCGTTTTAACGGCCCAGTAAGCTTTATGCTCTAGCTCTACAGGCAGATGACAGGCTTTTCCGAAGACCAGCCTATATGGAGACATCCCGATGGGAGTCTTATATGCTGTGCGGTATGCCCATAGAGCATCATTGAGCTTACGTGCCCAATCCTTACGGGTTATCCCGACAGTGGCTTCGAGTATGTGTTTGATTTCGCGATTGGATACTTCGACTTGACCACTAGTCTGAGGATGGTAAGGCGTGCCTATCTTATGGAGGATCCCATTTTTACTCATTAAAGTTTCAAAACCTTTATTAATAAAGTGTGTTCCTCCATCAGATATCACCACCCTAGGTACGCCAAATCGACTGAAAATGTTGTTCTTGAGGAACTTGATGACTTGGCTACCATCATTGGTCGGTAATGCGACAGCCTCGACCCATTTGGATACGTAATCGACAGCTACCAAGATATAGTAGTTTCCACCAGATGGTGGAAACGGTCCCATGAAGTCAATGCCCCATACATCAAAGATCTCAAGTGTGAGAATCCCCTTTTGAGGCATCTCATCCCTCTTGGAGATGTTTCCTAATCTTTGGCATCTGTCACAGCCCTTAACAAATGTCCTGCAATCCTCATAGATGTGAGGCCAATAAAATCCACATTCGAGGACCTTGTGGGCCGTTCGAGCGGGACCATGGTGACCTCCATATTCTGATTCATGGCATTTTCTGACAATTTGATAAGCTTCATGCTCGGTCACACATCGCCTGATTATTAAATCAGGGCAGTGTTTGAAGAGATAAGGTTCTTCCCAGAAGTAACTTAATACATCTCGTTTGAACTTATTCCTCTGATGATAGTTCGAAAACTGGGGGGTTACTCCGCATGCCAAGAAGTTAGCGATGTCGGAAAACCATGGACAAGCTTGATTATGCAGATGCAACGCGAACAACTGTTCGTCCGGGAAATCTTCATTGACGGCTTTTTCCTTTTTATCATTATCTAATCGAGATAAGTGGTCAGCAGCACCATTATCTCGACCTCGCCTATCTTTTATTATGATGTCGAATTCTTGCAACAGAAGTACCCACCTGATTAATCGAGGTTTTGCATCTTGTTTGCTAAACAAGTATCTCAATGCTGTATGATCGGTGTATACTATGGTCTTCGTACCTATTAGGTACTGTCTGAACTTGTCAAACGCGAAGACTACAGCATACATCTCTTTTTCCGTTGTGGTGTAGTTAACTTGGGCTTCATTCAGGGCATGACTTGCGTAATGAATTACGCAATGTCTCCCATCCTTATATTGTCCAAGAACTGCGCCTACGGCGAGACCACTAGCATCGCACATTACCTCGAAAGGTATTGACCAATCGGGTGGTTGCACTATCGGTGCAGAAACCAACATCTTCTTGAGCGTGTCAAAGGCTTGGACACACGCTTCATTTATTAAGAAAGGATTTTCTTTACAAAGCAGATTAGTGAGCGGCTTGGCAATTTTAGAGAAATCCTTAATGAATCGCCGGTAAAAACCGGCATGCCCTAAGAAGCTCCTAACTGATTTGATCGAGTTAGGAAGAGGGAGATTGGAAATGATGGAAACTTTGGCTGGATCAACTTCAATGCCTGCACGAGAAATGCGATGACCTAACACTATGCCCTCAGTGACCATAAAATGGCACTTTTCCCAATTTAAAACCAAGTTAGTGTCCTCACACCTCTTTAAAATCTTAGCAAGATTGGTCAAACAATCTTCGAACGTATCTCCATATACAGAGAAGTCATCCATAAAGACCTCAATGCATTTTTCGATAAATTCAGAGAAAATAGACATCATGCATCTTTGAAAAGTAGCAGGTGCATTGAACAAACCAAAAGGCATCCGTCGATAGGCAAAAGTGCCGTACGGGCAAGTAAAAGTGGTTTTATCATGGTCTTCACTGGAAATAACAATCTGATTATAACCAGAATAACCATCCAAAAAGCAATAAAACTCTCTCCCTGTCAACCTCTCAAGCATCTGATCAATGAATGGCAATGGGAAATGGTCCTTGCGTGTGGCCTCATTCAGCTTCCGGTAATCGATACAAACTCTCCATCCGGTCACTGGCCTGGTTGCAACCTCTTCTCCTTGCTCATTCTTGGTTATGCACATCTCTCCTCGTTTGGGTACGACCTGCACTGGGCTAACCC
Organism: Hygrophila difformis; assembly: GCA_030278955.1. NCBI lineage: Eukaryota > Viridiplantae > Streptophyta > Magnoliopsida > Lamiales > Acanthaceae > Hygrophila > Hygrophila difformis. The sequence continues at coordinate 2,363,584 of JAOANR010000010.1, forward strand.
ATTTGCTATCAGAGATAGGATAGATTATACCAGCATCTAAGAGCTTGATAACTTCTTTCCTTACCACTTCCTGCATAAGGGGGTTCAATCGCCTCTGAGGTTGACGGGAGGGTTTAAACTCTTCTTCCATTAGAATCCTGTGCATGCAAATAGAAGGGCTTATTCCTTTTATATCAGAAATGGTCCAACCTATTGCATGTACATGTTTCTTAAGGACGTCCACCAGAGCATTTTCTTGCTCTTGGGAGAGCTTAGCCGAAACAATCACGGGTAACTTTTTATGTTCTGCGAGAAACGCGTACTTGAGATGATCGGGTAATGTTTTAAGTTCCAGCTCTGGTGGACATTCAACGGAAGGGAGTAGTTTGCGAGAAATGGGTAGTGGGAGAACAGATTTACCTTCTGGATCCTGCATCAGTACAGGATCCTCTTCTTCCTCTTGGTTCGCGTCATCATGGAAGTCGATGCCGTCAAATTCCTCCAAATCCCCTGTTTCGGGATCGGCGAAGTGAACGGCTTTGCATCCTTTGTGCTCCACGCCAGCAGGCTTCAGTACCTGCTTTGATGGTTCATCCAGCATCATTTCACAATCAAGTTCAGAGTCTAGCTCTTCCCTAACTATTACATTTTCAAATGAAAAACAAGAACTGTCATTCGGAAATTTCTGCAATTTCTCCATATCAAAGATGATCTCCTCGCCATCGACCCTTAAGGTGACTTTTCCGGATTTAGCGTCAATCAGTGCACCACCAGTGGCTAGAAATGGGCGTCCAAGGATAAGCGGCATTTCAGAATCCTCTTCGATGTCGAGGACGATGAAGTCGACCGGGAAAAGAACCTGCCCGGTTTTGACCACAACATCCTTGAGGATTCCTACGGGCTGAGTGATCGATCTGTCTGCAAGTTGCAGTCTCATCTTGACCGGTTGAATTTCTCCAAGCTTGAGGCGAACAGCCATAGCTAGTGGCATCACATTGATGCTTGATCCTAAATCACAAAGCCCCATACTCACTTTGGCCTTTCCGAATTGTACTGGAAGTGTGCAACATCCGGGGTCCTCTTTCTTTTCAGGCATTCTCCTCTGAACGATGGCACTGCATGTGCTGTTGAGAATAATTACCTCTTCCTGCTCAACCTGCCTTTTTCCTGAAATCAATTCTTTCAAGAACTTAGCATAGATGGGCATTTCGGAAATCATTTCTGTGAGAGGAATGGTTATCTCTACAGACTTTAATCGTTGCAGAAATTTCTTGAATTTAAGATCATGTTCTTTATTTTTAAGCCGCGCAGGATAAGGAATCCTGGGCATGTACTTGTTATTAGCAATTTTTTGTGGTGAAGGGAAGGAAGTTGTACCTTCACCTGTACCCTTATCTGTTTCAGCCGTTTCAGGCGCAGCTTCAGTCTGCAATTCGGCTGTCTCTTTTTCTGCTTCGTTCCCATTATCAGCTTCCTTACCAGCATTGTCAACAATATCACCTTCTTCAAATTCCGCTCCAGTATCTGCTTCCTTTGGTCCAGCTAGTACTCTTCCAGATTTCAAGGTTATTGCCTTGCATTGCGGGTTCTTTTCCGCAGTACTAGGCAACGTTCCTTTGTCCCTTTTCTGCATCTCATTAGCCATCTGTGTAACTTGGGTCTCCACATTTCTGATGGAGGCCTGCAGTTGATTGTTGATCTCTTTCTGACTAGTGATGAAATCAGTCATCAGATTCTCAAGCCTTGAAGGAGGCTTTTGATTCTGATTCTGATTTTGATGCTGATTCTGATTCCACTGGCCTTGGTTTGGGACAAACTGAGGCTGGAAACTCTGATTGGGCTGAAAGTTCTGGAAATTCTGAGGCGGCCTCTGCTGGATCTGAGGTTGGAAACCTGGATTCTGAAAATGTTGCCCCCTGTTCTGATTGAATCCCTGATTCTGTTGAGGGTTGAACTGCTGTTGCTGTGGCTTGTTCAAAAGATGTGAGTTCAAGGCGTTGTTGTTTGAATAGGACAAGTTCGGGTGTCTATTTGGAAAGGCTCCTGCATAGTTGCAGCTCTCAGCTGTGACTTGCTCGCATGTGTCAGTTGCATGAGCACCTTGACACAGTCCACAGATCACATCAGATTGCTGTCCCTGCGCAGAACTTCCAACTCCTTGATTCACAGACAACGCTGCCACTTGCTCTTGAAGCTTTTCAATGTCTGACTTCTCTACCGTACCTACAGCACATAAACTATGAGGGGGAGTGAGATTACCATCATCAGTTAGAACAGAACGGTTTACACTCATGGCTTCAATCTTTGCCCAGGCTTGGTCCATCGGTATGTAGAGCAAATGTTGACCACCGGCAGCATCAAGCATGGATTTCCATGCTGGGGTCAGACCACTGTAGAACTTTCTCAGTCTTTCCCAGTCATGGAAGCCATGTTGAGGACACTTTCTGAGTAGGTTGAAGAATCTTTCCTTTGCATCATACAAGGACTCGTCTGGTTTCATCTTGAATTCCGCAATTTTGGAGCGGCACTCATCCACCTTGGACTCTGGGAAGTATTTTGCTAGGAAGTTTCTGATCACATCTTCCCATGTAGATTTCTGATTTACGGGCAGTGACTTGTACCATGTTCGTGCTCCGCTTGTCAGAGAGAAGGGGAACAGCCTTAGTCGAATGGTGTTTGCGGGTACATCACGATTCTTGATCGTGTCACACAATTCTAGGAAGGTTTGCAGGTGATCATGGGGATCTTCATGACTTGCTCCGGCAAACTGGTTGCTCTGGACTAGATTGATTAGGGCCGGTTTCAGTTCAAAGTTCCTGGCCAAGAATGGAGCTTGTCCAGGAATATTCAGATATGGCTCTAAAATCGGCTGCATGTAATCAGCAGCAGCTGCTGCTTGATGATTGTTCTCAGGCCCGCCTTGGTATTGCTGTGGGTAGTAGTTCTGAGGCATGAAATAGTTCCTCGGATCATTGAAATCATTCGGATTCGGGGGATTCTGATGGGGGTTATGGTATTGCTGATTCTGTTGGTTTGGGAAATTTTGCTGATTTGGTTGGTTTTGGTTGTTTGGTGGGTTTTGGTTCGGGTTGGGAGGGGGTGCCTCGAAGTGCTGCTGGTCCATGTTTGGTGGATTCCCACCTCCTTGTATGATCTGGGGAGGGGGATCATCCAAATCGTCATGATCAGCATCTTCGGGGTCTTCCTCAATGTTGTGAAGTGGGGGATTGGGTTGAATGATTGGTGGGATGTCAGGGTTTGCCATTTCGGAAATATCGCTGCTGGTGCTTGGCGAAAGTAATGCCTGTCGTTCCCGTTCCCTTCTTCGTTTAGTCTCCGCCCTAAGACGTCGAGCTGTCTTTTCTATCTCGGAATTAAACGGGATCTCGGCTGGTGTCTGCTTCCTCCTTTGCATAGAACAGCGGCTTCAGTAATGACAGTACCTGTACAATCCCCAGGTTAGAAGTGGTTCTGAAGGTGAATATTTATAATTATATGTATAGGCTACTCTAGGAGCAATGAGGAATGTAATTCTCTAAATAAAACGGCGCTGCATCCTCCCCGGCAACGGCGCCATGAAACTTTTGACAAGTTTCGTTAACCCGAGCTTTTGCTAAAATTATACCAGGTTAGATTTATTAAATGAAAAGCGTTATGATTCACGGGAAAGGGTTTAGGGATATGTCAAGATTATTAATCTTTTTATTACTCAAGTATGGTGCTTTGGTTTCAAATGGCGCTGTGGTCCTCTCTGTCATGAAATGTTGACAAATCTCATGGCATAGCCGGGATAGGTTGACCTTCAGCCTGTCACACTGAAGATCCCCGGCAGGTATGCCATGGTACTTCTCATCAATTCTTGCCATGAGAGTTCCTGCCATGAAACTTTTGACTGGCTCCCACTACATGAGTATTTTCCGAAAAATCATGGTCCTGGTTTAGTTTTTATTTAATGAAACCAATTTATGATGGCGGTGTTGTGATTAGGGATATATTTATATGTAGTCATATTTTTATTGCTCGGAGTTAAGAAACTGTGCTCCCGAAAGCGCACGGAGTCAAAAATTGCAGTAATTTATAGTAAGACCGGATCGTTCACTGGAGGATGTGCGATAGAAGCAGGTCCCACGTCGTTTTACTAGATTTTTCATTCGTATTGCTCAATAGGTTTGAAAGGTGATTAACAACTACTGACAGGAATGTAAATTAGATCTAGAAAGCAGTTAAATTATTCTACGAAGCAATTAAATCTATTCTAGAAAGCGGATAAGAATTATTCTAGGAATGCAGTAAACATTATCTACGAAAGCAGGGAAAAGGTGCATTGTGCCAACCGTGAAGTTGAGTCACAATGTAGACAGAAAGGACAGGAAGAAAAGAATGAAAATTGGACAAGAGTGAGATACAGCAATATTAAACTTCCATTTTCATACGCAGATCTTTGTTTGGGATAATTCTTTCAGATAGCTAACTCTCATGCTCTCAATAAGGCTTTCCCTTTAATAGACAGGTACTTGCAATATGAGTTTACATGTTCTTAAGACTTCAAATTCTAAGATACCACGGATTCGTAACTGCCCTGGCCTGGGTATGTTACTTCATCTGTGGTGGAAAAGCAACACCTGACACATCATTTATTGAAATGCCAAGTACCACTATCATTCTCCCATGTCACACCCAAAGATTTGAATCAAGCCCTAAACCATCCCTTAACTGTCAATCCTTGTAGCAGTTACACAACTCTCAACACAACCGAGTGACCTCTAATGAAAGCGATTAAAAGAAAGCAGTAAAGAAAGCATTTAAAACCTATCACTCGGAGGTTTTGAAAATCTGACCCTGGTAGTAAAAGACAGCTCCCCATCAGAATGAAGGAGTATGGATCAAGAATTCCCGGCCCTCAGTGAACCACTGATATGTTCACTTCCTTCCGGGTGATTATGAGATACAAACTAATGAAACGAACTAATAAATTAGTTCGTTCCGGATGCACTCACTCAGGACTCAAAAGTAGGCTTTGGCAGAAGAAGATAGCAGTTGAAAGAAAACTCAACCCTATCTTGGAAAATAACCAAGGCCTGGATGATGTTCCTCTAAGATTATTTACTACACTGTATTTGAATCCAAGTGGACCCCATCTCGGTGTAGCATTTAATCTTACATTTCCATCAACCAGCAATTTTGGAAAATAATGGATTTGAAAATCATTCCCTGTCAGGTACTAGACTCTCAGTTAAAGCACAGACCCTTTCAGTCTAGGCGAGACCTAATCGCTGAATCTGCTTCTTAATTTCCCAAAATATAACCCTTGACAGAATATGAATTAGTCATAACTGAAGAATTTATCCCTTACTCAGATCCGGATTTTATAAAGAGGTTTTTGTTGGAAATTTATAAAGCAATATCTGTTTGAGATCTAGACTTCTATTGTCCAAGGGAAGGATCCCAAAATAAATACAGACCACAGTAGTATATAATATTATCATGCATAAAGATATATGGAAGTATAAAATTAATTGACCCAAAATATAGATGCGGGTCTAGACAGAAGGTGAAACACAGAATGAAGTGGTCAAGGGACCAAAGTAATGGCAGAGTAATCAGGTGGACTGTAAACATCTACTGTCCAATTTCCCAATCACTCGGATGGAGCGAATTTTAGACAGCGTAGACCCTATAATGGTGATGTCAACGCCAGTTGGGCCTCCACTGTCTATGAATTCGGATAAAAACCTACATGCTTCCCTTCTATAATGATCATCAGTTGGCATTGACTGATGCCAACTGACTCCCACTACAGATTGGAATTTGGGTTTGGAAATTAAGATAGAAAAATAAAACTGTATCTGGATGGGAGTCAGTCGAGCAGCTATTATAGCCCCGGATGGGCGAACCGCCAAGGCTTCCACTGACATCCATCCAGACCATGCAAAATAACAATTAGTAACTAATACCCAGAATACGAGCTAGTTATCCATGAGGGAGTACCCGCCAACATTATTCTGATGTATTCTTTACTAATGGTTCCACACAACACACAAAGACAAAACAAGAAACAAAGAAAGATCCATTGTATGAGAGACATTGGTTTCTCATGCAAGGTTGTGGATTGGGTCCACAATTGATGGTCTTAAATAATCCTTCCTACCATAATTAATTACAGTCCAGATTTTCTGTTTAAGCCATCAAGGTTTTGTTTATACAAGAATGTTTTAATGGCAATTGAACAAAGGTCCTTTAATCATGATGATTATTGAAGAGTGATTATTGCTAATCTCGATTTTTAATCATTAATGAGTCAAGGGTTCAATCAGTTAAGTGATGCAAATGGAGAATCAAAATTTGGGCAGCATAACACCCTATATTGCAATTCCAGAATGTTACATCCTAACCCGTGGGGCTATGATGTGAGTGTTGCAATATAAAATAGGGAGAGAATGAAATTTGTTTGAGATCAAATAGAGAGAGAAACCCTTGTCGCGATATCATAAATTCTGTCGCGGACCGAGATCCGCGACATGGATATCCCGACAAGTTTTTAGAATTTTTGGCAGCATAAGTGCATAACGCCTCTTTGTCGCTATGCAAGGTTTTGTCGCGGAACGTGGTTCCGCGACAAGGGTGTCATCGCGACAAAGTGTTTTCATAAAATTCTAAAGCATTTGAACCCTTGTCGCTATGCATGGAAATTTTGTCGCGGAACGTGGTTCCGCGACAAGGTGTTCCGCGACAAGGTGTTCAAAGATCAAGGAACATGGCATAATTTTTCTGTCTCGGAATGGGATTTTGTCGCGGAACGTGGCTCCGCGACAAGGTACTCCGCGACAAGAAGCCATGGGGACAAAATGCAAGAGTTTGGCTCCTTTGTCGCTATGCATGGACAGTTTTGTCGCGGAACGTGGCTCCGCGACAAGGTATTCCGCGACAAAGGGTTTTAAATTATGGAGACAAGTGTCTTGAAACACCTGGGTCGCGGAACAGCCATTCTGTCGCGGAACGTGGCTCCGCGCCAGAAGGCGGTTGGCGCCCAAGGTGGTTCAGGACAAAAGTCAGAAAAAGCAGAAATGAACAGTGGCATGCAAACAGCGTGATCTCACCCTATTTCAAATCAAAAAGCTATTCTAAGCTAAAAATAAGCAAGAAACATTCAAAATAAAGAAGAACATGCTTAAACAAAAATAACAAGGAAGGGCAGAATATTAAAATAAAGCAGGAGTCCTAATCTAGGGTTTGATCACACATCCACACAACATTATCCATAATATGCCAACAGTAAACATGAAAATAACAAAATGGGGGTCAAATGACCCCAAAATGAAAAAGAAAGCATAAATCCATGGGGTGTGAGACCCATTTCATGATTTGGGACACAAATGCTGAATGTTTTCCCATATTATTAAGTGGGTGTTGTTAATACCCATGATTTGGGTGTTACAAACCCTAAAACAAAAGTTTAGAAACCAAAACATAGTGTAAAAATGGCTATCTAAGCACTGTGAACAGTAAAACACTAAACTAAGCTAAACTAAGGGCAAAAATTAAATAATACATGAAAATAAACCTAAACTACTCTACCTAAGAGAGAACTCCTACTGCTTGCCTTCAAGAACTTCTAACAAATTTCAACCAACCAACAACTATTCAACCCTTAGCTCATGGGAGACACCTCATATTTATAGAAGTGTAACCCTAAGCCCATGGGCCTTGATTCTAGCCCATTGTGTCTTAAGACATCACACACATCACAGCTTTGTCTCGGAACATCAAGTTGGTCGCGGAACACACTGCATGTGGCAAGGCTTCTCGACTGGGTCTTGTGTCTCTAAAAATGTATCTTGGTCGCGGAATGGACCTTTGTCGCGGAGCATGCCATCGCGACAAGGGTCATCGCGCCAAGGGCTTCGCTGGTCTCCTCTTCATTTGGGGCCAGTTGGTCGCGGAACATGCCTTTGTCGCGGAACACTGCATCGCGCCAGGAGGTATTCCGCGACAAAGGTCTTCCTGGGCCTGCTGAATTGGGCCAGATGGGCCGAAAATATTCTTTTTGTGGGCTTTTCTATCTTTTTCCCATCTTTTTGTTTCCTTTTCTTTTTCTCATGTTTTTGGATTTTTCTAACATAAATATGTAATAAAATTACATATTTATGTCTTTTTCACACCAGCTTATTATTTTTACAATTATGCATAAATTAGTCCAATTCGACTGCTTTCTTACTTAATGTAAGACCGAAATGCGATCAAATGCCCGTTTAAGACACGGAAATGGATTGAAAATAATGGTCATTTCTGGCCATTATCAAGGCACGAACAAGCTTCATTAACACATTCCCCCAACCCTATGTGCCACAATTGTGCATCCAAACATTATGTGAGTAAGGTTCAAACATAATGGTGCTATCTCCAAGTAGAGGAGTACATCACAAGAACAATGTGCAGTGTAGTTCAAGCCCTTGTGTGGTGTGTTGTAGGGTAATCACACAGTCCTATGTACTAAGTTGTTGATTTGAGCTCGTTAATGGCATCCAAGCACATTAATTTACACTCACAACGTATCCAAATGATTGATTATGTTGAATGACGCACGAACAAGCTTCATTAACGCATTCCCCCAACCCTATGTGCCACAGTTGTGCATCCAAACATTATGTGAGTAAGGTTCAAACATAATGGTGCTATCTCCAAGCAGAGGAGTACACCACAAGAACAATGTGCAGTGTAGTCCAAGCCCTTGTGTGGTGTGTTGTAGGGTAATCACACAGTCCTATGTACTAAGTTGTTGATTTGAGCTCGTTAATGGTATCCAAGCACATTAATTTACACTCACAACGCATCCATATGATTGATTATGTTGAATGAGGCACGAACAAGCTTCATTAACACATTCCCCCAACCCTATGTGCCACAATTGTGCATCCAAACATTATGTGAGTAAGGTTCAAACATAATGGTGCTATATCCAAGTAGAGGAGTACATCACAAGAACAATGTGCAGTGTAGTTCAAGCCCTTGTGTGGTGTGTTGTAGGGTAATCACACAGTCCTATGTACTAAGTTGTTGGTTTGAGCTCGTTAATGGCATCCAAGCACATTAATTTACACTCACAACGCATCCATATGATTTATTATGTTGAATGAGGCACGAACAAGCTTCATTAACGCATTCCCCCAACCCTATGTGCCACAATTGTGCATCCAAACATTATGTGAGTAAGGTTCAAACATAATGGTGCTATCAAATTATGAAATTCATGCAGCAACATCGAATAAGAAGCCATCCATAATAAATAAGAACATGCGAAAGTTACTTCTTTTGCATTTACATGGTATCACGTTTTGAAACCATCCTTACGAAGGATCGTTTCATAAACTGAAACCATATACAAAAATACCACCTATCAAGTCAAATCTGTACCAGACATGTTCCAAAAAAAATATTACATGCCAATGTGGTATACCACAGTGTCTGAGCAATTAGCACCAAAGTGACACAGCTGTGTCGTGTGGTCAAAAATATCAAAAATGTGTCGGTATGCGTGCTTACAACTGGGTCACTGAACACCAGTGTACCGGTGTGCTTCCTTGCAGGTCGTTCTGTTATGCCCACCCCTTCGGCACAACCCGCATCTTACCCTGCTCGTCTCGGTCTGGGATGGTATCCGTCGTGTCTTCCTCCGCCCCGGCTGCACGCGAACATCTGGAGGCAACACGAACCCCTCCTTAATGCCACCGCCCACGTGGAATTACAATACTAATGACCGGATTTGCATTACAATTTTGTGTATGGCACAAGTATACCACACTTAGGTAATATTATACCAAGGTTATTGCAATTAATACAGAAAAAGTCCCAACGACCGCACGATATTCTTTCGGTACCAGTGGAGTGATAATTCTCATGTCTAAATGCATGTTCCATATATTACATCAGTCCAAACACGTATACAATCGCTAGAAAAGGCATTCGCTCTATCCGTAACAATACCGCTATGCACAGAAATAACATAAATACAGAGACACCAATCCACAAGTTACAGAGCAAGATAAATAGACATAATAATACCAGTGTTGAGACAAAAATGTAAAAAACTGTAAATCAGATCATTACAGGACAGTCATCTACTGGGGTTTTAACACAACATTACAGTGCCTTCTTGTTTGCAGGTTCCCGATTCGTGACGTTCATCTTCCCAAAAGTCAGCTTTTGCCCGATTCAAAAGGCACATCCTTCTCACATCGTCGTCCTTTATTAGCTCCATCAAGTATCCGCCGTCGGGTTCTTCGTAATGCAGGGTTTGGGTTGTGGCATTCACATCAATCCATTTATCATTCACCTTTCTATAGACATCCGAAAGAAGGTCGGCATCATATATTCGGACTAAATGCACTTCGCCTTTTTAATGGCAAAACAACAATGTCTCGGATACTTGCATTTCGTCTTCCTCTTGCCCATATTCTTCCTCTTCAATGCCACTCATCATTCCCTCTAAAAAAACCCTCCAATCCCGTCGCACAAAACCCCTTTCAAAAAAAGCTCACAGCCCCGTCGTACTCCACCCCTAAACCCTCCTATAACCTTCCTACCGGCCTTCTAACCCATCGCAATACCCTTCTCTCCCGTCAAGCTTTCCGCCCCCCAAAAACCTAACCTTCACCTCCGAGCTTCAAGAAAACGGGGTGTCCCCAACCCAAAGCTTCCTACCCTTCCACCATCCCTACCAAAGCCGGGCGAACACGCTTCTCCGACATAGAACTCACGGGCAATAAAACCAACTCCACACAGAATTTTTTCGATCGCCGCAGGTAGGTGAAGTCGGTGGTGTGAGAGAGAGAGAGAGAAAATATTTGTGGTTGCAATGAGAGAGACAAATTAGTGGTGAGAGTGGAAGTTTTTTGAAAAACGGCTGCCAAACCCCCCATCATTACATGTCAAATCCCTGCCAAAAAGTAAGGGTGTTATTGTCATTTCAGCAATTTATTTTCGTTTTGAATTTGTTTAAATGGATGGGTCCTGAAGTATAACGTATATCACATGTGGGTATCAATACATTATGTATTGAGTATAGGGGTACTAATACATAAAACTTTTGAGGTGTGGGTACTTTTCAATAACTTTCTCCCATATATTCGTAATAGAATTATATCCATCTCTCAGTAGAGTCGGATAACAACCCAATTCTAGCAAGGGTGTGAGCGACAACATTCTATATATTGTACGTCTACTGCAAGTTGGAACAACCTACGAGTATATAATATTGTCCTTTGGTTAGGGTTAGCTAGGGTGCTAAATAGATAGTATATTAATACTAATATATTAAATGTTACTATTATTTTGACTATTTTTATTCACTGAATAACTGCTAATTCAGCACCTTATCCAAAATGGTAGCACCTTAAATGTAATACCATTCCGGCTTAAGAGAAGTGAAACAAGCAATTCATACTAATAAATGAACATTTCTTTCTTTTTTTTGTTTTGGTAGAAATTTTATACTCCCTCCGTCTTATTTGAAATGTCATGTTTAATTTCTGCACACAATCCAATATATTTTTAATCGTTAATATCTCAAAGTATATACAAGTAAAAATTATGTAAAATATATATTATAAAACTATACGATTAGACGAATCTAACAAGACCGAAATCGACTATTTTTAAAAAATGTATACTTACAATAATATCGAGTCAAAATTGAGTAATGAACGGTGTCAAGAAGTCAAACAGGACACTTGAGATGGGACGGAGAGAGTAATTAAGAACTACAAAGATCAGGCATACTAGTTCTCTGAAGTAATTGTAAAATGCGTGATCTCCTAGAAAAACTCCAGCGTGTGCATGTCTGATATCAAAACGCACTAGAAAGATCGAGCTCATTTTAGTTTTATAATTAACCTTCACGTTCAAGTCGACAACATCAATTGCAACACCTCATCATTTCATTGTGCCAAAAATGGAGGTGTTACGGTACAGGACAAAAGAAACCTCAGCTCCAGAATCTTGTGTGTATGCGCACAATAGGATTTGAAAATGATCACCGATCGAGGCGTAAGTACCCCAATAATCATTAATGAAATTATTTAGAACTTTCAATAGTAGAGCCACGAACTTTATGTATAGCTAGGGTAGGTAGGTAGCTAGGTTCCCCATTTTCTAGATTCATTCCACCAAAAGATTCGTGTCCGATCCATCCCCAGTTAAGCAATTACTACTAGCTCTACTTTGGTTGTCCAATCATTTCAACGTTGATCATTTCATTGTAATTAGATATGGAAGTACTAATTAACTTTAATCTAAATGTCCTAAGATTTTAGAGAGAAAAATACTACAGTCCGTCTTTAATTATATTTTCAAAAAAAAAAAAAACAAAATGTCTCAAAATATAATTAACTTATACTACAACTGTAGTAAATTTTCATTCATTAGTACTTCCTCTGTTTCTTTATAATTGAAACATATATGAATAGTTTTTACTATTTATGAAGTAATATTGATTCAATTTTTTAACATATTTATATAAGGAGTATAACATAATCAAATGAGATCTTGTTGCATTCGTCTAATCATATAGTTTTAGAATATTAAATTTTTATGATTTTTATTTTTACATAATTTAAGATATTAAGTGTTAAAAATGTGTATTGGAGTATTCACCCAAAAAAAATGTATTGGATTGCGTGAAATACATAAATGTTCCAACTTTTTGAAAACGGACGGAGTACATTATACAAAACTGTAAGTTAATTTACCTAAAAACTTGAGAATGCACTACAAATACTACTATTTGAGTTACAAATGTGTATCATCCAAAACTGTAAAGCAAATCGAGCAAACTTTTAATGACTACAGCAATTGACAGCCAAGGATGTGGTACCATAATTAGGCAAGGCTCACATGGGGTTATTACAAGCCAAGTTACTAGAAGTTGAACCAGCAGCTGCTGAGGGAGATTGGAGGAGGCAAGACAAGCATATTCAAAGTGGGGCCCAAAAATGGCCAACCTGCGACGGACATGTCATTATCAACAAGCTTTGATAATTGGCAATTGGCAGTGTGTTTAGTACTAGTACTTCTGTGTAATAGTAGTAGTAGTTATGTGGGGGAGGGGAATCCTGGAGCTGGAGCAGTGGTCCTACATGAACTCGATGTATCGATCTAAATCTGCGGCGACCCAATCCCATTTCGAAGCGTGGGGCGAATCTTGTACTACTATTTACCTTTTACCCACAGCCTGGAAATTTTTTGGCTGTAGTACCCTAACCCTATTTTCGGTCATCACTACTACTATTCACAGTTCACGAGTAGGATAGGAGACTGGAGAGTACAGTACAAATAGTACATTACAATTTCAGAAAAGGAGACAGACGACGATCGACCGGGTGGGTAAGGTGACAACTGAAATCCATGCTCAAATTATTACAAGACCTGTTCATCTTTCTTCCATGTTTTGCACATCACACTTCTTGATAGTTTGTTGCAGCTAAAGTTGCCAATAAATGAACCCAAAAGCATAGTATTACATCAATCCATCCATTATGTTGGGTGCAAATCTGTCCCACATTGAAAATATTGTCTTGCATATAATGTATTTGTTGGTATACCTCTAACTTTTTATACAGAGTTTTAGAGTTGTCAGCATGATATAACAACAACAGCATGACAGTCCGAGGTAATCTGCCGGGAGCTTTTAAAGACTGCTGAACTTCTTAGCTATATATATTGTATTGAGTCTTTAGGCAGATAGTAGTACACATTATTCTGATTAGATCAAATCTTGTGAGTGATATTTTTCTTTCAAGTCATTAGAGTTCTAAAGGATTGTATTTTCATTATGACTTGAGTGTAATTCATTGTATTCTATCTTTTCGTGTTGTAACTCAAGAAAGTGGTTTCTTGAGATAGTTTGGAGGAATTCAGGAGCATCAACAAGGAGCCAAGAAGATCAGACCTGACTTAGTTCATTTCAGTGAGATTAGATGTTGAGGGGGAGTTTCAACACCTAGATCGAATTGGTAGACTAGAGTCTGTGTTGTGTATTTTCTTTGAACTTGTTGAGTGATCGTTGCCTGAATTGGTATCCCCCGGACGTAGGACAGGAAGTCCGAACCGGGTCAACAAACCACCGTGTTCATATTTACTTTTCTGCATTTATTTATATATTTCTGTGATTGCGCGTTGTTCATACTACTGGCTAACTACCGACTCAAGAAAAGGGACCAAGAGTATTCCCTAACTTCTATTAGTAACAAGGCTTTTTGGAATACCCATATGTAAAACCGTGAGGCTTATATATGCCCAAATCAGACGATATTATACTAATCTGGAATTAGGCAACACATTCTGTTTGAACTCTTTGTTAAAACATAGAAAAAGCCCGAACTTTAAAAATTCTAGTAAATTGCAATTCGCTACAACTCCTTTAAGTATGAATGTGTAAACTTACCTAAACATGTACTTCACATCATACAAAGTACATCATTTCATCTATCACATAACACAATTCTCACATTAAATAACAGTACTTGCATATGAAGACAATTGCACACAATCTCATCCCTATAAATTGGTAAAAACAAATAAATAAATTTAATAGCACAAAGTTATATTGTACACCATATGCATGCATATGAAAAAAAGACAATTTATTGTAATGTAGGCGTTATATATTGTATATATTGATTTTTATTGCTTCTTTCGCATAAGAGATTTTGGAGATGTGGGCTTTTCCAGCTTCATTTCACATGCTTGTCACGTTTATTAATTGAGCAATTATTTACTTGGTTAAAATGGGCTTATTTACCAAATTTTAATAAAATCTAGAATTTCACCACAGATATACATAAGAAATTTATAAACATACATTTATATTCGGTAAAATCTCTCATAAGATAATACATAAAATTTCATGGTGTTTATGGTGCAATTTTTTGTATTCGATATATATATATATATATATATATACAGAAGCCATCAGTTAATTACAAATTTATACTAGTATATCTTAAACACTAACCCTTGTTTTCATTCAGAGCGGAGAGTCAGTGGGGGGCAAAAAAAATTATACTATTAGTACCATTTTACTATTTTATTTTTTTATATTGGTACACAAATTAAATCAGCTTTCTGAAAGAACAAAAAATAAATAAATAAAAAATAAACCCTAGCTCTTTGTAATATATAAACTCGAAATTTCCACATACCAATTTGAACATCATATCACGGCGAATTTATGTATTGTTCACCACAATTTTTCCTTTCCAGGCCCCCTATTCTTTAATAAATTGGGGCACATTTACATTTCAGTTAATTACAATTATAGCATCCAAATCTGTTTAATTATTACATCTAAATTTCCAATCAATTATCTTAATTCATAAATTACAAATGGAAATTGAAACTTTGTCACCGCCTTCATAACATATTAAATTAATCACTATTCCAAAAACTTTCTTGGTCCAAAAAGTACATAAAAAGCAAATTGGAGTTTTTAAATATTAAACAATATAATCACACAAGGAATGAATCTTTAAAGCACACATACACAACTAACAAAAACGTCATTTAAATAGGCAAAATTTTGATAAATAAAGAAACGACAGTCAACAAGAATATGTACCCTTAGATTCTAATTCCTTATTTCTTTACATTTACATAATTTATACTTTTATAAAATGTACTAACATGTTAAAAATATATATATAAGTACAAGATGCTAACAACTTAATTGGATTGTGGCTTGAATAACTTAAATGTATAGTGTCAAAAAATTTCTTGAAAATAAAGCAAAAATTGAGCATGTTGTCATATTCAAATGTGGTAACCTAACTAGCATTGGCACTATTGTTTAAATGATTCCCAGAAAAGGGAAAAATGAGAGGATCATTAGCATTCAAGTACTAAATTATTACCAAGATTCTGAGTAGTAGATTGTTCTTTAATAATTTGTCTACCAACCTCCCCTAAAATGTCCCATTCACCCTCCAAAGGAAATGGGCAACTCCCAATTGTTCACAATCCTTATGTGACCTAACTCCAAGGGCATCATAGGAATTCCACACCGGCATATATCATTGATGAGGACAACCTTAACATTTCCAAAACATGGTAGTATATAGTTTTGTGCATCCTTTAGTGATTTGTAAGTTGTAAAATAAGAGAACTTTCTATGGTGTGGCTTCACATTAAGGCGGAAAATTTTGAATTCAAGAGACTCTTAATTGCTATTTAAACTTTATATGCCTTTTTAATTTAAAATAATGTGTAACTTGTACTTCCTCCGTTACTTTTTAATTGACACGGACCCGCATTTTACACAATCCAATACACATTTTTAATCCTTAATAACTCAAATTGCATGCGGGTAAAAATTATGAAAATTTGATATTGATTATATTTTATCTTATATAATTATATGAAAAAGTCGAATCAAAGTTACTCAATGAACAGTGACAAAACATCATCCGTGTCAATTAATTAAGAACGAAGTTATAAGTATATCTTATTAATTTGGATCATTAAAAAGCATGTGCGATTTATAAGTTAGATTAAGATTACAATAAAATAATTTTTTCCCAATCTTTCTGCATATATCAATATAAGAAAATTTTTGTTTTAGGGAACTTGGTTTTGTAAATCCTAATTTTTTTTTCTTTTATCACTAGCATCGTTAGAGACCAAATTTACAATCGGAGTATTTAGCAACCCTTTAGCAAAACTAGAATTCTCTTGTAGCATATACAAAAACTTAAATATTCTAAGGGATCTTTGTGGACATGTTAAATAAATGGTGCAGATCTGAATGTTAATTAACTAAATTCATTTTAATTTTATATATTGAGTCAGTCATGGAAGGAATAATCTACCAAAAATTTCATTAATTTCTTCACCCACTAATAAATTCATTTTTTTTCTCTATTAATGCTTTTTTGTATTTCTTTCCCTACTATTTATTTATTTATTTTGATTATCTTTTTTAAATACCGTACACTTAAACCAATAAGAATAGTTACTTCATCCGTTCTCATTTAAATGCTCCCTTTCAATAGTTACTACTATTCATTGAGTAACTTTGATCAAATTTTTGCACATAGTTCTATAAGATAAAATATAGTCAAGTGAGATCTTGTTAGATTCGTCTAATCACGTAGTTTTAGAATATCAAATTTTTATAATTTTTACTTATATACAATTTGAATTATAAATATTTAAAAATGTGTCTTGGACTGCGTGAAATGCAGAAGTGGAGCACTTATATGAGAACAGAGGAAGTATATGGCTTCGGTCATTAAACAAAAATCTCGTATTCAAATTCTTGTAATTGCAAAAACAAATGCTGTGCACTTTTAATGTATGATTTTAAACACAATATTGATTCAAGTGATTGGATATCATTCTGCATTTGTTTTGATTGGCTAATTTTGCATCCATTTTTTTTAAAGAGACCATCATATTATTAAACGATTCTATAATATTAACACATGAAAAATATATAAATTATCAAATTAAGTATTTATCTCATCAATCATCCCTTTTACAGTTTTAAATACATTTATATTTTCCAAAACAACCGAAAATTCCAAAGAAAAAAAAAATTATACTCCTATCCAACATGTCTATTTCTTTGAAAATCCAAAGGAAGTCATTTAATTTCCTCCCTCGAATTTTGAATGGCAAGAAGCAGACAACGTGTGGATAATGTTTTTTAGCTGCCTAAAGCTTGAAGCCAAAGGTCAGGGTTTTTTGTGAAAATCGGAGCAAAGGGCTTACGGTGGGGGCGCAAGCAGTGAATGATTTCTCAAAAAAGTCTTCCACTTCCAAATTTGCATGCTGCTCTCTGGCCCCCATCTGATTAAGAGAGAGGCACGAAAAATTACTATTAAAATGCCCTCCAGTATTCGAATCCATAAAGCTCCATTATTCCATACCACTGTACACATGCATATATACATACGCCAATCTGTACCTACACCCTTATTTCTATCAAATTACTTTTAAATAAATTTAATTTCACATCTTTTGTCAGCAATCACTAGTTTTAATTTTAAAGAAAGGGGGGGAGGAGAGAGACCAATAGAGAGGGAGGGGGACAAGGGGAAAAATAAAGAAAAGGAAAAAGACAAAAAATAATCTTGGCTTTTTGGATATTAGGAGAGGAGAAAGGAACTGATTCGATTTGGTGTTATTGTTGTTGGGTTGAAGCCATTAGTCACTTTGTGGTGTTTTTGGCCCATCCCCATCATCATTGTCAATTTTACTGGTTTCAATTCGACTTGTGTTTCTCTGTGCGTGCCCCTTTGATTTATCATTGATCTGTGTCAATCTTTTCTGAATTTCTTGAATTCGATCGAAAAGGGTCCCCCTTTTTCGGTTCCTGCATCTGGGTTCTTGGTTAAGTTGGGGAAAGTGACTTTTGAGGGTTTAGTGTGGTGAAGACTCGACTTTTTTAGACTTTGCTTTGTGGGTTTTTGTGGATTGGGGGCGGAAAAATGACTGTGGAGAAAATTAGGGCGGATGGTAATGAAAATTTTGACAATTTCCCTGTGGGGATGCGCGTTCTTGCCGTGGATGATGACCCGATTTGTCTGAAATTGTTGGAAACCCTGCTGAGGAAATGCCAATACCATGGTACGTTATTCTTTTAATTCTCTTCATCTTTCCCAATTTTTGATTTTTATTCAGCTGTGGTGAGTTCGTGTTTGAAATCTATGGGGTTTTGGGTGTTTGGCTTGGGGATATTTGCTAAGTTCCTTGTTATTAATACCAATATTTTTGGGGATTTTTCCATGAGGTTGACTTGCAATCTTTTGAATATGCTACAGTGTGTATCGGATTTCTGGTTCAAACTATTCTCCAATCTTTTAAAGACTCCTTATTTCGGTTTGCAAGTACTGTAATTGATCCATATGGATCTTGGATTTGGTTTTCCTTCAGTCATGCTTCGACCGTTTTATGACCTAATCCCTCAATTTTGGGGGGGGATTTGTGTTGCCGAATATCCGAATTTTGTTCTTTGGACAGTGTTCTAGTTTCATTTGGTATATTAATTTCGCCAGGCTTATTCGTTTTTGCGTGTGTTAGATTTGAAGTCGATCTCTTTTATACTATTGTACGTAAGGATCTTGAGGGATTGTTAAATTGGTCGCCCTGTTAAATTTGAATGTTTCTTCTGTTATAAAGTCACAATGTTAGTCTTGTTATTTCTGCGAAGAGATTTGGACAAACTTAGGGATGTGCCATTACACAAGATATTGCAGATAATTCGAGCATTGCTCTACTCGTTTAAACAAATGTCTGTAATGTCATTTTTTTTTATCGGAACAATACCTGAAACTTCAATCATGGAATTTGTTTTTACCATTTTCCATGCACAGGTGTTCTTTAAGAATCAATTCATACTCCTTTTTTCTTGGAAAGAAAATCCCTTTTCCAAAATATATGAACTTTTACGGAAATGGATAATGTGTACAATATGGTACAATTGTAGTCTTGTATTAAGTAGCCTCAAATGATTGGGAGTAGTTCTTTAGTGAACCTTGTAGACTTCAATCAAATGTTTTATATATCTGCAGTTACAGCAACGAGCCAAGCAAGGATGGCACTGAAAATGTTACGAGAGAACAGAGACAGGTTTGATTTGGTTATCAGTGATGTTCACATGCCAGATATGGATGGGTTTAAGCTTTTGGAACTTGTTGGTCTTGAAATGGATCTACCTGTTATCAGTATGTCGTCGTTCCTTTTCTTTCTCATCTTGTTTTGTTTGGAATGCTAACAAATCGAGATTGAATGATCCGTTGATCTCTTAAATGTTTTGTAATTGCAGTGCTGTCTGCAAACAGTGATCCAAAACTTGTCCTGAAGGGTGTAACTCATGGTGCTTGTGATTATTTGGTCAAACCTGTTCGGAGTGAGGAGCTGAGGAACATATGGCAGCATGTGATCAGAAGAAAGAAAGATTCGAAGAACCGGAACTCCTCCCCTGATCAAGTCAAAGGTAACGGGTCGGGCGGAGACGGACAAGGCTCTCCGATGGCAGGGAATGCAGACCAGAATGGGAAATTCAATAGGAAGAGGAAAGAAGAAGAAGATGAGAGTGAGGATAATGGAAATGAAGGCGACGACCCTTCAACTCAGAAGAAGCCTCGGGTTGTCTGGTCTATTGAGCTTCACAGGAAGTTTGTTGCTGCTGTTAACCAATTGGGAATCGAAAGTAATATTTCTCGCAGATTTCTTTTGTGTTCAGAATGTTTAATCATCCTGTAACAATACTTTTCAATGACACTTAATGTTGTGGTTGCTTCTTGTTGCAGAGGCTGTTCCTAAAAGGATTCTTGACCTGATGAACGTCGAAGGGCTAACTCGGGAAAATGTTGCAAGCCATCTTCAGGTACGTTGATTGAATTATTTCTTCCATATAGGTAGTTATCGTTGATTCCTATGATGGATGAAGTAATGCTAAAAATTTCTTTTACTGTTGCAGAAGTATAGGCTTTACCTGAAAAGAATTAGTTCGGTTGCAACCCAGCAAGCCAACATGGTTGCTGCACTCGGGGTCAAGGATTCCCCATTCATTCGTATGGGTCCATACGAGGGGTTTGCTGATTTTCGATCTGTGGTTGGACAGGGACGACATGGAAATCCAGCCTTGTCACCTTACTCGGTTGGGGGTATGCTCGGAAGACTTAATTCTTCCGCTAATCTGAACATCCGTAACATCACTCCTCCCCATTTGGTCGGAGCAGGAAGTCATTCCCCAAACCCAGCCACTCTTGGTAAAATGCATCCGGTCCTTCCATCTGGAAACCAAAATCCGAGTTTATTTCAAGGGATTCCTTCATCGTTGGAACTGGATCAGCTGCAGCAGAACAAGTGCCCTACGAGCATCATGAATTTCAACTCTTTAGACGACACAAGAATGTACACAGCCTCAAATGTGTTCACTGATCCAGGAGCAGCATTAGGCAGCACAAGCAATATGCTGAATGCCATCCCAGGTAATCCGGTGATGCTGCAGGGGACAGGGAACTTGCAGCAAACACTAAGTGGTGGAGGATTCGGGAACCAGTCATCTCATAGTGTGCCTTCTTTCAATTTGGATTCATTCAATGCCAGTGTCAACAGCTCATCCACCTTACTTGATCCTGGTACAATTGAAACATCGAAAATGCAGCCGAGTCCCATACTTTCCATGGAGCCATTCCACAGTCAAATGGCTGTGAGCAGCAGGAGAGATAATGGTTTCTCGAATGGACCTTATATATCAAACAACACTGTTGATGCTTCTTCGGCCTTACCGGCCCTTGAAGTTCCCCGAGATATGCAGTTCCAAGAAGGCTTGGTAGGAAATGCCCAAAATCTAGCACAAACACCAAGCCAGAGATGGGGAGAACAAGGACAGAATTATGGTCATGGTTGTAAAAGTAATTTCTCTTCCTTGAGCACTCGTGCGACAGATGGCGCTGTCCCTCTTATGAACCACAATATGGACCCGGAAAATGCACTCTTCAACCAGAGGAATGGAATGTTTGTTAATGAGAGAATGGGCGGAAGCGGTTCTAGTCTGATGCATCAAAACGGGAATGAAAAAATGGTGAATGAAACGAGATCAAGATCAAATGACAACTTCATTTTGGAGCAGCCAAAATTGCCAGGTGGATTCATTCCTCCTCGGACTTACGATCCATTGGATGATATGATGAACTCTATCAAACGGGTATTCTCTACTTCCTACAAGCAAATTCAATTCATTAGTTTATTCAAAACCACAACTTACATAGTACTCCCTCCGTTTTTTAAAAATTATAACGTTTGCATAGTAAACACTATTCATTCAGTAACTTTGAGACTTTTTAACACAGTTACATAAGATAAAACATAGTTAAGTGAGATCTTGTTAGATTCGTCTAATCACGTAGTTTTATAATATTAAAGTTTCATAATTTTTTATTTTATAAAATTTGAGATATTATTCTTTAAAAATGTGTATTGGATTGCGTGAAAACAAGAAATGTCAGAATTTTTTGGATACGGAGGAAGTACTTTTTATCTATTCTTCATTCAAGGTTAATGCTAGTGTTTTGTTGTTGTATAGGAGCATGAAGAACCGGTACCAAATTGCGACTATGGGTTCGATGACTACAGTTTCGGAATGGGGCTATGAGGCAAACCTTGTAAAAACTAGGACTGTGAAACGAACAATCAGAGCTCCTTGCTAGAGGACCGTGCTGTGTCTATAATCAATATGTGATTCTGTTCCATTTCCTTGTCTGAAAAATCTTTGTAGGATGCTTGAATTTGTTTCTGTTCCACTCGATTGTTTTTCCCTCCGTTTATGCCCATTTGCAACTGAGAATTGGCATTGTAGGTACTTTGGTAATGTCGCGAAACTCGTGGACTATTTTAGTTATTCAGATGACCTATGAATAAGTCATTCCAATGTGAATTCTGTGTTTTGGGGGGTTTTTTAACCTTTATCTGTTTCATTGCAGACAATCACTGTAAGAAAACGTGTAAATAAACCTAGGGTAGAGTCTATTATGGTTTATGGGACTAGCCCTATTCATACTACAACAGAAACAGAACTTTGTATAGCTTGTTAGGATCTAACCCTACAATATTAAAGGTCCATAAAAAGTTTTATCACGCGGTGAATGGTTGTACCTTCTGAAACAGACACAAATAGTGGATTTTGAAATTTGAACAGTAGTAGAGTATAAGAATTACAACAAAGATGGTGTTCCTCTCTTCATTGAAAACCTTGCCATTTCTTGTAGAGATGATTCAAATCCTTGTAAATTACATGGTAACAGCCAAAGTGATATTGTCTGGATATTCCACAAAGCAGAACTGGAATAATTTCGTATACTCGCACTTGTGCGATACAAAGCTTACCTAGGGCGTGCATAATACAAGTAGCATGAAAATAATGCAAAATGAAATGGTAAGAGGCTATGGTAAAATTGTTCTTGCTGGATAATCTCTGAAGTTGTCATCCCAGATTCGCGTGTGGTGTTTGATCGGGGTAGAGAGGAAGGGAGTGATTTTCGTATTATTTATAACTATTCTCCTTCCCAGCCAACTTGCCGAGCCCTTTGTTCCCACATCAGAGTAATCTTCCGCTCCTTAGCAAGCAGCACCACAGATCGTTCTCTGGCTGCCTCACAAGTTTCAGTGGCAGCATTGCACTTTTCAGCTTCCCGTTGGTATTGAGAAGCCAATCTTTTTGCCTCCCATAAGGTCACATTCATGTGTTTTGAGTGCTCTTCGCTGACAGTTTCTTGCAACTTGAGTTCTTCAGACAATAGGTCCACAAATTGCTTCTCCATCTCTTCCTTCAGGTCGGGGTCATCTTTTCCACAGTCTGTAATAGTTGTGGCCATGTTAATCTAGATTTCAAAA
This sequence comes from Hygrophila difformis, assembly GCA_030278955.1. Classification (NCBI taxonomy): domain Eukaryota; kingdom Viridiplantae; phylum Streptophyta; class Magnoliopsida; order Lamiales; family Acanthaceae; genus Hygrophila; species Hygrophila difformis. The sequence continues at coordinate 2,386,954 of JAOANR010000010.1, forward strand.
GAAATTCAGAGAACCCAATATAAAGGCAAGTTTGTCTCACAGGAACAAACACAATATCTAGGCATTAACACCCATCATTTCTCTTGAGAATTAGTAGCATTTCCAACCTCCCAACGACTAGAAAAATTTTAAAGCACACTCACATCTCCATCTAAAAAGGAAGATCCCTACCTTATAACTCCACTAAGGAGCACGAAAACGAAGTCAGAAAATAAAGCACATCAAATAAACAACCTACGTAAATATCTTTTTTATTGTTTATGGCATCATAAGGGTAAATATTCCAACTTCATTTATTGCATATATCTATTAAATAATTGCTTTATCCTACATCCTATGTATTTATGCTATAACTAACAATATACTCTTAAAGCATCCACCAGTATCTAATAGTACTATTTTGTACTGAAGAACCGAAGTAAATTAACAGATCATTGATCACTAACCAATAGTATTATTTAAGCAGAGCAAGTTGAAATTTCCGAAACATCGAAAGAAATTATCTAATGATAAACGGAGTCCTCTATTCACGATGACATCACTTTAAATGGAATTTTAGCATGTTAACAGCTATCATGAATACAAACTTGTCGGTTCATTATAACAATCAAAACCGCATGCCATGAAAATAAAATCACAATTCTGTAGCGGTATTTTTTTAATTCAAATTTCCATCAAATTTAATAGAATAATGACAAAACCCTACTTTCACCCATGAAAGAGAACTAAACAAAGATGGAATCAGTAACCTTGTCATTACCTGTAACGGAGAGATTAGCCAAGCCTGCAAGGAAAAACGATAATGAAAAATATCAGCAAAGGGAACATTTTTATTAATGACAAAACTGAAGAAAATCATCCGCACACCATTTGCCACAAGTAGAGGTGGAAATAGGCTAGGCCGGGCTAGGCCTAGGCTTGTACGGCCTGGGCCTATGTCGATTTTCATAGGCCCGAGCCTGGCCTATTACCTTTGATAGGCCTATGTTATAATAGGCCTAAGCATGACCTATTTATTTAAATAGGCCATAAATAGGCCAACCTCTAAGCCTTTTAAAGGCCTGATTAAGCCTATTTTAGAAATAAGTTTAAATATTTTTTATATATATCCGTATGTAATCATAAGGTTGGAAGACATAATTTGTTGACTTGGGCAAGTTATCCAAAATTATTTATTTACGAGAAAAAACTCATAAATATTTTGAAAATCTATATAAGATCAAATTAATAATTACTTTTATATAATATAATACTAATAATACGACATATACCTACGTAATAAACATAAATAGACTAATAATATGATAAATAGGCCGGCCTGGTAGGCCTAAAAAGCTTTTAATTAAGCCTGGCCTAGGCCTATTTAGCTAAATAGGCTTTTAAATTAGCCTAAGCTAGCCTGTTTATAAAAAAAGCCTGGCCTGGCCTGGCCTTCGGTAGGCTAGGCCATAGGCCCCTGTCGAGTAGCCTGGCCTATTCCCACCCCTAGCCACAAGTCATCCGAATAAATGAATTGGAAAATAGTAGTAGCAGAAGGGCTCAGGACCCATTGAGTACATGTGAGAGTGGCAGGTGCACAGATTGTAATTAAAAGCAGTCAAAAAAATGGTGGGACTGGGGTTGAGCTCAAAGGAGGATGCAAGCTTTTCCCTGAAACCATTTTAGTCTCATGATACGAACTAAGTGGATAGCCACTTGGCATATAGAAGTAGAGAATAATATAGTTCATTTTCAATGATTTCATGTTTCGCTTATTCCTTCGCACATTGCTCACTCACTCAGTTGCCTGAACAAGCACTCCATATGCACTCCATATATGGCTTTAAAATGGGAGAAGAAACAAGGGAACAAAACCACTTGAAGTAATTCTTCATAGCAAACAATTAAATTACTTTCAACTTCCCTATTTTCCTTTCCAAGAAGAATTATTACTGAAAAACCTTCTCCAGCTAAACTAACTCTACATCTTAAGGCGTATGCGCCATTTCCCACACTCATAAGATTATGATGTAAGCGCAGCACAGTTAACCATTAAGCAAATTTTCCAATAAGATTATTATTATAAAGAGTGTGCTTGGGCAGGTAGGCTGGCCAATTGACGATTCCAGTCTCCAGAAATACACAGGACCCAATACAATTTAGTCACTACACAGACGCAGAATAAACTTCAAAGAATTAGAATAGTATTTTGGTTTTAATTACTTCACACTCATGTAGCTGCTAAAGATGAGCTGTCCAGTTATGTGTTCCTTCTAAGTTTCAAGAGAATAAAGCAAAGACACAAGAAGGATCTTCCCTGAAATTCGAGCAAATGACAAAAACAATAAGGAATGACACAATATAAGAAAGCAGCATCAAACGATCTACCCAAATTTCAGCTGAATTACAACAGTTCATATATTAAAAGGCCAAAACTACCATCATTCCTAAAGTTACACCAACAACGATCTCAATTCTCAAAATACCCAAACCAAGAAACACAAATTAGGGAACAATGGAGCCACAATAAACAGCAAGAAGCTCAAAATCATGCATATGCACAAATCGATTTCAACACGAAGACCCAGATCAGAGAAAACCCATACCAGGAACAATCTGGAACAGAGATTGGGGAGGCGCACAATTGCAGACGCAAGGAGGGCAAGAAGCGGAAGAAACGCCCTTGAGTTTCAAGCCTTTCTTGAATTTAAAATAGAGAGCCGGGCCAGACACACAGAGCGCAGAGACCACAGCGAAAATCACCAAGCAAAAGCGCAAGCAAGCTCCCGATCTTCTGCTCATCTCTGACCTTGGCACTGTCACTGTGCGCGTAATTGTGTGTGGGAGATTATTGGATCTAACAGTGGGATCATCCAATTAAATGCGCATGTGGGATCCGTCGTCGATCTGTAATCACGCGGAGGATTTGTCCCTTTCTTCTTCTATATAATGGGATTGTGAAATTTTGGGTAGGAGTCGGTGAGTGTTCACATATGTGATCTGTGTAATTGAGTTATGACCTTGCCCCAAGGTAAACCAAATTGCAACTCGGCTTTAACTTGTTCTAATTCTTTTTTTCTTTTTTTCCTCTGTCAAATTTAATACTCCATCGATACCACCTTATACGTCTTGTTTGACTTTCTAACACTGTTAATTTTTAACTTTGACTCAATATTATTGTAAGTATATATTTGAAAAAAATAGTCGAGTTCGATCTTGTTAGATTTGTCTAATCGTGTAATTTTAAAATATATATTTTTCATAATTTTTACTTATATATTTTGAGATATTGACGATTAAAAAGTGCATTGAATTGTGTGCAATAATCAAACATGACATTTTAAATGGGACAGAGTAGTTTTATTTTATCTTCTCTCACAATTTTTATTATTATAATATAATACTATATTTATTTAATTATTACTATTTTAAAATATATTACTATTATAATATACTTCCTCCGTTCTTGAATGTTTTTTACAAATACACTTTTCATGCAGTTTAATGCACATTTTAAATCATTAATAATTCAAGTTCGGTACAAGTAAAAATTGTAGAGGTTCGATATTTAAAAACTACACGATGAGACGAATCTAACAAGATCTCACTTGACTATATTTTAACTTGTATAACTGTGTTAAAACTTTAGGTGAAAGTATGTGTGTGAATAGTAATATGTTTTCAAATGTAAAGATCATTCAAGAACGGAGGAGTATATTTTAAAATTTTGTATGTCGATAATCTAACAATCCAATGTATATATTTTTTTATTTTTTTTTTGAGATGCTGAAGCCAGACAAAGGGTGATGGGAGGCCATGCTCACAAATTACAGAGGGAACAAAGAGAGAGACAAACGGTAGTGGGAGGTCATGCCACACAAATTGCAGAGGGAACAAAGAGAGAGGCCATGTCACACAATTTCCAGAGGGAACAAAGAGAATCGATAGGGAGACGAGTGGGGAATCGAATCCCCAACCTAAGGTTGGCAGGCAGGGATTTTGCCACTTGTGCTATTCCTCATCCCTAAATATTTTTTTATATATATTCATAATAAAATTGAATAAAAGTTAAGGTCAAAAAGGGAAATTAAACATTTTTAGAAGCCATGGACTACTTGTTTATGCTATTTTTTTTTTTCTTTTTTGCTAGATAGTCTATACAGACTAAGAAATTGTTGGTGAAACCTTGTGCCACCTAAATTACAAATAAAATAAGGGGTATGGATAAGGGGCCGGGTGGTGAATCGAACCTCCAACTTTCAGATTGACTTAATCACTTGGTCAAGTCCTCATCACCACTTGTTTATGCTATTGTCTCATGAGTTCAAGGTAAAAATAAAAATTCTTTCTACCAAATAATGAGGGTAACATTTCAATTGCCAATTTATTCAGTAGATTACTTGAACTTATCCTTGTAGGGGATTCTTTTTAATGGCGTAAATTCAGATTACATCCTAAAAAGAGGGGGAAAAAAAAGAGTTTAAAATTAATTTGTTTGGAATTGTTAATCTCATCAATTCACTCTCACCTTGAAATGATTGGTAAAGTTTGAGGCAAAATTGAGTTTGAAGGCCTCAAATTTAAGGGTAATTACGGTGGGATACATTGAATATAGTATTACTCCTATTAAGGTTCTTAAAGAACATCATACATATATACAGTAGATTATGCACTCCCATCTTGTTTCTACATCACTTTGATTATGCACTGCAGGTAGTGAGTGGCCTGAAGCCAATTACTTCAACAACTCCTTCCACTTATGCCTTCAAACATGGTTTCGACGAATCTAATGATGTTGCATATATGGATTAATTTTTCCATGGACTGAACATGATTTGCTACTTGGGGGAAACATAGCTTTGAATGTTGACATGGTGTTAACTGCACCTCTTTAGTATTATCTCCTGTTTTAAATGGAGGATCCTTTCTTTTTGCATAGTGATAAACACAAGAGGGTTTGTAAATAGTTGATTCTCTTATTTTGTCCCTTGTAATGAAATACCACCTTCCAAATTCATTAGTGTATTTTCTTCATTCATTCTTTGGATCATCAAATCATATACTTAATCATCATCATCAATCTAGGCTGCGCTTCAAGTCTGCATAGTAATCTGCTATCCATTGCTGCATGATCCCAATCTCCTGTCTTCTCTGCTTCACTAGCCACTCCGGATCGTCCGCCGTTGCAGATCTCAGATCCGTATGGTGCGCTCCTGTCTCGGCCACAAGAGCCACAATGCTGTCGGATATGTTCTCCGTCACGCCTCCTCTGCTCCACGGATCTTGGAGTCCATTGGAAAATATAATGTTGCTTCCGAACCTCTTCAGCACGCGTTTGATGTCCTGTCACGACATCAAAAATGGAAGGACTCACCAAAAATATGTGGCGACAAACTGTAAGAAAACGCGGTTGATGAATTCCTTGAATCTGCTCACCATCCCACCGAATTCAGTAGTGATCCAATGCTCGCGGGGCCTCACTCCAAACGTTCTCTTGCAATAATCCGAACTCTCCTTGTAACTGTACGAAGATGGAGGAAACATGCTCGCGTTTGAAACCACCATTGGCATAACCATCTCAGTACACGCCTAAATTAAACGAAAGGACATCGTTTTTCAATACTGTCGAATTTTTCAGCAACGCTAATTTATTTTCTCAATCCGCGGCTTAAAAACAGCACGGCCATTTTTTACCTGCCAATTCCATCCGCTGAGGCCATGGCTGTCGGGAGCCTTCTCTAAAGCGAAGCATTTTTCGCTCCCTGAGTAATTGTAGTATAAGCTTGCAGCCGCGAACGCCCTGCTTAGTTTCGTGGCTTTAGCTGGAAATCCATCTATAATCTTACACATCTATATATAACAGGCAAACCAGAGGTATTATTATTATTACTATTTCGATGAAAATGGAAAACAACCTCCATCAATTTTCTGAAAGAATTAGATGGACATCTGTTGCACCTCTGTCACGGGGTAAGCAGGTAGCTGCTTCAGAAAGTTAGCCTCGGTCGGGTAATTCACCATGGCGGTGTACACGAAGGCTGTCCATAGCCAATCTCTAGCAGAATATATCGAACTTACTTCTCTGAAACGTACAAGATCATTCATTACAAGTACATATAATGTAATGGGGATGTTTGGGAGTCAGGTGATACGCTAGCAGATAGCAGATTCGGAGAGAACTGTGAGACAATATGCTATTTCAATCGGCTATCGCTAACCGCTAGCCAATCTACTAACATCCAAACATCCTCAATATCCCAAACGGTACAACTGAATCAAACTACTTAAGTAATAAAATGTGCCTAACTAAGCTTACTTGCACGCCCTGAACTTTCGACTGAGCTCTGCTAATCCGCCCTTCTTCGATGAGAAGGGGTTGAGCTCAGCCCAACTTCCCTTTATAGTTTCATAACAATTCAAGCTTACATCCTATGTAAACAAGAAATGTAATATCAGCACACTGTCACAGTTCTTTAGTAACATTAATTGTATCAATTAGGGCATTTTAAAGCAGGATTCAGTAGTTTTCAGACCTTGAAATCCTGTGAAACAGCATCATAGAAACTGGACCAAGGTGTAATCTTATCAAACTGCAAGATTGGGGCTGAAGATGCCAATGCTCCAATTGCTACATGAGGGTATTTCAGTCTGAACCAAGCTGCAAGCACTGCATACCAAAAATGTACATATATCATTACAATCTACAAAAAATATCCTGATATGGGATCATATTATATACTTCCGTTGCAGATTTTCCTTAATTAATTGATTGATTGATTAGTTAAACTGCACTGAAAAAATATCTTCACCACCAAACCCCACCGATGAGGACAGCATATACAGACTTCTCTTACAAAACGGCCAAACACATCTCTAGCTGGCGAGGGAATTTTTTCCCCACAGTATGAAAAGTGAAAACAACCTATAAGGCTACAACCTCCACATGATGTGGCAGTCATAAATATAAAGAAAATTGGAAAAGATTGCTTTTTTTTATTTTTTCTTTTTTTTTTCATGTAACGTCGGTTTCACCTTTCAACTTTCAACTTTCAACAACGTCTAAACCCAAAGAGAGAAGAATAATTATGAATGTTCAGCTTGTGTTTGGACTTTTGGTCTTTGGACAAGAACACACACACAGGCACAGACACACTTACTTCCTCCATAGGACCCTCCGAAGACGACAACTGGAGAAGCCTCGGAAGACAGGTTTCCCTTCAAAGACCTTATCAGGATAGCATAATCAGCCAGCGCCTGTTGGGAATTCAAATACCCTAATTGCTTTGCAGACTTGTAGGAGCTATTCCCGAACGGCTTCGACTCTCCATAAAACCTATGCTGAAATTAATAAATGAACCAAAAATGGAATCTTTATTATAACTTCAATTTTTTTGCATTTGCAATGATTGCCGCATTAATTACATCCATACCTCGATGAACACGAGAAGGGCATTAAATTTGGGGGCAATGTCGAGCAAAAAGCCAGAGTTTGCAGCAAACCAATCAATGTCTCCTTCATTACCCGTGTAGACAAATATGGGGGCGCCCTTGTGCCAGTACTGTCTGTTGATGAGATACTTTTGGTAGAAAATTTTGTAGCTTTGTGGCAGGAAAGTGAAGTGGTCTAAATTCTGAGGGAAGTAATGGGTTTCGTATGGGATTTTGGCGGCGGGTTTATTGTTCTTGAGTGAAGAGGAGGTGTAATAAATTCCAGGCAGGTAATGGCTTGGGGATGGAGGGTGAGTGTAAGAAGAAGCTGATTGGAAGAGGAGAACCAGAAAGATTGCAACTTGGGAGACGAGAGAAGGGGGTGCCATTTTTTGGGATGATCTGATGAGGAAGAAAGATGGGGCGAGGGATGAATATTGGGAATGGGCACTAGAAGCCATATTGCTGCAACAAACGCCAGCTCATTCGGGCATAGAAATTCTGACAAGTTTGTTTGTTATTACACGGAGGAGATATGATATATAGATGTATGGATTCTTCTTATATATAGTAATCCTATCTGTTTTCTCTTCTGTTTTTGTGGGTGTTTACTTCATCATATGGATTTTTATGGAATTGAATCTAGTAATTTTGATGAATGTGATGGGAGAAATGACTGTGAAGCGAAGCCAGTGCGGTCGTTGTCAGGGACTGTTTTTCGCTTTGTTTGTTTGCTGACGGGAATCACTGGTCGAACCGGGATCTCAATATAGACTAGTGCTCTTTGGTCTATGCTGTGTAGGGCTAGGGGATGGGAATTGGAGTTGTGGTCCTGGATCGTGTAGAAATAGGGATCTGACAATTGTCAATTTGTCTTTCTGACATTTATCAAAAAAAACTGCTCGAGTGGATGTGGTTCTAGTCGCTTAAAGAAGGTTTCGGGTTCGAGCCTTGTGTATGCAAAAAACTGCTTTGGAAGAGGCGCCCTTAATTGCCCCTGCAGATCTTCGAGGGATTAGTCTTGGGTCCAATGTGGCCTGGGGATACCCTGGTATTCACCTAAAAAAAAATGTAAGAGAAGAGAGTCAAGCATTTCATTATACCTTCGTCACATTTAACTTGTCTTATTTAACTTTTGCACACAATTCAATACACTTTTTCAACAGTTAATATCTCTAAATATGTACAACAAAAAAATTATACTATAAAATATACTACCTCCTTTCTTGAATGTTTCTTACATTCAATAAGGTGTCACTGTTCACCCACAGACTTTTATTTAAAATTTTATCATAGTTATACAAGTTAAAATATAGCTAAATGAGATCTTGTTAGATTCGTCTCGTCGTATAGTGTTTAAATATAGAACTTTTAGAATTGTTATATATACCGAACTTGAATTATTGATGATTTAAAATGTGTATTGAACACCGTGACGGGTGGGCCCGTCAAAAACAAATGAAAACAGAGGAAGTATATTCTAAAACTACATGATTATACGAATCTAACAAGACCCAACTCGACTATTTTTCTCCAAATATATACTTCCAATAAAATTGAGTCAAAGTTAAAAATGAACAGTGTAAAAAAGTCAAACACATTAGGTGGGACGGAGGGAGTATTATTTATTGGAAAAAAAAGGTTAAATATATCATTTTTCTTTTCCAAAAATTCAAATCATTCATTTTTATTTTATTACCAAAACAGTCCGCTACAAACGCTAATTTTGTCCAAATCAGTCCATTCTTCACTAATTATGTCTTAATTGCTGACATGACAAGGGTTTAAATTTAAACCCGACACGTGGGCATAATATTAGTCATTTTTCTTTTATCTTTTACCAATCCAGTCCTAAACTTTTGTTTTCTTCCATTTAGTCATCTACCCAAGTTATTTTTATATTAATTGGCCTCCAACCTTTCAAATTATTTTATTTCAGGCCCAGAACCTTAATTTTTTATTATTATTAGTTCATTTATCAAATAAATGTCCAACATACTTCCGTAAATAAGATTAAACACCAAACCACATACATTGGATTTGACTGTCGTGTTACCGAGTCTTCCAAGCTCCAGGATTTTATGGACTCCCTCCAACCACCCGACCGCATATGATGGTTCATTGGTTCTGGTTTTCTTCAGTAACAATCAGCACAATCTTACTTTTTTCCTACCTTATGACGTAGCAAGGTTCGAGTAAATGATTAAATTTAATTTTTGGAAGATATGGATACAGGAAGCCTTGATTTTATTGAAAAAAATAGTAAAAATATTATTCAAATATTATTAAAAATATTTTTAAAAAAATAGCCTAAATTTTATTTTTCAGGCTTCCTGCATCCATAACGTTCCAAAAAGTAAAATTAAATCATTTACCCAAAAATTAAAATTAAATCATTTGTTCAAACTTTGCTACATCCTAAGATAGGAAACAAAGTAGGATTGTGCTGATTGTTGCTGAAGGAAACCAGAACCAATGAACCACCCTTTGCGGCCGGGTGGTTGGAGGGAGTCCGTAAAATCCCGGAGCTTGAAAGACCCGGTAACAAGGCAGTCAAACCCAATGTATGAGGTTTGGTGTTTAATCTTAGTTACGGAAGTATATTGAGCATTTATTTGATAAATGGACTAATAATAATAAAAATTTAAGGTTCTGAGCCTGAAATAAAATAATTTAAAAGGTTGAAGACCAATTAATATAAAAATAATTGATTTTGGTATAGGGCTAATTGGAACAAAACAAAAGTTTAGGACTGAATTGACAAAAGATAAAAGAAAAATGATTAATATTATGCTCACGTGTCGGGTTCAAATTTAAACCCTTGTCACATCAGCAATTATGGTATAATTAGTGAAGAATGGACTGATTTGGACATAATTAGCATTTGCAGCGGACTGTTTTGGTAATAAAAAAAATAATTAAAAAAAACTGATTTGAATTTAAAAAAAAACACGGACGTATTTAACATTTTCCGATATTTATTTGTAAAATTTGTAATGAATTCACTCTCGGGTTCATACATTCGCCCCCAAATTATTGCAATGCATATTTGCATTTACATTAAACTACTCGTCCGATGGAATTTATTTTCATAAAAATAAGTTTGATGTAAGATGTTTGTACTAGTACTACAATTTTGACTGAAAAAAGGGATGTAGCAAAATTAAACTTGTGTGAGTTAGTAATTTGAAAACTTACTAACATCCTATATTAATTTTGAAGGGCTAAGTCCCTCGACTTCCAACGGAAGCTTGAAGGTTCGATTCCGTACCGGTCCCCTATTTTTCCCTTTTATTCTCCTTTGTAATTTATGTGGTATGAGCCCCTACCTTCCATTTCCTAGCCTGCATAGGCTGTTCAGCAAAAACAATAAATGAATAATTATTTTAAGATACAAAAAATAAAGGCTTCCACTCCAAGGCCCCTTTTCTTTCCTTATTCCAACTATTCTCACTTTTCTTTCTCCAAAAAAAAAAAAAAAAAAAAAAAAAAAAAAAAAAAAACTATTCTCACTTTTATAATAGGAGTATATACTTGTTCAACAATAATGTGATACAGTTTCTTTTTTTACGGTGTTACTCCACCTCACCTGGAATAAAGAAGAAAATACACTGTTTCTAGCCAGATTTCTCTGTTAAAGGTAAAAACAAAATGATGTTTCCTCCCTTTGTAAATGATATTCAAGAAACAAAATGATTTGTAGTGAATGTTATTAAATAAATAAATAAATAAATAAAATCGCACATCTTATCATTTATAGGGAGTTTTCTAATGATATTAATTGTAATAAGTAGCTAGAAATTGGTTGTTGTATACAATTAATTTTGTCAATATTTAAAATAAATTTTCTGATGTCCTGTCAAATTTGTTATGGGTACCAAAGCAACCCCCAACCCTAACATCAATTTAAGAAATTTAAAACTTTTTCATTTCACACAGTATAATTTATGTAGGAAAAATATCTTGATTTTAGGTTTTCCTGATCTTCTTTTGTTTCAGCGCGAATTTCATATATGCATTTAATTAATTATGGATATTGAGTAAGACTATTTCCATATTTTGCGTGAAGGTAACGTTGTTGCTGATTATTTGGCAAAGAGAGGATCACGCTCATTGCAGTTCTTTACAATATGGGTGTTACCTCCGGATGTTGTTCCCCTCTTCTGCAGTTCTTTACAATATGGGTGTTACCTCCGGATGTTGTTCACCTCTTCTGTCAGCCGACATGACGGGCGTTTGCTTCCCTAAATTTTAGTCTCATTCCTCTTCCCCATTATGTAATTTTTCTTCCTTTGGTTCTTTTGCCGAGGCTTTACTGCGTCTCATTTATCAAAAAAAAGGTAAGGTTGTTACTAGGGTTGTAAACGAACCGAATCGAACCGAATACCACAGTATTCGCTTTGATTTGATAAGTTTTTCGAATATTATCGAATCGAATCGAATTATTCTATAAGGTAATTTAATAATTAATAAAATTAATTTTAATTATTAAACATAAATATTTAATTCGATTTATAGATCAAATTTAATATTTTAATATTATATATAAATATATTTATATTAATTAGTAAATATAGTCACTAAAATTAAATTTTTAAATTATTTAACAAAATAAACTTATATACTTATATATAATTTAATATAAAATCGAATATCGAATCGAATCAAATATTAATCGAATATCAAAATTTCGAATAATTTCGAATCGAATCACGAATCGAATAAAAAATATTTGATTTGTTTACAACCCTAGTTGTTACCCCCATTCACAATATTTCTTCCTCTGTTTGTCTATACATATCATCAGCATTTCCTCTTTTTGTTAGGATCGAGAATGAAACATTGTTATGACTTATGATTCACATTAACTTAGTTAAAAATAAATAAATAAATAAAAATAACATGGTTATGGTTTTGTATTTCATCAAATTAATTAATTTAATAAACCACCAACTTGAAAATACGTTAATTTGTTTATTGCCCAAGGTTTCTATTCCTAAGGAGATTCGGCACTATCGCCCTATCAGTTTGTGCAATGTTTGTTACAAGGTCCTAACTAAAGTTATTGTGAATCGTCTACGACCTTTTCTGAAAGATTATATTGGGGCTGCTCAATCCGCCTTCTTACCCGGGCGTGGGACAGCGGGAAATGCTATTGTACTGCAAGAAGCGATAACTGCCTTCAGGAACCGGAGTCGTCGGTCTCGGGATATCTTACTTAAGATAGACCTCGAGAAAGCTTATGATAACATCAGTTGGGAGTTCTTGGAAAATTGTTTAAAGGATATGAACATTCCCCCTCGCCTTCTAAAAGTCATCATGTTCTGTGTGAGCTCGCCGCGCTATTCTATTCTTTGGAATGGCAGTGCACTCTCACCCATCTCCCCAGCTCGAGGGCTTCGGCAAGGGGACCCTTTATCCCCATATTTATTTATTATAGTAATGGAAAAGTTGTCCCGATCAATTTCCACAGTGATTGAGAGGGGTGGATGGGAGCCCGTTTCACTTTGTCGAGGTGCGCAACCGTTATCACATCTCATATTCGCGGATGACTTAATCTTATTCTCGTCTGCCTCGTTGAATAGTGTCCGTTGTCTGGAAGCTATTTTGTCTGATTTTGCACTCCATGCTGGCCTTCGAGTGAACCTGGGTAAGTCGCTTGCACTGGCTTCTTCTTCTGTGTCGGCGACAGTAGTTCTCGAGCTCTCTTCAATCCTTAATATCACATTTTCGGACAATTTGGGAAGATATTTGGGTTTTCCGCTTTGCCATGGACCTGTACGCCGAGATCACTTTGAATTTCTCATTGAGAAGATTCATCAGAAGCTTGCTACCTGGAAACGTCGGTTTCTGAACAAGGCTGGGCGCATGACGCTCGCGCGGTCAGTGCTCTCCTCCCTTACTTCGTATGTTGCTCAGATTTATTGGATCCCTTCGACAGTTTGTGAGTTGGTGGATGGTCATGTGCGTCGATTTATCTGGAAGGATCAAGCAAGCAGGGGGCTTCCGCTGGTGAACTGGAACTCGGTTGCATTGCCTAAGTCCATGGGAGGTGTTGGGATTAGGAAGTGCACGGATGCCAATATTGCTTTGCTGGGAAAGCTTCTGGCGGACTATATTGTTCAGCCCCCAAAACCTTGGGTAGGTTTATGGTGTATGAAGTATGGAAATCATGTTCAAGGTTTTCATAGTCGGCTTGGAGCCTCGCTTTCCTTCAGAGCCGTTCTTAAAGTTGCTCCCTACCTTATGTCCGGATTTCGGCTTCAACTTGGTTCAGGCGATAGTAGTGTGTGGTATAGTCATTGGCTTGAAGGAGGACTGATTGCACCACGCATCCCTTTTGTTCACTACAATGATGTTGCTCTTACAGTTAAAGACCTTTGGAAGGAGAATGGATGGGATTGGAGTTCACTATACACAGTTGTGCCTCCTAATATCAAAGAGGAAGCGATCTCATTTGGGCCTGCTACGTTCCATGCACAGGCGAGGGACGTGATCAGGTGGCGCGGCTCGTCGTCGGGCATTTATACAGTAAAGTCGGGGGCTGCTTGGATTTTGTCTAGCCAAGGGGTACCTCTTGACAGATACAAAGCATGGGTGTGGAATGTGAGAGCACCGGAGAAAGTTAGGGTTTTGCTGTGGTTGGTTGTGCACAACGCGGTTCCTACAAACCTTCTCCGCTTTCGTCGGAACCTGGCTGCTTCTTCCGAGTGCCCGACCTGCGGAAGGGGGGAGGAGTCGGTCGTGCACCTGTTCTTTTAATGTGCAGATGCTATGGCGTGTTGGAGCATGATCGGAGGGCTCCCGATTGGTATCATCGATGCTGACAGTCAACTTGTGGACAAGCTTCTGGCGACTATGTGTAAGAAGTGGAGTGGCACCCATTGGGGTTCGTTTTGGGGCATTTGGTGTGCGCGTAATGCTAAGTGCTTCCATGGAGAAGCCTTCGATGCATCTGTAGTCGTCCGAAGAGCTCGCATTATGGGAGATGGTATTGATAGGGCCATGAGTCGGGTTCCTTGTGTGGTACAGGACCACTATGTATGTTGGCACCACCAAAATTGTGATGATGTGGTGCTTCATGTTGATGGGAGCTCCCTTGGCAATCCCGTGCATGCTGGGTTCGTTGGTGTGGTGCGAGATAGCACTGGCAGTTGGATCACGGGTTTCTCAGGATATGTGGGTCGTAATACAAACCTTGTCACTGAGCTGCATGGTATTTGGAATGGGTTGAAGGTCCTCTACGAGCGAGGGGTTGTACGCGCATGCTGCTACTCTGATTCCTTATAGACGCTTCGGGTCTTAAGGAGTCCAGTTTCTGTACATCATGCTCTTTTTCCTCTTGTCCGCAACATGTTGGATATGTTGGGAGCACATCCGGATTATCATTGGTCTCACGTCTTGCGTGAAGGCAATATGGTTGCTAATTGTTTGGCTAAGCGTGGGGCGAGTGTGCAGGACTTCTTCACGACATGGGCGTTCCCGCCGGATGAATGCCGGCAATTCCTCTCCTCGGATGCGATGGGTGTTTGGTATCCTAGGAGTTGATGTTGAGTTTGTTTCGCTTGCTTTCTTTCCCTTCCCTCTTTCTGTAGAGTTTTTAGCTTTTTTATCTTAGCCGACGTCTTGATACGTCACCTTGTCACCAAAAAAAAAAAGGCTCACGTAGATATTCCACTAGATAAATATATACCACTCCCTCCGGTTTTTTTTTTTTTTTAATGTTTAACGTTTTGACTTTTTTTTACTATTCATTGTAGCACTTTGACTTCTATTTTTGTTATAGTTATAGAAGACAAAATATAGTCAAGTGAGATCTTGTTGGATTCGACTCATCTGGTAGTTTTAAATATCAATTTTTTTAGAATTTTTACATGTACCGAATTTGAGTTATTAATCGTTGAAAATGTGCATTGGCATACGTGCAAATTAGAAGTGTAACCTTTAAAAAAACGGAGGAAGTATAACGCTCGACCAAATTTTTTTTATATATAGAAAAATTTATACTTATATTAACAAAATTAACCAGAATTTTCGATTTATTACAACACTATATTCAACCAACAATATATAATCATGTGTTACTAACATCCATATAATCATATTAAAATTTCTACAAATTGATTAATACAATAGAGATCGATTAGTTCTATTTTTCTTGATGTGAATATTAACTTTTTAAACACTAAGGTAGATCACATATCTAATCGTAGGTTAGTTTAAAGAGAAAAACAATTTGAAGCCTTGTATCATACCAGTCGTTGTAGTATAGTGGTGAGTATTCCCGCCTGTCACGCGGGTGACCCGGGTTCGATCCCCGGCAACGGCGTAATTTTTTAATCTCTTTTTAGCTTGGGTTCATGAGGCCCACCTGCAGGAAAGATAGAAGCCCAAGCCCAATTGTGATGTTTTCGACTTTTGTTCACATGGCCCACTTGGAGGGAAAATGCTTCCATCGAAGTTCGGAAACCCAAGCCCAATTGCAATGGTTGTAAATTTATACTACCTACATTCTTTTTAATTGCTTCATTCCAATCACTATTTTCAACTAGCTGACTTTAAATGATTTTATATGATTCGTTACAAGGCTAAATAAAAAATGAAAAAGTAATAATGAAAGTAGATATTACAAACTAAAAAACCTCATGTTAGATTTACCTCCAAAATCATTCTCTAACCTAACCAAATAAAGCTACAAAGTCAGCTAGTTGAAAATAGTTATTGGAATGGAGTAATTAAAAGAACGGAGATATTACTCCTTTGTTTTTTTCTTCTTCACTTCTTACATTCACGCAATCCAATACATATTTTTAATTATTTATAATTCAAATTATACACAAGTAAAAATTATAAAAATTTAATACTATTATTATAAAACTAAACAATTAGACGAATTCAATAATATCTCACTTGACTTATATAAATGTACTAAAAAGTTGAAACAAAGTTACTTGATGAATAATATCAACTATGTAAAGGGCAACCTTAAAAAAAACGGAGGGAGTAATACAACAAAAGAAATCATTGGACAGTATACTACTACTACTAACTATAATACTTTTTTTGGATGAGCCGTTGAAGGCCTGGGTAAGGGGAGGTGGGAGCCCATCCCACATAATTACTAAGGAGAATAAAAAAGAGGGACAGGGAGCCGGTGGAGATTCGAACCTTCAACCTTTCATTGGAAGTCAATGGACTTAACCACTTGGACTAAGTACTAATCTCCAACTACTATAACAATTTATATTTAATAAAATTAAATTTAGTAAATATAAATAAAACTATTCGATTAACACAAACAATTGCTGACTTCAAAAAGACCCAAAAGAATCCTTGGTTTACAAAAATACAGTTATTTTTGCTACTAAAACTATCGAAATACTTGAATTTCAAAATCTATTTAATTTATAAGATTTAAAACCATCAAATTAGTAAACTAATTATATCTAGCATAATCACTATAACTTAATATTTTTTTTTGGGTGAGCACTATAACTTAATATTTAGAATGTAATGCCATATTTATCAAATTATTTAAATTCCATTTCATAAGACTTGTGACTAATTAGTATATTTTACACATACACACACAAAAATAGCACACTATTTTAGCCGTATTTTATATTTTATAGAGGAAGGAGTCGTTAGAATATGCTACAAAATTTACAAATGGATAAAAGGAGATATTGAAGGTACAAATCCATTTAGACAAGTCTTTATTCCCCATAGTAAAATAAAATAATAATAAAGAAACAAAAAAAAAATGTATGATAGAATATTTGGCAAATTTCGTATGTTTAAAACTGTACAATTTCCCATAATGAACCACGTGTATTTCGTTTACAAAATATTTATTATTGATAGAATATTACTAATATTTAAATAAAAAAATATTAAGGGAGATTACTTCACCTCTTTGACAAATAGGCCATTTTGACATTTTCACCTTCTTTATTTTCCCCTTCTTTATTGAACAAAGAGAGGCAAAAATTCAACGATTTGTGGTAGACGAATCTATTTGGTCTACCAAACCATGGGACCGAAAATTTTATTTTCAGACAACTAGAGATGGAGACATAAATATATGGAAGAGTTAACATTGAGAATATAGGTTTTTTTTTTTACATGCAAAATGTTATAATGACATGATTTTTTTGTGATGTTCAACAATTGACACAAAAGATGATGTTATCAATATGACTTCTTGTGATTATTGACATTTTTCTATAATCACAGCAACCACTTTCTCAATAACTAATCTATCATAAAAATACATCACACCATATCCTTAGCCACCTCCAACCGAAAACACAAAACTCGAACAAAAAATGCAGTAAATGTCATATCAAACAGTATTTCATCTCCAACCAAAAACACTAAACTCAAACTCAAAAGAATATTCCATGTAATATTCTCTCTTTCTCCAACCAAAAACACTAAATCCCCCTTTACACAATTTTGCAGTTGTGAATAGTAACAACGCATATATACGTTTCTTTTTGCGTTTCCACCATTTTGCGTTGGGTTTTGAAGCTCGGTTGGAACAAATTCTCTACTCCATTTTGCGTTTTGCTGGGTTTTGAAGCTCGGTTGGAGCAAATTCTCTACTCCATTTTGCGTTTTGTTGTTCCGATGGTGATGGTCTATAAATATGAACGAGTTATGGTGGACAAAAAGTCCATTTGGTCTACCAAACCATAGGAATCAAAATTTGTTTTCTATGTCCACACTCCCTTACAAATTGTCAGCGATTTTGATGTCCCTTTTTCTATAAAAATGGAAATAGTAATGACGTCTTAAGTGTTCAAAGTCCAAACCACTTCCTCCGTTCCTATTCAATAATCTTTTAAAAATTAAATAATATATTCTACAATAGTTATTATTTTAAATATTTATGTTATATTTTTCAATATTATTTTTAAACTTACCTAAATATTACTTCTACTATATTATCACGAAAATAGTTATAAAGCAAAAATAAAAATTCATAAACTAATTAATACTATAATTCTGAGAGTAATTCCTACAACAAAAGATTAAAAAATGGTCATTCAAACTTCAAAGCAACTATTTTTTTTTAAAAAAAAAAAATGAAGACGGCAAATTTGAAAAAAGAAAATTGCTATTAGTGCGTCGTGAGGCTGGCTGACACTGCCGATGAAATATCTACTGCTCAAAACAACACCATCTCTTATGCCTTTTTCCTTTTCCTTTTCCTTTTACATAACTAGGGAGTAGTATATTTCCACTGAAAAATGAAAGGCCAAATAACCTATGATGCAAACAGCAAAATGAAAGGAATGTTAACGTTAAATATTCACTTTTTATTCCCTGGCTATAAACAGGAATAAGGTTCTGTTCTGCAGACAGCTTTTGGGAGCTTTTGATAGCTTTAGCTTTTATTTTTAAAACAAAAATCCCGTTCTGCACACTAGCTTTTAGAGGCTTATGAGAGCTTTTGGAAGCTTCTTTTTAGAAGCTACCTGTAGTAGCTTTAAAAAATAAGCTCCTAGCTTACTGTTGAGCAATTATAATTTTATCCCAATAACCAACTCACTACCAAATAGTCTACATAAATGTTTGTCCTTTTATGTCATTTCATACATTTTTTTTACAGCTACAACTAGTTGTACAGAACACTTAAATAAAACTGACAGCTGCAGTTTCCTACAGCTCCAGCTTGCAGCTACATTTCTACGTGCAGAACATATCCTTAAGTGTCTCCTTTTATGAATTTTCTTAATACACAAAAAAAGTCAATAATAGAGTAGCAGTTAGGGAATAGTAACAGTTTAAAAAGAAAAAAAGGATTAATAAAATTGTTTCACCCATTTGAGATTCTAGTCATTTAAGAATTCAAGCTTTTCATTACCGGATATTCTAATAGATTAATCTTAAATCCATGTCCAAAAACTGAGAACCGATGCTTCGAAAAAAAAAATTGGTTTCAACTGCAATTCCAGTGAGAGAAGAGTGGCACGTGGATCAGTCCAGTCCAGTCCAGGTGTATTTATTGCGCTCAAATACTAATACTAGTGCTCTTTCAATGCTCACAACTCTACGTTTTTCCGGCCATAGAATTTGTTCCCCGCTTCTCAGAAGCAAGCATGTCGGAACCCCCTGCAGCCGCCGCCGCGCCCGCCCACGTCCTCATCTTCCCCTACCCCGCCCAGGGCCACATGATCCCCCTCCTCGACCTCACCCACCACCTCGTCGCCCGCCGCCGAATCACCGCCACCGTCCTCGTCACCCCAAAAAATCTTCCCCGCCTCTCCGCCCTCCTCTCCGCCAACCCCGACTCCATCCAACCCCTCGTCCTCCCTTTCCCCGAATCTCCGGATCTCCCCGCCGGCGTTGAGAACACCGTCGATCTGCCCCCCTACAGCTTCCGCTATATGAGTATCGCCCTGTCCTGCCTCCGGACCCCCATCATTGATTGGTTCCGCGCCCACCCCTCGCCGCCCGCCGCCATCGTCTCCGACATGTTCCTCGGCTGGACCCACCGCCTCGCCGCCGACCTCGGCATCCGCAGCTACACCTTCTTCCCCTCCGGCGCCTTCGCCATGTCCTTCGCGTACAACCTGTGGCGCCGGCTCCCGGAACGGGTCGACCCCGACGACCCGAATGAAGAGGTAGGGTTTCCTGAAATCCCTAATTCCCCAATTTACCCGTGGTGGCAGCTCTCCCCTCTTTTCCAATCGTACGTCAGAGGAAACCCTAAATCCGAATTCATCAAAACTTCGATGCTGGACGCTCATGAAAAATGCCACGGTTTGGTATTCAATACATTCCACGCCTTGGAAAGTGTATATGTCGAATACCTGAAGCAAAAACTGGGTCACAATCGGGTTTGGTCGGTGGGCCCCGTCCTGCCGCCGGACGATTGCGGCCGGAGCTACCGCGGCGGGCCGAGTTCGGTCCATCCAACAGAGGTACAGTCGTGGCTGGACACGTGTCGGGATCACAGCGTGGTGTACGTCTGCTTCGGTAGCCAGGCCGTCCTCACGAACAAGCAGATGAAGGAATTGACGACGGGATTGGAGAAAAGCGGCACCAAATTCATCTTATCCGTTAAAGGAGCCACGGAGGGGCACGACGATCAAATGTACGGCGCCGTGCCGGCGGGGTTCGAGGAGCGTGTGGCGGGTAGGGGTCTGGTGATCAGGGGATGGGCCCCGCAGGTGCTGATTCTGAGCCACCGAGCGGTGGGCGTGTTCCTCACGCACTGCGGGTGGAATTCGGTGCTGGAGAGCGTGGTCGCCGGCGTGCCGATGCTGGTGTGGCCGATGGGCGCCGATCAGTTCGTGAACGCGACGCTGCTGGCGGATCGGATGGATGTGGCGGTTAGGGTTTGCGAGGGGGATGAGGCGGTGCTGGAATCGGAGGAGTTGGCGAAGCTATTGCGGGAAGCTGCTACGGGGGATTGGACGGACAGACGCCGGCGGGCGGCGGCGCTGAGCGATGCGGCGGCGGACGCCGTGAGGGGAGGAGGAAGTTCTAGTGGTGATTTGGATGCTTTGGCAGAAGAGTTGGTAGTAAGTTAGGAAATTTGTGGTGACGCATTAAATTAAATAATAAATTCTTTAAAGAAAAATCATTGAGTCGGTAGCAGGTGATTAACGAGTAGTGCTACTCGAACTTGATTCGGGACTCGACTCGGAAAAAACTCGACTCGTACTCAAAAATTTGAGTCGAGTAGTCGAGTAGGACACTCGAGTCGAGTATCAAGTCGAGTATCGAGTACTCGACCCATTTTCTTTTTTTTTTTTTAGTTTTTTTGTAAATTTTAAAAGAAAAATGAAAAAAAATTAAAAAATACTCGATTTATTTGGAGTATTCGACTCGAGCTCGAGCTCGAGGAGGAAAAAATTTTAAAAAAAATAATCGAGCTACTCGAGCTCGAGCTCAAGTAGCTCAAAAATGCCATCAAATCAAGCTCGAGTACCCCACTACTCGAGCTCGACTCGGCTCGTTATCACTCCTAGTCGGTAGGTTGTATGGATTAAATTATTTAAAGATATTAAAAAACATATACTAATATTTAATCCATACACCCTCTCTCATATGTGCGTCGGTAGGTTGTATGGAAGTACTAGACATGTTGTATGGTAAATATACTATAGCGTCGGTAGGAAGTACTATGTCATATCACATACTACCCGTGCCATATTTATCTTTTTACTTTTCGTTTTTGGACGTCCCACATTTATCTTCCTATCCCAAAAAGGAAATTTTTTTTACTAAAATAACCCTACATGTCCATATATTTACAGAAAAATCAATCCTTAATTTTACTAACAATTGCACTACAAGACAAAAAGAGACAAATTTATCCCTCAAAAAGTACACATGAAAATAATAAAATACAACTTTCTTAAACTCTGTATCTACAGTGTCGAAGAAGATAAATATGGGACGGAGTGAGTATGTGCTTTATATTACGTATACTTATTTATTTAATTAATTAGGTTGATACAGCTATTCCTCTCTCAATCACTTTCATTTGTTAAATGTAAGGATTCTTGTCATACAGATTACAGACAGTATATAAGTATACTTTAAAAACAAGAAAATGTAGGGATTCTTGACCCGTGACTTTGGCAATAACGCTTTTCATTTTCTAAACAATAGTGGATATTTGCGGTTTTCATTTAGGCAGAATCTGGTGCTGTTGTCCACTACTCTTTTGTTTTGAAAAAAGTGACTATTTTCCACCCAGTCACCCACCCACTCCACGTCTGCTCACATAAATCCAATCACCCTTAAAAATCAAAAATAAAATACTCCATCTGTATCATTTAACTTGTTTTGTTTGATTTCTGTACACAATTTAATACACTTTTTCAATAGTTAATATCTCAAAATATGTTACAATTAATAATTATATATAAATATATATTTTGAAACTACACGATGATCCAACTCGACTATTTTTTTCTAAATATATACTACCTCCGTTCCTTTTTAAATGTAACGTTTTGACTTTTGTCATTGTTCATTGAGTAACTTTGACTCGACTTTTTAATACAATTATATAAGATAAAATATAGTCAAGTGAGATCTTGTTGGATTCGTCTAATCGCATAGATTTAGAATATAAAATTTTCATAATTTTTACTTATATGGAATTTGAGTTATTACGGATTAAAAATGTGTATTGGATTGCGTGATATGTGGGTCCGTGGCATTTATTTAGGAACGGAGGAAGTACTTATAATAAAATTGAGTCAAAGCTGAACAATGAACAGTGTCAAAAAGTCAAACAGGACATGTTATGTGGGACGGAGGGAGTACTATAACCTTATGAGTAAATCATAATTTTATTTACTCTAATATACTAGGGCTTGTCTTAGGGGTGGGCAAAATATTCGAACCGATTCGTTGAACCGCTGAATCGAACCCCGGAGCAAATACAAATATCATATTTCAGTATTCGTACGGTTCAAATACAAATACAAATACTTTAATTTTTTCCACCGGTTAACCGAACCGAACCGAATATATTTATTTTATTTTAAAAGTTATATATAGTGTAAATATTATAGATATTTGATGGTATAAAATTATATAGATAATATATATCATTATTTATTTAATTATTTAAGTATATAATGAAACAAATATAAAAAACTAAAGAGCTAATTATCAAAATATATCACCATAATTAATAAGCCTATATTGATTTTTGTCTTTCAGAATACCCTATTATTAAAATATACCTCTACATTAAGATTTGTTACATATACTAACATATTTTGATTACATTGAAAAGAACCATTTGATTCCATAGTTATATGTATATTTTTTTTTTATGTGTGTAATAACCTCGTCCGACCCTATTAAAATGTATAATCAAGTTTTCATTTCTTAAATCTTTGAGTTTCGTAGATTTTTAAATATTCGAACCGAATCGTTTAACCGCTAAATCTAATCGAAACCGAACCCCCGGTTAACCGAGGACTCCGGTTACAAATACAAATACTAAAATGAAGTATTTGCCCGGTTCAAATACAAATACAAATACCTGAAAAATTCAGGTTAACCGAACCGTGCCCACCCCTAGCTTGTCTGCAGAATTTTTAAGGGGAAATAAGTACTCACAAATAAGCTCACCCCGCCCATTTCTTCATAAATTTTTTTTTTTTTGTGAATAACTGAGTATATCAGGGAATTTGACTTGACTCAAATGATCAAACTCTCCTACTCTCAATCTGAAGATTCTCTAACTCTCAATCTGAATGTTGAAAGTTCAATTCCTACCCAATCCCCTATCCCTCCCTTTTGTGATTTAATAATTATATGGCATGACCCACCACCACCTATTTCCTAGCCTATATAAGCTGTTAAACAAAAAAAGGGTATATCTTTTTAAACTATAACCTTCAAATTCTACTTTTGTGGTATTCAATATCAAACACCAAAAATCAAACCTATTTCAGTTTAAATTTATTTTCCACTCAACTCCAAACTAAAAATTCTAACACAATTTTACTGAGGAAAAAAGACCAATATAGTCATTTTTTTTAAAAAAAAAAAGCCAAATCAGTCATTTTTTGATTTTTTTGCCCAATTGGTCAGCTACATATACTAATTACGTCCCAATCGGTCCTCCATCCACTAATTATGCCCTAATTATATATTTTTGTCCAAATAAGTTCTTTTTTTTTCAAAAATCTAAATTGGTCCGTTATTAATTTTTGCCCCCTTTCATGCAGTCAAATGCACATTTCAAACCACTAATAAGTCAAATTCGATATAAGTAAAAATTCTAAAATTTCGATATTTATAAATTACAGGACGAGACGAATCTAACAAGATCCTACTTGACTCATTTTAACTTGTATATCTATGTTTAAACTTTAAGTCAAAACAAGCGTGTGAATAGTAGCAAATTAAACAATTAGTTATTAAAAAAAATGGAGATAGTATATCGCAATTGGTCATCAGGCCTTCCCAACGGTGGGAAAAGTAGTGAGGTGACAAAAGTAAATACCCCAATACTGTGTATTTAACCAATGGGGAAGGATGGGGTAGCAAATTTGCTACCCGGTATTTCACATGAAAAGTTGTGCACAACAGACTTTTTTTTTCATTTATTGATCTAAATCGTCACATGAAAAGTTGTGCACAGCAGACTTTTTTTTTTCATTTATTGATCTAAATCGACATCCAAGATGGCTCATTTATTTTATTTTTTTTATATGTTAATCGCCATCTTGGATTTCTTTTTTTTAAAAAAAAAAAATTGATAGCAAATCGCAAATGGGAACTTATTTATTTTTTTCTTTTTTTTAATACAAATTATTTTAAAATATTAAATAATTCGAATAAATAGAAAATATCAATTAATTTATTATTTATTGAAAACTTAAATATTTTTATAGTTGAATAATTAAAATATAAATAATTTAATAATAAGTGGGTCCTCTAAATACCTACTTTTTAGGTATTATTGTTGGGGAAGAGTTTTATTTATAGGTAGAGTTATTTAAATTTTGATGGGGCGATGATGTGGCTCCTAAATACCTGGAATGGAGATATTATCATTGGAGAAGACCTCATTTTATGGAGAAACACCAAAAATCACCGAACTCTAAAAGATGATCAATTTTTTTAATAACTACATTTTATGGAGAAACACCATTTTATGCGATATACTCCCTCCATTTTTTTTAATAACTATATTGTCTAATTTTCTACTATTCACACACTTATTTTCACTTAAATTTTAAACGAAGTATATAAATTAAAATGAGTTAAGTAGGATCTTATTAGATTCGTCTTGTCGTGTAGTTTATAAATATCAAAATTTTAGAATTTTTACTTATCCCAAATTTGAGTTATTAGTGGTTTGAAATGTGCATTGAACTGTATGAAAGTGGGAAAAAATTAATAACGGACCAATTTAGATTTTTGAAAGAAAAAAAGGACTGATTTGGCCAAAAATATATAATTAGGGCATAATTAGTGGTTGAAGGACCAATTGGGACGTAATTAGTATATGTAGCGGACCAATTTGACAAAAAAAATTAAAAAAAAAAATTGATTTGACTTCTTTTGTAGAAAAAAGGACTATATTGGTCTTTTTTCCATTTTACTGAAGGAATATTTAGATATCTAAAAAGTTTATGGAACAGCCTTGATAGGCAGGGCCCAATACAAGAATCTAAAGATGGGCCGCATTGGGGTTGGGCAGGCTGGCATGGTAGTTGGGCGGTCAGTAAATCTATTGCTAATAAAACTATTGTCAAGTCAAAATATTTATAGTTAATTGATTTAATCATTCCCCCGAAAAAAAAAAAAATATGGAGTATATATAGCTACTTCCGTTTCTGTAAAAGTGAAATGTTTGATTTTTCCGTAGAAAAGAAACGTTTAATTTTTTGACATTATTCATTATTCAACTTTGATTCACGTTTATATAATAGTTAGAGAAGAAAAAATATAATCAAGTAAGATCTTGTTAGAATCGTCTCCTCTTGTAGTTTTATAATATCAAATTTTTATAATTTTCACTTGTACACAACGTAAGTTACTCGTTAAAAATGTTTAATGGATTGCATGCGCAAGGTAAATATTGCAGATTCATGAAAACAGAAGAAGTACTCAGTATTTAATGATTAGTTACATATTTTATTTTTTAAGAATTAAGTACAGTAATAAATAAAAACACTTAATAATGTCCAAATAATATAACTTTTAAAGCAAATGGAGGATGAGATATACGATGGTCTTGTCCTACTTTTAAGGTTATTTATTGTTTCATGAGCCACAACTTCCGTACAAGAAAACAATCAAGCATCGTTGTATAGACTACTTCTACTACATAAACTAAGCAAACAGAAAATCCCTCAGTAAAGAAATTTTATTGCCTATTGCAACCATGGATTATTCCTGAAAGTAGATGATCATCTATATTTGTTTAATCCGAATCGGTGGATAAAGATGATAATTACTTTCTCTATTTTTTAATGTTTACTACGGACCCACCCAACACACAATCCAATGTACATTTTAAATCATTAATAACTCAAAGTTCGGTATAAATAAAAATTCTAAAAGTTCCATATCAAAAAACTACAAGACAAGACGAATCTAACAAGATATCACTTGACTATATTTTAACTCGTATAACTATAATAAAATTTCAAGTCAAAGTATTTGTGTAAACAGTATCACATTTACAAATGTAGCAATCTTTTAAAAACGGATGAAATATTACATATTGTAGACAAAACCAGCTCGGATGTGAGACAATATTCTTGCAAAACATCCTACGAATCCGAAAATTATTGTTACATCAACTAAGGTCTGAGGTCCACAAATATTCTAGCACATAAATGTTCTCTCGATAGTCTACCCGGCTAAACCTTGCACTAAATTCTTACGCAGATTCGAAGGCAATGTTTTCAGTCCTTTTTCAAATGCAGTGATGGGATCAACCCCAACACCTGGCCAACCAATCATTTTTTTATTTTTCACGTTTAAAATACTATTTTCTCTGTTTTTTTTTGCTACAGACCAACCTAGCACGCAGTTTAATGCACATTTTAAATTAGTAATAACTCAAATTCGGTACAAGTAAAAATTCTAAAAGTTTGATATAAAAACCACAAGACGAGACGAATCTAATAAAATTCTCACTTGGCTATATTTTAACTTATATAACTATGATAAATCTTCAAGTTAAAATGATTGTATGAATAGTGTCCAATTCTCAAATGTAACTATCTTTAAAAAAACGGATGAAGTACTAAAACACAGCACATTTCATTGTTGACTACCACACATCTTGATTTCGTCAAGAATTCAATGTAAGAAAGTAGGTGAATCCAATTAGCAATTACTCTCTCTATTCATTTTTAGTTGTCTTTTTAGATATTAAAAAATATTGTACAATAATTATCATTTTCAGGTAGTTATAGTAGTTATATTATATTTTTACTCCATTGACATTCACTTTAAATAAATGCTATTTGTTGATATATTAAGCATGGATTTAATTGTAGAGTAAAACTGTAAATTTATGAGTTAATTAATACGTACAAACATTGGTTATTCAAATTGAGCGGAACGAGAATTATTTAGGAACGACACTATTTAGGAACGGCAGGAATATCAACGAGCTTGGTATCTCCAAATTCCAATCCTTAAAACATTTCTATATACCCTAACAGTTCCAACTAGGGATATAAACGAGCCGAGCTGAGCCCGAATAGTGGTAAGCTTGGCTTGAGCTCATAAAAATACGAGCTGATCTCATAAGAAAGCGAGCCGAGCTTTGACCGAACCGAGCGTTAACCGAACTACTTCGAGCCGAGCGTTGACCGAACTTTGACCGAATCGAGCCGAGCTCAAACTAGTATCATTTTCATTCTTATATAATTTATAAAAGAAATTATATTTAATATATTGTATATATTTAATTATATTTAATTTAATCTACATATTTAAATAATTTTAAAAATATATATGTAATTAATAATATATTTCTAATTTAAAAATTAAAAATATAAATAATAATAATACTATACTTTTAATATTTGATACTATAATTTCAATATTTAATAATAAATAAATATATGTATAAAAATAAATCGAGCCTATTATCGAGCTTTCGAGCCGAATAGTGGTTGGCTCGGCTTGAAATCATGTGTGTTGCGAGCCGAGCTCGAGCTCAAACCGAGCCATTTCGAGTCAAACTTGAACCGAATTTTGACCAAACCGAGCTCGAATAATTCCCGAACCTATCAGTCTCATTT
Organism: Hygrophila difformis; assembly: GCA_030278955.1. Classification (NCBI taxonomy): domain Eukaryota; kingdom Viridiplantae; phylum Streptophyta; class Magnoliopsida; order Lamiales; family Acanthaceae; genus Hygrophila; species Hygrophila difformis. Next base: position 2,415,123 of record JAOANR010000010.1, read on the forward strand.
ACACTCTAGTTCCAACAAATACACCCCTAATTCCAACAAATAAGCATTCATTAAATAAACAAAGATGAGTTGATAACCATAACTACTCCCGGTATTTATTGCACTCATGCACTCGGTCTTCAAGGGAATGTATATTCTTTACACAAAAATATCCTTCTAGTACCAATCTCGGCTAACTTTCAAAAACAAAATACAAAATCCAAAAGCTGGGATTAAACCAAGATCACTTCTAAAATGAACATTACATCGGAGCAGCAGTACCACATCAAGACAAAAGGTTTAAAGTCCATCTCTAGATCATCATCATCTTCACATACAAATTGATATCATCACAAAATTCATAATCCACTTCAAACAGGCCCAGACACAGCTTACATATAACATATAGAACCACCAAAAAGACACCAACAAACTGGATACCCACAGGGACATGGCACGGCACATTGCACAAGAACATTTGTATATGTATAGTTGTATACTAAGGATTCAAACAGGTAATACAGCAGATACCTACTTCCCAAAGATGGATTTGAGCCACCAAATGCCCTTGTTGTCCTGCTCCGATCCCTCCCCTTCGGGCGGAGTTTCAGAGTGCTCTGTCCTGTGCAGCTTGCTCACATCATATCCTTGCTCCGCCGCCTTCCCCACGAGCAAATTGTACGTCTCCTCATCCACGTGTGACTCCCTCGACAGTATCTGTATCCACAGAACCATCAAAACCTCAAAATCCCCCCCACAATTCACAATAAAACCAATCCATAGAACTAGAATTAGATGAAGCATATAGATAGTTACAACATACCCATAGATACCTCCTGGTGGGTTGTCCAATTACTGCATACTTGTAATCTTCATCAAGGTACAGAACCCAGTAATCCCCAGTGACAGGGATTATAGGTAGAAAAGGGGGAACGTAGAATCTCACTTTAAGCTTCGCCTCGTCGCTGTTGGGATCGGCCTTATAAGCCGTGCCCTCGATGTAACCCCTCTTCCCGTCGCTCCACGTTTCGTTCAGAACTTTTACGGTGCCGTCGGAGTTGAGGCTGTACGTAGCCCTAGTGTCCCTGCCGTTTTTCGGCTGGAACCTCGACGGGAACGACGCCAGTTCGTACCACCTCCCCATGTACCTCTCCAAGTCCACGCCTTTAACCACTTCCATCTTCTGATCGGACATTTTTTCTTCGAAAATTGAGATGATGAATTTTGAAATTGGATTTCTGGATAGGGTGAATTGAATTGGGGGTTATGGGCTTATGGGATATATACAGAAATTGTGGGTGTGTACGTGGGGGTTTAAGAGGTGGGAATCCTTGGGCTTCACTCCATCAATTTTATGGCGATGACAGCCGTTGGATGGATCCCGACGTCGTGGGATCAACGGTGTTGGAGACCACCGGATGACGAGACGAGGGGCGCCACTGGTCCGTGAGATTCTCGGGGATACGTGGAGAATTGGTAGCCGCAGGCTTGGGTGCGGTGGTTAGTAGATATTTAGGGGATCACAGGATCTGAATACCCCTGCGGTTTAGATTTTCTGGAGATCGGTCGGTGTACATCTGTCAGGAGTATGGGTCCTGTGGCTGCCTCAATATCACTATATGGATTTGCATGATTATGGTAGAAACTGGAAAGGACTAGATTCGTCCCGAAGTCACTCCAATGAAAATACTAACAGTTCTCGGTGGTAAAAATCCAAACCTAAATTGAATCGATAAACTTGGGACAAATTTTAATACTATGACGAAAACATTTGGATTTTTGTTTCAATTGAGTGTGCAGAATAAAACATAATTTTTCTTTTTATTTTTTTATTTTGTATTTTTAACTAATGTATTCAAAATCGATATTTGTATTGCTTTTGAGACAGTCAATCCAGAGAGGCAAGAGACGTTTTTGGAAGTGGGAAGGAGATGGAAAACGTGCTTTTGGTCTGAACAACATTCGCTCATGAATTGGAATAAGTAGTGATTCATGGGTATGGCTAGCATGCAACATATACACCTGCAGAATGATGCCCTAAGTATAAAAATAATGTTTTATGAATAAAGTGATGTGTAATATTGTAAAAGTGATGTCTATATTGTAGTGCTTTCTTATGTCATTATTTCAGAAAATTAAAGTACATCATTTTTTTATACCTTCTCATCATTTCTGCACCTATGTGCACACTAACTGGACGGGTGATTCATGTTCAAAAATGTTCGTGATTTAGACCGTGAGACTCGGGTAAGTTAAACTGGGTTAACAATTCTTTCTTCTTTTTTTTGTCATTTTATTTTAGTATCTTTAATTTCTGTTGTGCATAATCTTATTTTTGTTATTAACTATTTTTTTTTTTGGATGAGCCGAAGCCGGGCAACAAGCAACAAAGAAAAAAAGAAGAAAAAGAAAACAAGAACAAAACACAGGCCAACAGCCGGCCCCAGCCTAACAGCTAAGGGAAGGCACAACAGCAGCGTCCAACTCCAATTCCCCCGCCACAAAGTCCGGCGGGAAGGTCCACGTCGTGAAGAAGGCTTCCTCGGATGCCCCACGTTTAGCAAGCTTGTCCGCCACTCTATTACCCTCGCGTTTCAAGTGGAGAACATGACAAGTGATAAACCCATCCAATCTGTTACTGATGCATTGAATGAGGGAAGCCATAGGATGAAATGGAGAAGTAGCTTCCAGGGCATTGATCACGTCTACAGAGTCGGTATAGCAGCAACAACTACTAATTCCTTGCTGAAGTAAAAATCCCAAACCTTCAGCTAGTGCTGTCAGTTCCACTTGGAGGATGGAGGTGGCATTAACCGCACCACAGCCTCCTCCTTTCCAAGTCCCTTGCACGTTGCGATGCACAAAACCAAACCCCGCACGACCTGTTGACATAGAGACACTCCCGTCAACGTGGAGGATATCAACACCACTGCCGGATGGATTCCATGGTATCCTCTGTGGTCGGGGAGGCTTCCCTTTCCTTCTAGCCGCGGTATCCAGATCTGCTGCCAGCCTTAGGATATCACGGTGGATCACCCATCTAGATTTTGATTCTCCTCGGAATATTCTTGCGTTCCTCTCATTCCATATGATCCATAAACCTGCCAAAAGAGTATGACCATATTTCTGAACCATGGCCAAAAGAAGGATTTTAATGCTATCCTTAGGAATCCCCTCACAATCCAAAGGCACCATAATATTGAGTTTAGCCCATGTCTGCCTTGCCCAGGGACAAGATAGGAGACAGTGACTCCAGTTCTCTTTTTCAACACCACAAATCACACACAGGGGGGAATTTGTAAGTTGACGTTTGTACCTAGTTGAATTAACCGGTAGAGAATCGTGGCATATTAACCAGATGAGGAAGCCAAGTTTCTCAGGTATATTAGCTTCCATATCCAGCCCCACCCTTGGTCAGGTATGTCTGATTGAGATAGCAACTTATATGCCGAGCTCACTGAGTAGCAGCCGTTATTAGTTTCCTTCCACGTCCAAATGTCCGGGACCATATCATGAAGGATCGGAGGGGGGGCAGCCCACAGGTCTTCAAGAATCGCAGCCGGAATCCTTGTGTGGATTCTCTGCCATTGCCATCTACCTTGGTCTATAACATCTTTCACATTAAGATCAAGGTCCTGGGACTCAACAAAAGGCACGATGGATCCGATTTGTACGCCCCTCCACCATTCAGAAAACCATAAGGAAACCTCCCCTTTTCCTAAACGCAACACGTAGCCAGGCCTAACATAATCCAAGACTGTTTGGAGCAGAGCCGTAAGCTTAGACCTCTGATTATTCTCAATAATAAGAATCCCCTCTTTGTCAGTGCCACTATCTTTAATCAATCTGACCCAAATCTTCCTTGGCGAATGGAAGAAGTTCCACACAAGTTTCCCAAGAAGTGCAATATTCATTAGGCGAGCTTTCCGGAGTCCAAGCCCCCCCTTCATTTTATGACTAGCACAAGTTTCCCATTTAACCAAGTGTAGACCTTTACCCTCTCTATCCTTCCACAAGAAGCGATTGATCCTTCTATCGATGGCAAGACACGTCGACTCCGGGAGCCAATGCACTTGCATGAAGTAAGTGGGGATGGCCGCTAGCACGGCACGACAAAGAGTGAGTCGCCCTGCTTTATTTAAAAGTTTGCATGCCCAACCTTCCATTTTTGCATCGATTTTATCAAGAATGAAGGCAAAATCCCTGCATCTCCGTCTGCCCATAATCATCGGAAAGCCCAAGTACTGCCCGATAGTGTCCACAACCTCAATATTCAGACTTTGAGAAATCCATTGTCTGTCTGTATGTGCAACAGCACTGGAAATGTACAAGGAGGATTTCTGGTGGTTGAGGAAAAGTCCAGAAGCCTTAGAAAAATAATCGAGGGCTTGAGATATACTTTCTATGCTTCCCTTGTCCACCATGGAGCCAAGTATTAAGTCGTCTGCGAACATCAAATGGGAGATCCCAACCCCATTCTTCCTCAGGCAGATTGGTTTCCAGGTGCCTTGGGTGACTAATCTGTTGATTTGAAGGGAAAGCTTTTCCATGACGATTAGAAAAAGATACGGGGATATCGGGTCCCCTTGACGAAGTCCTTTCCCCGGTCTAAATTCCTCCAAAGGCCGGCCATTCCATAGAATTGAGAATGACGGGTTAGAAACACAGAACATTATCAGTTTCCTCACCTCATATGTCAGCCCCAATTCCTTTAAGCATTGTTCAAGGAAGTCCCAATGAACATTGTCGTAAGCTTTAGCCACGTCTATTTTCAAAATAATTGCCTTCACTCGCGACTTGCAGCTTGACAGGTTAGACAGCAGCTCCTGCAGTACCAATGCATTATCAACTGGGCCCCTCCCCGGCAAGAAAGCGGATTGGTTGTGAGAAATACATCTCTGCAAGGCAGGACGAATCCTGTCCACCAACACTTTAGTTAAAAATTTGTAAAGTACATTACAGAGGGTAATTGGTCTGAACTCTTTCAAACAAGTGGGGGTGGGAACTTTAGGAATTAGGCATATAAATGCCTTTGCTGTCTCAATTGGAAAGGATCCTTCCACAAGTGCATTCTTGATGAAGGAGTAAACAGAATCCCCCACGGTCTCCCAGTATTGTTTAAAAAACACACTTGGGAAGCCATCCGGCCCCGGGGCTGAGTAGCTATTCGATCCCTTCACCGCCAATTCCACCTCCTGCCTAGTTATTTCCCTCCCAATCTTAGCCGCTTCCTCCACTGGAATAGCATGTAACGGTGGCATGACAGATCGGTCAAGAAGAGCTGACAGCCTTTGATCCAAGCAGGTTTCAGGACCAGTGTATAAATTTTTAAAAAACACCCGAGCATGATTCTCAAGTCCAACTTCATCTTCACACCAATTCCCATCGGGGAGGAAAAGCCCATGGATGTGATTCTTATGCCCTTTCGATTTAGCGCGAGCATGGAAATAAGCGGTATTCCTATCCCCCAATCGAATCCACTTATCTCGGGCTCTTTGATACCAATGGAGCTCTTCTTGGAGTAATATCTCATCATACTCCTTTCTAAGTTCATCTTCCAACAGGAGGAGCCTGACCGAATCCACTTTTTCCAACATTCTAGTCACCCCCGCAAGTCTATTCAAAATTTTAACCTTTCTCCACTTGAAATTGCCTACCTTGGCTCGTTGAAAGTGTAGTGAGGCCTGACTCAAATCCTTCAATTTCTGGTGCATTGAATTGGGATTCATATTCCATGCCCTTTTAACCACTGCTTCATAATCCATGTGTTCGCCCCATGAAGCTTCCCATCTGAAAGGGGTTCCAAACCCTCTTTTTATAATTGGTCCGCAAGAGAGTAGAAGGGGCAAGTGGTCCGATCCAATGCATGAGATAGGTTTGACAAATCCTCCAGGGAAAGCAGTCACCCACTCACCATTACTAACACACCTATCCAAACGTTTGTGAATTCGACCATTGTCACCAAGCGGCCGAGACCAAGTATAGCATCCCCCTTGAGTATTAATGGTCGATAATCCACAATCGTGAAGCATGTTCCCAAATTCTTCCGCTCAAGCCACATTGTACAGACCTCCCCTAACCTCATTGGAGCTCAGAATTTGGTTAAAGTCACCAATAACCGCCCATGGCCCGTTAATAGTATCTGCAAGTTGAGTCAAATTTCCCCAACATTGTTGTCTATCCGGGTATTGTGGGGGGGCATAGATGGCCGTTAGGAACCACGACCAATTCCCTTGAGATAAGCAGACCGTACTCAATCTCTCCCGAATGTCATAAACACCGATCTGAAAACTAAGACCATGGCGACTTAAAATCCAAATCCCTCCCGCCTTGCCCCTAGCTTCCTGGATACAGACCTCCTCATAACCAGCTTGAAGAAACAGATTACGAGTCCGGGAGAAAGCAGATTGAGGCTCAAAAACTAAAATCAAGTCTGGCCCATGAGCCCTCAAAATTTCCCTAACCATACGCCTTACAGAATTACCAATAATTCCCCCCACATTCCAAGCTAAAATCTTACAATTCTTGAAAGAGTGTTCAAGAATTACCAATAATGTCCCTAGGCCCTTGAAAGAAGACCCAGCTAAGCTTGTGTTATTAACTATTGCGTTCAAAGTTGGTGTAGGAAGATTCAACATATAATAAACGTACTAGATCTTGCAACACGGGACCTGACAATGCGTTTTTAGCCATGCATCCAATCTCAGTGTGGAAAAAAAGGTAAAAACGTCCTTTATCTTTCCAAAAATTTCAAATCCGTCCTTTTTCTATTTTATTACCGATTTAGTCCGCTACAAATGCTAATTATGTTCAAATCAGTCCTTTTTTCACTAATTATATTCTAATTATTGACGTGGCAAGGGTTTTAATTTAAACCTGACACGTGTGCATAATATTAGTCCTTTTTCTTTTATCTTTTGCCAATTCAGTCCTAAACTTTTATTTTGTTCTATTTAGTCCTCTACCCCAATCACTCATTTTTATATTAATTGGCCTCAAACCTTTTAAATTATTTCATTTTAGGCCCAGAACCTTAAATTTTTTATTATTACTAATACATTTATCAAATAGATGCCCAACATACTTCCCTAAATAAAATTAAGTACCAAACCTCATACATTGGGTTTGACCGCCTTGTTACCGGGTCTTTGAAGTTCCGAATTTTACGGACTCTCTCTAACCACCCGACCGTAACGATGGTTCATTGGTTCTGGTTTCCTTCAGCAACAATCAGCACAATCATACTTTGTGGACAATAAAATTCAGGTTATTTTTTTAATATTTTTAATAATATTAATATTTTTCAATAAAACCAAGGCTTCCTGTATCCATAACCTTCCAAAAATTCAAGTTAAATCATTTACTTTTAAATATTGCTACATCCTAAGGTAGGACGCAAAGTAAGATTCTGTTGATTGTTACTGAAGGAAACCAAAACCAATGAACAATCGGTTGCGGTCGAGTGGTTATTAGAGAGAGTCCGTAAAATTCCGTTACTTGAAAAACCCGATAACAAAGCAGTCGAACCCAATATATGAGGTTTGGTGTTTAATTTTATTTATGGAAATATGTTGTGCATTTATTTGATAAATGGATTAGTAATAATAAAAAATTTAAGGTTCTGGGCCTAAAATAAAATAATTTGAAAGGTTTGAGGCCAATTAATATAAAAATGAGTGATTGGGGTAGAGGACTAAATAGAACAAAATAAAAGTTTAGGACTGAATTGGCAAAAGATAAAAGAAAAAGGACTAATATTATGCACACGTGTCAGGTTTAAATTAAAACCCTTGCCACGTCAGCAATTAGAATATAATTAGTGAAAAAAGGACTGATTTGAACATAATTAGCATTTGTAGCGGACTAAATCGGTAATAAAATAGAAAAAGGACGGATTTGAAATTTTTGGAAAGATAAAGGACGTTTTTACCTTTTTTTTCAATCTCAGTGTCATCAAACATGCAAAATGGTCACTTTTAATAATCAGATAAGCTGAGCATTTTCCTTGGGAGTTTTGTAAGAGTACGAGCCTGTTTGGAATGACTTTTTTTTTAAGTGCTTTTGGCTTTTGCTTCTGCTAAAAGCACTTTTGAAGAAAAAAGAGTGTTTATTTTGATTTTTTAGAAAAAGCAAAAGCACCTCGAAAAGCTGCAAAAGTGCTTCTGGGAGAAGCAGCCCAGGGGTGTTTTTCCGAAAAGCAGAAGTCAAAAGCACCTAGTAATATGTGCAGAGTCATAAATGCCCCTATTAATTTATTTTAATATAAATATATACTATTATATATAAATAGCATATCCTTTTTGGTAATTTACACATTTCAAAAGCACTTTTCACTTTTACATATCCAAACACACTTTTGAAAAAAAGCTACTTTTCAAACATTCCATCCAAACACACAAGTTACCTGCTTATGCTTTTGGCTTTTACTTCTGCTTGTGCTTTTTTTAAAAGTCAATCCAAACGGGCCCTACATCGTAAATATAAGCATTCGCCTTTGCAAGAAATAAGTAATATAGATATCTACCCAAGTACATAAGACATCTTATTCTAAAACTAAGATCAACTTTGATCAGCTTTGGTTCACTAGTGACTTAATTGAGCTCAAATTTAGTATTTCAGGTGTTAGCAAGGCAGATCGATCGGATCAGATGAGATGAGGTTTTGTTTAGTTATTTCTAAATTTCTTATAGTATTTCTTTTTTATTAACTTTAGAATTAATTAAATATAATTATTATTTTTCTTTTTTTACTTGTAACAAATTTGAGAACCCCAATCTCCCATAATGTGAATTTGTGATGGTGGGAAAAAAATAAAACAGAGAAGGACGCAACACAAAAATCAATGATAAGTCCAAAGGGAAACCAGCATTGCATATTTGCATGGACAAGCAATTAATTCGCGATATGTGTGGGAGCTCTCGTTTTTGCTTTCTGCAATGGCTTTCTCCCTTCTTTCCCCACCCTTCCCCTTTTTTTATTTGTTACTTTTCTTACCCTCCAAACTCGTTCGGGAATTTATGCTGCTGGTTGCCGTTTGGCAAACCCAAATAATCATCCCTGTGAGTCATTTGCATTTGAATTTCTTTTCGCGCTTCTGCTTCGTTTATGTAATCTCCCTTTTGATCCTTGTATTTATTTCCTTTTTGCCTTTTCAATATTTGGGTACAAGTTTCTCCTGACATGATTAGATCATACATAAATGTGGTTGAATTTACTGATGAAGCTATCTCATTTCCATTACTGAGGCGAGAAAACTGGGAAAAGGGATAATTTTTAAGAAGAAAATTGTTGTCAATTTTGCACTATTGGGGCACACTTTAACATTTTTGGTGCCGTTGCAAATTAGATTATGATATCTTCAATGCACTCAAGTTTCACATTTTTCGCTATGTTGGATATATATATGAAACAACACTTAGCATTTCTATCTCTAGTTTTGTAGGATTTCAGCCTTGGATGCAGATTGTGGGAGAAATGAATGGATATGTACTCCTCCTGTCCATCATTTTTATTCAAATGATTGAAGCGTACGCTGCTGTGCGCCTTCCGGCTCCAAGAGTTGATATCGCTGCTGCAACGCTGCCTCCTCCTCCTAGAAAATGGATGACTCTAACAGGTAGGATTACTCAGCTTGTGTTCTTATCTGTTGTAGCAGACAATCTGTGCTTGTAGGGATGAGGAATTCCTTGCAATCTGTCGATCAAATTGGCCGTCTTTATCGCCTCTGCAGGTGCTCGCCCTGAGGTTGTGGCACAAGGTGGATACTCAGGATTCTTCCCGGATTCCAGCATTGCTGCCTACGATTTCTCCATTGACACCGGCATCCCTGGAACAATCCTGTATTGCAATCTGCATTTTACTAAGGACAACATTGGCTTCTGTACCCCTCAGATAAATCTCGCCAATGTGACGTTCATTGAAGAATTAGATCCCCAGGGGCGAAGGACGTATGACATATACGGACAAAAAGTCGATGGGTGGTTCGGTCTGGACTACCCCGCCCCATTCATTTTCGACAACGTCACATGTAAGTTATTACACGCCTGTGCTTTCAAGAAACCTATTGATTTTATCTGGTTTGGTTTGCTACTTACAGAGATGTTCTCTGGTTCTAACAGTGCGCCAAAACATTTTCACAAGGCAACCTGTGTTTGATGGTGCTCCAATCTCGGGACCTGGTCATATTATGGAAGACAAGAACAAGAAACCTACGAGGCTTTGGCTGAACATTGAGGTACGTCTCCGGTGACCTCCTTTTGTCTGAACAAATGTGAATGAATTGGGATTGACTCCGTCGTGTTTGATCGATGACTGCAGAATGATATGTTCTACAATCAGCACAAAATCAGTCCTGAGAGATTTCTCCTGGAGCAATTGGAACAGTTACCGGAGTTCATTTCATCTCCGGAGATTGGTTTCCTGAAGGCAATTGGACCGAAATTGGGAGGGGCGGAAACGAAGCTCGTCTTTGTGTTCCTTGAAGAGACCAAATTAGAGCCAACCACCAATACACCTTATGGTTCTCTTGTTAAGGACCTCCCCAATATCAAAACTTTCGCGTCTGGGATTGTGGTGCCGAAGGAGTACATTTGGCCCGTGAGCAAGGACCGGATTTTGCTTCCCGCGACGAACCTAGTGCAGGACGCTCACAAACTGGGGCTCACCGTGTATGCTTCTGGCTTTGCGAATGATTATTTCATGAGCTACAACTATAGCTTCGATCCTGTTCGCGAGTACCTCCAGTTTGTCGATAATGCTCAGTTTTCGGTTGATGGAGTGCTGTCCGCGTTCCCTTCGACTGCTTCAGAAGCAATCGGTGAGGCTTTCGTACTGTCACGGCCTTCCAATCTGTGCTTCGTACGTCTCATTTTACTTGTCTTATTTGATGTTATTTGCAGGATGTCTGCACCCGGACAAGAATGCTCCAAGGGAAGTAAAAAGTAAGGAAAATCCCAACTCTTGAGAATCGTCAGTACTTTTTATCTCTGGCAAAGATGAAAATTTTAAGCCTTTGCTCTATAGCTTTAATCATATCACACAATGGAGCCAGCGGTGATTTCCCGGGAGCAACTGATCTCGCCTATCAGAAAGCAGTAGACGATGGCGCGGACATAATCGATTGCTCTGTTCAAATGTCGAAAGATGGAACCGCCTTCTGCTCGGACATACCGGATCTTATGAAGACCACTACAGCTGCTAGTCTTTACATGGACCTCATGACAAATGTTCCTGAAATCCAACCAGCAGATGGCATCTTCTCTTTCGATTTGGCTTGGAGCGAAATTCAAGCCTTAAAGCGTAAGATTGTCCAAAAAAATCTGTGCATTTTCTTCGCGTTATATTTAAAAAAAAAAACGTACTCATTTTGTATTTTTGTTGCATCCCGTGCCAGCACAAATCGAGAGTTTCTTTGAAGATGGTCTTGTTAGAAACCCTATGAACAAGAACAGTGGGAAATTTATGACACTCGCCGAGTTCCTAGAGTTTGCTAAGACAAAACCAGTTCCTGGAATACTCATAAACATCAAGGTTACAGTCTTCCCTTTAAACACATTTTCATACATTGTTTTTGAACTTTTTGTCATATGATTGTTTATTACACATCTTTTGGGTATTTGTTTTCTCAGTATGCTTCCTACCTCGCAACGAAAGGTCTGGACATTGTAGGTACAGTCCAAGCCGCGCTTCAAAATGCCGCGCTTGGGCAGAAGCGAATCCTCATCATGTCAGATGAAAGCACGGTGCTATTGAAGTTCAAAGACGAGCCAAACTACGAAAGGGTGCTTTACTTCAAGGAAACAATAGGCGGCGTGCCAGATCCTGTGGCGAAGGAGATCAAGAAATACGCTGATGCAGTTTTCGTGCACAGAGATGCAATCGTGGTGGCATCTAACAACTTTGCCGTGCGCTTCACCAACACCATCCCAGCGCTGCACACTGCCAACGTCTCAGTATACGTTGGATTTCTGAAGAACGAGTTTTTGAACTTGATCTTCAATTATCTATCGGATCCCTACGTTGAGCTCGCCACTTTTCACTCGCTGCAGGTGGATGGTTTCGTCACTGACTTCCCCGCGACGGCCAGCTTGTTTGCAAGTAAGCATTTTCCCATCACTGAGACTAGTGATTATCCTAAGCTTGGTTCTAACAAATCGATGGTGTTTCAGGATCTTCTTGCGTGGCAAAAGGATCTGAATACATGATACAGCCAATGCAACCAGGACTTCTGTACCAACCGGAACCGGTGGCTGATGCGCCCCTCCTCAGCCCCGCGGAGGTGGTCGATCCACCGTTGCCCGCGGTTGCCAAAAACGAGTCGTCAACCCCCTCAGCGGCTACACCCCCTCCTCCCAAACAAAGTTCCTCAAGTTCTATTGTTGTCAACACCGCAGGTGTTTGGTTGTCTGCATTTTTGGCACTTGTCTTGCTCTGTACATAACAGTATGTTGGGAAGAACACGTATTAGCAGCGGAACTCTTTCCCAAGTGTGTGTGCAAGTGTTGGATATCCTCACTATAATAGTGGCACTCTCTCTCAAGGATGATGAAAACTCTCAAAGATGAATATAGATCTTCAAAGGAAGAAAGAGCTTTTATTGATCACTCTTCAACACTTACAACTCTTACAACTCTTGGTGTTGTGGTTGTGATTGTGTGCTTGTGATTGTGTTGTGGTTGGTTGTGGTTGCAAATGGCCACCACTCCTCTATTTATACTAGCCTATGGAGTATTCTAGAACACTTCTATACAAATCTAGAATCCTATAGAATGTGGACTAGTGTAGAATAGTTTAGATATCTCTAGAACTCACTAGGATTGGAGAAGATCATGCTAGGTAGTTCATGAATATTGTAGGCCATTCTAGAAGCTTCAAGTTAGGAGGGATCTCAACAATCTCCCCCTTCCCGACTAACCTGGAAGATCTGTAACTCCAGCGCCTCTGCAACAATCTTCGAATTTCTTCAGAGGTATTACTTTGGTCATCATATCTGACCAGTTGTCATCCGTATGCACTTTGTCGAGCTGGAGTCGCTTTTCTTCCAATGCATCTCGTATCCAATGATATCGAACATCAATGTGTTTTGATCGGGAGTGGTAGGTTGGATTCTTTGCCAAGTATATCGCACTTTGGTTGTCACAGAGTAGCGTCGGACTTTCCTGAATCCAACCTAGCTCAGTGAGTAATCCCTTTATCCATACCATCTCCTTGCCTGCTTCTGTAGTCGCTATGTACTCAGCTTCTGTTGTTGATAGCGCCACACATTTCTGCAATCTGGATTGCCATGATACAGCTCCCCCTGCAAAGGTAATTAGATATCCTGATGTTGATTTCCTTGAATCAACATCTCCTGCCATGTCTGCATCTGTATACCCTTCTAACACTGGTTTTCCTTTGCCAAAGCATATAGATCTTTTGGCAGTTCCCCGGAGATATCTAAATATCCATTTTATAGCTGCCCAGTGTTCTTTCCCGGGATTAGATAAGAACCGACTTACCATGCCAACAGCGAAGGCGATATCAGGTTTAGTGCAGACCATGGCGTACATGAGGCTTCCGACCGCCGATGAATATGGGATCTTCTCCATTTCTTCTTTTTCTTTCTCACTTGTTGGACATTGTTTCTTAGTTAGCTTGAAGTGTCCTCCAAGTGGAACGCCCACCGGCTTGGCTTTATCCATATTGAATCTTTCGAGAACTTTCTCAATATATCTTTCTTGAGATAGCCATAGTAGTCTCTTGGAACGATCTCGAGTGATCTTCATCCCAAGGATTTGTTTCGCCGGTCCCAAGTCTTTCATGGAGAACGATCTGCTCAAAGCCTTCTTCAGTGCCTCGATCTTCTTCTTGTCACGACCAACAATTAACATATCATCCACATAGAGTAGGAGGATGATAAATTCTCCATTAGGATATCTTTTGATGAAGACGCAGTGATCCGAGCGAGTCTTCTGGAATTGATGTTGGGCCATGAAGGAGTCGAATTTCTTATACCATTGTCTCGGAGCTTGCTTTAGACCATAGAGGCTCTTCTTGAGACGACATACTAAGTGTTCTTTCCCCGGCTCCATGAATCCTTCGGGTTGCTCCATATATATCTCTTCTTCTAAATCTCCATGCAAGAATGCCGTCTTGACATCTAGCTGCTCAATCTCTAGGTTTAGGCATGCGGCAAGCCCAAGAACTACCCGGATAGATTGCATCTTTACCACGGGAGAGAAGATTTCTTCAAAATCTATCCCTTTCTTCTGGCCACATCCTTTGACGACGATTCTGGCTTTGTATCTTGGTCTTGCGCCTCCTTCTTCAGTCTTCAATTTGTATACCCATTTATTTTTCAATGCTCGCCTCCCTTTTGGTAACTCCACTAAGTCATAGGTGTGGTTCTCATGCAACGATTGCATTTCCTCATGCATGGCCTTCAACCATTCTTCCTTGTGTTGATCTTCCATAGCCTCTTTATAGTTTTGTGGCTCCCCCTCACTCGTGAATATCACATACTCATCTGGTGGGTATCTAGTGGAGTGTTTTCTCTCACGAGTGGATCTGCGTAACTGAGGTTGTAGAGTCTCACCTTCTTCTTGTGATAATTCTGTGTCGCCTGTCTCAGAAGAAACATCTTCGTTACTTATGTCATTCGAGGTAGGTATTTCGGCATCAGCATCCTCGGCTGCTTGTTCACCTTGGTCATTATGCTCCACTGTTGGTGTATCAGGAGAGGCACGACATCGAACCATCAACTTCTTTTCATTACGAAAATCTTCGATAGTCTGATCTTCGAAGAATATGACATCTCTACTCCTGACGATCCTCTTGGCTGTTGGATCCCAAAGCCGGTAACCAAACTCATCATGTGGTGTACCGAGATAGATGCACTCCTTCGTCTTTGAGTCAAGCTTAGCGCGTTCATCTTTGGGAACATGAACGAACGTTCGGGAACCGAACACTTTGAAGCGGTCGTATGAGACTCTTTTTCCCGTCCAGACTTCTTCTGGGATATCTGCATCCAAAGGCACTGATGGGGAGTGGTTGATGATACTGACGGCAGTCGTCACTGCTTCTCCCCAGAAGGACTTAGGGAGCTTAGCGTGAGAAAGCATGCACCGAACTCTTTCTGTGATGGTGCGATTCATTCTTTCAGCAACACCGTTTAGTTGAGGTGTCTTAGGTGGAGTCTTCTCGAGCTTGATTCCATGTGACCTGCAATATGCATCAAATGGGCCTCGATATTCACCGCCATTATCAGCTCGGACGCACTTCAGCTTCAACCCTGTCTCTCGCTCCACCCTTGCATGAAACTCCTTGAAGACGTCTATGACTTGATCTTTTGTCTTCAATAGATATGCAAAAACCTTCCGAGAGTGGTCATCGATGAAGGTAACAAAGTACAATGCACCACCCATTGATTTCTCCGTCATCGAGCAAACATCGGTGTGCACCAAGTCAAGAATATGCTTTCTCCTATGAGGCTGGTTACTTCTTGAAAACGTGACTCGATGTTGCTTGCCAACCAAACAGTGAGTGCAGGGGTCTAGTGTTTTACCTTTCATGTCGGCAAGATGCTCCTTTCGGGCAAGGATTTGCAGCCCTTTCTCGCTCATATGCCCAAGTCTCTTGTGCCACAGATCCAGACACGGCCTATCTTGAGCAACATTGGTTTCTCCCTTGCATAGCTTGGCCTGGGTGATATATAACGTCCCATCTTTCATTCCTTTGGCAACGATGATGTTGTTCCTCGAAAGCTTCCATCTTCCGGCTCCAAGTTGAGTTATGTATCCAACATCATCGAGCTTACCGGCTGAGATGAGGTTGAGTCGCATATCTGGAACATGCCTGACATCTTTTAACACCAGCTCACACCCGGTGTTAGTTAACAGAGTGATGTTTCCTATCCCCACGATTTTGCTTGACACGTGATTCCCCATTCTCACAGTGCCAAAATCACCACTTTTATATGTTGAGAAGAACTCTCTATGTGGGGTTACGTGGATTGACGCACCTGAGTCGATTATCCACGTACTGTCGTCACAGGCAATGTTCAAGTAGTCTTCTCCAATGAGGAAGATGTCTTCTTTATTCTCCGTGGTTATTGCCGTCGTATTCTTATCTTCGTTCTTCCTTGGCTCTATCGAGTCTTGCTTGACAACCCCGTTCCTCTGGTCGCGTTTGAGATTCCGGCATTCTGATTTCTTGTGCCCGACCTTACCGCAATAGTAGCAGGTGACCCTCGTGCGTGACTTGGAATGGCCCCTGGATCTGTCTCGGCTTCGATTGACGCTTCTTCCACGGGTCTCGATTCTCCCTCGATTCTCCATAACGTTGGCCTCGTAGTGTGTAGAGTCTCCTCGCTCCTTCCTCCGGGCTTCTTCATTAAGCAGGCTATCAGCAACTATATCCATAGTTAGCTTTCCCTCTGGACACGAGTTGCTAAGAGTAACAACAAGCGTGTCCCAACTCTCCGGCAAGGAGCTGAGTAGCAATAGAGCTTGCAACTCATCATCAACCTTCATCTCGATCTTTGTGAGTTGATTCACAAGACCTTTGAAGGTATTCAAGTGCTCAATCATGCTCTGGCCATCCTTGTATTCCAACTTCACCAACCGACGAACCAAATGAGCTTTGTTCCGAGGTGTCTTCTTTTGAATCATGGACTCTAGTTTGGTCCATAATTCATATGCATTAGTGTAGGTGGAAACATGCTCAAACAAACTTCGATCGATGTACTTACGGATCATTGCGACTGCTTTCCTATTCAAGAGATCCCATTCGGCATCTTTCTTGCCCTCCGGCTTCTTCTCATTCTTGATAGGCTCGTACAGATCCTTGCAGTATAAATGATCCTCCATCATCGGCTTCCAATAGGAGTAGTTGTCGGCTGTGAGCTTGAACATATCACCATCGTGCATCACAACACCTTCCATCGTCAACCTAGCAGGGTGATGGCTTCAACGAACGAGGCTCTGATACCACTTTGTTGGGAAGAACACGTATTAGCAGCGGAACTCTTTCCCAAGTGTGTGTGCAAGTGTTGGATATCCTCACTATAATAGTGGCACTCTCTCTCAAGGATGATGAAAACTCTCAAAGATGAATATAGATCTTCAAAGGAAGAAAGAGCTTTTATTGATCACTCTTCAACACTTACAACTCTTACAACTCTTGGTGTTGTGGTTGTGATTGTGTGCTTGTGATTGTGTTGTGGTTGGTTGTGGTTGCAAATGGCCACCACTCCTCTATTTATACTAGCCTATGGAGTATTCTAGAACACTTCTATACAAATCTAGAATCCTATAGAATGTGGACTAGTGTAGAATAGTTTAGATATCTCTAGAACTCACTAGGATTGGAGAAGATCATGCTAGGTAGTTCATGAATATTGTAGGCCATTCTAGAAGCTTCAAGTTAGGAGGGATCTCAACACAGTACACGAAATGGGTACTAATTGTTGTGCATAAATACGACATGGAATTTTTTACACTGGCTCTCGAATATATGGTTCGTAGTTTGCCAGGTTATGGTATATATGATTCTCTCGTTTTCAAAGTGTTTGGCACGAAAGAGGACAAGCTAAAAATTGCGAATAAGATTAAACAGTGTGTTGTTCTATTTAAAAGATGTCTTACATAATTTAATCACTTCAATGCCTTGTGTTCAATATTAATGTGAAGAATAATAAATTACAATTAGTTCAAATTATACATTACACATAAACTATAAAAAATGACTTATGTTTCTCTTACAAATTAATGAATATCGACTTAAATAAGATCCATTTTACAGTAAATGATTAAATAAGATGTTTGTTGAATTAAACGATCTAGTGCCGTAAATTGAACAATCGAAAAAAAAAAAAATCTCCCAACAATAAACATACTAGTACTAATTTAATCATTTTTTTTGATACGGTGACGTGAAAACGTCGGCTAAGAGGAAAAACTAAGCAAAAACTACAGCAAGGGGGCCGAGCGAGGGGCGAAAATAAATAAACCAAGAAAAACTAGTCACGAGGGAATCAGACCCCCGCAAGATCAGCAGCCAGATGTGGGCGGGCATCGTCTGGAGGGAATGCCCAGGTCGTAAAGAAGTCAACTGAGTGAGCTCTACGTTTAGCCAGAATATCAGCAACCATATTCTCCGTGACTTTGACCAAGTCTCTAATGTGCCGAGTTAAGGGGGCCAAAGAGTGGGATTGTGGGACTCCATCTCGAATCAGTCGAATCGCCTCCTGGGAGTCTGAATAGCATGAAGCAGCGGCAATCCCCCGCTGATGAAGTGCCAACATGCCCTTCCAAACACCGTGGAGCTCAGCCACCAAATTGGTGGTAACACCAAGGGATCCCGAGAAACCTTCAACCCATTGGCCATCACCAAGTCGGATCACTCCTCCAAATCCAGCAGGGCCTGGATTGCCAATTGAACTGCCATCAACGTGCAACAAGATGCCAACATGATGCCCCGGGTTCCAAGTCACAAGCCTCAACGGACGATGACCGAGGTTACTAATTTAATCACTTAAAACCACTACAATCACCAACACACCTAATCCTGTAATAATTACCAACATCCTATTTTTTTTTTAATAACTTTTGCTTGTTACTTTTACATACTACTACTGCTTACTTCCTCTGCCTCACTATTTTTATTACGTAGCCACCCAGCACGTATGTCGATACACATTTTTAATGGTTAATAAATTAAATTGTGTACAACGAAAAGTTATAAAAAGTTAATTGTGTAAAACTATAAGATTAGACGAATCTAAAAAGATCTCGCTTGACTATATTTTTTCTTACATAGCTATGATAAAAAAAAAATTTTGAATCAAAATTAAACAGTGAATAGTGTCAAAAAAATCATCCGTAACAAAAACAAAAACACCGAGACGGAGGTAGTATATAGGAAAAATTAACAAGTTAATCCTTTAAGTTTCAAAATTCACTAAAATAGTCCTCTTCGTTTCAATTGGAAAAATTAGTCCTCTAGGTTTGATTTTTTTCTCCAATTTATTCATTTTGACATAATAAATTTAATTACCATGTAATAAAGGCAGATTAAGCTATTAATGAGTCCCACAACTCTGAATTAAATGGATCAACTCATAACCCTTAATTTTGTTTGAATAAAATGAATTTTTGATAAATGATTATTTTGTTTGAATCAAATTAGTTTTTAATAAAAGGTAATTTTATTTGAATAAAATTATTTTTTTAATAAAATTTATTTTGATAAATGTGTTGTGGGTTGACCCATTTAATTAAGGATTGTGGAACTAACATTAATGATTTCATTATTTTCATTAGATATTAATTAGGTTTAATATGTCCAAATGATCAAATTGGAGAAAACATCAAACTTAGGGATCAATTTTTCCAATTCAAACGAAGATGACCATTTTTGTTAATTTTAAAACTTAAAGGACTAAAATGTTAATTTTTCCGGTAGTATATAAGACTACAAGTATACTTCCTCTATTTTTGTGAATGTACAACATTTCCTCTCCGCACGCAGTCCAATGTAAATTTTTAACCGTTAATAACTCACATTCTATATAAATAAAAATTATATAAATTTGATATTATAAAACCACAAGATAAAACGATTCTATCAAGATCTCACTTGACTATGTTTTTCCTTCTATAACTATTGTATAAATGTGAATTAAAATAAAATAATTAATAGTGTCAAAACACAAAACGTTTCACATTCTTGAACACGGAGATAGTATGTACTACCTCCGTTTTTTAATGTTTTTTTTACGTTTGATAATGAGCTACTATTCATACAGAATTTCATTTCAAGTTTTATCATAGTTATACAAGTTAAAATATAATCAAGTGAGATCTTGTTAAATTCGTCTCGTTGTGTAGTTTTTAAATTACGTTAGAATTTTTACTTGTATCAAACTTCAGTTATTAATTATTTAAAATGTGCATTGAACTACATTAAAAGTATGTCGATCAAATATAATCAAGAACGGATGTAGTAATTGCATAGTATAGGAGTATTTAATTTTGTTAAATTAAACCAACCATTAAACCGGTTCAAATTTACCGAAAAATCCTGTTATGAAAATACTCCTACTATATAATGTGAAGCAAGCAGAAACCCTAAATCAAAATCTCATTAGTTTAAGTATGAGGCCGCCGCTTCGGTACGGAGAGGTTGGGAGTCTTCTAGGGCAGTTGCCCCTCTCGGTACCGTTCGCCGGCCGGTGATTACACTGATATGCCAACTCAACAGCCCTTGTCATTCAGTCGTGGAAATAACACCATCGTGGTGGTGGTGAGGATGAGGATATGATGATGATGATGATGATGATTATAATGCTTTCATGGGAAAAACAATTTCTTGTTTGAAATCCGAATCCCGAAACCCAAACTCTAAACCCTAAATTTCGCAAGGCGGTGATGATAGATTCGAAGTAAAAACATCAGACTTTCGAGCTTGCCTGTATCTTGGCGTGGCAAAATCAGAAAGCTTATGCGTGATGGGTTCTGGGTTGATTTGATTTCGACTCATTTCCTAGTCTCGATGGGGTTTCTGGTTTTTGCAGCCATGGCAGGCTTAGCCTCTTCTATTTTCTTCTGATGAGAAAAGGCGAATCTGAGCCTTGCATTGATTTTAAGTACACCGTGTTTTGTATATGTTGATTCCAATTTCCTTTCCTTCAATACATTTCTCCCAGATTTTATTTGGTTTTGATTTCAGTTTTCTTTGGGAAAAGGTTCAATTTTTAGTGGACACACAGAAATCTTTAGAAATTTTAAACCACGGAAGGGATAGGAATAGGCTCAGATCTGTCAAAAGAGGGCAAATAAGAGATTCCGGCCCCGCCATGGCTGCACAACTCCGGTTGCCCGCCGGCTGTAGAAAATTACAGCAAACAGGCCATCCGGATAGCCCCGCCAAGATACGGGTCGGTTTTTTTTCCTCCCAGCCCAATTTGTTAGCTCAGAGGAAATCATCATCACAGCCTCTTTATTACACCATCACTATAACTAAAGGTCTCAACTGTCAACACCACAGCCACCGTCGAATTAGACACAACTAGTTGTGAATAACGCTTGCGCTTTACCAGTTATCTCCAATGAAGGGCTGTTGATTAATTGGAAGAAATCATGGGGTTTGCAGGGAGGGGCAACAAACCCTTGGAGAATTCCCAAATCTGCCCTGCAACCCTCATTCTAAATTTCCCACACATTGAGCTATGATTTGGAGTCTTCTTGGGCCCTTGTTAATTGTTATATATAGTGATCGTTACTTTATTGAGTGCGAGGCAGTAAAAGAAAATTAATACTCCTAATTTGAGCGTGGAGTAAATTTAATCCTCAGTAAGTTTCGTTTTACTATTAGATTTATTTCGTTTTAAGAAAAGGGTAAGTATTTTGTCTTGTTTTAAAGCGTTGGTACTGTTATTGCAGTGCCCTGTCCATCAGTGAGCGGTCCGAGTCTCGAGTCCTGACCCTCGTTTGTCGTTTCATGTCTTTATTGTTGCAGTGCCCTGTCCTGCTGCTGGACATCACTCCGTGTAGTGACCCTCGTTAGTCAGTTCCATGTCTTAATTGTCATCTCCACCGTCTTCTGTACCAATGCATAGATTAATCCCCATTACATGTTTAATTGCTCATCTACTTTCCTTTTTTGTATTGTAACCAAAGCACCAATTAATGGTCATAAACAAGAATTTCGTACTACCATCTAATGAATTGCCATTTTGTTTGCAAGATGTGTTTAAGAGAATGAATATCAACAATTCATGACTGAAAAGATAACTCTGTTGTAGCATGATTTTTAACAAGGTGTAAATTTTATGAATAAACACACTGACTTTATTATATGAGTGTACATTTTTATGATATAAATGTGTACACAGGCCCGTCTCAGAAAATTTTCTAGGCCCTGAGCCAAATTTAAAAAATAGTCCTCATAAAAATTGTATTTAATAATTGTCTTGTAATTTTTTTGCATATATCGGATATTCTCATGTTTCACTGAACATTGAAGAGTTACATCCCAAAACAAAATTTTGCATAAACAAATGCTCGAATTGAGACATTTATTTAATGAGTCCGCATACTACTAGAGATATACTACCTCCGTTTAGTTTTAATTGCTACATAGAAAAAACTGTTTTCAACTACCCGACTTTGGATAGTTCTATAAGACTAAATAAAAAAAAGGGTAAAGTAATAGTGAAAGTAGAGATTACAGACTACAAAACTCTTATTCAAAATCTTTTTTAACCTAACAAATAAAGTTCCAAAATTAGCTAGTTGAAATTAGTAATTGGAATGTAGCAATTAAAAAAGCGGAGGAAGTATTTTACATTCATACTTATATATTTGCAAATTTTTTTAATTAAAATTTTTTTATATAATAATAGTTTTAAACACATGATATAATTTTTAAAAAATACTAACATATAAAATAATTAGCTAGTTAGCACTACTAGACATATATGCTTAAAATATTAAGTATGTTTACATTTTATTATATATATATATATATATATATATATATAAGAATTATCATTCATTTAAAAAAAAGAAAAAAATTACATGTGGGCCCCCCAAAATGGGGGGCCCTGAGCACCGGCTCCGGGTGCTCCCCCTTGGAGCCGGGCCTGTGTGTACAACTTTGACTTCTTATGAATTTAAATGAAAGCTTCCAAGTTCCACCCACCGAGCAATAAATTTTGACAGAATCAATGAAAATGGGAACCAGCAAAGAGCCTGGAAGGCAAGGGAAAAATACCTAAAAAGAAGAGAATATAAACAGACTCTGTATAAAAATTCCGTTTTTGAAAAAAAAAAAAAGAAGGAAGAAAAGAAAAACATTCAAAATAATGAAAAAAAATAAAGGAATGGAGGCTCAGATCTGTTGAGGGGGGCAAAGAGAAATCCGACACGCCATGGCTGCAAGCACCGGTTGCCCATCTAACAAGGCCGTCCGGGCAGCCAAGCCAAGATACGGGTCGGGTTCTTTCTCAAAGCCCGATTCATCAGCTGAGAGAAAAAAGAAAAGCATCATCACAGCCTCCGAAGACATTGAATATGTGTGGTGTGATTGGATTTGGACATGCGTGTTGTGTGTTGTGAGTCGTGAGTCGTGACTGAGGATCCCGATCTGGTCGTAAGGACGAAGGTTCGTTTCCAGAAAGGCGCTGTCTGATCGAGATCAAGAACAAGTATACGTAGTACGTACGACGATGTCCCGAGAAGGGCTGTTGATTGTGTAAGTTCGAAATATGAAATCATCGGGTTTGCAGAGAGGGGCAACTGTTGGAAAAAGGGGGTTTTGAGCTCGCTTGTAAGAAATGGACGGAACAACAACAGAAAAGGAACGTCGAGTCGAGATGGAACTCTTCCCGCAAGACGTTTATGCCCCGGTAGTGCTCCGGCAACGGCAGAACGTCCCCAAAGGTAAAACGACGATTGCCTCGACGTAGCAGCACCGCTAACGCCGACGACTGACGAACAGGACGAAGAGATGAGGGAGTCGGGAGGAGAAGAGGGTATGCAGAAGAGAATGCAGAAGATAGTGTGTATGACCCTAACCCTGACGCTGCCATTTATAGGCGTTGGAGGAGACGAAACCGCCGGCAGCCATTGATGGGGCGGTTTCAGCTGGAATTCAAAAAGGTTTCAACAGCTGATTCAAATGGCTTGCTGAAATCAAAGTGGGCTTCAACGACTGGGCTTGGCGCATGGGCTTCGACAAATAAACTTTGTCTAAAAAATTAGATAGGCCCAAAGCCCACCCAAAGCCCAATTACCAAGATCCAAGTCCAAGTCCAAGTCCACGGGCACGGGCTCGGGCGACGGCGACGGCGACGGCGCGGCGCGGCGCGGCGCGGCTCGGCTCGGCTCGGGACGGGACGGGACGGGCGGGCGCGCGCGTGTGGGCTTCCCCCGCACTTGACCAACCTGCATTAGTTTAACTGATTCCAACACGCAGAACAATATAAACTAATTCAACTCCAACTGCCTAAGCAATGTGGGACGCGCCGCCTTTACCCACTCTTTAACAACCATTTAAACATAGGCGTTTCAACTAGCCACATTCAATGACCCACTTCGACCACTTATTTCTCACTCACCCGACAACGGTTTTGAGAAAATAAATGCACTACGACAATCTACGCGAAACGTAGAATTCGTATACGCTATTTAATTAATCCAAATTAAATATCGTCATTACGCAAAAAGGAGCTCAAAACCCCCTTTTTCCAACAATCCCCCACATGAGTGGAAATAACAGCAGCAGTGAATGCAATGCAGATGCAAATGCCCCGACTCCTTCTTTTAAGAAAGGTTACTGCACGGGTTTAAGTAGTTTTTGGCTTTGAACTTAAACCATATCAATATTATCGAGTATACAGGCGGCGTAGTGATTTTACTCTTGAACTATCCCCCACATCGTATACTGGTCCAATAATAAAGAATCAGTAACTTTTCAGACTCTTTGTCCGTTCTCACGTTTGGTTCCATTCCAGGCCATGGAAACCCCCTTTGGATTCATAAGTCTATACTGAAGCGGCCACACTTCTACTTATATAGGTGATTCGAACAAGTATCCTGTCATACTTATATGAACACATAGTTCCAGAATCATTAAGAGTCATTAAACTCAACCTCTACCACAGACAGGCATCAAACACTTTATCATTGCATCTGAGGGAAAGGATGAAGATTATTCTTCAAAAGTGTTTTCACATTTGAAATCATACATCTTAGTTGTCCCTTTGAACCAAGTTTGTGGGATCTCCACGCATCATGGTTGGGTTACCAATGTAATCATTCTTTAGGTGTGGGTTTTAACCCCATTCCCTCTCGCAATTTGCAAAATTGATCTCTGTTGATTGCTTTTGTTAACGGATCCGCTAGGTTATCTCCAGACTTCACATAAGTTAGAGAAATCACCCCACTAGAGATCAATTGCTTAACGGTATGATGTCGACGACGGATATGTCTCGACTTACCATTATACATCTCATTTTGTGCCCTGCCAATAGCTGCTTGACTATCACAGTGTATCATTACTGTTGGCACAGGTTTCTTCCAACATGGAATTTCCTCGAGGAAATTTCGAAGCCATTCGGCTTCTTCACCAGCTTTATCTAAAGCTATGAATTCAGATTCCATGGTGGATCGGGCTATACACGTTTGTTTTTGTGACTTCCAAGACACAACCCCTCCCGCAATCATGAATACATAACCACTTGTGGATAATGAATCACTTTTCTCTGATATCCAATCGGCATCAGAGTACCCTTCAAGAACAGGAGGATATCTCGTGTAATGTAACCCCAACTCTTGAGTATATCTCAGATATCTCAAGACTCTCATAATAGCCTTCCAATGCTCACGACTTGGATTGCTAGTATATCTACTCAGTTTGTTAACTGAATATGCAAGATCCGGGCGAGTACAGTTAGTCAAGTACATTAGACTACCAATAATTCTTGCATACTCTTCTTGAGCAACAGGTTCACCCCTGTTTACTTTCAACTTTTCACTGGGATCCATAGGCGTCTTTGCCGGACGACTATCATAAGCGTTGAATTTACTTAACACTTTCTCAATGTAATGAGACTGAGAAAGAACAATCCCTTCGGGATGTCTTATGATTTTAATCCCTAATATGACATCGGCTATACCCATGTCTTTCATGTCAAAATTCCTTTTTAACATGTTCTTGGTCTGATTAATCATATTCAAGTCACTGCCCATGATCAACATGTCATCTACATACAAGCAAACTATAACAAATTTGTCTGTTATTCCCTTGTAGTAAACGCATTTATCACATTCATTGTACTTGAACCCGTTTGACAACATTACATTATCAAACTTCAAGTGCCACTGCTTAGGCGCTTGTTTCAGACCATACAGAGATTTAACCAGTTTGCAGACTTTATGCTCTTGTCCTTGAACAACAAAGCCTTCTGGTTGATTCATATAAATCTCTTCATCTAGATCACCATTTAAGAACGCAGTCTTAACATCCATTTGATGTATCTCAAGATTGTAAAGTGCAGCAATCGAGAGAAACACTCGAATGGAGGTGATTCGGGACACCGGAGAATAAGTATCAAAATAATTATCTCCTTCCTTTTGTCTAAAGCCCTGAACTACAAGGCGAGCCTTGTATTTATCGATTGATCCATCGGCTTTATATTTTCTTTTAAGGACCCAGCGGCACCCTAAGGGTTTACAACCTTTCGGTAGATCAGTAAGAACCCAAGTGCGATTTTGCATAATGGATTCTAACTCACTGTTTATGGCTTCTTGCCATAACGCAGCATCTGGTCGAGCCAGAGCTTCACTCACAGTTCTTGGCTCATTATCTAACATAAAAGTGACGAAATCTGGACCAAAAGTTTTAGCCACTTTGGCCCTATGGCTACGACGAAGTTCAACTGGTTCAGGAGAAACACTTTCCTTGTCAGTTTGCTTCGGCTGATCAGAACTCGTAGCTTCGTCAAACGTTCTTTTATTTGAACATTCCACTCTATCCTTGTAAGGATATATGTCTTCAAAAAACACGGCGTTTCTTGATTCAATTATCGTTCCTTCACTTATACCAGATATTTCTGACTTATGTACCAGGAAACGATACGCGCTACTGTTGAGGGCATACCCGTCCCGTCCCGTCCCGAGCCGAGCCGAGCCGCGCCGCGCCGCGCCGCGCCGTCGCCGTCGCCGTCGCCCGAGCCCGTGCCCGTGCCCGTGCCCGTGGACTTGGACTTGGACTTGGATCTTGGTAATTGGGCTTTGGGTGGGCTTTGGGCCTATCTAATTTTTTAGACAAAGTTTATTTGTCGAAGCCCATGCGCCAAGCCCAGTCGTTGAAGCCCACTTTGATTTCAGCAGTTGTTGAAAAGCCATTTGAATCAGCTGTTGAAACCTTTTTGAATTCCAGCTGAAACCGCCCCATCAATGGCTGCCGGCGGTTTCGTCTCCTCCAACGCCTATAAATGGCAGCGTCAGGGTTAGGGTCATACACACTATCTTCTGCATTCTCTTCTGCATACCCTCTTCTCCTCCCGACTCCCTCATCTCTTCGTCCTGTTCGTCAGTCGTCGGCGTTAGCGGTGCTGCTACGTCGAGGCAATCGTCGTTTTACCTTTGGGGACGTTCTGCCGTTGCCGGAGCACTACCGGGGCATAAACGTCTTGCGGGAAGAGTTCCATCTCGACTCGACGTTCCTTTTCTGTTGTTGTTCCGTCCATTTCTTACAAGCGCAAGACGTTTATGATGGACGGTTCCACTGCTGCCGCCACCGCCTCCGCTGACGTCTCATCCGTCGCTGCTGCCGCCGCCTCCGTTCCCATGCCTGGGTCTGTCCAGGCGTTCGCTGCCGTTACCCCAACCGCAGCGGTGCCGTCAGTGCTGACCACTGCCACTGTCCTTCCTCCACCCGTGACGCTGCCGCTGCCGTTGCCGCTGCCGACGGCAGACCCAAACGCCTCTATCGATCAATACTTGATTGATCCCACGGTGGCCTTCCTGCCCCCGTCGCCGACGCCCAACTCTGGCGGGTTCGTTCTGCCCAATTCAGGACAGTTTGTTTCTGGACACTCTTTTGGAACTGTTTCGTTCCAGCCCAACGCTACTGTTGGGGCGTCTTTACCATTTTCTGGACAAACAGTCGGGGTTACACCCGCAGGACTTAATAATATGAACACCGGTTTGCAACCGGGCGTTGGGCCGCTGAACACTAGTTTGCCAACTTATGTTCAGTCGGAGCCGGCCTTCGTGCCGGGCGTTGGGCCGTCAACGGGTTCTGTCCCTATGGCGCTGCCTAGGTCATTTGGAGTGGCCGAGAAGCCGTCAAAGTTTGACGGGCGTGATTTCAAGACGTGGCAACAGAAGATGCTGTTCTATCTGACCACTCTTGGTTTGGCCGGGTTTTTGAGGAGCAACCGGCCGTCCGTGTCTGAGATGGAGACCGATCCTCAGAAGCTCTTCGCCAAAGAACAATGGGTTCACGGTGATTTCATGTGTAAGAACTTCATTCTGAGTGCTCTCACGGATCCTTTGTACGCTGTGTACTCTGCTGTAAAAGGTGCAAAGGAACTGTGGATTCAGTTGGAACGGAAGTACAAAACGGAGGATGCTGGTACTAAAAAGCATGCCGTTTCCAAATATCTGGGTTTTCAGATGGTTGACGGGCGTTCAGTGGTTGAACAAGTTCAAGAGTTTCAATTACTGATACATAGCGTTCACGCTGAGGGAATGCAATTGCCCGATGCGTTTAACGCTGCGGTTGTGATCGAGAAGCTGCCTCCTTCGTGGAAAGACTTCAAGAATTACTTGATGCATAAGCAAAAAGAAATGTCCCTTGAAGATCTTGTTACACGGATTAGAATCGAGGAGGATAACCGCAAGGCCGTGTCAAAGAGCCATTCCATGGAGGCTAAGGCGAACTTGACTGAAACCGGTAAACGCAAGCAGCCGACCGCTGCGGGCAAAGGAAAAGCGGTTGCCGATGGCCAAAAGAGGAAGAAGTTCTCCGGGAATTGCTACAACTGTGGCAAGGTTGGGCACTTTGCCAATCAGTGCCCAAAGCCGAAGAATAAGAAGCCTGCTAAGCCTGCCTCTCATATGGTACAGGCTGAACCTGAAGGTTGGGAAGACAACCTTTGTGCAGTGGTGTCTGAAGCAGTATTGCATATTGATGATGCTAAAGGTTGGTTTGTTGATACTGGGGCTTCGTGTCATGTGGCTGCCAACAGGGAGTTCTTTACTTCATACCGGACTGTTGAAGGCAGAAAGCTGCACATGGGAAACCAAGCATCATCTGATGTGGTTGGCGTTGGAAATGTGATACTAAGGCTGACTAGTGGCAAAAACCTGACTCTGAAGGATGTGCTGCATGTCCCTGATATCCGGAAGAATTTGGTTTCTGGTTCGCTGCTAGTTAGTAGTGGTTTCAAACTTGTTTTTGAGTCTGATAAGTTTATCATGACTAAGTTTGGAAAATTCCTTGGTAGAGGCTATCTCACCAATGGTCTTTTCAAGTTTAATGTAATGGCTAAACGCCAAGTTGTTGAGCAAGCTTCTGGTAATAAAATTGAAGGTTCTTCTTACTTGCTTGAGTGTTTTAATTTATGGCATTGTAGACTTGGACATGCAAATAAAAATGCTATAAAGAGATTGGTAAATTTAAATTTACTAAAGGAAATGGAATTCAACGATAAAAACAAATGTGAAATTTGTGTTGAAGCGAAAATGACAAAACCTCCATTTCCAAGTGTTGAAAGAAATACTAAACCCCTGGATTTAATCCATACTGATGTATGTGATTTTAGATCTTTGCAAACTCGGGGTGGTAAAAAGTATTTTATTACTTTTATTGATGATAGCACTCGTTATTGCTATCTTTATTTGTTGAGAAGCAAAGATGAAGCTATTGAAGCTTTTAAAAACTTCAAGATTGAGGCTGAAACTCAATTGAATAGCCGAATTAAGGTTATTCGGAGTGATAGAGGAGGAGAATATGTTGCTCCATTTGCTGAATTGTGTGCCGAATCCGGAATAATTCATCAAACTACAGCTCCATATTCACCGCAGTCCAATGGTGTTGCGGAACGTAAGAACCGTACGCTAAAGGATATGATGAATGCCTTGTTGATTAGTTCAGGGTTACCCCAGAACTTGTGGGGGGAAGCTGTTTTAACAGCTAATTATATTTTAAATAAAATACCTCACAAAGGTAAGGAAGTAACACCTTACGAGTTATGGAAAGGTAGAAAACCTTCGTTCAAATACCTCAAAGTGTGGGGGTGTTTGGCTAAAGTTGAGGTGCCACCTCCTAAACAAGTTACAATCGGCCCCAAAACAGTTGATTGTATCTTTATAGGGTATGCCCTCAACAGTAGCGCGTATCGTTTCCTGGTACATAAGTCAGAAATATCTGGTATAAGTGAAGGAACGATAATTGAATCAAGAAACGCCGTGTTTTTTGAAGACATATATCCTTACAAGGATAGAGTGGAATGTTCAAATAAAAGAACGTTTGACGAAGCTACGAGTTCTGATCAGCCGAAGCAAACTGACAAGGAAAGTGTTTCTCCTGAACCAGTTGAACTTCGTCGTAGCCATAGGGCCAAAGTGGCTAAAACTTTTGGTCCAGATTTCGTCACTTTTATGTTAGATAATGAGCCAAGAACTGTGAGTGAAGCTCTGGCTCGACCAGATGCTGCGTTATGGCAAGAAGCCATAAACAGTGAGTTAGAATCCATTATGCAAAATCGCACTTGGGTTCTTACTGATCTACCGAAAGGTTGTAAACCCTTAGGGTGCCGCTGGGTCCTTAAAAGAAAATATAAAGCCGATGGATCAATCGATAAATACAAGGCTCGCCTTGTAGTTCAGGGCTTTAGACAAAAGGAAGGAGATAATTATTTTGATACTTATTCTCCGGTGTCCCGAATCACCTCCATTCGAGTGTTTCTCTCGATTGCTGCACTTTACAATCTTGAGATACATCAAATGGATGTTAAGACTGCGTTCTTAAATGGTGATCTAGATGAAGAGATTTATATGAATCAACCAGAAGGCTTTGTTGTTCAAGGACAAGAGCATAAAGTCTGCAAACTGGTTAAATCTCTGTATGGTCTGAAACAAGCGCCTAAGCAGTGGCACTTGAAGTTTGATAATGTAATGTTGTCAAACGGGTTCAAGTACAATGAATGTGATAAATGCGTTTACTACAAGGGAATAACAGACAAATTTGTTATAGTTTGCTTGTATGTAGATGACATGTTGATCATGGGCAGTGACTTGAATATGATTAATCAGACCAAGAACATGTTAAAAAGGAATTTTGACATGAAAGACATGGGTATAGCCGATGTCATATTAGGGATTAAAATCATAAGACATCCCGAAGGGATTGTTCTTTCTCAGTCTCATTACATTGAGAAAGTGTTAAGTAAATTCAACGCTTATGATAGTCGTCCGGCAAAGACGCCTATGGATCCCAGTGAAAAGTTGAAAGTAAACAGGGGTGAACCTGTTGCTCAAGAAGAGTATGCAAGAATTATTGGTAGTCTAATGTACTTGACTAACTGTACTCGCCCGGATCTTGCATATTCAGTTAACAAACTGAGTAGATATACTAGCAATCCAAGTCGTGAGCATTGGAAGGCTATTATGAGAGTCTTGAGATATCTGAGATATACTCAAGAGTTGGGGTTACATTACACGAGATATCCTCCTGTTCTTGAAGGGTACTCTGATGCCGATTGGATATCAGAGAAAAGTGATTCATTATCCACAAGTGGTTATGTATTCATGATTGCGGGAGGGGTTGTGTCTTGGAAGTCACAAAAACAAACGTGTATAGCCCGATCCACCATGGAATCTGAATTCATAGCTTTAGATAAAGCTGGTGAAGAAGCCGAATGGCTTCGAAATTTCCTCGAGGAAATTCCATGTTGGAAGAAACCTGTGCCAACAGTAATGATACACTGTGATAGTCAAGCAGCTATTGGCAGGGCACAAAATGAGATGTATAATGGTAAGTCGAGACATATCCGTCGTCGACATCATACCGTTAAGCAATTGATCTCTAGTGGGGTGATTTCTCTAACTTATGTGAAGTCTGGAGATAACCTAGCGGATCCGTTAACAAAAGCAATCAACAGAGATCAATTTTGCAAATTGCGAGAGGGAATGGGGTTAAAACCCACACCTAAAGAATGATTACATTGGTAACCCAACCATGATGCGTGGAGATCCCACAAACTTGGTTCAAAGGGACAACTAAGATGTATGATTTCAAATGTGAAAACACTTTTGAAGAATAATCTTCATCCTTTCCCTCAGATGCAATGATAAAGTGTTTGATGCCTGTCTGTGGTAGAGGTTGAGTTTAATGACTCTTAATGATTCTGGAACTATGTGTTCATATAAGTATGACAGGATACTTGTTCGAATCACCTATATAAGTAGAAGTGTGGCCGCTTCAGTATAGACTTATGAATCCAAAGGGGGTTTCCATGGCCTGGAATGGAACCAAACGTGAGAACGGACAAAGAGTCTGAAAAGTTACTGATTCTTTATTATTGGACCAGTATACGATGTGGGGGATAGTTCAAGAGTAAAATCACTACGCCGCCTGTATACTCGATAATATTGATATGGTTTAAGTTCAAAGCCAAAAACTACTTAAACCCGTGCAGTAACCTTTCTTAAAAGAAGGAGTCGGGGCATTTGCATCTGCATTGCATTCACTGCTGCTGTTATTTCCACTCATGTGGGGGATTGTTGGAAAAAGGGGGTTTTGAGCTCCTTTTTGCGTAATGACGATATTTAATTTGGATTAATTAAATAGCGTATACGAATTCTACGTTTCGCGTAGATTGTCGTAGTGCATTTATTTTCTCAAAACCGTTGTCGGGTGAGTGAGAAATAAGTGGTCGAAGTGGGTCATTGAATGTGGCTAGTTGAAACGCCTATGTTTAAATGGTTGTTAAAGAGTGGGTAAAGGCGGCGCGTCCCACATTGCTTAGGCAGTGGGAGTTGAATTAGTTTATATTGTTCTGCGTGTTGGAATCAGTTAAACTAATGCAGGTTGGTCAAGTGCGGGGGAAGCCCACACGCGCGCGCCCGCCCGTCCCGTCCCGTCCCGAGCCGAGCCGAGCCGCGCCGCGCCGCGCCGCGCCGTCGCCGTCGCCGTCGCCCGAGCCCGTGCCCGTGCCCGTGCCCGTGGACTTGGACTTGGACTTGGATCTTGGTAATTGGGCTTTGGGTGGGCTTTGGGCCTATCTAATTTTTTAGACAAAGTTTATTTGTCGAAGCCCATGCGCCAAGCCCAGTCGTTGAAGCCCACTTTGATTTCAGCAGTTGTTGAAAAGCCATTTGAATCAGCTGTTGAAACCTTTTTGAATTCCAGCTGAAACCGCCCCATCAATGGCTGCCGGCGGTTTCGTCTCCTCCAACGCCTATAAATGGCAGCGTCAGGGTTAGGGTCATACACACTATCTTCTGCATTCTCTTCTGCATACCCTCTTCTCCTCCCGACTCCCTCATCTCTTCGTCCTGTTCGTCAGTCGTCGGCGTTAGCGGTGCTGCTACGTCGAGGCAATCGTCGTTTTACCTTTGGGGACGTTCTGCCGTTGCCGGAGCACTACCGGGGCATAAACGTCTTGCGGGAAGAGTTCCATCTCGACTCGACGTTCCTTTTCTGTTGTTGTTCCGTCCATTTCTTACAGCAACCACCCTGAGAATTCCCAATTCTTCTCCGCAAACCCTCTTTCTTTCTCAGCTGATTTTTGGGTCTCTTCTTGGTTCCAATGGAGCAATTTATATGCCATTTCTGTTCCTTTTTAGCCCCTAATTCCTAAACTTTTACCAAAGATGATGTCCGGTGACAAGGATGGTAGATTCAGGGGTATAATAGTCATTTGCTTTGAAGTTTGGTCACAACCAACTGACCAAGGTATTTATTAAATATCGGTATTAGTATCGATACATATAAATTTACGGAAATTTCGAAGGAAATTTTGAAGATATTTGTAATTTTTTTAGAAAATCATATCGAATTTTTGAAAGGATGAAAATGAAGATATTTCAAATTTCATTATCTTTGTTGCTATATAAATTAGTGATATGCTAACAATACTCATTCAATAATATACTATCATGTTTATTTGTTGATATTATACACCATGTTGATTGAGAAAATTTTTACTTAAAATTGATGAAAACAAATTAACTGGATGACTTAATCAATATGTGTCGAAACATAAATCGTAATTGTTTTTAATTTTTTTAGAATATACTACCTCCGTTCTTTTTTATTTGCACGTTTTGACTTTTGTCACTGTTCATTGAGTAGCTTTGACTCGACTTTTTAATATAATTATATAAGATAAAATATAGTCAGGTGAGATCTTGTTGGATTCGTCTAATAGCATAGATTTAGAATATCAAATTTTCATAATTTTTACTTGTATGGAATTTGAGTTATTACGGATTAAAAATGTGCATTGGATTGCGTGAAATGTGGGTATATTGCATTTATTTAGGAACGTAGGAAGTATATTGTTAAAATTTAGGGAAAGTAATCGGGAAATTTCCGTCAAATTTTCAGGAAATATCTGTGTTTCGGAGGAAATTTTGATGGAAATTTTACAAAAAATTATTGTATGTGAAATTTTGCTTCGAAGTATTCCGAACCCTGAAATATCGGTCAAAATTTTAGGATTTCGAGAGATATTTAAAACAATGGTCACAACTCACATCCTCACAGGTTTATAGTTTAATATCATTACTTAACTTAAGTCAGATTGTGTCCATTAACTTAATTAATGCTTGATGGTGCGTTTTATTTTGTTTTTTGGGATTTTGTAGTGTGAATCTACACTTCTAGTATTATACTACCTCTGTTTTTAAGAATACATTTGCGGTGAGTTTTGTTGGAGGGATCTTAGATTACCAGTGGAAATGTGATTGGTAGGAATGTAAGATTACTGGGAATATGAGATTGCTGAGAATCTTATTTTTTTGATGTTTTAAGATTATTACGTTTGGTTAGATTGAGAATCTCCTATTTCTAGTTTTAATTAATTTACCATAATATCCTTGAATTTCAATTGAACAAATATTATAAATATATCATTTTGCTACACAATATAAATATTTTTTTTGGACACAATAGAAATATTTAAGCTGATTTATTTTTTAAAATATTGAAAAAATTTTATATGTAATTTATTGTATGATAATTACTTATTTAATGTTTCTAAATCCTTATTATTTTTGTTTTATATATAGAAGAAAAGCAAATTTTAAGAAAATATAAAATTATATATTAAAATAGGATAATATATAGATATTAAAAATACGTTCAAATAATTGCCTGCCCTCTAGGTGGGAATGTGAGATTCCCACCTAACATTCCCTGCATATTCACACCTAAAACACTTAACATTACCACTCCCACTTCGGGAATGTGAGATTCCCATATAAAACATGTCCCGAACCAAATATGGGCATGTTTCGCGTCATTTTATAGTTTTATAATATCAAATTCTTATAATTTTTGCTTATATACAACGTGAATTATTGACTGTTAAAAATCTTGCACATTCATAAAAAAACAGAGAGTATAAAGTTGAATAAAAATACAGGAAAGTATACAAATTGTACATTATTTTAAAAGCATAGTAAAAATTCTTGTTATTAAATGATAAAGTATTCGCTTTGCTAAAAAAAAAATGATAAAGTATTCTTAAATAAATTTGTGGGTAAGAAATTTAAAAAAAAAATGAGGCTCAGATCTGTAAAACACAGGGCAAGAGAAAACCCCACCACGCCATGGCTGCGAAACCACCGGCGGCAAATACAAGATCCGAGTCTCGCAAAGCCACCTGGGTCGCCCCGCCAAGATGCGGGTCGGGTTATTTCCCTACCACTAATTCCAAGCTCAGAAGAAAACCAGATCAGAAATCATCACAGCCTCTTCATACAAATTCCAATCTCCAATTTCTCTGGTATCGTAACAATAATATTATACTCCCTCCGTCCTCTCTCAATATATGTCTGTATGTATGTATATATATATATAGATTATGCATAAATATAGGCGATTCAGATCCAACGCAAAGCGCGGAAGCGAAAGGACTATATCATACATTGCTGCGCTCGCCTGCATAAATCGATGTGATTCTGAAGTTTAGGATCAGAAAACAGAGCGCAGAAACAGAAACAAGGGCTGTTGGTTTATGCCGAAATGAAATCAGAAGGGTCTACAGAGAGGGGCAACCACCCTTGAAGAATTCCCAAATCGTCTCTGCAGCCCCTCATTTTTTTTCTTCTGAGCTTTTGGAAAAATCAGTTGTAGAAGAATTTGGGTATTTATAGTCGTGTTAATTGGGGAACTAGGGTTTGTTGGTGGTAGTCCCTCTTTGCGGTTTACTTTATTTGCTATACCACCCCTATATTTTTATATCATTCCAAACGGCTCCCCTTGATTGAAGCACTTCACTCCAAAAGGGATGTAGGAGTACAATTTTTTAGTGGAATGATAACTGCTAGGGGTGGGCACGGTTCGGTTATCCTGAGTTTTTCAAGTATTTATGTTTGTATTTGAACCGGACAAATACTTAGATGAAGTATTTGTATTTGTAACCGGACCCTTCGGTTAACCGGGGGGTCGGTTTCGATTCGATTCGATTCAGCGGTTAAGCGATTCGGTTCGAATATTTCGTCTAAGCCTATTGAACTTCATAATCAAATCTTCAATTATTAATTCTTAACCTTTGTAGGTTTATTTTTGAGGTTATTACAGTATATACAATAAAAATATTATATAAATATCGAATTCGGTAGTTCCTTTCAGCGTTATTAAAAATATATTAGTATATTAAAAAAATCTTAGTGTAGTGGTATTATCAAAAATACATCACTATATTAGTATTATCGAATCTAGTGATACTTTTTAATATTATCAAAATACTTCACTATATGCAACGAATATTAACATAGTGATATATTTTAATAATGGAGTGTTTTTAAAGAAAAATGTGAATATGGACTTATTATGGTGACATGTTATGATAATTAGCTCTTTAGATTTTAATATTTATTTCATTACTAGAATTTTGACCCGCGCTTCGCGGCGGTGTTGTTTCTTTTTTCTTTTCCAGACAAAATCAAGTATTTTTGGTCTTATTATTATTTGTGCATAAAGTTTGCTTATTTTAAATTCATAACATAGGTGTAGGAAACCATAAGGATCTGTATCAATTTGATCATAAAACATGCGACGAAATAAATAATCAGTTTATTACCTCGAGATAATCAACCTCAATTTTTATATGTATATCTTGATCCACCAATTTCAATAAACCAGACTATTGTAAACCATGAGTATGAATCTCTGCAATTTCAATAAAATATTAGGAATGATGGATTCAATTAATTATATTATACAAACCATTATTTAGGAGACCTATAAAATATTAAAAAATAAGTTCTTAGTTGGTAAGAAATCGAAAAATCTCAATTCTTTTGGCTATAACTACAACCTATATATACTGGTGGTAATCATTTGGTTATTTCCATTATATAATTGTTCATCATTCTATACAATCAGTTTCATAACGTTAAATTTTCTATGAGATCACTTTCTCAGG
Source organism: Hygrophila difformis (assembly GCA_030278955.1). Lineage (NCBI taxonomy): Eukaryota > Viridiplantae > Streptophyta > Magnoliopsida > Lamiales > Acanthaceae > Hygrophila > Hygrophila difformis. Next base: position 2,452,252 of record JAOANR010000010.1, read on the forward strand.
CTAGTAAAAATTTTTTGTTTTCAAGTTCCCAGATTCATATACAGTCACTAACCTAAAAAATTGACAATAAATATGATCAAAAGAAAGGGAAGAAAAAAAACAAACAACTAACTTGTATTCAAAGACAACCATGACCAACAATTGTAAAACTAAACCTTATAACTCATATCCCCACACAACATGAATAAACAAAGTATCGAATAAAATATGAAGAAAAATATTATTATGTTACTAAAGGAAAATTTCTTGGGCATCATAAGAAAATAACAATCACCTGAAATTGGTACAATCAAACTGAATGGGGTATAAGCAATCAAATTCAAATAGCAACATAAATGATAAGAGAGAATTAATCCCACACTATCATTATATAAATATTATAGTATAAAAACTATTTATATGGAGGTGATTATGTATGAAATTAGTATATAGTCATATTGACATTCAATAAGAATATGTATGACATTTGATTGATTTATTTACTTATATATTGTAACTGTCCCGTATATGAATCACTTTCACAACGATTCTCTAATCATATTTGTTGTTATTGAATGAATTCAAGCTATCATACTTCATTATATTCATCATTTATCTTAATATGAAGATGATTTAACTGTGGAGAATGAATTAAAAAATGTGTGATTGATAATTGAATATAAAATTAGTGGAGAACAATAAGTTACTAAAATAAAAGAGTATCCATTTTTATACTTACAATTTCAACAAAATTAACAGTTTTTCAACTATCATAGAATGATTGTCTTCCTATTTTTCCTAGTAATAATATATAAGCGAATACATTTTTGGCACATCATTAAAAGTATTATGCATGTTTTTAATGTTATGCATGCTTCGATACACAGAAGGGTTCTGTTCTATAGTTATATAATTAACACTTCAGGTTTTCATCTCTTTCTTGGCAATATATCAGCAAATGACATCGCAAAATAGACTAATAAAATTTTTGACCTTTTTGAGAAACTAAAAAAAAATACAAAATTCTGGATTATGTTCATAAGAAAAAATATTTTTTCAATAATTATTTTTTCTTTATATTATTTTCTTTTATTAAAATTATTTTTATGATAAAAATATATTTAAAAATTAAACCTGATACAAAAATCAGGATTGAATTTTGATTAAATTTTTTATAACGGATTATAATTTCTTATTAACTATATATACTTGGATAAATTACTTAAAAGATTATTATTATTAATTTTTTTTTATTTTTTGGTAAATATTGACACCTATGTATATCGTCAAAGGTGTGTTCAAACACAAACTACACATTTTTTATTTTTTATATATATTAGAGTTTTTTTTTTTTGGCGTAGCCGAATCCAAAAAAGTATTAGGTTAATATTTTAGACTTGAATTCTAATATATTGGTTTAAAGAATTACTAAGTACACATTTTTTTATTCTAATATAATATATATTTGAAAAAAAATTACTTATTCAATTAAAGAATTTATAATGTATTGGTTTAACTAAATTTGTCATAAATATTAAATATATTATAATTTATTTTTAACTTATATATGTATTTTTAAAATATATGGAAAGATTTTCTCAAGATTTTCTTATCCTAACAAATAGATTTATTATCTAAATATAGAATATTTAAAAGATTGATCACGTGGCGGATGATTAATCAGCATTTATGTGGAAACATAACGCATAATTACTGTATAAACCTTAAAATTAAGAAATAATCAAGTATATTTAATAAGGGTAATACAGTCTGTACATGTCAAAAAGTATTCAGAATTTATTATATAGATATATTCAAATAATTAAATAAATAGTGATATATATTATTCATATAATTATATACCATCAAATATCTATAATATATACAATATATATAATTTTTAAAATATAATCGGTTCGGTTCGGTTAGTCGGTGAAGAAATCTAAAGTATTTGTATTTGTATTTGAACCGGGCGAATAGTGAAATATGATATTTGTATTTGCTCCGGGGTCCTCGGTTAACCGAAAATTCAATTCGAATATTTTGCCCACCCTAATAACTACATCTATGTGTGCAAAATGTCTTTTTTGTAATTGAAAGTTCATAATTTAAGTGTAACACAAATTTTCTCCTTTTAGAAATTTAATAGAAGATGAATTGACTTTGGGAATATATAATTGATTCATAAAAACAATTTGATCTAAGTTATAAATATATATGGAGTTTATTCATATACTTGATAAATACTATTAAAATATTTTATAGTGGTATGTGAAGTTGAGTTGGAAATTGAATTGAATAGATATTTTCTTGCTCTATTTTTAAAGATTAAATTATTTATAGTTGAAGTTGAGTTGAAAATTGAATTGAATTGAATAGATATCTTCTTGCTTTATTTTTGAATACTAAATTTTTACATTGAGTTAAGAATTAAACTGAATAGATATGTAATTGCTTTATTTTATCGAGTTTCAATTTAAAGGGTATTTTTAAGTGAACTATCAAATGAAATTTAAATTAATTTAACTTGTTAGTCATCCAACTTCCAAAGGAATTAGCTCATTCTAATAAATTCTATCCTATAACTACTTATCTTCAAGAAATTGATTTTCCAAAGAGGTGATGCTATAGAAGGAAATCCTACAAGGAGATGTAAGGAGGATGGACAAGTCATGGAACTCCTTTCCCGGCATTGTTGTTGTCTTAGATTATTGCCTCGATTCCATTTTTTATTTTTGGCACAAAATCGCTCACACCATGGGTTTTGTGTTTAATTACTCTCATTCCCACTAATTCCGTCTCACTTTTTTTTTAGTACGTCCCATTACAAATGTCATATTTCATTTTTGGAAAATAATTAAATACTTCCTCCGTATTTTAAAAAACTAACGTTGGCATAGCAAACACTATTCATTGAATAATTTTTATTCATTTTTTTTTAACACAGTTACATAAGATAAAACATAGTCAAGTGAAATCTTGTTAAATTCGTCTAATCACGTAGTTTTATAATATTAAAATTTTATAATTTTTTACTTTATAAAATTTGAGATATTACTCTTTAAAAATGTATATTGGATTACGTGAAAACAAAGAATGTTAGAAATTTTTGAATACGAATGAAGTACTTAATTACCAAACCTACTCTCATCACATCACATCAATAAAAAAATACATTAAAATTTTAATCCACTATCATTAATCAACTCACAACCATCATATCACACATAAATAAATTAATAAAAAAATTTCAAATTCATTACAATAACATCAGATAAAATACTAATTTACCATTACTTTAAATACTAATATACTCCTATATTAAATACAACAATCTTCACATAAAAAACGTGTTCAAAAGAAACAAGACGATATAAATGGGACGGAGGAAGTACTTGCAATTAGGGATGAGAATAGGCGAAGCATGGCCAGGCTTGGCCTTGAACGGTGTAGGCCTACTTAAATTTTATAAGGCTTGAGCTTGGTCTTTTTCTTTAAATAAGTTGGGTTTTAGGTCTTTTAAGGTCTACTTAAGCCAATTTAATTATTAAATGCTTCATCCGTACCAACTTTTTATGCAATTCAATGCACATTTTAAACCATTAATAACTTAAGTTTAGTACAAGTAAAAATTCTAAAAGTTTGATATTTAAAAACTAAATGACGAGACGAATCTAACAAGATCTCACTTAATTATATTTTAACTTGTATAATTATGATAGAACTTTAAGTAAAAGTCTATGTGTGAATAGTAATATATTTTCAAATATAAAAAATATTCATGAACGGAGGAAATAAATACTCCCTCCGTCCCGCTTATCTTGTCCTGTTTGACTTTTTTACACTGTTTATTATTTAACTTTGACTCAATATTATTGCAAGTATATATTTGGCAAAAATAATCGAGTTGGATCTTGTTAGAATCGTATGATCATGTAGTTTTAGAATATGTATTTTACATAATTTTTCATTATATATATTTTGAGATATTAACGGTTAAAAACGTGCATTGGATTGTGTGCAAAAGTCAAACAAGACAAGTTAAATGGGACAGAGGGAGTAATAAATAAATATGAATAAATGATAAAAACATTGAGGATGTTTGGGAGTTAGCAAATTCACTAGCAGATAACAAATTCGAAGAGAGAACTGTGAGAGAATATACTATAACAAAATGCTATATACTACCAAATATACTTGCTCCCAAACATTTTCATTGAATAAAAAAATTTAACACGCCAGCCTATTCACACCCCCTACTTGGCTACTTGCAATAAAATATTCCCTTATTTTTAAAGAAAGAAATAAGTGTATATATAGAGTTTCCTCTCATTATTTTTCTCGTGACAGAAAGCTCAGAAAAAAAGAGAAATGAGGGCTAAGAGAGAATGATGTGGGAATTTTCAAGGGTTGTTGCCCTTCTCTCTTAACCCATTGATTTTCGATGTTCTCTAATCTCTACCAACAGCCCTTCTGAAACTGAAACCAGAACAATTTATCGATCCCCGAACTCTGGTTGCTGGATCTATTTATTTATTTATTTATTTTATTTTATTCACGAGTTCATGTAGAGGTTCACCCAAAAAAAAAAAAAAAAGAAAGTCGAGATTCACCCAACAAAGTCACCAGAAATGAGGCTGTGATGATTTTTTTTTTATCAAGATTTCTTCTTTTTTCTGAGCTTTTCAGGGTCTGAATTACCCGAGCCGTAACTTGGCGAGGCAACCTGGATGCGGACGAGATATCAAATTGATCTGACCTGAATCTCGCTCCGGCAACCACCGGTTTGCAGCCATGGCGGAATCGGGTTATTCTCTACTGCCCCTGAGACAAACAACAGATCTGAGCCTCAATTTAAGATTTTAGGGCTTGAAAGAGTTCATAGGTTTTCTATTTTCCGGATTCTTTGCGATGAGAATATACTAACATGACTATTCTACCCTTTTGGATGAAGTTGTAATCTTTGATTGCTTCACAGTTCCACAGTATAAAAGCCTTGGAAGGGTGAAAACCCTAAAGCCCAAAATCAGCTCAGAAAGGGGAAAAGAATGAGGGCTGCGGTGAGGATTTGGGAGTTCTCTGGAAGGGTGGTTGCCCCTCACCGCCGGCCCTATGATTTCTTCCATCTCTATCAACAATAAACAGCCCTTTCAGAAAACGAGGAAAGAAAAGAAGCATTGTTACTCTGTTATCGAGTTATCCATCCCTTTCACCCCTTTTTAGTTGTTTGCTGGAAGAACCAAACTAGCTATTACTACTACTATTATGTTCACTCCGATCCAGAAATCCTAATAATCCGATTGTGTGGCGGCGGCGGCGGCGGCGGTTATTACGGTATGGTATGTACATTTGGAGGCAGTGATGAACTTTTTTTATCCCCTTCTCTGAGCTGATCAATTGGGTTTAGAGAAATTTCGATCCGTATCTTGGCGTGGCTGCCCGGATGGCCGCGGTGGTGGCAACCGGAGTGCGCAGCCATGGCGGATTCGATTTCTCCAACTTACCCATTTTCTTTGTCGCGGATCTGAGCCTCCTTTTGAGTTTTTTCTTTCTTGGGTTTGATTTTATTGACTAATTTGATCTCTCTGTGTAAAATTTTCATTTTATCAGTCAATTTAAGATTTCCGGCTAAAGTTTCAGTTTTTATTCAGAAACGCGTGAAGCGATTCTATCAAAGAAACCCATTTTCTAAAGAAAGAAAGAAGAAATAATTTTGGAAAAAAGGGGGAACTTGATGAATTAAAGGCTCAGATCTTTAGATCTGGCAGATGACCGAGAAGCACCGCCATGGCTGCAAAAAATCCCGAATTGGGGAATTGCCAAGCCAAGATACGAGCCCGGTAACATCATGCCAGAGTCTCCTGCTCCCGTAGGAAACGATAACATCACAGCCTTTTACATAAGAGAATTTGTAGCTAGCTAGTTGAAGTACAGAGAATACCGATCAGCATTGGACATTGGAAAACTGGAAATAATAATAATAACGATGAGACGAATCTGAATCCAAACAAGGTCCCAAGTTCGATACCACGGCGCTTACGCCATTCGAAGCACCAGAGAACCACACGCTATTAACGGCGTGGGACTCAGTAATAAAGGGCTGTTAGGGCTTCCGAAGGAAACAGTGAAATCACCGGCGAACAAGAGAGGGGTAACCGCCCTGAGAAGTCCCACTCCGACGCCTCATTCTGGGAGCAGGAGACCTTAACCGGATTATCCATCCGGGTTACTTTATAGCGCTGAAGGGCCTCCTGGGGTAAATTTGTAAATTCGCTGTGTTTTGTCCTCTTTTTTTTTGTTGTCAGTGCCTCAGTGGTTTAATTCGCTATTTTCCTTTTATTTACCTTTTCTCCTTTCTTTTCTTTTAAAATTTCTCACTGTTTTTTAAAGAACATTGAAGAACATAATTATTCAGAAATGAAAAATAAAAAAAGAATTAAACAAAATTAAGAAATGCCATCCTTTCCAAAGTAGGAATTACAATATTAATAAGGGGATTTCATTCTGCCTAATATTCACTTATAATTGGTGGATGTGGATACTTCACTTGAATTTTGATACCAAATTCAATGAAATATTAAAAATTTAACCCAAATTCAAAAGGAAGGTATTGATACTTTTGAGTTTTGCCCACTCAAAAACCAGTGCACACCTCAAAATGAAATTAAAAAGAGGCATCCACTTGGTCAAACCACAACAAAAATAGTGTGAGAATCTCCATGAATGCAGAAAGAAAAGCAATAAAGTGAAAAATAACAAGGAGAGGCTCAGATCTGAAAAAAGCACAGGCCACAATGGATCGAGACGCCGCCATGGCCGCAGAACCCGGGTCCAGGTTCGCCCCGCCAAGATACGGGTCGGATCCACCACTGCCTGACCCAACTGATATGAGAGATTCATCATCACAGCCTTTTTACTGGGAACCATCTGCTGCCGCCCAATTGGAAATTGGAACTTACGAAGGACAGTGAAAGGAAAAGGGGTGGCGCAAAAAGGGTTGCAGTATGTAGTAGTACTAGTATGTAAGAAGCAGCAACAGCCATATGTACTACGCACCGGTAAGAATCCAGAGCGGTGGCGCAAAAAGGGTTGTTGATTATCATAAGCAGTTTGTGGAATCATCGACAACCAGAGGGGCAACAAACCCTTGAAAAAATTCCCTCACATTACATTACATCTCTGCAATTGCCTCTTCCTTCAGTTGGGATTTTTTTTGGTTCTCAAAATTCGAAGCTTGGGCTTTGAGGAAATTTTTTACTCCTCTGTCTCATTTAAGATGTCTTTAAGATGTCTTATTTCATTTCTGCACACAATCTAATGTACTTTTTCAATCGTTAATATCTCAAAATATATACAATAAAAAATTATTTAAAATATATATTATAAAACTACATGATTATACGGTTCTAACAAGATCCAACTCGACTATTTTTTTTCAAACATATACTTAAACAATGAACAGATTCAATTCTAACATTATTATAGTCAAAGTTAAACAATGAACAGTACCAAAAAATCAAACCAGACAGACATCTTGTCTGGAACGGAAGGAGTATTAAAGCTGGTAAAGGGTATTGTAGTCGATTTAAGAAAATAAATGGACCATTTTGCCCTTGGTCAGATGCATTTAAAATGCTTTTTCCAAATTCCAGAAGAAAACTGGCAGAGAAAAGGGAAAGAGGGTTTGCAAGATATGGGAATTCTTACCAAGGGTTGTTGCCCCTCTCTGCAAACACCGTGATTTCTTCTGTTTCTGTTCAGTTCAGTTCAACAAATGAACAGCCCTTTAGATGATTCCAAACAGACCAGAGCTTAGCTACAGCTGCCTGCCTCATCTTTGTCGGAGGAGGACCTTAATTGGATCTCCTGAGTTGTTCAATGTTCCGAGGCTGTGATGATTTTTTTACTTTGTTCCTTTCTCTGAGCTGACAAATCGGGTTTAGAGAAAACACCCCGACCCGTATCTTGGCTTGGCTACCCGGACGGCCTCTTGGGGCGGGCAACCGGTGTGTGCAGCCATGGCGCGGCGGCTTTCTCTGTCCCTGTCAAACAGATCTGAGCCTCCACTTTTGTTTTCCACTATTTCATTTTTCTTTCGAATTTATAAGATTTTGCGAGTTTTTGGCAATGAGCTTTTGAAATCGTTTTCTATTGAGTTGTTTTAGCAAACCATTCCCCATTTTTTTTTTAAAAGATTCTCTCATTCGGGACGACATTTAAATAAACTCAAAGCATCAGATTCATATTGATGCCGTGATGGGGATACAGAACAGCTAGTGTTAAATAAATTCATGTATCTTAAGCATGGTTCGCCATCGCGGGAACCGGTTGCGTCGCGGTTGCGGTAGTTCCACATCGCGGTGTATCGTCGCGGCGTATCGGACAAATATCGGGTCATTGCATTTTATAGCAAAAAATAATTAAATGAAATATCGGCGAAATCTCGGTGATATCGGCGAAATCTCGGCGATATCTCGACGATATCTCGGCGTACCGGGCGAAATCTCGGCGTTATCGCGAAGATGAATTAAAAATTGAATCGGGTATCGTTCTCGGAACGGCACCTGCCGTTTCAGTTACGACTCGGCGAGATCTCGGTCGTCTCGGCCGAGACGGCGAACCATGATCTTAAGAATGCAGAGATATGATCATAATTTCAAAGACTATATGCAGTGCAATGTTGAATGACAAACATTGGTACGCATACTATTTAAACAGATTAAACAATGGGCTTGCTGCTAACACAAAAAAAAAATGGAAGAGTAAGGAGATATCACATACTTTAGGTGATATGTTCCAACCCCACAATAAATAGAGCAAAGTATGTTTTGAATAGAATGGAAAAACTGGCTACGTTGCCGCTCTGCCCCTTTGTGGAAGTGATACCTTATGTTCAATTTCTCCGGTCAGCTCGACGGAAAACGTCGTCTGTAAAGTACCAGCAAGGCAACACGCACGATTAAAAATTTGCCTTTGCAAGATCGTCGTTTCAGTTTTAACTGATAGGGAAAGCTACACTCACCAATTCCAGTGAGCTGATCCGGTGGAGCAAGAAGCCATCAACACCAACTGCTTCCAGGGAAGAGCTGTAAGGAGAAATAACATTTTTAATGGATATGCACGGGCAAAGTTCGATCATTGCATACAGGAGCCCAAATAGGGAGAAATGCTCACTCTTTAATTGTCAATTTCTGATTCATTGTGTTGTGGCCGGCAATGGACAACCCCATCGCGCCACCTCCCTGGCGTCTAGGACATGCTGTCGAGCTGATGTACGCCTCCTGAGTGATGAAGGGGGAATGCATAATTAGTATAAAAGTGAAATAGAAGAGTAATAGTATTGGACATTTGAACCGAGCAGTTTGATGCGTACCACTCCATTTGAAAGTAATACATCTTGCAGCTCAAATAGGGAGCTCTTGCCTTCTTCCATGTTCCGCGTGTTACTCTCACAAGAGATCAATTCGTGGTACCCAATGACCACTTTCCTGCATTAATTTTGGAGATGAAAAAGGGGGATGGGCTTGGTGAACTTGAAGAATTCTAGGAAGATGGGATATTAGATGACATAATTTTCGTTTCCTCTGTTTTATCAAAAAATGAAAATACTGTTTTGGTGATTCTAAACAAAACTGGACAGCATTTAATAAATTGAGGAACTCAGCAATGATACTGTATTCAGTGTCCATCTGGGGATGATTCTTCCACATCAGTTGCCGGAATGAAGATACATACGATAATCTTGACGATAGAGATTGGGAAAATTGAAGAAAATCACAAATTACCAGTCGCTGTTGCTTTCCTTCAGAATCCTCTTTAGCCACAGAATCTGATCGTTTCCACGTGCAATCGACACGTCCTAATGCACAAGGGTAATTACTAATCAACGAAGCTGTGAAAAACTTAACTCAAAGGATAAACAAAAAAACCATGGTAACAAGCTTTGGCAGAAAACACAGTAACTATGCTTTTGAAAGGGATAAACCAAGAGGCAAAGCATGCTTGCACAAATTGAGAGTTCAGTATTCACACAGTTGGTGCCACTGAGGCTGGACAAGAAAAGATGTGAATGTTTGAATATTGACAAGGATTTGAAGTGAAAATCTAACATTTGAAGTAATATTAGTAAGAAAGCACTCTTCAACTCGAGCAGTGAATCGAACAGCCCTGCGGTTTCATGTATAAGTGTATGATGAAACTTTATGTTCATCACATGGCATGAAAAACATATATAGAACTCATACTGAAGAGTATGATGGAACTAATGAATAAAAAAACCACTTACGGAAAGCATCCCACACCTGGAATAACATGGTGTCCAATACAATGATGTCTAAAGTTTGTCCATGAAGGATTTCAATTTTCTTTAAGAAAAATGTGTCTCCTTGACCTCTCAAAGCCCCTGTAGTATACCTACAACATTTGGGAATTCAGAAAAAAAAACTGAACAGCCATAGCAGGGAAAATCAGCCGACGTCCACTTAGAAAGGGGCTTACCACGGACAGCGTTGCAACCGAAGAAGCGCTGTTGCCTGTTAACAAGGGCTCATCGTTTCATTTTTTGATTTGGATAAATTTATACTAACACCAATAAGCAAATTAAAGCTCCCAAAATTAAAGCTCACAACAGATCATCTAAATGTCAGATGCTACAGAAAGTTCTAAGAAAAAAGTAATGTCAAAAGCCAAAAGAAGACCTAAACATAAAACTGCACAGCATAATATCCCCAAAAGTAAAATGAAAAGAAACCATTCTCAACAGTTTAGTGATAAAATATGGAGAATAAAATTAAGCTAGTGCAGATATCATCATAGCCTTGTCGTGCTTACAGCAATCGAACAAAATGGCATTTAAATAAGAAAAGGCCAAAGAACTAACTTCCACATTTCGGCACAGTGTCGAATTCAAAACCCAGAGGCAGATAATAATAAACCCTAAACTATCTTCACAGTTCAATTAGGTCTCACATTCTGGAGGAGAGGATCAGATCCACCCAGTTCGGTAATGTCCACCACAAACCGCGCCTTGTACGCCTTCGTCGCCTTCAGAATCTTCACAAAGCATTAAAATCACAGTTACAACAGAGCCCCTGTTATATGTACTAGTAAAAAACATTCAAAATTTCTGGAAAAATCAGCATCTAAATGCAATTAGATTAAACGAGATGATCAGGGAACTCTCATTCAGATATCAAATCAACGGAAACCCCAATCTTGATTGGCGAAAATTAAAGAGAACCCACACAAGAAATCGAACAATTAAAGAGACCTGCTGAAGCAGTAGGGTCTGTTCTCCGGCGGGCCTAAACCCCCCGGAGACGGTTATGAAGTAGTAACTATCAAATGGGCTGCCGCTGCCGCGGCCGCGGCCGCGTTGTTCAGTGGCGAGGCTCGGCGACTGCGGGCGGCCGATGTTGAGAGTGACATAAACGGCAATGCAAAGGCAGAGCTGCGTAAACAGAGTGCAAGCCCACGATTTTTGCTCCATCTTTTTTTATTCCAAGTCAATAAATTTTCGAAGCAATTTCCGTGACTATATATGTCTTTGTATATAATTGTATTGTTGCAGCGATGAGTTGGAAGAGTAAAACATAGTAAACCTGAAGTACTATAATTGGAATTTTATTACCTAAGATTACTGCTAGAGCAGTAGAGCTTTTCATTATCAATCAAATTTACTGATGATGGTGAGAATAGGTGTAGTAGATTCATGATTTAGTTTTTTTTTTTTTTTTTGGCTGGATAGATTCATGATTGATTAAACATTGATTTGAAATTTTAAATAATGATAAGAAAATGCCAGGTTGGAACAGAAAGATCCGTTTATGACAATTTTGGGGTAATCGTGTCATACAATGAACATGGAACCATGTTACTTATTATTGTACACCTTCTATTTATATTTTATTTTAATTTAATGCTATGTAATGATCATTTTCATTTACGCCATCCGGTGGAGTAATGAATGGACTTGGATTCAATTGAGATCCAATCACATCTTATTTTTCTTTTTTTTTTCGGTAAATTTGGGTCCAGACCCTTTTTAAAAATCTTTTCATTTTTTTAAGGTCCATTTCAATTTTATTACACTTTGCATCCCATCACATGTTTGACTTGGTTTATCAGGTTATTTTATATGTCTTACCTAGATACTATATTGTATTTACCAGGTTAATGATATGTGGTTTACCACTGTATTAGTATGTGTCTTACCATAGCTATCATATATTAGTACTTACCAAGTTACTGATACGTGGTTAACCACAGATACCATATGGTATTTACCAAGTTTTTTATATATACTTTACCACAAATACATTATGGTATTTATCAAGTTATTACATAGGGCCTAAAACACAATGTTTGAAATGGAGGGGCTTTGACTCTAATAATATTTTTTCCATTGGTACCGGCCCCTAGTTTTCCCTATGTTTTTTGGATCTAGATTTAGGTTTCGGGCCCAACAGTGGATTTATGGCATAAAGTGTGTACATATCGAATACTCCACTTCATGTGTAATTATTCTGCTTTAACGAAGACAAATAAATGAGTAACTTGAACAACGTGAATTGTAATTTAGTTATCCTAATCAATAGCTCTCTTTTTCTCCCACAAATTTCTCATAGTATGATACTCCATCCGTCCTATTAAAAGTGGCCACTTTCTCTTCTACACAAAATTCAATACAATTGTTAAACGCTTTATATTTCAAAATCGTTATAAGGAAAAATTATATAAAATGCATATTTTAAAACTATACAGTTAGACGATTCTAATTAAGACCACACTTGACTATTTTTCTCTTCTTATATCAATACAATAAAATTGAGTCAAAGTTAAACAATGAACAGTGTCAAAAGTAAAAAGGGGCCACTTTTAATGGGCGTAGGGAGTACTTTCTTCTAATTTTTTTTCTTTTTGGAGGAGACATTGAAGGCCTGGAAATGGGTGATGTGAGCTCATGCCACATAAATTACAAAGGGGTGGTGGGAGCTCATGCTTACAAAGGGGAATAAACTGGAAATGGGTGGTGGGAGCCCATGTCACATAAATTACAAAGGGGAATAAAAGGGAGGGGTAGGGGGCCTGTGAAAATCGAACCTCCAACCTTCTGTTGAAGAATGCCTAGGGACTTAACCACTAATTCCACAACCTTCCATTTCTAATTTAGAAATGGAACAATCACATTTAAAATGTGAAGGGATATCCGGCTTCGCCTGGGAAAAAAAAAAAGAAAAAAGAGAAGGTGAAAGCCCCCAATCACAAAATACTAGAGCTTTGTTTGAGAGTTTGATTTAAAAGAAAACAAAAATAACATAAAGGAAAATCATCTAATTTCTTTATTTTGCTAGTTTTAAAAGTAAAGTGATGGAAATCAATTGAAAAAAAAAAACCTTCAAACAATTGAGATCCAATCACATTTGATTTTTTAAGAAACTCTCAAACAGAACCTTAGGAAATTAAAGTGTAATCCCTTTTCTTTTCTTTTTTTTTTTTTCTAAAAAAATCGGAAATAGGCACAGGGAAAATCAGTTAAATTACCTGTGAAGATTCAATAGCTGGCCGCAGGCAGTAGCAATTCAAACACAGTGAGGCTTCTAGTTTGCACTTCACTGTGTTGAACAATGATCGGAGTTGGGAAGATCAAGCAGTACGCTAATGTTCTCGACCGGCCCCTCAGCAAAGGAAAGCAAGAGGTACCTATTCAATTCTACAGATCTTCGATTCGTTTACCGTTACTCAAAGCCCTACAGATGTGTTTTATTATTATGTTTTCTTCCTGAAATCGATATGAAGGATCTCATATTAAGTTTTCTTGGCGGTACTGTTTACGAAAGATTGAGTCTTTATTTGGGATTTTTGTTGGGAGGGTTCTGTAGAATCAGTCAATTTCTTGTATCGAAGGATTTGAAATTGGGGGGTTTTGTGTGGTTATGTTTGATGCGATAGACGACTTGGATTTGCGCGTGGCAATGTTTGTTCTGGTTGAGGGGTTTATATAGTTATTAGTGTGTTGGTGATTAATTGGATGTGGGTTTGTTGCAGGTTAGCTTGAGTGCGTTTGCCTTCTTGTTTTCTGAACTTGTTCAGTACAATCAAACACAAGTCGACAACATAGCAGAGTTAGAAAGAAGGTGATTTTATTAATCCACTTTGGTTTCCCGGGACTGGTTTATCTATGCTTGGATTTAACTATATTTAGAAGGAAAATGCTCTCTTATTTGGCAAGATCTAAGTTTGCATTCTACTTCTATTTAATGTCGTGACATGTACTTTTTCATATCTCGAGTTAGATAAGGAAACATCTTGGCTTGAATCAAGATAGGTGTAAGCACAAAAGGTCACATAATTTGAACTCTTTTCTTCACTTTCCGATGTCAATTGCATACACAGGTGCTGGAACTTTTTCAGGGATGATATTTCGTGCTTGTCACAGTTTGTATACTAAAATTGGATTCTTGATTATGAGTGCTTTTTAGATATGTATGAGAGACTGGTTTTTGATTTAGATTACATGAAGTGGTTGATAGATTTTTTGATCCTCGGTCAGGTTGGAAGATGCTGGCTATGCAGTTGGAGCCAGGGTTCTTGAACTTCTGTGTCACAGGGAAAAGGTGGGTGTTTTATGATGTTTTATTCTTTAATTCAGGAACATCCCATTGCATTGCTATTTTTATTCAATATTATGCCATTGTACTCATCTGCTATTGATCACTCTCCCATTATAAGGCAATTGTTCATTCTTTAGTTTCTTCGTCTTGAATTTCACTTAAATTAAAACAACTGTTCTTCTACTCTTGGTTATGCCAATGCCCTTGCCAAACAAGGTTTGTCTTCTGCAGAGACACTTTTTTGCTTTGTTGTAAATTTTCGTTACATTTAGGGTGCACTTTGCAGCCTTGGGGAGTCTTGGTTTCCAACTCTTAGTATGAACTTATACTTTTAGAAAAGAAAAGAACAAAACAAAGAAAAAGGATCTGAAAAATATAATTCAGGATCCTATGGACTTCAAATTTCTCCTGGATAGATAGTTCTATGAATGGTGTGGACTCTTCCTGAACGATTTTATGTTTGGAGTGATTAGTATATCTTTCAATTTTCAAAACTTGCTTTTGTTGATTTATTTATGCAAGCAGTCTGCCTTTTTATTTTCTTATCTTATTGAAGATCTTTGATTATACAATCTATTGCATGAAAGTTGAAAGTATTCGTATTGATGTTAACATGATGGCCAAAATATAGGTTTTGTTCTTTGTAAAGGAAGAAGATTTTCTCTTTAATTTTGTCTTCTTATTAGAGCATTGGTATTCAAATTGATTTGTCTTAATAATGAGTGGTGAGCTACCACTCGGATCTTCTTATAGAAGTGATGAAGTTGTTTTTGTATTTTCTGTTCATACAATGCAGTACTCATTTGTTCGATGATACTTTCTGATTCATGTTTCTGAATGGTGGTCAGAGCCTGAATTTTATTAACAAATCTTCCTTTCTGATCTCTGTTTGATATTCCAGGGAAACAGAAGGGAGACACGACTATTAGGTATTTTATCCTTCATACACAGCACTGTATGGAAGGTCTTATTTGGAAAGGTTGGAATACTATTTTTCCTTCTTGTACTTGTCATATTTTGGCGTGATCTGCTTTTGTTGAGAACCAACCTCAGAAGCTGTTTTCGTATATATTCTTAGAAGAAGATATGCCATTTTAGTCATACAACTTTTCAAACCTAAGCCTGCTTGTATCAAGCAATCTATTTCCCTCATATGCATTTACATGAGGCTTCATTTATATGATAATTGGGCGTTCTTATATGGTAATTTTCACTCTCTTTCTTCTGTTGGACTGGCCATTTCATGGAGATTGAATTTCTTTTACAATAGTATGAGATATATCGTACTTAGGGAGTTGCTGACATATCACAGTAATTGATGTGGTTTTTACATAATATGTCCATCAGGTGGCTGACTCACTTGAAAAAGGCACTGAGCACGAAGATGAGTATATGATCAGTGAGAAAGAACTTCTTGTCAACAGGTACTTCCTTGTCTTCAGATTCACACACGATTTTATGTTTTTTCCTTCCTAAATTTCTTGCTTATCTGAGATTTTACAACATAGATTCATTTCAATACCAAAGGATATGGGTGCCTTCAACTGTGGAGCATTTGTTGCTGGAATTGTGAGGGTACATACTGCATGACTACAGCTTTTTATGGAATGAATCTCGTGGAAGAAGCTTTGACAGCCTTTCTTTTTCATTTTGAAGGGAGTCTTGGATAATGCTGGTTTTCCGGCTGTTGTGACAGCTCATTTTGTACCTGTGGATGGGCAACAAAGACCAAGGACAACCATTTTGATTAAATTTGCTGAAGAGGTATTTGATAATTACATTATTTGTGATGCATTTTTCGGTGGTTTACCTGTTTCAACTGATTGGGTTAAATTGTTGCCAGTGAGGTTCTTGAAGGTGTCAAAACTAGTGATTATAATGTTATCTCTGTGTTGAATATGTTCTCTGTGACCTAAGGGATATAGTGGTCAGCCATATCTGTCAGGCCACAACACATGTCGCCCCTGTAACATAGCACATTTTTATAATTTTACCATGCAAGGACAGCTGAAAAGTCAATTGAGAAGGAATAAACAAACAGATAGATGAAACTCTTTAAAACTTTGGTTTTGGTAATGAACTAACTTCATTTGTCTTGTGAATTAAGATCAGACAATCCACTGTCATTCTGCGCTGGATTATCTTGTCCATTTAAATTTATTGAATGAAAACTTTGCTTGAAATCCTAAACACTAAACACCAACTCCTGAAAATTTTAAGTGAGGTGGCCAGAAGTCACTGTCACTTGATAATTACATCAGAGTTATCCATTCATCTGAATATCATTTGGTTTCGGATCCTCTTGATTTGTTTATACTATTTGTTTACTTTCCATGGGAGACTCGCATTCCTGGAGTTTGATTGTTGTAATCGAAATCTATCCATATCAGTGACTGAGTTGAAAGTTCAAAAAATTGACTTATTTAATTGCCCTTTACTGTCTTTTAGGTTCTACAACGAGAAGCGAGATTGGGTTGATTCTGGAACCGATTAAGAGAAAACAATGCTTGATCGACGATGCAGTTATTTGCTTCTCCTTCATGGTCTTCGCTTCAAAGTATCTCATGGGCCGGTGGCTGTTTAGCTTCACAATTGATAATATCCTGTGACAAATATATTTGGGATTTCTTCTGAGACAGATTGGGATAATACATGATTCTGTTTAAAGTGAATTTTGTGCCCTTATTCATACTTCGTATTATATTATATGCATTGAGCATTAAGACAGTTGCAACCTTTCTACACCTCATTTTAGGTATGTCATATTTTTCTTTTGATGCTGAGTGCTGACACACAGCTTGGCATTTTGTGTGGATGTAAATCTATTCATTAGGTTTTTAATAATACAGAGGCTTTTCAGATCTTCATTTGGAAAAGCAAAGGATCTTTCATAAAGAACTAGGTTACGTCTTGGACAGTAATTTAAACTGAGTCGATGATTGTCATTTGGGCTCATTCTGATAAAGCACCACCATAGTTTGCCCGGTAAATTAGGGTCTGAACCCTTTTAAAAAATCTTTCCATTTTTTTTAGTCCATTCCAATTTTATTACACTTTGCACCCCATCACATGTTTGACTTGGTTTACCACGTTATTTGTATGTGCCTTACCTAGATACTATATAGTATTTACTAGGTTAATGATATGTGTTTTACCACTGTGTTAGTGTGTGTTTTACCATAGCTACCATATATTAGTACTTACCAAGTTATTGGTACGTGGTTTACCACAGATACCATATGGTATTTACCAAGTTTTTGGTATGTACTTTACCACAAATATCTTATGGTGTTTACCAAGTTATTCCACATATACCATATAGTATTTACCAAGTCTTGGTATGTGCTTTACCACAAATATCTTATAGTGTTTACCAGGTTATTGGTATGCGCTTTACCACAAATATCTTATGATGTTTACCCAGTTATTTCACATATACTGTATGTGCTTTACCAAGTTTTTAGTATGTGCTTTACCACGATTATCTTATGGTGTTTACCAAATTATTGGTATGTGCTTTACCAAGTTCTTGGTATGTGATTTACCAAGTTATTACATAGGGCTTAAAACACAATATTTGAAATGAAGGGGCTTTGACTCTTATAATATTTTGTCCATGGGTACCGGGCCCTAGTTTTCTCTAGTTTGCCAAAGTTATAGTAATATACAAACTGGCAAGTAGGGGGATTCGAATTCATCAAACCTTAGTTAGCTAGCAAGTCCCAATCTCAGCACCTTTAATTAATTGTGCTAATGTGAATTCACTATCGTTTGTAATTAACTATCATAAATTCATTTCGTATGAGTTTCTCAAATAGTTCGACTTTCTTAAAGAGGAACCCCAAGTGGTATGAAAATTATTAATTTATATTTTCAAATTAATTTTTGTCATCAAGCTCTTGTAGCTCAGTTGGTTAGAGCACCCGTTTAGTAAGCGGGAGGTCTTGAGTTCGACTCTCAACAAGAGCAAGTGTTATTTTTTATTTTTTTTTTCCCTATAAATAAAGTTTCTTGGTTCTCTGCAGCCACCTCTGAAGTCTAAAGTCTGAACTCTCAAATTACAGTGCTCATTCTGTCTCATTCCTTTCTTTTTGCTTCATCAAATGAGATTTCCAAACCGTATCTTTTGTTAAACAAAAAGCCGCGACTCGTATGCGTGACAATTACTGAAATATTACCCCGCAAATATTGGAATATTTTGGGTTGCCCTTCTATGTCAAATTAAAAAGCCAGTTTTAAAACATCATGAAAATGTCATGAACTAAAACAAGCAGATCAAACATCTGCAGGGAAGGACAGGGTCCATACAACTGAACTTGAATACATTGGCCGATGGAATAGCAGCAGAATGCAGATGCATGTTCTCAAAAAGAAAGGTATAGATATAACTTCAGAGTTATTAGCCTGCGATAAAGTTGCCAATATACCACATTTGAGCCAGGGCTTGCTAGCAATCAGAGACAGAACAATATATCAAGCCAAGAGTCGGTACCATTTCTGAGGTAGCAAAAAGATTTTCACTGAAGCATCTACCAAAATACTGATTGCTTTGGAGAGTCAAGAATTCCAGAGAAGAGGTGAAACATTCACTCATTAATTGATTTGGGACAAGAAGAGGTGAACACTCAAACTCATCAATTAGTTCATTAGTTGAATTAAGTAGTCATATCAAATATAAAATGTACAAGAAGAATGCGAATGAGGGCAAAATGATACAACCAAGTTTTGTTTCTGTGCAGCAAATCCCTACTATGCCAGAAGGGATCGGAAATATAGAACCACCTTTTGAATCAATACAATTGTGATTTCTTTTAAAGTGAATAGCTTTCCACACATATCAACATAACAATCATTCCACCAAATTAATAGAGCAACATAGGGACGAAATTAACTTTTGTGTAAACAATGAATCACAATGCTAACAAGCTGACTTAAAACTACATTCAAGCAAAGTAGAAGTATCAATAGTAAGCACAAATTTATTAACCGCCACCAATGCAAAACAATTCTACAATACGGGTAATAGTGATATATTAACTGTTGAGCATGATCCAGGTATGACAAATAACAACCAGTATGAGAGTCAAATTCAAACCACCTCACAAGCACCATTTTGTGTCATCAGTTTCGACCTAGTGGCAGTGATCTGCAAGTAAACGTCTCCTTGAAATCAGACTTCTTCGAGGATGTGAAAATCGATGCATAAACTTCCGAAGTCGCATGTGCTGGTGCTACGTTAGCCGCCTTGAACTTCTTACCCAATCCATTAGCGCTAGTTTTCACCCCGTTCCCCTCAATACCATGTTTTGTCCCGGCCAATCTTCCTGCCTCTTCGCCATTCACGTCACCACTCTTCATCTTCTTTGATTTCTTCCCATTATCTTTAGCCTTAATTTTCTCCTCCTTCATCTTCTCCCACAACTCTTTAACTTCCTCCTCACTTCCATTCAGCACTATCTTATCACTCTCCACAAATTCCTTATGACAAACCAAGCAAGCTGCCGACTTTATCTCCTTGAAACCCTTTGCACTCAAAACATGCCCACAGCTTTTGATTGCATAAAACTTATTTTTCCCGTTGAACTCCAACCCGGTTATCGGGCACTGGAACCTCACCTCCCCGACACCCTTAGCTCCAGTGATCTCATCCAGCTCAATCGGGATCATATCCTTCAAACCTTTAATATACCCAAACGCCTTAGGCAAATTCTTCTTCAACAAAGCCTCAACCAAAGCCTCCTTATTAAACAAATTCCCCAATTTATCAATAACAACAGGCCGCCTCAAGGGCTCATAGGATAAACTGCAATTAATACACTTGGAGAGACGCATCTCATTCGGATCGACCTTGTCAGGCTTCTTCTCCGCGTACATGTTCAAATAACAGTCCCGCGACTCAGCACCCGTGGCGCCCCCATCTCCGCCGCCTCCGAGGAAACGGAGGTGAAGGGTGAGGGTAGAAAGGGTTGAAATCGAGGGATTCCAGAAGAGAGGAGTGGAGTCCGGTAGGGGTTTGCCATTAAGCGTGAAGAAAAGGGAAGCGTCTGGAATGGAAGGTTCGGGGAGAATCGAACACTTGAGGTTGCGGAGCGTGAAATTAGGGTTAGGGTTGGGGAAAATTAGGGCACGGGAAGAGATATGGAGATCGGGGGATTGAACAAAGATCTGGAAATTCCGTGAATTGGGCTTCATTATTATTATCAAGAATGGGACTTCACAGAATATCAGAGTCGAATTTCCGACGGGTAGCAGAGAGGGAGAATATAGGTCGGCGACGGACGGATGTAATGTAGTAGGAGGAATGGAGGATCGAGGCGCCGCCTGAATTGAAATAACCAAATTCGAGAAGCGGGTTGAACCGGAATTTATACGGGCAGGATCCGAACTTTTTGTCTGGTAACAGCCACAAGGCTAGCTAAAGAAGTACAGTAAAAAGGAGAAGAGGTAAAACAAGGGAAGTGAACAAACGACCCAATCTCTTCCCTCTTCATATCAACAAGATTGTAGACTTCAGATTCAGCATAAGGCCAAAATAATACCATTAGCTAAAACCCCATAGATACCGTCACCGTGAAGGCATAAATAATCATGAGCAAAAACAAAATCTAAAAATAAATACCCGGAAACAACTTTCAAACACAAAATTAAATCTCTTATTCCAGAAATCACGAAGAAACTCAAAAGCCCCTCAACACCCTCGAGATTCTAAATTACAGGCGTGAAATCGAAATGACCAACGAAGAAAAGGGGCACATACCCCACACACCAAAAAGTAAGTGAAGGAACCCTAGTTTAGACGAAGTTCAACCTCGCCGATGAACACAGATTTAAACTTCACTGGTAAAAATGTTGAATTCCAGGTATTAAAATAAAAATTGGTGGGAAGATGGAGGAGGAGCGATTGGGGAAAAAAAAATTTGGACCATTTCTCGATTTATGCGTGTCATCCTTGCGCAGGAGCCATGCTAATCTTCTCTGTATCGTTCCAATTTTATCGGATGTCCCCGAAGGGACGACCTTCATTGTTCTTCTTTGTTACATAAATGGAGTTGGAATCATCTGTTGCAGCGATGTGGGACAATTGTGTACAACCGAATGATTGGGCTTTTTGGGCTTTCATATGGTTTTCTATGGCCCAATAAAAACAATTATGGGCTTGTGATGCTCGGCCTTACAACTCCCATTGCTGACTGAATCCCCGAGAGTTATTGTTTTGTTTTATTTTATTTTATACTATAATTTTGATGTTTGCAATTTTTTTTTTCACTGATTTAATTTTAGAGTGATGCTTGCACCCACCACCATTTTACTACTGTGTAGCAAGAAAAAGTATTTTACTTATTTACTTCACTTAAGCAGTCCTCCATGAAACACACATGTTTCAACAATTAAACATTCATGTGTTAAAATTGGTGCAATGTGTAGGGGTGAAAGTGGGATGGATAATATCCGTCCGATCCGACGGCGTATTCTATTATATTCGAATCCGAATTCGAATTTTTATATCCGGCGGATACGGGACATGATATGAGATTGTAAATATCCGTCCGTATTCGAAAAATCCGAATATAATGCGGATATTATCCGTATTTTCTATCCGAATATCCGAAAATTTATATATATTTTTATATGTATAATATAATATATTATATTAACTATAAAATAAATAAGTAATACTTCACTATATATATAAATATAATCAAAAGCTTGAAAGCCATATGTAATTTATTAAATAAAATCATATCAATCAACTCAACTACATCATTAGGTTCTTTGCATCAAAACTATAGTATGTAACATCTTGTAGCGATGTTATTTAGACGTTTTGAACGAAATAACTAATAATCTTGGAAAATTTAAAATTTTAGTTTAGCTTACATAGTAGTATATTCCGATTTCACTTAAAAAATTATAAAAAAAATTAATTTTAGTAATTATAAGATTATCCAAGTTAAAATTCAAATCCGTCTCATATCCGTTTTCCGAAATATTCGAATTCATATTTGTATCCGGCTTATTCGTATTCAATTCCATATTCGATAAAAAAATATGGGATAGGATACGGAATGAGTACTATCGACCCGTATCCGTCCCGTTTTCACCCCTAGCAGTGTGCCCTGAAAAAGGAAATTTGGGGAAGTATATGTTTTAAGAATCTAATAATCAAGCAAAATGGTGTCCAACACTTTACGCCATCACCCAAGTTTTGGTGCGACAAAATCTAAACTTATAAATGGAGTGGATAGGATCATCGTACTACTAACAACCTCGTTCAGTTGTTTGTATGTGTCGGGAAAGGTGGAAATCCCCTACTCGCAATTGATGCTGCAACCGGCTTGTACATTTTCCTACTTGCCCATGCTTTGGCCATAAAATATTCATATTCCGCTTCGTACAACACTCGGAAAGCTGCCAGTTCCAAAAGAAATTGATTGTGTTTCACGCCACCGGATTCCGACACGTGGTATAAGTGCTCCACACGTCGTTGTGTAGCTCGTGCTCGCGTGGCGCCTTCCTGGAGTCGGTAGTTGATCCATTTGACAAAAATCGAAGAAAAAAAAATACCTTCCTCAAACGCCCCCCTTCCTGAGAAAACCCCAAAATTCAATTGTTCGGAGGTTTCATTGGATTGGATTTGTGATTTGTAGTTTGTTTCGACAATGGCGTTGTTGCGGAAGTTGTTCTACCGGAAGCCGCCTGATGGACTTCTAGAGATCTGTGAGAGAGTTTATGGTGCGCCTTTTTCTCACTCTGGTTTCTGTTTCCAGCGATTTTGTTTTTGAGACTTTTTTTCTTCTTTCTTTTTTGGCTGGGAAGCTTCAGAGAATTTTGAGGGGTTAGAAGTAAGAACCATGGCATGATTTATTATTGTTGGATTTTTGGGTTACGCGAAGCTATATGAATTGTTCTGGAGAAGATAGATACCATTGGAACTTTAGGTGTTGTTTAACTTCCTGTTTGTCTTGTTAAAGTTTGTGTTTTGGGAGAAGAATTTTGGTTAGGAATAATTGTAGCCTTGAGATGTTATGGAATTTGTTATTGTACTTTTAAAGAACAATATATGCATTTTAGTAAGGTGGTGGCGTAGACTACCAAATTGACACCCTGAGCAACTAGTGGCACTGATTTTGTAATCCCTTATCGTGGTGTTGTCAACTACCATTACAGACTGTAGGACGTAAACATTTGGCATCAATGTGGCTTCATGATTATGACAATAAACTATGACCATGGGGCCACTAGAATGATAGCATTTTAAAGTTGATTGACAGATGAGTTTGGGGCCAGCTGAGTGGATTAGTATGAAACAAAATTGTTTTCAATTGATTCGTTGCTAATGAGTTGTGGTTATCCATGGTTGAAAAACCTCAAGATACTAAATGAGTAGTTTCTTAAAATTACATTGAACTGGTTAACTAGTGCGCACGTTAAAAAATCTTGAGTTAACACATTCCATATGGATGTGCCTCGATTGCCCTACATGTGAGTTTTTGGGTTGCTCAAGCTTGTATCAGAACCTTTCCGATTCTAGTCCTTTTTCTTGTTTTTTTTATTTTATTGCTGTTGGGCTGGTAAATGCCATTCTGAATGATGGTCCTTGTGCAATGGATCCTTTTGGTCCATATGCTCTATTGCTTATGATATATCAGCAATAAAATTTTACTTTTCAAAGAATACAACAATATGTACCTTGTGTCCTGTAGCTATACAAAATATTGTTTGCAGCCTTTTTACTATCTAAAAATGGTTTTTTAGGTTTAATGTCTGAGTAAATCATCATAATAAAAGTATTCCCTATTCAAGTTGAAGCGACATGTGAGAAGTTAATTTCTTAAAGATGGCTTCCAACCAGATAGGATTTCTAGTTATTTGTCTACATTACAATTTACCCTGGCCATATTTGCTATGGTAGAAATTGATGCTGAGTTGTATTCTAAGCTAGTTTTACTGCGTCTTAAGTTCTTGGACTTTTCTATGTAGATACTGTTAGTTTGTTCAAACCATGAGAAACAATGTTCCTGATTTCCAACAATCACCACTTCTCATGGTTTCAAGAACTTATTAACTCGGTGGTGACATGTATGGACGCTCCATCATTGTTTACTTATTTCCCGATTCAGCAGTCAATACAGTAATTGGATGAGTGGGTTGGGGAGTGCATTTATCTTTGACTGAACTTGTTATGGAATACAATGGTATCTTGTCTCTGGAGATTGTTGTTTACATCTACTTTAGTTTAGTCAGGGAATAAAGTGTGTGTTCTCATTTATATTTTGTTGCCATAATTTATATCAAGTGGATTTTTACTAGTATGATGAAATTTTGACTCTAGCCAATTGTGTTAGGATTTCAGTGCCATCTGCATGTTCATCAAGGTAATTGAGCTTTAGAGATAATGAATTTTTATTTTTTTTTTAATTTTTGGTCGAAAAACCTAATGTATTAGTCTCAATGACTTATCATTTATTGATGATAATTGCTTAGTTTATGTTCTTTAGAATGGAGTTTGATAATTGATTTTAGGAATTCTATCTCTAATTTCCATGTCTTGATGATTGCTTATTCTTTATATTTGCAGTATTTGATAGTTGTTTCACCACTGATGCTGCGCAACCGCAAGATTACAAAGGTTACGTGGGACGGGTAATCACCCAAGTAAAGGAGCACTATCCTGATGCTTCAATCTTAGCCTTCAATTTCCGGGAGGGCGATACCCAAAGCCCTATAGCCAATGCTTTGACCGAATATGACACAACCATAATGGAGTACCCTCGTCATTATGAAGGGTGTCCACTGCTCCCAATGGAGGTGATGCACCATTTCCTACGATCAGGTGAAAGCTGGCTTTCACTTGGGCAGCAAAATTTACTCTTCATGTATTGTGAACAAGGTGGTTGGCCAGTTTTGGCATGCATGTTGGCTGCACTGCTTATCTACAGGAAGCACTACAGTGGGGAGCTTAGGACCTTGGACATGGTTTACAAGCAAGCTCCTCGTGAAGTTCTAGAAATGTTTTCTCCTCTGAATCCTATTCCTTCCCAGTTGAGGTACTTGCAGTATGTATCAAGGAGGAATGTTGCCACAGAATGGCCCCCACTGGACAGGGCACTAAATCTGGACTGTGTGATTATTAGAACAATACCTGACTTTGATAAAGAGGGTGGTTGCCGGCCAATATTCCGTATATATGGGCAGGATCCTGTACATGCTTCTGACCGTGGACCTAAGGTTCTATTTTCAACTCCAAAAAAGGGCAAATCAATTCGACACTACAAGCAGGTGCTTAAGTTATATAGCATATCCATATATGTTTTGGTCAATAAAATATTCACTTTCCAGCAAGTACTGATCTTTTGTTTGCATTCTTAATAGTGTTTGTTGCTTCTATAATTAAGCTGTCCTTTCTAGGCATATTTCATTCCTGGTGAACTTACTGTTATTTCCTAGAGCCAATGTTCCATGTTATATATTCTATTTTCTCTTACTACAAGATATTGGTACCACGCCATTAATTTTCCTTGCTCTGTATGAGTGCATGCATGAGTGTTTTGCTTCTTGTTAAGTGGAAGTAATGTTAGTATGGAATTATGGATGTATGATATGTGCACCCTTTTAAGCCTGTTTAAATGATATGTTACTGTTCCTATAACTAATAAATTATCTTGCATTGTTTTGCTACCTTTTTTCCAGATAGAATGCCCGTTAATAAAGATTGATATCAATTGCCACATTCAAGGTGATGTTGTAATGGAGTGTATCCACTTGCATGATGACACAGAGAGGGAACAAATGATATTTCGTGTCATGTTCAACACGGCTTTTATTAGGTCTAACATTTTAATTCTCAATCGGGATGAAATAGACATGTTATGGGATGCGAAGGATCAATTTCCAAAGGACTTCAGGGCAGAGGTATCTTTGTAACATTCTGATAGGTGTTAATCTATTGTTTTATACCTAGTAGTTGTTGAGTATACTAATGGAACTGTTGTTCGATTAAGGTTCTTTTTTCAGAGACGGATAATGGTGCATCTGTAGTACCTGTGGACTATTTCCGTTTTGAAGAAAAGGATGGCCTTCCAGTTGAGGCATTTGGTAAAGTTCATGAAATCTTTAGTGGTGTGGATTGGCTGATTCCAAAGGGGGATACTGCAGTTGAAGCTCTTCAACAACCTTACTCTGACAAGTCTCAGATGAGACAGAGGGCTGCATCACCAAATGGTAAATATGTTGATTTGAACCCAGCAAATTTAACTTCAGAGAACCAATCTGACTCTTCTCAGATATTTTCCCCAAATACAGATGTGGATAGAAAGCAGTCCGATCCTGATCATCCAAATGGAATAGGGACAATTATAGCCCCAGAGCAAACACTCTCCCAACCAGGAGACCATGTTCTAACCTCATCAGCTTTGTCTCCCCATCAGTCATCAGATTCTCAAAGTGAAGTTGATACATCAAAGCCGAAAACCATTCCTTCAACTCCTTCATCTCAGTCAACAAAAGATGCTGGTGTTGGCCTTGAACAGCTTCTTACACCACCATCACAGGATAAAATTCTTGCTCAAACTGGAGTTTGTGATATCCCATTTATACCCAATGAGATTCCTGACACTTCAAGTTCCCCTTTGAAGGATGGAAGTTCTCGGAGCCTTGATAAATCTCCTGAAACAGATGCCAGCCTTGATACTGCACCTCACTCACCAACTCATCCACCAAATCTTCCTGTGAAGGCTTCTATCATGGAAAATTCGAATTTTACAAGTGCACCTCTTCCTCCGCCAACCGCCCATTTGAAAGAAAATTCGACTTGTGGAGTTGGGCCTTCACCTCCACCTTCAGCTTCATCTTTAGATGGTGGTGAATCACCTGTACTGCAACCGCCTCAAATTTCTTCTTTAAAGGAACATTCTGATTCTAAAGCAGCACCTCTGCCTCCATCAACTTCACCATTACAGGATAACTCTGTTGCCAAACATGCCCCTTCTCCACCTCCTCCTCCACCACCTCCTAATCGTCGTGAGAAAAGTTCAAGTAGTGAAAAACATCCTCTTCCTCAACATCCTTCGTATTATGGGCAGACACCACCTTCTCTTCCTCCACCTCCATCAGATCCGCACTTGAGGCATACTCCAGACAGCAAACCTTCTCATGCCCCTCCTCCTCCCCCTCCCCCAGCCAATGTTCATGATTCCAATACCAGCGGTTCTCTTTCTGCTCCTTCGGCCCCTCCTCCTCCTCCAGTTCTTTCCACTGCATCGCCGTCCCCTCCTCCCCCATGCCCTCCTCCAGGGTTAAAAGGGAAAAACTCATTGAATCGTGCTGCTATTGGAAAGAATAGCCAAGCAAAGAAACTGAAACCATTGCATTGGTTAAAAATATCCAGAGCAGTTTCAGGAAGCTTGTGGGCTGAGACCCAGAAATCTGGTGAAGCAGCTAAGTAAGTACACTGAGATGAAACTGTAGCATTGTCCCTTGCTCTTCCGATATACATTTTAAATCCTATGTTTTGATGTTTTATTATGTTAATTTTGTCTTTGTTAGGGCGCCCGAGATTGATATGTCAGAACTCGAATCTCTGTTCTCTGCTGCAGCTCCAAATACAGATCAAGGGAGAAAAACTAGTTCACGAGCTGCAATGGGGCAAAAATCTGAAAAAGTCCAATTGGTGATTTTGCTACACCATTTTAAATTTTCTTTTCTTTCATTTGTATCACATCACCTGTAAATTGTAAACAGATGCACACAAAGCATTTACATGATTTATTTTTGAACTTTAACTCAATGATACTGAAATGTCTTTTAGCCTTCTCGCTCATGGTTTTGAGTAGAATTATTGGAGGCTGATGTGCAAAAATAGTTGTTTCATAATCTTACAGTTTTGCCATACAAATCTTTCCAAATTTTGTTTTGTTTTTCTTTTGGTAAATCTTTAATTTCAGTTTCTCCAAGTTATTTCTTCTAAATTTAATCTCTACATCCCATTTAACTAAAGATCTTCCTTAAGTTATTGAAACGTCATTTTAATTTAATCAGTCATGTAATTCATGGGTTAGAATATTGTCTTGATTTATTCTAGTACTATGACAGTTCCAAAATTTCAATAGATATTTGACAAACATCATATGAGCAAATCATTTAATATTCTTTATGTACAAATAAGTAATCATCTGTTTATCTGGTATATGATATGTTATCCTTTTCGGCGTTGGATGTCTAAGTGATTTCTTGTCTAGTGAAATGGTCAAAGTATATTTTAATTTTATATTTATGCTTTCACAGTAAAGCCACAACATATTTTGACTTCTCGTTATGCAAGACAACAATTGTCTCAGTCTCTTGTCTTCGATTTGTTTAACCTCATACTTTTTCTATTTCTTTGGTTTTTTATGTTTTTTAAATTTTTTTCGAATACATATCTCTGCCGAAAGTAGATTGGGATGAAAAATAAAAAAGATTTTTGGCTAAATAAGTATAAGTATTTATTTTGTTGCATTTTCATAATCAACTAAAATCTTTTGTTTGATCAATCATCTAACTGTTCAGTTAAGTGTTTTGTTGATTTCCAATATTGTTATCTTATTCTGGTTATTTCTTGACCGTCATATAAAGCATCATGTAATAATATTGGGTTGTATCATGTATGGTGACTGAGGCCAAGACTTAAAGTATCATTTATTCATTTGTTCTCGCCTTTTGCAGATAGATCACAGGCGTGCATATAACTGTGAAATAATGCTCTCAAAAGTGAAGGTACCCTTGCATGAGATGCTGGTGAGTTGATTTTATACATTTGTTTTAGTTCGTTGTCAAGAGCTACAGTTTTTTTTTTTTTTTTTCCTCCCTTCTTTCTCTCCCTTATTCTTGCATAGAACTTCAAAGTTCTACTTTTCCTCATAAAGTATGCCAATGTTCAAATTTCATATTATGACTTAATAATTTATGCATTTTTTTTCATTCACTTACAGATCAAGTTATTTGTTTGCATAACCTTATTAACTGCTATTGTTTCCACTCTCCTGTCATTTAATTCCCATTATATATCTTGCGACTTGGGCCTATCATTGTCATCATACATGGAGAGTTTAACTAGTTAGAATCGAGCATATGAGTGGACCTGATAGATACTTTAAAGATTTCAACTTAGAGTAAGAACATAAGGTTTCAAAAACAATATCGGTGACTCACCAAATCTATAGGACATTATTTGTTCAAAAATTTGAAAATGAAAGTAGTTAGGAGGCTTAACTGAATTATTACACTCAAAATGGGAGAATATAAAGGGTATTTCATTGTACTAATCTACTTTTCATTTGGGATGGATTTTTAAATTATGATACGATAATGCTTGCATCTCATCATCATGTATATTTATGTATTATTGTTATCTCTCAACTCTATTCATGATCTTTGATTTCAGTTTGTAACTCCTCCAATATGAGTCCTTACACAGAAGTTGGTTCTAATGCTTTCTGCAATGATTTCCACTTTCACAGAATTCAGTACTTGCCTTGGAGGAATCTGCATTAGATGTTGATCAGGTTGACAACCTCATTAAGTTTTGTCCAACCAAAGAAGAGATGGAGATGCTTAAGGTGGGACATGGGAAGTAGTGTTTTTGCAGTCCTCTATATTCAAGAAATCCTGATTACTTATACTTTGGGTTATGTAACTACCAATATGAGAATGATCTGTTGCTATTTTGTGACCGTTTTACCAGCTGATTCTGTTTGCAGGGTTATAAAGGGGAGAAAGACAAATTGGGAAAATGCGAACAGGTTTGTATCCTAGATTTTCCCATTTAAAACACTACTATTATATTTGCCTTTTGGCCGAAAGTCCAATCCAATGTTATTATTGATGGCCTATGCTTTTAGCTGTCAAGAAATATTATGTAAACTTTTGTCTTCCTACTCAGTTCTTTTTGGAGTTGATGCAAGTGCCAAGGATAGAAGATAAGTTGAGAGTTTTCTCATTCAAAATACAGTTTCGATCACAGGTCAGAGTTTAATTTTTCCCCTCTCATATTACAAACTTTAAAATTCTTGTGGCAATGTTTGTTTTGTTAATCTGTTCGCTGTCTCTCAGGTTTCTGACCTCAGGAGTAGTCTAAATGTTGTTACTTCTGCTGCAGATCAGGTATATCTCTTTATAAATCTTTCTATGACCATATGATCTTTTATGTTTGTATTCTTATGACTCCTTGAGCTATGTTTTTAATCAGATTAAAAGCTCCGCAAAGTTGAAAAGAGTCATGCAAACAATTCTTTCCCTGGGTAATGCTTTAAACCAGGGAACTGCTAGAGGTTAGTAAAATTTGTGTGTATTTTATTAACATGCTAAACACCTAAATATCAGTTTTTTTTATTAACAATTCAGTATCATTGTTTAAACATTGGAATTCAACCAAGTGAAATTTTATCTTATAATACGAGATTGTTGATTAATTCTGTAACAGTTTTTTGCAGCCAAGTTGCCTTTGATTCAGAATACTTAGTGTAGCAAAAGTGGAAACTAGGGATAACCTGTGAAACTGTGGCATACCACCATACCTATTTTAATGAGAATGCTTAATTCAGATCTTTATACATTTGACCTTTTCTTAATCTGAATTCTGGAGTTGAATTTCTGGAATTATTATGAAATTTCCCATTGCGAATGTAGTTATCTTACATTCCATGGTTGGGAACATAAATCACGGCCATGGCTTTCATCAACCATGGCTGTGTTTTCTCAACCATGATCATGGTTGGGTGGAAAAAAAAACTGTGTGTGTAATTATTTTAAGGCTTCATTTGGATGGAGGGATTTTGGAGGATTTGGAGTTGTTGAATTCCTTCCTTATATTGTTTGGCTTTGGATTTGAAATTCTTCTGATGGAAAAATATGAGTTTAACTTGAGTGGATTTGAAATGACCTCTACTACCTAGTCATTTCAAATCCACTTTTCAATTTTCATGGTACACTTAGTATTTACAATTCATCCATCCAAATGGACCCTAAGGGTTTCATGTGTTTTGTTTCTGATTGTCACTGTTTTAGTAAACTAAGCCTATGGTTGATACAAAACTGACCATAATTTTTTAAGGGTTGAGATTTCTCATGAGTGTAACCTTGAATAATAAATCTCTCTTTCAATATCTAATTGCTTAACATTTTTATTCACCTGCACAAGGCATTTGTTTTAGCTGAACGTGTGGAATTTTTCTTATATGGATGGTATTTAAGATTTGAACGCAAGGCTTCGTGTTCATGTTTAAAAGTTTCAAGGGGTGAGGGAATTGTTTCATCGCTTAATAGATAATCACTTTAATAGTGGGAAGTTATGGCTCCTCTTATGCATAGATTGACCTGATTGTGGGTGTGTGCTAACATCTCCTATTGGATTTTGATCTGTTCCAGGGTTACTTACATTTTGGCCAGAATCACATTCATTTCTAATGCTGTTGTGACAGGTGCCGCTGTTGGGTTCCGGTTGGATAGCCTCCTCAAACTTACCGACACTCGTGCCCGAAACAACAAGATGACACTAATGCATTATCTTTGCAAGGTTATGATTAGCATTCCTATCAGTTAGTTTCTGCTGAAAATTTAATATTGAACTTTGAAGTGTATACTGTATAATATGTACATGCTAATGATATCATGGCTGAAAATAACTCATGTTTAATTTATTTGGCCTTCAAAACTTGGTAATAGCGTATTGTCTCCATATTGGCTGCTGGTAAATTAGTATACACTATACATATGGAACTGTGGGCCATGGGATATTTATTGGCCTATAATTTGTGAATTGAACTAGCTGCAGTTACAAATCACATTCTGACTTTCTTCGACTTGCTATGGGAACAAACTCGTGCTGATTTAGTATGTTTCTGTCTAGTCTTCTGAAAAGTTTTTGTCAATGCTATGTTTTATTCTGTGAAACTTTGTAATGGATGCTCTTCATCTTTCAGACTATAATTTCTCATTATATTAAAAAGCATGTAACTTCTTGCTCCAAGGGACGGTGTTCCAACACATTAGTTAGCTTGCCCAACACTTGGTTGATCTCAAGTGCTTCAAAGATGAAGAAGTTGGACTCCTAAAAGTTCTGAATGTATTTTTTTTTCTTTTTCTGTCAGGTGCTTTCTGATAAATTACCAGAGCTTCTCGACTTTTGGGAAGATCTTTCCAGCTTGGAACCTGCATCAAAGGTAACTTTTGGTTTTTTTGTTCCATTTTTTTTAAAAAAAAAATTAATGCTCTTCAATGTTCTTTATCAGTGAAAGTAAATACTTCAATACCATTGGCACCTAATTGACTTAATGGATCATAATATTTCCAGGTACAACTGAAATATTTGGCTGAGGAAATGCAAGCTATTAACAAAGGGCTTGAAAAAGTTGTTCAGGAGTTGTCCATGTCGGAAAATGATGGACCTGTGTCGGAAAACTTTCAAAAGGTATTTACTGGAGGATATGAAAATGATACTCACTTCTTGATTTTCTACACTTATTTGTTCTTTCCATTGTCTATCCTGTGATTCCATGTTTTCTTTATTGAGTTCAATTCATATCTGTGATCTCTTGTTTTTCTTCTCATGATGTCTGTCTTTCCATTATTAACATTTCCTTGTAGTTCCAATAATAGTTGTTTTGTTCCAGGCTTTAAAGGAGTTCCTTTGCTTTGCTGAAAGTGAAGTCAGGTCATTGGCTTCACTTTATTCTGGAGTGGTACGTACTTGTTTGTTTTTGGGATCTTCTGGCTATCTTATTGAATATTGTGTTCTTGGAAGATTAATAATTAATTTATACAGGGCCGGAATGTGGATTCGTTAATCCTTTATTTTGGGGAGGACCCGGCGCGCTGTCCGTTTGAGCAAGGTAGTTTACTCCACAGTTTTTACACAATTACACTGGTATTTGTTTCTTGGAACCGCGTAGTGAAATACTATGTGTTATATATGCGTTTAGTAATTGCAAATCTCTTAAAAAATCTCAAGAATACCCATTTATGCTCTTTTAGTTATGTACATGCAACACAACATTACCATAGCCAATACCTTGTTAACTACCAAGTCGCAATGTGTTTTCGGATGGTTTCGTTGGCATCATAGGTTTTTTTATCAACAGAAAATACGTAGGCGTTAAAATGTTCCATTACAGGGGTGTACTTATATTATATGGAAAATTTATGCAGTGGTAACAACTCTGTCGAACTTTGTGAAAACGTTCAAACAAGCTCACGAGGAAAACTTGAAGCAGTTAGAGGCAGATAAAAAGAAGGCAGAGAAAGAAGCTTCTGAGAAGCTGAAGATAAATGCATCAGATACCGGGCAAGAGTTAGAGAAAAGGAAGGTGGAGAAGGAAGGTTCTGAGACGCCAAAAAGAAATGCTTCAGCTGATGGGCGAGAGTTGGAGAAAAAGAAGTCGGATAAGGAAGGTTCTGAGACGCCAAAAAGAAATGCTTCAGCTGAGGGGCGAGAGCTGGAGAAGAACAAGTCGGGGAAGGAAGATTCTGAGAGAGAAAAAAATAATGCTTCAGCTGATGGGCAAGCGTTGGAGAAAAAGAAGTCGGAGAAGGAAGCTCCTGATAAGCCAAAGATAAGTGCTTCAGACACCAAACCAGAGCTGGAGAAAAAGATGTCAGAGAATGAAGCTCCCCATAGGCCGAAGATAAGTACTTCAGACACCGTGTCAGAGTTGGAGAAAAAGAAGTCGGAGAAGGAAGCTCCTGATAAGCTAAAGCTAAGTGCTTCAAACACTACACGGGAGTTGGAGAAAAAGAAGTCTGTGAATGAAGCTCCCCATACGCCGAAGATAAGTGCTTCAGACACCATGTCAGAGTTGGAGAAAAAGAAGTCGGAGAAGGAAGCTCCTGATAAGCTAAAGCTAAGTGCTTCAAACACCACACGAGAGTTGGAGAAAAAGAAGTCCGAGAATGAAGCTCCTGATAAGCCAAGGATGAGTTCTTCAGACGCCACACCAGATACGGAGAAAAAGAAGTCTGAGAAGGAAGCTCAAAATAAGCCAAATATAAGTGCTTCAAACAACACAGCCGAGTTGGAGAAAAAGAAGTCGGAGAATGAAGGTCCCAATAAGCCAAAGATAAGTGATTCAGACACCATTCCAGAATTGGAGAAAAAGAAAGTCGGGAAGGAAGTTCTCGATAAGCCAAAGATAAATGCTTCAGATGCTGCACAATTGCTAAAATCTTCGTTCAGAAGCATCAAATAAACTGCATTGTCATCATGCGGTCAATGATCAGCTTTGCTTAAATAAAATGCGAATTGTTGAAGGTTGAAACCAAATTGAATTATTCTTTCTGTGCTGATTCATGGCCAACAAATGCTTGGTTTCTTTTGAACATCTGGAGCCATTGAATCGTAGGATCGCGCTCGTGTTGAGAATTCTGCATACCCTCACAGGCAAGCTATACTCTCCAATCCATTTTTGTCCTATTGTATTTTCTTCATATTCCTCAATAATTTCTGATCTAGTTTCCTTCTATTAATTCAATTTCTTTCTACAGAATCTGGGAATCTGCAATTTTTTCAAGGTGGATTCTTGCAAGTCTTTCAGAGGAAGAAGAGGATGAGACCGTATAATTATGCATCCTTTTCTTGGTTGCTACTCTGTACAGTAAATGAATAGATTTGCTTATATCGCCAAATAATTTTACAGACAAATAGCAAATCAAACATTTACTAGTAGAATAAATATGTTAGGTTATTACTTCAATTATTATGGCTTTCAGTGCCTTGCTCAAGATCCAAAGCAATTATTTTATTATAATTTCTGTTGAGGAAACTAATAAAATTACATTGATTCCAGCTTGAGGTTTGTTGTGCATAAGACAACGTGCCGTGGACGACCGGACTATGTGTATATGCCAGCCATTTAAAATGGCATTCAAGCTTCAAAAGACAACTTTTGAAATGCAGGTTTTTCTCAAGTGGAATTTTATTATTTTTGGTCAAGGAAAATGTCAAAATGTTTGTTGAAAACTGAGGGCATTCTATTAATAAATACATCCATTTCACGACAATTGCATTATGTCATTTATTACTAATAAATTTTCCATCAGGAGCAGTCGCAGTCTAAGTCTAATTCTTACCTCCCAAACTATTCTTACCTCCCAAACTATAGTGAGGATAAAGAGTTTATCTGCTCAATAAAATAAATAAATAAATTTATTAAGCTATTACAAGTGAATAATTTAAATTTAGAACGTCTGATGTTCAGATTTAAAGCCATGTAGAAATAGAAATCAAAATGAAGAACTTGTGGGAAACAGGAAAGGTTGAGAGAATAAATATAAAAAAGAGGAGATTTATGCATATAATCATTCACCCCACCAAGGTCAAATATTTACCACACTTTTTAAAGTTACCTCACTATCGAATTCGACCCTTTATGTCAGTTAAAAACAAATATCATTACAGGAACAATCAGACAAAAGCAAGGCAGTAAGTATAAGATTAGGTGACCTAATAACAGCACTTAACCAACAGGTCCATACTCTATACTTGTGACCAAAGTTACTGCCCACAAACCCCTAACAGGAAAAGGGCAAAACAGAAAAGGGGAGTCAGCAATCCAAAGCTCTTGTGGAAGTGAAGGAATCCCAATGTTTTGGATGACACCAAACTGGAGTTGGTTAACTTCATTCTAAAGCCAACTGTGGTGCATTTTTTGTCCCCAAAACACTCATTTAAAGTGGACAAGAAGAGAAAAAAGGGGTCTGAAAAATGAGTGCCAGTGAAGGCAGTAGAAGAAGGGGCAGTACCCCAAAACAAGGCCCTGTTTGGGAGTACACCAGAATGAGGCCTCCTGGCAGGACAAAAGATGGGGTGAAATTCTTCCCCGAGAACTCTGAGCAAAGTGCCAAGATTTCCTGCAGCAGCAGTGTCAGTAGTTTGAGCAGCATCGAGGATGAGAAAGGCAGGTCCAAACCGGGCCCTGTAGGGGCAAATTTCAACAAGATGAACAAAAGGGATTCGACTGTTTCTCCCGATGGGATCAAGAAGAGCCCGGCCCGGATCAAGAAATCGACGACATTGCCATCACCTTTGTCCCCAAGAGGGATTGGGGAGTTGAGGAAAGTGAAATCTGAGGCAAGCAGGAATCTTGACAGGGAACTGAGGACTTCACTTTCAGTGAAGCTGGTGAAAGAAGATACCAGAGTGCCTGCAGCAAGTGAGGACATTCTTGATGATCAGGACTCGAATTCGGATCATGGATCTTCTTATGCAGACTCATCATCCAAGGAGATGATTGTGTATCAAGAAATGGCCATTCCAGGTAGTCCTGTCAGTGTAAAAATCCCATCTGCCACCGACGACGATGACAACAAAGAAGATGATTATCCTGAAGAGCAGGAAGAGGAGGAAATTGATGCAATTGAAGAAAAGGTTCCATCTTTAAGCCCCAAAAGATCATTACATTGTCCCC
This sequence comes from Hygrophila difformis, assembly GCA_030278955.1. Lineage (NCBI taxonomy): Eukaryota > Viridiplantae > Streptophyta > Magnoliopsida > Lamiales > Acanthaceae > Hygrophila > Hygrophila difformis. Next base: position 2,489,279 of record JAOANR010000010.1, read on the forward strand.
CAATCTCCACAGAGCAATTCCCTCCTGCAATTCATCCAATTCAAGGAAAAACCAAGCCAGGTAATCTTACCTCTCTTACACACATACAACAAATTTGAATTCATGATAAATCCCTCTTCTTCACTTTACAATATTTCAAACTTTTTTCAGTTCATGTGGCAGGCCACCAAACCACTCAAAGCAAACTTCAAACATTCAGTGAGTGCCAAAACTAAACACCTTTCAAAATGCTATCCTACCTGCTTGCTTTTGAAGTTCTAACTATTTTTTATTCACAGCTGACCTAATAATGTGGAGAGATGCATCAAAATCAGCACTTGTGTTTGGGATTGGAGCATTTGGCATCATTTCCTCCTCCCACACATGGGATTTAAACATAAGGTATTCATATCAGTTTGTTTACATCTCTACCTAATCTCTGAATTATAATCCACATTTGGCTAGACTCACTAACTCACATGACTAAAGTGTTGTCTTTTGGTGGCCCAATGTGCCAGCTTTATTTCTTTGCTTTCCTACATAGGCCTGGTGTACCTTGCTGCTGTTTTCCTTTTCAGATCTTTTATTACCAGGTAATAATCTTGATTTTCTATTCATTCCACCTATTTAGTTATGAATTTAGCTCAATTATAGCAACATTCCTGTATGTTTGGGAATTCATCAGGGTGAGAAATGAGACAGCGCAAGAAGACTGTGTTGTTGGGGAAGAAGAAGCAATTTGGGTGATCAAAATGCTCTTGCCTTATGTCAATGAATTTCTTCTATATTTGAGAGCCCTTTTCTCTGGTGATCCAATCACCACTATCAAGGTCATACATATTTGATATTTCCTCACTTTCTTACATGTAATAGAAAAGTTACTCTGTCAGTCTTTTTATTTTTATTTTTACTGAATGGTATAGAGTATATGGCTAATTTTCCCCTACTTTTATTGTTCATTCTTGATTTTTTTTGAGGATGTTCACCTTGTGCCCATATATTGCAGTTGGCCGTGCTTCTATTTATTTTAGCAAGATATGGAGGGTCCATAACTGTCTGGAAAATGGCCAAATTGGGTAACTTTTATTTCAAAATTTGCTAAAATATCTTTTTACTGTGATGTACACTGAAATTATGGTTAAAATTTTACTTTTTGGTGGCAGTGTTTGTTGGAGTATTTACAGTGCCAAAAGTCTGCTCTGCCTATTCTGTTCAGTTATCTTCATTTGGTAACAAAATACTACAAAATCCCTAAATTATTTCTTCTCAGTTATTATATCTGGATTCCTCCCCTACTCTTTTCATTTCAAAATTTTGTTCTTTAAATTATTTATGTTTTACTTCCACCAGTTAATTGTTTTTCATTAATTTTTTTAAACCACTGTAGGGATTAAAATCTGACTCTAGTGGTAAAAATAGCGCACACACCTACAAATCTGACTCTAATTTAATGGATGGAATGTAGTAGTACTGAATATAGTGCAATAATGCGACAAAAAAAAATTCTAGACCACAAATTATACTGTATTTGAATTAGGTTTGGACCAAATCATAAATGCAGTGGGCCAGTTTTTCTAAAGAAAATCATAAACACATCGGTCAACATTGGGCTTCTTAAAAAAATTAGGCCCAATTAATTGGGCCCACACATTGGGCTTTAAAAAGAATTCACCAGCTTATGTTCAATTCTTTTTAAAAAAAATAAAATAAAAATACACCATTTATTTTCTAACACAACACTGTGATATTTTTTTTCCCTATAATTTAAAGGTATGCTATGGGTGGAAAGAGCTGGAAATGCTTGGATGTCATGTTCTCACAAGAAAGCAATCGGGTTTGTGATGTTGAGCATTGTCTGGAATGTGTCCTCTGTTGCTGTCCGAGTTTGGACATTGTTTATATTATTTGTTGCTTTCAAGTGTTACCAGCAGTCATCTTTCAAAGAGTTTGGGGAACCACAGGATCAAGAGTCTGTGGATGAAAAATAAAAAGTTAATATATATTGTAGCATTATGGAAAAAATTGAAAGTCGTTGGAATTGTTTGTGATTTGTGAATATATTCATTATATCCAAATGGCTGTAAATTTTTGGGCTGTTTTTGGATGGAATCTGATTGAACATTTTTTTTTTATATATTTTTAGAGCTGGTTTTATATTAACAATGGTCGAATTAATATGAAAATCGATGGTTTTATATATAACAATGGTCGAATTAATATAAAACTTGAACACTAGATTTTAGAAAATGTCGATTTTTAATTATTACATTTCTTTATTGATGACTTTGTAGCTTTTCCTATTTCTTTTGTAAAAAGGGTAGCTATAAATTTTATTATAAATATATTTGGCACTTATTTTATTACCCAATCAACAAGCAGTGGCCCCATATAAGAGTTGCGGATTGGGATTTTTCTCGAAAATAATTGACTTTAAAAACCATAAATATTATCCAATTGAACCTAAATTATTGGTATGTGATGCCCAATTGCCACATAAATCATAATCTTTATCTTTAAAAAGGTAATAAAAAAAAGAAAAAAGAAAAACAAAAGGAATTTGTACACAACCAACATTGAACCAAAACACATATACAGATAATATATACTATTATTTAAATAATAATAATTAGTATATGATTAAAAAATATTCTACGTCTTTGTCGACTCTGTGTCCGTAAGGATTCCCTTCTCTTTTGTCATTTTCAAATGTAAAATATCACTGTAATTTTATATATATGAATGATACTGCGCACATGTTTGGTGTACTGTACAGCGCTCACAGTATTACTACATCAATAAATAATTTTTTTTAGAGCCATCGAAGGCCGTAGAAATTGGTGGTGTGAGCTCATGTCACATAATTACAAAGGGGATAAAAAGGAGGGATAGGGGGCCGGTGAGGAATCGAACATCCAACCTTCCGTTGGAAGTTAAGAGATTTAACCACTTGTGCTAACTCCTCATACCCTTAATAAATAAAATGTATAGTATAGTTTGCACATAATACTGTACTATTTATTGAGGGTAATTCCCAACTCAGTGATAAGAAAATGAAGAAATACTTCCTCCGGTCTTGTGAAAGTGAAACATTTCACTTTTTTGTTATTGTTCATAATTTAACTTTGATTCAAATTTTTATTATAATTATACAAGAAAAAATATAGTTAAGTAGGATCTTGTTGGATTCGTCTAATCTTAAAGATTTATAATATTAACTTTTTATAATTTTTATGTATATACATTTTAAGTTATTACTAAGATATGTATTCGATTACGTGTCGGTAATGAATGTGCAGTTTTAAGAAAACAGAGGTAGTATTTATTCAGCATTGGTGGGTTCCATGTATATATATATATATGCAATATATAACAGAGATGCATAGTATTTTTTCGGTAACATGATGCATAGTTATTGTAAACACATCATTTAATTTATAATAATAATGCACATAGAATAATTGAATGATGTAAATAACTTCCATTTTTTTGCCCCCTTTTTCTTTTGATTATAAACAACCTTGAATTTTAATTATTGTTTAATGATTAATGTGCACTTCACTCAGCCCATTTTGTTGGAAAGAATAAATTTATACTATTTTGATTTAATATGATAATTCTTCTTTAACCTCAATTTATCTATATATATATAAAAGCATTAGTGAACAACCCATCCTAAATTTAATGTGGTGTCTCCATTTCAAATTTCTTATTTTTATAAATTTTTGCATTTTAATTAATTATTTTTAGATTTTTGTATTTATTTATCTATTCATTATAAATTTTCAGTATTTGAAATATATGGTATTTTCAATTTATATGGAATTCTCAAAATCTTCACTTTTAAATATATTTGACAGATTTGAAAGATATATTTGAAAGATTTGAAATTCACCAAAAATATATTTGAAAGATTTGAAATTTGAAATTTTGCATTTATTATTTTATCTATATTATTTTGTATTTTTAAATTTACTAATTTTAGATCTTCAAGTTTATTTATTTATATTAGAGATTTATTCACCTTTAAAAAAATTTGAAAGATAAAATTTAAAATTTTGTATTTTATTTTATTTATTTTGGATTTTATTATTTTGTTTATTTTATCTATTTTAGATTTTATTATTTTGTATTTTTTATTTTATTTATTTTAGATTTTATTGCTGTGTTTATTATTTATTTATAGATTTTGAGTTTTTACACCATCGGATTATTATGACATGAATAGACATTTTTATTTTTTGCACCATAGTACTATTAGGACGGGGTTCTGCACTGGAAACTAAGAATTATGCTGTGTTTATATTTCAAAATGGTGATCATATTGTAATGTCAGTAATTTTGTGTAGGTTTAGTTTTTTGATGTATTTTTTGGTGTGGTAAAGGATGTAATCAAAATATACATTGCACATATTTATTTATTTATATTAAAGATATATTAATGTGTATATGAAATCCAATTTTTAGTTTTTAAAAATATTTAATTTTCAATTTATATAAAGTTCTCCCAATTTTCAGTTTTTAAAGATTTGAAATTTCAAATTAATATGGAATTCGCAGTGTATAAATAGATTTTATATGATTAAAAGATACATTAATGAATGTATGGAAAAGATATATATATATTAATTAATGTATATATATATATGCCATGTTTTTACAAAATTATGTCACTTCTCCTAAAAGTAATACCACATCCGTCTCTTTATAATTGTTACGGACCCACCTGACACGTATACCGATACATATTTTTAACGGTTAATAACTTAAATTGTATTCGATAAAAAATTATAAAAATTTGATATTCTAAAACTACATGATTAGACGAATCCAACAAGATCTCACTTGATTATATTTTTTATTACATAACTATGATAAAAATTCGAATCAAATTTAAACAGCGAATAGTGTCAAAAGTCAAACGTGACAATTAAACTGAGACGGAGAAAGTATACAATTATATATTTACTAAAAGTAATATACAATTATATAGTTACTAATCGTTAAAAAATATATTTTATAATTATATCATTCTAATTGTATATAAATATATATACTAAATAGTATAAATCTTATTTATAATTTATTATATTTAAAATAATACAAAAATTATAATTATTAAGAGAATTGTGAAAATTCGTATTCTATGGATAATTGATTTAGAGTAAATTAGTTATTTTTGTAAAGCATATTAGAAATAAAAGAATCGGGTGTATAAAGAGTTATTGGGGTGCGAATAGTCCATCAGTAAATAAAGAAGGAAATTTTATTTTTTTAATCTATTTTAAGAAATACTTCATTAATCTATATTTTATCAAATTTGCAATTGACGGAAAAACAAATATAAATATACCTTTATTAGAAATTGAAAGGCTAATTGCTGCAAATTCTAAAAATTTGAAAATTTTCTCTAGAATACCGGTACTTAATGAAGTTTTAACGTCTAAAACAGATAGTCTACTGATACTAGAAGAGACATATTATAATAAGGAAGAAATGAAGGTGGATCATGCTAAGCTATTACATTTGTTGATTCATGAGGAGAGGAATGTTTATAATTAAATAATGTATGTAGTTATAGTGATGAGAGTTGATTTTTTTTTCTTTACGTGGTGGAGCTGACAAGACATTTATCGATAATTTATCTAGAAAATAATATGTTTAGCTATTCGTGGGAGAAATGATATTGTGTTACATGTAGTATCCAGTGGAATAGCACCCTACTCCTTCCAAGAGGTAGAATTGCACATTTTCAATTTGGTTCTACCTACAAAAACTTATCCCATAAAATTATTTAACCTCTGTTCTCTTTAAAAGAAAGCCCATTATTTGGAATGAAAATTCTTAATTGGTAGAATGATTAAGAGCCCGTCTGAATTAACCAAATTTCTCATTCGATTTCAGGGGAAAAAAGTCACACTCGCATTTTGTTTTACTATGACTATTAAAAAAAAAAGTTAATGTCATTTTTTAAAGAAGGTTGGATTATATCTTAAAAAATCATTTTTACATATGTTAGTGATATGCTGCAATATCTCGTGTACTGGAAAGATGGGACTCGAATTATTAATATGTAATTAAGATGAATTAACCCAAGATACTACAAGAAATGTTATTTACAATGAAAATTATATATGACTTAAATTTGCACTATGAATTCTTCATCTAGGTGATGGTAATTTGTAAATCTGATATTGATCTTGAAGATGTAAAATTAGATAACATTTCCAGGTTATAATTTTATGAATTCTATGGGAGATCCTATAGCGACAATTGTTGAGATTATTTATACACATATGAAATGCACCACTTCAAATCCAGATATTATTAAAGATATTGTTATATTAATTTCTACCAATGAGATTGTTGATACGATCAATTATTAAATCATGAAATGTATGTCTGCAAATGAAAATGTATATATATATATATCAGTTCTAATAATATTTATCAAGAAGATGAAAGCATAGATAATACCAATGAATTATTTTCACTATAATATCGAAACACGATCAGATTGTTCTGGATTATCGAATCATGAAATAGAGTTGATTTAGGGTTGCATAGTCATGCATATTAGGAATATAGATCGATCAAATAAAGTATGCAATGTAACTATGTAAGTAGGTTGATAGTCACCAAGATGCGGAATCATATTATTGAGGTTAAACTAATTTTCTAGAAACTATGAAAATAAAAAATTCTTGATTGGTAGAATGATTATGAGCTGAGCCTATCTGATTTAACCAAATTCATGATTCGATTTGAGATGAGAAAAGTTCAACTTGTAGTTTGTTTTGCTATGATTATAAACAAAAGTCAATGTTAATATTTAAAGAATATTGGACTTTATCTTCCAAAATAAGTTTTTGCCATGAACAGTTATGTCGCAATATTTCGCGCCACTAGCAAGATGTGGCTCAAAATATTAATATGCAATTAAGAATGATTAACTCAAGATACCACAAGATATGTTGTTTACTATAAAATTTATATATAACAGAAAATTTACAAAATGGATACTTAATGTAGGTGATGGTAAGGCCGGTATTGATTTTGAAGATCTACAATTAGATGTGACATTTTCGGATGATATTCTTATAAATTCTACGGGTGATCCTATAGCGACAACTTTTAAGAGTACATATACAAATATAAACTGCACCACTTCAAATTCAGATATTTTAAAAGATAGTACTATACTAGCCCCTATCAATGATATTTTCAGGAATGAGATTTTCAGCAAATTGTGAGGAAGTTCTTCATATTATGCTTAATATTTATATTTAAATTTTATTTTATTTTAATTTAAATTTCAAATTAAATAAAAATATTATATTAATACTTATTTTTATTGATCTGTTAAACCACAGAAGCTAAAGAGGACGGTATAATATGATTTCTTAGTTAATTTTAAAAATAATTAAATTATATTATCATATATATCATCTTTCAAATAGATATAAAATCATTACACATTTTTCATTACTCAAAATATGATTTATACTTAATACTCAAGAATTGTTGTTTACAATGAAATTTTTAGCAAATTGTAAAGGAAAATTTCATATTATACTTAATACTTATATTTAAATTTATTTTAAATTAAATAAAATATTAATATTTATTTTTATTGATCTGTTATGTTTGTACTGGACGAGCCACAGAAGCTAAAGAATGCAATATAATACGATTTTTCTGTTAGTTTTAAAAATAATTAGATTATATTATCATATACACTCACATTCGAACATATATAAAATTATTACACATTTTTCTATTACTCAAAATACATTTATTATTATTATATAAAGATATATTATATATAAATATATAGTTATGCCCGTCGAGTCTCGACGGGTTATTTGCTAGTTTAACTAAACAAAGCTAATGGAAACTCACTTTTTCCTAAGGTATTGTTGTGTTTTTTTTTTTATATTATTACTCCCTCTGTCCCACTTGAAATGTCTCATTTTATTTCTGCACACAATCCAATACACTTTTTTAATCGCTAATATATCAAAATATATGCAACTAAAAATTATATAAAATATATATTCTAAAACTATACGATTAGACGAATCTAACAAGATCAAACTCGACTATTTTTATTAAATATATAATTACAATAATAATGAGTCAAAATTGAACAATGAATAGTGTCGAAAAGTCAAACGGAACAATTCAAGTGGGACGGAAGGAGTATTATTTTAAATTAAAATATTATTATTGTGGTTGTGTTTAGTACTCCTAGTAACTAACCGAGTAGAGAGCTAGTGGTGGCTGACGACTGACGACGAGGCTCAATTATTGAAGAACGTGACGAGGTAATGGGTAATATCTGGTGAAGGTGTAGTTTCCTAAAATAGATACTCTCTTCTAGGACAACATTCTGCGCCTTCACATGATTGTACATTAATCTCGCGTTTCACAACGTTACCATTCTATCTTGTACTCCCTCCATGCCGCGAAGATTGAATCATTTCTTTTGGCCACAATAATTTAGGTGGTGGAGTTTAGTAGTTAAAATAAAGATTGAACCATTTCTTTGGTCACGGTAATTTAGGTGGTGGAGTTTAGTAGTTAAAATAGTGTGGGTATTTGTGTTTAAGATTCTAATGAATTTTAATACTATTTATTGTTTAACTTTGACTTAATATTATCATAATGATGTAATTTGAGAAAAATATTCAAGTGTGATATTGTTAGAATCGTCTAATCGTGTAGTTTTAGAATATAAATTTTATACAATTTTTAACTTTATCAATTTTGTAATATTAAGAGTTAAAGAAATATAAGAGACTTTGTGTAGGAAAGTAAAAATGCATTGAAATTTGTGCAAAATAGTAAAAGTAAGTATTTTTAATGGGATTTGATAAAAATTAAGATTCTAATCAAACTTATACTATTAATTTAATTTTTCTAAAAATGAAAAGTGATCAAACTTCGTGGGACACCTTAAAAAGGAATAGGGGTCAAACTTCGTGGGACGGACGGCAATTACAATTTATTTATTTTTATTACATGTTAGTGGGTCGAATCATAATTATTAATTGATAATTTATTTGTAATTATTATTTATCAATTTTTTTTTTCTTATGAACAATCTATACATGCTAGAAAAGGATGGTGGGAGCTCATACCACACAATTACAAAGAGGAATAAAAGGGAGGATAGGGGACCGACAGAGAATCGAACCTCCAACCTTCCGTTAGAAGTCGGGGACTTAACCACGGGCTAAGTCCTCATCCCCTATTATTTATCAAATTTGAAGTCTTATATGGAGTACTATATATTAGGAAATATTACAAACCTAATAATATGTTTATGTATAGATAATAAAATATACTATGTAATGGTCAATATCTCATGTCACATACACTACAAGAAAAAAACTGTATAGCGACCGTCAAATTCGGTCGCTAAAGGGAAACACGGGTCGCTATTTCCACTCAGCGACCGTCTTAACGACCGCACGTTGTGCGGTCGTTAAAAGCTCCGTTAGTAAACATCCAGCGACCGGAAAAAAATTCGGACCAAATTTAGCGACCGAATTAGCGTCCGAACTTTTCGGTCGCTAAACTTCGCGACCGTTTTGGCGACCGAAATATTCGGTTTCTCATTTTTTTTCCATTTTTTGATTTTTTTATTTTCGCGACCGAATTAGCGACCGAAATTATTCGGTAGCTAACTTTAGCGACCGAATTAGCGACCAATTTTTTCGGTCGCTAAAAAGTTTCAATAAGTGAAAATTTTTGGCTCCGTGAGGCCTCGAACCCTTCCCCTTCAACCCACCAGCCTTCGCCTATAACCACTTTAACTACATTTAATTCACAAAATTGTTGGTGACAAGTCTCGAACCTGGGTGGTGGGCATTGAAGCTCATCTGTGTACCATCCTGCTATGTTGCATTTCATGTCATATATTGTAATGCTTTATATATATATGTATATCTTTTGGTAATATATATTTAAATAATTAAATAATAATAAATAAAATATATAATCAAATCATATTATTATAAATCTGTTTTAATTTATTTCATTTAATCTTGCCTATAATAATTCTTTTAGTTAATTTATATTTTATATTTAGATTTAAATATGAATTTATTATTTATCTAAACATTATTTTATTAATATAATTATTTATTTTATTTTATAATTTAATTAAATTTTTATTTTTATTTTATCTTAATTTTTAATTATTATTATTTATCATGTTTAATTATTTAATTATATATTAATTAATATTATTTTGTTATTAATTATATCTTTTAATTAATATTATTTTAAAAATAAACTATATAAATTCAATGAAATTAAAATTAAAATTAAATTAATAAATAAATAAAATAATTAGATAAAAATAAATAAAATAAAATGATGATTAATTAAGTTAAATTACAAAATAATAACAAATTATTAGTAAGAATAATAATATTAATTAAAAATTACAAAATAAAGAATAAAAAATTGAAAAAAATGGAAAAACATTAGCGACCACACATTTCGGTCGCTAATGCGGTCGCGAAAGTTAGCTACCGAAATTTTTGGTTGCCAATTCGGTCGCTAGAGTATTTATTATTTTTAAAAAAAAAAATAAAAAGGAGAGAACTAGCGACCGAAATTTTTCGGTCGCTAATTCGGTCGCTACTAGTGACTGATTTTCTCTCGGTCGCTATTTTCGGTCGCGAATTTGCTATAGGAAAATTCTGGTCGCTAATTCGGTCGCTAATTTGCGACAGAATAGTTTCGGTCGTTAAGTCGGTCGCTAAATAGCGACAGAAAATTTTGGTCACTATTTCGGTCGCTTGTAGCGACCGCTTTCATTCGGTCGCGAATTTCGGTCGTTAAATTGACTTTTTCTTATAGTGATACTATATGTCTATATTTAATATTATTGTATGCGTATTGATTACTTACTTTTTATGTCCATATATGTAACGCCCCGAAAATTCAAACCTGATTTTCGCAAGCATTACCGTTGTACTAACTATCCTAAACTAGTGGCCAGCTAATTTAAAACAACTAGTACAACACTGGGTAAACCTAAAATGATCATCTGATTAATCCGGTTTAATGCGAAAGCTAAAACAAATAAAACACATAAGCACATAGGAGGTCTCACCATCATAATCAAATAAATATTCCAGCTGCTCATCCAGACTGCAAGCCTCTCAACAGCATACCAATATCTCAAGATAGTAAATATAGGTGATAAATAAACATATTAATAACGGCAGAATATAAATAAAGCAGTTAAACACCACACCGTCCCATACCGGTGCTTCAACCACGATCATACAATTGACATAAATAAATCATCACACCGTCCCATACCGGTGCTTCAACCACAGACATACAATTTATGCACGTGATGCATGGCCTAACGTACACCTATCTACCCTATATGCAAATGCAAATGAATATGCCTTGCCGGCAACCTAAACCCGGGCGGTATGAACCCACGGGTGAGGATATCATCAACTCCAACCCGTTACAGGGTAACATACCCCATCCCCCGCAGGGACCACAGGCATCACAGCCCAATCACAGGCATCACAGCCAAATCACAGGCATCACAGCCAAATCACAGGCATCAAAGCCTAATAATCACCCCGCAGGGCCATCGGGACTCAACAACACCGGTAAAGGCTGCCCGATCAGACATTTCCAATATGTCCATCCATCCATAATGCAATACCATGCATTATAATAACCAGCCCAAAAGGGGCAACATGAATAACAACCAATAATCCACCCCGCAGAGTCATCGGGACTCAACAACACCGGTAAAGGCTGCCCGATCAGATATTTCCAATATGTCCATCCATTTATAATGCAATACCATGCATTATAATAACCAGCCCAAAAGGGCCAACAGGAATAACAACCAATAATCCACCCCGCAGGGTCATCGGGACTCAACAACACCGGTAAAGGCTGCCCGATCAGACATTTCCAATATATCCATCCATCCATAATGCAATACCATGCATTATAATAACCAGCCCAAAAGGGCCAACAAGAATAACAACCAATAATCCACCCCGCAGGGTCATCGGGACTCAACAACACCGGTAAAGGCTGCCCGATCAATCATTTCCAATATGTTCGTCATCTCATAATGCAATATCATGCATTATGATAACCACCCCAAAAGGGTAACAGATATAACAGTCAATAATACACCCCGCAGGGCCATCGGGACTCAACAACACCTGTGAAGGTTGCCCGATCTATCATAAATATCATAACTACCCATCGGGTTAATAACCGTCAATTCCAATGCAATAACATGCATATGACAATACAGTGATATTCAAGCACCTACACACTAAGTTCGCATGCTTCTCAACATATAAGGAATTCAATACATATGAGATAGCCCCCAAGGCTAAGGCATTAATGATATAATAATTCAACAGTTTCCCTAAGCAATTCAACAACCCCCACGGGCCAATTGATTAACCCACGGTTTACCAATAATATTTGGGAAAGTCATAACAATAATTGGTGCAAAGAACATATCATTATAGAATCAAAATCGCACAAAAAGGGGGCCACACAGGGCCTTTCTGTGCTCGCGGCGCACCCGCGCGCGTAAAACGCGTGACATACGCAACCCAGTACTGTAGCGATTACTGTAGCAATTACTGTAGCGATTACTGTAGTGAGTTACTGCGGTAACTACTGTAGCGAGTTACTGCGGTAACTACTGTACAAGTTACTGTGGTGGTTACTGTTCAAATTACCGTGGTAATTACTGTTCAAATTACCGTGGTAATTACTGTTGCGAATTACTGCGGTAACTACGCGAGTTACCGCGGTAACTACTGTACAGTTACTGTGGTGGTTACTGTTCAAATTACCGTGGTAATTACTGTTCAAATTACCGTGGTAATTACTGTTGCGAATTACTGCGGTAACTACGCGAGTTACCGCAGTAACTACTGTACAGTTACTGTAGCAGTACTGTAGCAGTTACTGTAGCAGTTACTGTTCATCGTCTTCTCCGATTTTCCAATCGGTTTTCCGGCGATTTCGCCGGAATCCGACCCCCAAATACCCCCCAAACACGTAATTTAAGCAATATAATCCCTTGCCTGAAGTCTTTCAACAATAATCGACCTCCGATTCGTCGATTTAAAGCTCCAATTCGTCCAAATCCACCAAAAATTCACCAAGAACCCTAACATCAAAAATCATCTCCAACTCACCACCAAAACCAACAAATATATGCTCAAATCGAAGAGGAGGACGAGGGGAATCACTTACCAACAATCAATTAATCGATCTTCAAGAACACGTGATGATTCGGGTGAGTTGAAAACCTCCCATTTCTTCCCCTTCCTCTCGGCCTTTCTCTTCTCTCTCTTCCCGTTTCTTTTCCATTTTTTTTTCACAAATACAAACAGAAGACCCCTTATTACTTCCACTTATTAATAATTATAGTAGAGCCCCCATACATTCTTAATCACATCAAATCGACCCCATCCGGACTGAAATGCAAAATAACCAATTACCAAGTAATTTAAACAGTCCAATTAATTAAATCGGGTCATTACATTCCTCCCCCCTTACGATCATTTCGTCCCCGAAATGCACATAATCAATCACATGAACAATCAAGGGGAAAAATGTTACTTCAAGGCAACGAAGTCAAGTCCAAGTCTGGGTACTTCAGCTTCATATGTTCCTCGGTTTCCCAAGTAGCATCTCCAGCCCCATGCCTAGACCACAGCACCTTAACCATCGGGATGGTTTTGTGCCTCAACCCTCAAGACCCTTTTCTTTGCATCAATCACCCGAACTGGAACTCCTCGAACTTAAGACTAGCATCCAATTCAACTTTATCAAGCTGAAGGATCTTAGCTGGATCAAAAAAATTTCCTTAGTTGGGAAGTATATAACATATCATGGGCTCGACCCACTTCAGCTGGCAAAACCACCCTATAAGCCACTTTACTAACCCTCTCCACAATCTCATAGGATCCAATATATATCTCGGAATCAGCTTGGCTTCTTATTAAACCGGCGTACCCCTTTCAGAGGCGATACCTATAACAACACAAAATCACTAACCTCAAGCTCCACATGGCGATGAGCTAAATCAGCATAGCTCTTTTGTCGGTCATGAGCTTCTTTCATCCAATCCCTTTGATTCTCATTAACACATTAATCTACTCAATTACCTCAGGACCCATATTTACCGGATCTGCTAGATCATTCCAGCACAAGTGACTCATGCACTTCCTCCTATACCGTGCCACTAGATTTCCAAAACATGAACTACCGCTGCCGTCTTCAAATCATATGTCGGTAGTTCTACTGATTACATTCTCATTATGTATTAACACACCACCCAAACCTTTAAGTGAGGTGTTGGTCAAAACTTCATACTCACCTGACTCATCAGGTAGAGTCAATACAAGTGTCTTTGTCATTTCATTCTTCCAAATTTTGAACGCTTGCTCACAATCATCATCCCATCTAAATCTGACATTGTTACACAACTATATCATCAGAGGTCTAGCAATGCTAGAAAATCCCTCGATACCTACTGTAGTAACCAACAAGATCCAAGAAACTTCGGATCTTCCCCACATTCTTCAGGACTTGCCATTTAAATACAGCTTTTACCTTAGCAGGATCAACAGACATACCATTACCAGAAATAATGTGCCCCGGAAAAGACACACTCTCCAACCAAAATTCACATTTGGAGAGTTTAGCATACAGCTTATGTTCTCACAATGTATTCAAAATTGTTCTCAAGTGACCCGCGTGTGCCTCACGCGTCGGCGAATAAACCATAATATCATCTATGAACACAACCACGCACACGACCAGCAGGGGATGTAATACCCTATACATAAGATCCATGAAGATCGCTAGTGCGTTAGTCAAACCAAAAGACATGACCGGGAATTCAAATGTCCTCAAGGAGTCCTGAGAACTGTCTTAGGCCTATCCGCCTCTGCCACCCTTATCTGATGGTAGCCCAATCTCAAATCAATCTTACTAAAAATACTGGCCCCTCTCAACTAATCAAATAGATCCCCAATCCGAGGTAAAGGATACTTGTTTTTCCCGTGATTCAATTCAATTCTCTGTAATCGATGCACATCCTCATCGACCCATCATTCTTCTAAACAAACAAAACAGGAGCTCCTTAAGGCGAGCTACTCGGCTAAATATACATGGTAAGCTCATTCAATTGATCCTTCAACTCCTTCAGTTCACAGGAGTCATATGGTAAGGAGCCTTAGAAATATGAGCTGCATCAGGCATCAGCTCAATAGTAAAATCAATCTCCCGAGCAGATGGGAGACCATGAATTTCGTCGGGAAATACATCCCCAAACTCAGAGACAACAGGGACACTCGAAGCAGCAGGTACCTCTGCTCGAAGATCCCTCATGTGCCACAGGGAAAGAGAACAACCCCCTACGCATCAGGTCACACAACAAAGCAACAGAAACCACACCAATAACAGGTGGAATAAACGGATGTCGATAAGAACACAGTTACCCAAAGAATCCTAAAAGGATATTCGTGGAACACCACAATCAATCAAAGCACGATGGCAAACAGCCAATCCATGCCCAATAGTACGTCAAAACCAGCCGGGCTAAAGACCACCAGGTCAGCCCTGAATTCGCGACTCTCGATGCTCAACACAGCATCTTGCATCAAATGATCACTACAAATATTATCACCCGAAGGTAAAGAAACTAGCATCTGGTAGGCACCAACGGTCCTACTCCGTGATCTCGCACAATCGCAAAGCCACTAAAGAATGCGAGGCTTCCGAATCGCACAGTACTAAAGCAGAAGAATTCGCAACAGTGGTAGCATTTACTCCATGCTTACGAATGAAATTTAGAGTCTCAAATGAACATAAGACTCCAGAATCAAACACAATAACAACAACACAAAATGCGACATAAATAATTTCCATATCAGGGAAACGGGTTTATCTCTCAACCAGAGAGTCAAGAAGAAACACCTATGATACATGAATTACACACAAGCCAAAACGTTATCCAATCAACGTAACTTTTCCATCACATAAAGACGACATACTAGGAAGTCCCCTAGTTCGGACTCGCCCAGTGATATCGGCCCCCTTCACGTTACCGATCTTTCCATGCAGAACAGTCACCTTGCCTCGTCTCACGCGACAGACATTCAACTTCGACGAACCATCTAATGTTATTTTGATTGACCCAGTGTCAATTCTATGCCACTTCAAATCATTATTCTTTCTAACCAAATCCGACTATACCCTTACTGGCATAACTAAGAAATGGTTTCCACCATCCTTCGCATGCAGGCGGACTGCAATTATCTATATCACCCCAATGGGTTATCGCACAATGGAGACTTTCTCAGTACCCTATCTCACTCTCGAGGGTACGTCAAACCCATCTGAACACCATTCAACAGATTGATCCCGCTTGGATCGCCATTCGAATAGCCCAGGCTTCCATGAGGCCTTTCCAAACTATTCAGCCAACTTAGATTACGACATCAACAAACAATGTTAGCAAAAATCACCAATCATATACACAGCAGTATATATAAACGACAAAATTAAATAACCGATCAAAAGTCATTCATAGTCCTCAATGACTGTGAGATAACAAGGATCCTGACTGGAGTACCATGGTTCCCTCACAGTTCCCCAACTGTGAATTAACCTGGTACGCGCAGAAATAAACAGATATAGTAAAAATGCAATTCTATGCTATATGTACCCCACACACAGCTCACCACCTATGTCTACACAAGTTTTAATAAGATAAAAGAGCACACAGGCTCTGATACCACTCTGTAACGCCCCGAAAATTCAAACATGATTTTCGCAAGCATTACCGTTGTACTAACTATCCTAAACTAGTGGCCAGCTAATTTAAAACAACTAGTACAACACTGGGTAAACCTAAAATGATCATCTGATTAATCCGGTTTAATGCGAAAGCTAAAACAAATAAAACACATAGGAGGTCTCACCATCATAATCAAATAAATATTCCAGCTGCTCATCCAGACTGCAAGCCTCTCAACAGCATACCAATATCTCAAGATAGTAAATATAGGTGATAAATAAACATATTAATAACGGCAGAATATAAATAAAGCAGTTAAACACCACACCGTCCCATACCGGTGCTTCAACCACGATCATACAATTGACATAAATAAATCATCACACCGTCCCATACCGGTGCTTCAACCACAGACATACAATTTATGCACGTGATGCATGGCCTAACGTACACCTATCTACCCTATATGCAAATGCAAATGAATATGCCTAGCCGGCAACCTAAACCCGGGCGGTATGAACCCACGGGTGAGGATATCATCAACTCCAACCCGTTACAGGGTAACATACACCATCCCCGCAGGGACCACATGCATCACAGCCCAATCACAGGCATAACAGCCAAATCACAGGCATCACAGCCTAATAATCACCCCGCAGGGCCATCGGGACTCAACAACACCGGTAAAGGCTGCCCGATCAGACATTTCCAATATGTCCATCCATCCATAATGCAATACCATGCATTATAATAACCAGCCCAAAAGGGGCAACATGAATAACAACCAATAATCCACCCCGCAGGGTCATCGGGACTCAACAACACCGATAAAGGCTGCCCGATCAGACATTTCCAATATGTCCATCCATTCATAATGCAATACCATGCATTATAATAACCAGCCCAAAAGGGCCAACAGGAATAACAACCAATAATCCACCCCCCAGGGTCATCGGGACTCAACAACACCGGTAAAGGCTGCCCGATCAGACATTTCCAATATGTCCATCCATCCATAATGCAATACCATGCATTATAATAACCAGCCCAAAAGGGCCAACAGGAATAACAACCAATAATCCACCCCGCAGGGTCATCGGGACTCAACAACACCGGTAAAGGCTGCCCGATCAATCATTTCCAATATGTTCGTCATCTCATAATGCAATATCATGCATTATGATAACCACCCCAAAAGGGTAACAGATATAACAGTCAATAATACACCCCGCAGGGCCATCGGGACTCAACAACACCTGTGAAGGTTGCCCGATCTATCATAAATATCATAACTACCCATCGGGTTAATAACCGTCAATTCCAATGCAATAACATGCATATGACAATACAGTGATATTCAAGCACCTACACACTAAGTTCGCATGCTTCTCAACATATAAGGAATTCAATACATATGAGATAGCCCCCAAGGCTAAGGCATTAATGATATAATAATTCAACAGTTTCCCTAAGCAATTCAACAACCCCCACGGGCCAATTGATTAACCCACGGTTTACCAATAATATTTGGGAAAGTCATAACAATAATTGGTGCAAAGAACATATCATTATAGAATCAAAATCGCACAAAAAGGGGGCCACACAGGGCCTTTCTGCGCTCGCGGCGCACCCGCGCGCGTAAAACGCGTGACATACGCAGCCCAGTACTGTAGCGATTACTGTAGCAATTACTGTAGCGATTACTGTAGTGAGTTACTGCGGTAACTACTGTAGCGAGTTACTGCGGTAACTACTGTACAAGTTACTGTGGTGGTTACTGTTCAAATTACCGTGGTAATTACTGTTCAAATTACCGTGGTAATTACTGTTGCGAATTACTGCGGTAACTACGCGAGTTACCGCGGTAACTACTGTACAGTTACTGTGGTGGTTACTGTTCAAATTACCGTGGTAATTACTGTTCAAATTACCGTGGTAATTACTGTTGCGAATTACTGCGGTAACTACGCGAGTTACCGCAGTAACTACTGTACAGTTACTGTAGCAGTACTGTAGCAATTACTGTTCATCGTCTTCTCCGATTTTCCAATCGGTTTTCCGGCGATTTCGCCGGAATCCGACCCCCAAATACCCCCAAACACGTAATTTAAGCAATATAATCCCTTGCCTGAAGTCTTTCAACAATAATCGACCTCCGATTCGTCGATTTAAAGCTCCAATTCGTCCAAATCCACCAAAAATTCACCAAGAACCCTAACATCAAAAATCATCTCCAACTCACCACCAAAACCAACAAATATATGCTCAAATCGAAGAGGAGGACGAGGGGAATCACTTACCAACAATCAATTAATCGATCTTCAAGAACACGTGATGATTCGGGTGAGTTGAAAACCTCCCATTTCTTCCCCTTCCTCTCGGCCTTTCTCTTCTCTCTCTTCCCTTTTTTTTTTTCACAAATACAAACAAAAGACCCCTTATTACTTCCACTTGTTAATAATTATAGTAGAGCCCCCATACATTCTTAATCACATCAAATCGACCCCATCCGGACTGAAATGCAAAATAACCAATTACCAAGTAATTTAAACAGTCCAATTAATTAAATCGGGTCATTACAATATAATATAATGCTTATTTATTAATTTTATTTTTGTAGGGGAATGAGGACTTAGCCGCTCTCACCATCCTTTCCGGTCTTCAATGGGTCCTGAAAAAAAAAATTATTTTTGCATTGATTATGTTGAGATTCCTAAATTAATTCAATTATGCGTCTGATATTTTCGTCTTGCCCGACAATTAATTCAATTTCCTAAATTATCTTTCTAGCAGGTGATCTGAATATTAGAAAATCATTTTTGCTACTTTTCGCGTCATAAACAAATGTCACTTTCTCTATGAATTTAATGGAAAACCTTCGTAAATAAAATACCCAAAAAAAAAGAGTAAATGACCCAATATAAGTTTTTCACGGCGCTCGTGCATTCTTATCTTCTACTCTTGTTCTTATTTTTAGATTCCTATGCCACATTTAATGTATTGTGGCCCATTACATAAACGTACAATATTTCAATTTGAAGGAAATATCAATTCAGTGTGCAAAAATTTATATATTCTGTTTTTCAATTATAGAAAGTAAAAAATCAAAATAAAACATTTAAGTATATCAAAATGACAAAATTTGTGTAGTTTGAGTTGCAACAATCGTTTGCTCATTTTTTAAGACTGTGTCAGAAAAAAAATATTCTAGTATATTTTTTTCGGAAAAAAATACGAAGATAAAACTAAAACATTCCAATATTTTTATTATGGAATAAAACGGATAGAAAGTACACTTCAAAGTTGAAACGTTGCTTTTAATTTTCCAAGGATTTTTATGTAATCATAATTATTATTATGATGATTATATATTCATTAAAAAGTACTTTTAACATCATAACAATAGTACTACAATAAATAGGGATTGATTTTTTCGACAAATTATTCCGAACGAGATAACCGGTAAATCGGCTTTGAAAACCAGCGGTATATGGATCCAAATCAGCACACGACACGTGTCATACCAGATGACTCAAAACACGGTCAGCATCACACTGTCTGCGCCGTCCGATCAACACAGAAAATCACAGAACTTAATGACAGATATACCCCTCGCCGCCTCCTATATAAACCCCCCCAATTTGCTACCGATGGAACGATACGTCAATTCATTACAATTAGAGCCGTCCAAACCCTACCATTCTGATTTTCCCCCCAATTCAATTTCACATATTCCGAGTCATCCCCCACCAGGGAATGCAGAGAGATGAGCAGAGCTCCGGTTTGTAACCCCCGATTGGGCGGCGGCAGAGACCGAAAACAACCACGCAGTCGCGGCCGGAATTGCCACAGGAAGCACGTCGAGGACGGGTGATTAATTGATTGGTAGAAACCGCCGTCGTATTCGGTTATCGCTTTATTTCTCCTTTTTACGATTAGCTTTAGAGATCTACTTACGAATTCATCAATGGCTGTAAGATCTGAAGAGAAGTGTGGGGTTTTGCACGGGAAGTACGAATTAGGGCGGATGCTGGGGTACGGTACATTTGCCAAGGTGTACCTCGCGAGGGATCTGGCGACGGGGAAGAACGTGGCTATGAAAGTGGTCGATAAGGAGAAGGTGATCCGCGTCGGGATGATGGATCAGGTGAAGCGCGAGATCTCGGTGATGAAAATGGTGCACCACCCGCACATCGTGGAGCTCCACGAGGTGTTGGCGAGTAAGACCAAGATCTACTTCGCCATGGAGTTCGTCCGCGGCGGGGAATTGTTCGGGAAAATCGCCAAGGGGCCATTGCGCGACGAATCCGCCCGGAATTACTTCCAGCAACTGATCTCAGCCGTCGATTTCTGCCACAGCCGCGGCGTCTACCACCGCGATCTGAAGCCGGAGAATTTACTTCTGGACGCCGAGGGGAATCTGAAAGTAACCGACTTTGGACTCACTGCGCTATCGGAGCATCTCCAGCAGGATGGATTGCTGCACACGGCTTGCGGGACGCCGGCGTACGTCTCGCCGGAGGTGATTGGGAGGAAAGGGTACGACGGGGCAAAGGCGGATATATGGTCGTGTGGGGTAATTCTGTTTGTTCTATTGGCGGGCTACTTGCCTTTCCAGGACGATAACGTCGTCTCGATGTATCGGAAGATTAACCGGGGGGATTTCAAGTGTCCGCCGTGGCTGTCGCCGGAAGCCAGAAAATTGATAACTCGAATGCTGGATCCGAATCCTGCGACGAGGATAACCATAGAGAAAATCATGAATTCGTCGTGGTTTAAGAAATCCACACCGAAGATTCTTAGGGTTAAAGAAAACCCTCCCCCGGAATTCGAGGGAAAAGAAATGGAGACACTGAACGCCTTCCACATCATTTCATTGTCCGAAGGATTCGATCTGTCGCCGCTGTTCGAGCAGAAGAAGGTGGAAAGGGAGGAATTGAGGTTCGCGACGACGAGGCCGGCGAGCAGCGTGATTTCGAGAATTGAGGAGGTGGCGAAGACGAAAAATTTCAGTATCAAGAAGAGCGAATCGTGCGTGAGGCTTCAGCGGGCGGAGAATGGGCGGAAAGGGAAGCTGGAAATCGCGGCGGACATCTTCACGGTGACGCCGGCGTTTCTGGTGGTGGAGGTGAAGAAGTCCAGCGGCGACACACTGGAGTACAATCAGTTCTGCAAAAAGGAGCTCCGGCCGGCGCTGAAGGACGTGGTGTGGAGTGGGAGCGGGAGTGGGAATTCCCTTGCGTCTTGAAGATGTTCGACGAAATTCCCGGTCACTGGAAACTATCCGGCGACGTAATTGATTTGTTTTGATTCTGTGTGTGTCATAAGGTTGTCTGTGTCTATTTTGTTGTTTAGCGTCACTCTCAATTATTTTCATTCTGTGTGTGTGATTGAAGTGAATATTCTGCATTTCTCTAATAATGCAGAAGGTAGTATTATTAATTTTTTAATACAGTACTACTATTTATTTTTACTTTTCCTCTTTTTTCGTTTAGTGGATATAAGTATTTTGGATTGAATACATAATTCAAGAAGAAAATAATTGATAGAATGTTGTATTAATTATAAAATAAAATATTTGTAAGAAAATGAGAAAAACTATTAATGATAATAAAATGTGAGGATTTTCTGATTTTCTTCAATAAATAAGTTCAAATGATCATGCACACAATAAATACATATGCATGCAAAATATCTAATCCCATGTATTAGCATAAATTGATGCAATTAGCGGACGTTGTTAAGTCCCTGACTTCCAACCCAAATGCTGCATGTTCGATTCCCCACCGGCCTCTTATCACTCCTCTTTATTTCCTATTCCCCACCAAAAAAAAAAAAAAAAATCAAGGTACCGAACTAAATCATGTGAACTCCTGTTAATATAAAAAATTTTCCACTAATTTATTGCAATGAATTACAAAATTCAAATTAATATACAAAAGTTTTTGAAAAAATTATAATTACGGAAATTGTATTCATGAATTTTCTTTTTAGAATTAATTATATGTAAAGTTTCTAGATTTGTAATTAAGCAAACATAATAACTATGGAGACCCCAAAGGCCAAATCATGCTATTTAAATTTCATGGATGATAATTCATACATAAATAAACTTATAATATGAGTAGAATTTTTTAGAAGGACCCATATATATATATATATATATATATCTATTTAAGTAGGAAAATGGTCCCATTTTAATCGCGACTTAAGAATTCAAATTGAACTTCATCTCCTTTTTTTTTTTCCTTTTCTTTTTTTTTTCCAAAAAAAAAAAAAATTGGTTCAATCAAACTACGTACTTGTAGCTCGATTTTGGTTGAATTACTTAGGTAGGTGGGGCTTCTAGCTAAATTAAACCTTAATTATTTTGTGAATGTTATGTAGTGATTTACAAATGGAACATATAAATAAAATATGTGTTTAAATATTACGAACAAAATAAGCTCGGCATCATATCATCATACTATTATTAGAATACTGAAAAACGGAGACATGAAATGAGCCGTAAGTATTTGTTTTTTGAATTGATTAGAAGCTTGAATAGAAAAATGAAGCTATATATAGGGTCTGTTCTGCACGCAGAGCTGTAGCTGTGAGTTGTAGCTGCAAGCTGGAGCTGTAGGGAGCTGGAGCTGTAAGGAGCTGTGGGAGCTGTAGCTGTCAGTTCTATTTAAGTATTTTGTACAACTAGCTGTAGCTGTGAAAAAATGTATGAAATGACATAAAAGGACAAATATTTATGTTAACTATTGAGTAGTGGGTTGGTTATTGGGTTAAAATTGTGATTGCTAAAAAATAAGCTCCTAGCTTATTTTTTAACGCTACTACAGGTAGCTTCTAAAAAGAAGCTTCCAAAAGCTCCAAAAAGCTACCAAAAGCTAGTGTGCAGAACGGAGCTTTTGTTTTGAAATAAAAGCTAAAGCTACCAAAAGCTCCCAAAAGCTTCCAAAAGCTGCGTGCAGAACAGACCCATAATCAGGCCGCATGCTTAGTGAACAGAACAATTGGGAATTAATGCTAGACACAGACGTGCTATTATTTTCAATGTAAGATCAATTTTGTGGACAATAATTGAAAAATTTTTAAATCATAAAAGTGGGTTTTGATTGTCCAAATAAGAGAAAAAGGTTGGCATTGATAATCACCCTCAACCACCTTTCAAAATCTATGAGCATTTTGCTAGGAGTTGAGATTTGATGGACTTAACGCATTATGAGGCTTCCGCCCCTTTGATTGGTTTACCGGGAATAAATATATATATTCAAAATTATAATCTTAATTACCAGTATGCTATTATATTATATCATACCTAAATTGTCAGACAATATTCTCATTAGTCAACAAAACACTTGGTACATTGCACAGGAAACCATCCTATCATCTTAAAAAGATTTGAGATATAAGTTCTAACAACTAAACCACTTCTCATTTTGGTCTGTTTTCTCTAATACTGTTACTATTATTTCCGTATACACAACTCTATATGGGTTTTCATTTTTTTTTTTTTTTTTTGGAGGAGCAATATGGGTTTTCATTTAACTTATTCTATACTATATTTAAAATTATATGATATTTAGAGTATTAATGATAATCAGTATCCGGCCAATTGGGCCGATTAGAGTTCGGCTCAATTCAAGTTTTGGCATCAAAATGATTTTATTTTCCTTTTAATCTCCATTGTGGGAATCGGACTATAGTCGTTCCTACCAAGTCTAACATTAGTCACATTTGGACATTTTGGACCAACCTACGATAGGTAATAACATAATTTTATTATTAAATTAAATAAGATTACTTAATTTTAAATTGGTTTTTCCTCTTATTCGTAATATCACAGATTTGATGTTGGAACACCCGGGGTTCCATTGGTGTCACATTCTTCACGAATGGAATTCGGTTGCTGATGGTCTTGACAAGCGTGGAGCAAGCTCCGTGGATTTCTTCACTACGTGGGCCTTTCCTCCGGATGATGTTCGTGGCCGCTTGGTTGTGGATGCTGCAGGGGTTTGGTTTCCTAGATTCTAAATCGCTGTCGGGATGTTGTTTATTTTCTTGCATGTTCTTCCTTATCCCCCCTCTTCTGTAATTGTTTTTAGTTATTTTTTTCTATCTTTGCCGACGCCTGAGCGTCTCTGTTCACCGAAAAAAATTTGGTTGAATTGGTTAATTTAAATTAGTACAATAGGATAAATTAATCATTCAAATTAATTTAATAAATTATTTTTTACAATGAAATTTAAAGAATGTCATGAATATAGGTTATAGAAACAACCCAAAAAAAAATATACTTCAAATGTTATAGGTCAGTGGCGATTACAGGTGGGTATAGGGGGGTCAGCTGACCCCCCTTGATTTTCAAAAAAAAAAAAAAAATTTCAAATATTTTTTATTCTATATAAATATATATATTTATTTTATATTTATTCTTTTATTCTTGTTCACTACTCCCTCTCACGCCCTTCTTCCCTGTGCAAATTCTGATCAATATTATGTTGCATTTCATGCTTTGAGATTTGTTGTCCCAATTTGCAATAGCAGATGTTTGGTGATAAAATTGAGTAGTTTATATAGATTATATGGTTATTATTTAGTGGGTATGTGGTTAATTGGTTATTATGCTTTGAGATTTCATGCCCCACATAATTAGTTGTCCCTCTTTGTTTTATAGCTTTGAGTTTAAAATTTTAACTGTTGATAAAGGGTTGAATATCGAATTTATGTATTTAAAGTTATTTTAGATGGCACATAATATTCATCAATATGGGTTCACATTTGATATTTGATCTGCTACCTTAACTCTATTATTCGAAGCTTATTTGTCGATAACAATTGTATGTGTATAAAAGGTTCTTGTTTGCTATGAACGGAATACTTCGATTTTTCATCACTATTTGATTTCCAATATTAAAGGGTGTCTAAAAAAGGCAAAGTGTCCTAAATTCTATTATTTAATTTGTTGATGTTTTAACATAATGGGTAATTGTATGTTTTTATATCTAGAAACGAATTTGTTATTTCTACCAGTTATACAGCCTAAGTTTTTTTGGATTCTTCACGAAATGCCCTCTATGTGAATCATCAAATTCTCAAATTGAGGTTGAATTAGATGTCAACAATGTTGAGAATGTTCAAGAATAAAACAATCAATATATTTCAAGTTATGAACTTTTTTCGAAAAAATGTCGGTGTGTGGAAAAGTGTTGTAATTAATATGATTATTGTTTTATAATTTTTATAGAAATTCGCACACCCTGACTCTATATCCTGGAATCGCCACTGTAGGTTATAGATAAGATAATTGTAGTAGTCATACAGAAGTGGGCACTAGCGGAAGCCAACGGCGGGGAAGATAGTTGGGTTGAATGTTATGGGCTTCAAATGTGGGCCGAAGAGTTAATTAATTAATTAAATCTTGTAGTGGCCCATTTATGTAAAATAGAGAAACGGGCTTGTGGTTTTTGACGTTTTTTTATGTTAGATAGTTGGGAGGTAGTACTGGGTTTTAGCTTCCGTTTTGTGGTCTTCGGTTAACTATATTGCGGTTATGGGTGGGAATAAGTCACTTGACAGGGCTTATGGCCTAGCCTATCGAAGGCCAGGTTAGGACACAGTTTTTTAATAAATAGGATAGGCTTAGTCTGTTTTAAATGCCTATTTATTATTTAAATAGGCTCGATCTATTAGGTCTATCAGACCGGCCTATTTATCATTGTTATTAGTATGTTTGCGTTTATTGTATAGGAATATGTTGTATTATTATTATTATTATTATTTTATGTAGAAGTAATTACCAATTCGATCTTATATAGGTTTTTAAAATATTTATAATTTTTTTCTCCGTATATAAATAATTGTGGATGGAGACTTGTTTAAATGCATTTATTCATGTATTACATCTGGACACATATATAAAAGGTTTTTAACTTAATTTTAAAAAGAAGCTTAATCGGACTTTTAAAAGATTTAAAAGACCGGTCTATATATATTTAAATACATAGGCCATACTTAAATCTATAGAAAAAGTTTATGGAAGGTATTAGGGCAGACCGAGGGCTTAAAAAAAAAAAACATAACCCTAAACCGTACATGCTTAGCCCGGCCCTTAATTGCGGGTGCTTGAATAGTAGTAGGACAGCTCTCTTGTTGACGAAGGAATTGACGTTTGATTCGGCGTTTCCACCATAGACCAAAAAGGAAAACGTGATCGTCGAGTCATCCCCACTACCGAATTGCGTACGACGTGTTCTATCCACCAGGCATCCCCAAATCGGCCATTCTTGGCTTTATTTGTTAGCCCTCGGGGCATCCCAACCAATTTTCTTTGCTAGTTCTTCCAATTCCACCGTCGCCAGGCTGCTGTTTATCCACTAAGGTAACTTAAGCGTATGATATGCTCCTCATTAATTCTTGACGTTTCAAATTGAGGGTTTTAGGATTTTGGCCATAAATTGTTGTTTTCATGAGTATCGATTAAATGGGTACCCTAGTACAGAGGTCAATTGTATGGTAGTTGTAGTTTGATGTAGTTTTGACTTGAATTCATGCTCTATGATCTATACTGGTTTGATAAATTAAATACAGGGCCTTAGGGTTTTGATTTAGCGAGAGCGGTCAACTGGATGAACACATTTCTTTTTTACTTGTGTTAGACTAATTCATGACTGAACATGATGTTTCATGTAACTGGGGATATCCGGGTTTTTATTTTTTTATTTTTTTATTTTTTGGTTTTTATAGGAATGTACAACAACGGAAGAAGTATTTCACACTTCTGTTTTTACCTTTGCTAGTTCCTTGGCTATTTGATTGGCAGGTACTACCCAGTAAAAGATGTCAAAAAATAGTATCAATAACATAATAGACCAAACGGTTAAAGATTCGAACAATTTTATTGTGTTGTTTCTGAGGCCTACAACATTAATTCATTGAAGTGACTCTGTCTTAAAATTCTTCTATGCTAAATTGCTAATTATCAGAGGCAAGAACTATGGTGGATTCTGGAGATTCATGGATGCGGCAGTATAATGAAGCTATCAAACTTGCTGATGAGATCAGTAATATGATGTCAGAAAGGAGTTCATTGTCAGCATCAAGTCCTGAGTCGCAGCGTTATACATCTACCTTGAGGAGAAAAATGACTATGTTGGGAACTAAACTGGACAGCCTCGAGTCTCGTCTACCAAAACTTCCTGGGCAGCAGTCTCTGTAAGTTTATCGGTTGAGCTTAACTTTTACATACATTATCAAATCAGTTAGGTTAGATTGAATGGTGAGGATATTGTTCTCTAATTTGTTATCGCTGTTATCTCCTACCATTAGCATTCAGTTTCAAGCTACTCTCAATCTCATACATCCATTTTTTTTCATCATCCTCCCATTATATGTGGGCAATTAGTTAATATGTTGTACACAATGTGCTGCTATGCTTGAAGAAATCCAGGATAACTAATGAGACTTTGATTGGTTTGAATTATTTTTCGTTGGAGTAATTCTTGAGCTTATGATTTGTTTCGCTGTCCTTGTTCCTCTTTTCTTTATTATTATGAAATTATGAGCCAAGATTCTTTCTTGTTTATTGGATTCATTTTGTCCAACAAAATGGTTAGTTAGAGTTTTAGCTAGCTGTTTTTCATGTGTTTTCCTTTTCTCTTCTTTACTTGTGTCTATTAAATTCATTTGCTGTTCTGTCATCTGTGTGCTGTGCTGCTTTAGTAAATTGCTCTGTGAGTTTTATCTGATTTGGATTGGTGCTTGGTAAATTTGTTTACGAGATTCGAGACCAAAGAGAGTTATTTTGCCAATATCAACATTTTTTCCCTTTCAGAAGCATAATCGAACGGCAAAAAATGCCTCATTTTTCTTCCATTAAACCTTATCCCCTCAGATCTCATCTTTCGTCCATTTCTTCCTACCTTTCTTTCTGATCCTCCAATCTCCTCCATTATAGACCAGTGCTTTTATTACAACCAAAAGATTTCTAATAATCTAAAAAGTTGTGATTGCCATCTGGAACAGTCATATTCCTACTTCCTATGCACGTGCTACGTCCAACACCAGTGCTCTGCTTAATACAGACGCTGTGCATTGTTTGTCGGAAAAAGACAGATTCGCCTAAAAGCTCAAACTGTAACATCGGAAACATATCAGGGTTTGATAACCAAATCTTAACCAATAGACTATAACCTTGTCAGTGGTAAATGGCAGCAAATAATTCCAGCTGCTGGGGAATATAAACTAGTGTGGACCTGGTTTTAGTTTTTGCTTGTGTTCATTATTATTATGTGGTTCTTGAGTGTGATTTTTCTAGCATACAGGGCAGCAAAAGATAACAAAAATCGTGGGGACTTGGTTGCGGATTTGAGATCCTCATTAAAACAGATGACTTCCACATTGAATATG
The DNA here is from genome assembly GCA_030278955.1 of Hygrophila difformis. Lineage (NCBI taxonomy): Eukaryota > Viridiplantae > Streptophyta > Magnoliopsida > Lamiales > Acanthaceae > Hygrophila > Hygrophila difformis. Next base: position 2,518,494 of record JAOANR010000010.1, read on the forward strand.
CCCAGTTTGGGAAACAGGGATGCCTTGCTCGAGCCAGATTCACCAGAAAGTAAACCTCCTGATGCCATGTGCAGAGCAGCAGGCCTTAGCAATGCTGAAGTTGTTAGTCTTCAAGGGCAAATCATTAAAGGTTGGTGCTTTGGATTTTGATCACCAGCTTCATGTGACCTTTTTTTAATTTAATTTGTTATATTTTCTTTATCAACCCTCATTTTCATTTTTCTCTATAGAACAAGATCAGGACTTTGACAAGTTGGAGCAGACAGTGATGAATACCAGACATATTGCATTGGCCATCAATGAAGAACTTGATCTGCATACAAAACTGATTGTGAGTTGCATTGATTTGGTTTCATTTGAAAACATATATGCCTCCATTTATTTACCAGAATTCACTTTTTCTATGGTCCACAAAAGAATAAGATTTTATAGCGGTGAGTTAAATTCTGTTTCAATATGCAGTTTGATCTGGACGAAGGGGTTGAGGTTACGGGGTCTAAACTACAGGTGAACCTTGTGTTTTACTACATTTTTTCAATATCAGACCGGGAATCATGTGGTGCTATTATAACACCTTTACAGTCAATGCCTACTCTGTTATTTTACACCCGACTCTGTGAACTAGTCCTTTTGGCTTACTGAATGATATCTGATTCCCTTATTTTCCTCTCTTTTCCAATCATACCAGCAAGCAATGCGAAAGCTCACGATATTGAACAAACGGATCAAAGGTGGGTGCTCATGTGTGTCCCTTATTTTGTCAGTTATCGGCATTGTCTTGTTGGTTGTTGTGGCATACATGCTCATCAGGTATCTGTGACGCTGGAAGCATGAAATTGGCAGATGCACATGTCTCCATTTCCAGGTTTTATGTTTGTGTACTACCAACTAATTTAACTCCTGAATAGGGAGATAACTGTATAAATATATGGGCTTTTCTTGTTGGGCCTATAAATAACGTCTGGCCCAACCTACTTTGTAGGATTTATTGGGCATCGTAACATTAACTTCATCCATCCATAACCTTAATCTAGTACTATTGCACTGGGGTGGGCATCGGGTAATTCGGGTTCGAGTTAGTCGGGTTCGGATATGAAATTAAAATACCCGACCAAAACCCGACATTGGTGGGTATGTCGGGTACCCGATCGGGTCGGGTACCCTATTACCCCACTTTTTCTTCCTTTTTTTTAAGAAAAAATTTAAAAAATTATTAAAAATTTTTAATTAAATATTAAATAATATCAAAGGGCATTATATCTACAGTCTACACAAAGTTAATAATAACAAAGAAATCTAGAATTAAATATTTAATTCATTCATAACAAATATATATGTGGATTAACTACACATTAAAAAAATTACAAATACGTATAAAGAGGTTTTTAGCAAATACTACTAAATCTAGACAAATAGAGTAATTAATAAATTATTCTATTTGAGAAAGACATAATGTGAAGTGAAGAATTTGAATAAATATTTAAACAGATAGTGAAGAATTCTCATATTTATAAACTAATTAATTATAAAACTTGATTGTGTATATATCTATTGTAGATGATAATTGTAATAGTTGGACTAAGGCCCTGTTCTGTAGGACTTATTTTCAGGACTTATTACTTATTCTTATTAAAATCAGACTAGATTAGACCAGATCAGATCACACTATATATATAACTATAATCAGATCAGATCATATCTTAGAAAATTCAGATCAGAACATTTTATTTCTGGCGAAGAGAACAAGGCCTAAATGGTAATGGCTTGTTGAATTATTAGGTATTTTAAGCACTTTTTAAAAGTTATAGAAATTGTGGAACGTAAAAAAAAGAAGAAGGTTATTTGGGTACCCGATCTGGTAATTCGGGACCAAACTTAGGATCCGATACCCGACCCGAACTCGACCTTTCCCATTGAAAAACCCGACCCAAACACGATTTTTCGGGTTCGGAGTGGGTACCCGACTAACCCGAACTCGATGCCCACCCCTAATTGCACAGTTGCACCAAAAGACAAATTTCAATAACCCTACTAATATCCATTTCATTTGATTATATTATTCAAATATATTATTTTAATAATTATTAATATTTTTCATGATTATATAAAATATATACAGTATTCTATAGGAATTTAACAAGATTAAACTTAAATATACACTGATTAGTAAACAATAATAGAAATTAACGCTCTTATTATCTTGGGACGGAGAGAGTTTTTCTAATTTAAATGATCATTTAAATATTCAAACAATCATTATTATCAATGAACAGAAGGCTTTTATTATGCTATTTTTGTTGGCCGCATTGTGTAAAGAAGCGTTTAATTTCTCTGCTAGAAGAATTCAAGTACTTATACTAGCTAGTATTACTATTTTGTAGATTTGGTTTGAAGGAGTGTTTAATATGTGCTGAATGAGTGATTTGTATGTGTAGTGTTTTTATACAGTTCAGACACTATTAAATACTTAGCACACACCTCATGAATGAGTGATTTGTATGTGTAGTGTTTTTATACAGTTCAGACACTATTAAATACTTAGCACACACCTCATGAACACCCAGCAAACACATCTTATCGAACACCTACCTACTGAATGTCTTAAAAAAAGAACATTTAAATCGTGCTTCTCTACGTAGAAACTTACTACTGTACATCCTGAAGACTAAAGCCAATAAATGCAGGAATTCAGAATTTGGTTAACATACATTGATCATATAGTGCTTCATTTTTCACTTCATAAATGAAGTATTGATTACTAAAGCAACTTTAATGCCCATTGTGATTTCATTAGTAAATTACATTTTTCATTTTCCTCCTGCCTATAGTGCTTCAATTGATATTTGAATCAGCTTAGTAATGAATTAAGTCCAGTAGGGGTAGTATTTCCCTTTTTTTTTTTTAAATAAATAAATAAATAAAGGGGTGAGGGGTGAGGTTTCCTAAGACCAAAGCATGTTGGTGTCTGAACTCCCATGTCAAAAGCAAATTATAGAGGAAATTCGAAACACAAGTGGCCTGGGTTCAAAGGTTGTCCGATTAGAGCATCTCCAACCCACCCTGCATTTTGGTATTTATGCAGGGTGGGAGGCAGGGTGGGTTCTCCAACCCACCCTGCAAATGCTGACTCATCACCCTCTCATTTGAGAGGGTGAAACAGTATTCCGCTGTAATCAGCGGAATACTGTAGCTCCCGCTGGAGCATTTTCCTTTTTTTTTTCCTTTTTTTTCTTTTCTCTTATTTATTATTTTTAAATTATAATTTAGATTTAATTTTAATAAAATTTATTTAATCTTGCAAATTTTTTAAAAAAAGAAAACTAAAAATTGTTATTTACATTATATTTTAAATATTTTAATTTTAAATATAAAAATAATAATTTTGAATATTATTGTGGAATATAATATGTTGAAATTGTAAAATATTGTGTATTAGTATTTGTAAATTTAAAAGTAGTATAAAATAATAATATGAAATAGAATAATGGGGAATATTCTTTTCTTGCAAAAATGGAGGGTTGGGTTGGAGTTGTAGTTACTGTAGTAATCCTGCAAAAATAGAGATTTGTACTGTAGTTCCTGCAAAAATGGAGGGTATGGTTGGAGATGGTCTTAGAGGTCATGTGGTCTTATTAGTACACACTACACAGCATAACGAGTTGTGCAAAAGGGGCACAATTTTGTTAGGGGTGTTAATTTTGGACACGACCGAAAACATGAACCCAATGCAGTTTTGGGTTTTTAGGGTTTAGTCATTTTTGGTTTGTCTAATCCGAAATTCGACCTAAAATTTTCAGGTCTAGTTCGGGTTTGGTATTTCAAGTTCATTTCGGGTTTCGGGTCGTGTTTGGGATTACAGATTTTGTGTTATACCCTTATTAACACCTGACACGAACCCGACCCGAATGTGTAAAATTAAGGGAATTTCAAACATTTCAAAAATAAGTTATCACATATCTTATTTATTTGTTATAAAATGAATGATATATTAAAGCAATTGGCAGCATTTTGTGGTATTATTTCAAAGCAGTTGGCAATTTTATTTATTTATTTTTTAATAAAAAAAGCTCGGGTCTACTGGCCTCTGATTTTTATATATTGACGTTCCTTAATTAAAATATCAAGATGTTAAATGAAGTATAAAAAAAGAGGTGCTCCCCCAAAAAAGTATAAAAAAGAGGTAAAAGGTACAAAAACAATTAAGAGGGTTAGTATTGTGATAAAGACGTGGATAATTGGATGTTTGGGAGTCAGCGGATCCACTAGCGGATAGCAGATTCGGAGAAAGAATTGTAAAATAATATGTTGATCCGCTCTATGCTACTAAATATCTTGTTGAATTAATTAAAGGCTCTCCCACCCTCAAACCTTGGTCCCCACCTCATGCCATGCGATATTATACTACAAGTATAATTAAAGAATTGTTTGTTAGTCTTTAACTAAATAAATAATTTAAAGGTTATTTTATTTTTGAATTATTTAATTTTAAAAATTAACAATTCCAAGTTATTGTTTGATTTTTTTTTAATCGCTGCTATTTAATGTGTATTTACTATTTTATTTTTTTTTACCAAAAGTGATGAAAATAAGATAAATGTCCTTGATTGCTTCGGTGAAAATACATAACAAAATTAGGACTTTGTTGACTTCCTGTTAAATTTTTTTTGTAGGGATATATTTTAATTATAAAATTATTATCAAAGTACTAAAATCATAGTAATTAATAAATAGAAACCAAAATTTCATTTACTCGATCAAATTATTCTTAGAAATGGCAAAATCAGCATATAGAGAAATCAAAGTTCATTTACTCCTAAGTTCATAATGTTTTACTATACTATACATATGGACGAATACATTTAAAATTATTCTAATTTTATTTATATTAAGTAAAAATTAAATTCTTGCATATAAGTGCCTTTTTATGTACCAGCAACATCACTTTGATCTTTTGATTATTTGGGTTTTCTACCCACTGCATTCATGTAACTAATTATGACTGCAATTAATTTGAACTTAATTTATTTACCCTCTTGATATTAATTTGGATACGTACTTTGATCAATCGTGAATTCTTGAATCTTGATGATGATTTTAGGTTGTTCTTGATTAATTTTGGTCTAGTTGATTAATTTGAATATCATTGCATTTTTATCCCCATGCTCAATTAATTCAAAGTATATATAAATATATAATCAATCTAGAGTTCAAAATATTGAACATGGCAAAGTTATGTATTAAGGGTCTGTTCTGCACGCAGCTTTTGGGAGTTTTAGCTTTTATTTCAAAACAAAACCATGTTCTGTACACTAGCTTTTGGAAGCTTATTTTTAGAAGCTACAAGAGGTAGCTTTTGGGAGATCTCGAAAGCTACTTTCCAAATTTAATTAATTTTCTTTTTAAATTATAATTTTTGACAGCTACAGCTACTTGTAACGAACACTTATGCAAAAACTGATAGCTACAGCTCCCACAGCTCCCTATAGCTGCAGTTCGCAGCTACAGCTCGACTTGCAGAAGGGACCCTGACATTATTATTATTATTATTATTATTATTGGGAAAAAAAAAAACTAGTAGCCCTGCATTAACTTTTTTTCTTTTTTTGGTTTAATGGAACAACACTTTTAATTCATATTGTATACCAATTTGGTGATAATTTTGACTTAACCTTCCGATTCACAAGATACTTACATCACGTTTTATGCAAGTAGAGAATTTTATTATTTTATGATGAGTCTCATAAGATAATAAAGCTTTGCACTCTCATAAGGATCGAGTTAAAACCGGGAAGTATTTTAAGAATAATTACTTTTAAACTGCGTATGCATTCTGTATTATTACTAATGGAAGCATTTCGTAGGTGGCAGGGAGTGTGACTGTGTCTGTGTCTGTGTGACTGTTTGAGGGAGGAAGAACCTGGCCATAGCCATGAGCATGGGCCATCCAGTCATCATTATTTGGATTTTTTTTTATTTTTTTTTTCCAATGTTTTTTAATTGTATGAATTAAGAACTTCCATAAAATAATGAATTAAATGTACAACACACAACCAAATGCAGCCTTCATCCCACAGCACCACATAACCAAACCTCAGCCCAGCTACAGTTCTGACCCATCTCTTTAAATCAAAACAACTTCCTTTGAACGAATGTCTTAAAGATTGATTTTTTTCAACTTCCAACTTTTACTTATAGATTAATTTACTGTAAGAAGCCTTGTAGGTTAATCAATTACAGCAAGGTTTAAGGGTGGTTAGATTGATGTAACTGTGGAAGCAATGGATTGGGGTGATTGGTCTCTCCGTCTCCGTGGTCCTTATAAAATCCATGGAACAAATTCCAAGACGCCCCACCAAACCACTAATCTAACTGCCATCATTAAATACTATATACACGCATTTTCTTACATACTCTACACTCGCACCACTTCCCTTCTTGCCTCTAATTGCCTCCCTCCCATTCATGATTGTCCCCCCTGTGTCATCATCTTCTTGCTTTTGACTTTCAGGGTCTCTTTCACCCTCCTACCTCCGGCCAACCCATTAATTTCATTCATGTTTTTTTAGGGTTTTTTTTTTTTTTTTTTTTTTTTTTAAATTCATTTTGATACCCTAACTGGAAAGATGATTTGTCAAGTGTGGACTGTAAAACAAGCCAAACACGAAGTGGGGGAGAGGGAGAGGAGGGACAAATCATTTCCCACCACTGCATATGCTTATGTCTGCTGTCTTTGTCAGCCATCTCTCACTGCTGATGATTCCGTACTACTATACACTAATTAAATAGTATTCCTGTTGCCCTTGCTCTTGCTTCCTACTGGCAATTGCATGAACCACTCTGGTTCTTTTTCCCTTTGACTACCTCTGGGGGGAAGCTGTGTGGCTATGGGTGTTGCTATTTGGGGCCAAATTCATTTCTTTCCTGCAGAAACCCTAGTAATTTATTTTCCGGGAATTCCGCTGCAAGAAAAGAAAGGGGGTCTATGGGTTTGCTCCTGGTGCTTGGTGATTATTAATGAATTAGAAGAGTAAGATTCATAAGAAGTGAATCCTCCTGTGGGTGGTGGTGGTGGTTTTTTGCAGAGATGAAAGATTGAGGCCAGAGAGGGGAAGAAAGGCTCAGACTTGACAGAAGAGAGGGAGCACTGGCACACAATTGTATAGAGAGGTATACTTTTGTGTATGCTTGTGCTCACTTTTCTTCTGTCACCCCTCTTTCTTTCTCTCTTATCCCCTTTCTGGTTATCTTTCTCAAACCCCAAATTGAAATTATATGCAACTCCACAGAATTATCTTTCCTTGGATCGGGGAAATTTGGAGGCCCTAGTTCAAGTTTTTTACAATCTCGATTTGATTTTATTTTGTTGTGTTCTTTCCGGTTTTATTTTTCTTGTATTATACATAGTGGTTTCTTCTTGTGGAAAATTTCCATGATTGAGAATGATTTTATTTGTTCGGAGCCGTCGAGCGTGGCTTTCTATGCTGCTGTTGGAGAGGACGACTTCGTGTTTCTGAAGGTAACTGAAAAATTATACTTCTGTGTACTTTTTTTTTTCCTCACATAGGGTAAAGATTTATCCAGCCATATATGATGAGTGTGATCTACTGTTATGGTAAAGGAAAAAAAGCAAATCAATTTTCTACAGTTCTTTCCAGAAAGCCCACTGTTTTGTTGTTACATCTGTGTGGAATACAGGCAAAAATCTTGCAGCGATTTTCCAACCTGTTCATGTCTCACTTTCTTGAATTTGGGGTGTGTTTGTTTTTTTGTTTTTTTGTGGTGGAGGTCTTTATGGTTTGTTTAGATTATGTTTTTTCCAATCTTTGAATGGTTCTGTCTGAGTTTTCTCTATTCCTTTGAATTCCTTTCATAGTTTTCCATATACAATCTGGTAATTGGAGCCGGCCTGCAGAGGCAGGCTTTGCTTGGATTTTCATTATTTTGACTTGCTTTTCGGAAATTAAAATGTTGGTTTCATTCCCTTGAAATCCCTAATTTTGCAATTTGATATGCTGTTTTATCCTTGAGGGGAATTTTGTGGTGGTGTTTAGCAGCCTAAGTTTGACCTATCCATCTTGTCCAAAAATTTGTTGGATTTGAAGTATGGTTCCCCCATTTCCTATCCATTCAGAGAGTGTGAATCAATTCCAACAATCCCATGTAAGTTTTCCCATAATCTTCTACAGTTAATGAATGTTGTTAGTTGTTGAAACAATCAAGACATTATAGCTATTTTTGTTGATTAAAGATGAGTTTGAAGTTTGAAGGATTCATTTGTTCTACTAGATCATTTTATATAATGTAATACATTCAATTACCAATAGCAATGGGGTGATACCTTAGTGGTAAGACACGGGCAAGATAGGGGTGGGGGCTTTCTAAATGTCCTAGATTTGAATCCTCCTCCTGTCGGTATACTATATGTTTATAATCCTTCAACAACAGTTTGACAACAGAAAGAAATAAATTTAATCGTGCCTCTCAACTTCTGTAATTCAGATGAATAACATAATCGAGACTTTGACCGCTTGACAGCATAACTTACCTTTGGGTGAAAATGAAAACCCTCTCTGTTTTAAATGTAGTTGGTTATCTAACTGGACACATATTTTATTACCTTCACTGTCATGAAAAATTGGAAATATGGGGACTTTACTAATGATAAATATTTTTCTATTGCTTAAAGCATTGTTAAGACATACCTTTACCTTAGATGTTGAGGCTTTGGGGTTTTGTTCTGAGTGATTTGTAAGTGGGGAATAGGTGTGAAAGATAGATTCTTATCGCTGCCTTATTAAGGGCGATTGATCTTGCGATTTCATTCAAATACTCTTGGATACTTTCCTATAACTGTAACAGTGATGATCTGTATATATGTCAATTAGTACATTCGTGTCATAGATGAATATTTTTACTTCAAGTCAATAAATATAGCATGTGGTTTATTATATTCTTCACACAAATGTTGGAGCCTACTCGGAAATATTTATAAGCTGCCAATGAACAAGTGTGTTGGATCGATTAATGCTATAGGCATTATTCGATTTGCTCATTGATCATCATATTTGAGAACGTTGGTGGGTTTTGAGAATTGGATCGTTTTACTCTTGTGATGTGTGTTGGATGTGTCATTGTTTTAGTTGCTATATGTATAAATTGTTGTTTGTTTGTTTATGTCCATTTGGGACCAAAGAATTTATTCCACATTTATTTTTCAGTGCCTTTGATTTTTGTTCTCGCAAAGAAATGTTTCCGGTGGGTTAACTGCGTATACACCCTCAAAACAATTTAGGAAATAGACATACAATGACTTGTTCTTGAATCTTGATGATAACCCTCGAATCACAAGCCTTGGATTTGCTTAGAATTTATAGCGAGGTATATACCACAATGAAACTTGATTTTGTTGTGGTATCTTTGTCGGTTTGGGTCGATCTTTGTAATGAATGAAGTATTGTTTGCGACGACTTTGTTCTTGATGTAAAGTGGAAGAAGAAAATTACATAGTAGTTTGGTTGATCTATAATACAAGGAATCCAATTTCAAGCTGTCATGCCAGAATTTCTTGCATTCAAGAAGAATCGCAAGCAGTTTCTAGGTCTCGATTGTTCATCGAGTCACCGGTTAAACGTGCATAGGCATTTGGGTTTCAATGGATGAAATGAAAAGGTAAAGTCCTGATCTGCATTATTCTACTACATGAGATGACTAATTTTCTGTTTTCCCCACATAGGAGAAACCCAACATCTACACTTGTGCTGTGCCCTGTGCTTTTCAGTTTCAACCTAAGTCTGGGACAGTCGATTGCAGGTTCGATTCCAGTTCTGAAATTGTGCTTGTTTCAAACACTCGAGTGTAAACCAAACCCTTATGTTTGAGATTTGATTTTATCCTTGGGCTGTGTATTGGATCTTTAGGTTGTATCATTATTCCTCTTTATTTTTATGTGTTAATTTGTGAATGTTTAACCTGGCTTCAGTTAAGTGGTTAGTAAGATCCAGGTTTGACTTGCTTTCAGACATTAAATGTTTTTTGGTTGGGGAATTGCCCTTTGCCATCTACTTCAAGACAGAAATTGATTTTGCTTGTTAATGTACTGTTGATAAAATGCAGGAACAGATTTGGGGAGTCGTCTTCTTTCTTTCTTTCTTTCTTTTTCTTTTAAAAAAAATAATAAAAAAAAATAAAAAAAAAATCTCGACTGAAATGACAACCATCAAAATATGTGGCTGTAATGGAATGTGTTCCTTAGGGATTAAAGGAGGGCTAGGAAACTCTAAATATTCGATCTCTGTGCAATATATTTATTACTTGCAGTGAAGCTTACCTGTGCAATGTTCTCAATATGGTTTAATTGGCCCTGGGCTGGGGAAAAATACCGAATATACCGCATACCGCACATATCGTGCCGAAAAAATACCGAGAATACCGAAATTTTTAGTATACCGTAATTTTCGGTTCGGTACGGTATCATACCGTACCGTAAGACTTCGGTACGGTAACGGTATAAATTTTTTGATACAGCGGTATACCGTTACCGTACCGAATTTCGGTATATACCGCGGTATCGGTATATCGGTATGTACCGATTATTCGGTATGTCAGTATATACCACGATACTGGTATATACCGCAATACCGATATGCTGGTATACATAGAATGTTTGGTATGTCGGTATATACCGCAATACCGGTATGTCGGTATGTAGCGAATGTTCGGTATGTCGGTATATACCGTGATACCGGTATGCCGGTATGTACCGAAGGTTCGGTATACCGGTATATGCCGAACATACCGAAAATGTCGGTATGGCAACGGTATATAAATATTTCATACCGAAGATTTCGGTATACCGAAGATCGGTATACCGAAAGGTGCGGTACGGCAACGGTATGAAAATTTCCATACCGTAAGGTTCGGTACGGTATACGGTACGGCGAAATTTTTTCGGCATGCCGTACCGACCCACCCCTAATTGGCACCTTCACTTTACTTTCAAGTAAATTTTTATTCTGAAGATGAAATAAGGTAATTATCCACTAAACAAAGTTACTAAGTGAGTCGGAATTAGAAGGGTTATGAGCAAGGTTATCAAGATCGAGATCTTAACTGGGATCGTTTTTGTCTTTGCAAGATTGGAATTGTAGGATCGAATTTAGATTCTAAGATTCTACAAAATTGTAATAATAGATAAAAATAATTATAAATATTAAAAAACGAAAGCATAACTTATGATATTATTTGGTAAATGAAGCAATAAAGCACTATAAAAATAGTCGAAAATAAAATTTAATACCGAGATTTTGATAGCATATTATATAATTTGGTAGTATCAGATCGCATAGGATCGTAAAATTCTACTATGTTCAGATCGAAATTTTACAATCAAGATCGGTATCAAGATTGAAATTCTACTAAATTTAAGATACTATAAAGATCTAGATCGTTTTTAAGAAATAAGATCGTAAAATCGCAGATCTTAAAATGATCTTGATAACTATGGTTACGAGGATTGTAATAAATGCAATGAGTTTGGAATATATGAGTAAGTAATTTTTTTTTGGATAATGTTTTTTAAAAATTTAGACCATTTCTTGATTTATGTGTGTCATCCTTGTGCAGGGCTATGCTAATCTTCTCTGTATCGTTCTAATTTTATCAGATGTCTCCAAAGGGACTAGGCGTGAGTAATCTGCGTTAGAAAGGGGAGAGTTTTAATTTTTTTTTTTTTTTTTTAAAAAAAGTTTCAAATATTACAATCATAGTAGAGCTTAGATGGGACAAGACTTTAGGTTTTCATTTTAGCATAAAAACACCCAAAAAAAATGCCATTTATACTATTTATAAATCAATAAATTAATCTGCAAGTGCAAACCTCATTGGGGTTGTCACCAGTTAAGACAAGCAATCAATCATCTAATCAACCAGTACAAACCTGATCATTCATTAATCATTGGTAGGGTTTTCAATAAATGGACAAGCAATTTAATCGATTAAAACAAACAATATCCTGGTTATGTTTTTTAACCAAATAAAATTTAATGTTTCATATTTAAAATATTAAAATAAATTTATGCTACAGCCTACACCAGATACATTAGTCACTTGAACAACGTTCCTGGTTATGAAAAATAACATGGTTAAAGTATGTGTTTTTTTTTAATAAACATGATACAGAATAAAGCTATAGATTGTGATAAAAATAAATTAAATAAGTTAACGTTTGTGCATTGAAATATGTATTTAAAAAAAAAATAGTTGAAAGAATTTTTACTGTAAAAGGTACAAAATAATAATTAAAATTTATAAAAGATAGGTTATAGTCGGGACTTGTTTAATCAACTGATTATTTATTATCAAACATATTTTACAAATAAATAGTATACTACTAAAACTAAGTGAATTGAATGTAAGTACCATATAAACAATTTATATATTCTGATAAAATTTGTATGATACATCCAACAAAGGTTCCCGGTTTGACTAGCACATAAACTGAAAATAAAAATAATGTGAAGTTAAACACAGCATACCTTTCAAGGAAATATAAAATACTCCCTCCGTCCCACAAACATGCATGTCCTGATTTACTTTCAGTACTGTTCATTGTTCAGCTTTGACTAAATTTTATTGCAATTATAGATTCAAAAAATATAATCGAATTAGGCCCTATAATCGAATTAGACCTTGTTAGAATCGTATGATCACGTAGTTTTAGAATATACTATATTTTACACAATTTTTCATTGTACATATTTGAGATATGAACTATTGAAAAAGTACATTAAATTGTGTACAGAGTCAAACAAGACAAGTTAAATGGGATGGAAGGAGTATAAGTAAAAATATATAATCAGTTGATACTCCAGAGTGTAAAATAGTAGTACTAATTAATGTGGTAATTAAAAAAATGAAACATAAATTAAAATAGATGCCCAAATTAAAAATTGCAGCACTGATTCCCCCGAAAATAAATAAATAAATTTTTTTAAAAAAATATAAAAAATTGAAGCACTGAAAGTGATGCCTAAGACATGAATTAATGGACCCCAAATCCCCAAATCATACATCTTTACTAAAAGTCTAAAATGTAGTATTTGCTAGGACAACTAATCAACTATAAATCAACTGCCAATTTTGTTTTTTCCCAATTTTTCACAAGCTAAGTAAATGGTAGTAGAATTTTAAGATCATTAACAATTCAAAATTTCAGATTAAAAATAAAAGAATAAATCACTTAACAATACAACCCAGGAAAAATAATTCCAATTACATACATACTACCCTCATGTCAAGGCTTGCATAATTAATTCCAATTCCAACAATGCTGGCCAAGTGGCTACGTGTAATAAAAAAGCTTGGAATTAGGATATGATTGTAGGAAGAAATACCAAACCCAAGCATGGGATAATCTCATATATATATATATATGTTCATCAAGAAAGCACACATTCAATGCCACATACTGTAATGTGTAATCTACTAGAAATATGATGATGACTTGCAACCACGGTAGAATTCTTGTAGTGTATGTGTTTCCAAAGAATAAGTCACCAGCGCTAATTCATTGAACAGAATCATGCCTTGTAAGCAGGCAGAGAAACTTTGTATGCAAAAATGGCTTCACAGCAACACAATTTGTACTCAATCAGAACAAGAAATTGTGGGTTTCGGAAAGTTCGAACTTTTTTCTGTGATTGCTGGAAGCCAGCAAAAATAAAATTGTAAAATTAGATCATGTAGGTGTGTTAAGCAGGCTTACCATACACGTAACCAGTAAAGCTCTTACACCCAGTAAATCTCTTACACCGAACCTGAGAAAAGGGGGGAAAACCAGTAACTTTAAATTGCGTATTGTAAATCAAATAATTTGCTAGAGATCCATATTATATGTCCCTTCTTTTCATCAAATTCAATACATCCCATTTTAGATACTTGAATACTTGGCCATTAGATAGACTCCAATTGTTTTTGTTCACTCCGGAATAAACACAAGCATTTAGACCAATTTAAAACAAGTAAAAATCTAGATTTGTTCTTAACTGATGGATTGCACATCGCTTACAAGTATTCTCGACTTTGTAAAGCCTTCACACTTTGGATTTCACTCACAAGTATCCTCAACTCTGTAATAGTTCCTCTCATAACTCGCTGTCGAGGCTGGCTTTTTTTAAGCTTCAACTAACTAGCTGCAAAAATATTGAATCAGTTATTGAGCTAAACATAAAACATAGCCAACAGTAAGACTGTAAGAGGAATTCCAAACTGTTAAAATATAGCTCTCCAAATTAAAGGAAGCCATTAATTTTCCCGAAATAATAATACCACTAACGAATTCTGTCAGTGGAGAGTTGCAGCATCATCACCCCTACAATAAACAGGCATTTTCAAAGAAATTTATGCTTCTTTCGCTCAAAGATTAACATTGTCTTATAGGGTCAGAATTCCAAATTCTAGTTTAACCCTGTCTATTACCATCAAGGTAGCTTATATATAGTTATATTCAAACAACCTGGTCTTGGAAAGATATGATAGTGAACACCATAATGAAGATTGAAAAGGATCAAATAATTTTGTAGTACATTATTTTTTCAATGCAATGCATGATATATGAAAAATTAAGGATGGGAATTCTGACATTGACACTCAACAACAAAGTATTTTGGTATTCATGCCTAAATCTTTTGCACATCAAACCATGTATTGATAAGGGAAAAAATATGGCTAAAGTTCAACTTAGCCTTATACTTCCTCCGTTTTCAATCTTTTACTACGGGCCCACAGTGCGCGTTATCCAATGCTTTTCTTAATCCATTAATAACTTAAATTCGGTACAAATAAAAATTTTAAAAGTTTAATATTTAAAAACTACAAGATGAGACGAATCTAACAAGATCCCACTTAACTATATTTTAACTTGTATAACTATAATAAAAATTGAAATCAAAGTTGTCAAATGAATAGTGCAACTTTTTGCAATGTAACAAACAATTGAAAACGGAGGAAGTATATCTAAATAGATCAAGTAGTTCCTTAGCTTTAAAAAGTAAATGACGCTCGTCTTTATTTTTATAAAGTCCCATATAAACCCCACAAAAAAGTTAAATACTTAAAAACTAACGCATATAGCTATTCAATACTTTCATACAACACTTTGGATTCAAAGTATGTTACATACATATTCAAAGTTAAACTCCAGCTCAATGTGACATAAATGATTGTGCCCACAAATAGATGGTTGCCTATGGATCACCGCTTGTTATGCTACAAACTTGAGCTCACACCAAGGTAAATTTATGAAATATATTGTCAGATCGTAAGACCAACTGCGAAAGGATATTATTATCCTATATAACAATCTTAAGTCACCGTTAATTTCTTACTTGTAGAAATTTTTGACATTTTCAGCTGCATTGTTCTTCAATTCTAGGCAGATTTTATTCTACGGTAATCATTCATTCATTTTTTTTTCTTCCATAGAACTACAAACTTCTACCAAGTTTTTTAGTTACTCCTTGGGTTCGGTAATGATATTTATTTTACTTATTTGTACATTAATTAAAAAAAAAATTCAAGTGAAAATACAAAAATAGCCTCATTGAATAAATAATAAAGAATCATTTAAATAAATATATCCCCATTGAATAGAGGTAATATGGGCAAGTAAAATAACATTTATTTTAATTGACAAGGAAAGTCAATTATTTGTTAAAAGAAGAAAATATCCTTCTAAGCAATCTTGTCCATTAACAAAAGGAAGTTCGTATAAGTTATTTTCAATTCAAACATTTTCACACATTTAATTTCTAATTGTAATCATCCTATCTAATTTCCTTATTCCTATTAATGGCAGTATCTTTGTTAACCTTGCAAAATTACCTTTTATCTAATAACTGGCATCATCAGTGTACCTTTACAATGTTATATGTTGATGAAAAGATAATTGGTCACGAGAGCTTTAATTGATAAAATAGATATAGATTTTACTTACTGCTCAGTTTTACACCAAATCAACATGATTCCATTTGCAATTTTTCATTCTTAAAATAAATAGTAGAACACTTACTATCTAAAAAAGAGTCGATGTTTCTGAAGCTATAAGTGGCACTCCATATTCCACATCTGACACGAGCTATGAGCTCCCTATATTCCAAAAACACCACTGAACACATATATAAATGTGCTTTAAGGAATTTATATTATTAGCATTCCACTTATAAATTCATTAAAGAAAGGGATAGACAACTAGAATTGAAAGAGAGATTTTACACCAAACTAGGGTGGCTTATAATGTTCTACCAAAACATGGCAGATTAATGACAAATGAATTATATGTAAAGATAATGCCCACTTTAAATGATAGAAATTGAAGAATTGCTTTATCAAATTAATCGAATCATTTATTTTGTGGTAAAGAGAAACACAACACCACGAAACTGGAAATAAAGCACAATTAAAATCATGTATTAAACTTAAGAAGACAATTAAAATCAAGTATAAAACTTAGATTTCAGATTCCTATTTTATAAAATCATTTCCATTTCAATTTAAGAAGTGACTTCTGGATATGCAATTTATTAGATCCCAAAATATAGTCAAAAGAAGTCATGACAAAGACATTCCTGTCGCAGTCCCATAAGGCCACAACCTAGAATATCTTTCCTTGTGTCTCAAAATATTGAGAGAACTTCTATCAAGGTTTTAAAAGCTTCAAAATGACATCCAAATTGGCTTGATCTCATGCTCGAAATCACAAAGCAATACATTGCTCTGATAGGTCAAGCATAACATATCAACATCGAGATTACATAGAAAAATACTACAAAGTACCAATTTCTAAATAGTGATGGCAGTTCACTTAGAAAATTGTCACACAACAACAAAGGCGTTCAACTTCTTCTCTTTAGCTTTTCCCCTCATCTGCCTCTCACATGGACAACATAACTCCTGAAACCTCATTTTTTCCAAATCTCTTGAAACTTTGATCTACTACAAGCCAAGCCTTGATAGTTTATATTGAGTTCATATTTAACATAACATGATACCTACAATTTTCTTTAGTCCCGACTCCCGACACAATAATACCATTTCGATGGTAGACATATTTTGCAAGATTCTTTAGATAAATGCACTTGATTATATACAAATAAAATCATAATTTTGTATCACTGACTGAACTCCACTTAGAGGAAATTTCTAATCAAAAATCAAAATACTATCATAAAGTATTACATACTGCTACAAAATTGGATCAGAAACTTTGGATACAACGCAAGTTATGGAATCTAGATCTAACAATCAATGTGGCATTGATTTCAAATCAAAACAACAGCTATTGCTAAATAGCATTTCTCATGAAGTTTCCGTATCCAATAATTGTTTCCGTATAGTTGAAGAAAGAGTGGATGATTGTTTTAGCATGGTCTCTTTTATTATTGATTTATTGCAATTAAAAACATTAATATTTGCTTTGCCTTTTATAAAATATTGTTCTATATTTTTTTCCTTACGTAAACACTGTTGGATTGATGTCATAAACTGCATAGCACACATAAAATTTATTACAATACGTGCTCATATGTTTTGAATTCCATTTTATGCTTTATGAATGCTATATGTTTATAATTAAATGTTTACACAATTGATTATTGTTTGTCCTTTCATCCTATCTTGCAAAATTTTGGAAGTTTCATTTGCAAGACTTCGTATTCTCTTTACAATATTGATAATATACTTGAAAATTAAAAAGAGAAAACCTTAGTTCCAACTCTTAGTTCCTACTTTGATGCCATTTAGGACTTGAGTCAAATTAAAATTTTGTCAAAGCTAATACAATATTTTATATTTTCAATGCATAACATCATATTTGAATTTATAGCATTTTTAATTTATGCTAAATGCATGCATACACTAAGTACTCAATAGGAAGATCATTTGCTATTTCATACACCATACAGACAATTATAATTGTATTTGGTACACCATAAACCACAAGTGCTTATATAACGTGAACTACATGGTCGAAAGTATTACTTCCTCCGTTCCCAAATGTTTAAGACATTTGGTTTTGGGGTACTATTCAGCAATGCACTTTGATTTAAAGTTTTATCATAGTTATACAAGTTAAAATATAGTCAAGAGGGATCTTGTTAGATTCGTCTCGTCGTGTAGTTTTTAAATATTGAACTTTTAGAATTTATACATATACCAAACTTGAGTTATTATTGATTCAAAATGTGTATTGGACTGCGTGCGCAGTGGGGTATGTAAAAAAGATTTGGGAACGGAGGAAGTATATAATTGTTACATTACACTTATGATTGTCGGTTGGAAAAGAATAATTTATATTCATCATGAATAGTTGGAATATGTGACTTCATCACACCCTTCATGGCATGTACACTTTTTAATAAACCTTTGCTTATTACTATACTAAAAATCATGAAAGTGATATTCATTTTAATCAATATTTCCTCAGTATCATTGTTTTTGATACATTGACCTTCGACACGCATGTTGAGACACATTTTTAATGGTTAATAACTTAAATTGTGTACAACGAAAAATTATAAAAAGTTGATTGTCTAAAAATATAAGATTAGACGAATCTAACAAGATCTCACTTGACTATGTTTTTTCTTACATAGCTATATAAAAAATTTAATTAAAGTTAAATAGTGAAAAGTGCAAAAAAAACCAACCGTAACAAAAATGTTGAGACGGAGGTAGTAATTTTGATCAGTAATTCCTGCTGATTATGTCTTTTCAATTCAATCCTTTGTGACATGACATTTTTTTATTGAAGAAAATGGCCTATGCACAGGAATGGGGAAAGTGAAGTGGTTCAAATCACGTGAACATGCTAACTAGTTCTTCCACAGTTCAATGAAACTTATAACCTCATGACCTATCTATTGTCAAGGTATCCAGATTTCCCCTCCTATTTGGTCACCTATCCAAAAAGTTGATAACATCTAAAGTCATCGCTTTCATAGTTACCCTTAGCTTGTGGATAAGGATTGAGTTCCATGTACTATGAGATAAGGATCGAGACTTGAGAGACATATCACTTGAATGGAAAGAGATGTTTTGTGTCACTATTTTATCAGCCAGACTGCAATCATACTTTTATTTATTTAAGTCCTTTTCCTTAGCTATTTAGTATTGAGTGAGTTTTTGATGAATTGAAGTTTATCTGTAACGTTGCAACCGCTAAAATTTTATTTAACTTATTAACCAAACATGACTTTTGTCTCCTAAACCCATCCTGGAAAATCAACCGGACAAATTTATCATCATAAACTTATCAAGTTTCTTATTGAGTGAAGTCCCAAACGCCATTTCAAATGTGGTCCAAAATAGAAATTTTGCAATAGCGACATAGCGTCAAATTGCATGCTGTAGCCTGTGGGCACCTAATTCTGAAAAATAGAATATAGATTTCGATTTCTACTAGCACAACAGTCTCTTTTAACTCTAGATAATTATTAATAAGATGATGTTTAATTTTTTAAGAAAACTAGACAACTTAATTCAAGTGCAAATCATATCTGTAACGATCTCTTCGATATTAGATATTTATTCATAAAACAAAGTTAGTACAACCTCATGAGTATCAATATTCTGTCCCAAGATCATGTAATAATTACACAAACTTTATCTCAATCAGTTGGAACAAACCATATATCCAAGCAAATAATTTTGAAATGGAATAAAAAGTTAATTACAGATGAGTTATCAGCTATTAGCATAATAATGAAACATTAACAACCTAAAGATATATAGATCGATAAATCTAAAAATTACTTTTAACTATTTACTTAAACTGGGACCATCATATATCATATACTTCCTTTGTTTTTGTAAATATGCAACATTCACTCTGCGCATGCAGCCCGATGCATATTTTTAACAGTTAATAACTCACGTTGTATATAAGTAAAAATTGTAAAAAATTAATATTATAAAACTACAAGATGAGACGATTCTAACAAGATCTCACTTGACTATGTTTTTCCTTTTATACCTATTGTATAAATGTGAATCAAAGTCGAATAATGAATAATGTCAAAACACCAAACTTTCATTTTTCATGAAAACGGAGGTAGTATATTAAAAATACTTGAGAATATAAAATCGGCACAGCAAACTGTTGCAGCTAGAAAGTATAAGTCACAAGGTGATTCCAATTTTCTGCATATAACATGAAAAAATCATTTTGTATTAAAGCAAGGAGGAGAGGAATTTGTGCAGTTGGGAGATGAAGCCCCCAATGAACAAAAACCTCAAATACTAGACTGCAATCTTTGATACCCCCTTAATCATCATGTGGAAAACTGAAAATAGGAATGTTATATGTACATATATATATATACATATACATATGAATTCAATAAGCCAAAAGTTTTCAGGAACAATTCAGCTCATGATAATTGCAATATCAACTCACTTCAATCATATATAGAAGAATTTCTTCACAAAGATTTTTAAAAACAAATAGAACACATACACTACAAGAAATAATCACTTGGAAAAATAGTGGTGCTAATTGATGGAAAGGTTGCAAAAGAACAGTAAAGGAATTTACATTACTAAGGTCCTTTAGAATCCTTCTCATTAGCTACCAATAGCAATGAGAGTTTTTAGATGATTTTCAGTTGCAGAAATAACTTCTTATTAAAGAGGGATCCATTATTTTGTACCAATGCAAATAGATGGTGCATACTCAGGAGAGGGGTGCGGGGGTAACAAAGGGATTCAATAACAAATAAAAATCCTAGTGAAAGAAAATAGGAATTCATATAAGGGAGGGTTCAACACGAACGATATAAACCCAAATCCTGAAAAGGGAGGGATCAACACGAACGACATAAACCCAAATCCTGAAACAGTACCTGGTTCGACTTTAAGCAAAGGAAGCCGTTAATCAGCACCAAAATACTTGGCTGTTGGTTGCAGTCAAAGAAATGCTCCGCTTTAAGATTTTGTGAAAACTTGACTGAAGAAATTATGGATCTATTAAGAAAACGATAAAATAAAATAAAATAAAATAAAATGTTTCCGGTAGTATATGGACAACATGTGTAAAGATGCAAAATGTTAAATTAAACCTTCAGGATGACTATATCCTCGCCCATGATTCCATGTACTTTTCGAGCGGCCGAGTTCTCAGCTGCACCATAATTGATTAGAAAATAGTAAATAATTTAGCCATAACAGGAACTAAACCATAGCTACGGACACAGAAATGTACAGATTCACATAAAATAACATAGCAGGATTATCATATCCTTGAAAATCTAGAGCATGGAAGCAGGAAGTAAAACCCCAAGATTGTGAGGGAGAAAAAGACCTAGTAGAATTTTAGGAAATGAAGAGGTTTATGTTTCTCTTCTTGTTGCTGAATAGCAAAAAAAAAAAAGAAAATCGTTGAAAAACCGCCAAAAGAAACTATAGTAGATGAAAAAGGAAAACACAAGTACATCTTTATCCGTTAAATCACAACAGTAAACATTAATTAGGGGTACCTTCGGGAAATCCAATTCGTCCTCTCCGACAGCAACATCAAAAGAAACGCCATCAGACTGCTGAGCCCGAGTCCTTCCGAATAAATAACCCTATCATAATCGGCACCGGGCTACTTCCTTCTTCTTCTATTCCGAGAGAAGAAGTAAATTAAACGCTCAAATCTTGCACAAAAACAAATCAAACAAAAAATCCACAATCAAAATCTCTCCTTTTTTTTTTTTTAAGAAAACAAACAATCAAGAACTTCTTGATTGAAATTCATCTCCTCCTTCCCTTCATGCTGATCTTTCAAAAGTTACAGCCTACGCACTTTAACTAAACAGCTCTCCTTTCGATGGTGCAGTAGAGAGATCATGGAAAGAGGGCTAAAATAACCAGGAAAGGGATAAAGAAGCATAGAGAGCGGGAGCTGACAGAAAGAGAAGTGAGCACACGTATAAACAAAAGTATGCTCTTCATAAAATTGCCTCCGTGTGCTCACTCTCTTCTGTCAGTCTGAATCTCTCCCCCCATGTACCTTCCTGATCTCCCACTGCACCACCCATACAGAGCCAAATACATCTATCTCCCCAGATCCGTTCAATGAAGGGCATGCCCATTTCTGGAAAGCGCAGAATTAGGGTTTGGAAAAAAAATAAAAAAAATAAATAAACCCCGGCAGTTTCCCAAAGAGCACAAGCAATTCCCCCAAATTACCACCGCTGCGAAACTCAAGAAGAGAGTTTTCGAGCACCTAACGCCTAATAATGGCAAACCGAGTACTCCTGCAGACCTACTACACTGATTGCACACACGCATATATTATATATATATATATTTAGAACCCAAGCGAATACGACACGTATATTAATTGTTCATCGAAGGGAAATTCAACATACCCAGGAATTTAAAGGCGAGGATGGCGCATCATTCCATGTGATGGGGGGGCGCACCATCTGTGGCTAATTTCGTCGCGTCAAGGAATTGGGACAAAAGAGGATGAAATCCGCACACAAGGGTAAGGATGGTAATATATCGGCTCTGGGTCGGTTCTGCCAAGACCCGAGATTCGATTCATGGCTCGGGTTCGGTTTGATTCGATTCCAGGTCTGACTCGGACCCATTGCGATCCTTAAAAATGGCAACGGATAAATTTTGAGTCCATTATACTCAAGATCCGATCCAAACTTGGGTCTTTTTGGATTTTCGATTCCGAACCGGATGCATTGACATCCCTACGCAAGGGGCTAGGCGGTGGGGTTTTTTTGGGTTCGATGACGACGATTGATGGGTGAGGATAAGGAAATGTTGTCCACTAGGGATTGGTTGGCCGGCTTACGTGGCGATTCTCTCACCGTCCATTGTATCGCTTCATCGACCGGCTGAATTGACCATTTTTACTAGATATGTGTTTGTGGGGCCCCTTGTATACTTTTTTTGGCATAATTTTGTATTTTGAAGTAACGGCAGGGTTTCACCCACTAATTAGAGTCCGTTTGGATTCGCTTCTGGGAGGTGTTTTTGGCTTTTATTTTTACCAAAAGCACTTCTAGTAGAAATTAGGTGTTTGTTTTGGCTTTTAAAAAAAAAGCAAAAGCACCTCGAAAAGCGAAAAAAAGTGCTTCTGGGAAAAGCAGCCCAGGGGTGCTTCTTCCAAAAGCAGAAGCCAAAAGCACCTCGTAAAATGTGCAAAGACTTAAATAACCCCACTACTTAGAGGGTGTTTGGATGTGCGTTGTAAAAAGTGCTGCAACGTTTAGAAAACGGATAATCAGATAATTATTGTAACAAAACGTGCTGTAGAAAATTAAGTGTTTGGATGAGCTTATGCTGTTTCAAATCGCAATAATCAGATAATCATTAAAAAAGTGTTTGGATTTGCATTTTTCATTAGCTCAAAAGGCAACAATATGGTAAAATCTATTTTTAGCTAAATGCAATTTTCTTGCAGCACCAAATTGTAGCTGCAAGAAAATAGTATTTTCATTCCCTCAAAACGCAAATAATAGATTATTAGAAGTTAGTACACAAACAGTATTAACTGATTATTTGCGTTTTGCAAACGCAATAATCAGATAACATGTCCCAAAACGCACAAACAAACACCCTCTTAATGTAATTACATTATAAATATATCTTATTATCATATTAAGTAGCATGTTCTTTTTGGTAATTACCACACTCTAAAAGCACTTTTCATTTTTATTCATCCAAACATATTTTTTTAGAAAAAAGCCGCTTTTCAAATATTCCATCCAAACACAAAAGTTACGTGCTTTTGCTTTTGACTTCTGCTTCTGCTTCTACTTTTGGCTTCTGCTTTTTTTCAAAAGTCAATCCAAACGGGCCCTAAGGATTGGCTTTTGAAAAAAAGCAGAAGCCAAAAGCAGAAGCAGAAGCAGAAGCAAGTAACTTTTATGTTTGGATGAAATGTTTGAAAAGCAGTTTTTTCTTAAAAGTGTGTTTGGATGTGTAAAAGTAAAAAGTGCTTTTGAAATGAACTAATTACCAAAAAGAACATACTTGTTATATGGGAATAAGATATATTTATAGTGTAAATTATATTAAGTAGTAGGGGCATTTAAGACTTTGCACGCATTACTAGGTGCTTTTGGCTTCTGTTTTTCGGAGAAGCAGCCCCTCCCAGAAGCACTTTTGCAGCTTTTCGATGTGCTTTTGTTTTTTCTAAAAAGCCAAAACAAACACTCTTTTTTTCTTCAAAAGTGCTTTTGTCAGAAGCAAAAGCCAAAAGCACTTGGAAAAAATCTATTCCAAACAGGCTCTTAGCCCGTTTGGATTGACTTTAGAAAAAAGCAGAAGCTAAAAGTAGAAGCAGAAGCAGAAGTCAAAAGCAAAAGCATGTAACTTTTGTGTTTGGATGGAATGTTTGAAAAACGGTTTTTTCTAAAAAAAATATGTTTGGATGAATAAAAATGAAAAGTGCTTTTGGAATGTAGTAATTACCAAAAATGACGTGATACTTAATATGATAATAAGATATATTTATAGTGTAATTTATATTAAGTAGTGGGGGTATTTAAGTCCTTGCACATTTTACAAGGTGCTTTTGGCTTCTGCTTTTGGGAGAAGCACCCCCCAAGGTGATATATTTATAGTGTAATTTATATTAAGTAGTGGGGGTATTTAAGTCCTTGCACATTTTACAAGGTGCTTTTGGCTTCTGCTTCTCCCAGAAACACTTTTTTGGCTTTTCGATTTGCTTTTGTTTTTTCTTAAAAGCCAAAACAAACACTTAATTTCCATTAGAAGTGCTTTTGGCAGAAGCAAAAGCCAAAAGCATCTCTCTAGAAGCCATTCCAAACGGCCTCTTAGTCCAGTAATCCCCACTGTAAATTCTATGAACTCCCTCCAAAAGAACTGCCTTATCAATTACTACTCCGTATCGGTATTTTTGTTACGAATAATTTTTTGGTAATATTTACTATTTAATTTTGATTCAAATTTTTATTATAACTATGTAAGAAAAAATATAGTCAAGTGAGATTTTGTTAGATTCGTTTAATCGTGTAGTTTTAGACAATTTAATTTTTACTCCCTTCGTCCTAGATCCCAGTTAATGCGTCTAGTTTGACTTTTTGACACTGTTCATTGTTCAGCCTTGACTCCATTTTCTTGCAAGTATATATTTTGAAAAAAAATAGTCGAGTTGGGTCTTGTTAGAATCGTATGATCATGTAGTTTTTGAATAAATATTTCACATAATTTTTCATTGTTTTTTTTTTGAGATATTAACGATTGAAAAAGTACATTGGATTATGTGCAGAAGTCAAACAAGACAAGTTAACTGAGATAGAGGAAGTATAACTTTTCGTTGTACACAATTTAAGTTATTAATCGTAAAAATGTGTATCGACATGCGTGTTGGGTGGGTCCGCAACAAAAATAATGAGACGGATGAAATATACTAGTAATATGGAGTACTTTTTTTTCCTTTACTTTGCTTACATTTTTTTAAAAATCAATATCAAATTTGATGGTGTGAAGTGAACCCATATTATATAAATTATGAATTATTTTTAGAAATTAAATTTTTAATATTAAAATTATAATGTATGGACTTCGCCACTAGAACAAATTTTTTATTAGGGAATATAAGTTTTTTTGCCTGGCAGCCCCTTCGGGCAACTTGAACATAAGTTAATATACTTCTTCCGTTTGAATAATATTAACATTTGTATAGTAAACACTATTCATTGGGTAATTTTGATTTGATTTTTTCACACAATTACATAAGATAAAACATAGTCAAGTGTGATCTTATTAGATTCGTCTAATCACGTAGTTTTATAATATTAAAGTTTTATAATTTTTTATTTTATAAAATTTGAGATATTACTCTTTAAAAATGTGTATTAGATTGCGTAAAAACATGGAATATTAAAAAAATTTATTACGGAGGGAGTACTATGTAGTATCAAATAAGTATTAATTTAGGATTTCTTCTTTTGCACTAAGGGAAAAAAATTTACCACTTGGTAAGTTAATCTTTAAATATAGTTACTGAATTTATTAGTTATTAAATACTACTCCCTTTGTCCCAATAAAAGTGGCCCCTTTTGACTATTGATATTGTTCTTTGTTTAACTTTGACTAAATTTTATTATATTGATACAAGAAGAGAAAAATAATCAAATGTAGTCTTATTAGAATTGTCTAATTGTATAGTTTTAAAATATACATTTTATATAATTTTTACTTATACCAATTTTGAGATATAAAGCGTTTAACAATTGCATTGGATTTTGTGCAGAAGAGAAATTGACCACTATTAATGGGATGGGGGAGTACTACTTAATTACTGAATGAATAGCTATAAATTCGATAGCAGCTAAAAAAAATTTCTTGTAATGTTGGTATATATAATTATTAAATCTGACTAGTAAATAACTCGCCGAGACTCGACGGACATAATTACATATTTTAATATAATATATATACTTATATTGTATGAAATAATAATAAACTGTATTTTGAGTAATGACAAATGCGTAATGATTTTATATATATTTTTTTGGATGAGCCATTGAAGGCCTGGAAATGAGTGGTGGGAGTCCATGCCACACAAATTACAAAGGAGAATAAAAGGGAGAGATAGGAGGCCGGTGGGGATCGAACCTTCAATATTCCGTTGGAAGCCTAGAGACTTAACCACTTTGGCTAAGTCATCATCTACAATTTTATAGGTTTATATGATAATATAATTTAATTATTTTTAAAACTAACGAAGAAATTATATACTGTATTATTTTATTTAGCTTCTGTGGCTTGTACAAATCTAACAGACCAATTAAAATAATTATTAAAATAATATTTTTATTTAATTTTAAATTTAAATTAAAATAAAATAAAATTTAAATATAAATTAAGCATAATATGAAAAATTCCCTCATAATTTGTTGAAAATTCATTGTTGAAAATCTCATTGATAAAGACTAGTATAAAACTATCTTTAAAAATACCTGGATTTGAAATGGTGCAGTTTATATTTATATATATGTACTCTAAAAAATTGTCACAATATGATCGCCCGTAAAGTATAAGAATGTCATTCGGAAATGCCACATCTTATTGTACATCTTCAAAATCAATATCAACTTTACTATAATCTTCATCAAGTATCCATTTTGTAAATTTTATGTCATATATAAATTTTATTGTAAACAACATTTCTTGTGTTATCTTGAGTTAATCAATCTTAGTTACATAATAATTTTGAGCCTCCCCCTAATAAAAAAACAATAATTTTGAACCACACTTGCTAGTGACACGAAATATTGCAACATAACTGTTCATGGCTAAAAACTGGTTTTGGAATATAAATTTATCTTCTTTAAAGATTGACACTGACTTTTATTTATAATCATAGCAAAACAAACTGCAAGTGGGAATTTTCTCATATGAAATCGAATGGGAAATTTAGTTAAATAAGATATGCTCATAACTATTCTACCAATCAAGAATATTTCACTTTCATGGTTTCCCGAAAAGTAGTTTAACCTCAATTATGTGGTTCCGCATCTTGGCAACTATCAACCTACTTCCATTGCATAATTTATTTGATGGATCGATATTCCTAAAAACCATGACTATGCAGCCCTCATTCAACTATATTCATGGTTCTGTAATCCAGAACCCTTGATCGTGTTTAGATATCCCAGTGAAAATAATTCACCGGCATTATCTACGCTTTGATCATGATAAATATTGTTAGATATATATGCATTTTCATTTAAAGACATACGCTTCATGATGTAATCATTGATCGTATCAATCATCTCATTGGTAGGGGTTAGTATAACACTATTTTAAAAAATGTTTGGATTTGAAGTTGTAACGCCCCAAAAATTTAAAACCAAATTTCTGTGACGTCACTGCCGTGTTACCTCTCTTAAACTGTTGGCCAATCAATTTAAGATCAATAACACGTAGCCAAGTAACAGGAAGCCAATGAATCATAATACAAATCCAGAAAGGAAACACCACATCATAACAGACGTCCGGCTTACAAGCCTTATTCATGCGACATAACAGTCGACATATCAGTCTGATCTCAACCTGTCAGAGATATTAAGTAACACAAAAGACAGAACATAATGTACCGGTCGGTACCACAAGCAGTACGAGACAAGGTAATAGAGTCATAGCATATTGTTCAAGACAAGCACATAAGTCCACAACATGCTAATGCATCCCTAGGTAGATCACTCATCCCCAAACCCCACATCGTGCTCAGGCTCTGCGTCCTCCCTGGGAATATCTATACATGAAAACATAGCAAGGGTCAGTAC
Source organism: Hygrophila difformis (assembly GCA_030278955.1). NCBI lineage: Eukaryota > Viridiplantae > Streptophyta > Magnoliopsida > Lamiales > Acanthaceae > Hygrophila > Hygrophila difformis. The sequence continues at coordinate 2,546,810 of JAOANR010000010.1, forward strand.
AAGGTACTGAGCAAGAATAGAAGAATCGGCATAAGGGGAAACAAGAATTAACTTGATTCCCTAGAAGTATATTTATACATATAGGTGGAGATATATTACGTTTTTAAACAATTGTTAGGCATAACATAAAAACTAAACAGTACAAATAAGTAAACATCACACCGTCCCATACCGGTGCTTCAACCACTGCAAATAAGATGAATGATGGATGATGAGATGAAATGTTATGACCTAAAATGTCTATCTACCCTAAATGCAACACATAAGCATGTCTAGCGCGCACCTAGGTACCATGGTCGGTATTCCCTCCCATATAAGGGTCCACACCCCTTAATGGTCGAGAGACATACCCACAGTGCCCCCGCCGCGGACACTAACAGCTGAAATCGTGGCTTACGGCAAGTGGGTCAGGCAAAGGGTCATGAGCCCTCTCCAGCCAAAATCAGACTAGGATATAAATCCTTTCCAGTCTCAATGCTTCTGGGTAGCAATCCCACTATGCCCCTCATCGGATACCGATTCGTAAGCATAGCGTATCCTACCGTCGTGGCATTTTATATCATCACAGATATTCACATATCATCACAGATATTCACATATCATCACAGATATTCACATATCATCACAGATATTCACATATCATCACAGATATTCACATATCATCACAGATATTCAGATTCAAATCAATCACTCATCTCGAGTGAAGTATTTTCTTTAAAATAGGTAGCTTTAAAATAGTCTGGGCTCTTTGAAATATACTACTAGTTTATAAATGATAACTTTAAAAATAATAATACTTGAAAATAATAGTTTTTAAAAAGAATAATCCGGGCTCTTTAAAATAGTAGTTTTTAAAATATTCCGGGGTGTGCCAAGTCCCACGTATCGGCATCAACAACTCATCGCGAGTTAAGTATCAAAGGTGTGCCAAGCCCCACATATCGGCACCAACACATGTTCAGATTCAATTCCACACATGTCAATGCGTAAATCACGCGTCATGACAAAATAAACAACTCACCACGAGTTAAGTGTCAAGGGTGTGCCAAACCCCACATATCGGCACCAACACTCACATCAACATAGAAGCGAAACAAGACTCGATCTCAACTAAGGCATAGTAGATCACCGCTAATCGCAACTAAGTTCAAAGATTGTGAGCATAATGATAGTTATGGCATGCTAGAAGCATAAGAAGAACTAAGGAAACACGAAGGACGAAGAACCGGAAAACGAGCGAACGAACCGCGCGGGCAGGGGGGGTGGCGCGCACCCGGCGCGGTTTTTACACAAAAACCGCGCCAACCCCGCGCGGGTTTCGTCACGGGCGTCGTGACGTTCGATCGCGCGCTGCTCGCGCGCTGTTTAGCTAAAGGGCGCGCCGACACATCAGAATTGATGGAAATGGCGATTTCCGGCCATTCCACCGATTATGCCCCCATTTAGGCCTATCTCTACCCTTGCCTGGTATTGAGATGATCCAAACTCTTCCAATACAGCTCCCCAACGCCTCCAAACACCAATACCAAGCTACACAACAAGAAATCAAGCTCCAAACATCAAACTTCATTCAAGAACATGATTTCATCATCATGAAACCATTTGAAGCTCTAAAACTGAAATCATCAACACAAAAATGGTCTCAAGTACTAACCTTAGCTTCCTTCAACACTTATTCAGCTTCCAAACAAGAATCCAAGCTTCAATTCAACACCAAAAGCAAGAATTTCTACAAACACCCAATTTTCGTCATCAACTTTCATCACCCCAAAACTCACTCAAACCTCATCAAAATCAAGTGTAGAAACTAGGAAAATACTTACCAAAGCTTATATAAGCAATCCCCCAACTTGATTTGAAGAAGAAAACACCAATTCCAAGCCAAAATGAAGAACCTTATCTCCTTCAAGAGAGGTGACGGGAATGAGGGATGATGATGATGAAATGGGGTTTTTCCAATGCCCAATCTGATTTTTGAAGGATCAAAATGGATCCGGGTCGGGTCACGGGTCTCGGGTCGGGTCGGAATGTGGGTTAAAAGAGTTACACCACTTGTCTTGACCACATTGCACCCGTTTGAGCACTTGACTCTTATTATCTTGTGAGTTGAACTCACTTATTCCCCCACTTAAATCTTCATTTCCTACAAAATAATCCACACACCAAGTCTTTTGTTAATTAACCATAACTAAATTAAATTAATTATGAGTTAATTAAATCGGGGTGTTACAATCTCTCCCCCTTAGGATCATTCGTCCTCGAATGAAAAAGTATGGATTAGGGTCATTACCTCACTGAATTGGAATTAAGTCCAGTTCGGGATAACGCCTCGCCATGCTTTCCTCTGTCTCCCAAGTAGCATCCTCTACGCCATGTCTCGACCAAAGTACTTTCACCATTTTGATCACCTTATTGCGAAGTATCTTTTCTTTAGTGTCTAGAATCGCCACGGGGTGTTCTTCGTATTCTAGGCTGTCATCCAACTCCACCTCCTCCGGTTGTATAATTTTGTTAGGATCCGATATAAACTTCCTCAACTGAGAGACGTGGAAAACGTTGTGCACCTTTCCCACCTCAGTTGGCAATTCTAACCGGTAAGCGACCTTCCCAATCTTTTTAGTAATCTCATAGGGGCCTATAAATCTGGGACTCAGTTTCCCCTTCTTCCCAAATCGTCTCACGCCCCTCATGGGTGACACTCTCAAGAGTACCCAATCTCCAATCTCGAATTCAATGTCTCTCCTGGACAAATCAGCATAACTCTTCTGACGATCCTGAGCTTCCTTCATTCTGTCTCTGATCACTCGTACCACTTCCGTGGTCTGTTCAATAAGTTCAGGACCCATCACCACTCGCTCTGAAGGATCACTCCAACACAAGGGCGTCCTGCACTTTCTTCCGTATAAGGCCTCGAAAGGCGCCATACGAATACTCGCGTGATAGCTATTGTTGTAGGAGAACTCCACCAAATGTAGATGTTCCTCCCACGATCCTTGAAAATCCATCACACACGCCCTCAACATATCCTCCAAGGTTCTAATGGTCCTTTCGGTCTGTCCATCAGTCTGAGGGTGCCACGCAGTACTCATACTGATCTGTGTCCCAAAGGCTGTCTGCACTTCCTTCCAGAACCTTGACAGGAATCTGGAATCTCTATCGGAAATGATTTCTCGAGGAATACCAAAACGTCTAACCACATGTTGGATGTAAGCGCCAGTCAACTGTTGCATGCTCCAATTCAATCTCATTGGTATAAACACAGCACTCTTGGTGAGTCGATCCACAACTACCCAAATAGTATCAAAACTGTTCCGTGTCCTGGGTAGCCCGGTGACGAAGTCCATAGCAATGGACTCCCATTTCCAAGTAGGAACATCCAAAGGTTGTAATAAGCCTGAAGGTCTCATATGTTCGGCTTTCACCTTCTGGCAAGTGGAACACCTAGACACAAATTCTGCCACTTCCTTCTTCATGCCTTTCCACCAATAGTTTTGCCTCAAATCCTTGTACATCTTTACTGCTCCCGGATGTACGGAGTAAGGTGTGCAATGTGCTTCCTCCATAATTTTTCTTTTCAGCGCCTGATCTTTCGGAGGCACACACCAACGGTCCCCAAACTTGATCATATTCTTGCTATCAATCACAAAGCCTTCCGCTTTACCCTTACGAATCTGAGCTTTCAAATGCATCATCTCTTGACTTACAGCTTGACTTAGTCTGAGTTCCTCGAGTAATGATGGCACCACCGTCATAGCATTCAGCCTCGCTATCGTGTCGTAAGGAACAACCACAACACCTTCCTTGTCTAACTCTTGCCTCAACTTCCAAGGGAGAGTAATTGAGTTCAGTACATGTCCCTTCCTACTTAGTGCATCAGCCACCCGGTTGGCTTTTCCTTCTATGTACTGAATACTCGTGTCGTAGTCCTGCAAAAACTCTAACCACCTTCTTTGCCTACCGCTCATCTTGTCTGCAGTGTAGAGACATTTAAGGTTCTTATGATCCGAATAGATTTGACACTTGGCGCCGTAAAGATAATGCCTCCAAATTTTTAATGCATGTACGACCGCTGCCATCTCCAGGTCGTGAGTCGGGTAATTCAGCTCGTGAGGCTTTAATTGCCTAGAGGCATATGCAATCACCTTGCCATACTGCATAAGCACACACCCAAGTCCTCGATAAGATGCATCTGTGTATACCTCATATTCCCCCGATTCATCAGGTAACACTAGGACCGGAGCCTCTGTCACCTTCTTCTTCAATAGATCAAAAGCTCGCTGACAGTCCTCACTCCAATGAAATAATACATCCTTTCTCAATAACTGAGTCAAGGGTCGAGCAATGCTAGCGAACCCTTCAATGAACCTCCTGTAGTATCCCACCAATCCAAGGAAACTACGCACCTCACTGACATTAGTTGGAGGATTCCACTCCAACACCGCTTCGACCTTCGCGGGGTCTACTGAAATTCCTTCGCCTGACACAATATGTCCAAGGAAAGCCACCTTATCCAACCAAAACTCACACTTCGAAAGTTTGGCATATAACTTGTGCTCCCTAAGCACCTGCAACACTGTCCTGAGATGTTCTTTGTGTGTCTTTACACTGGAAGAGTATACCAAAATGTCATCAATAAAGACAACCACACAAACGTCTAACCAAGGTTGAAAGACGCGATGCATCAAGTCCATAAAAACTGCTGGGGCATTAGTTAGCCCAAACGGCATCACTGTGAACTCGAAATGACCATACCGCGTTCGGAAAGCTGTCTTTTCACGATCTCCCTCTGCCACTCGAATCTGATGGTATCCTGATCTCAAGTCGATCTTAGAGAATGTGGATGCACCCTTCAGCTGGTCAAATAGGTCATCAATCCTCGGCAGTGGGTAACGGTTCTTAACTGTGATCTGATTGAGCCCCCGATAATCAATACACATCCGTAAGCTTCCGTCCTTCTTTTTGACAAAGATTACCGGTGCTCCCCAAGGCGAACTGCTAGGTTGAATGTATCCTTTATCATGTAGATCCTTAAGCTGCTCCTTCAACTCCCTCAACTCGGCAGGAGCCATTCGGTAAGGGGCCTTGGCAACTGGTGCCGCTCCCGGTACCAAGTCAATGACAAAGTCTATCCCCCGGACAGGCGGAAATCCGGGTATCTCATCAGGGAACACATCTGGAAACTCCGAGACAATAGGAATCTGAGTAATTGTCGAACTCGAGGGTGCTGGCGTCATCTCACGCACAGAACAAAAGTATACTGGATACCCTTTTCTAATTAAAGCTGCAAAAGTGACAGAAGATACCACTCGAATGTTAGGAGGGTAATAAATCACTTGCTCACCTTCTTCATCGGTGAAGGAAATCCTTGGTATCCCGCAGTCTAATCTGGCTCGGTACTTAGATAGCCAATCCATTCCCAAAATCACGTCAAAATCGGCCAAATCTAGCACCACTAGATTCGCTCTGAACTCTCGCTCTTTGATGATTATCTGTGCATCGGGTTTAATCCACTGGCTTCGCATGAGGTCTCCCGAAGGTAGCGTAACAGGGAGTTGATAAGCCTCCAGTGGTCCCATATCATTATTGGTTACGAATTCCGATGATATAAACGAGCATGATGCACCCGAATCATATAAGGCATAAGCAGGCACATTATCAACTAGTATAGTACCTACGCATTTAATAATATAAGGCACTACTTGGGCATTTGTTACAGATGGTTAAGTCGATCAAGATTGAAGTTGAACAATAAACAACTTACCAGTCATGACATCGTCTCGCCCATCTAGCTCAGCCCGCTCAATCACGTTGAGGCGGCCCCCACGGCCCCTCTGTGGTCCACGACCTCGGTCTGCACCTCGTCCACGCGACGCATTCCCACCAGACGCACCTGAAGTAGATCCTCCTACTTGACCTACCAACTGTGGGCACTGTGACCTCAAATGTCCTTGCTGTCCGCAATTCCAGCAGTGGGGTCCGCTTCTATACGGTGGCTGTGCATAAGTCTGAGGTCTAGAGGTCCTTCCACCGCTTCTCGGCCTCATCTGCCTATGTTGGGGTCTACTCGGTCCCCCCGAATCTCTGCGACGAGCGGCCCACACGCGCTGCGCATCAGTGCGAGCTCTCTCAATGAATAAAGCCTGATCATATGCTGAAGCTAAGCAGGCATGTTGGTTGCTAAACCCAGTCCGGATCTCAGCCTTCAATCCATCCACAAACCTCGAAACCTTATCTTCCTCATCAGCAACTAGCATTGGTACGTATGACATGAGTTCCACAAAACGACCATAATACTCAGACACTGTCATATTTCCTGCTTGCTCTAGGTTGAGAAATTCCCTCTTTTTAACATTCATCATATGTGTAGTGAAAAAGTGGGATCTCAAGGCATGACAGAAAACTTCCCATGAAAAGTTGGGTCTCGCCATAAGCTCATTCTTACACGACCTCCACCAATGGAGAGCTGGTCCAGTAAGATACTGCCGTCCCACTCTGACTTTCCAATCTTCTGGGCAGTCTATATTCTCGAAGATCTCCTCCATATGATAAATCCAATCGGTCAGAGCAACCGGGTCTACTCCTCCACTAAAGACCGGCGGTTGATAATGCCTTGCTAAATGCACGTAATCCACGGGTCTGGGTGGTGGTTGCGCAGGTTGATTCGCCTGCCCCTGATACATCCCATACATAGCACTAAACATATATTGCATAAACTGAGGGTCAATGGGCATCTGTACAGGTGGCGGCGGTGGTGGAGGCACTGGTTCGTCCTCATAGTTCCAGTCACCCTCCACCTCTACAGGTTCCTCAATTGGAACATCTTCCACGTGATCATTGCCAAGTCCACCATTCTCATGGTACTGTCCATGACCCCCAAAAGCTGGCCCCGGATTCCTACGAGGCCTTCCCCTCCTCCTGGGCCTTCCATCCCTGCACGGCGGCATCCTATATTCGTAACGTAACGAGATATTCAATAACACTCGGTAAATAAGAATAATTCTTTACCGAACAGCAATTATTAAGTATAGAATTCCCGGAATATCCCCAAGGATTGATCCTGGTTTGATTCACAAACCACAATCCACCCCTATAGGGCACGCAGATAACCAAAAACAATGCAATCTACAAGAATATAAGCAGAGTTAGATGCAATTCCTACACTATATGCTTTCCCCCACACATCTCACCACATGCTTGTGTTAGAATTCTAAGCACATACGAGCAGACATGGCTCTGATACCAAATGTAACGCCCCAAAAATTTAAAACCAAATTTCTGTGACGTCACTGCCGTGTTACCTCTCTTAAACTGTTGGCCAATCAATTTAAGATCAATAACACGTAGCCAAGTAACAGGAAGCCAATGAATCATAATACAAATCCAGAAAGGAAACCCCACATCATAACAGACGTCCGGCTTACAAGCCTTATTCATGCGACATAACAGTCGACATATCAGTCTGATCTCAACCTGTCAGAGATATTAAGTAACACAAAAGACAGAACATAATGTACCGGTCGGTACCACAAGCAGTACGAGACAAGGTAATAGAGTCATAGCATATTGTTCAAGACAAGCACATAAGTCCACAACATGCTAATGCATCCCTAGGTAGATCACTCATCCCCAAACCCCACATCGTGCTCAGGCTCTGCGTCCTCCCCGGGAATATCTATACATGAAAACATAGCAAGGGTCAGTACAAGGTACTGAGCAAGAATAGAAGAATCGGCATAAGGGGAAACAAGAATTAACTTGATTCCCTAGAAGTATATTTATACATATAGGTGGAGATATATTACGTTTTTAAACAATTGTTAGGCATAACATAAAAACTAAACAGTACAAATAAGTAAACATCACACCGTCCCATACCGGTGCTTCAACCACTGCAAATAAGATGAATGATGGATGATGAGATGAAATGTTATGACCTAAAATGTCTATCTACCCTAAATGCAACACATAAGCATGTCTAGCGCGCACCTAGGTACCATGGTCGGTATTCCCTCCCATATAAGGGTCCACACCCCTTAATGGTCGAGAGACATACCCACAGTGCCCCCGCCGCGGACACTAACAGCTGAAATCGTGGCTTACGGCAAGCGGGTCAGGCAAAGGGTCATGAGCCCTCTCCAGCCAAAATCAGACTAGGATATAAATCCTTTCCTGTCTCAATGCTTCTGGGTAGCAATCCCACTATGCCCCTCATCGGATACCGATTCGTAAGCATAGCGTATCCTACCGTCGTGGCATTTTATATCATCACAGATACTCACATATCATCACAGATACTCACATATCATCACAGATACTCACATATCATCACAGATATTCACATATCATCACAGATATTCACATATCATCACAGATATTCAGATTCAAATCAATCACTCATCTCGAGTGAAGTATTTTCTTTAAAATAGGTAGCTTTAAAATAGTCTGGGCTCTTTGAAATATACTACTAGTTTATAAATGATAACTTTAAAAATAATAATACTTGAAAATAATAGTTTTTAAAAAGAATAATCCGGGCTCTTTAAAATAGTAGTTTTTAAAATATTCCGGGGTGTGCCAAGTCCCACGTATCGGCATCAACAACTCATCGCGAGTTAAGTATCAAAGGTGTGCCAAGCCCCACATATCGGCACCAACACATGTTCAGATTCAATTCCACACATGTCAATGCGTAAATCACGCGTCATGACAAAATAAACAACTCACCACGAGTTAAGTGTCAAGGGTGTGCCAAACCCCACATATCGGCACCAACACTCACATCAACATAGAAGCGAAACAAGACTCGATCTCAACTAAGGCATAGTAGATCACCGCTAATCGCAACTAAGTTCAAAGATTGTGAGCATAATGATAGTTATGGCATGCTAGAAGCATAAGAAGAACTAAGGAAACACGAAGGACGAAGAACCGGAAAACGAGCGAACGAACCGCGCGGGCAGGGGGGGTGGCGCGCACCCGGCGCGGTTTTTACACAAAAACCGCGCCAACCCCGCGCGGGTTTCGTCACGGGCGTCGTGACGTTCGATCGCGCGCTGCTCGCGCGCTGTTTAGCTAAAGGGCGCGCCGACACATCAGAATTGATGGAAATGGCGATTTCCGGCCATTCCACCGATTATGCCCCCATTTAGGCCTATCTCTACCCTTGCCTGGTATTGAGATGATCCAAACTCTTCCAATACAGCTCCCCAACGCCTCCAAACACCAATACCAAGCTACACAACAAGAAATCAAGCTCCAAACATCAAACTTCATTCAAGAACATGATTTCATCATCATGAAACCATTTGAAGCTCTAAAACTGAAATCATCAACACAAAAATGGTCTCAAGTACTAACCTTAGCTTCCTTCAACACTTATTCAGCTTCCAAACAAGAATCCAAGCTTCAATTCAACACCAAAAGCAAGAATTTCTACAAACACCCAATTTTCGTCATCAACTTTCATCACCCCAAAACTAACTCAAACCTCATCAAAATCAAGTGTAGAAACTAGGAAAATACTTACCAAAGCTTATATAAGCAATCCCCCAACTTGATTTGAAGAAGAAAACACCAATTCCAAGCCAAAATGAAGAACCTTATCTCCTTCAAGAGAGGTGACGGGAATGAGGGATGATGATGATGAAATGGGGTTTTTCCAATGCCCAATCTGATTTTTGAAGGATCAAAATGGATCCGGGTCGGGTCACGGGTCTCGGGTCGGGTCGGAATGTGGGTTAAAAGAGTTACACCACTTGTCTTGACCACATTGCACCCGTTTGAGCACTTGACTCTTATTATCTTGTGAGTTGAACTCACTTATTCCCCCACTTAAATCTTCATTTCCTACAAAATATCCACACACCAAGTCTTTTGTTAATTAACCATAACTAAATTAAATTAATTATGAGTTAATTAAATCGGGGTGTTACAGAAGTGGTGCAGTTTATATTTGTATATGTAATCTCAACAACTGATGCTATAGGATCTCTTGTAGAGTTTATAAGAATATCATCTGGAAATGTTACATTTAATTGTACATTTCAAAGGTCAATATCAACTTTATCAATTACCATATGAAATTCATTTTGCGAATTTCGGCCATATATAACTTTCATTGTAAATAACATTTCTTATAATATCTTTAGTTAATCTATTTTAATTACATATTAATATTTCGAGTCCCCTCTTTCTAGTAACACAAGATATTGCAATAAATAACTATTCGTGGCTAAAAATGGTTTTTGAAGATAGAGTCCAAACTGGTTTTATAAAATTTGAAAATTTGAAATAGAGGATTTAGTTGAATATTTTGGAATTGAAAATTTCCATTTTTAAAAAAAAAAACTGAAAATTTATAATTCTATATAAATTAAAAATTTATTATTATCCCAAAATAAAATTTCCATAAGTTGGAAATTTCCTATCTTTAGCCATGAACAAAAATCGACTGAAAGTACTAATTTACCTAGCAAAAAAAAAAAAAAAATCGATCAAACTCTTTAAGCATCACATTTTTTATCACAACTTTTAAATTTAATATCATTTAAAAATTTTGTTTCTTCACAAGAAATATGCTAATAACTCAACAGCGTAAAGTCTTAAAATAAAAGAAAAATTATGTTAAAAGTCTCAAAATAATAACAGAAAACCCAAAAAAAAAATTGCAAATTGGATAAACACACATCATCATATTTAATTGACAATTATTAATTGTCATTTACAAAAATTTCTTTGTATCTTTGTAGGTATAAACCAGGCTCTCAATCTCAAATAAGAGAGAGCAGACATGTCGACTTCAAATAGAATTATCATTCTTCCTGCACACTACCATGCTTCCTTTATATTATCAAATCTAAAGCATCAGATTATTGTACACGGATAGGAAAAGCACATTACGACATCAAATCATTGCAATTCCCAAAGATAAAATAAAAACACAATGGAACCAAAATAACCATTTAATTTTCAAACAAAATACAATAAAGAGAAATGAAAGAAGAGTAGGGCAATTGCCATGGCCGCCAACATTTGAATGAAAACTTATACGCACAGGGCGGTGTGGTATTTATAGGCTCAACACATAAATAAAAATGTAGGAATAAAAAATGCAAAAATCTAAAATAAGTAAATTATATATGAAAATTTTGAAGTTTCAAATTTCAAATATTTTAAAAACTGATATTGTGTGAATTCCATATAAATTAAAAATTCATATCTTTAGAAAACTGAAAACTAGGTAAAAATTAAAAATTATGGTAATAAAACAATGCAAAAATCTAAAATAAATAAATACAAAATTTCAAATTTCAAATCTTTTAAAAGCTAAAAATTGTAGGAATTCCATACTATAATTTAAAAATTTTATATCTTTTTACCAGGAAAAAATTATATCTTAAAAAACAGAAAATAGGGTAAAAATAAAAATGGTTGGAATAAAAAATTCAAAAATCTAAAATAAATAAATAAAAAATACCAGAATCTAATACACATAAATGCAAATATAACAAAATTTTAAATTTCAAATCTTTTAAAATTTGGTAATTATGGAATTTACATATAAATTAAAATTTTCATATATTTTAAAAAATAAAAATTAGAATTTCCATATCCAAATCAATATATATTAACATAAATAAATAATAAATGCAAAAATCTAAATTTAATAAATATAAAATATAAAAATCTATAAAAATTGGAAATTTAGAATGGAGACACCTAGGCGTGGGAAGGCTAGGCTATCCGACATGAGCCTACGAAGGCCAGGCCAGGCCAGGCCAGGTAGGAATGGCAATGGGACGGTTTTGGGGGTGGGGAATAGCATCACCATCCCAAAACCGTTAGGATTTTTAATCCCCAAAACCGGCCCAATCCCCGTCGGGGACCTTATCGGGGATCCCCATCGGGAACCATAATTTCCCCGATCCCCATTGGGAACCTTATCGGGGATTCACTTACCACCCAACTTTTAATTTTTTTTTTCGGTAATTGGAATTGTCGGAGTCATATTATTCGAGACAACTTTCTTTTTTCTGAAAGATAGACAACTTTCAATATAAATAATACATCAAAACACACATATGAATTGTTTAAGAATAAACCATAATTAAAATTAAAAGTTCATAGTAGTTTCCAATATATAATTAACACATCAAACTAATGGGCTTTAATCAAATATAATATGGAAAATATTAATTATAATATATAATAAATAATATAAAAAACATATAGGGGATGGGCCGGGGCGGGGACTACTTCCCCCATCCCCATCCCCGTCCCCGATAAAATCCCCAAAAAAATCCCCAATCCCCGGCCCATCCCCGATAGTACTCCCCCAAAACCGAATCGGTTTTCGGTTTTCACCATTGGGTATGGGCTTTTTTGCCATCCCTAAGGCCATGCCAGGCCAGGCTTTTCTTTATAAATAGTCCGGCTCAGGCTATTTCGAAAGCCAATTTAGCTAAATAGGCTTGGGACAGGCTTTGTAAAAAGCCTATTAGGCATACCAGGCTGGTCTATCTATCATTATTATTAGTATGTTTATATTTACTACATAGAAATGTGTAGCATTTTTATTATTATTTTATGTAGAAGTATTATTAATTTATTATTATTATTAGTGTGTTCTTAAAATATTATTATGGGCTCCCACCACCCCTTTCTCAGGCCTTCAATGGCTCCTCCAAAAAAAAAATATTTATAAGTTTTTTCTCGCATATAAATAGTTGTAGATAACAACTTCCCCAAGTGCAAAAATTCATGTCTTCAAACCTTATTATTACATCCGAACATATATAAAAGAATGTTAACTTAATTTTGAAATAGACTTAATCAGACTTTTAAAAGGCTTAAAAACCAGCCTATTTAAATAGAGAGGCCAGACTTAGGGCTATAACATAGGCCTATCAAAGGTAATAGGCCAGTCTCGAGCCTTAAAAATTCGATGCAGACCTAGGTCGTTCAAGCCAAGGCCTAGCCCGACCTAGTCTATTTCTACCACTAGATGTAACGCCCCGAAAATTCAAACCTGATTTTCGCAAGCATTACCGCTGTACTAACTATTCTAAACTAGTGGCCAGCTAATTTAAAACAGCTAGTACAACACTGGGTAAACCTAAAGTGATCATCTGATTAATCCAGTTTAATGCAGAAGCTATAAATAAATTAAAAACACATAGGCACATAAAAATGTCACCCAATAATAATCAGATAACGGTTCCAGCGACCCATCCAGGCTACAAGCCTCCCAACAGCATACCAATATCTCAAACAGGGCTACCAGCCCAAAGCTGTAAATCACATAAGGCCACCGGCCGACAGTATGTAAATCCCAGGCTCACAGGCCTCAACCAGCAGTAGTCCAAATACCAACCACAGATAGTCACATAGTATCACATTAACATAATGAACGCGTCCTATATACTCCTATCTATGTGATCTCTCAATACCCCAAACCCAAATCATACTCCAGCGCCTCCAGCAGGATCTATAAAACAGACAAAAGCAAAGGGGGTCAGTACAACGTACTGAGCAAGGCTACGTGCTGGGGAGTAAGGGAAAACAGCACCATAATAATAATAATAATAATAATAATAATAATAATAATAATAATAATAATAATAATAATAATAATAATAATAATAAATAACAGAGCATAATATAAATAAAGCAGATAAACACCACACCGTCCCATACCGGTGCTTCAACCACGATCATACAATTGACATAAATAAATCATCACACCGTCCCATACCGGTGCTTCAACCACAGACATACAATTTATGCACGTGATGCATGGCCTAACATACACCTATCTACCCTATATGCAAATGCAAATGAATATGCCTAGCCGGCAACCTAAACCCGGGCGGTATGAACCCACGGGTGAGGATATCATCAACTCCAACCCGTTACAGGGTAACATACACCATCCCCGCAGGGACCACAGGCATCACAGCCCAATCACAGGCATAACAGCCAAATCACAGGCATCACAGCCAAATCACAGGCATCACAGCCTAATAATCACCCCGCAGGGCCATCGGGACTCAACAACACCGGTAAAGGCTGCCCGATCAGACATTTCCAATATGTCCATCCATCCATAATGCAATACCATGCATTATAATAACCAGCCCAAAAGGGCCAACATGAATAACAACAATAATCCACCCCGCAGGGTCATCGGGACTCAACAACACCGGTAAAGGCTGCCCGATCAATCATTTCCAATATGTTCGTCATCTCATAATGCAATATCATGCATTATAATAACCACCCCAAAAGGGTAACAGATATAACAGTCAATAATACACCCCGCAGGGCCATCGGGACTCAACAACACCTGTGAAGGTTGCCCGATCTATCATAAATATCATAACAACCCATCGGGTTAATAACCGTCAATTCCAATGCAATAACATGCATATGACAATACAGTGATATTCAAGCACCTAGACACTAGGTTCGCATGCTTCTCAACATATAGGGAATTCAATACATAGCCCCCTAGGCTAAGCATTAATTATATAATAATTCAACAGTTTCCCTAAGCAATTCAACAACCCCCACGGGCCAATTGATTAACCCACGGTTTACCAATAACATTTAGGGAAGCCATAACAATAATTGGAGCAAAGAAAACATCATTATATAATCAAAATCGCAGAAAAAAGGGGCCAAACAGGGCCTTCATGCGCTCACGGCGCACCCGCGCGCGTAAAACGCGTGACATACGCAGACCAGTACTGTAGCGATTAATGTAGCAATTACTGTAGCGATTACTGTAGCGATTACTGTAGCGAGTTACTGTGGTAACTACTGTAGCGAGTTACTGCGGTAACTACTGTACAAGTTACTGTGGTGATTACTGTTCAAATTACCGTGGTAATTACTGTGGCGAATTACTGCGGTAACTACGCGAGTTACCGCGGTAACTACTGTACAGTTACTGTAGCAGTACTGTAGCAGTTACTGTTCATCGTCTTCTCCGATTTTCCAATCGGTTTTCCGGCGATTTCGCCGGAATTTGACCCCCAAATACCCCCCAAACACGTAATTTAAGCAATATAATCCCTTGCCTTTGATTCTTGAGGTTTCCAAGCTCAAATTTCAAGTTTGAATCCTCTCAAAGCTTCCATCTACAATTCCAAGCCTATATTGCAAGAAATCAATCCAAACATCAAAAAAATCATCTCCAAACATGGAGATCTTCCAACTTGCATCCAAAGAGTTCCAAAAACTTGAAATCAACAACACCAAAATGGTCTCAAGTACTAACCTTAGCTTCCTCCAACACTAATTCAACTTCCAAACAAGAATCCAAGCTTCAATCAACACCAAAATCAAGAAATCCTACAAACACCCAATTCTCGTCACTATGAACAACACCTCCATAAATCACTTCAAAACTCTTTGGAAATGAGATTAGAATGAAGAAATTACTTACCAAGAGATGTATAATCACTTCCCTTACAAGATTTGAGCTCAAGAACACCAAAATCTCTCTACGAAGTCATTTTTCTTCACCCTTGGCCTCTCTAGCGGGATTGCCCTAATTTTCCAAGTGTTGGGTGCAAATGGAAGGGATAAGGCTGATTTGGGGGTGTTTTGATGAGATGTGGGTCGACCCGGGTTGGCAAAAGGGTCGGGTCGGGTCGGAATGTGGGTTAAAAGGGTTACACCACTTGTCTTGACCACATTGCACCCATTTGAGCACTTGACTCTTATTATCTTATGAGTTGAACTCACATATTCCCCCACTTAAATCTTCATTCACCTACAAAATAATCCACATACCAAGTCTTTTGTTAATTAACCATAACTAAATTAAATTAATTATGAGTTAATTAAATCGGGGTGTTACAATCCCTCCCCCTTAGGATCATTCGTCCTCGAATGCAAGAACATGGATTAGATAGGTTACCTCATTGATTTGGAGTCAAATCCAATTCAGGATATCGCTCCAACATACTGTCACCGGTCTCCCAAGTAGCAGCTTCAGTTTCGAGCCTATACCACAATACCTTAACCACCGGAATGGTCTTGAGCCTCAACCTTCTCCTTCACATCACTTATGCGAACAGGATACTCCCCATACTCAAGACTCACATCCAATTCAATCACATCCGGTTGGATAATCTTAGTTGGGTCGGATACCAACTTCCTGAGTTGAGAAACATAAAAAACATCATGAGCTCGACCCACTTCAGATGGCAAAACCAACCTATAAACCACTTTACCAACTCTCTCCACAATCTCATATGGTCCAATGTATCTCGGGCTCAACTTGCCCTTCTTACCGAACCAGCATATCCCTCACATAGGCGATACCCATAGTATTACCCTATCACCAACCTCAAACTCCACCTCTCGACGGGCTAAATCAACATAGCTCTTCTGTCTGTCCTGAACCTCTTATATTCGATCCCTGATGATCTTCACCAACTTGATTGTCTGCTCAATCATCTCAGGACCCACATTCACCTTATCTGTTAGATCATTCCAACATAATGGACTCCTACACTTTCTCCCATATAATGCCTCGGAGGGAGCCACTAAATTTCCAAAACATGAACTACCGCTGTCGTCTCCAAATCATGTGTTGGGTAGTTCTGCTGATCACCTTCTCGTTCTGCGCCAACACACCACCCAAACCTCTAGGTGATGCATTTGTGTAAACTTCATACTTACCTGATGTGTAATATGAATACAGGTGCCTCTGTCATTACATTCTTCCAAAGTTCAAACGCCTGCTCACAATCATCATTCCACTGGAATTTAACATCGTTACACAACAATCTCATCCGAGGTCTAGCAATGCTAGAAAATCCCTCAATAAACCTGCTATAGTAACCAACAAGATCCAAGAAACTTCGGATCTTCCCCACATTTTCGGGACTTGCTATTTAAATACAGCTTTTACCTTAGCAGGATCAGCATACATACCATTACCGGAAATAATGTGCCCCGGAAAAGACACACTCTTCAACCAAAATTCACATTTGGAGAGTTTAGCATACAGCTTATGCTCTCACAATGTATTCAAAACTGTTCTCAAGTGACCCGCGTGTGCCTCACGCGTCGGCGAATAAACCATAATATCATCTATGAACACAACCACGCACACGGCCAGCATGGGATGTAATACCCTATACATGAGATCCATGAAGATCGCTAGTGCGTTAGTCAACCCAAAAGACATGACCGGGAATTCAAATGTCCTCAACGAGTCCTGAAAACTTTCTTAGGCCTATCCGCCTCCGCCACCCTTATCTGATGGTAGCCCAATCTCAAATCAATCTTACTAAAAAAATACTGGCCCCTCTCAACTAATCAAATAGATCCCCAATCCGAGGTAAAGGATACTTGTTTTTCCCGTGATTCAATTCAATTCTCTGTAATCGATGCACATCATCATCGATCCATCATTCTTCTAAACAAACAAAACAGGAGCTCCTTAAGGCGAGCTACTCGGCTAAATATACATGGTAAGCTCATTCAATAGATCCTTCAACTCCTTCAGTTCACAGGAGTCATATGGTAAGGAGCCTTAGAAATATGAGCTGCATCAGGCATCAGCTCAATAGTAAAATCAATCTCCCGAGCAGATGGGAGACCATGAATTTCGTCGGGAAATACATCCCCGAACTCAGAGACAACAGGGACACTCGAAGCAGCAGAAACCTCTGCTTGAAGATCCCTCATGTGCCACAGGGAAAGAGAACAACCCCTGCGCATCAAATCACACAACGCATCAACAGAAACCACACCAATAACAGGTGGAATCAACGGATGTCGATAAGAAACACAGTTACCCAAAGAATCCAAAAAGGATATTCGTGGAACACCACAATCAATCACAGCATGATGGCAAACAGCCAATCCATGCCCAATAGTACGTCAAAACCAACCGGGCTAAAGACCACCAGGTCAGCCCTGAATTCGCGACTCTCGATGCTCAACACAGCATCTTGCATCAAATGATCACTTCGAATATTATCACCCGAAGGTAAAGAAACAAGCATCTGGTAGGGCGCCAACGGTCCTACTCCATGCTCTCGCACAAATCGCAAAGCCACTAAAGAGCATGAGGCTTCTGAATCGCACAGTACTAAGGCAGAAGGATTCGCAGCAGTAGTAGCATTTACTCCATGCTTACGAATGAAATTTAGAGTCTCAAATGAACATAAGACTCCAGAATCAAACACAATAACAGCAACACAAAATGCGACATAAATAATTCCCATATCAGGGAAACAGGTTTATCTCTCAACCAGAGAGTCAAGAAGAAACACATATGATACATGAATGACACACATGCCAAAACGTTATCCAATCAACGTAACTTTTCCATCACATAAAGACAACATACTAGGAAGTCCCCTAGTTCGGACTCGCCCTAGTGATATCGGCCCCCTTCACGTTACCGATCTTTCCATGCAGAACAGTCACCTTGCCTCGTCTTACTCGACAAGCATTCAACGCCAGTGTCAATTCAATGCCACTTCACATTATTATTCTTTCTAACCAAATCCGACTATACCCTCACTGGCATAGCCTCGAAATGGTTTCCACCATCCTTCGGATGCAGGCGGACTGCAAATATCTATATCACCCCAGTGGGTTATCGCAGTAGGGAGATTTTCTCAGTACCCTATTTCACTCTCGAGGGTACGTTAAACCCATCTGAACACCATTCAGCACATTGATCCAGCTTGGATCGCTATTCGAATAGCCCAGGCTCCCATGAGGCCTTTCCAAACTACTCATCCAACTTAGATTACAACATCAACAAACAGTGTTAGCAGAAATCACCAATCATATACAAAGCAGTATATATAAACGACAAAATTAAATAACCGATCAAAAGTCATTCATAGTCCTCAATGACTGTGAGATAACAAGGATCCTGACTGGAGTACCATGGTTTCCTCACAGTTCCCCAACTGTGAATTAACCTGGTGTCCGTAGAAATAATCAGATATAGTAAAAATACAATTCTATGCTATATGTACCCCACACACAGCTCACCACCTATGTCTACACAAGTTTTAATAAGATAAAAGAGCACACAGGCTCTGATACCACTCTGTAACGCCCCGAAAATTCAAACCTGATTTTCGCAAGCATTACCGCTGTACTAACTATTCTAAACTAGTGGCCAGCTAATTTAAAACAGCTAGTACAACACTGGGTAAACCTAAAGTGATCATCTGATTAATCCAGTTTAATGCAGAAGCTATAAATAAATTAAAAACACATAGGCACATAAAAATGTCACCCAATAATAATCAGATAACGGTTCCAGCGACCCATCCAGGCTACAAGCCTCCCAACAGCATACCAATATCTCAAACAGGGCTACCAGCCCAAAGCTGTAAATCACATAAGGCCACCGGCCGACAGTATGTAAATCCCAGGCTCACAGGCCTCAACCAGCAGTAGTCCAAATACCAACCACAGATAGTCACATAGTATCACATTAACATAATGAACGCGTCCTATATACTCCTATCTATGTGATCTCTCAATACCCCCAAACCCAAATCATACTCCAGCGCCTCCAGCAGGATCTATAAAACAGACAAAAGCAAAGGGGGTCAGTACAACGTACTGAGCAAGGCTACGTGCTGGGGAGTAAGGGAAAACAGCACCATAATAATAATAATAATAATAATAATAATAATAATAATAATAATAATAATAATAATAATAATAATAATAATAATAATAATAATAAATAACAGAGCATAATATAAATAAAGCAGATAAACACCACACCGTCCCATACCGGTGCTTCAACCACGATCATACAATTGACATAAATAAATCATCACACCGTCCCATACCGGTGCTTCAACCACAGACATACAATTTATGCACGTGATGCATGGCCTAACATACACCTATCTACCCTATATGCAAATGCAAATGAATATGCCTAGCCGGCAACCTAAACCCGGGCGGTATGAACCCACGGGTGAGGATATCATCAACTCCAACCCGTTACAGGGTAACATACACCATCCCCGCAGGGACCACAGGCATCACAGCCCAATCACAGGCATAACAGCCAAATCACAGGCATCACAGCCAAATCACAGGCATCACAGCCTAATAATCACCCCGCAGGGCCATCGGGACTCAACAACACCGGTAAAGGCTGCCCGATCAGACATTTCCAATATGTCCATCCATCCATAATGCAATACCATGCATTATAATAACCAGCCCAAAAGGGCCAACATGAATAACAACAATAATCCACCCCGCAGGGTCATCGGGACTCAACAACACCGGTAAAGGCTGCCCGATCAATCATTTCCAATATGTTCGTCATCTCATAATGCAATATCATGCATTATAATAACCACCCCAAAAGGGTAACAGATATAACAGTCAATAATACACCCCGCAGGGCCATCGGGACTCAACAACACCTGTGAAGGTTGCCCGATCTATCATAAATATCATAACAACCCATCGGGTTAATAACCGTCAATTCCAATGCAATAACATGCATATGACAATACAGTGATATTCAAGCACCTAGACACTAGGTTCGCATGCTTCTCAACATATAGGGAATTCAATACATAGCCCCCTAGGCTAAGCATTAATTATATAATAATTCAACAGTTTCCCTAAGCAATTCAACAACCCCCACGGGCCAATTGATTAACCCACGGTTTACCAATAACATTTAGGGAAGCCATAACAATAATTGGAGCAAAGAAAACATCATTATATAATCAAAATCGCAGAAAAAGGGGCCAAACAGGGCCTTCATGCGCTCACGGCGCACCCGCGCGCGTAAAACGCGTGACATACGCAGACCAGTACTGTAGCGATTAATGTAGCAATTACTGTAGCGATTACTGTAGCGATTACTGTAGCGAGTTACTGTGGTAACTACTGTAGCGAGTTACTGCGGTAACTACTGTACAAGTTACTGTGGTGATTACTGTTCAAATTACCGTGGAAATTACTGTTCAAATTACCGTGGTAATTACTGTGGCGAATTACTGCGGTAACTACGCGAGTTACCGCGGTAACTACTGTACAGTTACTGTAGCAGTACTGTAGCAGTACTGTAGCAGTTACTGTTCATCGTCTTCTCCGATTTTCCAATCGGTTTTCCGGCGATTTCGCCGGAATTTGACCCCCAAATACCCCCCAAACACGTAATTTAAGCAATATAATCCCTTGCCTTTGATTCTTGAGGTTTCCAAGCTCAAATTTCAAGTTTGAATCCTCTCAAAGCTTCCATCTACAATTCCAAGCCTATATTGCAAGAAATCAATCCAAACATCAAAAAAATCATCTCCAAACATGGAGATCTTCCAACTTGCATCCAAAGAGTTCCAAAAACTTGAAATCAACAACACCAAAATGGTCTCAAGTACTAACCTTAGCTTCCTCCAACACTAATTCAACTTCCAAACAAGAATCCAAGCTTCAATCAACACCAAAATCAAGAAATCCTACAAACACCCAATTCTCGTCACTATGAACAACACATCCATAAATCACTTCAAAACTCTTTGGAAATGAGATTAGAATGAAGAAATTACTTACCAAGAGATGTATAATCACTTCCCTTACAAGATTTGAGCTCAAGAACACCAAAATCTCTCTACGAAGTCATTTTTCTTCACCCTTGGCCTCTCTAGCGGGATTGCCCTAATTTTCCAAGTGTTGGGTGCAAATGGAAGGGATAAGGCTGATTTGGGGGTGTTTTGATGAGATGTGGGTCGACCCGGGTTGGCAAAAGGGTCGGGTCGGGTCGGAATGTGGGTTAAAAGGGTTACACCACTTGTCTTGACCACATTGCACCCATTTGAGCACTTGACTCTTATTATCTTATGAGTTGAACTCACATATTCTCCCACTTAAATCTTCATTCACCTACAAAATAATCCACATACCAAGTCTCTTGTTAATTAACCATAACTAAATTAAATTAATTATGAGTTAATTAAATCGGGGTGTTACACTAGAGACCACATTAAATGTTGATTTGATTGACCATTAATAGTTTAATAATATATAGATCTGATCTGATTAAAATAATTTGGTCTGGCCTCGGGTTCGAGCATTGTGTATGCAAAAAACTGCTTTGGGAGAGGCGCCCTTAATTGCCCTTGCAGATCCCCGAGATATTAGCCTTGGGTCCAATGAGACCTGGGGATACCTGGTATTCAACTAAAAAATAATTTGGTCTGGCCTTGTCTTCTTTTGATAAGAATAAAGTAATGAGAGTAAAATATTTAGTAGGAGTAAAAAATTAAATTTAGGTAGTACAGCCTTACAGGGTAATTTTTAACTAAAAATTTTGATTAACTATTAAATTTAACTAGTACAGGGTTCGAGCCTTTGTGTATAGAAAATTCTGCTTTGGGAGAGACAACTCTTCTATATCCACCCGATTCTCAAGGAATTGGTCTTGATCCAATGTGACATGTGGATACCCTCATATTCAAAAAAAAAATTTATGAAATTTTACCAAAAAATAGAAAGGAAAATCAACAATTAAATCCAATTAGAGAAAAAAAATGAGATGAATTGAGTACTAGTTGGGCGTATTTTGCACGCAGGTTTTGATAATTGTAATTGCTTTTGAAACAATTTTAAAAATTACAGCTATTTTTAAAAGACAGATAAAATAACAAATTTCATTCTCAACCAAAATTCTTGAATAATAATAATAAGTGGAATATTTTAACAACCCGTAAAAATATTGGTCGCCATATTCATGCAAACTTGACCAATGTTATGCACACCTCTGATTTAATTATTATTTTTTTTTTCTCGAACAACCAACAAAGGCTAGGAAAAGGGGATGAGGACTTAGCCCAAGTGGTTAAGTCCCACGACTTCCAACGGAAGGTTGGAGGTTCGATTCCCCACCGGCCCCCTATCCCTCCCTTTTATTTCCCTTTGTAATTTGTGTGGCATGGGCTCCCACCACCCATTTCCTAGCCTGTACAGGCTGTTCAGCAAAAAACAAAGGCTAGGAAAAGAAAAAGGAAAAAGAAAAAATAAGAGAGAACCAAGAGGATAGCCAACACAGCAATACAACTATTGCCTAGGGAACCAAGTGCTTGAGGCATCTGCCGCCAACATAGGAAGAAGACAATCCGGGGGAAATGCCCAAGTTGTATAAAAAAGCTCGCTGTCCGCACCCAACTTTGCAAGACCATCAGCAACGACATTACCTTTCCTTAATATATGTTCAAGTCTGCACGTATGGAAGGTCTCCTCACATCCCGAATTTGTGCTAAGATTGGGGAAAATCACTGACTGCTATCCAGAGAAGACGAGATCAGACCCAAGGCATGATCGCTCCTACACACCACCTCCATGTATCCCTTAGAGCGGGCTAATTGAAGGCCCCCCAAGATGCCCATGAGTTCAGCGTGGAGTACCGAGACATGCTCCAAGAAGCCAGACACTCTCCGAGCCAAACTCCACCCATGTCCCTAATCACAGCCCCATACCCCGCACGTCCCCTATTAGATAATAAAGAGCCGTCCGAGTGTATAAAAATACCTTGCCAATCACCCATATTCCATCGTAGCGAGGATGCAGGGAGCCTTGACGTGGTACTGGCATCACGCCATCAATAGCATCTTTAAAACAATAATCAACTTCAAACATTTTGATAAATCAACTTCAAATAGTATTAAGAGAATTAGGTTGGAATTGGAATAAATGTACAAAATGTAATTTGTTCATGTATATAGTAGTATTATATTTTTAAGCCGATCGTCTGTTCAACAACATTTTTTTTCTTTCTTTCTTGTATCATTTTTGAGATCCCATTAAAAAAATTGCAACCACCACTTTATATTTCACTGATCGGTATCAGTGGCGGATCTAGAAACTTTTATTTGGTAGGTCAAAAATTATGAAGAGTGATCAACTAACATTAGGAAAAATATGTATTTAATTAAAATTTTGTTACATTTTTAAGACTTATAAAAATCGGTATACTCCCTCCGTTTTTTTTAACTTCACCCATCCTGCACTGCACGCAATCCAATGCACATTTTCAATCATCAATATCTCATATTATATATAAGTAAAAATTATAAAAATTTGATATTCCAAAACTACGTGATTAGACGAATCTAACAAGATCTCACTTGACTATATTTTATCTTATATAACTATATGAAAAAATTGAATTAAAGTTACTCAATGAATAGTATCTACTATGCTAATGGTGAACTTAAAAAAAACGGAGGGAGTATTTAAAAAATTCATAGACTTAACGTAGAGTTTGCTGACTTTTTATATTATACAGAATCCGTAGAATCCATTAAAATTGATGGAGTCTAAGTCATTAGGGTGTTGAATACTTAAATATTATTATTAAGACTTTAAAATTTGTAAATACCTCAAAAAAATTTAAAGACTTGGCTCTTTATTTTTGATAAATATTGACACTCATGTATCGACAAAGGTGCGTGAGAGCCAAAATAATACAAATTAGAAAGAAGGATAAAGAGGAAGGATAGGAGGCAGAGTGGGAATCGAATCGCAACCATAAAGTTGGAAGTGGGAGACATGATCACTAGACCAAGTCCCATTCTCCTCTTTATTGAATAGATCTCTATTGGAATTATGAAACCCTTAAAATTTACATACATTTATAATAAAAACAACCAACATGATATTAAACTCCTACTCAAATTAATCAACACTTATCATAAAATTACTATAAAATTCTTGATTATATCAAAATATTAGTGCTAATATTTTATTTTTTTATTTCTTTGGTGGGTGAATTGACCCACCTTGACCTAATATAGATACGCGATCGGTACCATATTTGATTTGGAGGAAAAGTCTAAATTATTTATTTATTTTCTACTGTCGGAAAGGGAATACAAGTGAGGTCGAGTTTTTGACTTTTATGTTTTTATATTAGAGAATAAAGAATAATTCACTGACTAATTCTCCGCATTTTTAAATTTTAAAGTAATTTATTTATAGTATGGTCCAGATCCATCCAATGCTTAATTTAAATAGTATCCATAGCTAATTGACTTCCAAAACAAGTGGGCAGGCAGTGGATTAAAAGGACAATAAGCTGTTGGGAACATGATTTAACACAATTGGTTTTGTTCATTTTGTTTTGTCTTTTGTTTGTAGTAATTCCATTCCATGAACTTTTGAGATTTGAGCCATATTGGTTTTTAATATCATTTGTTGTGTGACATGAAATGCAACCGTGTGATTTTGCATAATATTTTGAAAATTGGTTGGTAACTCAAACATTAGTCATTAGGAGCACAAATTCAATCATGTTATAGAAATAACTATCTTTATTTATGTATGTGTATAATAAAATGGTATATGGCTTATTAGCTTGTGTTTATAGTGGAAGTATTGTAATGGAAATTGGGATTAAATGGTGAAAGAAAGGAAGTTTAAAGGTGGGATAATAAAATGGATAAAGTGTAATAATTATGGCTATGAAATGAAACAAGTATTAAGCTTGCATAAAATTTTTCTAACTTAACTTCTCAATACATTACATAGGCTATTTATAAACTTTTTTATCCTCTCACTATTTACTAACCTCATAATCAAGGCATATACATTTCAAGACTTT
This sequence comes from Hygrophila difformis, assembly GCA_030278955.1. Lineage (NCBI taxonomy): Eukaryota > Viridiplantae > Streptophyta > Magnoliopsida > Lamiales > Acanthaceae > Hygrophila > Hygrophila difformis. The sequence continues at coordinate 2,572,434 of JAOANR010000010.1, forward strand.
CACATGTCTAACCTTATGATCAAGGCATGAACATGGATGTTGAACACTAGACATTCACATGTTTTGTTTACATGCATAATACTCCCCCTTGAATGTCGTCAATACGAAGAATATGCCTCGTTAAAACCTTACTTGGAAAAAATCCAGTGGGAAAAAAATCCAAGTGAAGGAAAAAGCGTACAATATTCTTGTATCAGATGCTCCCCCTGATTTGGGCATCATTTTAAATCTCGAAGCCGCCGCATTTCAATTTTCTTCACGAGTTTCTCGAATGTTGCAGTCGGCAATGCCTTGGTAAATAGATCCGCTAAATTATTTTCTGATCGAATTTGTTGCACATCGACTTCACCATTCTTTTGAAGATCATGAGTGTAGAAGAATTTTGGTGAAATATGTTTCGTTCTATCTCCTTTGATATAACCCCCTTTCAACTGGGCTACACAAGCCGAATTATCTTCAAATAAAATTGTTGGGGGCATTTGTGGTTCAATGATTAAACCACAACTCTTCAATATATGTTGAGTCATTGACCTCAACCAAACACATTCTCGACTTGCTTCATGGATTGCTAATATTTCGGCATGATTAGAAGAAGTAGCAGTTAGAGTCTGCTTCATTGACCTCCAAGAGATAGCAGTTCCACCACACGTGAAGATATAGCCTGTTTGAGATTTGGCTTTGTGTGGATCTGATAAATAACCGGCATCGGCATAGCCAATTAACTCATGTCGAGAGTCTTTTGGGTAAAATAACCCAAGATCAATTGTTCCTTGGAGATAGCGAAAAACATGCTTTATGCCTTTCCAATGTCGTTGAGTAGGGCAAGAGCTGAATCTTGCGAGCAGATTGACTGCAAACGCGATATCAGATCGCGTGCTGTTTGCAAGATACATTAACGCACCAATTGCGCTTAAATATGGAATTTCTGGGCCAAGTTGCTCTTCATTATCTTCTTTTGGCCTAAATGGATCCTTTGCTGGATCAAGTGCCCGAACGACCATTGGATTATTTAGCGGATGAGCATAATCCATTCGAAATTGCTTTAATACCTTTTGGGTATAAGCTGATTGATGAACAAATATGCCCATTTCCAAATGCTCAATTTGTAGGCCAAGGCAAAATTTCGTTTTCCCGAAATCTTTGATTTCAAACTCCTTTTTCAGATATTCGACTGCCTTTTTCAACTCTTCAGGAGTTCCAATTAGATTTAAATCGTCAACATAGACTGCGACGATCACAAATTCTGACCCATTTTTCTTTATAAATACACAAGGGCTGATCGGGTCATTTGTATAGCATTCCTTTATCAAACTTTCACTGAGGCGGTTGTACCACATTCGGCCAGATTGCTTGAGCCCATACAACGATTTTTGCAGTTTGATGGAATAATTTTCTCTGGGTTTTGAGTTGCAAGACTCAGGTAATTTAAACCCTTCAGGTATTTTCATATAAATATCATTTTCCAATGAGCCATATAAATATGCAGTAACAACATCCATCAGCCTCATTTCGAGATTTTCTCGTACTGCTAGACTCATTAGATACCTGAATGTTATTCCATCCATAACTGGGGAATATGTTTCCTCAAAATCAATTCCCGGTCGTTGTGAAAAACCTTGGGCTACAAGCCTTGCCTTATATTTGGCAATTTCATTATTTTCATTTCTTTTTCTCACAAACACCCATCTGTAGCCAACAGGCTTCACATTTTTTGGTGTTTGGACAATAGGGCCGAATACTTTTCGTTTATTCAGTGAATCTAGTTCAGACTGAATCGCATCTTTCCATTTTGGCCAATCATTTCTTTTCCGACATTTTTCAACTGATCTTGGTTCAGGATCCTCGTTATTTTCCATTACATCAAGTGCAACGTTGTATGCAAAGGCATTATCAACGCTTGTTTCTTTCCGGTTCCAACATTTCTCAGTATTGATATAATTGAAAGAAGTTTCAATAACTTCATTTTCTTCTGGGTGAATATTTTCAGGTTCAACCTTTTCGGGGGTTGAATCAATTTCTCCTTCGGGAGTATCATCTGTGATTGATTTATCACCCATATGGATAATTTTCTTCTTTCGTGGATTTTTATCCTTGGAACCCAAAGGCCTACCACGCTTCAGGCGTGCAGTAGGTTCATTTGCACTTGGAATTTGCCATTCTGGGACATTTATATTGGCTGGTGCATTTGCTGCATCATTTATATATGATTTTGTGACTTTAGCAGCATCATTAAAAGCATCGGGTAATTGATTTGCAATTCCCTGCAAATGCACAATTCTTTGAACTTCAAGTTCGCATTGCCTTGTACGAGGATCAAGGAAATCAAATGGACTTTGCCAAGATATTTCCTTTTTCAGTTGATCATTTCCTCCCCCTAATGTTGGGAATTGAGTTTCATCAAAGTGACAGTCTGCAAATCTTGCAGTAAATAAATCACCCGTTTTTGGCTCAAGATATTTAATAATCGAGGGTGATTCATACCCGACATATATGCCCAACCTTCTTTGAGGTCCCATTTTTGTGCGTTGTGGTGGCACAATCGGTACATAAACCGCACACCCAAAAATTCGCAAGTGGGATATATTGGGCTCCTTTCCAAACACAATTTGTGTAGGGGAGTAGCTATGATAGCTTGTCGGCCTTATTTTCACAAGTGCGGCTGCATGCAATATAGCATGTCCCCAAGCAGAAACAGGGAGTTTTGATTTCATTAACAAGGGTCTTGCAATTAATTGCAATCGCTTAATAAATGATTCTGCCAGACCATTTTGCGTGTGCACATGAGGCACAGGATGTTCAACAGTAATTCCAATCGACATGCAGAAATCATCAAATGCATGTGATGTATATTCTCCAGCATTATCAAGGCGTATTTTCTTTATCGGATGATCTGGAAACTGTGCTCGCAATTTTATAATTTGTGCAAGTAATCTTGCGAATGCCAAATTGCGAGTTGATAATAAACAAACGTGTGACCAGCGTGATGACGCATCAATTAATACCATAAGGTACTTGAAAGGTCCACACGGTGGATCAATAGGTCCACATATATCGCCTTGAATTCTTTCTAGGAATGTAGGGGATTCAATTCCCACTTTTACTGGAGATGGTCTGGTTATCAATTTCCCTTGTGAACAGGCTGCACAATTGAACTCATTTGGGTTCAATATCATTTGCCTTTTCAATGTATGGCCATTTGAATTTTCAATAATTCGCCTCAGCATTACACTGCCAGGATGCCCAAGTCTATCGTGCCAGGTAATAAATTCACTAGTAGCTTTCAAGCCTACTAGGTTATATATTTCTGCGGCACATATCTTTGTATAGTATAAGCCAGAGGAGTAACATGGCAATTTTTCATTCACAAATTTTTTGCCATTTTCAATTCGAGTTATCAAAAGATACTCGTGATCTGCCTCTTTTGAAGTTTCAATGTGATATCCATTTTTTCGAATATCATTGAAGCTCAGTAAATTTCTTCGAGCTTTGCGTGAGAACAAGGCATTTTCAATTGCTATTTTTGTCCCTTCAGGGAGAAATATAACAGCTCTACCGGAGCCTTCAATGCATTTTGCATTACCGCTTATAGTTTTCACTGCGGTCTTTTCCAATTTTAAATTGGAGAAATAGCTTTTGCTTTTCAAAATGCTATGCGTTGTTGCACTGTCAATGAGGCAGATATCATCTCCGACTTTTGAATTTCCAGCATCCATTTCTTTACAAGAATATAAGAATGTTATTAAACATCAGCAATATAAATATTATTAATGCAAAAGCATATTTATATTATACATGGATAATAAAAGGGAAATACAAGATATCATTATTTATATTAAACAGGAATTATAAAAGACAAGTACAAAATATATATATATAGCTATATAATATATTATTTGGTAACAGTATCCGGCTCAACAAAATCATCAGCTTCTAAGTGCGTGATATTATCATTTAATATATCATCATAAGTATCATCGTGGGCATTATGGTGTGCTTCAACACCTGATCTTTCTTTTCGTTTCGAGGCCTGATACAGTTCAGCTGAGTGTTTAGCTGTGTGGCATGTTTGAGCCACATGGCCTTTAATTCCACAACGATCACAAATTTCATCATTTTGTTTATGCTTTCTTGCATAATTTCTTTGTTGTGGTTTGTAAGGCCTTCTGGTATCATATCTGCGATTTTGCTCAAATCGAGATTTATTTCGATAATTATTTTGACGAGATGATTCACCTCTGCCTCGATTGTGATACCGATTTTGGCCACGATCATCATTTTGATTTTTAAAGTGCCCACGATCACGCACATATTTCGATGATTGAGCCGCGTTCACCTCAGGGAACGGTTTTGCACCTGCGGGCCTAGATTCATGATTTCTCAACAACAATAGGCTGTTTTGTTCAGCCAATAATAAGCAGGTGATAAGATCAGAATATCTCTGAAAACCTTTTTGACGGTATGTCTCACTCAATACTGTGTTTTTAGCATGAAACGTAGAATACGTTTTTTCAAGCATTTCTGCTTCAGATATCTTTTGCCCACATAATTGCAATTGGGCCGTAATTTTGAACACAGCGGAATTATATTCCCGGACTGTTTTAAAATCCTGAAGTCTCAGGTTTGTCCAGTCATCAAGGGCTTTTGGAAGCACCGTCTTTTTAAGATTATCATATCTTTCTTTCAGCTTTTCCCACAATGCCAGTGGGGATTCCACAGTCACGTACTCCATTTTAAGTGCCTCTTCGATATGATGGCACAAGAAAATCATGGCTTTTGCCTGATTTTGATGGCTGGGATTTTTGCCTTCAGCAATAGTATCTTCCAGACCCATTGAAGTAAGATGCATTTTTACATCTCGGGCCCAGTACATATAATTGCTTCCTTCAACGGTTAAAGGAGCAAATTCCTACTTTGCAAGGTTAGCCATAATCTTATTGAAAGTTTAGAAATAAGAGATTATACCTCAAATGATAATTTGGACAGAGTCTCCTCGTGCTGATAACGTGTTATAGAAATAACTATCTTTATTTATGTATGTGTATAATAAAATGGTATATGACTTATTAGCTTGTGTTTATAGTGGAAGTATTGTAATGGAAATTGGGATTAAATGGTGAAAGAAAGGAAGTTTAAAGGTGGGATAATAAAATGGATAAAGTGTAATAATTATGGCTATGAAATGAAACAAGTATTAAGCTTGCATAAAATTTTTCTAACTTAACTTCTCAATACATTACATAGGCTATTTATAAACTTTTTTATCCTCTCACTATTTACTAACCTCATAATCAAGGCATATACATTTCAAGACTTTCACATGTCTAACCTTATGATCAAGGCATGAACATGGATGTTGAACACTAGACATTCACATGTTTTGTTTACATGCATAATAAATCAATCTATATAAGAATTATTGCAAAATAATGACATAATAATGCGATGGAACCCAAGTTGACGAGTGTTTGGGCCAACTTTGTTTGTGCTTACTTTTGGGTGGGTTACAATTAGTGGGCCTCTAATAATAATAAATAATAATAATAATAATAATTCTTTTAACTTTAATTTATGTTAAATATTTCAAATACAAAAACTTTAACACTCAGATGAATTATAAAAGCTCCATTTTGCTACCCCAAAAAAAATTATAAAATACTCCGCAGCGAAATACTACAGCGCATTACCTACAGTCAGCTACTAAATTATCATTCCTCCGTTTTTTGTTTTTTTTTTTTTTAATTTATTTTTTTATTTTTTATTTTTTATTTTTATGATGAGAGCTACACTTGGTAAAATGACATTATTCACAAAAACACTTTGACGCAGAATTTTATCATAGTTATACAAGTTAAAATATAGTCAAGTGAGATCTTGTTATATTCGTCTCCTCTAGTAGTTCTTAAATATTGAACTTTTAGAATTTTTATTTGTACCTAATTTGTGTTATTAATGATTTAAAATATGTATTGGACTGCATGTTGGGTGGATCCGTAGCAAAAAAAAAACAGAGTAAGTAGAAGTATTTAATTTTGTTGGACTATTACTAGTTTCATAAGAAAACTTGTTGTGATTGTACTACCTCCGTCTCACTATAATTGCTACGGAGCACTATTTGATACTATTCATTATTTAATTTTGATTCAAATTTTTATTATAGTTATGTAAGAAAAAAACATAGTCAAGTGAGATCTTGTTAGATTCGTCTAATCTTATAATTTTAGAATATCAATTTTTTATAATTTTTTATTGTACACAATTTAAATTATTAATCATTAAAATTATGTATCATATACATGTCAGGAAAAAGTGTAGCAATTTGAATGACACGGAAGTATTTAGTACTATTTACAGTTCCGACATATACGTAAGCTCTTAGAATAATACAGTAATCCCAAAGGGGTACTTCCTTTTTAGTCAAACAATTCGGCTGCACAGACAGATGTCTCCCGACTCTCATATGTCACCATCGACTCTATATAATTGTCAATTCACTACAATATTTTACTAGTACTATTTTATTCTTTTGTTCTTAGTCACTCCTACCTTTTTTTCAAAAATTGTAACGTGGTCCAATAAATATTTTAAATTATTAATAATTCAAATTTGTTAAAAATTTAATATTTAAAAACTAGTCGATGTGATGAATCTAACAAAATCCCAATTAGCTATATTTTAACTTGTATAATTATGATAAAACTTTAAATCAAAGTACATGTGTAAATAGTACAAAATTTGTAAATGTTATACTACCTCCGTTTTCATATGTTCTTGACGTTTAGTAATGTGTTACTATTCACCCACAGACTTTTACTTAACGTTTTATCATAGTTATATAAATTAAAATATAGTCAAGTGGGATCTTGTTAGATTCGTCTCGTCGAGTAGTTTTTAAATATCGAACTTTTAAAATTTTTACTTGTACCGAACTTGAGTTATTAATGGTTTAAAATGTGCATTGGACTGCGTAAAAAGTGGGTATGTAAGAAACATTTGAATACGGAGGAAGTAGTAACTAATAAAAAAACGGATAAGTACTCCCTCCGTCCCGCGAAGATTGAAGCCTTTCTTTTGGGCACGGTAATTTAGGTAGTGGAGTTTAGTAGTTAAAGTGGTGTGGGTATTTGTGTTTAAGATTATAATGAATTTTGATACTGTTTATTGTTTAACTTTGACTTAATATTATCTTAGTGATGTAATTTGAGAAAAATATTCAAGTGTGGTCTTGTTAGAATCGTCTAATCGTGTAGTTTTAGAATATATATTTTATACAATTTTTATTTGTATCAATTTTGTAATATTAAGAATTAAAGAAATATAAGGGACTTTGTGTAGGAAAGTAATAATGCATTGGAATTTGTGTAGAATAGTAAAAGTAAGTATTTTTAATGGGATTTGACAATAATTAAGATTCTAATCAAACTTATATTAAGTTAATTTTTCTAAAAACGGAAAGGGTTCAAACTATGTGGGACACCCCAAAAAGGAATAGGGTTCAAACTTCGTGGGACGGAGGGAGTACAAAACACGAGTTTCAGAAATTCTATTCAAGTTAAATAAGAATATTTGTTTTTTGGTATTTTTGAAGCCAGTGGAGTTGGACTTCATATGGGCCGATCAATTGGGCCAAGAAATGGCCCAGGATGTGACTCTCACGTGTCGTCGTGCAAGACTGGCGTGTGCTTTTAAAAAAATCCATTCCAAGTAGAGGGTAAAGATAAGATTAATTTATTTATGCCAACGGATTGAGAACAATAACAACACAACACTACTCTCCATTGGGGTGAAAAATTACCCACCACGTAAAATTCATGGAATAATTTTCTACGCAGTGAAATATTGTTTCTGGTCTACTTCTTCCTCCGTTCTTTAATTAATATCTGTTCGATATGCATAGTGATTACTATTTATTAAATAATTTTAATTTAAATATATATATATATATATATAAAAGTAATATAGTCTAATTTCCCCCCACTTCCCCACCCCCTTTTTTCAACAATCCATCCACCTATTCTCCCCTTATTTCAACAACCTAAATCACATATGAAAATAATTATAAAAAAAAAACTAAATCTGAAGTCTTATATTTAATTTATTAGTCTAAACAGAAGAAAAAAAATATATTATTCTGATATATATTTTGGGATTTGGATTTAAATCCAATATTCAATTTCTTAGTCTAAAAGAAAAAATCTAATATTTACTTTCTTATATATTTTATATCTATATTATCCTAATAAAATCTTAATATAATATGATAATATATTTAACCATAATATTACATATTTTTAAAAGAGCACTTCCATTTTTCTAAGATTTGAAACCATAAAATTCATTCTCATTGAGATCAAATAAATATATATGTATATAATATTTATATCTATAATATCCTAATAAAATCTTAATAAAATATTATAATATCTTTAATTTATTTATACTATTATATATTAAGATTATCACATCAAATCCAATTCCACCTCTCCTATTGCTCTATAAACACTCCATTCATTTATCTAATCTCACGGTGGTCTTGCAGTTATCACTCTCTCATATTTTATTTCTTTATTCTTATTCTCCATTTATTTTCTTATGTCTTATTAACTTTGATTTTATATTTAAATATTTTTTTTATTTCTCACATCAATATTTTCCTAATATTTATTTTGTTCCAGATAATTTTTCTCTCTTTGTTGCAAAATATTCTTCATCTTCATATTCATGTAAGAATTTTTTTTCTTTCTATTACTCCGCGTGTGAATAATATTAATAGGTTTTTTTAAACGTAATGTTAAATATATATTTTTAATGTTTTTTCATTGTTTTTTGCAGTATTACATGTTGCTGTAATGCAGGATTGCAACAAAGTCACATTCTACAAATTATTTTTGTCATTCTAATTTGGATATTACTCAAAATTATTTGTATAGCATAAAGTCTGTTTTATATTGATTTTGTCATTGTTTGTTTGTTGTCTTTATTCGTGATTTGAAAATAGTGAAAAAAAAATTGAAGAGTGTAAATTTTGAGATGTTCCCCTTTATTTGATGTATTTTTTTTCTTTTGTTAATAACTTATTCACATTTTGATATTTTGTCTTTTGGATACAATTTTTATATATTTTTTGTATTGATTTAAGTTCAGTATAAAGTATAAAAACAACAACAATTTAATTCAATTGGAAAAATTGGGAAGATAATCCAGTAAATTAAATACTTACCCTGCATAAATTTAAATTAGGTAATAATATAATTATAATAATTTTTTAAAAATTTTGACAAATTGATATCTGCTTTAATTAAAATTCAAATTCAATCCATAGAATTTAAATGGAAGCTTATGTGGAATTCATTATTAAGATTTGTATGTAGAACATAATTTATTTTATTCAACTAATTAAAATTGAAAATATTAATAAATACCTTATTAGCCATTAAAACTTAAATTTCCGACTAAAGTTGAAATCTTAATTTGGCATTGATTAACTTTCTTTTCACTTTTAATTAGTGATGTAATATAAATTTATTTTTATATTTAATTTTATGAATATATATATGGTATTTATACCTTTTAAGATATATGATTTAAAGATACTATTCATATCATATATGGAGTGCTTTTTAAGTTAATAATATATACTACCTCTATTTTTTAATAAGTGTACTATTCCTACATTTCACACAATTCAAGATATATTTTTAATCATTAATAACTCTAACTATATATAAGTAAAAATTATAAAAATTTTATATTTTGAAATTACGTGATTAGATGAATTTAACAATATCTCACTTAACTATATTTTTCTTATATAACTATGTTAAAAAATTAATCAAAGTTACTCAATAAATAGTAATTACTATGTAAATGGTTCAGTTATTCGAGAACGGAGGAAGTATCTTATACCATTGTCATTTAAACCCGCCTCATTATAATTGAATTTTGAAATCCACAAAAAATGAGTTTAAACACTGGAATAATATAATAGTAGTAGTTGGGGAATAGAGAATGATTTAAATTAGTTATTTTTTTTTTCAATTCTTTATTTGGTATAGTGATTTGTGATTATTCTAAAATATTTTAATTTCTTATTATTCTAAAATATTTTAATCCGATTTTAAAATAGTTGGGGGTTTTAGGCAGCTGGCCCACGGCGGGGTGGGCCTTCGGCCCAGCCCAACCCACAGGCGGATTGTGGGTCAGGTGGAATTTTTTAATTAATTAAAAAAATAAATTTTTTATTATAATATATTTTTATTTATTTAAATTTAATATATTATCTAATTTAAAATTAAAAATAATTTTGAAAAAATAATTTTTTTTGTATTCTTTTTTAAAAAATTAGCTTCAAACTAATATAGAAAGTAATATTTTTTTTGCGGATTTATAAAAAGTAATACTAAATAACCCAATAGATTTGTAACGACCAAAAAATTGTTTTAGTTTAATTTAATTAGCATCAAGTCAATTTTATAATTCTTCAGTAGTATTTTACAAAACTAATGTATAAAATTAAATTATACATATCAATATAACATTATATGATTTAAAATAAATCTAACCAACAAAAATTAATACAATCATTATGTTATTTAACTTTCATAGCAAACTTAAAAAATAAAAATAAAAAAAAAATAGCTTGGCCCGCAAGCTGACCCGCACCCGCTGCGTGCTTGCCCTAGCGACGACAGGTTTAGACCGGCTTCCAAACGAGCATCTATTTTTTCAACCCAACACAACATTTAGGGAAGGTGGGGTGGGCTGGCCAACAGGCCCAGCCAATTTTGACATCTCTATGTAAAGTAGGTATCCTATATTTATATGTAAGTTATTACTTAATATTAAAGGTATAATAACACTCCAAAAATAAGAGAAAAAACTAATTTGATATTCAAATTTTTTTAACTTCGTTTAATTGAATAAATATAATATGAGAATTATAAATTAATTATTAAATTTATATTAGTCACTGCACGTTTATGTTCACAATGTTATAAGATTATATTTTCTTCTTTTTTTCTTTTCTTTTTTCCATCTCTATCACCATTATTCATGATTATAATTTTGCTATGTTTGTTTGCATTACTTTAAGTTCACATAAAGTCGAAGAACAACATTGATTTCGGAAAATTGGGAAGATAAATCCAATGAACCGAAAGACGAATGTACTAGATGATGTCATTTATAAATTAAGTAATGTTTGCAAATATATCTAGCAAAATAATATATTAAAAAAATGCAAAATCAAATATATTACAAAAAATTTTATTGTAAATTTATAAATTAAGTAATATAAATTTGTTATGGACTAAATCAATCAAATAAGAAGATTATGAAAATAGCTTAACTGTCAAAGTTGTTAAACCACTTTGTCATATTTTTCTCAATAATGTAGTTAAAAAATTGGCATAACCAAAAATTACGTAATAAAATATTTAAAAACTTAAAATATTATGTTATTTCTTTTTTCAATGTAAATTTTACTTCCCGCGCATTGCGCGGGCGGGTATGCTAGTTTTTAATATAATTATATATGAAAAATATAATCAAATGAGAGATGTGGTTAGATTCGTCTAATTACAAAAATTTTAAATATTAAATTTTTATTATAAAAATTTAAGTAATTAATGATTAAAAATATACATTGAATTGTGTGAAATGCAGAAATGACGGAGATATTAAATAATGGAGGAAGTATTTGTTTTTTTAAAAAAAAATAATTTTTTCATTGGCACGTCACTTTCTGAAAGACTGAAAGTCTGAAACCCGACGTGCAATCATATTTATATTACTAAGTATTAAGACGAACTATTAATGGTATTATTTTATTTTATTTTATTTTTTTTAATTTGCCTTTATAATTAAGAAGGCAAAATAATAAATATAACTCTCATGTTGGTGTACTTACGGCATAGAGTTTTTGGATGAGTTATTTTATTTTTTGATGAGCTTATGGCATAGAGTTGAAACTAAAAGAGAGTACTAGCTAGTGCTATAAAAGATATATAAATATAAAATGAGAGCAACATCAAACAAGAAAAGGATGAGTCTATCTTAGAATTGTGACAAAACGTCATTATGACATTTCATTTTTTAACATATAAAGACACGTAATCATAGAAACATTTTAGTAGTACTAATAAAACACAGAAGTCGAAAAAGGATCCACAATAGGGAGTTGCTGTGGTGGAGTTAGCCCCAGTTAAGTTAAGCCCCACTAGAAAAATAAAGAATCATATCCAGGTCTACCTAATTACGGCAACCTGTCCACCAAGCCAACTACACTCTATTAAACAATTTTCTTTTCTTTCTTTCTTTCCTTTTTTTTTTTTTTCCTAAACCGCCTACATATTAGAAAAAATAAAATGTAGTGAAAGGTTATATCACATCAATTATAAAAAAAACAAATGAAATGTATAGGAGGTCAGATGAAAATCACACTATAAGGAATATCGCGTTTACCGACCGAAAAATGCGGTCGGTAACTCCAGAATACGGGTCGTTTCGGGGCTTACCGATCGTACCACGACCGCAAGTGTATGTCGGTACTCTCGGTAGGCATTTTTCCCCCGACCAAAAAAATTTACCGTGGGGACCTTGCCAACCGCACGGTGGTCGGTAAATTTTCCGATCGAAATACCGACCGCACGTGCGGTCGGTACTATCTGGTCCCATAAGGTCCCGGAGAAGTTTACTGACCGAATTACCAACCGCAAATTGCGGTCGGTAAGTCTCTTTTATGAAAAAAAAAATGTGCTCAGGAAGGCTCGAACCGCCCACCCCAATATCAACCAACTTCAACCCTAACCAAGTTGGCTAGCCTATTAGCCCATCAGTCATGGTCCGCCAAATGTCCTATATCTTATACCTCCCAAATATGTTGAAAGATTTTGTTGAATAGAGGACTCGAACACAAGTAAGTCAGAGTTTCTCCCGCGCGTATGCCATCTATGTACCCATGTTTCATGTCATTATATGAAATATTTTATATATAACCTGTTTATATACATATATACATATAAATATATAAACAACTAAACTAAATTAAAATATAAAATAAAAAATAAAACTATATTAATTAAATAATAAAAAATCATTAATAAAATAAAATAAAGAATAAAGTAAGAAAAAATTATTCAAAAATTAAAATAAATGTAAATAATAAAATACTATGAAGTCAAACTTTAAAATAAAATTAATTAAATAAGTTATGAAATTCAGTAATCAAATTAATAAATAATTAATTAAATAAATAAATAAATAAATAAATTATAAAAATAATCAAAGAAATATTTCATAAAAATATAAAATATAAAATAAAATAATAGGAAAAGTTTTACAGACCGCAATTTCGGTCGGTAATGCGGTCGGTAGAATATATTTTTTTAAAAAAATATTAAATTTTTTTAAAAAATAATAAAAAATAATTAAAAAAATTTAAAAAATTAAAAATACTTGCGACTGCAAACATGGTCGGTAATTTAAAAAATTATTAAAAAAAATTGAAAAAACACTTGCGACCGCAATTGCGGTCGGTAATGCGGTCGGTGATACCGACCACCACATGATGGTCGGTGCAGTGGTTGCCAAGATAGCCGAGGCCCAATAACGGCTCAAAAATGCCGACCACCGTGTGCGGTCGGTAAATCCGACCCGCACACTGGTGGTCGGTGATTGCGGTCGGTAATCCTGAAATTTCTTGTAGTGTCAAATCAACAACCCAATAATTAGAAGTCAGTTAATGTGATAATTTAATCACGTCTCAATATATATGTATATATATTGGCGGAACAGCCAGTACAGGCCAGGAAAAGAAGAAAAAAAATAAGCAAAATAAAAAAGACTGAGATTACTGGCGCGGGAACCAAGTACTTGCCGCATCAGCAGCAAGCAAGGGAATCACGGGGTTCGGCGGAAAGGCCCAGGTCGTGAAAATTGCTCATCGGTAGCTCCAAGTTTTGCCAAACAATACGCAACGGCATTCCCTTCGCGAAGGCGGTGAACAAAGTGGCATTGTTGAATCTCTCTCCGAATCTCCCCAATACGTTTTAAATGAGGCCCCAACATATGGAGCTGACCAGGCCGGCTCTTGCAAGAGTTGCAAGGCAGCTTTAAAATCACAGCAACAAAGGAGAGTATCATTTATCTCTAGCAAGAAGAAGGTCATGGAGAATGCCACATACCTCGGCCATAAGAACTGGAACATCCCCTAAATATCCTGTAACACCTCCCAACCAAGCTCCTGAAGGGTCCCTGATCACAGCCCCAAAACCAGCTCTACTCTGCGAAGCCAAGTAGGAACCATACGTGTGAACAAAGACACTATTCCAATTCTCCATATTCCAACAAACCAAGGTGGGGTGAAGCCTATCTTCCCGAAGCCGTGGCAGCATGCGATCAAGCAAGGAGCCAAAATGTGTGATATTTCGGACAAGGGTTTGATTCAAAGCCACCTAGCCACGAAAAATCCTAGCATTCCGTTCACGCCAAATCAGCCAAGTAGCTGCAATAAAGATACTACCATAGTGATTGTACATACCCTGAAGCCATTGCCTGATGTGATGCCGAGGCAAAGAGGAGAGATCACAGGGGATCTGGATATGAAGAGCAGGCCATACCGCGCCAGCCCAAGCACATTTAAAGAAGCAATGAATCCAATCCTCAATCTCGACGCCGCAAATAGAGCAAAAAGGAGAAGAAGCAATATTTTCTGTGATGGCGGAGGTCGTTACAAGGAACGGCCCTACGAGCCAGTAACCAGAGAAGCATTCCCACCTTCTCGGGAAAGAAAGACTTCGACATCCATGACCAACCCTCCGTATCAGACATCGAGTTGATGATAAAAGTATAGCCAGATTTCGTTGTGTACCGCCTATCACTACTCAGTTCCCATCTCCAACCATTTCTGCAGGTAGGATGAATATAAGGAGGATGAGTATGCAGAACAGCAGCATGGAAATCCTCTGGAATAATCGTGTAAAGCCCAGCCAAGTTCCAGTACCAATTATGAATAACATCAAGAACCCGAAGATCCAAATCCCTGAATTCAATAAAATTCACTTGAGGACCTAACAGCCGGTTTTTAAACCACGGAGAAAACCAAAGAGAACATTGCCCATCACCCACTTGAAAAGAGAAGCCCACAGATAACCATCGATAAGCCTTTCGGATACTACGCCAGGTAAAGGACCCAGCAGCCGGTAAGCTAGATGATTGCAAACCATGCGGGCAATATTTTTTCTTGAATTCCCTAGCCCAAAGCTTGGGGCTGTCCACCATCAGATCTCCTACCAGTTTCCCGAGAAGCGCCACATTAGAATGGCGAGCCTTACGTAAACCCAATCCTCCATTGGATTTGGGAATCGCCATTCGATCCCAGGCCACTAGGTGAAGACCTTTCCCCAAACGATCCTTCCAAACAAACTTACACACCCTTTGATCAATTTTAGAACAAATCACGGATGGGAGACAACCTACTTGCATGCAATACGTAGAAATAGCTGATAAAACATGTCTAGCGAGGGTCATCCTACCTGCTTTGTTGAGAAGCCTCATAGCCCAGCAAGTCATTCTCGTATCCATGCGTTCCGGAAGAAAACATAACTAGCAGAGGACACGCGGCCCGTATGAACTGGAAATCCCAAATAATTGTCAAGAGACGCGGTGAAGGGAATGGCAACAACATTATCAAAATGTTCTTTAATCTCATCTAAAAGACCTGGCGAAGCAAAAGCTCTAGACTTTGAGATATTCACTTTAAGGCCCGAGTGATCAACAAAAGTCTTGAGAGTCCTAGCCAAACAATCAATGCTAGAAATATTCCCTTTAATCCCAAGGATCAAGTCACCGGCAAATAATAGATGAGAGGTCCCCCTGCCCCCCTAGGACACCTTCACCGGCTGCCAATTCCCCAACCTAACTCCATGATCAATTGCAACAGGAAGCCTTTCCATCACAATGTTGAAGAGGTATGGTGAAAGAGGGTCCCCTTGACGAAGGCGTCTTTGCGGTTGCGTCATTCCAAAGAATCGAGTATGACGGGGATGTCACACATGACATAATAATGGTTCTGAGACATCCTGGAAGCTCCATCTGAACAAGGCATTCCTCAAGAAAGGACCATCTCACATGGTCATAACCCTTTTCGGATCAATTTTCACCAATATAGCTTTGGAACGAACCCCAGCTCGACAGATAGAATAAAACAATTCTTGCAAGATAATAGCATTATCAACTATTCCTCGGCCCGGTAGAAAAGCCGACTGGAGAGGAGAGATGTAGGACTCCAACATAGGTCTCAGTCGGTTGACTAGAACCTTAGAGACGAATTTGTAAACCACATTACAAAGCGTAATGGGGTGGTACTGTCGGATACTTCTAGCGACTGCAACTTTTGGGAGTAAGAAAATAAAGGCTTTGGCCATGCTATGCTCAATCTGCCCCATGTCAAAGACCTTATGAACCATGGAAGTAACATCAACACCAACAGTATCCCAATAGGCTTTATAGAAAGCCGCGGGGAAACCATCCAGGCCGGGAGCCGACATAGGCTTGGACTGCTTGAGGGCGGAGCAGACCTCTTCATCCGAAACAAAACCAGTTTGTACACCACAACCTTTATCCAAGAGAGTCATAAGAGGGGGCAGTAAATCAGTCGAGGGACACAAGGGGGCCTCCGAAAATAATTTCATGTAAAAATCCCTAACAGAAGTATTCAATTCAGTCTAATCTGTACTCCAAGAACCATCCTGCAACTCAAGGCCATAAATCTTATTTTTATGATGGAGAAATTTAGCCTGGGCGTGGAAGTAATTAGTATTCCGATCACCAAGGCGAACCCAGTCATCCTTTGCTCTCTGAAACAAAAAAAAAATCCTTTTTCTCCAAAACATTTTGCAACTGATCTTGCAATCGCTTCTCGAGGATGATTAAACTGCATGAATCCACATAAGTAAGAGCTCGGTCTATAGCATGTAAATGACGAAGCAATTTCGTTTTTTTTATTCCACAGCCTCCCCAAGGCCGTGGGAAAGTGCCGAGCAGACATCTGTTGCACCTGATTAAGCTTAGATGAAATATCACCATTGGACTCCAACCAAGCTCCATTCATAAGTTGTAGGTAAGTAAGATCCTTGGACCAAATAGCCTCCCATCTGAAGGGCCGATTAGTCGGTTGAATCTGAAGGCCTCCACACGAAATGAATAAAGGAGCGTGGTCTGATCCAATGCGTCCCAGGACCGAAACTCCCCCATTGGAAAAGGTTGAGATCCACTACAAATTTGCAACACCTCTGTTGAGCCTCTTCTTGATAAATTGAGTTTGGTTAGCCGGCCGGAATCATGTAAATAGAGAGCCCTCAGTTCGGATATGATAAATTTCACATGAGGAAATACAAGAGAAAAATTCATCCACTCATGTAAGAAAACCCCTCCCACAACTTCTGATGGACCAATAACCTCATTCCAATCACCTAATAGCATCCAAGGCAGGGAGATGTTACTCGCTAAATCAATCAAATAATCCCAGCCGATCCGTCTCTGCTGGTAATTAGGTGAAGCATACACCGCTGTGCAAAGCAAAAAGATATCCCCTCCAGAAATCCGAAGGGTAATCAACCGAGGGTGGATGTTAAAAACATCAACACTAATCGAAGAACCAGAACGCCATAGAAGCCATAAACCCCCAGCCCTACTAAGTGCTTCCTGAATATGGACAGGGAAATAACCCAAACCAAAGAAGAAATTGCGAACTCGATCAAACGGCCCCTGAGGCTCCAAAATAAA
Source organism: Hygrophila difformis (assembly GCA_030278955.1). Classification (NCBI taxonomy): domain Eukaryota; kingdom Viridiplantae; phylum Streptophyta; class Magnoliopsida; order Lamiales; family Acanthaceae; genus Hygrophila; species Hygrophila difformis. Next base: position 2,590,215 of record JAOANR010000010.1, read on the forward strand.
CACCAAGAAAGGTTTATGACAGCGAAGGACTTCAGATAAAACCCGCCGCTTATTAGCCCCCATAAACCCTCTAACATTCCAAGAAATTAAAGAAAAATCTATAAAGGCAGACATAAAAACAAAACAATAGAGGAAATAAGACAGGCCAGATAGAACCGCACTAAGACTAACCCATAGCCACATCCCCTGTTCCATCCCCATCCGCGACGCCGACATCATCCAATTTCGGGATAGACGGTGACACCACACCTTCCATGGTTGAGGGAATACTAATAGAATTGGAACCTCCATCCCTCGTGCTAGCGTCCAGGGAGGATCATGAGAGTATCGTCCGTGGAGGGACATGAACAATCTTATGCCCAGAATGCCGAACTTCAGATTGCTCCGGCGAGGGACGGGATCTCTTCCCTTGGAAGATCCTCATTGGATTGAAGAGGGCTCTCTAGCTGGGCTTTCGCTTTCTGGGAGAAATCAGAATGACCCTTAGAGGCTTGGGCTCGCCTAGGTAATGAATTTTTACTTGACTTATTATCAGAGCCAACATTAGGTAAACGACCCGAATGAAAGGCTGACCCTGTACCCTTATCTACAACCTTATTCTTCTTAGGCCCAGCAAAACGTTTCCTAACCACCTTGATCCACTCATCTCCTACAGGTTGGTCCAGAATATTAGCAACCCCATCAATCTTTCTATGTAACTGAATATCCCACCCATGCACGTTCACAACAGCCTCCGATTCTATTCCCAAAACTGGGTCCGAAGATTGCGCACTAACCAAAGAAAGATTATCACTATTTTTTGTAGGTGTACCAGTCCCTGCCGCCTTACTAAAACTGCTCTGACCAGCCTCCGTCGTCGGAGAAGGCAGCCCCATGCCAGATTCGATAGATTTACCACTCCCACAACGACTTGAAGTGTGACCATAGCACATGCATTTAGAACATAAAAGATGAAGCCCCTCATAAGCTACTTTATGTCATCGATCACCAACAAGAACACTAGAAACGACTGGCAAGGCGGGGTCAATTTCAACACAAACACGCGCATATTTTGCCCGCGTCACCAGTTTTGACATGTTGTCAACACAAACAGGTTTCCCCAATGCCCGCGCTAGCTTTGTGAGAATGAATTTATCATAATACTCCATTCCAATACCCGGAAATCTAGCCCAAACAACCGTTTTCCTCGGAGCGGACTCCTCAGCCACGAAGTCCGGTTTCAAAGGCACGATAGTCAGGTAACTGTCAAAATGGACCATTACAAATAACATTAGTGCGATCCTTGGCCCGATCGAACTTCACTATGGAAAAACCAGCATCTAACTCCACCATTTGAAACTTGCCCTTAACTGACCACAAGCGGGTGAGCCGTTCTCGAAGAGCCATATAGCCGACTTTCTTACCCAAAACAGGTACTATAATAGCATTTTCCCAAGGTCGACACAGACGCTCGATCGTAATACGAGGCTTCAAGCGGTCACCATCAATGAAGTCTAAGACGACTAATTCATCCCTGTTATCAACAGTCATCAAAGGTTTTGGCGTACCTTGTTTGCCAGCCAGTACCATATCCCGAAAGGAGACATGGCTGCCACGAAAAAAATAAAAATAAAAATAAAAATAAAAAAAAATCCGACGGTGGAACCGCCGGGGAAGGATCGTCCGCAGTAGGAAGAGACATTAGCAGTAGAGAGAAAAAATTATAACCTTGATTTAAAATTGATCACGTCTCAATATTAATACTACTGATTAATAATTAATCATAAATAAAAGAAGTAATATCAGTAAAGCCATCCGTCCAGATAATTACTAGAAATATTTATGCGCCTTCGTTGCATTTTATTTATTATTTAAATTTGATAATAATGTGTTCATCTATTATTGTACTATATTTCAATAATAAATCAACAGCAACGAATAGGCTAAATAAATTATGTGGTAGGAAGTGAAAAAACACAAGAAAAAGACCCTTATTTTCGGTAGACTTGACGGCTAAAAAATAAGTTCAGATAAATAAACGACAAAACAACGAACCCCGTCATTCTTTTCTTTTGTTATCATTGTCCTCTTTCGTCTTTTTACATTTTCCCCCACTTTTAACGGAGGGGAGAGAAAATAGAGGAAGCAGTCAACGCCGTTAGCCTGGATTCACGGCTTGGAGACGGAGGCGGGTTCGCCCCCTCCTGCACCATTAACGCCGATGGTGGCGGACTGGACGGTTAAAACTGACATGCTGGGGGAGGTTGGGCCTCCTGCCTCTCCGTTTACGATGGGATTGTTGACGCCGGTAGCGGCGGAGAGGGGTTTCCTGGAGTGAGAAGTAGCGGTGGAGATGGCGGTGGCGAGGGAAATGGGCATAAGGCAGAGACCCTTCCCCTGAAGGTACTGCATGGCGGAGCCCATGTCCTCCTCCATCAGCTTCGCCACCTGGTGCTCAGTCACCGTCATGCCATCGTTGTTCGAAGATGATGCCGTCTGCGTTCCGTTGCCGTTACCGTTCCTGGTTCCCTGAAGCACCGTTAAAATGTCGGGATAAATAAACGGGGGCACATCAGCGTTTGACTAATTGGGGAGAACAGAAAGAGAAAAGGGAGAAAACAGGGATTTCAACTTTTCCCCTAATTTTGAAAGGACAATTTTGAGGTGATGGAATCTGAAAAAAGGGACACGCGTGATACTTTATGGTTTTGTTGTTTGTGATGATGGAGAATTTTGGGCCTACTCATGTTTCCTGCTTCTATTTTATTTTTATTTTCTACTCGTACCACACCATCTTTTATTTTCCCTTCATAATACCTGAATTATTTTGGTGCTTTCTGCCTGCCCAAAATTAATTTTCCATATAAAACAATGATTCACTACAACCTAACACAGGCTACTCCACTAAAAATGTTCATTTTAGGAAATGAATTATGGCCAACAAATTAATAAACTTATGCTCAATATGATACCTGGTCAGATGACATATCAGCAACAAGAGGGGCAACAGCTGCAGCACCTCCCAATCTGCTCATACTCAGGACCTGTTCATAGAGGAGAAAGGAACCAAAATTTTAGAATTTCGAATAAAAGTAATATACTACTACTGATTCTACAACTTCAACAACCCATCTCCACCAAGCAATTAAATAATCATCGCAATTTGCCAACACAAAGAATCATTTCCAATATTTTATAACTGCGCGCACTACACAGAATTCAATTCTCACTATTCAGAAATATATATACATATGAAATAGAATAATACAAATTACATAACTTCATCATACTAAGCACTGAAAAAAAAAAAGAAAAAAAAAAAGATGCTTCTAACGCTGATGTGATGCAATCCGCATTATTGTTAAGTACTTAAATTTTTTAAAATATATTATTATCATAAAACTACTTTTTGAATGAAGAGGGGAAAGAGGGTTGTACTTTGACTTGCAGCTGGAGGAATTTAACATAGTCGATGATCTCATCCAGCATTGATGCCTTGTCTGTCTGTCATTTCAATAACAAAAACTGTTAATCTCACAGGAAACTCTGCTGTAAATAATATTATTAAACTACTAATCCACTTCAGTTCAGGATTAAAATACTAGTCAATATATTTTTTTATAAGAGGAAACAAAACAATTTGCTTCACGCTAATTTAACAAATCTTCATGACTTATAATGAGATAATTATGATGATATGATATGATTCCTCTATAATTAATCTCCTTTCCAGCTTCGCATCCAGCACCTAATACATTCTCCATCAACCAATGGGCAACCCCCACAGGCCACAAGCCCCCACATGTGATCACAGCCCTTCATTTTCTTACTAATTAATGATGCAGATTCACTATTAGCAAGTCAGCAATTTTGGTTTGAATTTGAAAATAAAACCAATGTAAGGTACATATCTTATCAATATTTGAATGAGTATTAAAAACATAAAGAAATAATCCCTAATACATCTTTAGTCTATTATTATTAATTAATTGCGAAATAGTAGGGTGGTAAGTGGTAACCGCAGGGTGTTTGAAATTTGGCAGAAGAAATGCTTAATTAGAGCAGTTAAATTCCAAGAAATTATTCACGAGGGGAAGTGTGAAATGACCTTATTGGCATTGGGTACAAGCTCCTGCAGTGCCTTCATTCTCTCCGCAATCCTCTCTCTCCGTAACTGCCCACATTTCATTTTCAGCCCCAAAAAAAGGAAAAGACATCAAAATCACCGTAAAAGATCAGAAACCAACAATTAGGGACAATGGAAACTATTTTGAATTATCGAAAAATAGAAAATAATGGAGAAACTGAATTTGTACTGTTATAGTATAGTACACTGACGGTACTCCATATACTTACCCTTTCGGCAATGCTATGAGGGTCGGTTGCCTGTCCTCTTCTAGCCCTCACCCTCTGACGCGGCTGTCCGGCTGCTGCTCCGCCGCTTGAGCCGCTCGCGGCAGGTTGATTGATCGCCGGCGCTCCTGCTGCTCCGGTGGAATTGAAATTTTGAACCTGGAAAACATTAGTTGTTAGAATTGGTAATGGACCGTGATTTCAATTTGTCGTAGATTTGGGGATAGTTGATAAAATTGTTGAATCAAATTCAGAACAATGCGGAAGAGGACATAAGGATGAAATACCTGGGAAGTGTTGAAATGCTGAGGTTGATTTGAAGTTTGACCGATGGATCCGGTGAAGCCATTGAATAGAGCTTTAACGGATGCATCATTTGCCTGAATTCAATTGCCAGAAATTTAATGCACAATAATTTCAAATAATCTATTCTGTAAGAGAATTATCCGCGTTTTAATTACAATAAGTAAAAAATTAAAACCGACCGCGTTAGCAGACTTGAAGGAGGCTCCACCGTCAACGGCGTCCCTGTGATCACCGCCGGGCGGCATGGAAAGTAGGCCGCCATCAGCTCCGGTAGGAGAGCGAAGGCCACCGGATATCAGCAACTGCTGCTGAAGCATCAACGCCTTGGCTGCGCCGCTGCTGATCTGGTGCTGCCTCAGCTTCGACGCCAACACCGCCGCCGACTGCTCCTCCATCTGCGGCGGCGCATGCTCATCCGCCCAGGGGAAGGCTGCTGCTGCTGCGGAGGGCACTGAGGAGAGCATCTGCTCCAGAAAATCGTCGTGCGACGCCGCCGGATCGAACTGCGAGGCCGCCAACATCTGGGGAATTTGATTGTGATGGTGGATTTCCTGCAGGGAGGAGATTTGGTGCTGGTTCAGCATCGGAACGATGTTGCTCATGGCGGCGAATTCTCTACTAACAGGCTGCATTTGAAATTAATCAATGGAGAAAATACTTCAAGATCAGTAACCGAAATCGTCGGAAACGGAATTAACAGGAATTGAATCGAAGATTTGGAGTGGAGAATCAGAGTCAACAAGGGAACATCAGAGGAGGAGAATCATGGTTGGGGATTGTGAAAATTAGGAATGTTTATGGAGAAATGAGAAACAGCAAGCAAGAAATACGTATATATAGAAGACTGAAAAACAGAAATACGGATTAGGGGATTATATAACTACGTATAAAAACGTGGGGGGTGTATATATAATTGAGGAGAAATTATAGAGAAGCTTACGACTGGGATTCGAACTCATGATTTGTTGTGATTATTTTTAAAACTCTCCACGCTGTATTTTGTATTGTTCCACTTTACTCCTGTGTTTGGCTTAAATTCGTGTCTAGTCCCTCCTTTTTCTCTTTTCACGTCTTTAAGATTAGTACTACTCCATCCGTCAGTTAACACATTTTGTTTGATTTTATGACGCTGTTCGTTATTAAATTTTGACTCAATTTTATTGCAATTATATATTTGTAAAAATATATTCGACTTAAATCTTGTTAAAATCGTATAATCATTTAGTTTTAAAATATATAATTTACATAAATTTTTAGTGTTCATATTTTGAGATATTATTGATTGAAAAAGTGCATTGAATTGTGTGCAGAGTCAAACAATACAAGTTAAATAGGACGGATGTAGGGAGTATCTTTTTTAATATACAATTTCCCTATTTTTTATATGCTACTTCCTTTGTTCCAACTAAAATGTCATACTTACTATTTTTTGGTGTCTCATCATAAATGTATTCTTTCTATTAATATAAATAATTTCCCCCTAACAACTATGCGGAACCCATTATGTACTTACAAATTAACTTTATCTTCATTCACGTGCTCAACAGTAATAAGATATTATAAATGAGACAAATGGAGTATATTACATAAAAAAAAATATATGTAGTATCCTCATAAGTCATAGAGATGACTCAAAGAGACCATATGATTAAAAATAGAGTAAATTTTTTTTTTATAACAAGATACGTTCAGACGTCGGCCAAGATGAATAAAACTAAAAAACAACTACAGAACAAGGAAAGGGAAGAGAGGAAAGATAAAATTAACAAAGACACTAGCCCGATGAAACCAAACACCGGCCATGTCAGCTGAAATCCATGGTCGCACATCATCTGGTAGAAACGCCGACGTCGTGAAAAATTTCACCGAATACTAGGTTTTTGCAAATGCATCTGCAACAAAGTTACCCTCCCGAAGGACATAAAACCACTTAAACCCCGGGTAAATAACAAGCATATCCATGATGTTCTTGACAAGGGGGAACAAAGAGTGACCCTTATCAAGGTCGACGAATAATCCTTAAGGCTTCTAAAGAGTCAGAAAAACATTAAACACTATGAAGTCAAGTTGAATGAGATGCCTCATACCATTCAACTCATCAACCATGATTGAGGCCACCCAACAAACCTCGAAAAACCATCAATCCATCTACCATCGCCATCCCGGATAATACCTCCAAAGCCAGCTTTACCTGAGTTGCCCAAAGAGCAGCCGTCAACATGCAAAAGAACCCTAAAAGTCCTTCCAGAGTTCCAGTTCTCCAATCTAGGAACAATAGACCTGGGAGGATGAACAAAAACCCTATCAAACGCTGCCCCCATAGACTTCACTTGCTGCACAACAAAATATCAATATGAGTTTCCTCACCCCGGTAGCAAAATGCATTACACGCTATCCGCACATTCGAAATCATCACCCAGTGCAGGCCAGGCCACCCATGACACAAGTGCAGGAAAGTCCCGAGAATAGTGGTGGCTGGATGTGAGGGAGGCATGACTGGGGACCAACCAATAGCCCTCTGAGCAAAAGTTGTACGGGGCAGAAGAAAAACACATGCAACGTATACTCTAGCGCCGCAGCACAACATGAGCAAGAGGCGGATGTTGCCAAACCCCTCTCACATCTAAGCTCGTTCGTTGGCAAGGCGTTGTTAACAGACAACCAAACCAACAGCTCGACCTTTTCAATCGCTGGAATACGCCATAGCCATGCCCTCAAGTTATCCCTCCTATGACCACGCCTATCCAAGCGAATTACACCCCGTTCGAACAGTATAAACCCCTGAACCGGACACAAACCACTGCCAAGCATCTCTGGCAGCCGAATGCATAGCCAGCGGCCCAATCTCCTCGGCTTCGAGGGTCATCACCCCATCCCAACACCAAGTCCCATTCACAAAAATATTCTTGACTCAATGTTCATTGTTCATCTTTGACTCAATTTTATTATAATGATATATTTGGAAAAAAATTGTTGAGTTGGGTCTTGTTAGAATCATATGATCATATTATTTTAGAATATATAATTTACATAATTTTTCATTTTATATATTTTGAGATATTAACGAGTGAAAAAGTGTATTGCATTGTGTGCAAAAATCAAATAAGACCAGTTAAATGGGACCGAGGGAGTAATAAAGTCCTTGGAAATTTATGCAATAATACTGAAAATATAAAACTCCATATAATTGAGTACGTCATACACTCAGCATAACATATGGATCTTCCACATCCTTACACCAATACAGTGACTATCATTTTATTATTTCAACAATTCTGATCTCGGGATTGGTATCATGTTCTTTTAGACAATAATTTTGTTTTTTTAGACAATAATTTTGTTTGTATATATTAATTTAATTTCCCACATATCAAACTCGATTGATATAAAACTGTTTGGATATATTAATTTGAAACCGAAAAATTCTGACTGAATTGAAATACTATTGAACTAGTATTTTTTTTACAATTGAGTTACTATGCTGACATTTATTTGTCCTCATATGCAATGTGTTCTCAAGTAAGCAATATAGTGTTATGGGTAGTGGGCTGACACTTCTTGCCAAATAAAGTCAATTAATGAGATATGGAAGGTGGCGATTTGATATCCTAAATTGGTGGGAGTAACGTCAGTTTGGGGTAGGGTTTCCATTCCATATCATCATTCTTTTTTGGTAGTGCAGAAGAAAATAGAAAACAACATCTCGGCGGATTTCAATTCCACATCAAGCGAAATCCAAAAAGCAGGCGTGTTTCTCCTCCATGCAAAATACAGCACCCTGCCCCTGGAAATCCATTGAATATGCAGACGTGTTATGAATCCAAGAACAGTAGCCAGTAGCAATGGGGATAAATATGGGGGAGAAGTAATTTAAATCCTGGACAGCACCAATAACTTAAGGACAGAACATAAAACAGTAGTATATGAAACAGCAATATGGACAGAACATAATGCATGGACAGCACCAATTACATATGAACAGAACATAAATCAGGGGTATGGACAGCACCAATTAAATAGGGACAGAACATAAAACAGTAGTATATAAAACACGCATATCTCAAGTTGGTTATTATTCAGTACCTTGTTTGTGTCCATGGACACTACTCGTGTGTGACAGTTACATCTCTCCACAATCAGTGGCCACGAAATCCGGTTATTAAATTAGCCAAAAATAAAACATCAATTGCAGCCATGTTAATAAGGAAACTAAATAATTAATTACACTACCATATGTAGGACTTAAAAAAAACAGCACTAACATAACATTGAGAAAACACGTCAGTATATGCAGAGTCTGCATACAAACGCGTTCCTTTTTTTTATACTAAAACTTAATTATAATGAGGTTGGATCCGCTGCCTGGCTCCAACCACAAATGCTAGGGGTGATTTGCGTGGAAAAGAACTGGAGTAATTTGGAGTAACCCTTTGTTTGATGAACATATAGTACTAAATATGATGCACATTTAATGTGGCCTTGGAATCAGGAAAATGAATCCCCTAGTAGCTTTAATTATAAAGCCTTGCAGCTTTGTGGTTCCCATAATTTTAAAATTTGACTTCCCAATGCAGATTGCAACACACATGCGAAGTATTATTTGGTTTGTGAGCTTAATCGACTCCAGTTATAGTTAGGGGTGTCAATTTGGACACGAACCCGAAAAAATGAACACGACCGACACGAAAAATTTCAAATTTGGGTTTAGTCATTTTGGGTTTTTTCTAAATCAGGTCGACCCGAAACCCGACCTGAAACATTAATCCACCTGCTCAACCTGACACGAACACGACCCGAAATCTTAAATTTTATCAATTTTGCCTATAACCCGAAAAAACGAACCCGAACGACACGAAAAATTTCAGGTTTGGGTTTAGTCATTTTGGGTTTTTTTTTCCCAAATCAGGTCGACCCGAAACCCGACCTTAAATATTATACAACTTGATCAACCCGACACGAACACAACCCGAAACCTGAAATTGACACCCCTAGTTATAGTATTAAATGAAAATTTTGTGTATGCTGAATGGGTAGACTAAGTGTATTCATACAATCTAGACACCATCAAATATTCATCACATACTCATTAACACTCAACACATATATCATCGGGTCAACACGTCAGCACTGGCTGAATATCACTCGTTACAACACCCTATCAAAACCTTTAGCATATGTCTTCCAAGACTTCAAGAAAAGGTTTTTTTTTTTGGACATGAAATAGCTTGAGTCTTAAATGAGTAACATGCTCATACTTAAATGACCTCTATGATGTTCCATTGTTAATTTGTTATTTTAATCACCTTTCGTTTCTTGCCCTTTCTAGTTCATTACTCTTTCTAATACATTATTTTAACAACTAATATTTTAAATTCTATAAAAGTTAAAATTATATTTGATCGTGGATTTGGATTTGATTTCGAGATGATATCATCTCGAGGGACGGGTGTTGGGATGATATCCCACATTGGTTGTAGTGGTTCCCTTACTACCTTATATGGATTGATAGCAACTCTACCTATCACCAATTGGTTTTAGGTGTGAACCTCCCATCCAAAAATCTCTACATTAATTGGTTTGGTTTTATGGTGAGTTGGTGACTTTCTGAGGAGCATATGCTAAGGCTTTCTTATCATTACAATTTACAATTATGCAAAAACTATATGACTGGTAAACTACAATTTAACTATATGTTCCGGTCAGATCGATAGCCGTCTAGCATGTGTCATTTTGTATTTTTTTTCTTAAATGCAAAAATTATCAGACTGGTAAACTACAATTTAATTAATAATGAATTTACCCATACATAGTGCTCGCTGCATTTTCTGCATAATCTTTACTATATTTTTTCTGCATATTATTATTATTATTATTATTATTATTATTATTAAATTTTAATGTCTTTATAAAATGAGATTGAATAATAATCCATTTTAATGGGATTAAGGTAAGGATAAAAGTAAAACAATCCTAATTAGGTTGCATTTGGTCACGTTTCGCTTCAAAGTACTTAAAATTAATATAAATTGTAAATATTTCCTTCTAATAGCTAAACTCTAGCTAAATGTACTGCTAATGATTTTGCATACGTGTTTGGTAAAATAGTTGTAGGAACTGTAGCTATTAATTTTATATAGTTAGACCGTTAGTATGTAGTATATTTCATTGGGAGCTGTAGCTATAACTTTACGTACTTATTTGGTAAAATAGTTGTAGCTGGCATAAAATTGTAATTTGATGAGAAAATTTTGACCGCTAGTTTTAAACGTTACTTGATGTAGCTTCAATTTGCAGAGGTTCAAATTATAGCTACAACCCCAGAAGTTAGTGTACAGATTGGAGCTATTATTTTGGTATAAAATCTAAAGCTCCCCACAACTTCCAAAACAGCGTGCTGATCAGATCCTAAATGTTAGAAAATATTTAAATCATTCACCTTGTATTATTAGTTTTATTATTGGAGGAGCCATTTTCACCTTGTATTATTAGATGAATTAGGCAAATGATTTTAAACTTCGGCTAACGAACCCCAACGCAGAAAGTACCAAGGAAAAAGCTCCGGAAAAAAAAAAGTTATAGTACTTTCTATATTTGCAGTCGAAAATTTTTAATAATTAGACTTTTAAAATTTGATTATTAACTAAGTAGGTTAGCAATCAAATTTACAACCAAAATCCACTAGCCGTTTGTATAAGCTTAGCGATCGAATTTGATATCTAAATGATAAAATGAAAGAATTCTTGTATAATGATATTATATTTATCTGTGTGCTTTTTAGAAAAATGTACTAATTACCAATTATATGTACAAATGAAATTCCAGCATTAAAAGAATATAAAGATAATATGCGTGACCATATGTTATTAGTTGTCGACATCGATCAAGTTAATTAAAAGTTGAAATCCGATACAACTCCACAATTCTAGCTACACTATTGTTTTAAATATTTATATTTTATATATTCTAGATGTTAATTAATTAATTTATCAATTGTACAACTAATATATAATATATACTATAGGTTAAGGTAGTTTCAAGAATACTATTTTAGATTTAAGAATATGGGTAGTAAAATATTTTCATTTAATATTCTGAGAACACCCTTAACTTATCTTAAAATAAATATTATATATATATATAGCTGAACATGCTAGGAAAAGACGGTGGAAGCACATGCAACACAAATTACAATTATATATATATATATATTGATTCATAGAAAAGTAATAAAGAATGTAGATAAATTTCTTATTTTTGTTAAACCTAATGTGTGTCAGTAGGGGTGGGCACGGTTCGGTTAACCTGAATTTTTCAAGTATTTGTATTTGTATTTGAACCGGCCAAATACTTCATTTCAGTATTTATATTTGTAACCGGAGTCCTCGGTTAACCGGGGGTTCGGTTTCGATTCGATTCAGCGGTTAAGCGATTCGGTTCAAATATTTTTTCCGACCCTCTAAAAATGTATAATCAAGTTTTCATTTCTTAATTCTTAAGTTTCGTAGATTTTGTTTTATGAGGTTAATACACTGTATAAAAAATATATATAACTATGTAATCCAATAGTTCTTTTTAGTGTTATCAAAATATGTTAGTATAAGTAACAAATCTTAGTGTTGTAGTATATCAATAATGGGGTATTCTTAAACACAAAAAATCAATATAGGCTCATTATGGTAATATATTTTGATAATTAACTATTTAATTTTTTTTGTATTTACTTACTCCCTCCGTTACGCGAAATGTGGCTACTTTCTTTTGGGTACAGTAATTTAGGTAGTGGGGTTTAGTAGTTAAAGTGGTGTAGGCATTTTGTGTTTAATATTCTAATGAATATTGATACTGTTTATTGTTTAACTTTGACTTAATATTATGTAATGATACAATTAGAGAAAAATATTCAAGTTTGATCTCGTTAGAATCGTCTAATCGTGTAGTTTCATAATATATATTTTATACAATTTTTATTTGTACCAATTTTAAAATATTAAGAATTAAAGAAATGCTAAGGACTTTGGGTAGAAAAGTAAAAGTGCATTGGAATTTGTGCAGATAGTAAAAGTGAACACTTTTAATGTAATTTGACAACAATTAAAATTCTAATCAAACTTATATTATTTTAATTTATCTAAAAATGGAAAGTGACCAAATTTCGTTGGACACCCAAAAAAAGAATAGTGGCCAAATTTTATGGGACGAAGGGAGTATTATATACTTAAATAATTAAATAAATAATGATAAATAATTTTATGGGACGGAGGAAGTATAATTTTATACCATCAAATGCCTATAATATATACAATATATATAAGTTTTAAAATAAAATAAATATATTCGGTTCGGTTCGATTAATCGGGAAAAAAATTAAAGTATTTTTATTTGTATTTGAACCGGACGAATACTGAAATTTGATATTTGTATTAGCTCCGGGGTCATCGGTTAACCGGAAATTCTGTTCGATTTCGGTTCGACTCAGCGGTTCAACGAATCGGTTTGAATATTTTGCCCACCCTATCACTACAAGAAACTGCGGAGTTACCGACTGAATTTTGCGGTCGGCAACCCCCAGGGGGCGGGTTGGTTCCGGGGTTGCTGACCGAATTAACGACCGCAGAAGGCGGTCGGTAATTTCTTGGTCTGGAATCGGAGGCCGACCATTTCGGTTGGAGTCGGTGAATTTACCGACCGTTTCCCGACCGCAAATCGGTCGGGAAACTTTCCGACCGGCTGCCCGACCGGGTTTGTGGTCGGGAATTTCTCCCGAGGGACCTGCTGGTCCCGGGCTTGCCGACCGCATATGCGGTCGGCATGTCGGTCGGTAGTAGTTGGAGACCAATCGCCGACCGCTTCATGCGGTCGGTAATTTCTGTAACAACAGCTTCAGAATGGCTGTGTTTTACAGCCATCCCTGCTGCTCAATCAACACCAAATTCTAAACAACAAATTACATCATATCAATCAATTCACAATCACACCAACAACACGAACAATGCATCAAACTAACAAATTCATACCAAACGTTCAAACAACACTAACCATCAACCACGGTTCTACAAACACAACTATCACAATATCCAAAGACAAGTTCTACCAACAAGTGCAAGTTAAATACGATCAAATTCACAACTCTAATGCAATATCCAAAGACAAGAACAAGTTTTATGAACATAACTACTACAAGAGTCAATGAACAGCTGCATCACCTCCTCCATGACCATCATCCCCGCGGTCGGGGGATCGAGGACCCCGAACACCCAGCCATCTCTCCATCTGCTCCGCCATGATGAGCTATGTCTGGGAGAGCTGATCCAGTGTCGCCTTGTACACCGCAAACTGGGCATCCAACTGGTCCTGCGTCACGTACTGTGAAGTAGGTGGTGGAGGGGTGGAATGAACATCATCCAAAGGCCGAATCGACTGGCCATAGAGCCCATGCCATATATCGCCTTGCGCCTGTCGTGGCCACCTGCAATGTCTAAGAAGACGCGACCCGGATCAAAGGTCCCACCAATCTCCGGGTCCTTGCTTAAAGTCTCAGTAACAGCATTAAACTCTTTCTGTTTTGGAAAATAATTAATAGAGCAATTAACTTATCATTACAGCAAACGACAAATGGAACACAGTATTTAGAATACGTACATGAAGATCTTGTGACTTATCTCGAACCCAATTGTCCTTTTGGTGTTTTCTTGTATGCGTGTGCTCATGAGCTCATGCAAGTGGACAGGTGTTTCCTTCTGGGCCGACTAAACAATATAAAAAAATTGAAGTGTTGAGAATCTGTCATTAAATACCATTTAATCATAAATAACAAATTGGTAAAGCATACCAAATCATCATAAGTGGCTCGAAATGTCTTCGATCCTGCAGTATGTGTGGGGAGGGCTGGTGCATCCTCCTGACCACGGCGCCTATTAACCTTTCCCCTCTTCTGTTTTTCCTTAAACGCTTGGGAAGCCCATATTCGAGCCCAATTCTCCGCCACAACCGCATCCCCGGGCATCGGCTTTTTCTATACCGAGGAAATCCATGAACACGGTATTTCTGGGGAATCCGTGAATTCGAGATTGATTCTCTATACCGAGACTCGTCACAAATCTTACATCTATCTAAGTTCGCATCATCGTGCCAAAATAACATACACCCTTTGCCACAACAATCAATTTTCTGAACAGGCAACCCCAATCCCTCTAGTAGTTTCTTAGCCTCGTAAAATTTTTTAACCATAATATTATCCTCGGGGAGTGTGTCAATAATTAGTTGGCACAAAGTATCAAAGCACCTCTCCAATAAGTTGTGTTCGGCTTTAATATTCAACAACCTCGCAATAGTGGACAGAAGGGTCATCTTCTTGCAGCCAGGCCACAAATCCTTGTCTGCCGCCTCCAACATACGAAAAAACAATTTCTCCTGTGCGTTAGGCTCCTCTAGAGGCCTCGGTACATCTTCATCCTCATGTGATACTGTGTCGGGGATACCAAATCCCGTTCCATCGCACAACATTTGTATGTAGTTACTTTCATGTGCCGACGATGATGCTGTGCCCACATCATCCTCGTAGTACCGACTAAATTGATGTGGCTCACCGTGACACGTCCACCTCTCGTAGTTGGAGACAAATCCATAACACTTTAAATGATACCTAATGTCATCATCTACTTGATAAAATTTGTTCCTACATTTATTACACGGACACCTTAATCTTCCTTGGGCTCTATCCGCATCTGGGTTCTGATGAGACATCCTTATAAATAATTCAACTCCATTCTTAAATTCAGTAGTGAGTTCTCCAAGTTCACGGCAAGAGCGATACATCCAACTTCGATCCATTCCTACGAATATTATAATACGTCCCTAAATTATATATTTCATGACTTCATCAAGGAATAGTTACAACTACACATATTAGTGATCACTCATTTGGCTTCAACAAATAATGGTTAGGCCTTGGTACTCGTTATGTATTTGAAAAATATTTTTAATTATCCTACTACCATACAAATTTTATATAATGTTTTATAACAACTTATGACATGGGTTGTAAGAATTGCGGTTAGAAATATGGAGGTTAAAACAAAAGTCAAACCATTAGACGTAATATTCTTTTAAAAATCAAAGTCCATAAATTGAATAATAATAAATGAAAAAAATAAAAATAATTGGATTTAAAGTAAACAAACTCATGAAAGTATATGTAATGAACACGAATCAAATTATATTACCTTCCTGTGTAAGAGATATCAGCAAATCGACCGTTTAGTTGGATAATGCTTTCCCAAGTACTTCCCAAATGTGTCTTGTGATGAAATATTCGAAATTAGTAATTGCCAAAAATGAAGAAACAACATTACAACATCTAATCGATCCATATTGTTTAGCAAAATTTAAAAGCTAAAAAACATACATTGAATTCATCTAAACTTGCAATAATAACAAATCATATATCTACAATAACTACCCCATATCAAAGAAGTCACAAATTCCAACAATAACAGCGTATAATCTTCACAATAATTAAACTTTCTCATATGAAGTCCAAATTGCACAAATCATATACGAAAATTCATCTACCCGATGACAATATGAATCCAAATACGTGCCCAGACAATCAAGACTCATAAAATTAATGCCCGAATACAACTAAACATAAATCTACCATATTCTCTAATTTCACAAACAAAGCATCAGACCAATATATACATTTCAATATTGCCAAATTACAATTAAAGCACCAATTATAAGAACATAGGAATGCAAAGAGGAGATTGCAATAACCAACAACAAAAAAAAAATTAAAACGGGACAGCCGCTGTTCACACAAATTTCACAAAAAATTTCAAGAACACCAATCGAATGCACATTGTATTACACTAAATAGGACAACAATCGAATAGGTTACGGGAGAAATTTGATCAATCGAATACCTTGTTCGAGTGTGAATCGGTAGAACTTGCAAGTCTCGTCCGGCTCGAAGCTGTTTCGGGGGGGGGGGGGGGGTGTGGCTCGGAATGCGCTCTGACGGCGGCTCGACGGCGTGGCGGTGGTCGACGGTAGCGAACGGCGGAGGTGTTGTTGGGGGATGCCGGAATCTATCAAAACCGCTCCCCAAACTTTGCTCGAAAGTGTCCTCGAGTGCGGGTGGGTGGAGGCGCTTGGTCGGAGGGGGGTGCTGTCGGCGGCGGCGTTGGCGGAGGCATGGTCGGGGCTGGGGTCGGCGGGAGGCGGTAAGAATTCCCGATCGGCGCTGTAAAAAGGGAAAGGGATGGGGGAGTTTATTTGGGGGGGAGTACGCGAACTGTAGGAGTTTGGGCAATTTTATTGCCCTAGGTTCCCGACCGAAAACGCGGTCGGCGTTTCAGTCGGCATTCTCGACCGCACACATCGGGGTCGGGAAACTGGTCGGCGGTAAGTGCCACTACAAAAAAAATGACCTTTAGTGGTAAAATTTTTTGTCACTATATAGAAAAAAATTGACACTATAATAGTCTAGTGATGACAAAAAAAATTATCACTAGGTTGTGACTATTGATATTGTCACTAAGAGTTTAGTCACAACTTTTAAATTTGACACTGATACTAATATTTAGCTACAACAAAATTTCATCACAGCAACATAGGGCTATAGTGACAAAATATTATTGTCTCTAAATATTTAGTTTTAGTGACTTCAATTTTGCATCACTATAAAATATTTTTTGTAGTGATAATTTTTTTTGTAACCACAATTACCACCTTGTAGGCTGTAGCAACATTTTTATTTGAATAATTTATCAAATTAATATAACAATAATACATTTAGTAGCACATAAAAATTTGTTTGTATTATTATTATTATTATATGATATAATAATAATAATAATAATAATAATAATAATAATAATAATAATAATAATAAGCACACCGAATAAATTAAATAACTTCATTCATCCATATTCATATGATAAATTTACATGAAAAGTTTATAACAATGCTCGATGAATAACATATCATACCTGCAAAAATAATAAGCACAAAAGTACTAAGATCTATTAAGATCTATTTATATAATTAGGAAAGAATCATCCATCAAACTACATCTTTTTTTTTTTTTTTTTTTTTTTGGGTACAATCCATCAAACTACATCTAACTATGAACAAATGGTCTGCGAGATTGAATTCTTTCGTTTGTACACTTCCTCCCCGGCTTCATTTTCCAATTCCAATTGCCATTCTGCACGCGCTACCTTTACGTACAGTAGAGCCACTTCCAGCTTCCTTTTTCAAATTCCAATCAGCAAGCCTCAGGCGCTACCTTTACAGCGAAAACAAAAACACCACATTAAACGTAGTTTCCATGCTTTATTTAATACTAAGAAGGAAGGCAGTTATCTTGAAACAAAAATATGGTATATAATAGAGAAGACCTTCTCAACCTGTTTTTTGCGCACTGTTTTGCCTTACTGTAAGCGTTGAACACAGTAAGAAGGAAGACAGTTACGATGAACAAATATGGTGTATATATATATAATATATATATATATATATAATATATATATATCAAAAAGCGCATATAGTCTAGAAAGAAATGTCAGCAGAGATTAAAACAAGAAGAAACTATTTTGCGGAATATAAACCTTCTAACCTGGTAGATGCAAATTTGAGACATCAGCGAAGAATTTAACATAAGAGGAGTTTGAAAGCAGAAAAATAATTCCTCCATATCGGAAACCTTCTAACGTCGAAGAACATACAATAATTCTCCCTTTGACTATATAGCCAACCTGTTTCTGGAAATCGCGAAATTGAATCCCTTCATATCTCTTATCCAAAATGTAGAGTGAAAAATCAGAAATTATAGTATAACAAAATGCTAATGCCCACGGCAAATCCCTTCTTAAATATATTAAATTATCTTTCTTTGAAAGTTTCCCCACCGCCTCTCAGATAGGCTTTGCCCACGATCACATATAGCGTGATTTTCGTGAAGTTTGTTAGTACAATTTAATTTAATTAGTCAATACGGTTACATAATTTTTTTTGGTAAACAATACGGTTCCATAATTGATTTTATTGGGAGTTACTACTGCAATTAAGGGTTGTGGCCATTGACTCCGTATCATATTTTGTTAACTAATGACATGTACATTTAAAGTTCTTTTTTGTTAAACGATAATTTTATTTTAAAATTATTTTACAGAGTAAAATAATTATATTGTAAAAACCATATATTTAAGGTACTTTACGTGGGAAATTTTCACTTTTGATCTCATAAGATTTTCTTCACCTCATTTTTGGTGGGACAAAAAAAAAAACTAAAATAGTCTTATAATTATGCTTGATTTCCCAAATTATCCCACAAAAAACTAAAATAGTCGCATAATTTTCTTGTAGTGTAAATTTTACAATAACTAGTCAAATATTTATATATCAAATTGAATCAAGTTTTTATGTCATAGTTCCAAAATTTAAAATAAACACACAAAAGTGTAAAAAAAAAAGAAGCAAGCTTGAACTACTCGAGCTCGAGCTTGAACTCGGGCTCGAACTCAATGGTACTTGAGCTCGAGCTCGAGAAAATGTAAAAAAAAAAAAAAAAAAAAAGAGTTCGAGCTACTCGAGTTCGAACTCAAACTCGAACTCGATGATACTCGAGTTCGAGCTCGAGTGATGCTACTCGAGCTCGAGCTCGAGTAGCAGAGCTCGAGTGATGCTACTCGAGCTCGAGCTCGAGTAGCTCAAAAGTGTTGTCAAGTCAAGCTCGAGTATCTCAGTACTCGACTCGATATCACCCTTATTTTGAACCTACAATATTACTCCCTCTGTCCCGTATAGCATGTCTAGTTTGATTTATGCACACAATCCAATATACTTTTTCAACCGATGATGTCCCAAAAAATTTACAACAAAAAATTATGTAAAATATATAAATTCAAAAACTACATAATTATAGATTCTTACTTGAAAAGTTGAGTATATTTTTCCAAATATATCTCTGCAAATTGCAGGCTCCAATAATGTTGACTATTTTTCTCTGTCTCGTTTATCATGTCATGTCATTGTTTAATTTTTACTCAACATTATTTCAGGTATTATATTTGAAAAAAAAAATCAAATTGGATAATGTTAGAATCGTACATATTTTGATATATCAATGGTTGAAAAAAATATAGTAGATTGCGTGCGAAGTCAAACAAGACAAGTAAAATGAGACATATTGACATAATGAGTAATATATTATATAATACTTCCTCTATTTTTTTTATTAAATATTACGGATCCACCCCGCACGCAATCCAGTGTGCATTTTAAATTATTAATAACTCAAGTTTGGTACAAGTAAAAATTCTAAAAATTCGATATTAAAAAACTAGAAGATGAGATGAATCTAACAAGATCTCACTTAGTTATATTTTAACTTGTATAATTATGATAAAACTTTAAGTTAAAGTATTTGTGTGAACAGTGTCACGTTTCCACATCTAGCATTTATAACAAAACGGAGGAAGTATGTTATAAAATAAATATTCGTACACGGAGTAATATATAAAGATATAACATATTATGCAATTTTATAATATATGATAAATCTTATGATTAGATAATAATATTATATACTTAATTAAATATTATAATACTATTATATAGAAACTATTTTAGTATTATTCGTTTAATTAATTTTTTGTCATTTTTCTTTTATTGAGTTTTAAATTTAATTACTTATTCCATAGATATATAAACGTTTAACATAGAAACATAAAATCTGCTGTGTAAGGATGGCACCTATCCGTAATGATTATGTTTTTATTAGGGTTCGAGACCTCTACATATCGAATACATAAATTTTAATTATGCCAAATAAATTATTACTAATTCACACATTTATTACTGATAAAATTTATAAGTGAAAATTTTACGTTAAATAATTAGTCACAAATCATAGTGATAAATATTAATATTGTAACTAGTAATCTTTATGTCTACACATTTGTGATAAGAAGAAATTTTGTCACCATATTCATATTTACAGTGATAATATTATTTTCGTCAGTATGAGTCTCGTCACAAAAAATTATTTTTTTTGTAGTGTGCGGGTGTCACCAACGGATACTTTTTACCGACTGCCTCCTCGGGGTCGGTGTTTCGGTCGGGAATACCGACCGCGTCCCGTCGGTCGGGAAAGGCGGTCGGTAATCGCGCAATTTCTTGTAATGTATGTGTGTATTAAAATATATGGAGAGAGGAGTTTCAATTCTATTTTATTTATATATTATATGGTGCATCTGTTAATTAATTCTGCTTACTACATAAAGAAATAAACAACCCATCTCTTCTCTCAACATATATATATATTTCCATAATAAATACTAGAGTACTACCTAACAAAGAATTGTGAACTGGAAATGCCTCATAAATATTAATAGAAATTATATCAAATGTGTATAGTATTCCCTACGAATATCAACGTAAACATTCAAAATCTGTCTGCTCTGAAAAACCCCGACCATGGAATTTTCTCATTCACACAAATGTTTTACTTGTAATAACCCACACCGCACACATATACATAATTTATTCATGAAAATATAATATACGGGCATGCTTGGAATATTGCCCTGTATGATGTTGTATTTGTAGTATTATTTAATGCATATATATTGTAGTATTAAATTAATGTTATATACATTATTTGTTTGGTGTTGACGTTGTATTACATCATGATGTATCTAAATAATTAAATAAAAATTAATTTCCTAAAACTTGTAATTATATATATTAACAAATAAATAATATATTAACGATAATATGATTTTAAGGTCATAATATTAATAGTTATGAAACGAACATGGAACAAAAAAGGGAAAAAGAAAAGAATGTAGAAAATAAGCATAATAAACCCACCATCACAGAATGTATTAAATTATACGTCAAATTCATCATTAAACCAATACTTATATATCTCTTCAAAAATACCAAACATGAGATAACATTACTTTTGTGCAGAATATTTGTACTTCGTAATACATCCTAATATACGGTGCCAGTATGCTATTCCTTTCTCTTAGCTAGCTGGGTACTGGCTATACGCATGTGTGTGTGTATATATATACCGAGTATATCCAAATGCTTATTAGACAAGGAGTAGTATTAGTACAATCTGGACGTATCTGTGTGTGTTTGAGGAACTTGCTGTTTAGGGCTATGTTCATTGCATAAGAATATCAACCAGTTACCAGATTTACACTATATATATTCGACATATATAATAAAAGATCAGTGAGCTTAATTATTATTGTACTGCTAGTAGTATGCAACTTTGATTAATTATTGGGTTTGGGGAATTACCCTAGCGGTCCAGTCCCCATTCTCCCAATCTATGGTTGGGAGTTCGATCCCCACCGGGCCGCCCCCTATCCATCCCCTTTATCACCATTTGTAATTTTGTGTGGTTTGAACTTCCACATACATTTGCCGACACATGAGTGTCACTGTTTATCAAAAAAAACTTCTATTAATTATTCTTGATCCCTAAAAATAATTGTGTCCAGAATCGAGGATTTTGAGGCTGTTGGAATTTCATTAATTAAACTACTACTCCGCTGCAATAATTTGCATATGTCGGGTCACTGCAATTTGTCTCTCTTTGAACAAATTAATTAGGTTTGCACATTCATTAATATTTATTTTTCTCCTTTAATTTTAATTTAATAAATACTAGATGTTACACTAGTAATTACTTACTTGGTAGTTATATAATTACTTATATATACCATGGGGTTAATATTCCATCCCTCAAGAATATTATCAACTTGGATCTATCGATATCTCACCAAAAAAAAAAAAAAAAAACTTGGATCTATCGATAGCTAGCCTCTAAAAGGTGGTTTGGTCGATTGGGATTCAAACATCCTAATCCTGTTTATGATTAGAAAAATAAAATCCGGCACCTGTTTAGTAAGAGTCTATTTCTACACGTAGAGTTGTAGCTGTTGGGATTGTGGGTTATACCTATCAGTTTTTATATAAGTATTCGGCAGAAGTAACCGTATTTGTCAAAAATTGTAGTAATTTGAAGAATAAAATTAATTAAATTAAAATTGAACTTTCGAAACGTCTAAAAGTTACTTAGGGTAGAATTGTAGAACTTTTCGGAATTGCAATTCATAACAGTCTTTAAAAACTACTGTAATGAAAGGAGACTTTTTTTTTTTGGTTGAACATCTTATATAAGCTAGGAAATGGGGAACGAGACTATGTTTTGATATAAAATAATTAAATAATTCAAATGTCTTAAAATTTAAACTATTAATTAATAAAACGAAAAGTATATGTCTAGTGTCATAGTCAACTCTTTAGACTTTGTACATATATATTCACTAACAGTGCTTAGATAATTTTTAAAAATGATGGAATATGATAGTGTATAACATATAAACCTGTATGGGCATCTGTATACTTTTAAAATATAGTACTAATATTTTCGCTACAAACTTCATTTTGTTGACAATTTTCAAATAAATTAATTAAATGGGGATGAGGACTTAGCTCAAGTGGTTAAGTCCCTAAACTTCCAACGGAAGGTTGGAGGTTCAATCCCCACCGCCCCCCTATCCCTCACTTTTATTCCTTTATAATTTGTGTGGCATGGGCTCTCACCACCCCTTTCTCAGGCCTTCAATGGCTCTCAAAAAAAAAATTAATTAATTAATTTAATGTAGAAAATAAGATTACATGTTTAGAAGATATTTTTGGAAGGTACAGATTCTTCACAAGGGGCCACATTATTATTATTTTTTTCAAATCCTTATTATACACTGGAATTTTGGTTTAATAATAATTAATTTATACTTATTATTGTTTTAGAGGAATCTACTCTAGCGAAAGTATATAGTAATATTAAAAGTTATGGAACAATATCAAACTGCGAAGCTGTTTATTTATTTTAAAAAATTATTTGGAGAAAAAAATGACCAATCAAATTTGGAAGGGATGCAATCATGTATGAGAATTAAATCTAATGAATATTAAAACGCTAAATAATCGTTTACCACTAGTTCTGTATAAAAAAAAATGGAAAAGAAACCTGCCATAGAAATTTAATAAGAAATTAACGTGGATATATGATCTAATATTGAAATACTTTCAGGTAAAATCCTACTTTAATCCCCCTACTTTGATTGGATTTGATTTTAATAAATACTACTTGCTTATAGTATGCTATCATGCATCTTGTACAAATAAATTTTGAGTTAATTTTTTTTTTCAAATCTATATATTACTACTATTTATGCACTTTAACTAAATTTTAGAAAAATAAAAAAAATGGAACTTAAATTACTTATATTAGTTAGTTTTTTAAATTTTTAAAGATTGAGGGTTTATATTTTAACGCTCCATCTTAAGAAAAAAAATTGAAAAATAGAGCCAAATAAAAATTGATTGGCGTGAACGTCAATAATTGTTTAATTTTTTTTTTTGACAATTTTATACTTTTATAATATTATAGAAGTATATGTGAAGATTAAACTTGTGTTAGAAAGTGATATGAATAAGACAATTTGATTATTGTATTTTTAAAATGCAAATAATCAGCTCCGCGGCTCAATTTTGTAATGATTAAATTAATTATTTGTGTTTTGAAAATACAGTAATTAGATAATCTATTTCCTTGCCACTTATCCAAACACACTAAAATCCTATTGGCTAAACTAAGGTATTCCTAAATTCATTTGTACATGGAGGTTGATTTCGGACATGAAGAGATCTTTTTTGGAAGGGGGTTAGTGTGCAGGTGGCTGCACATGCAGCCACGATGTGTGTGATGTGGGAGTTGTATTGTGTGATGTATGAAATGGTATATTTTGTTTGTTGGGAGAGATGTGTTGTGTGATGCAAAAAATGTGATGCTCAGAGATGCCTTTTGTGATGCGTAATGCATTTTTTGTGATGTCTGCACATAAAAGGCTCTTGAAGGAGTTGTACTGTAACCTGATCTTTTTTTCACCCAAAAAATTCTGTTGGGCTTATTGAGAAGAAACGACAAAAAGTTGTGTACTCATTTGGGCTGTAATGATTTTGGCGAAAAAAAGTCACCATTTATTTGTTTTGTATGATATGGCTATGGCTAGGGATGGCAATGGGTCGGGTCTGGGTCGGTTCCGCCAAGACCCAAGACCCGACCTATGGCTCGGGTTCGGTTCGGTTACGGGTTTGACCCGGACCCAGTGCCATCCTTAGGGATGGCAACGGGTCGGTTCTGGGTCCATTTTTATAAGACCCAAGACCCGACCCAGGCTCGAGTCTTTCTCGATTCTCGGTTCTGACCCGGACCCATTGTCATCCCTAGCTATGGCTCCAATAATACTACCAGTCTATCATCATTTTTGTGCGCAGCAAACATTTTTGTGCAGTAACCATTACTACTAAATTAATGTAAAAGTTCACATACAGGACAAACCATGATGCTCAATGATCACATAATTCATTTTATAGGCGCCAAAGACCTACACATTTTTATTTCCACTTACAAGCTCAAATAAATCTTCCAGTCCACAGCTATATGGCAAGCTTAGGAACTCCATGCCTCACATACATGTTATTGATCGTTCTTCTGTCGTTACCCCATCGCATACGACGGCGCCGGCAAATTGATCACGGTGCTCTTCACTTTCGTCATCATGTTTATGCTGTTTGTGATGCCCTGAGACCCGATCCCACTGTCCTTGATTCCCTACATATATAGTAAAATGTATGTGGATGCTCATTTTCATTTGATTGCTTCAAAATGGGATCAAGAAGCCATTAGTTGTGTTACCTGGAAAGGAAAATGGTCGGGGCCACGGGCAGGTGCCGAGTTGATCTGAATGGTTCCGGACTCCATGGCATCGCTGATCAACATCGCCTTGTTGATATCTTTTGTGAAGATGCATCCCTGAAAGGCGTATCCAGTTCAAGAGTGTCGAAAAGGGTACTTATAAAAATTGGGGGATTTTGGGAATTGATTGTTAAAAAATGTATACCTGTAGTCCGAAGTTGCTGGCGTTGCAGTGGTGGATACCTTCTTCGACGGATCCAATTCTGATGACTGGGAGAACCGGTCCGAACGGTTCCTCCCAGGCGATTCTCATGTCCGGTCGGACGTGGTCCAGCAGAAGCGGCCAGATGAGATTGCCTTCCCTTTTGTATTCCTGGCAGAAGGTTGCTCCCTTCTGTTTAGCATCCGTGACTAATCCCTCGATGAAATTTGCAGATGATTCCGAAACGACCGGGGTGATGTCGCAGTCGTCCTCGGGCGGACCGACCGTGAGTTTCGCCACTTTCGACTTCACTTTGTCAACTAGAGTGTCGGCTACTGATTCCATGACTAGGACCACCTTCACTGCTGTGCACCTCTGGCCGCTGGTACAGATATTTTACATCAGTTGTATGTATGAGAGTTTTAACATAATGTTTGGTTGGGGACATTCTTTGCAGTTTGAGCTTTTTACCTGTAAGAAAACCCCCCTTTCACGATGTTGGCTGCTACCAAATCTAAATCTGCATCCTCAAGGACAATACACGCATCCTTCCCGCCGAGTTCCATCTGTAGAGGAATCATCCCCGCTTTCTTTGAAATTGCGATTCCAGTGTCGCCACCGGTGAAGCTGTCAAAAAACAAATGAATGCACGTCAAGAAATGAAAGCAAGATATCAACACATATGTCTGCAATACGATGCACAAAAGACATACTACCTCCGTTCTCAAGAAAGTGATACATTTGAGTTTTTAACACTATTCATTATTCAACTTTAATTCACGTTTATACAATAGTTATAAAAGAAAAAACATAGCCAAGTGAGATCTTGTTAGAATCGGCTCATCTTGTAGTTTTAGAATATCAAATTTTTATAATTTTTACTTATACACAATGTGAGTTATTAATTGTTAAAATTGTGCATTGAATTTCGTGCAATGTGTTGCATTTTCATGAGAGCGGAGGAAGTATATAGTAGTAGTATACCTTATGCAATTTACACCGGGATGCATTGTAAGAAAATCGCCGATCTCAGACCCCTTCCCAGTGATACAGCTAATGAGACCTTTGGGAAAACCAGCTAAGTGAAAGCAATGTACCATATGAAGGCAAGACACTGCACCCTGTGCAGATAAGAAATCAATCATTCAACCGTTCAGTTAAAATCACTCTACAAGTCATTGTGAAGCAATGTAAGTTCGTAAAAATGAAGGATACCTGAGTTGGAGGCTTTAGGACAAGGGAATTTCCAGCGATGAGAGCAGGGGCGATTTTGGAGACAGCGAGGTTGACTGGATAGTTGAATGGAGGGATTGCTAATACAACACCCAACGGAATCTACAAGTACAATGCAGATCGGTTATTTTTTTGAGAAATTCATTCAATAACTGTAGAAATTTATGGATGGAAGGCTCACACCTAAAACCAATTGGTCATAGGTAGAGTTGCTCCCAACCCATATAAGGTAGTTTTAGGGACACATCATATCCGACGTGGGATATCAACAATAACCGAAGCACATTACAACTACTTTTATCAGTTATAGAAAACACACAATGTCAATCTTGAAATCAATGGCCAAAAACAACACACGCCAATATATCAAGCTTGATGCAGTATGGCTTCACTATGTTCCATAAGGCATCAGAATAGTTAGAAAACAAAAATATGTCCAAACAAAACCGAACCATTTGAAAAATTTTGCTATACCTTTGATGTTAGACAATACTTTGTCCTTTCATTTCCCGGAAAACTATCAGACGTGAGGAACTTGCCTTCTCCCAAAATTCTAACCCCTTCTTCAGCAGTGTAAGAAACCAGATCTCCCGACCTAACAACCTGAATCCTCCGACAACGTCACCAATTTCCAAATTAAGCTAAACAAGCCAAAAGTCTGCATCACCTCATAAAGAACTAAAAAAATTATTACTACCTCAGTGACAGAATCTTTAGCCGGTTTAGCAATTTCCTTTACTAAAGCCTCTGCTATAGGTGCTTTATGCTCTTTAAGGATCGCGGCGGCCTTGTGAAGAAGCTCCGCACGCTTCCAGAGCGGGGTTTTGGCCCACAACTTCTGTGCTGCTTTCGCTATTTCCATGGCCTTATTAACCTCTTCTTGTGTACAAGCTGATCATACATCAATAAAAACATTCATGACATGTAAATGAAAACATGGTTCAAAAACTATCGATCAAAATTCAAATGCATAACAACTAACATGTTTCTAAGCTAGATATGATTTGTCTCAGTATGACAATTTCACATAATTAAACATAACCAACAGATCAGACGCCTTTCTCGGAACAAGATGATAATTTCACATAATTAAGTCACGAACAAAATTCAATCCAAATGAGGGCGACATCAAATTGGGCAAATTTCTACAAGGCGAAAAAAGAGAGGGACTTTCTCAGCGGCATTTCTACAAACACGTAGAAGCCACAAACCAAGAACTGACCTTGAACCTTGTACTGAGTCTTTCTGGTGGTGGGATTGACAATATTAACGGATTTCCCAGAAGACGATTTCTTCCATTCTCCATCAGCATAGTACTTGAAGACATCCCCATCAATAATCTCGGCAAAAACCCCACTCCCAGCCATTGTTAAGCTCTAACCCCTGAAATTGGAAGCTCCCCACCCCAGCTGCAAGGTGTTCCAAATTCAAGAGGGGTATATGAAGATGATTGATTGCCTTGTGTTGAGGGAGTGTAGTGCATAAATACTGCCTTGTTCAAAGTAACAGTGTTTGTCCTTTTTGGATGAAAGAAGGTGAGCCACTCAGCCACATTTAATCCAGATATATATACGTATAAAAAATATATACTCCATATGAGGAAAAATCGGGAGAAATTGACATCATGTTTGTGTGGGTATTACAAGATGCCACTGAAATGTGAGGGAAGGGATGGTTTTGGTCGCATGGCTGCCAGTAAATGGAGGAGGTTTGTTGGATTCAGCTCTGAGTTCCACGTCGCTAATCATTATTTGTTCCTTGATGAAATCTTGTACAGTACAGTACTACTACTGTGTGTGTGTGGAGTATATTGTAAGGAAAAGCTGACTTTTAATTAGACACATGTACTTGGTGATTATTTGGTGTAATAATTTCTGGCTAGTGTTATTATTCTAACACTTTAAAATAAATAAATAAATTCAGTTTCAAAGTACTCAAATATAAATGGCAGTGGTAGTACAAATTAAACAAAGCTAAAAGGGGCCAACTGAATTATTCACTGACTCCACAGATTTGATGCATAGTTTCAAATACGTTCAATCACATCTCAACCTCCAATAGAAGGTGGGGGTTAGGTGGAGTATTCTATCCCTCTCTTTTATTTTTTTTTTATAATTTTTGTGACATGGATTTACACAATTTCTTTCCTAATCTAAATAGGCTATTCAGCAAAAAAAAAAAAAAATACTACTTTCAATCTCATCTCATGCCTTTGGTCGGTTTTCTTCAATATTAAGGCGAAAAAAAAAGAAAGAAAGCGAGACCAACCAGTGGCGGACGAAGACTGTTGGGATTAGGAGGGCGGTCTCCGAATACCAGCAATATAATTTTTTCGCAATAGATAAAATAATAAAATTATACCAAAATTTCATTATCGATATTTTTATTTTATTTTTAATATATTAGTAGCAACAATTGTAACATACGGTTCATATTAAGAAAGTGTTATAAAAAAATTTCATTTTAAACTTTACGTAAATATTTTAAAAATAGAAAACAATATAAAAAAATCATAATATTTAATTGGTTTAGATAATCAACTGGATACCATGTTCATAACTTCTTATAATCCAAGGTTTTTTTAATTTTATAGTATTATTTTATTAATATATTAATAAAAATAAAGAGCAAATGAACCTAAGTTTAAAAAAAATTTACAATAGCTAAAATCCAACAACAAAGATAGCCCAAATAATTGTTTAAATAAGCATTAAAATTGATTATGTTAACAAAATTAGTTACAAAGTTGATTATGTTTATTTTAGATATTGATGCACTCCTAAAATTTTTCATTTTTTGTAGAAGTGACATCATACGTTAAAATAAATTTAAATTTTGTCATTTACAGCTCTTTTTGTTGTAGTTGACAAATACCCAAAGGAACAAAAATAAAATAAGGAAAATATAATTTGAAAAAAACTTAAAATGTAAAAATAAGCCAAAACAAATAGACAAAATTGAGACAATTATATAAAAATTCAATGTCGAACGTCGAGCTCGGGGGCGGCCGACCCCCTCTCCCCTAAGTGTGTCCGCCAATGAGACCAACATAAATATACATATACTAGAAGGAGCATTTAAATTATAAATATAATGGGGATGATGACTTAGCCCAAGTGGTTAAGTCCCCTCGACTTCAACGGAAGGTTGGATGTTCGATTCCCCTCCGACCCCCTATCTCTTATTCTCTTCCTTTTATTCCTCTTCGTAATTTGTGTGGCATGGGCTCCCACTACCCATTTCCTAGGCAAAACAAAATATATTAATATAATTATAAAAATTGTACCAAAAACCATATAAAATTGTAAATTCAAACAAAGTTTTAGTGATGATATAGCATTCTAACGATTTAAGCAAAGCCTTGATTCAAATTATTATGAATGCAGAAAATTATTTTAAAAGAAGTTTACCCACTCATCAACTCATCAGTATTTCCTCGAAAATGTTATTTTTAGACATTATTAAGAGATTTGAAAATTCCCTTTATTCTACCCCAAAAAATAAAAATAAAATAAATAAATTATAAATGCGGGTGAGGCCGGGGTCCCCATCCCTGACTACTAGTTATGCCTTATTGCCTTTGTCTCTAACTTATTGATGGAATCGTGTCCACATTCTAACTAATATTTCGTTGTGGTAATTGTAGAACAGAAAATTTGATAGACAAGCAACTGCAAATAATTTTATTAATTCACAATCACTGTCTATACAATTTACAGAAATATAAACGAATTTAAGAACATCAAACAATTTGTGGGTTCAACTTCTAGAACTCCTTTGATTCCTCCAACGCTGAAGACTTGGAAGTGTATTTGATACTTCCTCTATGGCGCCTTGGAATTTAAAAATCTGTAGAACAGAAAATTTGATAGACAAGCAAATTCAAATAATTTTCTTAATTCACAATCACTGGCTATACAATTTACAGAAATATAAACGAATTTAAGAACATCAAACAATTTGTGGGTTCAACTTCTAGAACTCCTTTGATTCCTCCAACGCTGAAGACTTGGAAGTGTATTTGATACTTCCTCTATGGCTCCTTGGAATTTCTACAGCGTTTTGTTGCCGTAGGATTTGGCCTCAAGTGTATGAGTCTTGAGATGCCTTGTGTATGTAGACGTTGAAGTCTAGAGGTATGTGAAGATGCCACCCGAATTTGTGAGGGGACTCCTCCATTTATAGAGGAAAAGTGGTGGACGGTGGGCCGATTTCAGTGGTCCGGTCCAATTCACATTTCCATCGGGTCATTAAGCATGTGAGCCTTTCATCTGGCCATTTTCACATTGATTGATTTCCATGGACTGACTGCTTCAAGTGTCCATTGGATCATGGAGCATGTGTGTCTTTCATCTGGACTTGTTCACATGGACCGCTTTTTATGGGCCGGCTCGTTCCAAGCGTCCATTGGATCATAGGGCATGTGGGTCTTTCATTTGGACTTGTCCACATAGGCCTGATATAAATTCATTTGACTTGATGGATCCAAATAGCCTCATAAATATTTTAATTATTTTAAGCATTTAATTTATTTAAAATGCCTAAAAATAATTAAATTAATATTTGAGATAACACGTGTTGCATTTTCATTGGCGAACAAAATTTACGTGTTTACAGTAATAAATTGTGCCCACGGGACATGCGAGAAGAGAAAACAATAAATAATTCACAGAAAAGTTCAAACTTTAATCTATTTTTTAAAATTAAAAGTGCAAAAAGGAGAACACAAAACCGAACTCGAATCTCATCACCTCGTGGCCACAATGGTGATAAATTTGAATCAACAAAAGAATGATATTTGGGCCACAGAAATCCAAATTATAGTATAATAGTGCCACGAGCTACACACTTCTTTCAAAACTTCTACTACTTATTAAATGTCGTCTCCTATCTAAATCTAACTCATCCTGGACTAAACTACAAAACCCCTTTTTCTTTTTCCAAAAAAATATAATAATAATATTATAAAAATATATATATATATATAACACTTATGTAAAATATAATCCAAGAAAATTTCAATTCCACCAAAATTGTGAAATTTTAACCCCGGCCAGCTGTATGTTCTCACCTTGCGAACTAATGAAATCTCTCTTCTTAATTTTATTCCTCTGCCAATAACAAAGAGCAAAAAAAATAATGAGTGATAAACCCATGATAATTAAACCCTATTCATCATTTTTAATCAACAAAATGTTGGCTCCATTGTCTCAAAATGAAGAACAGTTTGCAAGGAGAACAACTACCAGGTAAAAAAAGACACGTTATGATGAAATGAGAATGTAGGTAGAACAACCAAATAAAAGAAGAAAAAAAAAAGGACAAAAAGAAAAGAAAAGAAAGAATGTAGTAGGAGTAGGTAATTGAGGTGATGAAATATTTGTGGCCAATATTGAGTTGCCTCTCAGCTTTCTATATAAGTGTGTATGATGATATATGCTGGTGCTGCGGAATTAATCTGCTGCTGCTGCATTCAATTACTTGTATATTTTTTTGGCTAAAGAGAAGCCACAAAATGGGAATATCCCATATACTTCCTCCGTTCCTTTTTAATTGCCATGGACCCACATTTCACGTAATCCAATACACGTTTTTAATTCGTAATAATTCAAATTCCATATAAGTAAAAATTATGAAAATTTGATATTTTAAATCTATGCGATTAGACGAATCCAACAAGATCCAACTTGACTATATTTGTCTTATATAATTGTATTAAAAAATCGAGTCAAAGTTACTCAATAAACAGTGACAAAAGTCAATCTGTGCCAATTAATAAGGTATGGCATAGAGGACCAACTTTAGTAGCAGTTCAAGTCAATTCCTTTTCATGGACCATATTTAATCATCATGTCCCAAATTAAAATTTTGAAATACAATATATCAATCCCCCACTCCTATGGAGGACCACTCAACCCATTTCTCCCTTCATCTTCTCAACAATGTGCATGTAGGCCATAGAGTCTTTAAACTAAATTTATACATACACAACCAGATAAAAGTTCTCAATCTACAAAACCTATCCTATTCCTATATACTCATATCAATACGTAGTATTTCCTCCGTTTGTTTGTTTGTTATTTTTTTTTTTTTAAGTATTACACTTCATGTTTTAATAAATGTTGTTTAGTGAAGAAGGGTGAAAAGTGGCGATGTTCATCACTTGTGCGCTTCCACTCATTTGAATTGAAACTTTAAAGGAGCCAAAAAAAAAAAAAAAAAAAAAGAAGAAGAGAGATTATTTGACTGTGATTGGGCCATTAACACAGAGCTCAGCCCAATTATTCAGCAGTTTTACTGGGCCAAAGCCCTTTGCCTGTCAGATATACTAGTAGTATATAAGCCCAGAAGGCCCAATTGATCGGTTGTACTCTATGTTACTACCCACATCGCCGAAATAGAGGATTCCTCCCTAGTTTATTAGTTGCAGAGGAACAATGAAGGTCGTCCCTTCGGGGACATCCGATAAAATTGGAACGATACAGAGAAGATTAGCATGGCCCCTGCGCAAGGATGACACGCATAAATCGAGAAATGGTCCAAATTTTTTTTTTTTCCCCCAATCACCAATTTTAATACCTGGAATTCAATATTTTTACCATTTGAAGTTTAAATCTTTGTTCATCGGCGAGGTTGAACAACGCCTAAACTAGGGTTCCTCCGCTTACTTTTTGCTATGTGGGGGATGTGCCCCCCTTTTCTTCGTTGGTCATTTCGATTTCACGCCTGTAAGTAATTTAGAATCTCGAGGGTGTTGAGGGAGGGGCTTTTGAGTTTCTTCGTGATTTCTGGAATACGAGATTTTATTTTGTGTTTGAAAGTTTCCTCCTGGCATTTATTGTTAGATTTTGTTTTTGGCTCATGATTATTAAGCCTTCACGGTGTGTCGGTATCGATGAGGTTTTAGCTAATGGAGTAGTATTATTTTGTCCTTATGCTGAATCTGAAGTCTACAATCTTTTGTTGATACGAAGAGGGAAGAAATTGGGCACCAGAAAAAGCTGTTGTTCAAAGTGGCACATTTCCGTGGCTGAAATTAGAAGCCGCCGGCCGTTGTATGTACAAAGTGATGTCTTCAATGAGCCAAAACTCTGTATGATAGTACTTAGTATATATTTAATGACTCTGTTTGCGGATTGCTTGATTAACTTTCCAGGAGCATTGAGCTTCATGGTTTATGGGCATAGACGACATTTATGTTTTTGGTTTAGTTCTTTTTGCAGCTTAGTTTGGTTTGGGCACAATCTCTGGAAATGAGTTTTGTGGAGAAAGTGATTGGTTTTTGATAATGGTCGCCTTCAATATTCCTCCAAGTGGTTTGTTTGGCGCAGCAGCAGCAGCAGCAGCAGCGTAGCAAGAGCCAATATATTAGCAGCTCTACTGTCTTTGAGAAATGCATAAGATTGGGAGCTTGTGCTCCCCTTCTTTTCATTACTATCTTATACTAGTACTAGAAGTAGTAGAACTGGAACTGTCCAGTTTTGACCATCTTTTTTCCTTTGAATTTTGTAAAGCTTAATGTTGTTTATGGGAATTGGGAGGCCACTAACATAATATTAAGGGTCTGTTCTGCACGCAGCTTTTGGGAGCTTTTGAGAGCTTTAGGTAGCTTTAGCTTTTATTTCAAAACAAAAGCCTCGTTCTGCACACTAGCTTTTGGTAGCTTTTGGAAGCTTTTGGAAGCTTCTTTTTAGAAGCTACATGTAGTAGCATTAAAAAATAAGCTAGGAGCTTATTTTTTAGCAATCACAATTTTAACCCAATAACCAACCCACTACCCAATAGTTTACATAAATATTTGTCCTTTTATGTCATTTCATATATTTTTTTACTGCTACAGCTAGTTGTACAAAACACTTAAATAGAACTGACAGCTACAGCTTCAGCTCCCTACAGCTCAGCTCACAGCTACAGCTCTGCGTGCAGAACAGACCCTAAGTGATAAATTAATGGCTTGTGGTTGGATCCTCTCATGTGTGATTCGTTGAGATTGTGGTTCTCTCTAGCTTTGCTTCCAAAATTACTAGGGTTTGTTCTGCACGCAGAACTGTAGCTGGAGCTGTAAGGAGCTGTGAGAGCTGTAGCTGCCAGTTCTATTTAAGTGTTTTGTACAACTAGCTGTAGCTGTGAAAAATATATGAAATGACATAAAAGGGCAAATATTTATGTAGACTATTAGGTAGTGGGTTGGTTATTGGGTTAAAATTGTGATTGCTCAAAAATAAGCTACTACAGGTAGCTTCTAAAAAGAAGCTTCCAAAAACTCCCAAAAGCTACCAAAAGCTAGTGTGCAGAACGAGGTTTTTGTTTTGAAATAAAAGCTAAAGCTACCAAAAGCTCTCAAAAGTTGTGTGCAGAACAGTAGTAGCTCGTCTGGACTCTGGATTGTATTTGTGGCTTGTTCAGGTCTTGTATCTGTCTGGGCTTGCTCATCATCTCCTCCTCATTCAACACTCAACACACTCCCATATTTATGAGTATTGATTATTTGGCTTTTACTACTACCATAAAATGCTTGTCAGATCATTCTTTTAAAATGGCACAAATATAATACAGTAGTTATATTATTACAATTAAGAATAAATTAATTACTATAGTAGTAGTAGTATAACAATTATATACGATTAAGGATGGAAAGGCCTGCGGCGAGGGACCGCCGGGAAGAGCATCGGGAGGGAGAGAACTCATTTTGTTCGTTTTTTGTAATAGACACCTTGTTGCTTGATTCTTATAATTCTTAAAAAATATACTTCCCCAAATTTCCTTCCCTTTTTCCAGGGCACATCGCACCAATTTTATTAACAGATGAATGTTTAATTGTTGAAACATGTGTGTTTCATGGAGTACTACTTTAAGTACTATTGCTATTAAATAAATAAATAAAATACTTTTTCTTGCTGCACAGTAGTAAAATGGTGGCGGGTGCAGGTATCACTCTAAAAAAAAAAAAAAAAAAGAAAATGCAAACCAGCTAAATTATACAAGTACAAAATAAAATAAAACAATAACCCTCGGGGATTCAGAAATTGGAGGTTTAAGGCCGAGCATCACAAGCCCATAATTGTTTTATATTGGGCCATAGAAAACCATATGAAAGCCCAAAAGGCCCAATCATTGGGTTGTACACAATTGTCCCACAATTTTGTAAAGCTTAATGTTGTTTTATGGGAATTGGGAGGCCACTAACTGATAATACTAAGTGATAAATTAATGGCTTGTGGTTGGATCCTGTCATGTGTGATTCGTTGGGATTGTGGTTCTCTCTAGCTTTGCTTCCAAAATTACTAGGGTTAGTTCTGCGTGCACGCAGAACTGTAGCTGTGAGCTGTAGCTGGAGCTGTATGGAACTGGAACTGTAAGGAGCTGTAAGAGCTGTAGCTGCCAGTTCTATTGAAGTGTTTTGTACAACTAGCTATAGCTGTGAAAAATATATGAAATGACATAAAAGGGCAAATATTTATGTAGACTATTGGGTAGTAGATTGGTTATTGGGTTAAAATGGTGATTGCTCAAAAATAAGCTACTACAGGTAGCTTTTAAAAAAAAAACTTCCAAAAGCTCCCAAAAGCTACCAAAAGCTAGTGTGCAGAACGAGGCTTTTGTTTTGAAATAAAAGCTAAAGCTACCAAAAGCTCTCAAAGCTGCGTGCAGAACAGACCCCTGATAGCTCGTATGGACTCTGGATTGTATTTGTGGCTTGTTCAGGTCTTGTATCTGTCTGGCCTTGCTCATCATCTCCTCCTCATTCAACACTCAACACACTCCCATATTTACGAGCATTGATTATTTGGCTTTTACTACTACCATAAAATGCTTGTCAGATCATTCTTTTAAAATGGCACAAATATAATACAGTAGTTAAGTATATTATTACAATTAAGAATAAATTAATTACTATAGTAGTAGTAGTAGTAGTTATACCAATTATATACGATCTTCCAGGCCTTCAATGACTCCTCCAAAAAAAAATTATATACGATTAAGGATGGAAAGGCCTGCGGCGAGGGACCGCCGGGAAGAGCATCGGGAGGGAGAGAACTCATTTTGTTCGTTTTTTGTAATAGACACCTTGTTGCTTGATTCTTATAATCTATATATTATTAATACCATTAGTGGTCAATCAAGTCAACATTTAATGTGGTGTCTCCATTCTAAATTTCCAATTTTCTTAGATTTTTGCATTTTCTATTAATTAAATTTAGATTTTTATATTTGTTATTATTTATTTACTATTTATTTATGTCAAAATATTTATTGATTTGGATATGGAAATCCTCATTTCCATTTTTTAAAAGATATGAAATTTTTAACTTATATGGAATTATCATAATTACCGATTTTAAAAGATTTCAAATTTGAAATTTTGTATATTTGCATTTATTGATATTAGATTTTGTTTTTTTATTTATTTATATTAGATTTCTGCACTTTTTATTCCAATATTTTTTATTTTTACATAATTTTCAGTTTTTTAAAGATATAAATTTTTTAACTTGTATGGAATTCTTATAATTTTTGGCTTTTAAAAGATTTCAAATTTCAATTTTGCATTTACTTACATATTTATTTTAGATTTTTGCATTGTTTTATTATTTTAGATTTTTTCATTATTTATTTATGTTAGATTTTGGATTGATATATTCACATGATTTTCAGTTTTACCCAATTTTCAGTTTTAAAAGATATGAAATTTTTAATTTATATGGAATCGAGATATGGTTTGACACATCTATATCTATATATATTAAAGCATTAGTGAACAACCTATCCTAAATTTAATATGGTGTCTCCATTTCAAATTTCTAATTTTTATAGATTTTTACATTTTTAATTTATTAATTTTAGATTTTTGTATTTATTTATTTATTTATTCATTAGAGATTTTTAGTTTTTGAAATATATGGAATTTTCAATTTATATGGAGTTCACAATATTCACTCTTAAATATATTTGAATGATTTAAAATTCAAAATTTTGCATTTTTTACTTTATATTATTTTGTATTTTTAAATTTACTAATTTTAGAATTTCGCATTTATTTATTTATTCATTAGAGATTTGTTCACTTTTAAAAAGATTTGAAATATAAAATTTGAAATTTTATTTTATCTATTTTGGATTTTATTATTTTATCTATTTTAGATTTTATTATTTTGTATTACCTCAATTACTTTTTAATTGTCACGGACCCACATTTCACGCAATCCAATACACATTTTTAATCGTTAATAACTCAAATTGCGTACAAGTAAAAATTATGAAACTTTAATATTCTAAATCTATGCGATTAGACGAATCTAACAAGATCTCACTTGACTATTTTTTGTCGTATATAACTGTATTAAAATTCGAATCAAAGTTACTCAATGAACAGCAAAAAAACTCCTACCGTATCGAATAAAAAGGAACAGAGGAAGTATGTTTTATTTTATTTATTTTAGATTTTATTACTGCATTTATTATTTATTTATAGATTATAGATTTTTGAGGTTTACACCTTAGGATTATTATGACATGAATGGACATTTTCGGTGGTGATCATATTGTAATGTCGGTAATTTTGTGTAGGTTTAGTCTCAATTTTGGTTATATTTTTTTGGTGTGGTAAATGATGTAATCAAAATGTACATTTCACATCATATTTATTTATTCATATTAAATATAAATTAATGTGTATATGAAATCCCAAATTTTTCTTTTTAAAAGATATTTGATTTTCAATTTATATAGAGTTCTCACAATTTTCAATTCTTAAATATTTGAAATTTCAGATTTATATGAAATTTGCAGTGTATATATGAATTTTCAATTATTAAAAGATACTTTAATGAATATATGGAAAAAGTGTATATATTAATTAATGTATATATATAGGTCATATTTTTATAAAAATATATCAATTCTCCTAAACGAAATATACAAATATATCTTTACTAAAAGTAAATACAATTTTATAGTTGCTAATCGTTACAAAATACTATATTTTATAATTATAGCATTATAATTGTATATATAAATATATACTAAATAGTATAAATCTTATTTACTATGTTTTATTATATTAAAAATAATATCAAAAAATTATAATTATTAAGAGAATTTTGAAAATTCATATTCTATGGATAATTGGTTTAGAGTAAATTAGTTATTTTCATAAAACATATTATAAATAAAAGAATCGGGTATATAATGAGTTGTTTGGGTGCGAATAGATCCATCAGTAAATAAAGAAGGAAGATTTAGTTTTTTTAATCTATTTTTTAAGAAATACTCCATTAATCAATATTTTAACAGATTTGCAATTCACGGAACATACTCGTCCCCCCGACTGTGTTCGGGATGCTTTGAATCATGACATTTTGGGTTTGTCACATTTGTATCAATTTTATGAATAAATGGCTTCGGCCCTCCTTTTCTTCGAAAAAA
The DNA here is from genome assembly GCA_030278955.1 of Hygrophila difformis. NCBI lineage: Eukaryota > Viridiplantae > Streptophyta > Magnoliopsida > Lamiales > Acanthaceae > Hygrophila > Hygrophila difformis. The sequence continues at coordinate 2,629,505 of JAOANR010000010.1, forward strand.
AAAAGCTTTCTTAGAAATTGACAGGTTAATTGCTGCAAATTCTATAAATTTTAAAATTTTATCTGGAATGCCAGTACTGGATGAAATTTTAACATCAGAAATAGATAATCTATTGATACTAGAAGAGACGTATTATAATAAGGAATAAATGGAGGCGGATCATGATAAGCTATTACATTTCTTGATTAATGAACAAAGGAATATTTATAATAAAATAATATATGTAGTTGATAGTGATGATGGTTAATTCTTTTTTCTTTACGTGGTGAATAACAATGCATTTATCGATATTTTATCTATAAAATATTATGTTTAACCCTTCGTGGGAGAAGTGATATTATGTTGCATGTAGCATCCAGTGGAATAGCACCCTACATGCAAAAAGTTTATCACAAAAAATTATTTAACCTCTCTTCTAATTAAAACAAAGCTTATTATTTGGGATGAAAATATTTGATTGATAGAATGATTATGAGCCCGTCTGAATTAACCAAATTCCTCATTTGATTTCAGAGGAAAAAAGTTACACTCGCATTTTGTTTTAATATGTCTATAAAAAAATATAAATTTCAATCTTTAAATAATGTTGGACTTATCTTTAAAAATCAGTTTTTACTCATGTTAGTGATACGTTGCAATATCTCGTGTCACTGGAAAGAGATGACTTGAAGTATTAATATATAATTAAGATGGATTTACACAAGATACTACAAGAAATGTTGTTTAAAATAAAAATTATATATGGCAGAAATTTGCACAATGAATTATTCATGTAGGTGATGGTAATTTGTAAATCTGGTATTGATATTGGAGATGTACAATTAGATGTGATATTTTCATATGATAATTTTATAAACTCTACGAGAGATCCCATATCGGCAATTGTTGATAATACTTATACAAATATAAATTGCACCACTTCAAATTCAGATATTTTTAAAGATATTGCTATATTAATCCCTACCAATGAGATTGTTGACACGATGAATGATTACATCATAGAAATTCCATAAGAAATGTTGTTTACAATGAAATTTATATATAACAGAAATTTTGCAAAATTGATATTTGATTTGGGTGATGGTAAGACTGGTATTGATTTTATAGATCTACAATCAGATGTGACATTCCGGATGATATTCTTATAAACTCTACGGGTCATCTTATAGCCATAATTTTTACGTGTACATATACAAATATAAACTGCACTACTTCAAATTCAAACACTTTTAAAGATAGTGCTATACTAACCCCTACCAATGAGATTTTTAGGAATGAAATTTCCAGCAGATTGTAAGAGAACTTTTATATTATGCTTAATACTTATATTCAAATTTTGTTTTATTTTAATTTAAATTTCAACTTAAATAAGAATATCATTTTAATAATTATTTTTATTGATCTGTTAGGTTTGTACTGGACAAGTCACAAAACCTAAAGAAGACGGTATAATACGATTTCTTAATTAGTTTTAATAAACATAATTAAATTATATATCATATACATCCTCTTTCGAATAGATATAAAATCATTATGCATTTTCCATTACTCAAAATATAATATATTATTATTTTATGCAATATAAATATATATATTACATAAAATATATAATTATGCCCGTCGAGTTTCGACGGGTTACTTACTAGTTCTTAAAAAATATACTTCTCCAAATTTCCTTCCTTTTCTCCAGGGCACATCGCACCAATTTTAACACATGAATGTTTAATTGTTGAAACATGTGTGTTTCATGGAGTACTACTTAAATACTATTGTTATTAAATAAATAAATAAAATGCTTTTTCTTGCTGCACAGTAGTAAAATAGTGGTGGGTGCAGGTATTACTCTAAAATTAAATTAGTGAGAGAAAAAAAAAATGCAAACCAGCAAAATTATACAAGTACAAAATAAAATAAAACAATAACCCTCGGGGATTCAGAAATTGGAGGTTTAAGGCCGAGCATCACAAGCCCATAATTGTTTTATATTGGGCCATAGAAAACCATATGAAAGCCCAAAAGGCCCAATCATTGGGTTGTACACAATTGTCCCACATCGCTGGCATAGATGATTCCAACTCCATTTATGTAACAAAGAGGAACAACAAAGGTCGTCCCTTCGGGGACATCCGATAAAATTGGAACGATACAGAGAAGATTAGCATGGCCCCTGCGCAAGGATGACACGCATAAATCGAGAAATGGTCCAAATTTTTTTTCCCCTCTTTTCATCCGTCGCTGGGATTTTTAGGGTTTGCACGCTCGCCCTTTCTCTTTTTTGCGAACATAAATGTATATCCATTTGATTTGATTGGTTGAAGTTTCACATCTGTTGGTTTTAAATTCTCTGGGTTTTACCCCGTTCGCGCAAATGTAGGTTTTCCTTGACTCAAGAGACTTCTTTTTAGTGAATTTTGGTCGTAAGTGCTTTTCTGATGCTAAAGTTCATATGGAGTACGAGATTTGAAGAAGGCCAAATTGTTCTTAGTTCCCTGTTTTCTTCGCTTACTCATGAAGTTATATTCTTGAAACAATTACACAGTACATCTACCTATGTAAAAATTGTGGTTTTCTGTTGGAAATATTGAACTTTATGAGTTACTAATGTGATTCATGACTAACTGTTTGTGGCTGGTTTTGTGGTTGCTTAATTGTTGAAGGGTTAGACCTCTACTATTAATCTAAATCATCTTATTTTGATTGCTTAAAATTGTGGATGCTTTTTTGAACTCATGATTATCATTTCAACACTCCAAGCAGCTTAATTCCAGATTTTATCATTCAATATTGCTTTCAATTTTCTTGGCTAGAGACAAACCTCTAGAACACATTTCTGCTTGTTATCAGGATGTTTATGCCTTCCAAGTTTTGGTACCTTTTAAATACTATGCATCATTCTTTAACAACTTGTGAAAGATACACTCATAGAATGAATGGTTGTGATTCAAATCCTAGAAATGGTTAACATGGTAAAAAACATGAATCTCTTATGTGCAAGTATTTTGGTAAAATAAACAAGTTCATCTGCAGCCTTTCAAAGAATGATTTATTGTCTGGAAATTCCTTCTAACTTTAACCATTTTGCGTGGGCACCGCGTTGGAGAATGTTACTATTAATTTGATGAAACAGTCCTGCCTGTATTGACATATCCACCTCAACAAAATTCCATGAATATTTTTTCTAATCTCTTGTCCTGCTAGATTCTGGAGAGGTTCAGTTGTTTGAATCCCTGAGGGATCAAACATTATTAGTATGCTGTAAAAATGAAAGAAGAATGGCATGACAAATTACTTCTGTGTAAATGTAAACCTGTAACTGAAATTCACCGGATCGCCAAGGTTCAAAGTCTTTTGTGTGTTTATTATGTGGTTTCTCATGTTCGCTCAATTACGAAATTCAACACACGAAGAGTTCTACTAGTCGGCTATGAATCAAAACTAAGAGTTTATTTTTGAGGAAGTTAATAAAAGAACAAAGGGATTCAATTAATTCTCTGCCAAAGAACAAATGATCAATAGTTGTTAAACCAATAGTGTCTTTTTTAGCCTTTTATGGTCATCAGCAACCAATCTTTGTCCCTCCTGGACCGCATTCTGATATTGGGATAGTTTTTGTTCTGGACGAATATATGTAGTTGTTTATTGATCTTTGAAATGCACAATTTTTCATTGTTTTCCATAACATGCAGATTTCGAATACAGGATCCAATCCAGCTTCTTTACCTCGGCACAGTGCACAGATTCTGGTTTTCAATTCTCAATACAGGCGGGCGGCACTGTTTCATCAAATTTTGAAGAGGTGTATATGTCAATACAGACTCTACCAACAAAAAGTGCTTTAATGAAAATTTAACCACATCCATTCTGTTGCATACTTTAAATCTTATGTAGGATTTTCGTCTAATTTTTCTCATAATAATGAAAAATTCTGAGCATGGGAACAGGTATCCCCCTGTTCCATTCTAATTTTTCTCAATACTTAAATCTTATTTGTATAAAGTGTATTTATAGAGTAGTACCTTTTATTGTACTTTTATACTACCACGTATAAGGGAAAAAAAAAATTAGCCAAATTCAATCTTATTCCTTTAATCTTATAGTTTTATACTCCCGTACCATTTAACTTATTTTGTTTGACTTTTGCACACAATTCAATGCACTTTTTCATCCGTTAATATCTCAAAATATGTATAACAATTATGTAAAATATATATTCTAAAACTACATGATTATACGATTCTAATAAGACCCAACTCGACTATTTTTTTTTTCCATTTTATACTTGCATTAAAATCGAGTTAAAATTGAACAATGAACAGTATCAAAAAGTCAAACAGGACACGTTAACTGGGACGAAGGAAGTAATATATAGTATATACTACCTCCGTTCCTTTTTAAATGCACGTTTTGACTTTTTGTACTGTTCATTGAGTAGCTTTGACTTGGCTTTTTAATACAATTATATAAGATAACATATAGTCAAGTGAGATCTTGTTGGATTCGTCTACTCGCATAGATTTAGAATATCAATTTTTCATAATTTTTACTTGTATGCAATTTGAGTTATGAAGCATTAAAAATATGTATTGGATTGCGCGAAATGTGGGTCCGTAGCATTTAAAAAGGAACGGAGGAAGTATAATGTAGGAGTAGTATAATTTATTTATACACACTTTAAGATATTAAAGGTAAAACAAGTTTGTTGGACTATGTGAAAAAAACTGTGACATATAAATAAAGGGACACATGAAGAAATTTATATTATCCTTTTTACAAACTGAGAAAAAAATTTTTAATACTTATAAAGCATATGAAAACAATAATTCAATATCACTCCTATTTCATTCAAAATCAAAGATCCAAAATTCTTATCTTCTGAAAATATAAATGGAAAATCATAGCATTAAGATATACTCCCTCCGTTCTTTTTTAAGTTATCCCTTTATATAATTGGTACTATTTCTTGAGTAACTTTAATTCATTTTTTTCCCATAATTAAATAATATAAAACATAGTCAAGTGAGATATTGCTGGATTCGTCTAATCGCGTAGTTTTAGAACATCAAATTTTCATAATTTTTCATTATATACAATTTGAGTTATTAACGATTAAAAGTGTGTATTGGATTGCGTGCAATATCTAATGGGTGAAGTTATTAAAAAACAAAGGGAGAGGAAGTACATTAAAATGATAGTATAATACTCCCTCCGTCCCGCGAAGTTTGACACCTTTCTTTTGGGCAGGGTAATTTAGGTGGTGGGGTTTAGTAGTAAAATGGTGTGAGTGTTTGTATTTAAGATTCTAATAAATTTTGATACTGTTTATTATTTAACTTTGACTTAATGTTATTGTAATGATGTAATTAGAGAAAAATAATCAAGTGTGATCTTGTTAGAATCGTCTAATCATGTAGTTTTATAATATATATTTTATACAATTTTATCTGTACCAATTTTGAAATATTAAGAATTAAAGAAATACAAGTGATTTTGTGTATAAAAGTAAAATTGTATTGGAATTTGTGCAGAATAGTAAAAATGATTACTTTTAATGGGATTTGACAATAATTAAAATTCTAACCAAATTTATACTCCCTCCGTTTAAAATAATTGGTACATTTGCATAGTAGTTAATATTCACTGAGTAACTTTGATTCAAATTTTTAACACAATTATACAAGATAAAATATAGTCAAGTGAGATCTTGTTATATTCGTCCAATTACGTAGTTTTAGAATATTAAATTTTTATAATTTTTATCATTACACAATTTGAGATATTAAACGTAAAAAATGTGCATTGGATAACGTGAAACGCAGGAATGTTAAAATTTTTCAAAAATGGAGGGAGTATTAATTTAATTTATCTAAAAATAGAAAGGTGTCAAACTTCGTGGGACGGATGAAGTATAATTTGGATCTTTTTTTTGGCTGAACAGCCTATACAGGCTAGGGAAATGCCACGGAGGCCGAAAAAATATGAAAAAAATAAAGATGAAAAAGAAGATCAAAGCAAAGATAAAACCAGTACTCCCATATCAGACACGGGGGTACCAAACTCCAGCAGCATCAGCCGCCAGGAAGCCTTTCACAGCATCGGGTGGAAAAGCCCAGGTTGTAAAGAACTGTTCTCCTTCCGCTCCTGTCTTAGCCAAAAAATCAGCAACTGAATTCCCTTCCCGTAAAATATGGCTAAAACGGCATATAATTTGGATCTTGTTACAGTATTAACAAAAAAAAAAAACAAAAACAAAAACAAAAACAAACAAACCAACCAAGGCATATAATGTTGTTTGCATCTCTACTTATTAGTACCAAAATCGTAGATGTATTTATAAATAATTAAATACTAGATTTTTTCACCCGCTGCGCACGGGTATTGAACTTAAATGAAGATTATAAAATTATAATATAATTTTATTTTTTTGGGATTACATAAGGTTCGAAGACTTATGCTTGAATGGTGGTGGAAATGTATGTAACAAAAATATAAGGAAATAAACGAGATAATAGGAGGATAAAAAAAGAAATTCAAACTCCAAATAGGTGGACATAATATAAAATATTTTTTCATCATTGAAAAACTAATATATATAGTTTCGCTTTCATATCTAAAATAGTAAGAGCAATTGGAAAAAAATAACCTTTAACAATTCAAAATTTGAATTACCACAAAAAACTATGTATGATTACCACAAATCTTTACATATTATTTATACTAAAATACTTTTTATATCCTTTTGGAGTACAAATTATTTATAAAAAAATTTGTATAACAATTTACTCAGACTTTCATATACATTTTTATTTTATATCGAAATAGTTAACAATTAAGGATATTATGTTAATAATTGAACTATAATATTTTTTTTTGTTTTTTCATTTTCTTTATTTTTTCCTTAAAAAATGATGTAGAATTTGTTTAGAATGATATGAAATTTTTAGGTGATAGTCATTTTATATTAATCAATATTTTTAGAGTCAATTAACTGATTACACCTTAAATAAGGTTTTTCAAAAGTTCTTTAGAAATGATAATATATATATAGTCTGTACAAACTAAAAAATATTTAATATTTATATATATAGGTAGATATAGATAATTTAACATATTAAAATACTAACACTATATCTTTTTTAATACAGTAATACTTAGTTTTCCTTTATACTACTATTATTTTATTTATCAAAACTATATTTATGAGATCAAGTTTCAAAATTAGACCCAATATACAAAACTCATGACTAAAATTTGATTAAATTTTTTATAACTGATTAGATTTTAATGATCAAGTTTCAATATATATTTTTAATGATGTATTTTTATTTAAAATATGGTTATTATATTCCTTATTATGTTGATATAACCAAAATTAAATTTATTTAATAATATTATAATAATATTTCTTAAAATATATACAAACAAATAATTTATATTATATAGTTTTAATCAATTTATATCTTTTAAGAAATATAAGAAGAATTTCTCAATATTTTATTATATTAATAGACATATTTATTTTCTATATATAGATATTGATGACGTGGATGGTGAGTTGGAATTAGTCAGCGATTAATCAGCGATGACGTGGATTAATTGTAGCCATTGATTATAAAATGGTGGTATAATTACTGATAGAACCCTAAAGATTAAAAAGAATCAATTATATTGAATAAGGGCAATAGAATCTGCACATGCCAAAAAGTATTCAGGATTTATTATATAGATATAGATATTGATGACGTGGATGGTGAGTTGGAATTAGTCAGCGATTAATCAGCGATGACGTGGATTAATTGTAGCCATTGATTATAAAATGGTGGTATAATTACTGATAAAACCCTAAAGATTAAAAAGAATCAATTATATTGAATAAGGGCAATAGAATCTGCACATGCCAAAAAGTATTCAGGATTTATTATATAGATATAGATATTGATGACGTGGATGGTGAGTTGGAATTAGTCAGCGATTAATCAGCGATGACGTGGATTAATTGTAGCCATTGATTATAAAATGGTGGTATAATTACTGATAAAACCCTAAAGATTAAAAAAAATCAGTTATATTGAATAAGGGTAATAGAGTCTGCACATGCCAAAAAGTATTCAGGATTTATTATATAGATATTTATATGAAGTAGTAGTACTTCCTCCATTTTTTTTTCTAACAATTAATAATTCAAATTCGGTACAAGTAAAAATTCTAAAAATTTGATATTTAAAAACTATAAAGTGAGACGAAACAAGATCTCACTTGGCTATATTTTGTCTTCTATAACTATAACAAAAATAGAAATCAAAGTGCTACAATAAACAGTAAAAAAAAGTCAAAACGTAACACTAAAAAAAAAAAAACACACGGAGGGAGTATAATTTATTATAGTATAGATTATTTTTACATGATTTGACATCATTAAGAGTTGAAGAAAAGACCCCACAATATTACAATACAAAGATTAGGGTCTGCCAAATTGATTAGTAACAGATGAAAAACACGCACACTCATACACACACAAATGGTATATAGTAATAGTATAGTACAGGTTTATATGCTCGACGATTTGCAACCCATTGTGTGACCAAATTCATACAACAGAAACCATCCTGCCTCAAATCCCCATCAAGGGTTGCCCTAACACATACTATCTGAATGCATAGTTGCCTTCCAAGTAGTTGTGGAACCAAAGACTAAGTAGTACTTGTCAATGATGGATGTCATGAAGAGACCGGGTAATGCCCATATATGTAACAGGCGAACCCCCAGAAGGTAATAATCAGCGATAGAATCTTGAACCCGCTCATAGGATCATGTAGGAGTACAACAGCAGCAACACTTGTGAGGGGCACCCGTATTGAGTTGAGGACACCGGCCAGCACAGTCGACGCCAGGAACAGCACGGCCGTAGCTCCCAGAACCCCCAGCTGAAAGGTAATGACCCCCCAAATGATGACCGAGATGTACGCGTCTCTACCCCCTTTAAAAGTCTTGGATTCGGAAACCATCCCTGAGAAGTCATTGTTCACTACGACGCCAATCGTGGTAAACAAGAAGGCGAAGAAGGAAACCATCACCTGTTGCTCCAGAACCACATGGAACGATCTTCTCTCAAGCAACTCAACGAAAACTAACTCGGACAGAGCAAAAATAAGGCCGTGCAAGAGCGACCCCAATATGTTCCATATAAACCCCATAGCATATTGGCTGTCGGTCACGTACCCATATCGGTCTGAACTAGAATCGAGGGCGATGATGGCCATTGCAGCAGTGATGACAAAGATGGAATTTATTGTGCAGGCATTGATTTTGTTCTTGACAATAAGATACCCAAAGAGTGCAGAGAATATCAGGGACGTCGACCCCAATAGGGAGGCTGTGGACGCTGGTAGGTAAGCGTATCCATACGCATACATGAGGTTATCAGCACCACTCAAGAATCCCAACCCAACATATGACAGAACAAGTTTTAGGTTCAAAGGAGTCGGAGATTTTCCCAAAAGAAAGTACATTGGGATTAATACTAGTGCAGGAATAGGCCATCCGGCAACAGCCACCCAAGAGATTATCCACTTGCTGTTCCCACCATTGGAGTAATAAACACGGGAAAGAAGAGACGACGCAGGGAAGGCTACAAGCATCGCTGCGCTATTTAAAGCTAAGAGAATCCAATGGGAGATTGGTTTCCTTTGGTATGACTTCCAAGCCATTGCCCTAAAGGCTACAATTCTGCCCCAAATTGATTTTGATTCTAGCTCTGGTTCCGGATCTTCCATCAGTTCCCCCACTAAATTATGCACAATTACAGAAAAATCAAATGAAAAGGACGCAATAAGGGACAGAAAATATGACAACAGCAGTATCTAGGTTGCTAAATGTTTCACAATATGAAGAATCCTCAAAGGAGCAAAACATACACCAATTCAATTATGCATAGTTCAGAGAAAAAAATGCAAAAAGAATTCAGACTCTACATCCATACAACAATCCAGCAACAATATGATAGACAGAATAGAGCGCCAGCGTTCAGATTTAACTGATTGAAAACGCGTTGATACTCCGAACTACCATAAAAGTTCAATTCAAACAGTGGACAGCTCAGAACCAAAACTTCATGATTCACACTTGACAAAATTGACATCCCGCTTCGCCCATCATATAATCAATTAAGCGAATTCAGACGAAAAGCGGCCGAAATCTAACGACGATACGCATTTAACAGTAATCCAGAACAAACCTGATACGATCAATGGCTCTCGCATGAACTCCGAGTATGAAGCTGAGGCAGGGTAAGAAATCCAACAGGAATCACAGTGTAACTCCGAATTGCGGCTCTGCGAACAGAATTCAGGTTGATGAAATCGGCAATTATGAAGTAATAATAATGCGTGAAAGATAGTATTTTATTGAGAAATGGCTAACCTTTGGCGAACATTTGCTCAATTGTTAACGAGAGACACAGATTGTTCAATCCCAACCCCTGTATAAATCCGCTTTTAGCCTTTTATATAAATAGTACTCCCTCCCCCCTCCGTCTCACTTTTTGTTTTTTTCGGAATTCTTTTCTTTCTTTTTTTTGGGGAATACTTTTATTTTATTTGACAGTTCTGGAACAGTATTAATAGAAAAAAATCGAAAAGTAAAAAGGTAAGCGGCAACAGTGGTAAAAAGTAGAACCTCCTTATAATCAAGTAATCAACTTTACTTTCTTCAACGGAGAAGAGGACTTAGCCCAAGTGGTCAGTGGCGGACCCAAAATTTTTCGGAAGGTAGGACCGGAGTATATTTTTTTTAATCTTAAGTAAAAAAAAATTTAAAAAAAAATTTTGATAAAAAAAAGTAATAGAATTTTTTTTAAAAAAATTTGAGGTGGGGCCGAGGCCCCACCGGGCCTACCCCTAGATCCGCCCCTGCAAGTGGTTAAGGCCCCATTCTCTAAGATTTATTTTTATGCATTATTACTTATTTTTTTTATAAAAATCAAATCAGATCAGATCAAATGAGAAATATTAAGATCAGATCAGATTAAATAAAATCACACCAAATCATATCAGATCAAATCAAATCATTATAATAATATAGAGACAATAAGATCAGATCAGACCAGAAACATTCAGACCAGACCAGACAAATTCATATCAGACCAGACCAGATCTTATAAATTCAGATCAGATCAGAAAAATTAAGGCCTGGAGAACATGGCCTAAGTCACTAGGTTCCCAAGGGAATGTTGGAGGTTCAATTTCCACTTGCCCCATATCCCTCCATTTTATTTTATTTGTAAGGTGTGTGGCATGAGCTCCCACCACTCCTTTCCAGGCCTTCAATGACTCCTAATTTTTTTTTTTTACCTTATTCGCTATCTATCTAATCTAATTATTTATGCATATACTTATAATCCTTTAAACATTATTTTAAATTTTTGCGTGAAACAATTGGAAGACCAAATGAAAAAATCTATAATTTTTTTTGGTGAAAAAAAAAAATCTATAATTAAAGTTATGAGTACAAACTGTACCCTAATATATGTAGATACACAAAATACGCATAATAGATTATGTAAGGAGTAAGGACATGGAGTATTTATTTATAGGTATACTTTCTATTAAAAATAACCAATTTACTACTATAGTTTAACGGTTAAAACGTAAATTTTCAAATACGAACATATTTAAATTCTTATGAATAAAAATAATTTGAATACATAATTTGCCGCAGTTTAGTTTCGTAACTTTTAATTAAAATAAAAATTGTCAACACAGTAGGGAAGTGAGGGAAGGCAGGGAAATTAGGTTAGGCCCCCGGGTATGGTTTGCGTGGTCAGATTAACTTATAAATAAACGAAAAATAATTAATTTTTCGCTCAACAATGAAAAATAATTAATTGATTCAATGCATTGTTAATTAAATATAAATTGGGCTTACCAAAAAATATATATATAAATTGTAATTGAGATCTGATTTTAAATATAATTATTGTTATTATAAATTTCAGTATTCACTCCGTCCCGCGAAATGTGGCTACTTTCTTTTAGACACGGTAATTTAGGTGGTGGGATTTAGTGGTTAAAGTGGTGTGTGTATTTGTGTTTAAAAAGTTTAATGAATTTTGACTTTATTTATTTTTTAAATTTGACTTAATAGTACTATTGTAATGATTCAATTAGAGAAAAATAGTCAAGTATGGTCTTGTTAGAATCGCCTAGGCGTCTAGTTTTAGAATATATATTTAATATAATTTTATTGTACCCATTTTAAAATATGAAGAATTAAAGAAATGCAAGAGACTTTGGGTAGAAAACTAAAAGTATATTGGGAGTTGTGCAGAATAGTAAAAATAATTATTTTTAATGGGATTTGAAAATCCATTAAGATTCTAATGATATTTATATTAATTTAATTTATCTAAAAATGGAAAGTAGCCAAATTTCGTGGAACATCCTTAAAAGGAATACTAACCACATTTCGTGGCACGGGTGGAATAGTATTTAATAAGGTGAGTATACTCCTAACATAATGGAGTATAAAATCTACAGTAGCTGACTAGCTGGTACAACGAGTAAATAAAAAATTAAAAACAAAATAGAATGTAGCCTTTGCAACGTGGAGTCTCAATGACCAAATTTCACTTCAGTCGTCGTCGGTGGGATATAATCAATTAATTTAATTAATTTAGTGAGATTATGTTCATTTTAGTTTTTAATTAAAATTATAATCACGTTAATTTTATACAATAATTCAGAAGTAGATATATATATTTAAATTTAAGGTCTGCACACAAATTTTGAGAGTTTTGAAAAACTTTAAATGTTATATTAAAACAATAGTTCCTGCGGCGTTAGTTCTTTGGTTGTCGTGTTGCCTTTTGTTTTTTCTTTTTATTTTACCCTTCTCTAGTCTTATCTGGCTGCTACGTAAAAAAAAAATAATTTCGTTCTATACGCTAGCTTTTAAAATCTGTAGATATCAAATGCACCCGAAAAGCTCTACAATTCAAAGTTACCCTAAATATCTTTTAGAAGCTTTCGACATCTATGTATTTTTCAAGTTTAATTATTTTTTCTCATCAAAATTATGACAGTTATAACTATTTCTTCCAAACACCTATGTAAAATTGATAATTACAATTCTTATTCCCAACAACTACAACTGTTTCAGTTCTTAACTAGTGTTCTGCATGCACAATAATCACATGCCCAAAGTTGGATAAATAAATATAAAAAAAAATCCAATCTAATTTTTAAAAGGGGATATTTTTAAAATAACAACGGTGATCATCACCAAAAAATAACAACGCTGACGTAACCATTCTTTCGGTACAAAATATCTTGTCTGAATCGAAGATTTTTTTTTCTCTCTCTCTTTTGCTAATTTAATAAAGTTGACAACATTAATATGCAAATGGAAATACACTTATGGAGGTTGTGAGTTGTGACCAGTTTGTTTTATATCATGAAATTTAACAGATATAGAAAGAAATTTAGAGTTGTATTTTTAAATGTAAATTAAAAACAAATGGAGTACAACGAAATGAAACAAATACTACTACTACAAGCTAAGAAAATGCTATTTTGGAACGGACTTTTAATTTCATAGTAAATTCCGTTGTAATAGCTAATTTTGGAAGTTTCGACAAAAATTGCAATGGAATTTGGTTATGTCGTAATCTCTTTTGCAGTATATTTATTTTCGTCAATTATAATGGAATTGCTACGGATTTGTTTTCCCCCTATTTGTAGCAAATCTATTTTCTGTAGCAATTGTAATAGAATTACAACAGATTTACTGTGGAATTTTTTCCGTGGCAAAATCCATTCAAAATAGAAAGACTTAAACTCACCACACCATAGTTGTTAGGATCCCGATCCTCATCTTAGAATCTTACGATTTTACGATCACACATCTCTAAAACAATAATGATCCTTGTGGGATCTTAAAATTATTAAGATCCCGATCATAATAGTAGAATGTTACGATCTTATGGTCATACTCCCTCAAACGCTTCTACGATCTTACGATCACACCCTCTTAAACGCATCAAATTTTTATTGTATTTTATTATTTGGGATCAAATTTAACTTTTTTCCTTTAATTTTAAACTTAAGAGCTTGTATTACTTATGTATGATGTGTAAAAAAAATATAACACTACAAGAAAAAATCCAATTACCGACCACCGTAGTACGGGTCGGATTTACCGACCCCAAAGTGTGGTCGGTAAAATTTAGCCGTTATTGGGCCCAGAGACATTTGAAAACGAAAACACTGACCATAATTAATGTGGTCGGCATTACCGACCCCAATTGGGGTCTGTACTTTTTTTCAATTTTTTTAATTTTTTCTATTATTTTATTATTTAGTTTATATTTTTATTAAGTATTTTTTGATTAATTATATAATTTAATTATTTATTTATTTGGGCCAATTAATTATTATATATTTTATAATTTAATTAATTAATTATTTATTTATTAATTTAATTACTGAATTTAATATTTTATTTTAAATTTTTTATTAAAAAATAATTTTATATTATTATTTAAATTTATCTTAATTTTTAAATAATTTTATTATTTTATTTAATTCATTAATTTTAATTTTTTTGATTTAATTAATTTTATTTTATATTTTATTTAATTAATAAATTTTTTATTTAATTAATTTAATTTTAGTTTATATTTTATATTTCTATTTAATTAACTACAAAAAATGTCAATTTAGCAACCGAAATTTGCGATCGAACATATTGGGTCGCTATTACCGACCGAATTAGCGACCAAATTATTCATATTGATTATTGAATTTTATATTGTATATGTTATTTTTAAATTTTTAATTATGGAATTTAATATTTTTATAAAGTTTTTAATTTAGTTAATATTTAATCATATTGACTTCTATTTTCTAAAATTTAATTAGTGATTAATTAATTTTACCCATTTAATTAATGAATTATTCTAAAATTTATTTAATTAATATCAATTTGTATACTATTATTTTTAAGTTATTAATTACATATTTATATATAAAAATATTATATATATTTAATAAATTACATATGATAACATGAAAAGTTATGTATCCGGATGGCACGCGCGCGAGTGAGGAATCCACTTCACCTGGTTTCGAATCCCCTCTTCTGCATTTGGGAAGGAATTAATATATATGACATGTGGCGGGTCCCATAGGTGGTGCAAAAGGCTAGCCCAAATGGTTAGAGTTGTGGCTAGGTGATGTGAGGTTGTGGGTTCGAGCTCTCCTAATAACAGTTTATTTCATATAAGAAATTTACCGACCCCAAATTTCAGGTCCCCGAGGTCCCTAGACCTCGCTTACCGACCCCAATGTTGGTCGGTAATCTCCCGACTCCAATTATCTTTGGTCGGCGCCAGATTACCTACCATCGATTTACCAACCCGCGATTGGGGTCGGTAAACCCGTGGACGACCCGTAAAATCTAGTTACCGACCCCAAAAAATGAAATTTTCTTGTAGTGTAATATGTATGTATGTATGTGGAAATATTTTTATGTTTGATTGTGATGATTTTGTACTATATTGTATTAAACACACGAAATAATGCTTTTACTTGTTAGTATGCATAATTGAGTTTATCCATTATTGCAATTTCATAAGATCTTAGGATCCCGATTCGATCCTACGATCCCGATCTTACAAAGAGAAAAACGATGCTGTATAGGATCCCGATCTTAACAACCTTGCACCACACCACACACTCTTCTCAAACTCACTCATCTACCTCAAGTTTTATCTTTCACCTCTTTACTAATTCAAACAAATACTACTATATACATATATATATATCTACCTATGACTAAAACTTAAAATATAGTAGGCCGCAGCCTTGATTCCAGTTCGGTTTCGCGGCCTCAGGAGCGGGTGGCTCGTTCGGTCTGTTGGAAACGTGATGGGGATCAGGGGTGGCTTCTTCACTCCGATGGCTGCTTGCTTGCTAATGAGGGGCGCTCGGGCTTCAATTCCATTGTGAGGGGGATTGATGGCACTTGGAAAGTGGGCTGTTGTGGGCAGCTCTGGCGCCGGGGCATCCTTGAAGTGGAGCTCTTGGCACTAAAATTTGGCTTGGAGTTGGCGGTTGGTCACGGGATTCAGTTGAGTCGTTGTTATGTGGATTCTCTGGAAGTGGTGGGGTTGGTAAAACATCTTGCGCGGCCTTGGCACAAGCTTTGGAACATAATTGGCGACATTAAACGATTACTGGGTCAGATGGGTTGTTGCGAAGTTCATCATGTGTATAGGGAATACAATCAAGTGGCAGATGCCTTTGCTAAGCGGGCGGCGAGGTTGGAAGAGTTTTATACTACGTGGGCTTTTCCGCCGGATGAAGTGGTGCATGCATTGGAGAGAGATGCGTCGGGCATAGTGTTCCTTCGTGCTTAGTTCTGTTTTAATTTTTTTTTGTTTTCATTTTCCTTTCTTTGCTCGCCTTTTTAGGCTGTGTTACCAAAAAAAAAACTTAAAATATAGTAGTATATCTAGCGTAGAATTAAATATGATAAATGAAAATAGAATAGAAATGTATTACAAATATACATTACATTATAATTGAAATTAGTTGTATAATAGAAATTTAAATATAACGAGGGAACTTAAATATAATAAAAGTAATTTAAATTATACTAAAAAAATTATTTAAGTTTTTGTAAGGGGGAGATTATTCGTTGCAAATTCCATCGCAAATTAAATGAACAAGAATTTATAGCAAAATTTGTCGCCACTTGTGAGGGAAAATTATACTACTCTCAAGCTAGTTTCTAGTTCTACGTACTTGGAATTGAAAGAACGTGAATTGGATTATTGGTGTGGTGTGGTCATGTGTTTATGGTGAACATATATATGTAGTTTGCTGACTGAAGAGGTTGAAATTAAGGAGCAGTTTGGACGCCATACTCATCAATTTGCAATTTGGAAATATTAATTATATATATATATATTTAGTAAACAGTGACAGTTATGTGTCGATAAATATATGTGGGAGTCCAAACCATACAAATTACAAAGGAAAATAAGGAGAGGGATAGCGGACCGGGTGAGAATCGAACCCCTAGATGGGTAGACGGGGACTTGACCGTGTCGTGTAGTGTAGTGTACACTCTGAATATGCTATTTATAGTTTTATACTACATGCATCAGCATGACAGCTCAAGTTTCTGTTGTCCAGCTACATGGAGGTAAAGGATGCTGTGATGTCTATGAAGAGCCTTTCTGCACCGGGTCCGGATGGTTATCCGGCTATGTTCTATAAATTATATTGGGACTGTGTGGGGCACTCGGTCTTCACCTTCGTCCGAGAGGCTATTTCTAGGGGATGCTTTGAACCTAGTATTGCCGCTTCATTCATTTGTTTACTTCCTAAAGTGGAGGTGCCGAGGGAGATACGTCAGTATAGGCCGATTAGCCTCTGCAATGTTTGTTACAAAATCATCACAAAGATTTTGGTGAATAGGTTGAGACCCATTCTCCAACAATATATTGGGCCCTATCAATTGGCTTTCTTGCCCGGAAGGGGTACTGCGGGTAATGCTATTATATTACAAGAGGTGATTACGGCTTTTCAGAATCGTAGAAGGCAAGCTAAGGATATTTTACTCAAGGTGGATCTTGAGAAAGCCTACGACAATGTGGATTGGGATTTTTTGGAGTTGTGTTTGGTTGAGATGGGCACCCCGAGCTCTTTAGTCCGCATTATCATGTTCTGTGTTCGCTCGCCGGTTTATTCTATCCTTTGGAATGGCACCGCTCTCACGCCCATAACGCCATGTAAGGGTATTCGACAAGGTGATCCCTTATCGCCTTACCTTTTTATCATTGTTATGGAAAAACTCTCGCGCACTATTCTCTCTAAGGTCGATGAGGGGCACTGGAAACCCATTAAAATTGCCCGTCAGGCCACTCCATTGTCGCACCTCATGTTCGCGGATGACTTGCTATTATTCTCCAAGGCCGACTTGGATAGTGTACGTTACATGTCTAAGATCCTTGATAGCTTCGCTGGTCATGCTGGCCTTCGGTTCAACCCAAGTAAATCTCAGGCTTTTGCTTCCGCTGGGGTTACTTCTAGCCTTAAGATGGATATATATTCTGTCCTTAACATTGCCTTTACTATGGACTTAAAGTGCTATCTCGGTTTTCCTCTTATGCATGGAAGGGCTCGGGAAGATCGGTTTCAATTTCTACTGGATGGTATGAGGTCTAAGCTCGGGAATTGGAAACGAGGATTATTAAACAAGGCCGGACGAGTCACCTTGGCGAGGTCTGTTTTATGTGCCATTCCTTTGTACGTGATGCAAACTACATGGCTTCCTTCGGCCATATGCAACCGCATGGATAGCCTGATCAACAATTTCATTTGGAAAGATAACTGGGGGCGTGGACTCCATCTTGTCTGATGGGAGTTGGTGTCTCTGCCGAGAAAGTGGGGTGGACTAGGTGTTCGAAAGAGCCGAGAAATGAATGTAGCCATGCTTGGGAAACTTTACCAAGATTTGATACTCCAATCGCCCAAGCCTTGGGTTGATCTTCTCACGGCTAAGTATGGTCAATTTAAGGGCCATCCTGCTAGCCGACCTGCTGCTTCGCCGGTGTACCGTGCTATGGTCCATTGCGCGCCAATGATCTCGGATGGCTTCAGACTTCGCATTGGTGTTGGTGATTCTAACTTCTGGGACAGTCCCTGGCTTAAAGAAGGGCCCATTGCCCCTCGGATCCCATATGTGCACATTGCGGATACCACCTTGCGGATATGTGACATATTGATCAATGGAAATTGGGAGTGGCATTTACTCTATACAACTATACCTGGGCATATTAAAGAGGAGATACGGAAGCATGGGCCTGTGATCCTCCACCATGCAGCGCCGGATATGTGGTGCTGGGAGGGATCGTCGACGGGCATGTACACGGTGAAGACTGGTTACCTCCACATGATAGCTAGGCGAGATTTGGTAGCATGTAAAAGTGTTGCTTGGGTCTGGAATATTAATGCCCCGGAGAAAATCAAAATGGTCATGTGGCTTGCGGCTCTTAACTCCCTTCCCACGAATGAGGTGCGCCATAGAAGGGGGTTAGCTAGCTCCGCGTCCTGTAATATCTGTGGAGCTGCGACGGAGGATGTCTGGCATGTGTTCTTCATCTGCCCATGGACGAAAAATATTTGGGGTAAGGTGGGGCTGTCTCCCCCCCTTCATTGGTCTGATATTGCAATGGATATTGCTGCAGCATTACTCAAAATCTGTCGTGCTTGGAAAGGACACCAATGGGCTGCCTTATGTTCCATTTGGCTTGGTCGGAATGCAGCCAGCATAAATGGCACTCCTCCGGATGGGACGTCTTCTTGTCGCCAGGCTCATTACATGGACATCTCGATTGATCGGTGCTATGAGAAGCCTAGCTGTACAAGATTACCTCGGTTGGTAAATTGGAATCCAGATAATTATCAAGGGGTGATTCTTCACTCGGATGGTAGTTCTCTTGATAATCCGGGGCCAGCGGGTTTTGGTTGTGTTATTCGGGATGGGAGTGGTATTTGGCGTGAGGGCGTTTCTGGGTCCATTGGGATTGCTAAAAACCTTGCAGCGGAGGTCCATGGTATATGGAATGGAATTAAACGTCTCATCTTCCATGGGATTGTCATGGCTTGTTGCTTTACAGATTCCAATGAAGCTTTGCACTTGATACAAAATGGGGTTTCGTCCACACATTGGTTGTTTCCCTTGGTATCCAACATATCTGGTCTTCTTGAGCAACACCCGGGTATTCGATGGCATCACATCTTGCGTGAAGGCAATACTGTGGCAGACACTCTAGCTAAACATGGAGCTCGCTCAGTAGACTTCTTTACTACTTGGGCATTTCCACCGGACGATACCCTCTCTTGCTATGGAGCTGACTTAGCGGGCGTGTGGTTCTCTCGGGATTAACGCCTGTGTTGATTTGGTTTCTTTTTTGGTTTCTTTTTCTTGTCTTCCCCTTTCCTCTTGCTGTAGTTGTTTTTAGCTTTTCCTCTTAGCACGCGCTTCGGCGTCCGTATTACCAAAAAAAAAGTTTCTGTTGTTATTAATTCTTCAATGTTTATAATGTGATGTGAGAGGGAAGTATATTAATACGGGTGTGGTTTTGGTGCATATATCTACACATGCAGAATTTATGTATGTGATGAGAGATATATTTTATGTGATTAGAAAGATATTTTATGTGATGGAAGAATATTTTGTGGGTATGTGATGGAAGAGATTTCTTATGTAATTGATGAACATGTGATGTGAGAGATGTTCTATGTGATGGAAGAAATATCATATGTGATGTATGTATATGCATACTATTCATGAGGTTGCACAGATTGTATTAATACTACTTTCATATCCTAGTCTCCAGGAGTCCAATAGGTGGTGTGGAAACAAACAAGTTTAGTGCCACAATCGAACAAATTTATTAGTATTATTTTTTTTGGAGGAGTCCAAGCCAGAGAAAGAATGGTCGGAGCTCATGTCACACATATTATAAAGGAAAATAAGAGGGAAGTGATAGGGGCCGGTGGAAAATCGAACCCCCAACCCTTAGGCTGGAAGGTATGGACTCGGCCACTTGGGCTAGCTAGTCCTCATCCCCAAATTTATTCACAAAAATAATACTCCCTCCATTCCATTACAAATGTCCTACTTAGTATTTTTGGATGTCACATTACAAATATTTTCTTTATATAAATAGAAATAATTTCCCCTCCAACAACTACGTAGACTCCATCATATATATACTAACAGATCAACTCTACATTAATTATCGTGCCCAACAGTAACAAGACATTTGTAATGGGACAGAGGCCGAGAGTAATTAAAAGGGTAATTATTTATTTTTATACCTGAACTATTTCAATGTATCCATTTGTATACCTAAACACCTTTTTTTGGGAAAAAAATATACCTAAACTATTAATATCTAGAAAAATCTATATTCCTCCGTTAAGTTGCTGTTAAGTTTAAATATTCCATTAAATATGTATGGGAAAATTGGAAATTTATAGGTCAGAAAATTGTATCTCCCTCTCAGGACACCACATTTTATTAAATATTATTAAGATCTTTCTTTTTAAGATAAAAGAAAAAAAAAAGATGAAGAAAATTACGGAAGGTTAAGTCCCCTGACTTCCAACGGAAGGTTGGAGGTTCGATTCCCACCGGCCCCCTATCCCTCCCCTTTATTCCCTTTGTAATTGTGTGGCATGGACTCCCACCATCCCTTTCACAGGCCTTCAGTGGCTCATCCAAAAAAAAAAATTACGAAGCGGACTTCGTTACATCTCTAAATAGGCTGGTTTATTATTACTATAAGGTAACCGTTAGAAGTTCTATATATAACAACACGTACAATTGTAATGCCGACCAGATCAGGAAGCATCAAGAAAGTTTCTTATGGTTCTCAAATTAGTTAATTCTTGGCTTTAATTTCTCCTTTTCTTGTCAGTACGTGTATTCTTGGTAGATTTCTATTATTTCGGGAAAGTAATTTTAGGGTTCGATGAAGGCGCTTATGATGCGGTATCGTTGGATCAATTAATTTCTGCCTACAAAGTTCTAATTGATCAAAACTTAAATGGCAACAATTTTTGAATGGATAATACTTCATCTGTCTCAGTCTAACTGTTATACACCCTTCCGACACGCATGCCGATGCATATTTTTAACGATTAATAACTTAAATTTTGTACAACGAAAAGCTATAAAAAGTTGATTGTCCAAAACTACAAGATTAGACGAATCTAACAAGATCTCACTTGACTATGTATTTTCTTACATAACTATGATAAAAATTTAAATAAAAGTTAAACAGTGAATAGTGTCAAAAAATGATTTGTAACAAAATGAATGAGACGGATGAAGTAATATGAATGGACCAATTTACTCATATATATTTAATGGAAAATTTAAACTTAACAGCAACTTAATGGAGGGGTAATTTTTTTCCAGAAAAAAAAAAAGAGTTTAGGTATATAAACGGACACTTTGAAATAGTTCAGGTATAAAAATAAATAATTACTCTAATTAAAATATAGTTTTAATAAATATAATAATGAAAATATTTACAATTATTTTTCTTTACTCTCTAAACAATAGTAATTAATAACAGTACAGTTAGACCAGAAAACCCTAGCAAAATAACGGAAATTAATTCGAACCCTACCCTAGACATTATTGATTATATATATGCATGTGTACCTATATACCAACACGGTGATAAAACCCTAAATTCAAAACAATATTAACACTAATTAATTGTTGAAATGAGGTGTGGCCGAAACCATGGTCGGGTTCTTCTCGCATTGTCTTTATATTTGGAATTGGAACAGTAGTAGGGGTGAAAGTGGGGCGGATAATATCCGCCCGATCCGACGCCGTATTCGATTATATTCGAATCCGAATTCGAAATTTTTATATCCGGCGGATACGGGACAGGATATGGGATTGTAAATATCCGCCCGTATCCGAAAAATCCGAATATAATGCGGATATTATCCGTATTTTCTATCCGAATATCCGAAAATTTATATATATTTTTATATGTATAATATAATATATTATATTAACTATAAAATAAATAAGTAATACTATATGTATAAATATAATCAAAAGCTTGAAAGCCATATGTAATTTATTAAATCAAATCATATCAATCAACTCAACTACATCATTAGGTTCTTTGCATCAAACTGTAGTATGTAACATCTTGTAGTGATGTTATTTAGATGTTTTGAACGAAATAACTAATGATCTTGGAAAATTTAAAAATTTAGTTTAGCTTACATAGTAGTATATTCCGATTTCACTTAAAAAATTATAAAAAAATTTAATTTTAGTAATTATAAGATTATCCGAGTTAAAATCCGAATCCGTCTCGTATCCGTTTCCCGAAATATTCGAATTCGTATTTGTATCCGGCCTATTCGTATCCGATTCCATATTCGACAAAAAAATATGGGATAGGATACGGGATGAGTACTATCCGCCCGTATCCGTCCCGTTTTCACCCCTAAACAGTAGTAGTACAATTTTTTTTCCTTTATAAAATTATTCCCACCCATCACCCACCGAGATTGAAAACTAGCGAATATTTATTTATGGATGGGAGTTATTATATACTCCCTCCGTTTTTTTTTTTTGCTACGGACCCACGCAGCACGCAGTCCAATTTACATTTTAAATCAGTAATAACTCAAGTTCGGTACAAGTAAAAATTCTAAAAGTTCGATATTTAAAAACTATAAGACGAGATGAATCTAACAAGATCTCAATTGACTATATTTTAACTTGAATAACTATGATAAAACTTCAAGTTAAAGTGATTGTGTGAATAGTGCCAAATTCTCCAACGTAGCTATCATTTAAAAACGGAGGGAGTACATTATTAATAGTAGTATAACTTTGAATGAGTTGTTTGTTTATCGGAGTAATAAAATTAATAATGAGTCCCAATCCCACCTACCAAAGAACCAGCAAGAACCAAGCATGAAGAGTCTCCATGGATTGGCATTTGGCAGGGGCAGGGCTTAAGTATGAAGCATTTTCTAGCTATTATTCAATAGGAAATTGATCAGTGAGTATTCATCATGCAATTACTTATATATAAGTATGCAATGGTCACACACAATGCTAATTGCTAACTTCTTTTTCAACAACATATAATTAACTGTTCCACACTTAAAAACCGGCCATGCACTACAAGAAAAATGAGGATTACCGACCCCAATTACCGACCCACAAAGTGCGGGTCTGATTTACCGACCCCAGCACCGACCCCAGCTGGGGTCGGTAATATTTATGACCGTTATGGGGTCCCCCAGCAATTGGCAACCAAATCACCGACCACAGTTGTTGTGGTCGGTGATACCGACCCCATTACCGACCCCATTTGGGGTCGGTAATTTAGGGATTAAAATCCCCAATCGGGCAGACCAGAATCAGTCGAAAGCTCTCAAAACATCCTCCCTCCGCTCGACTCCGCCCCCAACGCCACACGCGACCACCGCCGACCACCGCCAGCGTGCCGCCGCCCTTCGTCGCCGCTCCCCGAACACCGGCCCGCCGTCGCCACCCCGCCCCTACAGTAACGCCGCCGGAAAGAGCAACCACCGAGGGGACTCGAGGCTTGCGGTTCAAATTCGTCTTGCACCCGAAAATTCCTCTCCATTCCATTCGTGTAGTAATCGAAGGTACTCGATTGGCTATTTCTTCACTTTTAATCCATTCGTTTGTTGTTATTTTTGGATGTTTGAAAATGTGATTTGATTTTGTCCTCTTGGTATTTCATTCTATATAATTCTCATATGTTGTTTAACTTGAGATTGGTATACTTGTATTGTCGTAATCTATAATGTCATATTTGTGCGATTGCTTATCCAAATTAGCAAAAAAATTAATTTTCGGGATGTAATGTATAGAGCAGCGGCTGTTTCGGGCCTTTTCGCACTCTTTTTTTGGAATTTCAAATTTATAGGCACATAGTTAGAAAGCTCTCGTCGAGTAGATGAATTTTGATATATGATATGCTCAAATTGGAGTTCGTATGAGAAAGTTATATGATTCTAAAGTGCATTATGTCTTGTCGAAGTTGAAATTGGTACGGTGTACATGCCTGCACAGTTATATGTCTTGAAAAAGTTGTATGATTCTAAAGTGCATGAGTTTTTTGAACTTGGTATTAATTTAGAACTTGGTATATCATTCGTTTTTTGAATTTTTGATGTTTTTCTGTTGTCGTATTGAAGTAGATTTTATTGGAGTGGAAAGTGCATGTGTTGGTATAATTGGACTCTATGATGTGGCATGGGATTTCGTTCTTGAGTGTTGGCGTTGAAGTAGAATGTTGGAGGTGTATTAGAATGAATTTTTGGATGATTCTAAAGTGCATGAGTTTTTTGAACTTGGTATTAATTTAGAACTTGGTATATCATTCGTTTTTTGAATTTTTGATGTTTTTCTGTTGTCGTATTGAAGTAGATTTTATTGGAGTGGAAAGTGCATGTGTTGGTATAATTGGACTCTATGATGTGGCATGGGATTTTGTTCTTGAGTGTTGGCGTTGAAGTAGAATGTTGGAGGTGTAGTAGAATGAATTTTTGGATGATTCTAAAGTGCATGAGTTTTTTGAACTTGGTATTAATTTAGAACTTGGTATATCATTCGTTTTTTGAATTTTTGATGTTTTTCTGTTGTCGTATTGAAGTAGATTTTATTGGAGTGGAAAGTGCATGTGTTGGTATAATTGGACACTATGATGTGGCATGGGATTTCGTTCTTGAGTGTTGGCGTTGAAGTAGAATGTTGGAGGTGTAGTAGAATGAATTTTTGGATTAGAGGAGCATTTGATTCCTTGAATCAATTATAAAAAAATATTATTCTGAAGACACATTGAGAATCTACTCAATATTCGTATTATTTGAATTAGGTGTGTGCAAAGCGACAATGAATCAAAATTCCGTATCTAAATTCCAACAAAATATAATTAGTAATATAATTTCAATGAAATAATTCTAATTTCATTTAATAATAATATAATAATGAATATATACAATGAGTCATACATAATTGTTTAGTCGAAGAAGTAAAATATCTCAAAGTTAACGAACAACCTAACATTATTGATTTTAATTAGTTTCATTCTATGTCGTATTGCCATATTCGTAGGTGATGGATCGGAGTTGGATGTACCGCTCCCGTCGTGAAATTGGAATAGTGACATCCGAATTTACTAATGGAGTAGAATTATTTTTACGTATGTCACATGGAAACCCAGATGTCGATAGGGCCCAGGGAAAATTAAGGTGTCCATGTGGTAAGTGTAGGAACAAGTGCTATCTACCTGATGATGACATCAAGTACCATCTACAAAAATATGGGTTTGTCCCTAACTATGAAAGGTGGACGTGTCATGGTGAAATGCACCAATTTGAACGATACGACGATGTTGGTGCGGGAGCCCCATCAGTAGATGCACCTGAAGATACTTACTTACAAATGGTTTACGAGGGAATGGGATTTGGTATGCCCGAAACTACAACACATGATGAAGACGGTGAACCGAGGCCACCAGAGGAACCAAATCCAGAAGAGAGACTGTTTTACCGTATGTTGGAGGCGGCAGACAAAGATTTGTGGCCTGGGTGCAAGAAAATGACTTTGCTATCTACAATAGCAAGGTTATTAAACATTAAGGCCGAACACAACTTATCGGAGCGGTGCTTTGATACGTTGTGCCAACTAATCATTGATTTGCTTCCCGAGGATAATGTTATGGTTAAGAACTTCTACGAGGCAAATAAACTACTTGAGGGATTGGGCCTCCCTGTTGAGAAGATAGATTGTTGTGAGAATAGGTGTATGTTGTTTTGGCGTGAAGATGCTACATTAGAGAATTGCAAGTTCTGTGACAAACCTCGTTATCGGGAAACGAATTCCAATTCACGGATCGCACGAAAATACATGTTCTACTTCCCACTTAGAAACCGATTAAAAAGGTTGTATTCATCGGAGGCTACCGCGGAACATATGACTTGGCACGTCGGACACCATCATGATTCGGTAGGAGAGATGTGTCATCCTTGTGACTCGAAGGCATGGAAAGACTTCGATACAATTCATCCAGAATTTGGGTCCGAGGGGCGAAATGTCCGCTTGGGACTTTGTACGGACGGTTTCCAGCCTTTTGGACAGTCGGGATCGCAATACTCATGTTGGCCAGTAATTTTAACCCCGTATAACCTCCCTCCCCACATGTGCATGAAAGATGAATACATGTTTCTCACGTGCATTATTCCTGGGAAATCAAGCCCAAAACAGGGGATCGATGTCTTTTTACAACCCTTAATAGCCGAGCTTTTGGAGTTGTGGGATGTTGGGATCACAACATACGACCGAAATACAAAACAAAACTTTCAGATGAAGGCAGCATTGATGTGGACAATTGGAGACTTCCCGGCTTATTCTATGATGTCTGGTTGGAGCACGTATGGGAAATATGCCTGCCCAGTTTGTATGGAGGAAACAGAATCGATACGCCTTAGAGAGGGTGGCAAACAGTCGTGGTTTGATGCTCACAGGAAGTTCCTGCCCTCAGATCATCCTTTTAGGATTGATAAGTCCAAATTTATGAAGGATCGGGAGGAACACAGATTGGCACCAAGGTACAAGAGCGGCGACGAAGTGTTGGAAGACATAGAATTGCATGGTCTACGTAGAGTAACTGAATTAAGAGGAGCTGAGGAGAATGCAGTAATCAGTAAGACTTGTGGCTGGAAAAAGCGGAGTATATTCTGGGATCTACCGTATAGGAAAACAAATTTGGTTCGTCACAATCTTGATGTAATGCACATTGAGAAGAATGTGTTTGAAAATATTTTCAACACGGTCATGGATGTTCAGGGGAAGACAAAGGATAATGCGAAGGCACGTGAGGACCTCGTGGGGCTGTGTAATCGGCCTGAACTGCATAGGGACAGTCGTTCCGGCCGATATCCTAAAGCCGTTTATACAATGGATAAGGAGCGGCGTGATGTATTCTTGAAGTGGGTTGCAGGGTTAAGGTTTCCCGATGGATGCGTATCGAACTTGGGCAGATGCATAGACATGAATAAACATCGAATGTTTGGAATGAAAAGTCATGATTGCCATATCTTCTTACAGCGTCTACTACCGATAGGATGGCGGGATTTGCTTCCCAAGAGTGTTTGGGAACCGATCACAGAACTAAGCAATTTTTTCCGTACCCTGACTGCGAAAACACTTACAATAGAAGACTTGCAGAAATTGGAGACCGATATTCCAGTGGTTCTATGTAAGTTAGAAACGATATTCCCCCTTGCATTCTTCGACTGTATGGAACATCTTCCCATCCACCTACCTTACGAAGCAAGGATTGCCGGTCCCGTTCAGTTCAGATGGATGTATCCTTATGAGAGGTAAATGAAACAATGTATTTTTGGAATTTTAACACTTCGTACTTAATATATGTTTCGTCATACTTGAATATAATTCTTGTTTTTCTTAGGTATTTGAATCGGTTGAAAAGAACCGTGCGCAACAAAGCACATGTTGAAGGTAGTATTTGCAACGCATATATGGTGCGAGAGGCCTCAATTTTTTGCTCTCATTACTTTGAGAAGCATGTGTTCACCCGAGGTAGGAATGTGCCAAGGAATGATGATGGTGGCTTACAAAATTTTGATGCACGCCTGCCTAGTGTATTCAAACACACGGGACGTCCCCAGGGAAAGTCGAAGAAGAGGCGTTTGACGGAACAAGAATTGAAAGCCATCCATATTTATCTAATCTTGAACTGCATCGAGATGCAACCATATATCGAGTAAGTTCATTCAACAATATTAAATTGTATTCAATATGTAATAACTGCACGTGTTGGAATATATGACACTTAACCGTTCAATTCATATGTATTTTAGCGAATTCACGGATGAATTGCTGAGGGAGCGCCCTGGGATAGGTGGTCCGGAGCCTTGGTTAGCACAATCTGCGGAGTTTCCGAAATGGTTTCAGGAATATGTGACTGCAAATCCCCCCGACAATCCATGCATAGCGCACGTTGCACAAGGCCCACTTCCCGTTGCTACATCGTATCCTATGTACTTTATTAATGGGATGAAATTTCACACAGAATCCCACGGTGGGCACAGAGCGACCTACAACAGTGGTGTATGTATCAAGTCGGAGAACCAAGGAGACTACTATGGTATAATCGAGGAGATTATAGTCATAGAGTACCATGCACTGCCTATTAAGCAAACAACCTTCTTCAAATGTAGATGGTTTGACCCACGTGAAGGAATTGGGACACGCACTCACCCCAAGTACAAACTTGTGGAAATAGATCATTCTAGATCTTTACGTACCGTTCCCAAACACCAGACCAGTTGCCAGCCGGAATCAGTGGTTAGCGGTGTTGTAACACCCCCGTTTTCCCAATTAACAGTTACAGCGGAAGCTATCAATGAGAAACCGGGGCTATTACCGCCACACTCTCGATTAAGCTTGCTTTGGCCTGGCCTCGGCTTGCTTAATTGAGAAGTGCTAAGGCTAGTTAGATCAGAACCAACTCAAACCAACTGTTTAATAAATTATACTTTTAGCATGAAAATAGTAGAGTTTAATTTTACATGACGGCTAAGGCTCGCCGACCCCAAAACAAGTTTCTTATATAAAATGACAAAAACTGAAAAGGAAAATTTTATAAAAACATGACGGCTAAGGCTCGCCGCCCCCAAAAATGACGAAAGCTTAAGCATAAAAATTTAACCGTCTAATGCACAAAAGTGATACTGATTCCCATGCCCGTGCCCATGCCTTCTATGGTGATCCACAAATATCAAATCCTGAGAGAAAAAGATAAATAGGATTATCAGCACACCGGCTGAGCAAGTAAAATTTTTATCCCTTGGACCAAAAATAATTAAAATATCACACAAACAGTAAATGGCATGTTAAACCGTTAAATTATTCAATCCACACGTAGCTCGACTATGACGACAACACCCGGGGTATCTCATAGGACCTAACATGCTCACATAGTGACCGAAGTCAACTATGGTATACAAGGACGGCCCTTCCCTGCATCTAGAAAAAACTGATTGGGAGACCCTTGGTCAACCACAATCCTCTTCAAGGGGATCCCTTGGATAACCCACGAAATAACTACGACGATATCTACCTCTTTGATATACGCCGCATAATAATAATAACTCAATAATCACATGCCATACACTGAAACTTTTATTTTTCACATGCATGGCCTAGCCCCAAAAATAGTTAAACACATAATGGGACATAACCTCTGCATAAATCACTTGCATGAGTAAACCCTAAAATTATTAAAACATAAAGGGAATTAAACATGCAAAAATACTCTTGGGACAAAGCCCTTAGAACAAAAATCTACTTACTATTTCTTCCGACGGTAGCTATTTAAATTCACAGCCTCTTTGTAACACTCTTTTCACTATTGCTTTCTAACTTTCCTTACCGATGCCTTGGTTTGAAGAATAAGCTGTATTTATAGGTGATGGTTGTACTCTGCATAATTTTTTATTTACTAGGTTTGCTGAGTTGCCTAGCTATGCTATAGGTTTGATTAGTGTTGATTTAATAGAATCCCACGTATGACCATAATATCCCATTTTAATACACGCATGCACAGTCCATATGACCTGTTTCTCAAGTTAGTACACGTATATAGTTGTCATGTGTTTACCTCCTCATTTTATTACACACTAATTTGTTTGTTTGTTTTTTTTTCTATTGAAATATATATATATATTTTCTTTTTTTTTCTTTTTTTTTTTTTTCGTTTGCAATGCACGACTTACACTTCCATTTTGCTAATCTGCGTGTAGTACTATTATTATTATTATTATTTTTCAAATTGATTTATGTTCTCAACTCAACTTATTTTCTTAAGAATAATACTAAATTATTTCTTAGAAAACTATTATCTACATGGTTAAATTTTAGGGTATTACAATCTATCCTCCTTAAAAACAAACTTCGTCCTCGAAGTTCACTCAGATAAACTATTGCAAGATTAAAAATAAGGTTAGCATACAATTACCTTATTCTCTATGGGGCTGGGTTACGGAATCTCTTCCTCCACTTGTTTTCATAGCTATGTCCCCTATAGCTGAATTGGCTTCGAGAAATAACTCTGGGTACTTAGCTTGTATTTCTGTCTCAGATTCCCATGTGGCATCATTTTCATCATGGTTTGACCATTGGACTTTGACCATGCGAATGACTTGACGTCTTGTGACTCGCTCTTTAGTATCTAAGATTTTAACTGGTCTCTCTTCATAAGTAAGGTCGTCATCCAATTCAATTACCTCTGATGGAATCACTCTGTGAAGGTCATGATGATACTTTTTAAGTTGTGACACGTGGAACACATCATGAACTCGAGATAATTCTTCTGGTAAGTCCAGTCGATATGCTAATGTACCAACTTTTGCAATGATATCGAATGGTCCAATGTAACGAGGACTTAGCTTCCCACGTTTACCAAATCGCATCACTCCTTTCATAGGGGATACTTTTAGTAATACCTTGTCACCTATTTCGTACCCTCCTTCTTGCCTTCCTTGGTCTGCATACGTCTTTTGTCGATCTTGGGCTGCTTTCATCTTGAGTTGGACTTTCTCAATAACACATTTTGTTTCCTCAATTAGTTGTGGTCCAACAGGAATTGGTTTCTCGCCCTTAGTCCAGCAAAGTGGACTTCGACATTTCCTACCATACAACGCTTCAAATGGGGCCATGCTAATACTAGCATGGTAACTGTTGTTGTAACTGAATTCTACCAGTGGTAGGTGATTCTCCCAACTTCCTTGGAATTCTAAAGCGCAGGCTCTTAACATGTCTTCAAGAGTCTGGATGGTTCTTTCAGTTTGTCCATCGGTTGTTGGGTGAAATGCTGTGCTCATCTTTATTTTAGTACCAAAGGCTTCTTGTAACTTAGTCCAGAAATTCGAGACAAATCGACGGTCTCGGTCTGAAACAATGTCTTGAGGAATCCCATGCCTCCTTACGACATTCTCAATATAGGCCTTGGCTAGCTGATCCATACTCCAGGTTTCTTTCATGGGTATGAATATAGCTGCCTTTGTCAATCTATCGACAATGACCCATATCTTATCGTTTCCTTTGGGCGTCCTTGGCAACCCTGAGATAAAATCCATGGAAATACTATCCCATTTCCATTCTGGAACTTCTAGTGGTTTTACCAATCCAAGGGGTTTCTTCCGCTCGGCTTTGACCTTTTGACAGGTCAAACACTTTTCCACGAATTCCGCTACCTCTCGTTTCATTCTAGGCCACCAAAAGACTTTTCTTAAGTCTTTGTACAACTTGTCTCCTCCAGGGTGTACAGAATAAGGAGTTTCGTGTCCCTCTTCGAGGATACGTCTCTTGAGGTCCTCGCATGCTTTTGGCACGCACCAACGACCCTTAAATCGGATACTGCCATCCTCATGAATCTTGAAGTCCATAGCTTTACCTTGAGTTATATTTGCTTTGATCCTTTCCAATTTGATGTCACCAGACTGTCTTTTTCGAATTTCGTCAAAAATAATTGGCTGGATTGTGATGGCATTGATTTGCTGAGTAGGTGTACCTTGGTATACCAATTCAATATCAAATCGTGCCAATTCCATATATAACTCGTGCGGCAAGATTCTTGCGTTACCCAGATGTTTTGACTTTCGACTTAGTGCATCAGCCACTTTATTGGCTTTTCCCTCATGATATGTAATGCCTAAGTCGTAGTCCTTCATTAGCTCTAACCATCGCCTCTGGCGCATGTTGAGCTCTTTCTGAGTATAGATATATTTTAGACTTTTGTGGTCTGTGAATATCTGACATTTTCTTCCATACAAGTAATGCCTCCATATCTTCAAGGCGAAGACAACTGCAGCTAACTCCAGATCATGAGTTGGATAATTCTCTTCATTTGGCCTTAGCTGTCGAGAAGCATATGCTATGACTTTTCCTTTCTGCATCAACACGCATCCTAGCCCAAATTTGGAAGCATCACTGTAAATTTCAAAATCGTCTTGTTCATTGGGTAAGGTTAGGACTGGTGCGGTGGTTAGTTTTTCTTTTAATGTCTGAAAGGCAGCTTCACATTCAGGTGTCCATATAACCTTTGATCCCTTCTTCAAATTTTGCGTTAGCGGTCTCGCAATTTTTGAGAAATCCTTGACAAATCTCCTATAATAGCCTGCCAAACCGAGGAAACTTCTTATCTCAGTTTGTGAGGTCGGTACAGGCCAATCCTTTACTGCTGTTACTTTAGCAGGATCAACTGAAATTCCATCGGCTGAGACAATGTGACCAAGGAATGCAACCTTGTTTAGCCAAAATTCACATTTAGACAATTTGGCATACAACCGATGGGTTCGTAATGTTTGTAACACCTGGTGTAGATGTTCTTCGTGTTCTTCCTCATTCTTGGAATAGACCAATATGTCGTCAATAAAGACAACTACACATTTGTCTAATAGTTGTCGGAACACGTTGTTCATGAGGGCCATGAACACTGCTGGAGCGTTGGTCAAACCGAATGACATTACGGTGAACTCAAAATGCCCGTATCGTGTTCGGAATGCCGTTTTCGGAACATCCTGTTCAGCTATTCTAAGCTGGTGATATCCGGACCTCAAATCAATCTTTGAAAAGATTTTTGCTCCTTTAAGTTGATCAAATAAGTCATCAATTCGAGGTAGCGGGTATTTGTTCTTCACAGTTACTTGGTTAAGGCCTCTGTAATCCACACAGAGTCTCATGCCACCATCCTTCTTTCGAACAAACAGTACAGGTGCTCCCCATGGAGATGTACTGGGACGAATGTATCCCCTTTTTAAAAGGTCATCGAGTTGTTCTTTCAATTCCTTTATCTCAGCTGGTGCCATTCGGTATGGAGCTTTTGATACAGGCTCCGTACCTGGGATTAAGTCGATCGTGAATTCTATTTCACGTTCGGGTGGCATTCCTGGGATATCTGCAGGAAATACATCGGGATATTCTCGAACTACTGGTATATCATTTATCTCTATATCGCTTACTTGCAGATTCTGGAAATAGCAAAGGTAAAGGGGGTTCCTTTTTCTTATCAACGTTGCCAGCTGCATACACGATACAATTTTCGTGGTTGGCTGTTTCGGCTTTGCATAGAAGGATACTCGTTTTCTATTAGCCCCATATATAGTTATCTTTTGAAGAGCACAATTGATGTTAGCCTGATAGTGCGTAAGCCAGTCCATTCCTAAGATAACATAAAAATCTCGCAGTTCGAATTCTACGAGGTTGGCTGGAAACTCGATATCGCAAATGCGAATAGGAATCTTCTCATAACGTCTTGAGCAATTAACAATTGTTCCGTTGGGTAGAGAAATTCCTAAACCTATCTTCTGGGGTTTATCGAGTCCCAACTCGGGCAATTTTCTACAAGATATGAAGGAACAAGTAGCTCCAGAATCAAACAAAGTACGAACTGAGGAACTTTTAATTTTAAAAGTACCTTCTATCACATCTCCTGCGTTCTGAATGTCTGCTTGATTAATCACGTTCAGTCTTCCTTGATTAGCTCCACCTTGGTTTTGCGGGTTTCTATTGACTACTCCTTGGTTGGCGGGAAATGTTGGTCGTTGTCCTTGATTTCTTCTGTCGTTATTAGGCATCTGGGGACAGTAATCTTCTTTTCGCAGATCCGCCCGTATTCGACTAGGGTCAAGCCTTATTTGACACTCTACCGCCATGTGTCCTTTCATTCCGCAGCGATAACATTCATCACCTCGGGGACATTGCTGCATTGTATGTTTCTTGTTACAACGACGACATGGGGCAGGGATTGGCTCTCCATTCCGGTTAGTGCGAATTACCGGGACATTCCAGTTATTCCTTTGGAAATACTTCTTTTGATTTTGACGGATGTCCTTTGTTTCTTCAATCTTCCTTTTCCCTTTATCTTGTGGTGCAGATTTGGAATTTCCTCCTTTATGCTCGTCCCCTTCTACCATCTCGACTGTCATAGCTCGATTGTAGACTTTCTGCAAGCTCATGAATTGCTTTCCTCCGAATGCCTTTCTTATGTTTCTATTCAAACCAAGCTCAAATTTTTGGGCTTTAGTTTGCTCGGTTGCTACCAGGTCGGGGGCAAACCTCAGGAGTTCAGTAAACTTAGCATAGTACTGCTGGACCGACAAGTTACCCTGCTGGAGAGAAATAAACTCCCCATACTTGGCATTCTTGAGGCTAATCGGGTAAAATCGTTCCCTCAAGTTTTTCTGAAATTCTTCCCAAGTAATTTGGCGGTTCTCCAAGGATCTCCACCAAGTATTTGCAATGCCCGTCAGGAAGAAAGTAGCCACTCCCACCTTCCTTTCTTCGGGACACTCAACTGCCTCAAGCAGTTTGTCAAGAGATTCAATCCATCCTTCCAACTTGGCTGGATCCTCCTGTCCGGCATATCGAGGCGGTTGAAACTTATTAACAGCTTCAATAAAATCCCCTTGTGTCTCTCCACGACATTCTTCTTTTTCAGCTTGTTTTTGAACTACTGCTCCAAGAGTGAGTAGCAGTTGTTCTATTTGATGCTGACGGTCTTCGTTTTCAGCCATGTTTGTGCAAATGTTAGCGTTAATTTTAACGTTTCTGGTTCGTATCTGCCAATAAGTTAGTTTATTAGATTGATATTAGAGAAATAATTAGCAAAAATTATATCATATATAACTAAGGAAATACATTACAAAATCGTCAGTCTAATATACATATATATATCCCGCCGAGACTGACATATATAAAACTTCTAACATATCTCAATTCTAATTTAGTAGGATTTTCAAAAGGACTTCGACTTCTAAGCTTTTAATCCTGGATAATCCTTGTGCGACAGTTCCAAAACATGTGCCCCTTCTTTCCGCAACGAAAGCATTCCCCATTACTGGGGCATCTCCATGTCAGGTGCCTTCTCCCACACTCCTCGCAGGGTGGTGGAATAGGATATTCCCCTGGATTTTCTCTTTCTTGGATGAGAAACTCATTTTGTCTTTTCAAATTATCCACTTTCATCTCGTGCTCGGTCGCCAAACTTTCATAATACCTAACCATGATTTTTAGTTCACGTATTTCTCTATCTTTCTTGAACATTTCTTCCTCGGTCCAACGTATATAATCCCTCTCTACAAGTAATTCTCCTTTTAGGTGTTGGATTTCTTCCTGTAGCTGGATCCAATCATCCATGATTTCTTTTCCCTTATAGTTGTCCATCTGCAAATAACACTTGTAATAAATAGGACAAGTAATAATATTACAACTATTCTTTTCCGTATTAAATTTCGTATCTAAAACTATGGCTTTTAAACTAAATGTTATTATCGTATGTTCTATTAGATTTTGCTAGTATAATTGATTTTATTACAAACTATATATATATATATATATATATATATATATATTCATCCAACTATTCAAAATTCAAATAGTAACTAGGCAAAATTACAACTACCGACTTGGATATACAAAATATTCAAAATTTCCAAGGTTTTTTTTTTTTTTCTACATAGTCATAACTTTTAATATGCTAGTCTAGTGAAAAACATGCTGATACTAAACATCGTGACTAAGGCTGGTTGGATGATATTCCGGAGACAAGGTGTGCTGGCGTCCGAACTCTGGCTCTTCCTTGGGATCCTCTTCTGTGTTGCTCCCTTCAACATGCTCACTCTGGCTTGATGATCGGAGGCCCCTATAGTATTTTTTTACCTTGTGCCCTTTTCTCTCCATGTATGCAATTCTTTTGTTCAGACGTCCTATAGTGCCTAAGTGAAGGCTAACCTGTTCCTGTGTGTTTTTCAGCTCCTCTTTTAATTCTGCTATCTCATCTGCTTGCTTAGCACATAGCTCATCTAGTTCATCCCTTTGTGTTACGGCCAACATCCACTTATTATTGAGTTCATTTTCCAGATTAAGATGCATTTCCGCCTCTACAAATAGTTGATTTTTTAGTTGATCATTTCTTGCGCTAAGATCATCCGCTCTAGCCTGCTCTCTTTCATTGATTTTTATTATTTCCTTCACCAAATCCGGGACTAGTCCAATTATGCTACTGTTATTATCTCCCATCTAGCAAACAAAATCATCACAACATAATAATAAGCACAATGCAATTACAGAACATAGATAGCAATAAGAGTTGTGCCTAATGCAAGTGCATTGTGTTCCCTTTCCCAAAATATATATATATATTTTTATAATAGAAAATTATCTTTCAAGAATTTTGACTCAAAAGAATTTTCTGAATAGCTCTGATACCAACTTGTAACACCCCCGTTTTCCCAATTAACAGTTACAGCGGAAGCTATCAATGAGAAACCGGGGCTATTACCGCCACACTCTCGATTAAGCTTGCTTTGGCCTGGCCTCGGCTTGCTTAATTGAGAAGTGCTAAGGCTAGTTAGATCAGAACCAACTCAAACCAACTGTTTAATAAATTATACTTTTAGCATGAAAATAGTAGAGTTTAATTTTACATGACGGCTAAGGCTCGCCGACCCAAAACAAGTTTCTTATATAAAATGACAAAAACTGAAAAGGAAAATTTTATAAAAACATGACGGCTAAGGCTCGCCGCCCCCAAAAATGACGAAAGCTTAAGCATAAAAATTTAACCGTCTAATGCACAAAAGTGATACTGATTCCCATGCCCGTGCCCATGCCTTCTATGGTGATCCACAAATATCAAATCCTGAGAGAAAAAGATAAATAGGATTATCAGCACACCGGCTGAGCAAGTAAAATTTTTATCCCTTGGACCAAAAATAATTAAAATATCACACAAACAGTAAATGGCATGTTAAACCGTTAAATTATTCAATCCACACGTAGCTCGACTATGACGACAACACCCGGGGTATCTCATAGGACCTAACATGCTCACATAGTGACCGAAGTCAACTATGGTATACAAGGACGGCCCTTCCCTGCATCTAGAAAAAACTGATTGGGAGACCCTTGGTCAACCACAATCCTCTTCATGGGGATCCCTTGGATAACCCACGAAATAACTACGACGATATCTACCTCTTTGATATACGCCGCATAATAATAATAACTCAATAATCACATGCCATACACTGAAACTTTTATTTTTCACATGCATGGCCTAGCCCCAAAAATAGTTAAACACATAATGGGACATAACATCTGCATAAATCACTTGCATGAGTAAACCCTAAAATTATTAAAACATAAAGGGAATTAAACATGCAAAAATACTCTTGGGACAAAGCCCTTAGAACAAAAATCTACTTACTATTTCTTCCGACGGTAGCTATTTAAATTCACAGCCTCTTTGTAACACTCTTTTCACTATTGCTTTCTAACTTTCCTTACCGATGCCTTGGTTTGAAGAATAAGCTGTATTTATAGGTGATGGTTGTACTCTGCATAATTTTTTATTTACTAGGTTTGCTGAGTTGCCTAGCTATGCTATAGGTTTGATTAGTGTTGATTTAATAGAATCCCACGTATGACCATAATATCCCATTTTAATACACGCATGCACAGTCCATATGACCTGTTTCTCAAGTTAGTACACGTATATAGTTGTCATGTGTTTACCTCCTCATTTTATTACACACTAATTTGTTTGTTTGTTTTTTTTTTCTATTGAAATATATATATATATTTTCTTTTTTTTTTCTTTTTTTTTTTTCGTTTGCAATGCACGACTTACACTTCCATTTTGCTAATCTGCGTGTAGTACTATTATTATTATTATTATTTTCAAATTGATTTATGTTCTCAACTCAACTTATTTTCTTAAGAATAATACTAAATTATTTCTTAGAAAACTATTATCTACATGGTTAAATTTTAGGGTATTACAGGTGTGTAAAGTCAAACCGAGAGATGTAATAACAGTTAGTCCATCAGTAGAAGTGGATGCGTTCCAAGTCGATGCCCCAGAACAACTTGGTCTCGAGATCACAACCATTACTGCCTCGCGACAGCGCCTAACAGACGACGAGGTTCAATATGTTGAACTTCAGCAGGATGAGAGTAGTGATTCAGAATCATCGATAAGCACTGATTCCAATTCAAATGATTCTGATCCGGATGATCCATCACAGGAGACTTCGGATGAGGATTTTCAAGTTTGAAAATGTGATCTACCTAATTGCTAATCTTATTAAGATTCAAAATGTATATCTTAATTGAACTTAATTGTAAATGTAACAACTAATGATATATAAATTTTGCAGATGTCAGGACGAGGACGTGGGGCGTCTTCTAGGACGCCTAGTGGGTCAGGATCGGGATCCAGATCCGGTGGTTCGGGGACCCCGCACAGGGTCACAGGGCCTCAGCTGCAGGCAGCTATCCGAGCGGCGATGGAGGACTATCAGCTTTCGAACGCAGGTATTATTGATATAAAGTTAAACAATTCATGACATAGTCTAAATTATTTTTTCGATGTTAACTTCATATATTAGCCTTCACTACTCAAATTTTATCTGTTGGAACACAGTTGTAGAGGCTGGCTCACAGGAGCAGCCCGGCGACATACCGGAGACATCTTCTCCCGTCCCAGAGACTCCATTGCCTCGTACTCCAGGTACTACGTTTCCCGTTGAGAAATTCGTTATATTCTATAGACTTTATTAATGTGATAATATTTAACAGGTTCTGTGGGATCTGCATCTGGGGCAGCTTCCGGTTCACAGCAGCCACCTCCCGCTGCCCAGGTTGGAGGAGATAGGATCTTAGTTGAGCCCAGATCGGATGGGGTGTAAGTGAATTACTGTTTAAATTGTTTGGGTTACATGTTTACTTTGATCAACGTGTGACATAACAATTTTGTCATATAGATTGGAGTTCAGTAACGCACTGGTCAGGAAGATCACTGATATTTATCCCATGCGTGCTGACATGAATGGGATTAGTTGGGGAAAGGTCTCTCGGGAGACCAAAGACTTCTACTGGGGCGAGTTTCAGGTACCGACTACATTAATTAAGATTCATATCTGTTCCGTCATTGTTGTATGCATCTTGATTCAAATTAAAATGCAGAAAGTGGCACGGTGGGCCCCTCAGCACGCTCTGGCTGTGAGGAAGGAGTGGGAGAAGAAGAATATTGCCCGGTACTTTCTAGCGTTGAATTTACATTTCTGTTCAACGGAGAACATACTTTCTAGCGTTGAATTTACATACTTTCTAGGTACAAGGATTACACCCTAGACATACGAAAGAAGAAGAAGGCGTACCCGGCGGATGAGTTGGTTGCAGAGAACTGGAGACGCTTCTGGGATTCGGCGGCCTTTAAGGAGAAGTCAAAACGGGGAAAGTTGAACCTCCGCCGGGGACAGGAGGATGCACCGGCCCTCCCCACACATACAGCGGGCACGAAGTCTCATCTGGCCACTGCCGATAAGCTGGTATGTTTCTCTTTAACATTCTTCACATATCTCTACAAAATGAAGACTTATGTTGTGCAAATTTTGTGTAGTCTGCTGATCGTAGCAGGCCTATCCATCTTCACGAGCTTCATGAGCACACACATACGAGGGGACACGAAAAGGATAATTGGGTCACGCCGACTTCAGAGCGACTTCATGTATATCTACTAATGATCAATTAAAATATAGTCTCAATTCAACACGTTGACACTAAATTGCACCTTATCTTCTTCCACTTGTATTGCAGGAACAATTCAATGCTGTCTCTACACAGTTGTCACAGAATCCAGCCATTGGGTCTAACTTCGACCCGAACGACGTGTTCGTCGATGTTGCGGGTGGCCCCGACAGACGGGGGAACATTTATGGCATAGGCTCGATGGCTAGAGCGATTAGGCGGCCAAGCACTGTTGATGCCACACCTCCTCCCCCATCTGGGTATGTCACACAGGAGCAGTTCGATGCTGCACTTGAGAGGATTGAGCGGCTGTCACAGGAGCATATGAGCATGGCCGAGCAGCTGGAGCGGGTACTTGGAGTGCGGAGGCCTCGTTTCCCAGACGACAGAGATGGAGATGATGGCTTGGGTGGAGGTGGCCTAGGTGTTCACTGATGACATTTTTTTGTATGGTTAGTACGATGCTTTTGTCTATATTACAAATGTTAGATGTGGATAGACCATTTGGACTTGTGTTTATTGATGTTGGGATGAATGGATTTTGCTAGACTTACATTTGGACTTTGTTGGAGAACTTGATAAAACTTGTTTTGTTATATTCAATGTTGGATGTTTGAAATGAGGATATGGTTGATAGTATTTGATATGTTTGTGTAAGAATGGAAGAGTTGAAGAGTATATAAGTTGTAGTTGTTTGAAGATTTGTAATGTAGTGGATGTGGTATTGGATGTGTCATGGTTTTGTTGGTATTGATTGATTTGTGGCAGCAGGGATGGCTGTGAAAACAGCCATTTCTGGTCACAAATTCAGTTGGGTACCGACCCCATTACCGACCACATGGTGGTCGGTAAGCCTACCGACCCCATTACCGACCCCAATTGGGGTCGGTAATCCCTGGACCAAGAGGTCCCAGACCCCAATATACCGACCCCCCTACCGACCCTACATGGGGTCGGTAAATTTACCGACCAAACATTGGTCGGTAAATGGGTCGGTAAGCTACCGACCCGAAGAAAATCTGGTCGGTCTTGGATTACCTACCAAGAAATTACCGACCCCGCTTTGGGGTCGGTAATGGGGTCGGTAACCGGCTGGGCGACCCGTCCCCGCCTGTTACCGACCCCAATTTGGGGTCGGTAAACGCGTTTTTTCTTGTAGTGATGAGAATTGCATTCTCAACTCAACGACTACTAATTAATTACTCCCTCCGTCTCATATTTATCTTCTTCGACACTGTAGATACGGAGTTTAAGAAAGTTGTATTTTATTATTTTCATGTGTACTTTTTGAGGGGTAAATTTGTCTCTTTTTGTCTTGTAGTGCAATTGTAAGTAAAATTAAGGATTGATTTTTCTGTAAATATATGGACATGTAGGGACATTTTAGTAAAAAAAAAATTTCCTTTTTGGGGTAGGAAGATAAATGTGGGACGTCCAAAAATGGAAAGTAAGAAGATAAATATGGGACGGATGGAGTAATTACTTTTGGGCCTCATCATCTTTCAAATTGAAACTATTTAGATATATTTCTTCTCCAATTCTTGTTCAAACAGTTAATTGGTAACTGTTTCATTATATCCCTGTATATCACTTATGTTTCATGTAGACCTTCATATGCAGTCATCTCCTCTCGTGGGATTAAGACAAGACCATGGAGTTGTGGTTAGGTTGGAGAGCTGATAGTGAGTGGCGAAACTAGGAATCTGCCGATTTCACTAAGAAAAATGTTGGAAAAAAAAAAACTAACCCAAAACCAAATGCAAATTATTTTAAAATATCGTTACGAAATAATAATGCTAATGGAATGGCAAAAAACCTAGTAAGAGAGAAAAAACAACACAAACCCTAGTATAGAGCAAGCTTTAATTCAATGTAAGTGGGCCAAGAATTATAGGATTATAAATAATTTTGGATTTCTTTAAATTTCAAAGAACAAATAATTAACCAACTACATCTATATAGATATATAATATATACTACTATTGGGCCAAAACTTATGGGGGTCGGGCCATCCCATTACGAGGGTGTTTGGATGCGCTTTTTAAAAAGTGTTGTAGCGTTTAGAAAATGGATAATCAGATAATTGTTGTAACAAAACGTGCTGTAGAAAATTAAGTGTTTGGATAAGCTTATGTTATTACAAATCGCAATAATCAGATAATCATTAAAAAGTGTTTGGATTTGTATTTTTCATAGGCAATAATATGATAAAATTCATTTTTGGCTAAACGCAATTTTCTTGCAGCACCAAAATATAGCTGCAAGAAAATAGCGTTTTCATTCCCTCAAAACGCAAATAATAGATTATTGGGAATTAGTACACAAACAGGATTAACTGATTATTTGCATTTTTAAAACGCAATAATCAGATAATCTATCCGAAAACGCATAAACAAACACCCTCTACATAATGTAGTTTCGCCCCTGTCGATAGTGATATTCATTGCATGTTTGGAGCTCATTGAGCCTAAATAATATTGACCGTGTTTTGTGGTAGCTTGTTTGTCATGTTTTGCAAGTTTGGTCGGTTTTGGGCGATGTTGAAGAATCTGTGGATCCTAAAACACAACACAAAATAAGATTTTTTTTTAAAAATTTATTTTTTAAAAAAGGTAAGCCGTCAAAAACTTAAAATGTTTATAGTTTGAACTATAATTTTTCATATAAAGAAACTAAAATAAAACATTGGATGCCCATCAGATTCTCATGGAATTAGGCCCCGTTCTCTACAACTTATTTTCAGACCTTATTACTTATTTTTTTCCAAAATCAGATCAGACCAGATCAGATAAGAAACATTCAGATCAGACCAGATCAAATCAGATCAGATCAGATCAGACCAGACCAGACCAGATCAGATCAGACCAGATCAGATCATTATAATACAATTACATAATTACATATAATATTTTTTTTAAAAAAAGGCAAAAACATATAGGAATGTATGCAAATATTATTTATATTGTACTTATTTAATACTAATTTTAAAAGTATTTTTCAAAATATTTTTTTGCTCTTCAAAATATTATTTAAATATACTAGTCACGTTTTTAATATATTTTATATTATAAATACTTTCAAAATATAGTTTTAAATACTTTCATTAAATATTTTTTAAATATATTAGAAAATACTTTCAAAAATATTTTCAAAAATAACTAAACATAATAATAAAAACTATTAATGAATTATTATTATATATAATAAATATTAAATAGTAATTATTAATTTTTATTATTATATATTATTATTATTATTATTACCATAATTTAATTAGAATCAAAATAGCTTATCGAAAAAAATAATTAGAATCCAAATATAAATAAAATAAGATCAGAACAGATCAGACCAGATCAGATCAATTCAGATCAGACCAGATCAGACCAGACCAGAAACATTCAGATCAGATCAGACAACTTCAGATCAGACCAGATCAGATTTTATAAATTCAGATCAGACCAGAAAAATTAAGGCCTAGAGAACATGGCCTTAGTCTTAGGTCGTGTCAACAATGAACGTGTGTAGTCAAATATGGGCCGAGTAGAGTATATTCATTAGGGCCTTTTCCT
This sequence comes from Hygrophila difformis, assembly GCA_030278955.1. Lineage (NCBI taxonomy): Eukaryota > Viridiplantae > Streptophyta > Magnoliopsida > Lamiales > Acanthaceae > Hygrophila > Hygrophila difformis. The sequence goes on from JAOANR010000010.1 coordinate 2,673,286, forward strand.
AACTGTTAAACAGCCTAACGGCCGATTAGGCTGTATTTCTGTAATGGGCCTGCTAACCCATTAGCAACAGCCCGTTTTAAGCCCAAAGATTAGCATTTATACCAGAAATTCATCATCCAGAATTTTTTCCTAAAGAAAACTAACTACGTTCACTGATTTGAATTTAACCATGAAAAAGTGAGTGAATAGAAATCCCTACTTCTTTCTCTTCATACCCTAAAAATAACAAATTTGGTTTAATAATGAACTAATAATCAAATTAACGCATTTGTGGGTGTGTGAGAATGTAATTAAGGTTGGTAACCTATCCCTTTTACGTGCAAAATTAAATAAATTCGAGTTAAATTCTCTTATTTTTTGTTTACTTCTCAACTCTTATGGTTTTAGATGGTCATAAGCATATGATTACAACTAAGGCTAAGAGTAATTAAAGATCATAAACTCCCTTATGTACCTAAAAAACTAGCGAGAATCCATTATTTTAAAATTTTGAAAAGTTAATTTTTTTAAAAAAATAATTAATTTAAATTTTTGAAAATTTTGAATTTCGAAGTTCTCTAGTTTTTCTGAATTTTATTTCTTACACCACCTACTCAGAATCCATTATCACATGATTTTCCTTGTTAATATTTTAAATAGTCAATGCAAGTCAACAGTCATGCCAACTATTGCCAAGAATGTCCGGTTTGGGAAATTAAAATACTTACTTGTCCCTATGTAAAATATATTCTTCAGACTGACGATCTTGACCGTTCACAGTGCATACCTAAGGGTTGCGATTGTCATTTCCAAACCCAGATTAGATTCGCTTCATAAAATATGGTCAGAACAAAATTACTATCTTCAATTGTTCAAACAAAAGCTTTTCTTTTATTCTTTGTGATTTTTTGGTCGCCGTTTTTTGGCGACGAGGAATTTGCCATGGCGGAAGAGACCAATCGGAGTTCGCCGGGGGGCACGGAGGAAGGGAATTCGAAGCCGCCGCGGGAGGAGGAAGGAGGGGCAGGTAATCAGACGGGGGAATTCGATGATGACGCACAGAGGCGAGTGAGTGTGGCGAATAGTAGTGATTGTACAGCTGAGAGGACTTGTAGTGGAGAAAAAAGAGGGGAATCAAAATCGGAAACCCTAACGTCCGTACGTGTTTCCGAGAGTGGTTTTGAGTCCTCCTGCAAGGAATCGTCGGAATTTCTATCGGGTATGTGTTAGATTCCATCGATGTCGAGTCTGCGTTCTTTTGTTTTGATTCTTTTTTTTTTCCTTTTCTTTTTTATTTAATGGAATATGCGAATATTTTTGTATGATCAATTGATTGATTGCTATGCTTGTGTTTGTATGCGTCCATGTGTACGTGCAAGTTGCATTCCTTAGTGAGTATGACGATGATTTTGATGAATTTTGGGTGGTACAGAGGTGCCCGTGGAATACTCTCTGCAACCACTGCCGTCCGGTGAAGAAATTAAGGTTTGGAACTCTTTTAATCTTCCGACTTATTAGTTTGGATTTTCTAATTCTTTTTTAAATTGGGAATAGAACGAAGTGGGTTTAATTATTGTTTCGATAACTCATTTGTTGGCTTCTTTATGAGACTATTTTGTTTACTGATGTGGTCACTGCTTGTACGTTTATTATGTGCCCATACTGTATCATAGTTAGCTGAAAGTTCCTTACTTTAGTTTGTGGAATGTAACCTGAATTGTGATTCTTCTCGCTATTTGACTCAGTAGTTAAACTCCTGATAAAAGTTATCATAAGCGTTAAATTTTATTTCTTTTATCATCATCAGCCTCTACAATCTTGACGATGAGTTGTATCATAGGTGATTGATATAATTATGTGCATCAAGTGATGATTTCTCTAAAGGCCAAGTTTGTTATGATGGATTTGGATGATGAATTTGATTGCAATTGGAGCCACGTTAGTCCTACAAGTTGATTGTTCAAATCCAGATAATCCAACCCAAATGATCTCTAAGGGTTTTGAAATTCAAATTAACCTTGCTCCTTGCTTAAGGTGCTTGCTTCACGATTTTAGTTTTTGGAAGTTCCATTTCTGCATATTTCCATTGTATCTCCATCATACATGAATCCTTAAAAAATATAGAAGAAACAAAAAAAGAGTGTTGGTCTGAGACACTGGCACATTGTGTGCCACATTAGCTTCAATCTGATTACATGAGTTGAACCTTGTTTGGTGAATTTCAATTGGCCTTAAGTGTAATAATAAATCAGGATGTTTCTTCAAAGTCCTCATCTGTTATTTAAAAACTGAAACTTGGTTACAGTCTGACAATACAAGAATGGATTATCTAGATGTCAGTTTAGTGCACTTCAGAAGTAGTTAATGTAACTCTGGATCCATCTTTTTTTATGATTGTTATCCCAGGATGATGTAAGAGCGGTTTACAAGGAACCTTTGGAAGGTGGTCAAACTAGAGGTCCATCTATATTGGAACTGCCAAAGGGTGCTAATCAGTCCATTTCCGCGACATCCAAGAAGGAGTTGCAGCCAGTAGATGATGGGAACAGCATATACCCTACAGTACAGGATAAGCAAAATTTTACAGATCCTAAACTGCTATCAACTGTGGCTCTGCTGAAGACCCCCGATGGATACAACTGGCGAAAATATGGTCAAAAGCAAGTGAAGAGCCCAGAAGGATCTAGGAGTTATTACCGATGCACATTCTCTAATTGTCATGCTAAGAAAATTGAGTGTTGTGATCGTTCTAATCATGCCATAGAGATTGTTTATAAAAATCACCACAATCATGACCCTCCCCAGAAAGTGAAATGTATTAAAGAAAATAGGTCTCCATCAACATTAGTGCCAGTTAATGGGAGTCATGAAACAACTAATGCAAGAAGGGGCTTGAATGATTCAGTCTCATCTACACCTTCTAAAGAATCTTTAGTAGTAAGTGATACAAAACGGCAGGATTCTTGTGGTTCTGATGAGACCACTGAAATTAATGTTAAGGAGGAGTTTGTTGAGGGACCCGAACACAAGAGAAGGAAAATCCTTAGGTACATTTCATAACCTTTATATTTCTATCTTGTAATTAGTTATTAGACAAGCATGACACTCTTTATCCTCTATGAATTATTAGGCAGAAGAAAAGCTCAGGTGAACCGGGTTCCCTTACTCAACCTGGAAAGAAACCTAAATATGTTGTTCATGCTGCTGGTGATGTGGCCATATCAAGTGATGGTTACAGGTGGCGCAAGTATGGGCAGAAAATGGTGAAGGGAAATCCTCATCCTCGGTATGCCCCTATTCATCATTGGTTCACTTCAATATTTACCATTTTTCGGCTTAATTTACAAGTTACAACAGTCAAGTGCATCACTATGCTTTGGATGATTGGATCCTCAAGAACCAGAATTTCTTGTTCCACTCTTTGTTCATTAGTATTCCTTTATGAAAAGTTATTATTATTTGACTGATTTATGGCCAATCCAAAAGTTATAAATTTGTGCTTCTGTCGCCAACTTGCCATTCATGCTGACATGCCGTAAATTGAATGGCCCACACTTTGTGCTTGCACATCTGATCACACGAGTTGCAATGAAACCCTGCATCTTCCCTGTTTCCACCCCCTAAAAAAATACTACTATTAGATAAAAACACAGGAATAGTGAAAGTAATAAAGGAGGGGGAAAACTTGCTCATATCCATGCACATAAAAACACACCCATGTTTTTTATGTTCTTTTAACGTCAATGTTCTTGGACACAGCAAATTTGTAACTGAGCTTTCTCTAGCTTTTTGTTGCTCTTATTTAACTTCCAATTCCAGAGAATTTCTTAGCATTTATAAAGTCATCTCCATTCAGCAGGATTTTTGGCAATTGTACTGTCTCCCACAACAATGCTTTGGGTATAATAAATATAAAAATTTACATGTGAATTTTGAATATCATTTATATTGTGTTTTCCATTCAATGACTGATGTTAACAAGTTATTTCACACAGTTTATATAGGTATATAGTCTCGCTTAAGTTTTATGAATGAATCGTTTATGAAATGGTTTCTGTTTTTAGTGTTTTACATGTCCTGGTTTCAAGTTATTCATTTTCAACGAATCCACCCACAAATACCATTAAAAAACCTTTGATGCATGGATTGCTTCAAAAGCTTATCTTACTGTGAGGGATAATTAGTTATGATTCAGAACTCCTAATAAGTGTCCTTAGGTGCGTATCTGAAATTCATGCTGTTTGTCTACTGTTTAATTAACAAGATTCACATATCTAACAAAAACTTTAGTTGTATCAGACTGATCACGAATTTATTATGCAAAGATGCATGTTTTTAACATATTGGAGATTATTTTTTTTGGCGAAGCCATAGCCAGAGAAAAATAAGAAAAGAAAAAGGAAAATAAATATTGGAGATTATTTGAGAGATAATGGGTATCAATATTTTGGTTTATTTAATACTTCAGTTGATACCCATGAATGTAATATTACATGTAGGAATTTCTGTTTTTCATATTAAAAAGATGGCACATTTTGAAACTTTTTCTTTTAGAAAAGTATTTCAATAAAAATTACTGTATTATTTTTCAGATAATAAACTCCCTTGTCAATGTTGATCTTACATTTTTAATAATCTGTTGCACAACCCAGATTATATATGTGCTAATGTATTGAAACAAAAGTCAAAAATACTTCATCTCTAAAAGAGCATGCTCTTAAAGTATACTGTAAACATGTAAATTTCCATTCCCTAATTCTGTTATCACATCATCAGTTAGCCGGCGGCAAGCTACTGTTTTGTGCCATACCTTGAGGAAATGTTAGCTTTTCATCTTCTCATTTCAACATGGGATGCTTCATTGGATTTTTTAATGTTAGGAATGCACCTTCTCATTTTCACCACGAGATTGGGAAGCCAAGCTTGAGATAAAACGGGGGAAGTGAAACTGAGGCTTCATTATCTTAAAATCTGCTAACTCCTAATTTTTGACTCATTTTGCTTCATGTGAACTCCTCTGAGTTCACTTAATAAACCAGGTGAAATATTTTATGCTGTTGTATTCCTTTACAGGAACTACTACAGATGTACATCAGCCGGATGTCCTGTTCGTAAACAGATAGAGAGGGATGCGGATAATGCTAGTGCATCGCTAATTACCTACAAGGGAGCACACAATCATGATATGCCTGTACCAAGAAAACGTCATGGCTCAAAAAGTAGTCCTCTTCCTGTCCACACCGCTGCTATTCCCATCACTATGGTTGATCAACAAGGCACCGAATCTCAGCCCCATCAGTGTGCAAAACAACAGCCAGTCGATAAACAGGGTGAATTGAAACCGAGTGGAGGGAAGTCCTTGGAACCCACAAGAACCCTATTGAGCATTGGGTTTGAGATCAAGCCCTGTTGAAACCGGAGTCCCGTATGGCATACGCGCGTACGCGGATTATTCATTCTGATCACTCATTGTATGTATTGCTGTAGTAAATCGATTTTAATTTCCATCTAGTGTAAGAGGTGAGATTACTCAATGCAGCAAAAGAACAGTTAGCTCAAAAAGATTTTAACCATTGGGGTTGAGTTTAGCATAGGAGACTGGCTCTGTGAATAAGTCATTGTGGATGTTATTATGAATGAAAGGGGTTGTTGATGTTAAGCAGATGTAGTAGTACTTGTTTCTGATTTATAGATGGTATGATTTTCTAAAAAAATCTTTTCATATATCCGAGCTAAAAACTTACAAAACTGAGTAAATTTTTTTCACAGAGGATAAAAATTTGGCTAGGAATTCTTTGAGATTGCAAAAATTTCTAAAAACCTAATTCGTGCCCGCGAATGGACTCGGTACAGTCATGCTCATTCTTGGGACTTCTTAAAATATTGTTACTTATTTTTTTTCCCCAGGAAAATAGGAGGGCCGAAACTGTTTATTCAAAGAATTGTTGCAAATGGTACTGTTGGAACCAGTTTTGCAAATGTGTTCACAACAGATGTCTGAACTATTTTGTTGGACCAACCCCATCAGTATCTGACAAACTATTTGAAGGAAGAGATGCTGGCGAATATGCTCGAAGATTACTCTCCAACGGCTAGCTGATTCCATTGCCAGGATAGTGCTCAAGAAGTATGGAAACAAAGATCTCCTAATCCGGGCAACTCTATTCTAAGGAAAGGGTTAAATATGGCAACAAAATCCTACCTTGAACGGAGAGAAGTTTTCTCTTGAAATACGCCGGCCAAGGGTGGAGGAGCCTACGACTTGAATTACTCATTTCTCTCCTGCTATTGAAAGAATTGCAAGAGAAAAACTCATTCCTTCCGAGTTCGTGAATATATCATTTCGAAGGAAGATATACGGTCAACACTACCTCGGGTGTATTGATCGAAAGTGTGCCACAGTGTTCTTGATTGAAGTCGACGGATTCAATCAAGGCTTTCGAGGAGTCGTCAAACTCAAGAGCTTAAACGGAATATTCTAGAAGGAGGGTCGCCAACAGGTTTCGACCAAGGGTAACTTGAAGGGGGAGCCTTCAAGGAATTGGAGCAAGGTCGGGGAGATCTTCACCAAAACAAGGGAGTGTTTTGGTCCCACAATTCAACCGCTTGAAGATTGGAGTTGGGCGAGTTAGATCACTATTGTTTAGATCGAGGATCGAGTTGAAACAATTAGTGAACCTCCTGGATTGGTATCCCCTAGATGTAGGCTTGTGCCAAACTGGATCAACAAACCTTGAGTTCGTTACTTTAACAATTTATTTATTTTCCGCTGCATATTTTCTTAAAACTGTTTAACGTGTCCACGAAAGATGTTTGAACTAGTTTTCAGGACCAGTTCATTGGTTATCCACGCATACGGACCTATCAGGTACATTTCGTTCCCTCATTTCTAAGGATCTCGATTATGTGATCCGGAGGTCTAACTAACTGCTCAACATCAAACAAAGAAATTCCTTTGCGCTAAAGTTGGTCAGCTGCCATATTGGTTTCTCTTGGTACAGCCCGGAACTTTTAACTCCCAGTTCCATTTGGTCATGTCGATAATCTGGGCTATCGCACGAATGTGCGGACCTTGCCATCCAAAGTCTTTATAAATAATATCCACGATATCTTTATTATCAACTTCCAAATTAATTTCCTGATTCCTTGTGTTCCCAAGCAAGTTGAAGACACATGAATACACCCCAAGCTTCAGCTAGGAACACTTGTGTTTGTCTCCCTTTAGCTACTACACCCCCAACCCAATTCCCGTTAGAATCCCTAAGGAGACCACTAGCCTTGCATATAAAATATTGTTACTTTTTTTATGTGAATACTAGGGTATCTCCGGACCACATTGGACCCAAGACTAATCCCTCAAGGATCTGCAAGGGCAATTAAGGACGCCCCTCCCAAAGCAGTTTTTTGCATACACAAGGCTTGAACTCGAGACCTTGCTTAAGCGACTAGAGCCCCCATCCACTCAAGTGAACTGTTGTTGGTAAAATATTGTTACTTTAATAATATAAATTAGTTGTATTTTATTGCTATGAGGTTTCATTCCCGTGGAACCATATATTGCTTACCACCAAAATTTCAATCCAATACATGAAGAAATTATTTTAAATACGGAGTATATAGTTATAACCCAATTAATTTTTAAAAATGTAGGAACATAAATTTTTAAGCACTGAAATATTCTTATAAGGATTTTAAAGTTAACCGAACGAGCTGGGTGTGGTTTTGGTGCATACATCTGCACATGCAGAATTTGTGTATGTGGTGGGAGATATGTTTTATGTGATGGGGGAGATGTTTCATGTGATGGAAGAATATTTTGTGGGCGTGTGATGTGAGAGATTTCTTATGTGATGGATGAATATGTGATGTAAAATATATTCTATGTGATGGGAGAAATATCATATGTAATGCATGAATATGCATACTATTTAAGAGGTTGCACCGTAACCGGATTGGAACGAGCTATTAATTAATTAGAAGCATAGATGAAAGCAATATGGTAGTAACACGATAGGTTTGGCTGTCTTGATATAATACTTTACAATATTATTTTATTTTATTTTTAGTTCTCAAACATGATATATAAAATCTTAAATGGGCTAAAGCTAAACGCACTAAATTGTTCAAATTTGTGAGTTAGAATTTGTCCTGGAACTAAGGGTGTATTCAATCCAAAGTTTTATGGATTTTAAAAAATTGGTGGATTTAGAGAGTCCATAGACTCACGTAGAGTTGATTGATTTTGTGTAGACTCCATATAAAGTTTGACTGACTTTTAGAAATCTTGGATTGTTTAGAGAGATTTTGTTAGTTATATTTTTTAAGAGAATCCATTAAAATCTATAAAGATTTAAAATTCATAGACTGTTGGGAATGGGACTTGGCCCAAGTGGTCATGTTCCCTGCCTTCCAACCATAGGTTGGAGGTTCGATTCCCACCCGGCCCCTATCTCTCCCCTTTATCCCCTTTGTAATTTGTGTGGTTTGGGCTCCCACATAGGGTTGTACTCGAACCGAATCAAAGCGAATACTATAGTATTAGTATTCGCTTTGATTCGATAAGCTTATCGAATATTATCGAATCGAATTATTCTATAAGATAATTTTATACATAATAAAATTAATTTTAATTATTGAACTTGAATAATTAGTTTGATTTATAGATTAAATTTAATATTTTAATATAATATATAAATATATTTATATTAATTAGTAAATATAATCATTAAAATTAAAATTTTAAATTATTTAGTATAATTAATTTATATATTTATAGATAATTAAATATAAAAACGAATATCGAATCGAATCGAATATTAATCAAATCTCAAAATTTCGAATAATTTCAAATCGAATCGCGAATCGAATAAAAAATATTTGATTTGTTTACAACCGTCCCACACACCTTTGTCGACACGTAGGTGTCAATGTTTACTAAAATCCATGGACTTTTTAAAATTTAAATTGAATACACTCCAACTTTTAAAGTCCAAAATAATCCTACAGACTCTGGATTGAATACACCTCCCTAACTTAGTCGGGCCATTGATACCGGTGCTATTGCCTATTAGCAAAAAATTTGGAATGTTATTATACAAACTAATTTGTAGTGTACATACCAAATGCAACTGGCCCGAATGTTATTAGGCTCCAGTAGCTTAAACAAAAATTTTGAATTCAATTCTTTTAATATGCATAATTTTATTTTAGGAGAGTAACCCTTCAATGTCCGCTCACCATCCATTAAGATTCACAATGACAAGAAGCCATTGACCGATTAGAAATCAGATTTTTACAACTCAAGAAAAATTCAAACCCTTATCCCAAAAACCAGTTAAAGTGGGGATGAGGACTTAGCCCAAGTGGTTAAGTCTCTTGACTTCCGTTGGAGGTTCGGTTCCCCACCGGCCCCATATCCCTCTCTTTTATTCCTCTTTGTAATTATGTAGTATGGGCTCCCACCACCCCTTTCCAGTTTCCAAGCCTTCAATAGTTCCTCAAAAAAAAAAAACAGTTAAAGCCCAAGTAAGATGAATATAAACTCTCCACCTAGATAGAGCTGTAAATAGAACAAACAGTTCGTGAACTGAGCTCGTTTCGACACGTGTTCGTTTGTTAACCGCTCGTTCGGTAAGTTAAATGAACCGAGCTCAAACACATAATTTGGTTTGTGTGTTCGTTCGTTAAGTTCGCGAACAGTTCGGAATTCTTTTTTAATGGAATATATATTATAAAAAATAAAAATTTTATCTAATTGTTCTTTCCTTTTTCATTTTTATTAATTCCACATTCCTATCATAAATTATATTACAATATATATTACATTTTCACACCTAATTTAATTCTAAAACAAATAAACTTATTAATAAAATAAATGGTTCGTTAACTGAGCTCGACTTGGCTCGTGTTCGTTCGTTATTAGCTCGTTCGTAAGGTTAAACGAACATAGCTCAAACATGAAAATTGGTTTGTTAAAATTTTTGGCTCGGTTCGTGTTCGTTCGTTAAGCTTAACGAACAGAGCTCAAATACTTGAATCTCGGCTCGGTTCGACTCGTTTACAGCTCTACACCTAGATAGAGACCATAAAAGGGGATCATCCTACATTGAGTAGTAATTAAATGGAGGACTCTTTTACAATGGTACTCAAAAGACTGTAAAAGTCATACAACAATAATGTACCCATTATAATGGTTGTTAACAAATTAAACACTCCTATCTGATTTCTTTAATTTTTTGGAATCATTCAAGTATTGCATTAAAGCTGTACAGTGCAAAAGTATCAAATCCATCTACCAATTTGACAATACAATGAGAACAGAATGAAAGTGAAAGTGAAAAAGCTGCTAATTTCTTTCCTCTACTTGGACTCGGAGAATACAAATACAAAAAATGGGTCCTTCTGGTCAGTACATCATCTGCCTATCACTATCAAAACCAACCAATTTGGGCAACCATAGACATCCCAACAAAATGACCTAAAACCCTGGAAAACCCTACCTTTAATTCCTCCCAAAACACAATTTAACAAAGTAAAAAAACCCTCATTTATACTTTTTTTTCCCCTTTTTCCATCAAGCCACTATTGTATTAAATCACAAGCTGATCATTAATGTTGTTACTGTGCTCCAAAGTCCCAAACATGAATAGTCCCATCCCCAGAAGAAGCAGCTACATACCTTTCATCAACAATTAGGGCATCACACAACCCTATCCTCTCCCTAATACTGTACAAATACTGCCCATGTTCAATCTCCCAAACCCTAACTGTCCCTCCCACAAATACCACTGCATACCCACCATTTACACTACCCAAAACCCCCTCCTCCCGCTGTTGGGCTGCACCCCTCACCGTGAACCTACAAACTTCTTCCATATTTGCAGCCCGGCGGAGGCTCGCGATGCCCCGTCCATCAACCACCAGCATCGACTCATTATTCGCATCGAATAACCCCACAATGATGTTCCTTCGGACCTCCTCCTCGCCTAAGACGACCCCTTGGTTTTGCAAGTCGAATACAATGACTCTAAGGCTAGTGCACGCTACTGCATTTTCGTGATTTGTGATCCTTACACGACCGATTAGGTCGGTCATTTCGGTTAGTAGATGCCACCCCATTACTGCTTCCGGGTCGGTTAGGGTTCCTCCTATGAAAACTAGCTCCTCCGTTTCACTGTTCCATATGCGAAATGTCCGGCCCGGCACACCTGAGAAGTCCTCGAAACATTTGGGATTCAGTCATTGGAAAGACAATTGTGATTGAAATGCTGAGTGTCAGTTGAATTGAGTATGACATTATATACCTGCATATAGGCCAACCCACCACCGGTTATTACCGGTGAAATCGACCAGAGCCCCATCGTTCACTACGTGCCCCATATGGGCACGTCGTAGTATCATGGCGCCATTGATGACCGAGGCATGTATGTCGCCATCCACGGTCGCGAAAACGAGACTGATGTCGGATAAGATGATCCCCGACACGGCGCTGGAGAAGCGGCCGAGGCGATCGCGGTGCTGAGGGTAGAACGTGGAGAGGTGAACCCCACCACTCGGGAGATGGAAAAGGCGAACCGCGCCATTCGAGAATCCAGCAGCCAGGTGCTGGCTCGAGACGGCCAGCCGGCGGCACGAGAGACCGTCGTTGTTGTTATTGTTGTCCGGCGGCACGAAATGGAGAGTGGTATACATATATCTGCGCCGGCGGAAATTGTTGGCGGTCCGGTGGTGGTAGATGTACTCCTCGCGCCAAGTGTTCCGCGCAAGGTTCTGGACGTTCCAGATTCGCCTCGCCAGGTTCTGCCAAAGAAGCTCCGATCGGGATATGGCTCGCCACGTTGAACATACCTGCAATGTATTGAAATTACAAATTTAGTAATCACGCTTCTGCAGAAGCCACGATCGGCTTAAAGAACTGACCCGCGGCGCAATTCATCGAACACTTTGAATGCATAAATCCGTACCACAGAAGTAAAACCCCTTCACATTGAATTCAAAACTCATACACCAAATTAAAATGCACCTAATATCTAAACATAAAATTAGAGAAATACTTCTATTGCACATTTTGTTAATAATGTTTAAAAATACTTATAAATCTTAATATTCCATCCATAAATTGTTTCAGGTGAATCTTTCAATGTCGGACCGAAATTCTGACACAAGAGGTGATAGAGCAAGGGCATTAATGTTGGTAATGACAAGAAAAGGACTAGCTAGCTAGCTAAGTAATCTTTGACAGGCCAATTTGCCCATCTCTAACCCGACATTTTTACAATATTTTAAGATTCTTTTTCTCCTTCTGCCCCCGCCTAGGGAAGGAATCCTCCATGCTTGCGAACAAAATAAAAAATTGACAGATACGAAATTGTTTCCCAAATCCAAGATATCTGATCAGACAGGCATGCCAAATCGCCCCCCATTTAATTAATTTAAAACCCACCACACACCACCCCCCATCTGCATTGTAAGTAGCTCTTGCCAAGAATAGATACATACAAGCTTTATATATCTATAGAGAGAGAGAGAGGAGGTGAGAAAATCGAAGGAATCAGGTTGGACTGACATATCTAAGCATGCACTGTATTCACTTGTGTCCGAACGATCTCTGCGTAATGTAATGCTCCAATCTTTGCTACACCTGACAACTTCCCCTTCTTTAAATGTCGCTATTCAGGAGCCTTGTTATTCATTACTAGTAGCTAATTAGGAAAAACTTGCATATGAACAGTATAGTAAGAACACATATAGACAACCTAAAAGGAAAAACTTAAAGTTCATAGAGCTGCCTGAAAGGGGTGGAGGAAAAGAAAACACACTGGTTTTGATTCAATAAAAGGGTAAGAAGGAAGTACAAGTACTAAGGAAAACCCAAAGGACAGGAGCATTATGCCACTAAATTTCTTGCCTGCACCAAAGGTTAAAAGCACACACAGTACACTTTTTTTTTTTTAACATGTAAAAGTCAAATCTAATTTGGTGCTTCTTGTATACTTTGCATACAAAATTGAATCTTAAAGACGGGTCTCTTTCAATATCCTGAGAGTTACAGTATAAAAAAATTCGACAGAGAAAGATTGCAGTCAAAAAAGGCCGTGGAGAGCTCTCACAAAAGGCAACTTCCAAAGATAGGGAAAGCCCACTCTTAAAAGAAACCAAAACAATCCTTTTCTACCTACACGTTTAGATCGGATGGAGAAAAGGGTCTGTCCAAAAATAGACAAACTTTCTGATGCCAACGAAAGAATTCCTACAGTTTTGCCATTGACAGAATGAAGGCAAAATCCGGAGTTGTTGTAGGGACATCCTTTGACCTTCCTTTCCCACTTGTAATGGACAAAAGGACAAAATCTTGGAAGACTAGGCAAAAAATTGCATCTTAATCATCACATCAATAGGGGGGGTTTTAAGTACTAATCTCATCGTTTATAAATGGATAGTGTTAATGATTTGGTCAAAGATTGTGTATAAATCGGAATAATTAAAAATGGGTTTCTTTTAATTCTTTAAATTACTCACAACCCCTACGCTTAAGAAGACCACAATCATTAAAAGCTCACCAGAGAAACAAAAAATTCAATTCCCGCCCCCCTTTTCTTCTGCCATAATTAATCCATGACATATATACAAATAATTACAAAACCCCCAATCACACAGATACACAACAAAGATGAGTTCCTCCTGTGTCTGTGTGTCTGAATATTAAAGCAAATAAAGACAGATGGGCCAGAGAAAATAGTAGTAGTAGTAGTACCCGAAATATGTTGAATAGAGCCTGTGCTGCATCAAGGCGACCAACGGCATTGGAAGCATCAATGGCGACTTGATATGCAAGGGCTTCGACAAATGGCTCAGGCCAAACCCCATTGCTCGGTCTCATCCTTCTCCGGGGAGACGGGGGGCCTTCGAAATCGCCACCGCCACCGCCATCACCACCTCCAGCTTCATCTGAAGATGATGATGTCGACATATATGTATTTATTTATGTGTGTATATATATATATAAATGTAAGAATTTTATTAGAAAAAATGAAAAAGAAAAAAAAAACAACAAGGCAGGTGGGTGTAGAGAATGGAACAAAGGGGAGGCGCGCGATGGGGACACAAAACTGAGGGTCCCCAAAATGGGGACTGAATGAGTGATTGGGGATTATGTACACAGCAGAGGAGACTGGATTTGGCTGGGATAGATAGCTGAGAGATAGTACTCAAATACTAGTAGTAGTAGTAGTAGTATGTATTTATCTCCTTGTAATGATTTTAAATGGAAATGGGGGAAAATATAAAGGACAAATCTCCGCATGCAAAGCCAAATGAGGATCTAAAAAGTTGTGGGTCAATCAATCAAAATATTAAAATATGGAGATGGGGTTGGGGGAGAGGTAGAGACTAGAGAAGAGGCCCTTTGGCTTTGGAACGACTTGCACAAGTTTTCATGGAATTCAAAGGTTACCATTAGATTAATTACTCCCTCCCTCCGTTTAAAGCATCAAGAAACTTTTGGGCATGATGTTTTATGTAAGAATATTTAGTATGTAATGCGGAATAGATTAGTGTTAAAGTAATTGTAAATTATGAATTTATGTGATGTAATTATAATGAGTTTGAATTTTAAATTGATTTATTTGTGTGTGATGTGATAGTTGTATGTTTGAAATTTTAATAAATTTATTTATTGATGTGATATGATGGAAGTGAGTTTGTAGTTAATTATTTTTAAAAAGATAATGAGACAATTGGAATTGGACGGACAAAAAGGAAAGTGAAACAGAACTAATGAGACGAGAGTATAATACTACCTCCGTTCTCATTTAAGTGCTCCATTTGCATAGTAGTAACTATTCATTGAGTAACTTTGATCAAATGTTTAACATAGTTCTATAAGATAAAATATAGTCAAGTGAGATCTTGTTAGATTCGTCTAATCACGTAGTTTTAGAATATCAAATTTTTATAATTTTTAATTCTATAAAATTTGAGTTATAAACATTTAAAAATATGTATTGGACTGCGTGAAATACAGAAGTGGAACACTTATATGAGAACTATATACTACTGTTTTGTCTTCAATGGTTTCTTTTTTCTTTTATTTTTTTCCTTTAATTCTTGGTTCAAAACATCAAATCCAACATGTCTGTCGAAATCCAATTTGTTCCACAACACAGGAAGTTATTAGTGTCAAAATGGTTGTTGCAGCACAGTACACAATCCCATTTGTTCACAACTTTGTGATTATGAAGTTATAATACTCCGTATTTAAGAAATAATTAGAGTTTAAAATTTAAATTTCTGATATAGGAGTTAATTGTAAAAAATGTTTTTTTAACTTTGAGACAGTTTTAAATAATACTTCCTCCGGTTTTAAAAATATTAACGTTTGCATAATAAATACTATTCATTGAGTAACTTTGATTCGAATTTTTAACTCAGTTACATAATATAAAATATAGTCAAGTGAGATCTTGTTAGATTCATCTAATCACGTAATTTTATAATATTAAAGTTTATAATTTTTTATTTTATAAAATTTGAGATATTACTCTTTAAAAATGTGTATTGTATTGCGTGAAAATAAGGAATGTTAAATTCTTTTTTTTGGTAAGCGAATGTTAAAATATTTTGAATACGTAGGAAGTGTTTGGTACTCCGTCTTTTAATATTCTAAGTATTTTGACTTTTAATACTATTTTTTATAACTTTGATCTATTTCTTTTATAGAATATATAAGAAAAAATATAATAAAATTCTTATAATTTTTATTCACATACTATAATTTAATAACTAATTAAAAATATATATTCAATAATACAAAAAAGAAAAAATTGTGCATTTATTAAAAATTAATGTAGTATGTATAATAATAGTGTACTGTGCAATATTGAATAATTATAACTAGATTTTTTCGCCCGCTGCGCATGGGCATTGAACTAATATGACGATATAAAATGTGAATATAGTTTTTTTATTACATAAGATTCAAATTCTTTTGCTTAAATAGTTTTTGAATGCATGCAACCAAAATTTAAAAGTAAAACCTACAATCAGGTGGACATAATATAAAATAAATTATTTTTACTGTTAAAAAACTAAATATATAGGGTTTGTTTTTATATCTAAAATTATAAGAGCAGTTGGAAAATAAATACCCTTTTAACTATTCAAAATTAGAAAAAAAATATATATTTTTGCATTATTAAAGTTGTCCGGTATTTATGTAGAATGAGTTATTGTATTAAAGTGCAATAAATAGTTGATGTGATGTTTGTTTGAAGGAGTAAAAAATTTCTAAATAAGAAAATATGACAATTATAGTGGGACGTACCAAAATAGAAATGGGACATTTGAAATGGGACGGATGGAGTATTATTTTAGTCCCTAATATGTTGTACATTTGACTATTATCCCTAAAGTTTTTAATTATTTATACTATTCTATTATCTTTTTATCGTTTAAAACTTACATTTTGTTAAGTAATGTATTTTAAATTTTTTATAGTGATTAGTTTTTATGGACTTATCGTTAATTTTATAAAATAAATTTTAGTTATAATTACGTTTTGATTATCTGTTAATTTTTAAAATAGTATTTTAGTCCATAACATTTTATCCAATTTTTTCTTTTCTTTATTGATTATGAAAAAAGTTTGGTAGTTAATATTTTCGTTTAATTTAATTAAATTTTTATTATATTTTAATTCATTATTATTATAATTCCTAAATTAAATTTATACTCCGATACTAAATTTTTTATGGGTATGTTTATTGAGCATGTTTTTTTATCATTACAAACTATTTTTTTATCTGGATAATGATATTTATTATTTGAGAAATTCGAAATTAGAAAAATAAAAAATCTGAAAAATAATGAAATTGAAAGAAAAATTTTCAAATAAAGTAAATAAGAATCTAAATATAATTAATAATGAAATTTCTTTCTAAAATTATAGACATTACGATAAATATAATTTGATTATTATTCTTATTTTATTTTATTAAATAGTATAATCTAATTTTATTAGTTAATGATATTTTTTGTATTTAAGTTAGAAGGAAAATTAATTATTAAATACATTATTTCAAAATTGTTGTGCTAATGGGAAACTTTTCAAACGTTAATGGGTGGAATGATGTTATTTTCAAATTTTTAGGACCAAAATGAGATATTTTTAGAATTGATGAGGTCGAATTTAATATTTTAAAAGGTAGAAGGGTAGAATTTTAAAACTAAATAAAAAATTTAGGTGTATTTTTTTTTTTAAAAAAAAAAGGGTACAAATGACCCAACTTGTTAAGTTTAGGGCAATATTTTGGGAATAGGTCAAATAATAATTAGTTAGTATTATATATTTATGTTTAACTGTTTACTTTAGTCTATTTTTGTAAAAAATAAAATGGTAAATGATGTTTGATTGAATACACATGTTTTGTACCATGTTTGAACATGCAACATGATAACTTAATATTAGAGTTTTTTGGGATATAAATATTGCTACAAACCAAAATATTTATTATTACCAAAAAAATTTACATATTGTTTATTGTAAAATACTTCTTATATTCTTTTACAATACTTCGAATTTTATATTCATTTTATTTTATATTGAAATAGATAGGGATTAATGGATAAATATATATTTTTCTTTTATGTTGAAATAGATAAAGATTACTGGATTAATGATATTATGTCTAATAATTAAATTATGATGTGTTTTAGCCTTTTTTTTGCTTTTCTATCTTTTCTTCTTTAAAAAGAACAAAAAATTATGTAGAATTTATTTAGAATGGTATAAAAATTTTTAGGTGATTAGTCATTTTATATTAATCAATATTTTTAGGATCAATTTAATGTTTTCACCATATATTTAATGAAATATTTTTATTTAAAATATGGTTATTATATTGCTTATATTGATATATGATTAGAAATTTTTTAGACATAATTTTTTATCCTAATTAAATTTATTTAATAATATTATAATATTAATATTTTTTAAATATTATGTATTATCTATACAATCAAATAATTTATATATATATTGTTGTAATCAATTATATCTTTTTAAAATATTCATGAAGATTTTTTCAAGATTTTGTTACATTAATAGATAGATTTATTTTCTAAATATAGATAATGATGATGTGTTTGATGACGTGGCATTACTCAGCGATTAATCAGCAACTATCAGTCTGCCTACGTATTTTAATAAGAACCGTTAATGTAAAAATAAGCGTATAATGACTGATTAAACCCTTAAAATTAAGAAGGGTGAATTAAAATTAATAAGGACAAAATAATCTGTACAGACCAAAAAGTATTTAGGATTTATTATATAGACTAGAATTTTGACCCGCGCTTTGCGGGCGGTGTTTTCTCTTTTTTTTTTCAAATAAAATTAAGTGTTTGTGGTCTTATTATTATTTGTGTATAAAGTTTGCTTATTTTAAATTCATAACATATGCGTAGGAAACCATACGAATCTGTATCAATTTGATCATGAAACATGCGACAAAATAAATAATCAGTTCATTATCTCGAGATAATCAACCTCAATTTCTATATGTATATCTTGATCCACTAATTTCAAGAAACCAGACTATTCTAAACCATGAGTATGAATCTCCACAATTTCAATAAGATAGTAGGAGTGATGGATTCAATTAATTATATTATACAAACCATTATTTAGGAGACCTAGAAAATATTAGAAAATAAGTTCTTAATTGGTAAGAAATCGAAAAATCTCAATCCTTTTGGCTATAACTACAACCTATATATACTGGTGGTAATCATCAAGTTATTCCCATTATATAATTGTTCATCATTCTTACAATCAGTTTTCATAACGTTAAATTTTCTATGAGATCACTTTCTCAGGCTAGCAATTTTTTTTTTTGTTTTCAAGTTCCCACATTCATATATAGTCACTAACATAAAAAATTGCCAATAAATATGATCAAAAGAAAGGGAAGAAAAAAAGCAAACAACTAACTTTAATTTGATTCAAAGAACCAAGACTAACAATTGTAAAACTAAACATATAACTCATAGCCCCACACAACATGAATAGATAAAGTATACAATAAAATATGAAGAAAAATATTATTATGTTGCTAAAGGAAAATTTCTTGGGCATCATAAGAAAATAACAATCACCTGAAATTGGTACAATCACACTGAATGGGGTATAAGCAATCAAATTCAAATAGGAACAGAAATGATACGAGAGAATTAATCCCATACTATTATTATATAAATATTGTAGTATAAAAACTATTTATGTGGAGGTGATTATTATGTATGAAATTAGTATATAGTCATATTGACATTCAATAAGAATATGTATGACATTTGATTTATTTATTTTCTTATACATTGTAACTGTCCCGTATATGAATCACTTTCACAATGATTCTCCAATCATATTTGTTGTTATTGAATGAATTCAAACTATCATACTCCCTCCGTTTTTTCTGTTTGCTACTGTTAACTAATGAGTACTGTTCACTTATATACTTTGACTTAAAGTTTTCTCATGGTTATACAAGTTAAAATATAGCCAAGTGTGATCTTGTTAGATTCGTATCGTCTTGTAGATTTTAAATATCGAACTTTTAGAATTTTTACATGTACCGAATTTGAATTATTAATGTGCATTGGACTGCGTGCTGAGTGGGTCTGTAGCTATCTTTAAAAAACGGAGGAAGTACTTCATTATATTCATCATTTATCTTAGTATGAAGATGATCTAACTGTGGAGAATGAATCCAAAAATGTTTTATTGATAATTGAATATAAAATTAGTGGAGAACAATAAGTTACTACAATAAAAAAAAGTATTCACTTTTTATACTTACAATTTCAACAAAATTAACAGTTTTTCTACTATCATAGAATGATTGTCTTCCTATTTTCCTTAGTAATAATATATAAACGAATACATTTTTGGCACATCATTAAAAATATTATGCATGTTTTTAATGTTATGCACGCTTCGATGCACAAACAAGCTCTGTTCTATAGTTATATAATTAACACTTCAAGTTTTCATCTCTTTCTTGGTAATATATCAGCAAATGACATCACAAAATCGACTAATAAAATTTTTGACCTTTTTGAGAAGCTAAAAAATGCGAAATTCTGGATTATGTTCATAAGAAAAAAATATTTTTTCAATAATTATTTTTTATTTATATTATTTTTATTTATTAAAATTATTTTTATGATAAAAATATATTATTAAACCTTATACAAAAAATCAGGATTGAATTTTGATTAAATTTTTATAACGGATTATAATTTCTTATTAACTACTACCTCCGTCTCAATATAATTGTTACATTCACTTCCGACATGTTTGCCGATGCACATTTTTAACGGTTTATAACTTAAATTGTGTATAATAAAAACTTATAAAAAGTTGATTGTCTAAAACTACAAGATTGGACGAATCTAACAAGATCTCACTTGACTATGTTTTTCCTTTCATAGCTATGATAAAAATTTGAATCGAAGTTACACAGTGAATAGTGTCAAAAAGTCTAACGTAACATTTATATCAAGACGGAGGAAGTATATATATTTGGATAATTTACTTAAAAGATTATTATTATTAGTTTTTTTATTTTATTATTTTTTGATAAATATTGACACCTATGTGTATCGTCAAAGGTGTGTTCAAACCCAAGCTACACATTTTGTATTTTATTATATATATTAGGTTAATATTTTAGACTTGATTTCTAATATAAATAATACTTCTATAATATATATTTGAAAAAAATTACTTATTCAATTAAAGAATTTATAATATATTGGTTTAACTAAATTTGTCATAAATATCAAGTATATTATAATTTATTTTTAATTTTTATATATATATTTTTAAATTATATGGAAAGATTTTCTTATCCTAACAAATAGATTTATTATCTAAATATAGAATATTTAAAAGATTGATCACGTGGCATGTAGAATGATTCACCGCTGAGTGTAATTATTTTGGAAACCTAAGGCATAATTACTGTATAACCCTTAAAATTAAGAAAGAATCAAGTATATTTAATAAGGACAATACAGTCTACACATGCCAAAAAGTATTAAAGATTTATTATATAGATAAGTAGTATAATAGTAGTATAATTTTTATTGAATAATTATTACCGTGATTCCTAGTGGGATTTCTTCCGTGTACACTATATGTATGATTGGTCCAATTCTAGGTTTATGATGTACGGGAACATCAACGACACATTTGGATCGATTAAAAAAAATGACAGCAAACACCCAAGTCCTGGTGATTTACCAAAATCACTCATACCATTACCAATAAGAATTTGTATAATTGTATCGGTATTTAGCGTTATGTAGTGAGTAACTGTTTTAGCATCTGTAAGACTTTAATAACCTTTCTCGATACACTTGTTAGTGTATACTAAATGATTATTAACTGACAAGATTAGCCATGAAAACGGTGGATCGATGTACAAAAAGAGTTGACCTGATGTCTTGATGAAGTTAGCCCCTTTGACAAATGAAAATCTGACGTCCTGCTAAAGATGATGAAACTGGTCCATTGATGGTTGCCGGTGGCTCTAATTGATTGTCTTTCTAATCCGAACATTTCAAATTTTACTGGATCCACTTAACTCTATTAGCTAATACTCCATCTATCACATTATTTCTGTCTCAAAACTTTTGGACACGTTGTCCAATACATTTGTTTAACACTTAACATCATTAAATCTACATATATAAAAATTATGTAAAATACTACATCCGTTCTCAAATAAGTGATTCATTTGCATAGTAGTAACTATTCATTGAGTAATTTTGATTATTTTTTTTAATATAGTTATATATGAAAAAAAATAGTCAAGTGAGATCTTGTTAGATTCATCTAATCACGTAGTTTTAGAATATTAATTTTTTATAATTTTTATTTGTGTACAATTTAAGTTATTAACCTTTAAAAATGTATCTTGGACGGTGTGAAATGCAGGAATGGTGCATTTAAAAGAGAACAGAGGAAGTATAATGTGAAAATTACATTATTAGACGAATCTAACAAGATCGAACTTGACTATATTTTTGTCATATATAATTACGATAACATTAGGTCAAAGTTGATTAACAAACAATATCAAAAGTCAAAGTGAGACACTCGGAGGGAGTAGCTAGTAGTATAAGATATTTTGACTTAAAGAAAACAAAATATTGAATCATGAAGTATTATTAATGGGAGAGTATGGGAGTATATTTCAGTAGTTTTTTTTTTTTTTTTGGAACTATATTTCATTATTAGCAGGGGTGTCAATTTGGACACGAACCCAAAAAATGAACCCGACCGATACGAAAAATTTCAGGTTTGGTTTTAGTCATTTTGGGTTTTTTTCCAAATCAGGTCGACCCGAAACCCGACCTGAAATATTATTCCACCTGGTCAACCTGACACGAACACGACCCGAAACCTTAAATTTTATAAATTTTGCCTATAACCCGAAAAAACGAACCCGAACGACACGAAAAATTTCAAGTTTGAGTTTAGTCATTTTGGATTTTTTCCCAAATCAGATCGACCCGAAACCCGACCTGAAAATATTATGCAACCTGATTAACCCGAAACGAACACAACCAAAAAAATGAAATTTACAACCCTAATTATTAGTTGGATTATTGTATTTGAATTAATTAGAGTTGGTTGAATTGTGAAAAGAAAAGACAAGAAGAAACTAAACAAGCTATCTAAGGCTGTCTGGTGGCAGGAATAACATGGATGACAGCCATAGTCCATATTTATGGAGTTAAATACTACTTCTTCCATCCCATTCTAATTATCACGTTTGACTTTTTAACGTTATTAATTATTTAATTTTGATTTAAATTTTTATTATAGTTATTAAACAAAAAATTTAGTCATGTGAAATCTTATTGAATTCGTCTAATCTTGTAGTTTTAGAATATCAAAATTTTAAAATTTTTTATCGTACACAATTTAAATTATTAACCGTTAGAAATATTTATCGGCATGCGTGTTTGATGGTTCCGTAGCAAAAATAGTAACACGTTCAAGTAAAACATAGTATTACATGCATTGTATTTAACCACTCCACAGTCCACATTTGCGGCCATGATGTGAAGTGGCAGTGGGGCTTGGCTGCACTGCACACATTATTTGTGTCTTTGTAGTTTCTTCTTCTTCTTCTATCGAGCGGTAATAATTAATCGTGGTGCACATTAGACATTAGTTATGGGTAATGGCAACAATAATTAAGTATGATCTTCACAGCTTATAGTATATATCAAACAAACATAATAAACCCTAGATTAGACCTTGCTTGATACTACTAATTGTGTCTAAAACTCAAAAACCCTAGATTATGTACATGGTGAAAAAACGACACCCTTCTGTGATATGTCAACCATCGACCTCAAAGTTTCCATTACAAGAAAAGGAATTCCATTTGAATTCTTTATGGTTTATGAGTATGGGGAGGCAATTCTTTTATTAAAAAAAACAAAGGCAGTGAATGAGACAAGCCGCTTACAGTACAGATGAATGCTAGTTGGGTACATGATGCATGATATATATAGTACTCCCTCCGTTTCTAAATAAATGTAACGTTTTGACTTTTTTTACTGTTCATTGTAACACTTTGACTTCTCTTTTTATTATAGTTATACAAGAAAAAATATAGCCAAGTGAGATCTTGTTGGATTCGTCTCATCTTATAGTTTTTAAATATCAAATTTTTACAATTTTTACTTGTACCGAATTTGAGTTATTAATATTTTAAAATGTGCATTGGCATGCGTGCAGAAGAGAAACGTTACATTTAAAAAGAAACGGAGGTAGTATGAGACAGCACATAAACAACTCATAATAAACCATAAAAGAATTGAAGAAGGAATGAATTGAACAATAAATGAGTGCAGGGAATGCGTAGCTTTTTGACCAAAGGAAGAGAGGAGGCATGGCAATATCAATATGGCATTCAATTGAAGAAGAAGAAGAAGAAGCAGCAGCAGCAGCAGTAAGCAGTAGATAAATAAATGAATAAATAAATAAATAGAGAAAGTGTGTGTGTGAGAGTGTGACAGTGGTGTTCTAAGAGTCTCCATCCACAAAGATACTTAGAACCAGTTAGCAGTAGTGTCCCACTGCACCACCCCATGCTTAGCTCCTCCTCAGATCTCATCACCTCATGTCTCATCTGTCATGTCCAATCCAATCCAATCCCATCCACTTTTATACATATATAATACTAGTATCTATATAAAGCCTGTCTCTGCCACTTCCCATTTTTACTAGTTTACCAATACTACAGTACTACTACACCCCTTCCTTTTATCATTCATTGATCACCCTCATTTTTCTTTCTTTAAGAAAATACTAGTAGTAAAATACTCTTAAAAATCAAATTTTAGTTCCAACTAGTACTACTAATAGTAGGAGTAGTATTCTTTTTGATAGCTAGGGCTAGGCTAGCAATTGGAAAAAACTCAAATAGGTCTTTTTTCTTTTACAAAAATTCAAATCAGTCATTTTTCTATTTTATTACCAAAATAGTCCGCTACAAATACTAATTAAATCCAAATCAGTCCCCTGTTCACTAATTATGCTCTAATTATGCTCTAATCAGTCCGCAAGGGTTTAAATTTAAACCTGACACGTGTGCATAATATCAGGCCTTTTTCTTTTATCTTTTACCAATTCAATCATAAATTTTTATTTTGTTCTATTTAGTCATATACCCAAATCAGTCACTTTTATATTAATAGGTCTCCAACATTTCAAATTATTTCATTTCACGCACAAAACCTTAAAATTTTATTACTACTAATCCATTTATCAAATAAAATTAAACACCAAACCTCATACATTAGGTTTGACTGCCTTGTTACCGGGTTTTTCAAGATTCAGGATTTTACGGACTCTCTCTAACCATCCGACTGTAACCGATGGTTCATTGTTTCTGTTTTCCTTCAGCAACAATTAACACAATCATACGTTGTTTCCTACCTTAAAACGTAGTAAATGATTTAATTTTAATTTTTGTGTAAATGATTTAATTTTACTTTTTGGAAGGTTATGGATGTATGAAGCATGGACAATAAAATCCAATGATGAGGTTTGGTGTTTAATTTTATTTACGGAAGTATGTTGGACACTTATTTGATAAATGGATTAGTAATAATAAAAAATTTAAGGTTTTTGGCCTGAAATAAAATAATTTGAAAGGATTGAGACTAATTAATATAAAAATTATTGATTTAGGTAGATGACTAAATGGAATAAAATAAAAATTTAGGATTGAATTGACAAAAGATAAAAGAAAAGTGACTAATATTATGTCCACGTACATCGGTAATTAGAGTATTATTAGTGAATAAAGGAACAATTTGGATGTAATTAACATTTATAGCGAACTATTTTGATAATAAAATAAAAAAGACTGATTTAAATTTTTTGAAAAGAAAAAATACCTATTTGGGTTTTTTTGCCGCTAGCAATTTATGCATATATAGCAAATTTGTAAAGTCAAAGTACACACAAAAAAGAAGCTGCAGCTGACACATTGATGATACACACAGGCATAGAGATGAGGAGAGTATGACTATGTACTGTAGTAAGTATTTGTCTGTGTGTGAGCAGAAATAAGCAGCAGAAGCTTGGAATAGGGCCCTATTTGGGTGTGTATCTCACTCAAGTGAGGCCTAGAGCACTAGACTACTACTACTACTACTACTATACACCTATTCCCTATATTCTACTACTCTATACTCTGCTGCTGCATAAATCTTCTTTTCTCTGTCTCTGTCTCCTCCAGGCTCCAGACTCCACCCTCCTCAGTCCTCCCTCTATCTCTATTATGCCATATATACACACACATATGCATGGATCACTGCTTTACTCATCCCATTCTTAGGAATACTGGAGTACTTTTCATGGATTTAAATTGTACTACTACTGGACTATTATATTCATATGACTTGATTAGTCTCATAAATTTAAATTACATTTAGGTAGGGGTATGTTTTTGGATGTTATTAGCAAAGCCTAAAGTTATTGGATGTACATACCACATACCCAGGTGCGGATGTATATACTTATAATTTAGTAATGACACATGACACCACATAAATTGTTAAAATTGCTATTTTAAGGTAGAATTTTTTTTACATTTAGCTAGATTAGGATTGGTGACACCACTTAATTTGGAAATCGTTTGGGTGCTGGCGGTCTATAGGTGCTGGCACGCTCAAAAGTGATGGGCATGTGTATGTGAAATGATGTGTGAGTATAAGAAAGTGATAGATGGAGGTTATGAACTAAAAACTAATAAAAAAACAAACTACCGACTATACATCACTTTATAAAGCTTATACATCACTTTGCAAAGGGCTATAAATCATTTTTAGCGATGTCTGCACCTTTTGGCAATTGTTATGCCATTACAGAAACCGAATTGCTTAATTTTTTTTAGTGACACCACAATTATTCATTTCAACGAAGTTTTCTTCTATATTTTTGTATTGTAATTACTATCCCTAATTTAAATATAACTTCTACAAATTTTTTAGGACGCCACTTAAATAATATAAGTAGACATTATAAAGAATGATTACTTAGTCCAAGTAGTTTAGTACATTAATTTCTAACCTTGAGGATCGACTCCCACTGTTATTATAACCTATCCTTTTTCTTTGGTTTTTTATATTTTTTTATAATTTATTTGGCATAGACTCTCACAACCTATTTTTTTAAATTATTAAAAAAGAAAAAAAATAGACTTTACAAAAAAAAAATTAAAAAGTCAATCTGCATTATTGTCATGTAGTTCATGCACACTTCGACGGCCCATGTGGAAAATATTGCCTCATCAATTTAATTGATGGGTAAGAAACAATGTTTCTCCCCTAAATTAATTGATTTTGCTACCCAATACAATTTATTCGTCCACATTTATATTACTATATGATAATTAGCCCAAAAGGATTTCAGAAGTATATCAATTCGACTTTATGGCAATTTTTTTTTTGGAAAGCACTTTATGGCAACTTAATATTACCACTTCTTTAGTCCCACCCCAATTGTGGGTATTTGTTGACAGTGGCGGATCCAGAAAGTTTTGATCGGTAGGGCCGAATTTGCTTTGAAAGTTTTGATCGGTAGGGTCGAATTTGCTTTGATAAAATTTATTGCCGAGTATATCATTTCAGCTATAATTGTGGCAACTAATATGACAAATGTTCATTCAATCAATTTATAAACAAGCGAAAAAATCACACCATTTTCTTTTTTGACTAGTATATAGCAATATTACAAACCCTTTTATACCTTGAATTTTTAAAAAATCATCATAAATTTCTCAAATATAGAAGGAAAACCTTCAATTTAATCAATTAATCATTTCTCTATTAATCAAACCAAAAACCTAATACATATATGTTAAATATAAACACAATACATATATGTTAAATATAAACACAATACATATATGTTAAATTAAAATAATAAAAATATTAACCAAATTGAATATAGTTTATCTAATTAAAAAATATGATTCTTATATTTAATTTTTTGATGAAACTTTAAAATAAACATAATATATATATATATATATAAAGGGAAAAAAAAGAGGTGGGGCCTGCCCCAGCGGGCCTAGGCCTGCGTCCGCCTCTGTTTGTTGACATGGCAATGTCTAAATACATATGAATAGAGTATTTTACCAATGGGAAAGGTAATGTGAGGAAAGAGGGTAGCAATTTAGCTACCTTGTTGGCACAGGTTTTTAGGAAAAAAAAGAAATTTTAATCGAAAGAATGCTGCGCAGCCATTATATATATATATATATTTTTGTATGTACTTTTGTAACACCCCGGATTTGGTAACCCAGGCCGGGATGCCACCGCCACACCTTTCTAGCAAGACACGGTTTCTCCGAGCTCACTAAAGAGATGTAAGGCTATGGTTTTTCAGGATTTAAAATATTCAAGTAGCCCATTCATAATAATTTTTAAAAATACTACATCAGAGTTGCAGCAAAAATATATAAAGTACGCAGCGGAAGTAAAGTGTATGCAGCGGAATTTGAAATATAGGGCCGACATGGCCAAACCACGGGTTAAACAGACCCGTTCATGCAAGTCATGTAAAATAAATAATTAAGTATCCATAATGATCCCCCCCCCAATGAGTGATCATGCTCCGTACTCTGTAACAGAAAAAAAATGAACAACGGTTTTTATCAGTATTATAAAATACTGAGTAAGTTAATCCTTACGTAGCAATAAAGGGGTTAGATTTTTAGTAATTAAGATAAAAACTTTTTGCCATGCATAAAAACATTTTATTTTAAAATTGCGAAGATAGTGCATACTTTAAAGACACAATTAATTTCATAATTTAAAACTTAAGCATGGGCAATTATTTAAGACATGATTTAAAAACATGATTAATGCCGTAAGTATGTAAATAAAAATTTGAGCTTTTAAAAATTTTCACCG
The DNA here is from genome assembly GCA_030278955.1 of Hygrophila difformis. Taxonomy (NCBI): domain Eukaryota; kingdom Viridiplantae; phylum Streptophyta; class Magnoliopsida; order Lamiales; family Acanthaceae; genus Hygrophila; species Hygrophila difformis. The sequence continues at coordinate 2,701,771 of JAOANR010000010.1, forward strand.
ATACGCCATCATCAAAACGATATTTAAATTTAGCCGGCAATCCGGCGGCCGCAGCCAATTTCATAAAATCTGAGCTTTTTAATATATTTCCCGTTACGCCATCATCTCAACAATAGATAGCCGGTGATCCGGCGGCCTCAGCCAATTTCATAAGTAACATATCATCTAGCCGGTGATCCGGCGGCCGCAGCCGATACGCCATACCCAGTACCACTCCGTCGAGCCTCGAGTAACCCATACGGATACACTCGAGAGGGTAGGCAGTTGGTCTCTTGTGACCAAATACGCCATATCCAGTACCGCTCCGTCGAGCCTCGAGTAACCCATACGGATACACTCGAGAGGATAGGCCCAAAATAATAACGGCAGATATCAATAGTAACAGTTAGCCGGTGATCCGGCGGCCTCAGCCAATTTCATAAGTAACATCTCATCTAGCCGGTGATCCGGCGGCCGCAGCCGATACGCCATACCCAGTACCACTCCGTCGAGCCTCGAGTAACCCATACGGATACACTCGAGAGGGTAGGCAGTTGGTCTCTTGTGACCAAATATGTCATATCCAGTACCGCTCCGTCGAGCCTCGAGTAACCCATACGGATACACCCGAGAGGATAGGCAAAAATATAGATGCCGTTTTGTCAATTTTTCGCGCGTGATAGTCATTGCCGTTTTGGCACAAATTGCACAATTAGGAGGGCACCCTGCAGAGCACTCACCCCCTGATTTTATGTAACCGATATTGTTTCAACTTTAGTATAACGGGATTTTCAAAAATATAGCTTTATCGTATCACAAGGTTTCGATCGTTGTTTAAAAGATTTCAAAAATCGATCGATGTCACAGTTTACGCCTTTTCAGTTTAAAAATCCATTTCTTAGGCGATTGATCTGAAATTTTCACAGTAGCTCAAAAACATCCCAATGAACAACTTTCATGTTTTGAGTTTTTCGTAAAAACGATGGGAAGTTTGTCAAAAATCAAGTTTTCTACTCAAATAGTATGCTGTCAGGATTCAGGTTTGACACATCTCAAAGATTTGACTTTTTAACATATCAAATGAGCTTCAAAAATTCTGAAATTTTATATGCACATACTAGACATGATTATATGCAACTTTTGTTTAGAACTCAAAGATTGGATCGGACTAGAAATGATAGAAATATGCTCATCAAGTTCGGTTAAGAAATCTGTGAACCTTTGAAAATTCTTTAAAACGCAGAATATGTCCGATTCGGTTTGGGGTTTCAAAACTTGATGAAAATGCATGAAATTTTACAGAGGTATTCAAGACTCATAGATCTATAACTTTTGTTTAGATCATGAAGATTGGTTCGGACTAGAAATGATAGAAATATGCTCATCAAGTTCGGTTAAGAAATCTGTAAATTTTTGAAAGTTCTTAAAACGCAGAATATGTCCGACTTGATTTGGGGTATCAAAACTTGATGAAAAATTCTGAAATTTTTACACAATATAGCTTGAGATCTTAGGATCAAAATCTTAGTTTTGAGTTTTCAGGTTTGAACGCTCGAAGTAAGAGTTTTGTTCGGATTTCAGAAAATACGTAGATTGGGGTTTTTAGGTTTGATTTTAACGTTTCGTTTAAGATTCAATGTTTTGGATGTCTTCAAACCACCCGTATTGATATGTAAGTTATCAACTTACCGTGAGTGAGTTCCTTGAACGTTCTAAGGTTGATCGATTTGTCCAAAATCGCCACGAACGAATCTACGCAACACGTTCTTCTTCTCCTTTGGCTACGAACGTGTTTGCAAGTAAAGATCCGTAAGTTAGAAGGTTGATTATGATCTTAAAGCAATAAGGAACTTGATTGACACCTTACCAACAATCCAATGTCTGCAAATCCTTGATCTCCACACTACCTTGGTAGGATTTGATTGCCGGAAAGTTCGCCGGAAGTTCGCCGGAAGGTGTTTGGCTTTTGGGGAGAGTTTTTGGAGAGTTTGGGATGAATGATTGATGAAATGGCTGACAAATGGGGATAGGATTGATTACATAACGTCCAAAAAGATGCTATACCCGTGATAGATCGAGATTCCTCACTTGGGCCCCGAAAATTGGCGAGAAAGTCGCCAAAACGCGACAAAGGTTGCTGTCAGGCCTCCCACGCGGGGTTGGCGCGCGAATCGGCCAAACGCCGCGCCGGGTGCGCGCCACCGAACGCGACAACGCGACTGTTGACACGGCGCGGGGTTGGCGCGCTAATGTAGGGAACCCCGCGCGGACAGCGCGCCGAACACGCCTGGGCTTCGGTCCGGGCGGTGTCGTGCGATCCGTCGTGTTTTTCCTCCTCTCTTTCGGACTTCTGTCCTCCTATGTTTTCGGGCTCGATTTTTCGGGTCATTCTCGGGTCATAAATTCTTATCTTAAGTTTATCTCGACTCAAATGAACTTCATGTTAAAATCTTAAATCCGTCGGTCTCGGTTTCGTCGGCTTTCAATTCGTCGTCTTTTGATTCCCGTGTAATAACTTGTATCATTAAATTTCTTTCGACTTCACGGGTTCTTGGAATTAAAATTCTTTTCCTTCATGAATTTAATTCCAATTATTTTGACTCAATTCATGGAATGTCTTCGGGCTTCCTTTCCCTCTTTTATTCCATTTTGAATTTAAATCTGTCGGCGTTTCATTTCCGAGCAATAATTTATTGTGATAAATTATTTTCTTCTTCTCGGATATATTTCGACATTGATCGGAATAAATTTTTATTCCTTTGGACGTTGATAAAAATCTGGGGTGTTACACTCTCCCCCCCTTAAGAATCAACTTCGTCCTCGAAGTTGTGCTTCGGCTTTTCTCGCGCGAAGAGTTATGGTCCTTTTTGTTTACTATTTGCGATGTTGTGTTATTGAATTATTGTTCGATTGTTGATCATCGTTTGTTGTTTGATTATTGTTTGATTATTGTTGATTATTGTTTGACTGAACCCAGAATTGAAATTTCCAAGTTGCCTACGTACCCTGTGAAGGGATCAAGTCATTACGTAGTTCAAAATAATTTGAATTTGGTTTTTTTTTTTCCTCGGGTGTTACATCCTCCCCCCCTTAAGAATACAGTTATGTTCCCATAACTGTGGTCCGGTCGTTTTGGAAGAGGGTAGGGTAACGTTGTCGCATGTTGGCTTCCAATTCCCAGGTTGCCGTCTCCATTTCGTGGTTGGACCACAAGACCTTGACTAACCTTACAGTTTTGTTCCTTGTTACTCTCTCCTTAACATCGAGTAATTGTACCGGAATTTCCTCATAGCTCAAGTCATCATCCAATTTAATTCCTTCCGGTTGGAGTACATGGGTCGGATCGTGCACATACTTCCTCAATTGTGATATGTGGAACACATTGTGAACTCTAGCCAATTGTGGCGGTAAGACTAGAAGATATGCTAGATTCCCGACTTTTACTAGAATTTCATAAGGTCCTATATTCCGTGGACTTAGCTTTCCTTGTTTGCCAAAATGCATCACCCCCTTCATCGGTGATATCTTTAACATGACCTTATTTACGACTTGAAATTCTATGTCTTGCCGTTTCACACGCTTAGGTGCACACGTATTTTGTAGAGCAGAGGAGGAGTAAATAAATCATTTTTTTTTTTTTATTTTTGACCCGCGCGGGGTCCGCGCGGGGTTTGGGGGTTTACCGCGCCGGGTCCGCGCGGCGCCCCCAGGGGCAGTAAATAGGGCTCGCGCGGGGCGCGAGCCATTTGCTCCTTTTCCCTTCCGAAATTCTTCCCAACTTCCTCTCAAATTCGTCCCCTCGTGCTCGGATTCTCCTAGTTCCGACTTCGATTTCTCTTTGTAAGGTATGTATCTTCTATTTTCACTTGTCAATTTCTAGTTTTATGCCTTGATTTGTTAGAATTTGGTTGAATTGTGGAATTAGGGTTTTGGCATGTAATTTGGGGTTTTGACATTTTCGGCTTAATTCTCGCGAATTAATGGTTGTATGTAGTACTTTGGTGCCATTTCTATTGTTTAGGAAATATGGGTATGTATATATGTGCATAAGTTGTGGAATTTCTTGCTAGAACTTGGATTTTTAGGGGAACTATGAAATTTTCGATTTTGTTGGTGTTATAGGTGTAAAAGTGGTTTCGTTGGTGTTGTTTGTTGACACTAGTGATTATGATTTGTTGTTCAAGCAATTGTTTGGTTTTGTGGTTAATTGCCATGTGTTTACAACATATTTTTGAACTTTATTTATTGCGCACACAAGGTGTTCGACAGAATGCCACAATGGGTTTTTGAATTTGTTTGGGCACATTCCTTGGTTTGATTCTCTCCCAATATGTATTGGCAAACTATTGGGTCTAAATTCCTCCTAGATTTTCCCCGTTGGAACTTCATTTTTATGATGTCTTTATGTATTTTTGCTTGTGAATTGATGTGTTGAAAATTAGTCTTACCCTTGATATTGGGTGTCCGCAGGATGTTTCTTTTTCTGTGGTTCATCTTAGCGTTCCTTATGGTCCTTCCGGGGGCCAAGAGACGGGCTTCTCGACTTGATACTGCTGGCCCTAGCACTGCCGCTCCGGGGATGCCGGATGGTGATGATAGCGACGGCGATGACGGCAGTGAGTCCGAGGAGGACGAGGAGCGAGAGCCGAGGCTCAGGGGTCTCCCTTACGAGGTACGTCCTCGCCGGCATGATCGGTTCCGTTTCCATACGATGGCCTCCCAGGACTTCTATTTCGACGAGCTTCGTCGGAAGAGGGCTTACGTTCCCGAGCGAGGCTTGTATCCCGATCATATGGGCGATGACCGGATCAGTGCCGTGTTGGGGCATCTCCAGTGGACCGGTCTTGCACATCCTCCCGAGGGCGTTGCCTCCGGCTATCTAGCCATGGAGGTTATCGCCAACATCAGTGGTCTTGGGGTAGACGACGACCTCTCTCGAGTCTGGGTTCGTGGTCGCTACTTAGACTTCAGTGCTCGGGCGATTAACACCTATTTCGGCCTTCCAGATGATGGCGCGTTACGACCGCAGCCAGAGGGTCGGGTTTATGCCCCTGCCTGGGGTGTCTTGTGTACCGAGGTACCCCCGCGGACTGGGGAACCCCACGAGTTGCGACTGACCTCTTTGGATGCTCATTGGCGTGTACTCGCTCAGCTTTGGTTAGGACGCATCCGGCCGATCACCCGTAGTCATATCGTCATCGATCATGTCTTTGAGACTATCTGCTTTATCGCACGGGGCGGCCGGGTAAATGTGGGCGCTTGCATCGCGGACAACCTGAGGGGTTTACGACGGGGGCGAGGGAGTAGGGTGATTACTCACGCACACCTCATTTGTGGCTTGTGCGCTGCCCAGGGGATCCGCACGTCTCCCGAGACGGACCCCTATCCCTTAGCTCCAGGTGAGCACTACCGTGTTCCGTCTTATGCCGCCCGGCGCAGCACCTTGCGTCGTGGAGCGCCTCGGGCTATACTGCACCCGCATCCTGAGGATGGTGGTTTGATCTTAGTTGTTCCTCCTGAGCGACCACTTCCTCCTCCTGTGGTTCCACAGCAGGGCGTGGTTCCACCGCGGGGTCAGGACATGACGCAGATGCTCCAGATGATGCAGGAGATGCGCATCAGTATGGATGCCGGGTTTGCAGCTGGGCAGGCTCGCTATGACGCTTTGGGTGTTAGGATGGATCACTATCAGGATCGCTTTGACGCCTTGGATGCTAGGATGGATCTCTATCAGGATCGTATGGACACGCTCACTGTGAGACAGGCGGAGCAGCAGGCCACCTTGACGGACATGTACGCCTACATGCGTCAGATGGATGACTACATGCGTCGCCGGTTCCCTCCTCCTGATCAGTGACTTTATGTTTCCCGTTTATGTTTTATCTAGATTCGTGCTAGCAGCTGTTGGTTTAGTATTTCCCATTTGTGTTTTCAGTTAGACTTGGTTTGGTATTTCTTTTAGGATGTTGTACTGTGACGTTACTCTGATTTCGTGCATGTCTCTGTTTGTACTGCATAGTTGATGCATCGTGTGTTTTTATGTTTTTATAATTTCGGATTTAAATTTATCTAAATAGATAAATCTTGCATTTTATTTCCTTAAAAGGAATTTCTAGTACAAGTGATAGGATATACCAAAATAGGATCCTCCTATCGTTTCTAGGCGTCCTCCGGCACAGTGGTAGGATCCTCTTCCGGATCTTCCTCCACTGGACTTGACGGTAGTAGGTCATCGAAAATGCGGTTCAAGTCATCCCCATGAGCATCAACAAGCTCTTTTAAACATAGATTTTGTGTAGTAAGGGTTTGGATTTGGTCTCCGAGCTGGTTTATGCGGTGGTGGTCCGCCTCTCTTAAGTTTCCCATATGGTGCAGATTTGCCTCCAATTGGGCCATACGATGTTCCATTTGTTGTATGGTTTGTTGGGAATCAAAGTGAGCGTTCATCATTTTGATCATTAAGTTCATCATGTCTTGGTTAGCCATCTAGCGCAAGGAAAAGATCTAGGTTACAACATAACGCTTCTAGGTTCTCTAAGGTATAGAAATGCAATATGCACATGTAGTGATGATCCCCCCCGAAAAAAAAATTTTATGCATATATTTATTTATCCATGGGTTTTAAAAGTAAATTTATTCCATGGATATGTTAAAATAAGGATAAAAGGTTTGGGCCACTATATTGGGCCGAATGAAATAAATTATTTGGGCTTTAAATAAAAACAAGGCTATTGGGCCAAAATAATTTCTTGGGCTTCAAAAAAAAAATTTTGGGCTAAAAATTTGGGCTTTAACTTCAAAATAATAATTGGGCTCTTTGAAATATACTACTAGTTTAGAAATGATAACTTTAAAAATAATAACACTTAAAAATAATAGTTTAAAAATATTCCGAACTCTTTAAAATAGTAGTTTTAAAATAACCTGGTCTCTGATACCACTCTGTAACACCCCGGATTTGGTAACCCAGGCCGGGATGCCACCGCCACACCTTTCTAGCAAGACACGGTTTCTCCGAGCTCACTAAAGAGATGTAAGGCTATGGTTTTTCAGGATTTAAAATATTCAAGTAGCCCATTCATAATAATTTTTAAAAATACTACATCAGAGTTGCAGCGAAAATATATAAAGTACGCAGCGGAAGTAAAGTGTATGCAGCGGAATTTGAAATATAGGGCCGACATGGCCAAACCACGGGTTAAACAGACCCGTTCATGCAAGTCATGTAAAATAAATAATTAAGTATCCATAATGATCCCCCCCCCCAATGAGTGATCATGCTCCGTACTCTGTAACAGAAAAAAAATGAACAACGGTTTTTATCAGTATTATAAAATACTGAGTAAGTTAATCCTTACGTAGCAATAAAGGGGTTAGATTTTTAGTAATTAAGATAAAAACTTTTTGCCATGCATAAAAACATTTTATTTTAAAATTGCGAAGATAGTGCATACTTTAAAGACACAATTAATTTCATAATTTAAAACTTAAGCATGGGCAATTATTTAAGACATGATTTAAAAACATGATTAATGCCGTAAGTATGTAAATAAAAATTTGAGCTTTTAAAAATTTTCACCGATACGCCATCATCAAAACGATATTTAAATTTAGCCGGCAATCCGGCGGCCGCAGCCAATTTCATAAAATCTGAGCTTTTTAATATATTTCCCGTTACGCCATCATCTCAACAATAGATAGCCGGTGATCCGGCGGCCTCAGCCAATTTCATAAGTAACATATCATCTAGCCGGTGATCCGGCGGCCGCAGCCGATACGCCATACCCAGTACCACTCCGTCGAGCCTCGAGTAACCCATACGGATACACTCGAGAGGGTAGGCAGTTGGTCTCTTGTGACCAAATACGCCATATCCAGTACCGCTCCGTCGAGCCTCGAGTAACCCATACGGATACACTCGAGAGGATAGGCCCAAAATAATAACGGCAGATATCAATAGTAACAGTTAGCCGGTGATCCGGCGGCCTCAGCCAATTTCATAAGTAACATCTCATCTAGCCGGTGATCCGGCGGCCGCAGCCGATACGCCATACCCAGTACCACTCCGTCGAGCCTCGAGTAACCCATACGGATACACTCGAGAGGGTAGGCAGTTGGTCTCTTGTGACCAAATATGCCATATCCAGTACCGCTCCGTCGAGCCTCGAGTAACCCATACGGATACACCCGAGAGGATAGGCAAAAATATAGATGCCGTTTTGTCAATTTTTCGCGCGTGATAGTCATTGCCGTTTTGGCACAAATTGCACAATTAGGAGGGCACCCTGCAGAGCACTCACCCCCTGATTTTATGTAACCGATATTGTTTCAACTTTAGTATAACGGGATTTTCAAAAATATAGCTTTATCGTATCACAAGGTTTCGATCGTTGTTTAAAAGATTTCAAAAATCGATCGATGTCACAGTTTACGCCTTTTCAGTTTAAAAATCCATTTCTTAGGCGATTGATCTGAAATTTTCACAGTAGCTCAAAAACATCCCAATGAACAACTTTCATGTTTTGAGTTTTTCGTAAAAACGATGGGAAGTTTGTCAAAAATCAAGTTTTCTACTCAAATAGTATGCTGTCAGGATTCAGGTTTGACACATCTCAAAGATTTGACTTTTTAACATATCAAATGAGCTTCAAAAATTCTGAAATTTTATATGCACATACTAGACATGATTATATGCAACTTTTGTTTAGAACTCAAAGATTGGATCGGACTAGAAATGATAGAAATATGCTCATCAAGTTCGGTTAAGAAATCTGTGAACCTTTGAAAATTCTTTAAAACGCAGAATATGTCCGATTCGGTTTGGGGTTTCAAAACTTGATGAAAATGCATGAAATTTTACAGAGGTATTCAAGACTCATAGATCTATAACTTTTGTTTAGATCATGAAGATTGGTTCGGACTAGAAATGATAGAAATATGCTCATCAAGTTCGGTTAAGAAATCTGTAAATTTTTGAAAGTTCTTAAAACGCAGAATATGTCCGACTTGATTTGGGGTATCAAAACTTGATGAAAAATTCTGAAATTTTTACACAATATAGCTTGAGATCTTAGGATCAAAATCTTAGTTTTGAGTTTTCAGGTTTGAACGCTCGAAGTAAGAGTTTTGTTCGGATTTCAGAAAATACGTAGATTGGGGTTTTTAGGTTTGATTTTAACGTTTCGTTTAAGATTCAATGTTTTGGATGTCTTCAAACCACCCGTATTGATATGTAAGTTATCAACTTACCGTGAGTGAGTTCCTTGAACGTTCTAAGGTTGATCGATTTGTCCAAAATCGCCACGAACGAATCTACGCAACACGTTCTTCTTCTCCTTTGGCTACGAACGTGTTTGCAAGTAAAGATCCGTAAGTTAGAAGGTTGATTATGATCTTAAAGCAATAAGGAACTTGATTGACACCTTACCAACAATCCAATGTCTGCAAATCCTTGATCTCCACACTACCTTGGTAGGATTTGATTGCCGGAAAGTTCGCCGGAAGTTCGCCGGAAGGTGTTTGGCTTTTGGGGAGAGTTTTTGGAGAGTTTGGGATGAATGATTGATGAAATGGCTGACAAATGGGGATAGGATTGATTACATAACGTCCAAAAAGATGCTATACCCGTGATAGATCGAGATTCCTCACTTGGGCCCCGAAAATTGGCGAGAAAGTCGCCAAAACGCGACAAAGGTTGCTGTCAGGCCTCCCACGCGGGGTTGGCGCGCGAATCGGCCAAACGCCGCGCCGGGTGCGCGCCACCGAACGCGACAACGCGACTGTTGACACGGCGCGGGGTTGGCGCGCTAATGTAGGGAACCCCGCGCGGACAGCGCGCCGAACACGCCTGGGCTTCGGTCCGGGCGGTGTCGTGCGATCCGTCGTGTTTTTCCTCCTCTCTTTCGGACTTCTGTCCTCCTATGTTTTCGGGCTCGATTTTTCGGGTCATTCTCGGGTCATAAATTCTTATCTTAAGTTTATCTCGACTCAAATGAACTTCATGTTAAAATCTTAAATCCGTCGGTCTCGGTTTCGTCGGCTTTCAATTCGTCGTCTTTTGATTCCCGTGTAATAACTTGTATCATTAAATTTCTTTCGACTTCACGGGTTCTTGGAATTAAAATTCTTTTCCTTCATGAATTTAATTCCAATTATTTTGACTCAATTCATGGAATGTCTTCGGGCTTCCTTTCCCTCTTTTATTCCATTTTGAATTTAAATCTGTCGGCGTTTCATTTCCGAGCAATAATTTATTGTGATAAATTATTTTCTTCTTCTCGGATATATTTCGACATTGATCGGAATAAATTTTTATTCCTTTGGACGTTGATAAAAATCTGGGGTGTTACAACTTTGCAATCTGTTTCTTTACTTTTATGGCACAGGTTCCTCCATTTTTATTTAAAAAATTTAACTTTCCTAAATTTATTTATTTATTGATACCTGTTTTTCAAAAATTATTTAGCATTTAATTAAAAATTAAATTATTTTTATAATTGATAAATATAAATAATATAATAAATATAATTGTAAGTGGGTCCCTTAAATACCTATATATTTGGGTATTGTTGTTGGGGGAAGAATTTTATTTATACGTAGAGGTATTTAACTTTTGAGTTGGCGCTGACGTGACACCTAAATACCTGGAATGTAGGTATTTCCACTGGAGAAGACCTTATATTAAACACAAAAAGTTACTGCGCAGTTAATTTTAGTGGGTATATGAGAATATAATCTAGCTCCTTAAATAAAATTCAGTGACCTCAAAATTTAATTTTTGACCTCAATCAGACTTAAGAAATTCGTTAATTTTACTTTATTTTTATTTTAAATGTAGTACTTCTATCAAGTTAATTTACCTGGTTAAATGTTTACCAGAAAAAATTTTTACCTGGTTAAAAGCATTAGAGTTGAACACGATTTTTAATTTCGTTTAGAAACCAACTAAATTATATTTTATAATTATTAGAAAAAAACAAATTATATTGTACACCGTATTATAAAACTAGCCATACGAATCTTTTATTGAACACATTGAACTAATTTTACCTTTAATTGAATTGGGAAAAATTAGGGATGACAATGAGTCGGGTCTGGGTCGGTTCCGCCAAGACCCAAGACCCGACCCAGGGCTCGGGTTCGGTTCGGTTCCGGATCTGACCCGGACCCATTGCCATCCTTAGGGATGGCAACAGGTCGGTTCTGGGTCCATTTTTGTAAGACCCAAGACCCGACCCAAGCTCGGGTCTTTCTCGGTTCTCGGTTCTGACCCGGACCCATTGCCATCACTAGGAAAAATCAATTGAAACATATACACTCAAACATGTTTTTTTTTGGTGAACAAACATACACTCAAACATGTTAAAAATAGCCAATTATTTATTAACTAATTATATCTTTGATATTTTAAAATTATAATATAGAAATTTCAGCTAGAATATAATATTGTCACCTGAATTATATGGTGTGCTAAGGCTATCTTTAACCATGACCACCCCAACCACCCAACCATCCAACCATCTCATTATTTTATTAATTTCTCTCTCCTCCAACTCATCAATATTCATCCCAATCCAACCATTTCAATTTTTCATACTATATCAATAACCACCCAACCATCCAACCACAATATTATATATAAATTATTTTAATTTCTATAATTTTAAATTATGTTAAAATATAAAAAAATTAATGTATAAAAAATATAAAATATTTTATCTTACTTATAAAGAATAAAAAATCTAAAATTTTAATATATTTTTTATTTATTTTTATTTTATATAAATTTTAAAATAGGTTAAATATATCAAAATTGATATATTATGTATTTAACAAAAATATAGCAATAGTGGTCTCTATTTGTAGAGAATGAAAAATTATAAAATTTGGTATATTTTTTATATATTTTTATTTTAAAATATAAAAAATATAATGATTTTAATCAAATTTATTTAAAGTTTTACTTGACCAATGGGAATGAGACAAATGTCTCCATCCCATTGGCCAATGAGATGAGACCTTGTGGTTGGATTTTCCATTTGGTCGACCTTCACCTCACCCATGGAATACATTTTTGATTTTTTTTAAAATTATTTAGTGACATGGCGGTTGATCTTTTGAGGAACCTGGTCATGGATATTCATGGTCTAATGGTCGCCCATTATATTGGTATTATTATTATTATTAAAAACTGTAAATTGATGAACCAACGTCCAATAACAACCCCATGTTTTATTTATTTTCCTGCTTTGATGAATCATGAATGGCTTGGTTTTTATTTTTCAGTTTAAGAACATCTCCAACCGACTACACAAAACTCAAATCCAAAATAGTGTAAATGTTATATCCAACAGTGATTCATCTCCAGCCGAAAATACTAACGTAACCTCAAACCCAAAAGAATATTCCACAATATATTATCTTTTTAACCAATCAAACTCAAAAAAGATGTTTTTGATGTATGAATAGTAAAACTCAAATATGCGTTTGAGTAACTGCAAATCTAGTGAAAAACCCATTTTGTGTTTGCGTTTGGTGTTCGATTGGGCCAAAATCCACCCCATTTTGCGTTTTACTGTTCAGTTGAAGATGCTCTAAGGGCTTCTCCAACCGAGCTGCAAAACGCAAAATGGAGTAGAGAAATTGCTCCAACCGAGCTTCAAAACTCAATGCAAAATGCGTTTTCGGCTTGTTTGAACGGAGAAGAAATGCATATTTGCGTTCTATTGTTCACAAACGCAAAAGGGAATAAAGTGTATAAAACGGTAAATCAAAGGAATACTATGGTATATTCTTTTGGGTTTGAGTTTAGTGTTTTTAGTTGGAGATAAAATACTGTTTGAAGTGACATATATTGCATTTTGGATTTGAGTATGGTATTTTCGGTTGGAGATGGTCTAAGACATGGGAAGAGTTAGCAGTAGAATTTATAAATACTCCATTATTTTGGTAATAATACTCCATTATTTTGGTAATAAGAGTTGGCTGATCTAATAGTGGTATTTTGGAATATACGGAGTACTCCCTCCGTCCCATTAAAAATGACCACTATTCCTTTTTAGGGTGTCCCATTAAAAGTGGCCACTTTCCCTTTTAAGCAAATTAGATTAACATAAGCATGATTAAAAACCCCACAATAATGACAATTGTACTTTCTGCACAAAGTCCCTATATATGTTTAACCATTAATATCTCAAAATGAGTATAAATAAAAATTATATAAAATATATATTCTAAACCTATACGATTAGACGATTCCAACAAGACCACACTTGACTATTTTTCCCTTTCTACATCATTACGATAACATTAAGTCAAAGTTAATTAATAAATATGTTTAAAAGTCAAATGTAACCATTATAAATTAGAGGGATTGATTAGTCAAATTTATTCATACTACTTTAACTACTAAACACCACAACCTAAATTCCCGTGCCCAAAAGAAAGTGGCCACTTTTAATGTGATGGAGGGAGTAGTATTTTTAAGTATAGGTAGTTAATGAAATGAATCATTGATGTGTTGGCATGCATTTCATTACACGAGGGCATTAGCACATAAATGCAGATATGAGTGACAATACATGACAAGAACCTATGGTTTAAAAATACTACGAAGTACACAGACAGACACCAAGACAATACAATACATGGACAGAACAGAGACACAGATAGAGGGCTGCCTAGCTCTACTTTATTACTACTACTCGACTTTGAATAAACAAACAAATACTCCTAACTCCTACCCATGCTTTGATTTTATTAACATCATTTAAATTTGGCCTAGGCGCCTAGCTAGGCTTCGTTATCGCATAGTACTACTCCCTCCGTTCCAAAATAGTAGTCTTTTTAGAGATGAAAAAGTGTTCCACAATAGTTGTCATTTTGGGTATTTCTATGAAAGTTTTCCAATATTACCCCTTTATTCCCCCAATGGTATTTATTCTCTCTCCACCCCAAGTATATTTCTTGGAAAGTGAGAGGGGTAGAAATGGAAGATTGTGTGGTAATAATTGTGTTTCTTGGTTTGTGTAATATTTAGAAAGACAACTAAAAAAGAACGGAGGGAGTATTATCAATTATAGACTTATAATTAATTAATAAATTAAAATATTGAACACTTAATTAGAATTCTAAACTTGGAGAAATAAATTCCACTTTTATTCAAATCATAATCCGCTATTCAATTTGTAGCCTTCTAAATAATCTCTTTATATAATGTCATAGTACATGATACATATAAAGGTATGTGATATTATCATTTTTAAGAAAATAATAGAAAGACTGCAAGAAAACAAATTACCATTACAATTATCTAACAGAAAGAAAAACATGCTGGGTCTGCCAAAAAGAAAAGAAATTACGATCAGTAATCCCGTAAAGAAACCGTAAGATACTAAAATTTGAAAATTTTGATATATCTTAAATTTAATGCAACTTTTAAATTAATTAATTATGTGAAACTTAAATTTAGCCGATCCCTATACCTTGGACAGGGAGCATGTTCGTTTCTGGTTGCAGGCTATGTATTCATGTTATAATGCTGTGTTCATGGCCGGTCTTTCACTACAAGAAAAAAGGCATTTCCCGACCCGCATACACCGACCGACGGAGTACGGGTCGGTTTTCCCGACCGCATTACCGACCGCACCACGCGGTCGGTAATAAATAGCCGTTATGAGAAACCAGAGCCAAAAGCGACTGGATTGCGGACCGATTCCCAGGCGGTCGGTAATACCGACCGGGTTACCGACCGCAAATGCGGTCGGTAACCTAGGTCATATTATTTCAGCCCCAATTGCTGTAACTCGTCATTTTCGTTCTCCCACCATTTTACTTCCTCCGATTCACCGCGCCACATCGCCGACCTCCAACTCCCGACCACCGCCACCGCCGACCAGCCGCCCCTCCTCGAGCGCCGACGTCCCTCGATTGGAAGCAACGGCTGCTCGCGTGGGTCGCGTCCGACGCATCCGACGAGCCTCCCTCCATTCGCGCCACCACTCGTCCGACGAACCAGCCTCCATTCGCGACACCACCGCCGCCGCTGAAGTTTGGTAGAGCGCCGCCCTCGCCCCTGCCCTCAAACCACCGGCGCCGGAAGCCCCTGCCTCACGGCCGGCTCGGCAGGCCCCCCCCCCCCCCCCCCCCCCCAATCGCCCTCTTCCATTCGAGTACTCAAGTGAGGTATGTATTCGATTCACATATTCTTGCTCTTAAATTCTATTCGATTGTTGGATAAATTTGTTGATTTTGTCATTGTCTTTGCAAATTTTTTCTATCGATGGTATTTGAATTTTGGATTGTGGATTGTGTTTTATCTCCTCCATTCGATTTTTGATGGTCTTAGGAAATGTATTTGATTACATTGATCTATTCCGCTCGTAATCGTGTTCTCTAGTTAGCAAAATTATTAAAAGAAAAAAATAGATTGTTAAAGTTGGGACAGCCGGCTGTTTTGGCGTTTTGGGTTGAAAATATTTGGATTGTTGCAATTACGGACTGAGATATAGAATCCTCTCGTCGAGTAGATGATTATCCATATATGATATGTTGAATTTGGAGTTGATTTGAGAAAGTTATGGCATTTCCAAATGTTCGTGTTGGTTGGCCATTGAGTGTTTTGAAAACGTTACGTGTGCGTGCCGTTGTCTATTTCCTTTCGAATTGGGAATTGTTGTTGTCGATTAGACTGTTGGTTTGAGTTTGTGAAAGTCTGTTATTATAGTCCATGGGTAATTGAATTAAATGGCTCTAGTGTTATGTTGATTTCCTATAGATTTCTTCCTTATCGTTCTAATATTGAATATTGTATTATTAGACTCACTTGGCCACCACTTTAATTTGGAAATCAATATAATATCATTCTTAATTCTTAAGATTGTTTTTCAATGCTTTCACCAATATCGTTCTTAATTCTTAAAGGATTATAATAGTTTATTGTAAAAGATTATCAAATAATATGACATAATTACAATCAACATAAATCCCAACAACATAAATCCCATCAATCGTCTATACACAACCTCAAGATGCTAATTTAGCCGTTAGGATTTGGTGATAACATGCCTTTGATTAATAATATTCAAGTTTAATTTAAAATGTCATAGGTATGAACCGAAGTTGGATGTACCGCTCCCGACGTAGTATTGGAGTACTCACAGATGAATTTAAAAATGGGGTCAAATTATTTATACAGATGTCTCATCAAAACCCAAACGTGGATAGAGCACAGGGAAGACTAAGGTGTCCGTGTAGTAGATGTAAGAATAAATGTTATCTATCTGATGATGACATCACATATCATCTATATCGTGATGGCTTTGTTCCTAACTACGAAATATGGACGTGTCACGGAGAGCCACACCAATTTAGTCGCTATTACGATACCGATGATGCGGCGCCCGCATCAGTGTCGGCACGTGATGATGACTACATACAAATGGTGTGCGATGGAATGGGAATTGGTGGTCCCGACACAATACCAACACAAGATAGTGATGAACCTAGGCCACCCGAGGAGCCTAATCCACAAGAGAAGTTGTTCTTTCGAATGTTGGAGGCGGCAGACAAAGATTTGTGGCCAGGATGCAAGAAAATGACCCTTTTGTCCACTATTGCTAGGTTATTGAATATTAAGGCGGAACACAACTTATCGGAGAGTTGCTTCGATACTTTGTGTCAACTAATTCTTGATACACTCCCCGAGGATAATGCTATGGTTAAGAATTTTTACGAGGCGAAAAAACTACTTGAGGGATTAGGCCTGCCTGTTCAAAAAATTGATTGTTGTGAAAAAGGGTGTATGTTATTCTGGCGCGATGATTCGGAGTTAGATAAATGTAAGTTTTGTGACGAGCCTCGCTATAGAGAATCAAATTCGAATTCAAGGATTGGACGGAAATACATGTTCTATTTCCCACTTAAAAACAGATTGAAGAGACTGTATGCGTCGGAGGCGACGGCGAAGCATATGACGTGGCATGTAGGACATCATCATGGGACTTCTGGGGAGATGTGCCACCCGTGTGACTCAAAGGCATGGAAGAACTTTGATACCATACATCCAGAATTTAGTAGGGAGGGTCGGAATGTGAGATTAGGCTTATGCACGGATGGTTTTCAACCGTTTGGTCAATCGGGATCTCAATACTCATGTTGGCCAGTCATTTTAACTCCTTACAACCTCCCTCCTGCTATGTGTATGAAGGATGAATACATGTTCCTAACATGCATAATACCAGGGAAATCTAGCCCAAAGCAGAGGATTGATGTTTATTTACAGCCCTTAATCGACGAGCTCTTAGAGTTGTGGGACGTTGGGATTACTACATACGACACCTCTTCTAAACAGAATTTTCAGATGAAGGCAGCCTTGATGTGGACAATTGGGGATTTTCCGGCATATGCTATGTTGTCGGGTTGGAGCACCTATGGGAAAACTGCATGCCCAGTATGTATGGAAGAAACAGAATCTATACGGCTTAAAGAGGGTGGGAAACAGTCGTGGTTTGATGTGCACAGGAGGTTTCTCCCCTCCAATCATCCTTTCAGAGTTGATAAGTCCAAATTCGTGAAGGATCGGGAAGAGCATAGATCGCCCCCTAGTTTTAAGAGTGGTGAAGAAGTCTTAGCGGATATAGAAAGGCATGGCCTTCGACGTGTATATGAATTGGGAGGCGAGGAAGTGAATATAATACAAAGCAAGACATGTGGATGGAAAAAGAGGAGTATATTCTGGGATCTACCATATTGGAGGACGAATTTGGTTCGACACAACTTGGACGTCATGCACATTGAGAAGAATGTGTTTGAAAATGTGTTCAATACAGTTATGGATGTTCAGGGGAAGAGTAAGGACAATGCGAAGGCACGTGAGGACATTGTGACCTTGTGCAACAGGCCTGAATTGCATAGGGACCCTCGCACAGGGAAATATCCAAGGGCAGTGTATACAATGGACAAAGACAAGCGGGATGTGTTTCTGAAATGGGTCGCAGGTTTAAAATTTCCTGATGGTTGTGTATCCAACCTTGGTAGATGCGTAGACATGAATAAACATCGATTGTTTGGCATGAAAAGTCATGACTGCCATATTTTCATGCAACGACTACTACCAATTGGATGGCGGGAGCTACTTCCTAAGAGTGTGTGGGAACCAATAACAGAGTTGAGCAATGTATTTCGGGCACTAAGTGCAAAGACGCTAAAAGAGGCAGATATAGATAGACTGGCCATAGATATTTCAGTAGTACTGTGTAAGTTGGAGACGATCTTCCCCCCCTCGTTCTTCGATTGTATGGAACATCTACCTATCCACCTCCCTTACGAAGCTAGCCTTGCCGGTCCCGTTCAATTCAGATGGATGTACCCGTATGAAAGGTATAACAATAATTTGCTCCTACTTTAAATATTTCAATTCTTGTGTAAATACAGTCGTTTAATATAAATAATTGATTCAATATATTGTAGATATCTCAATCGACTCAAGCGAACTGTGCGCAACAAGGCACATGTTGAAGGTAGTATCTGCAATGCATACATGGTTCGCGAAGCCTCAATTTTTTGCTCTCATTACTTTGAGAAGCATGTATTCACAAGGGAAAGGAATGTGCCAAGGAACGATGATGGAGGCTCGATATAATACGACGATCGCCTTCCAAGTGTATTCAAATACCCGGGGCGTGCCCAAGGTCAGCCCAAGAAGAGGCGATTGTCTGAACAAGAGTTGAAAGCCATTCACAATTACCTCATCTTAAATTGCAAGGAGATCGAACCTTATCTCACGTAAGTACTGAATTTTCGTGTAAATTCCCTAATCTGTATACAATTCTAGTAACTTCTATGCGGTCAAATAATAATGCTCGTAATGGTAATAACAGGACATTTGAGGAGCAGCTGCATAAGGAACGACCGATGATAAGTGAGGCAGATATTCAACGTGCGATCTCGGACGACTTTCCGAGATGGTTGGAGACTTATATGACACAAAATCCCCCCGAAAATCCATGTTTGACGCACATAGCACAAGGGCCACTTCCTATTGGAATTTCATATTCAATGTACTTTATAAATGGAATGAAATTTCACACAGAATCGCACGGCAAACATAGATCGACCTACAACAGTGGTGTTTGCATTTCGAGCACGTCCGGAGACTACTATGGCATAATCGAAGAGATTATTGTCATAGAGTACCCGGCGCTGCCTATGAAGCAAACTACATTCTTCAAATGTAGATGGTTTGACCCCCGTGAAGGAATTGGAACACGGACCCATGAGAAGTACAAGCTTGTCGAGATTAACCGCTCAAAGTCATTGCCTATATACGATCCTTTTATATTTGCATACCAGGCAGAACAAGTTTGTTATGCTTCGTTCCCAACGATGAGGCCAGCTGCGGGGAGGAATGAATGGTTGGCCGTATGTAAGGTGAAACCGAGGGGTGTAATAACCATTCGACCTGGGGAAGAACCGGAAGCATTTCAGGACGACGCTGCAGAACATCATGGTATCGAAACCACGACTTTCACGTCTGCAAGAGAGCGGCTAACAGATACCGTGGTCCAATATGTAGACCTTCAGCGGGAAGACGAGGCAGTCCACTCTGATTCCGGGGGTGACACTGATGATTTAGATGACACAGATCCGGATGATCCGTCACAGGAGACTTCGGATGAGGACTTCGAAATTTGAAATGTGATAAACTTCTTAAATACCATACCAACTCTTATGCTTTGTATGTTTTAATGTCCGTCTAAAGCTTATATTGGAATAAAATTGTCCCTTATACAGATGTCTGAACCCGGGGGTGGCTCATCTTCGAACACGCCACATCGGAGACTTACTCCTTCCGAGGAGGCAGCTAGGATACGGCGGGCGAGGGAGGCATATCAGCGACGTATGGCAGGTATTTGTAAATTACGTTTATTATCGTGTAAAAACATTCCATGTTTGAAAATAATTAAATTTATAATATTGAATTGCAGTTGCAGCTGCCAGCCAGGAAGATGAGCCTATAGTACCTGTTGCTGATGATACGGCTGTTCCAGAGACACCACCCCCACGCACTCCAGGTACTAAGAAGTTTTAAATACATATGCTCCATTTCCTTTATGATAAACTTGATCTGAATTTATTGTTAGGATCGGCGGGGTCTTCACAAGCGGTTCCACCTGTGCCTCCTCCTGTGCCTCCTCCTGTAGCTGAGCAAGGTCTGGACAGGGTGCTCCTTGCCCCGAATGCCACAGATGGGATGTAAGTATTAAACGTTATATTACGTTGTACAAAATATTTTTAATTTTTTCTTTATACAACATGAATCTTCGTCTTAATTACTTCATTTAATGAGCGAGCATTGTCTTGAAGTATCGACTTCCCGAACTCTATCGTGAGAAAGATTACAGACATATATCCCAGACGAGCGGATATGAATGGGATCAGCTGGGGTAAGGTGTCAAAAGAAACGAAGGAGTTCTATTGGGGAGAATTCCAGGTATGATGCTTACTTTGCACATACAATTATGTTGTTCAAACTAGTAATTCAAATGCTCTGTTGTAATTATATGCAGAAAGTTGCTCGTTGGGCTCCTGAGCATGCCCTTGCTGTGAGGAAGGAATGGGAGAAGAGAAACATTGCACGGTGACTTTTAAATTACAACAGTAGTGTTTTATTGTAATATTCGAAAATTTACTGACCTTAATTTCAAAAAACAGATACAAGGATTACACTTTGGACATACGCTCGAAGAAAAAACCGATGCCGGGGGATGCGCTAGTGGCAGAGAATTGGGGGCGCATATGGGATTCCGCTGCATTCAAGGAGAAGAGCAAGAGGGGAAAGCTGAACAGAAGGCGCGGACAGGAGGATGCACCTGCTCTCCCCACACACACTGCAGGATCAAAGACATTTCGAGCCACTCGTGATCATATGGTATGATGTTAAAATCTAGTTGACAAAATTATATGGTATTTAATGACGCACATTAGGATCACTACCTTTTTGTTAAATATTGATAGTCAGCTGAGAAGGAAGGGCCTGTCCACTTGCATGAGCTTCATGCGCACACACATACAAGAAAACATCAAAAGGACAATTGGGTACGCGAGAAGTCACAGAACCTTCAGGTACAAAAAAAATGCCTTATTAAATTCCATATTTACTCCAATGCTAAGTTGTTTGACAATTTTTTTAAAACTTATAAAACAGGCCGAGTTTGATGCCGTGGTTGAGACCTTAAGCCAGGATCCTGAGATTGGCCCCAGCTTGGATCCTGATCGCGTGTTCCTCGACGTAGCGGGTGGCCCGGACAGGCGCAAGGCGATTTATGGCATAGGCTCCGTTGCCAGGTCGATCAGGCCTGGGGATGCTGTTGATTCCACCCCTCCACCGCCTACTTCTCAGTTTGTGACGCAGGCCCAGTTCGATGCATACACGGCGACTATAGAGCGTCTCGCCCAGTCACAGATGACCATGGCGGAGCAGATGGAGAGATTGTTGGGACGTCGGGGCCCTCGATCCCCACCCCGCGGGGACGGGGATGATGATTTTGGAGGCTGCTCGGGAGGAGGTGACCTCGGTGTTCATTGACTGTTCTTGTTTTAGTTTTGGTCTTTGAGAGACGTGGCCTTGTTTGTTTTACATTTTCTTGTGACATGTTGGACTAGAATTCTAGTACTTATTACTTTAGCCATATGTTTCTTGTTGTGTGAAGTTTTCAAGTTATGAATTTGAATGATCTATGTTATCACATATGTGAAGATTGCATTGCAAGTTTGGTATTGATGTATAGATAAATTTGATAATGTACTGGATGTGTATTGTTGTGGATGTGTATTAAAATTGGTATGTATTGGTATTGGCAGGTTTGGTTTCTGCCAATACGAATTCTGCTGGTGCAGATGCAGCATTTACCGACCGCATGTGCGGTCGGTAACTCGGTCGGCAAAGCCGCCGACCGTCTCACCGACCAAACAGCGGTCGGTAAATCCCGAGGTCCCGAAGTCCATGGTGGCGACTTTGCCGACCAAGAAATGGTCGGCGAATTTGGTCGGTAAAAGTACCGACCAGAATTCGGTCGGTAGACGGTCGGCAGATCGCCGACCGCTACCCTGCTTGGTCGGCCCATTTTTTCGGACCATCATATTCCCGACCGACGTTTGCGGTCGGGAAGCCGGTCGGTAATCGCCGTCACGACCCGTGTCCAGTAGTTCCCGACCGCATTTTCGGTCGGTATTCGCGTTTTTTCTTGTAGTGTTTGGTGCATTTGGCGTGAACGTAAATCTAGGGTCTTTCGTGGCGGTCCTGCCTCGCATCATCATCTAATTGTGAGACAAATGCTCCCTTTCAGCGACACTTTGGAGAGGGCCGGCTATAAACCTTCACACACAGCCACTGCTACTCGCCTTGTATCGTGGTCCGTGGAATATGGGAGGTTGGGATGGATCGTTCGTGCACACTGATGGTTCGCGCCTTGCTAGCTCTTGCCGTGCTGGGTTCGGGGCGGTATTACGATCGAATGATGGGCTCTGGATCAGAGGTGTTTCTGGTTTTTTGGGGGGACACATCAGTCCTGCATGCTGAGATCGCAGGTATATTATTTGGTCTCAAGATAGCCTCGAAAACGTGGCATCTATGACATTTGTTGTGTGTGTGACAGCATGGAGGCTCTGAGGGTGCTTCAATCTCCTCGGCCTTCCTCCCACTGGCTTGCTTCTCATTTGGCTTGTATTCAGGACCTCAAGCGGCGATTCCATTCCATTCGGTTCCAGCATGTTTTATGGGAAGGGAATTCTGTCGCTGATTGCCTTGCAAAATTAGGGGCGTTTCCTCGTGATTCGTGTAGAGGGCTTCTTTCTGCTAATTTGGCGGGCACGTGGTTTCCACGTGCTAACTGACACTCCTTATTTTTATTTTTATTTTCTCTTTCCTTTTTGCTCTATAATGCAAAAAAAAATTATGTGAACTCTCCAAAAATGTCTTAAATTTAATGCAACTTTTATTGCTCATAAAATAATAATACTTCTTCCATATCACAAAGTTTATTACATTCCTACTATTCACGCAAATCAATGCATATTTTTAATCATTAATAACTCAAGTTTGGTACAAATAAAAATTCTAAAAATTCAATATTTAAAAGCTACACGACGAGACGAATCTAACAAAATCTCACTTGTTTATATTTTAACTTATATAACTATGATAAAACTTTAAGTGAAAGTCTGTGTGTGAATAGTCTCAACTATTCCAATGTAAAAAACAAAAAAAATACGGAGGTAGTATTAATTAATCATGTGAAATCGAGAATTCAAATCTCGCACAACCCATTTAACTCATTTCTATTAGCAAAAATTCGAATTTGGTGGCTAAAAGTATTGTTGTTAATAAATTTTGATCGCAATATTTATAGTGATTGAATTTTACTAGATATTTTTTGTTGCTAAAATAATTTTTTTTGTAGATACATCATGTAAAAAAAAAAACAAAAAAAAAGAGTCAAAATTAGCATTACTCGATGGCATTACGGAGGCGCCGGTGGCTATATATGTTAGGCAAGGTTCCAGAAAATAAGCACTTACTTTGGGCCCCCCACCAAAGCCCAGTCAATGTCCTTTATGTATTTTTTATTTTATTTACCAACAAAGTCCACAATACCAAAAACATCGATCCATAGTATTATGACCATATTGTCACGTTTGGACTTTGTAAGGCAGCTAATTGGTCATTTTTTAGGTTATGATAATTGAAATAAAACTTGTTTTTGAATATTATTTCTTCGGAATCGCCGAATCGATATTAGTTGGAGGACATTTTTTTTTTTGTTTCCTTTTCTTTCCAAAATGGATAAATCCTCAATATGTATATATTCAACATTTGTATTCCTAGGGTGAAAACGGGACGGATACGGGCGGATAGTACTCATCCCGTATCCTATCCCATATTTTTTTGTCGAATATGGAATCGGATATGAATAGGCCGGATACAAATACGAATTCGAATATTTCGGGAAACGGATATGAGACGGATTCGGATTTTCACTCGGATAATCTTATAATTACTAAAATTAAATTTTTATAATTTTTTAAGTGAAATCGGAATATACTACTATGTAAGCTAAACTAAATTTTTAAATTTTCTAAGATCATTAGTTATTTCGTTCAAAACATCTAAATAACATCACTACAAGATGTTACATACTATAGTTTTGATGCAAAGAACCTAATGATGTAGTTGAGTTGATTGATATGATTTGATTTAATAAATTACATATGGTTTTCAAGCTTTTGATTACATTTATACATATAGTATTACTTATTTATTTCATAGTTAATATAATATATTATATTATACATATAAAAATATATATAAATTTTCGGATATTCGGATAGAAAATACGGATAATATCCGTATTATATTCGGATTTTTCGGATACGGGCGGATATTTACAATCCCATATCCTGTCCCGTATCCGCCGGATATAAAAATTCGAATTCGGATTCGAATATAATCGAATACGGCGTCGGATCGGACGGATATTATCCGCCCCACTTTCACCCCTCAGTATTCCTAACATCTTATAATCATCAATTTTCTTACCAACCCATTTGATTATATCCCTGAGAAACCATAGAATAAAAATTTGGCTAGAAATCACAAAAACTCCACAGTAGAACCAAACATTTTTCCAAAAACGTGCAACAAAGACCAATGCACTATCTGCAAGAAACCCCAATGGAGGTTGAACTAACTCGAACTCACATCCAACAACCCAAATGAAAACCAAAACTCAATCGATTCCCGTTCACCGCTTCTCATCATCATGAAGAATTGATGCCTATATAAACTACACCATCACAATAACTCAATGCATATATCGATCAAACACCACTAATATAATAATTATTTCTTGATCTATAGTTGTAATGGCATTTTATCGTACCCACAATCCCCTTTTCTTGCTTCTTCTGCTGGTCACTTTTTCAGCAGTTTACACATATCCAGCAGCTGCTGGGCGCTTTCTCCACGAGCTCGAGTCCCCTCCCGAGCCCGTAATTCCTGCGCCGCATGTTCCCGAGTTACCCAAGCCACAGGTCCCCACATTGCCAAAACCCGAGGTCCCAGAACACCCAAAGCCTGAGGTTCCCACATTGCCAAAACCTGATGTTCCAACATTGCCCAAACCCGAGGTCCCAGAACCCCCAAAGCATGAGGTTCCTACATTGCCCAAACCCGAGGTTCCAGAACACCCAAAGCCTGAGGTTCCCACATTACCAAAACCTGAGGTTCCAACATTGCCAAAACCCGAGATCCCAGAACATCCCAAACCTGAGGTTCCAACATTGCCCAAACCCGAGGTTCCAGCATTGCCAAAACCTGAGGTCCCGGAACATCCAAAACCCGAGGTTCCCGCGTTGCCAAAACCCGAAGTCCCGGAACATCCGAAACCTGAGGTTCCAGCCTTGCCAAAACCTGAAATTCCAACATTGCCGAAACCCGAGGTCCCAGAACCCCCAAAGCATGAGGTTCCTACATTGCCCAAAACCGAGGTTCCAGAACACTCAAAGCCTGAGGTTCCTACATTACCAAAACCTGAGGTTCCAGCATTGCCAAAACCCGAGATCCCAGAACACCCCAAACCCGAGGTTCCAATATTGCCCAAACCCGAGGTTCCAGCATTGCCAAAACCTGAGGTCCCGGAACATCCAAAACCCGAGGTTCCCGCGTTGCCAAAACCCGAAGTCCCGGAACATCCGAAACCTGAGGTTCCAGCCTTGCCAAAACCTGAAGTTCCAACATTGCCCAAACCCGAGGTTCCATCGTTGCCAAAACCTGAAGTCCCGGAACATCCAGGATCCGAAGTCCCAACGTTGCCAAAACCTGAAGTTCCGATATTGCCAAAACCCAAAGTCCCAGAGTTGCCAAAGCCTGAGATTCCTACATTGCCAAAACCTGAGGTGCCTAAATTGGAAGCTCCCAAGCTGCCTGAACAGCCCAAGGCCCCCGAATTGCCTAAACCTAGTTTGCCTGGAGGCCCGAAATATCCTTGAGTGGTTTGCAACATACATGCAGGGAATCGGAGCATGTTATCGAACTGGATCGATGTGAAGTGGATGAAGATTACCTTCTATAGGATGGATAAAAGAAAATAATGTTTGCATTAATTTGGAGTTATCATTTCATGGATGTCTAGATTGCTTTTATGATTTGTTGAGTTTAACTTTCATCAGGTTGAGATCGATATGTTGTGTGTTTTGGTTTATATATAGATGTTTCTGGTGTTGATTTGATTTAAAGTTTATGTAAGCTATGCACTTATATATATATCTGTTTTGTTTATAAACTGTTTGTTGGTTTGTGTTTGTCCTTTAATTTTAATATTGATCAACCAAGTTTTGCTATTACGATCACGCATGAAAAGGTAATACTACAAAGTTCTATGAAACGTGGATTATGAATTTTAAAAAAGTTAGATGAATGCGAATGCATCACCTTTTTTTTTTGGTGAAACCGGGTATCCCAGGCCACATTGGACCTAAGACTAATCCCTCAAGGATCTGCAAGGACAATTAAGGGCGCCTCTCCCAAAGCAGTTTTTTGCATACACAAGGCTCGAACCCGAAACCTTGCTTAAGGGACTAGAGCCCCATCCACTCAAGCCAACTGCTATTGGTGAATGCATCACCTTGATAAATTAATTGTTTAATAAAATACATATATCACTATCACACACGAAACATAAAGCGAAACAGGCGAAAAAAATGGGGATAAAAAAACCTATATATCCGTTTACCCAATCCGGTTACGGTGCTACCTCTTCAATAGTATGCATATACATACATTACATATGATATTTCTCCCATCATATAGAACATTCCTCACATTACATATTGATCGATAACAAAAAAAACATCCCCATCACACACCCACAAAATATTCTTCCATCACATGAAATATCTCCCCATCACATAAAAACATCTCCTCTATCACATACATAAAATATGCATGTGCAGATGTATTCACCACCCGTTCACCTTTACTACACGTGTAAATCGTAATGAAAACCACATCATTCTAGAATAGATTTTCCTTAACCACCTCGTTGAAAACATGGAAGGTATGTAGGACTGTACGAAGTCATTAGCTGTCCTAGATAGCTACTTTTACATAAGCCAACAACATAGTCAAAAATCAAGTCAAATTTGAAACCCTGATTATTATGGTTGAACTAACTCACTCTACCCTATTAACAAATAACAACCAATTGCAATAACAAACGAATTTTCCTTTCTCATCCATCAATCAATTGCGATGCACTTCCAGTCCACCCTCAATAAAAACCCTATAAATAATATATCACCATGAACTCATCAATCGACAAAAAAAAATAAAAACCCTTTAGTATTTATCAACTCAACTCAAAGGTAACCTATTATTATACCCTGCAGCTGGTTGAATACAATCTTGCCTAGCAATGGCGGCATTTGGAAGCCGTAGCTCCTTTTTCTTGTTGATGTTTGTGGGTTTATCATTGATTGCCGGAAACACGTACCGGGACCGAGTAGAGGCCGCGGCGCGCCACCTCCTGGAGTCGGATTTCCCCAGGATTCCGAAACCTGAATTGCCTGTTCCACATATTCCTGAATTGCCAATTCCTCATGTTCCTGAATTGCCTATTCCACATATTCCGGATTTACCAAAACCCGAGTTGCCAGAATTGCCTGAGCCTCCAACGTTGCCTAAACCTGAGATTCCAGCTTTCCCCAACCCGGACATCCCGGCATTGAAAAAGACTCAGCAACCATCACTGCCGAAACCAGACATTCCCAAACTCCCAAAACCCACTCTTCCAACATTGCCTAAGCCGGAAATCCCAAAATTGCCAAGAACAGACATTCCCAAACTCCCAAAACCCGATCTTCGATCATTGCCTAAGCCGGAAATCCCAAAATTGCCGAAACCGGAAGTTCCCAAGTTGCCTCAACTCCCAAAGGGCCCTGAATTGCCTAAACCTACGTTACCGGAGCCGAAGGGACCAAAGTCACCGCCTTGATTAGCTTGCGTCAGGGATGGAATGAACGTGTAGTACCTGCTTTTCATTGATTTCATCTATATAGCTGAGATCGAACAGAAAGAAGAAAAGTGTATGGGTTGAATCTGGATTTGTCATGGTTCTTCAATGCTTGTATTGTCTTATTTTCCGTTGCTGTACCTCTACGTTAATGTGAGAGTTTGTGTTTTGGTTTTCCTTTTTCCAGTGTTGACTTTTTCTTCTATATGTGCGACATTATATGCTACACACTTCCCGTTAACGATGAGGCCTTGTTTGAGTCTCGGGGTTTCTGAATTTTCAACTCGGAGTCTTGGTCTTGGATCGATATTGCATGTTTTTTTGTCGTGAATACATATATAGGATATTTTAGTACTATTAGAATGTATGCTCGCGGTTGAATAAAGATCAACTATGCACATGTACGTTCTACAGATAACTATGCACACTTCCGGTGTGTGGCCGACGGATGCTAGCTAGTCTCTTTGGTAGGTCTTAATTAAGTTTACGATCTGATATAACGATGTTATTATTAAACAAAAATAATTACTGTATTTTATACTATAAAAGATAAGGTGTTGTGGAAGATCTAAAGAATTACTAAGAAACGTTGCTGATGACAACAATCAGCAAGATGCTGTTATTTGCGAAAACCCACATTTTTATATAGGAATTATTAGGGGTGTAAATGGCACTGACAGGCTCGTGAATTATTCGAGCTCAGCTCGACCAAAATTCGGTTCAAGCTCGACTCGAAATGACTCTATTCAAGCTCGAGTTCGGCTAGTAACACCCATGATCTCAAGCGAACCAACTACTGTTCGGGTCGAAAGCTCGATAATAGGCTCGATTTATTTTTATACATATATTTATTTATTAGTAAATTTAGAAATTATATAAAATATTAAAAGTATAAGTGTTATTATTGTTTATATCTTTTAATTTTTAAATTATAAATATATTATCAATAAATATATATTTTTAAAATTATTTATATATGTAGATTAAATAATATATAATTAAATATATGCAATATATTAATATAATTTCTTTTAATTATAAATTATGTGAGAATGAAAATGATACTGTTCGAGCTCGACTTGAATTCGTCAAAGCTCGGTCAACGCTCGAGCTAGTCTCTTTTGAAGGTCTTAATTAAGTTTACGATCTGATATGACGATGTTATTAAACAAAAATAATTACTGTATTTTATACTATAAAAGATAAGGTGTTGTGGAAGATCTAAAGAATTAAGAAACGTTGCTGATGACAACAATCAGCAAGATGCTGTTATTTGCGAAAACCCACTTTTTTATATAGGAATTATTAGGGGTGTAAATGGCACTGACAGGCTCGTGAATTATTCGAGTTCAGCTCGGCCAAAATTCGGTTCAAACTCGACTCGAAATGGCTCTATTCAAGCTCGAGTTCGGCTAGTAACACCCATGATCTCAAGCCGAACCAACTACTGTTCGGGTCGAAAGCTCGATAATAAGCTCGATTTATTTTTTATATATATTTATTTATTAGTAAATTTAGAAATTATTATAAAGTATAAGTGTTATTATTGTTTATATCTTTTAATTTTTAAATTATAAATATATTATCAATAAATATATATTTTTAAAATTATTTAAATATGTAGATAAAATAATATATAATTAAATATATGCAATATATTAAATATAATTTCTTTTATAAATTATGTGAGAATGAAAATGATACTGTTCGAGCTCGGCTTGAATTCGTCAAAGCTCGGTCAACGTTCGGCTCGAAATAGCTCGGTCAACGCTCGGCTCGGTCAAAGCTCGGCTCGAATTCTTATGAGCTCAAGCCGAGCTTACCATTATTCGGGCTCGGCTCGGCTCATTTACACCCCTAGGAATTATATATCATGTCTTGTAAAATTTAAGAATTTTTAGTAGTAATACTCGTACAAAATCATGCACCATTTTATTAAACAATAGTAGATTATTAGAAGGATAATTAGGAAAATGAGATATAGGTCCCATTTCTAATTTCTTCCCTAATAATACATGTTCTGGAAAATAATTACGTATGCAGAGTTAGTTATCAGAATTCTTAATTCTACATGCATGCACTAAATTAAAGTCACTCGTATCTCATAATTACCTTTAGACCTCAATCAAGTTTAGGATAGGTTTGACAAAACTAGTTCTAGTTGCGATTTGAAGCTATTGGGAGCTAGATTTTTAGGAACTATATACTTTGATAGAGACTGGAACTTTTAATTTTATTTAAATTATTTTTAGATGTGTGATCTTTAAAACTGTTAAAATTAATTAAATTGAAAATAGTTTCGTAACCTCCTTTTGTTTGCAGAGTTTTTTGTTGAAAGCTCCAACCCTTTAAAACTTGGATGTAGAATGAGACTTTTTTTTTTTTTTGGGCCAATTGTTTCTTATGAAAGCTTTCAAAAACTCTCAAAAAACCATTGATCTTGATTAAAATGAATTACTTTGAAAATAATAAAGCAAAAGTTTTAAACCGGTTGTCTTTCAAATCCAGTAAATTTCAAGCACCAAATCATCATTCACCTATTACCTATCAGAGAAATAAACTAAAATTTGACATGCATTAACTAGACTGAATTGAAAATAGTCGTAAATCATTTGACCAGAGACAAGAAGTGGCTGGAATTTGGAAAAAAGATTCTCTAGGAGCAAGCTGAATTAGGTGACCAATAATCCAATCTGTCCAAACTAGATAATGCATAATAATGTATACAGATCGGTTCACGTTTCCATCATGTCACTTTGATATTCAGAAAACGTGGATATTACCAAATCACTTTGGAGTCTTTTACTCCACTGAGCGAGAATTTTATGAATTGAAGCCAGTTGCCGTCCTTGCATAAATCCACAATGCAAGAAGAGATCTTCAAACCTGTCAAGATGAAGCAAAACATACTATGTTAGCATCAGCGAATGAGTGTTCGATGCTCAACGATCTTTATTTATGAATTGGTTTATGATATAGTGGTACAGTAGTATGATATGTGATGTCACTGTGTTCACTTTATAGTGTCGCTGAGTGCTTTTATTGCAATCGATGAGATTATTTAATGCTAAGTCGCTGAATATTAAGAGTTTGTTCTGCACACGGAGTTGTAGGCCTGTAGCAGTAGTTGCAGGCTAGAGCTGTAGAGAGCTGTGGGAGTTGGAGCTGTCAGTCTTATTTAAGTGTTTGGTACAACTAGCTGTGGTTGTAATAAATTTTATAAAATGACATAAAAGGACAAATATTATGTAGAATGTTGGGTAATAGGTTGATTATTGGGTTAAAATAATAATTGGACATAAATAAGGTTGCTAGCTTTTTTTGAACGTTACCTTAGGTAGCTTCTATTTGTAGAGCTTCAAATTGTAGCTACAGCTCTAAAAAGCTAGTATATAGAACAGAGCTACAATTTTAATATAAAATCAAAAGCTGACAAAAGCTGCGTGCAGAACAGACTCTAAATAAGGAAGTTTTTTATTTATTAAAGAAAAATATTTTGATTACAGGAAAGTATTTTGAAATAGATACGAATCACCATATATTAGGAAAAGAATCTTGGTGATTGTGGTATATAAAGAAAAAAATTAGAGTCTTCTTTTTTTAAAAAAAATTACAATTTTACCATTTTTAATTTATAGCCGTTAGATTTAATTTAATAAATGATATTATTGTCTTGATAAATACTTTCAAATATATGAAAGCACCATAACCGTTCCAAAAAAAATGGGATAAAAAACATATATATCCGTTTACCTTTACTACAAAAGTAAATCGTAATGAAAACCACATCATTCTTAAATAAGTAGATTTTTCTTAACCACCTCTTTGAAAACATGGAAGGTTCGCTCGCCTCCTTAGGCTGTGTTACCAAAAAAAAAAAACATGGAAGGTTCGTAGGACGGTACGAAGTCATTAGTTGTCCTAGCTAGCTACTCGACTCTTACTCTTAAATGAACCAACAACATGGTCAAAAATCAAGTCAAATTTGTAAGCCTCATATTATTATGGTTGAACTAACTCACTCTACTCATTTTGTTGTGTATACCATTATGCTTCGAACAAGAAAACAAATGTCTTCATGAAAATTAAGTGGAAAATATATTTATATAGAATTTTAAAATTTGATGTGATGAACTATTGGTATAGAAGTATATGGGAGGAAGTATGTGAATCACGTCATAGTTTATCACTATATGGTTTATCATGACATTATGAGATTTGCTTATGCGCACCTTATGTTACACTACTAAACTAAGTGGGGTGTATTTAATCTAAACCAATCCGGTTACAGTACAACCTCTTCAAAGGCCTTTATGTACAGACATCACAAAAAATACATCTCGCATCACATAATATTTATCTGAGCATCACATTTTTGGCATCACACAACACATATCTCCCAACACACAAAATACACCATTTCATACATCACACCTCACAACTCCCACATCACACACATGGTGGCTGCATGTACAGCCACCTGCACACTAACACCTTCCAATCTAAACTATGTAGGATTTTTTTGAACTTTTAAAGTTGGGGATTTAGGTCTTTAAATTTTTTGAGATATTCAATACAGATTTTAATTGTTTTTTAAAAACAAATGTAGATGTATTCAATACAAAATTTAAAAAGTAGGAGAATACACCCTACTTTTCAAATCCATAAAACTCTCTATTGAATACACCCCATAAAACTTTCAACCAAGTGGGAGAATGTAAGATATATGGCCCGAAAGTATTCGGCTTATAATTATTTATCCTATTGGGCTAGGGTTTTGTTTAGTAGTTAAGCAAATAATATAAGCCATAGATCTGGTATTTGATGGACGTACCAGAATTAGAGCGTACCAACATAAATTTAGTCATCACTCCATATAAATTAGGGTTTGCTAATTTACTCCAAGAGGAGAGAAAGCCTCCAGATCTTTCAACCTAGTTATGTCGTCTTCCGCAACAAGTAAGTGTCTCAATTTTTTATTCAAGATCCGGAATTATGTTCACACGGATTTGCCCAAGATTCTGAATCCTGAATTCCCTATTCCACATATTCCTGAACTCCCAATTCGACATATTCCTGAATTCCCAACTCCACATGTTCCTGAATTGCCTATTCCACATGTTGTTCCCGAATTCCCAATTCCACACGTTCTTGAATTGCCTATTCCAGGTGTTCCTGAATTCCCAATTCCACATTTTCCTGAATTCCCAACGTTGCCTAAACCTGAGATCCCACCTTTCCCCAAGACGGACATCTATATCCCGATCGATGTGGTGTTGCAAAAGACTGAACAACCATGACTGCCAAAACCAGACATTCCCAAACTCCCAAAACCTACTTTTCCAACATTGCCTAAGCCGGAAACCCCAAAAATTGCCACAGCCGGAAGTTCCCAAGTTGCCTCAACTCCCAAAGGGCCCTGAATTGCCAGAGCCAAAGGGACCAAAGTCGCCGCCTTGATAATTTGCTTGCATCAGGGATGGAATTAACGTGCAGTACCTGCTTTTCATGGATTCCATATATATCTGAGATCGAACAGAACAGAATGAAGAAAAGTGTAATGGGTTGATGAATCTGGATTTGATATGGTTCTTCAATGATCTTGTATTTTCTTATTTTCCGTTGCTGTATTACCTCGATGTTAATGTGGGAGTTTGTTTTTTGGTTTTCTTTCTTCAGTGTTGATTTTTGCTTCTATATGTGCGACATATAGTATATGCTACACACTTCCCGTTAACGAGGAGGCCTTGTTTCAGTCTCGGTGTTTCTGAATGTTCAACTCGGAGTCTTAATTGGTCTTGGATCGATATTGCATGTTTTTTTTTTTTGTCCTGAATACATATATAGGATATTAAAGGTGCAGGAATATAGAAAGTGGGAGGGGCTGACCGCCTGAGGCAGGCTGGTGAAAGCCCCGGTGTGTGGCCAACGGATGCTAGTCGCTTTTGTAGGTCTTAATTAAGTTTACGATCTGATATGATGCTATCAAACAAAGATAAGTACTTTATATAAAAGAAAAGGTGTTGTGGAAGGTCTAAAGAATTAAGAAACGTTGCTGATGACAACAATCAGCAAGATGCTGTTATTTGCGAAAACCCACATTTTTATATATTACTCCCTCCGTCCCATTTAACTTGTCTTGTTTTTTTACTTTTATACACAATTTAATGCATTTTTTTCACTCGTTAATATCTCAAAATATGTACAATGAAAAATTATGTAAATTATACTATATTCTAAAACTACATGATCATACGATTCTAACAAGAATATCTTTTTTCAAACATATACTTGCAGTAAAACTGAGTCAAAGCTGAACACAGGCCCGGCTCATGGGCAGGAGCACCATGAGCCTTTGCTCAGGGCCCCACATTTTAGGGGGCCCCACAGGTATTTTTTTTTTGATTAATTGATAAATTTTTGATATACATATATAAAATGTGAACATATTCTATTTTTTAGCATACATTGAGCATATATTGTCTAATAGTACTAATTAATATAATTATTCTTTTTTATGTCAATATTTTTTAAAGATTGTTTCATGTATTTAAACTATTATTATATAAATTAGTTTTAATTAAAAAGATTAGGAAATATATATATTATTAATACCATTAGTGGTCAACCAAGTCAACATTTAATGTGGTGTCTCCATTCTAAATTTCCAATTTTCTTAGATTTTTGCATTTTCTAATAATTTAATTTAGATTTTTGTATTTTTTTTATTTATTTACTATTTATTTATTTATGTCAAAATATTTATTGATTTGGATATGACAATCCTCATTTCCATTTTTACAAGGATATGAAATTTTCAATTTATATGGAATTCCCATAATTACCAATTTTAAAAGATTCAAAATTTGAAATTTTTTATATTTGCATTTATTTATATTAGATTTTGGTTTTTTTATTTATTTATATTTGATTTTTGCAATTTTTATTTCAATAATTTTTATTTTTACACAATTTTCAGTTTTTAAAAGATATAAAATTTTTAACTTATATGAAATTCCTACAATTTTTAGCTTTTAAAAGATTTCAAATTTTAATTTTGGGTTTATTTATTTATTTATTTTAGACTTTAGCATTTTATTATTGTTTTAGATTTTTGCATTATTTATTTATATATTTATTTTAGATTTTGCATTGTTTTATTCACATAATTTTCAGTTTTAAAAAGATATATGGAATTTTTAATTTATATGGAATCAATATATAGTTTGACACATTGTTATTAACTGGTTATTTTTTTATTCGAAATGTCAAAAAAGAAAAGCAAGACATAAATCATGGGATGGAATTATTATTATTTATTTTAGTTACATAAAAAATAATAAAATGAAAAACTTAAATAGGCTACAAGAGGGATGTGATTTCCATTTTTGGACCATAATGAGGCGATTTGAACAACATGTGGTCCGCTTTGGCCCTATTTGTGGGTCCGACAGCCTTGTAGTGACCCAAAATTGTAAATGAAAAATTAATAACTAAAATCTGAAAATTGATCATTCTGATGGCCTAAAAAATTATTATCTCTAAAAATAATTCAAAACGAGTATAATTATTAAGAGAAATGTGATTCATATTATTTGGATAATTAGTTTAAAGTAAATTAATTATTTTAATAAAGCATATTATAAATAAAAGAATCTGATGTATAAAGAGTTATTGTGAGTGCGAATAGATCCATCTGTAAATAAAGAAAAATTTTATTTTTTAATCTATTTTTTAAGAAATAATTCATTAGTTTATATTTTAACAGATTTGTAATTTACGGAATAACAACTATAAATATAGCTTTATTAGGAATTGAAAGGCTAGCTACTACAAATTATATAAGTTTGAAAATTTTCTCAGGAATGCCGATACTTAACGTCTGAAACATATAATCTATTGATACTAGAACATACATATTATAATAAGGAAGATATGAAGGCGGGTCATGCTAAACTATTATCTTTCTTGACTGATTAACGTAATAATGTTTATAATAAAATAATGTATTAGTTGATAGTGATGATGTTTGATATTTTTTCTTTACGTGGTGGAAATGATAAGATATTTATCAATAATTTATCTAGAAAACGTTATGTATAGCCCTTCGTGAAAGATGTGATATGGTGCTGTCTGTAGCATCCACATGAATAGTATCCAGTGGACTAGATATTCTAAATTTAGTATTCAACTAGATTGTGACGAGAATTCTACCTGCAAAAAAACTTACTCCATGAAATTATTTAACCTCTCTTCTGAATAAAACAAAACTCATTATTTGAGATAAAAATTATTAATTGGTAGAATGATTTTGAGGCAGTTTGAATTAACCAAATTCTCCATTTGATTTCAGAGGAAAAATTATCATCTCACAGTTGTTTTACTATGACTATTTTTTTTTAAAAAAAATCATTGCACAGTGAATATTTCATATACGCGATGGTAATTGGTAAAGCTGGTATTGATCTTGGAGATGTACAATTAGATGTGACATTTCCAGATGATAATTTTATAAAATATACGGAAGATCATATAGCGGTATTTGTTCAGAGCACTGATGCAAATATGAACTGCACCATTTCAAATTCAGATATTTTTAAAGATTCTATTATACTAACCAATACCAATGATTTCTCATACGATCAATGATTATATCATGGAACATATATCTACAAATGAAAATGTATATATATCAGTTCTAACAATATTTATCAAGATGATGAAAGTATAAGTAAAGCCAATGAATTATTTTCACTGGAATATCTAAACACAATCAATTGTTCTGGATTACCGAAAAATATAGTTGAATGAGGGTTGCATAGTCATGCATCTTAGTAATATAGATCCATTAAATAAATTATGCAATGTAAGTAGGTTAATCGTAACTAAGATGCATAGTCATATAATTGAGGTTAAATTAATTTTCGAGAAACCATGAAAATAGAAAATTCTTGATTGGTAGAATAAATATGAGCCTATCTGATTTAGTCAAATTCCCCATTCGATTTCAAATGAGAAAATTCTCACTCGCGGTTTGTTTTGCTATGATTATAAACAAAAGTCAATGTCAATCTTTAAAAAATGTTGGATTTTATCTTCCAAAATTAATTTTTAGCCATTAACAGTTATGTTGAAATATTTCGTGTCACTAACAAGATATGACTTAAAGTATTAACATACAATTAAGAATGATTAACTCAACATAACACAAGAAATATTTACAATAAAATTTATATATGACAAAAAATTTACAAAATTAATACTTGATGTAGGTGATGGTAAAGCTGTTATTGAATTTGGAGATTGTAATCAGTTGTGACATTTCCGGGTGATATTCTTATAAACTCTACGGGTGATCCTATAACGGCAATTTTTTATAGTACATATACAAATAAGATTTTCAACAATGAAATTTTCAGCAAATTGCAGGGGAATTTTTCATATTATGCTTAATATTTATATTTAAATTTTTTTATTTTAATTTAAATTTCAAATTAAATAAAAATATTATTTTAATAATTATTTTTATTGATATGTTAGGTTTGTACCGGACAAGCCACAGACGCTAAAGAAGATGGTATAATATAATTTCTTTGTTAGTTTTAAAAATAATTGAATTATATTATCATATACTCCTGTTTCGAATCTATATAAAATAATTACATATTTTTCATTATTCAAAATACAATTTATTATTAATTTATATAATATAAATATAAATATTATATAAAATAAATAAATATGCCCGTCGAGTCTCGACCGGTTACTTGCTAGTATATATAATATGAATTTAATTTTTCACCAATATAGTTTTAAATATATTGAGCATACATTGAGCTTGCCTTTTTATTTTTAGGGCTAAATTTTATTCTTTAATCATTACATTTAATAATAATTAACAAAGAGTTAAAATAAAATTATCACAAAAAAATAATATATTTTGAGTGAAACAAGGAAACCCTAAAATCAACATTCAAGGTACTGGTAGCTTAGTAGGTTGATTTGAGTGGTACGAGTGTCTGACAACTTAAGTAAAAGTATTAGGTTAGCTTAAGTAATCTAGGTTCGAGCCTGTGTAATTCTGTTCGGAAGAGTTAACCCTTCAATGCTCACCAGATTATCGAGAAATTAGTATTAGGCCCAGTAAGAAAAAAATACACATTTTTAATCGCAAAAAAAAATTACTACCTTAATCACAAAAAAAAATTACAATGCAATTACTACCTTCGTCTCATTATAATCGCTACGGACCCACCTGACACGTATGCCAATACACATTTTTAATCGTTAATAACTTAAATTGTGTACAATTAAAAATTATAAAAACTTAATATTCTAAAACTACAATATTAAAAGAATCTAACAAGATCTCATTTGACTATATTTTTTCGTGCATAACTATGATAAAAATTTGAACCAAGTTTAAACAGTGAATAATGTCAAAAAGTCAAATGTAACAATTCTGACGAGACGGCCCTAGCTGAACAGTGCAAAAAATTCAAATAGGACATGTTATGTGGGACGGAGGGAGTAGTATTTATATATCATGTCTTATAAAATTTAAGAATTTTTAGTAGTAATACTCGTACGGTATCATGCACCATTTTGTTAAACAATAGATTATTACAAGGATAACTAGGAAAATGAGATATAGGTCTCATTTCTCGATTTTGTTAAACAATAGATTATTAGAAGGATACTTATTTTGTAAAATTCACTCATATCTCGATCCAGATTACCTTTACGGGGAGTTTGGTTCGGGTATCTGAGATTCTCACTGGGAATCTTAGGTAGGGAATGCAACATGCCTATGTTTGGTTCGGGGCATGTTTCATGTGAGAATCTCACATTCCCACTTCTCACATATAACACCCCATAAATTTTGCATAAAATCTAAATTTCAAATAAGTGACATTTAAATTTTCTGAAATGAAATGTCTTCTAAAGTCTAGTTGTTGATCATTTAATAATTTAAAATAATATTTTTCCAAATGACTATTTAATTGAAACTAATTAGCCATTTTTAAACCTAAAACCCCAACTAACATTTTAACACAAATTAAATCGTGTAACGAGCTACCAT
This sequence comes from Hygrophila difformis, assembly GCA_030278955.1. NCBI lineage: Eukaryota > Viridiplantae > Streptophyta > Magnoliopsida > Lamiales > Acanthaceae > Hygrophila > Hygrophila difformis. Next base: position 2,740,900 of record JAOANR010000010.1, read on the forward strand.
TGAAATATATTAAGAAAAAAAAAATTAAACAAGACTGAGAGAAAGAGATAGAGAAGGAGAGCCATTGTCGGTAACCGGTCGCCCTCGCCGCTGTCTCCATCGCCGCCGGTTGTGTGCCCAAAGAAATTCATTAGTGTAGGACTAAGTTTAAAAAAATATTTGGAGGATAAGGAGGGGGCGGTAGTGGTTGTTGCTTGTAATAATGATGAGGGACTACTGATTGTTTTCTTGTGTTAATGAGGAGGGACTACTGGTTATTGTTGGTGTTAATGAGGGCTACTCGCTGAATAATTGAAGAAGGCATATCGATTGCCTATAAAGACCTCCCAACATAACTTTTATCAGTTCACCACCTATTCCTCCAGCTTCCACCTTCCCAGCCTTATTTTCAGTATTTGCTTTTCCATTTCCAGCTTTCACCTATCCAGCTTTATTTTCATTACTTGCTCTTCCATTTCCAGTGATTCTTTCTGATTTCTTTCATAGTTCAGCCATTTTGTGAATCTACTCAGCTATTTTCACATATTAGTTCTGCAATTCAATGAATCTACTCAACTATTCTCACATTTTAGTTCTGCCATTTTGAAAGCCGTAGTAAAATTTCAGAAAAAAAAATTCTCTGGTAAGAATTAATAAAAAAAAATGTATAGTTATTATTTATTCTAAAATACTACTATTATATTATACTAAACTAATTTAAAATTTTGTTAGCCAAATAGCTGTAAAAGGGGTATCTGCTCGTAGCCTGTGCGTGCGTCATATCATTTCGCCACGGTAACAGTAAGTGGATTTTTACTCTTTGGAGTAAGCCCAATTTTATTTTAGCTTGAGCATAAATTTCAATACCGCATTTATATTTTAAATTTATGCTTATTGCTCCCTACAGTTTTTTTTTTGGAATATTGGTATGCTATTTTTACTGTGCTTAATAATTGTTATGACCATTCTCAAAATCCTACGGATTTTTGAGCGCGCATTGTTACGGGGGTGGGACTGTGTGTGGGTCGCTGCTGCCCAACTCCCACGTTTGTTGTGCAATATTTAGCCACACGGGGACCACTGGGATTATTCAGCCCGATGCCATTACCTTATCTCACAGTGGGTTTGAGGAAATTTCTTACCTCCCCCACACCCTTGAGTGTATGTGCGAATTGGGCCCTACGGCGGGGAACCTGCACATCACGGTGGCTGAGATAATTATTTCTCGGTAACGCATATTGTTATATTATCTGTTCCCGGGATATAGACTAATATTTCATTTATGTATAAATTATCCTCGTTTAAGCATGCCTTATTCCCTAAATATTATTTAAATTATTTCTGTAACTCGACCTCCTCCGGGAGTAAGGGTCTACTTACTCAGCGATTGTTTTTCGCTGACTCTACACTTTTCATATTCATTTGCAGGTTTTGATATTTGTGAAGATCAGTAAACATTTCACGCATCGGGCACGGTTTGGGTTTATTCCGAATAATTTAAATTTGAGTGCAAGTTATGTATAACATTTTAAAACTCCTTAATGGAGCTAAACAACTTGGCATATGTGTGTTAAATAAGCGAGGACGTATATTTTAAAATTTCCACCGTTCTTGTAGTTTATACGCCTCGTATTTTAATGTGTGATGAACGATTATATCTATATATGTGTGGGTGATGAACTATTTTTTTTAGAGTGTCTCTTTTATTAAATAAAATTTTCCTGGATTTATTCCAATATTATCGTTGCACGCATTCGAGAAATATATTCATCAATTTTGGTTATGTAAGCCAAACAAATTTATTAAGCTTATTTTATACTTGTTACAGCTTTATAAGCTTATGCGTAAATTATATGTTAACTTATCCGGAAAGTAAGTAACATATATATTAAGCTCTGATTTTATGCAAGTATGTCTGTTAGCCGTAGCGTATTCCGGACGGCCCGGAATGCGTGGCGGTAACATCGGCCCATTCTTCCCGCACTGTGCTTCCGCTGTTCTTTCAGGGAAAATGGGGGTGTTACAGATTGGTATCAGAGCCACTTTTTGAAAAAAAAAATATATATGTATATATATATATAATGTGTGCCTTTAAAGTTATTTAAAATTTTTGATAATAAATTATTTTTAAGCAGTATTGCTACAGTTCAATTAAAAGTTCTTTAGGAAATTTTGCAAATATATATATATATTTTGAAGCATTTTTTTTAAAAAAAATATATATATAATAAATAATTAAGTAATAATAATAATAGTGCAATTAAATTATTCAAATTTTTGCACGAACTATTGTGAAATATATATAAAATATGACAAGTACTAAATTTTTTTAATATATTATGGGATGGGAACACACACATATGCATATAGGCACGAGTAGAAATCTTTGCTTTATAGGTGTTTATTTATATTTAGATTTTTTTTTCAAACAGCGTAAAATAAAAAATTAAAATATTAATAATAATAATAATAATAATAATAATAATAATAATAATAATAATAATAATAATAATATAAAAATAAAAATGTATGACCCCTATGTGAAAAGACCGAGATGGTCCCTATGTGTGAAAGAATACAAAACTTATGACCCCATTTGTGTCACAGGTATATGTACCATTGCAGTCTTAGGAGTAAACAAACATTATATTATCTCATCTGTTCATCATAATTTAGACTTCAGGAACAATCTACTATAACGTACATTAAATAAGTAATTATTTTAAATACTATACTATATCCCAACAGGAACTATATTATTTTTTTAAAACAATAACACCAAAGTTTTAACAAATTAAATCTTCTGCGTCTTTAATTATGTTACTAGTCCTCTGCAAAAAATAATAATAATAATAATAATAATAATAATAATAATAATAATAAATAAAATTAAAAAAAATAAAAAAAAAATAATAAAAAAATAAAAAATAAAAATGCCACAACATGAAAAAGGACTTGAGGAGAATTTATTAGACAATTATTGTGTTGGTGGGTCACCATCAATGTAACACCCCCAAATTTAAAACACTAAATTCAAGGGGTGTTACCGCCACATCTATTGGATAAAATACTATAATACAAAAATTCAATCCAAGAGATGCTAAGGCTCTAATAAGAAAACATAACATCTATTCTCAAATCATGCATCCTCCTTAAATGTTTCAAGATAATTGTGCAATCATGAATTTAAAAAGGTTTTATCTACTAAAATTGAAATAAATTCAGAGCTTGAATCCCGCCCCAATGCGTGCACGTGCTCATGACTACTCACTTCCATGTCCTGAAAAGAGAAAAGAAAAACACACGCACAACTCAGTATAAACTGGTAAGTTAACCCACAGTTCCATAAGGACAACACAAAAAAAAACCACACAACCGCAAAAATAATAGTGATGGTGAATTAATATTGACGAGGACACTTTTTACCGCATAATCCGCATAATTTGTCTAAACCTACAGCACCGGTGCCCTAACCTAGGCCCGCAGGCGAGGTTAGGGGTTTAGACCCACAATACCGCATAGTCAAAGGTTCGTCAACCTGAATTTAAATTAAATTGTGACAGAGTGGGCGAGTTTCGTCGCTGGAGACCCGTCACGGTCCTGCCCCTCAACCGCATAAACCGCACAATCCACATATGAGCATCCACTCGTCAATACTAGTCCAGCCACACCAAATTTTAAAGATTTGGTTCCAATCTTTTTATGAGCTAGTACATCCCAAAACACACAAATCTACTCTTATATATATATTATTATTTTATTTTTATTTTTTTTAAATCCATTGAGATGAACGGATCTGACTCACAAGGAAATAACACAAATCAAAGCCAAGTAACTACACTACTACCCACCTGTTCACGTGATTTCTTTTCAAGTCTCTATACATAATCAAATTGTGACACCAGTGCTTACCATGTTTGACCAAATAATTCTAGAGATCTATACTACTATCATAATTGGCAAACAATGCAAGGGATTTGGCAGACAATACAAAAGATGTGTGCAAAGAACTACAGTTATAGGGTAGCTTTAAAAGTCTAAATAATAAATAATCATGCCCTGTGTTTCGGCTCTAATAAGATATATAAATAGACAACATTGTTTCCATGGTGGTACTGGCGATCAAGCCTAGATGTAGATAGGTACACAGATAAATAAAAGTTGGGACAGATCTGGACATGCCAGGTTTGAGCAATATAGGATAGGTGGAATTAACTTACGGTCACACTATTAGCAGAAGAAGAACGAAAGAATTGCTACTGCTACTGGACAACGGTCGGCCCCGGAACTCCCTTGGAAGACTGCTCAACTCCGCTGGGCTATGATGAGAATTTAGGGTTTCAAGTATTATGGCAGGATCTATTTATAAAGCTCTATTTCTTCTAGGGATAGGCAGTTTACTTAGCAAGATTTCGGGGAATTTAGTGACTTTGAATTAAGATTTGAGTCTAACAACTATCCACCTCTTCTCTATCTCATATCCCATCGGTTGGGATTGCTTTGATTTAAATCAATCTTAAATCCCATGTATATCTATTACTTACCACTCTCTTACTAATACTAGTATCATTATTATTATTATTACTCAAGATATTAATTTATTTATGTATCTATTACTATAACCATTGTTAATATTGTATGGGTATCACAATCAATGAAGGCACATTAATAAGATTGAGACACAGTGGGTCATGCACCAATTAAATAAGCTATTTTGATAGGGTGTTCTAATTATAAGTCACGATAGAACAAAAAAAAAAAAAACCCACAACAAATCCTCGCGATCATAAGACTACGTGGGGTAATAGATTTTATTTATTAAATTTATTTGGACTTAGAATTTAGCGATAGCATAACTAAATAATAAATTGAATTCGACTCTATTAGCACTCCTTAGCACCGTGAATGCCTTTGATTTAAAGGGTTTTGAACTACTCATGAAAACAATAATAAATGCGCTAAGATTAATAATTTTTTTTAGTTGAGGATTAATTATGGTTTTTCAGATGCCTCGAGGACGCCCAAGGAAATACCCGGTGAATCCACCTGTTGCACCTAACCCTGTTGAAGGAGCACAGAACCCGGCGGGAAATAGACAAGACCCTATCGAGGGTCGGCAAGCCCGGTTGGAACAGTTGTTACTTACTATTGGTGCTGCTGTGGAACGACAATTGGCGAGACAAGAAGAACAAGAGGAACAACCCACGGATTATATTGGGGCTATCCACAAGTACCAGCCGCCCAGATACGCCGGACATGAGGACCCGGCCAAATTGGAAGGTTGGATAGAAGCATTTGACAAGTTACTAGACGCAGTGCAATGTCTAGCAGAAAAAATGGTAGAAGTGGCTACGTTTTTCCTGAGTGGCAAAGCAAATACTTGGTGGCGAAACCAGGAAGATCGGAACATCAGTTGGCCAGAATTTCAGGAAGCCCTGCGAGTAAGATTATACTCCATTAGCGTGAAAAATGCTAAGTATGAGGAATTCGTCACTCTAAGGCAAGGCAATCGCTCTGTCCACGACTACTATGAGAAATTCAACGAGCTCATTCGCTTTGCTCCGGGACTGGTAAACACTGATCATGCACAGGCTCAGAAGTTCGAGCTCGGCCTGAACCGGGAAATCCGCGAAGGATTGGGAGGAAAACAGTTTTTCAGTCTCCAGAAGCTTTATGACCGAGCCATGACAGTGGAGAGAATTCGACAACCTAAGCGAAGGGAGGAAAACATCGGACAGTCCTCTACTGCTAATAAGAAAGGGCGCTTTGAAAGAAAACAGGATAGAAGGAACCTTGGGCCACGCCCGAACTTCTATGGTCCCAACCCAAGAAATGACAATCGCCCTCCTATTCCACTACCTTGCCCTAAGTGTAACAAACGTCATTGGATGCAAGCCTGCCCCAGATTCGGGGACTGTTTCAGATGTGGCCTTAATGGCCATATGGTCAATGATTGTGGCATACGATTGGACGTTAACAAGTTGCAGGAGGATCTCAAGAGGGACCCTCGCTTCAGAACAGAGGAATGCTTGAAAGGGAAATCAGGGAACCCACAGCCAAACCAGGGTCGTAATCAGATAAACCCTCCACCAGTTGCTCGGAACCACCAGGGACGACTAAACGTGGTTAACCGAGCTGATCTCCGTGAAGCTAACGACGTCATAGCTGGTACGTTTACAGTTAAAGGTTTTGCGACATATGTTTTATTTGATTCTGGAGCATCATATTCCTTCATAGCAAGTAAGAAAGCGGAACAACTAGGATTTAGAACACCTAGAACAGTAAACTTAGGTGTTTCTTTACCTAATGGGATAGTGGTGAATTGCTCACAGAAGTATATGGACGTGCCAATCCTTATATACGGGATTGTGTTTGCAGCGGACTTGATTAAGTTCGACTTGCAAGACTTTGACATAATTCTGGGAATGGATTGGTTGACACGACACAAGGCTACCATTGACTGCGCTTAACAGAAGGTAACGGTGTGTGGTCCCAATAAGAAGAGATTATCTATCTATACGGAGCCATCGAAACCAAGGATTAAGATCGTCACGGCTCTAAAGATGAGGGAGTTAGCAAATAAGGGATATCCGATTTATCTCTGTCACGTTGAGGACAAGGAAGCTGAGGGAATTGTCCTAAGGAAAATCCCGGTTGTTCGAGATTTTCCAGACGTATTTCCAGATGATATACCGGGGATGCCACCACACAGAGGAGTAGAATTCACCATCGATATGGCGCCAGGGACGCAACCTGTGTCCAAAGCCCCATATCGGATGGCACCTACAGAGAGCAAGGAATTAAAGGAGCAACTGGAAGAATTACTTGATAAAGGTTACATCAGACCAAGTACGTCACCATGGGGAGCTCCAGTGTTGTTCGTTCGCAAGAAAGACGGTAGTATGCGGCTTTGTATAGACTACCGTGGACTGAATCAGGTGACAATAAAAAATAAGTATCATCTCCCAAGGATCGATGATCTGTTTGATCAATTGAAAGGTGCAAGGATATTCTCAAAAATTGATCTGAGATCTGGATATCATCAGCTGAGGGTAGCTGAAGAGGATATTCCAAAGACGGCTTTTCGAACCAGATATGGGCATTATGAATTTACAGTAATGTCATTCGGTTTAACGAATGCCCCAGCAGTATTTATGAGTCTGATGAATGACGTGTTCCGCGAGCTGTTGGATATCTGCGTAGTAGTGTTCATTGACGATATTCTGATCTACTCCAAAGGGGAGCGCGAGCACGAGGAACACTTACGCAAAGTTTTGACAATACTGAGGGATCACCAGTTGTACGCAAAATTGTCAAAATGTGAATTCTGGCTGAACAAGGTGTCCTTTCTTGGACACACCGTATCAGCTGAAGGAATTTCGGTGGATCCAGCCAAAGTGTCAGCAGTGGTTGAATGGCCTGTACCGACTTCGCAGACTGAAATAAGAAGTTTCCTTGGTTTAGCAGGATACTACAGACGGTTTGTGCAAGACTTCTCTAAGATTGCTAGGCCATTGACGCAGAATTTGAAAAAAGGAAGCAAGGTGATATGGACTCCGGAGTGCAACGCTGCGTTCGAGACATTAAAAAAGAGGCTAACCACGGCTCCTATACTAACACTTCCTACAGACACAGATGATTTTGAGGTATACAGCGATGCATCCAAGAATGGACTAGGGTGTGTCCTAATGCAGCTCAGGAAAGTAATAGCTTATGCATCTCGACAGTTGAGACCTCACGAAGAAAATTATCCCACACACGACCTTGAACTTGCAGCGGTCGTGTTTGCGCTGAAAATATGGAGATACTACCTGTATGGGAGGAAATGCAAGATCTATACCGATCATAAGAGTCTAAAGTATATTTTTACTCAGAAAGAGTTAAATATGCGACAAAGGAGATGGTTGGAATTGATTAAAGATTATGATTTGGACATTATTTACCATGAGGGTAAAGCAAATGTCGTAGCAGACGCACTTAGCCGCAGGGCTACGCATGTGACAAGTATGAAGGTCATTCCACCGGAGTTGTATAAGGAGATAGCCAAATTTGGAATCGAGTTGGTGTATGAAGGGACACCAACAAGATTGTTTAGCACGATTGCCATTCGACCAGACTTCTTTGAGGAAATTCGAGCTGGTCAACGAGGGGATGTTAAGCTGGAAAGAGTAAAAGCCAAGATTGAACAGGGAAAGACATCAGATTTCCAAACGGAAGCAGATGGATGTATCAAATTTCGGGGACGTTGGTGCATACCACAAGCATGTACCGAGTTAAAAAGAAAAATTTTGGAAGAAGGACACGAGACGCCATATTCGGTTCATCCGGGGGGAGATAAGTTGTACAAGGATCTAAATGAACATTTTTTGTGGCCTCGAATGAAAAAGGAAGTAGCGGATTTTGTTGAGCAATGTCCTATCTGTCAGAAGGTTAAAGCGGAAAGGAAGAAACCCATCGGATTGGTTAAACCGTTGGAAATCCCAACCTGGAAATGGGATAGTATCTCGATGGACTTTGTCTCAGGATTGCCGAGGACGCCATCGGGATATGATAAAATTTGGGTTATCGTCGACAGGTTAACCAAGGCTGCTATCTTCATACCTATGCGAGAAAAATGGAGTATGGAACAGTTAGCAAAGGCCTATGTGGAGAATGTGGTAAGGAGACATGGAGTTCCGCAGGACATAGTGTCAGACCGTGATGGGGGGTTTACTTCAAATTTTTGGACGAAGCTTCAAGAGGCACTTGGTACAAAGCTTAACTTAAGTACGGCTTTTCACCCGACAACTGACGGACTATTCAAACACTTGAGGATATGTTGAGATCATGTGTCTTGGAGTTTGGTGGTAGCTGGGAAAAACATTTGGCACTAATAGAATTCTCTTACAACAATAGCTATCACGCGAGCATTGGAATGGCACCATTTGAAGCTATGTACGGGAGGAAGTGTCGCAGCCCTCTATGTTGGTTTGAGAAAAATGATACGATCCAAGTTGGACCTCAAATGATCGAAGAGTCAAGAAAAATAATTGAAAAGGTCCAACAACGGATTAAGGCGGCTCAAGATAGGCAGAAAATGTATGCTGACAAGCATCGAAGAATTGGCGAATTTAAAGTAGGAGATAAGATCCTTCTTAAAGTATCTCCCATGAAGGGTGTAATGAGATTTGGCAAGTGCGGAAAATTGAGTCCAAGATATATTGGACCTTTTGAAATAACTGCTAGAGTCGGACCATTGGCCTATAGATTGGCCCTACCAGAAGAATTATCCAGAGTTCATAACGTATTTCACGTATCTCAACTTAAGGAATATCATCAGGACCCGAAAAGGGAAGTGATGCCCGAGATAATCGAATTGGATGAGAACTTAACATATGAAGAGCATCCCGTGCGAATCTTGGATTCAAAGGAGCGAACCACTAGGCGAAAATCGATCCGGATGGTAAAGGTGCAGTGGTCAAGGCATGACGAGAGGGATGCAACTTGGGAGGTAAAAACTGACATAAAGGAAAAATACCCCGAATTGTTCGACGAGATTTGAAGACCAAGAATCACTCGGTGTACCATGTAAGAGAATATATTAGTGTATTGAACTACTTATTATAATGCAACATTTTTTCATAACCACATTGTGTGGCTTCGAGGACGAAGCCTTATTTTAAGGAGGTTAGACTATAACACCCCATAAATTTTGCATAAAATCTAAATTTCAAATAAGTGACATTTAAATTTTCTGAAATGAAATGTCTTCTAAAGTCTAGTTGTTGATCATTTAATAATTTAAAATAATATTTTTCCAAATGACTATTTAATTGAAACTAATTAGCCATTTTTAAACCTAAAACCCCAACTAACATTTTAACACAAATTAAATCGTGTAACGAGCTACCATTGAAATATATTAAGAAAAAAAAAATTAAACAAGACTGAGAGAAAGAGATAGAGAAGGAGAGCCATTGTCGGTAACCGGTCGCCCTCGCCGCTGTCTCCATCGCCGCCGGTTGTGTGCCCAAAGAAATTCATTAGTGTAGGACTAAGTTTAAAAAAATATTTGGAGGATAAGGAGGGGGCGGTAGTGGTTGTTGCTTGTAATAATGATGAGGGACTACTGATTGTTTTCTTGTGTTAATGAGGAGGGACTACTGGTTATTGTTGGTGTTAATGAGGGCTACTCGCTGAATAATTGAAGAAGGCATATCGATTGCCTATAAAGACCTCCCAACATAACTTTTATCAGTTCACCACCTATTCCTCCAGCTTCCACCTTCCCAGCCTTATTTTCAGTATTTGCTTTTCCATTTCCAGCTTTCACCTATCCAGCTTTATTTTCATTACTTGCTCTTCCATTTCCAGTGATTCTTTCTGATTTCTTTCATAGTTCAGCCATTTTGTGAATCTACTCAGCTATTTTCACATATTAGTTCTGCAATTCAATGAATCTACTCAACTATTCTCACATTTTAGTTCTGCCATTTTGAAAGCCGTAGTAAAATTTCAGAAAAAAAATTCTCTGGTAAGAATTAATAAAAAAAATGTATAGTTATTATTTATTCTAAAATACTACTATTATATTATACTAAACTAATTTAAAATTTTGTTAGCCAAATAGCTGTAAAAGGGGTATCTGCTCGTAGCCTGTGCGTGCGTCATATCATTTCGCCACGGTAACAGTAAGTGGATTTTTACTCTTTGGAGTAAGCCCAATTTTATTTTAGCTTGAGCATAAATTTCAATACCGCATTTATATTTTAAATTTATGCTTATTGCTCCCTACAGTTTTTTTTTTGGAATATTGGTATGCTATTTTTACTGTGCTTAATAATTGTTATGACCATTCTCAAAATCCTACGGATTTTTGAGCGCGCATTGTTACGGGGGTGGGACTGTGTGTGGGTCGCTGCTGCCCAACTCCCACGTTTGTTGTGCAATATTTAGCCACACGGGGACCACTGGGATTATTCAGCCCGATGCCATTACCTTATCTCACAGTGGGTTTGAGGAAATTTCTTACCTCCCCCACACCCTTGAGTGTATGTGCGAATTGGGCCCTACGGCGGGGAACCTGCACATCACGGTGGCTGAGATAATTATTTCTCGGTAACGCATATTGTTATATTATCTGTTCCCGGGATATAGACTAATATTTCATTTATGTATAAATTATCCTCGTTTAAGCATGCCTTATTCCCTAAATATTATTTAAATTATTTCTGTAACTCGACCTCCTCCGGGAGTAAGGGTCTACTTACTCAGCGATTGTTTTTCGCTGACTCTACACTTTTCATATTCATTTGCAGGTTTTGATATTTGTGAAGATCAGTAAACATTTCACGCATCGGGCACGGTTTGGGTTTATTCCGAATAATTTAAATTTGAGTGCAAGTTATGTATAACATTTTAAAACTCCTTAATGGAGCTAAACAACTTGGCATATGTGTGTTAAATAAGCGAGGACGTATATTTTAAAATTTCCACCGTTCTTGTAGTTTATACGCCTCGTATTTTAATGTGTGATGAACGATTATATCTATATATGTGTGGGTGATGAACTATTTTTTTTAGAGTGTCTCTTTTATTAAATAAAATTTTCCTGGATTTATTCCAATATTATCGTTGCACGCATTCGAGAAATATATTCATCAATTTTGGTTATGTAAGCCAAACAAATTTATTAAGCTTATTTTATACTTGTTACAGCTTTATAAGCTTATGCGTAAATTATATGTTAACTTATCCGGAAAGTAAGTAACATATATATTAAGCTCTGATTTTATGCAAGTATGTCTGTTAGCCGTAGCGTATTCCGGACGGCCCGGAATGCGTGGCGGTAACATCGGCCCATTCTTCCCGCACTGTGCTTCCGCTGTTCTTTCAGGGAAAATGGGGGTGTTACATCACATTCCCACCGAAGTGGGAATGTTGGGTGTTTTAGGTGGGAATCACATTCCCACAGGCAGGTAATCTTAGATTACCACCTTCACTTTACCTACTTTTATATTAATTTGACTTTTATACCCTTACTTTTTATACTAATTTTATTTTATAAATTTAGATATTTGTATTCTAAAAAATGATAAATATATGAAATTTAATTTTAAAAAATAAATTGGAAAATTTTAAATTATTTAAACATATTTTTTAAATATATATTCTCATATTTTAATATATATTTTTATATTTTTATATATATTCTCATATTTTAATATATTCTCGTATTAAATAAGTAACTATCACACGATAAATTACATATAAAGAATTTTCAATATTTTAAAAAATAAATCGGCTTAAATATTTTTATTGTGTAGCAAAATGACATATTTATAACATTCGTTCAATTGAAATTTAGGGACATTATGGTAAATTAATTAGAACTAGAAATCTGAGATTCCCAATCTAACCAAAAACAATAATCTTAAAACATCAAAAAATAAGATTATCAGCAATCTCATATTCCCAGTAATCTTACATTCCCAGCAATCACATTCCCACTGGTAATCTAAGATCCCTCCAACCAAACGCACCGTTAGACCTCAATCAAGTTTAGGATATGATTGACAAAACTAGTTCTAGCTGCGATTTAAAGTTAATGGGAGCTAGCTCTTTATGAACGATAAATTTTGATAGAGACTGGAGCTTTTAATTTATTTAAATTATTTTTTAGATGTAGTGCGATTTTTTTAAAACTGTTAATAGATTAATTAGATTGGAAAATAGTTTCGTTAAGCTCCTTTTGTTTGCAGAGCTTTTTGTTGAAATCTCAAACCTTTGAAAACTTGTATGAAGAATGAGACATTTTTTGTTGATCTTGACTGAAAATGAATTACTTTGAAAACAATAAAGCAAAGTTTCAAACCGGTTGTCCTTCAAATCCAGTGAATTTCAAGCATTCACCTATTACCTATGAGAGAAATAAACTAAAATTCGACATACATAAACTAGACTGAATTGAAAATAGTCGTAAACCATTTGACCAGAGACAAGTGGCTGGAAGTTGGAAAAGATTCTCTAGGAGCAAGAATTAGGTGACCAATAATCCAATCTGTCCAAACTAGATAATGCATAATAATGTATACAGATCGGTTCACGTTTCCATCGCATGTCACTTTGATATTACCAAATCACTTTGAAGTCTTCTACTCCACTGCACGAGAATTTTATGAATTGAAGCCAGTTGTTGTTGTCCTTGCATAACACCACAATGCAAGAAGAGATTCTTCAAACCAGTCAAGATGAAGCAAAACATAGTAGGGAAAAAATGACCACTTGGAAGTTGAACCAACTCAATCTCCCATCCAACAACCTTTGCAGGAACATCAAATAGAGCTGTTTCTCACTCATGTCCACCTCGCCTATAAAACACTGCTAGCAACAGAAAACTCAAAGCACCATATCACTAAAAGTGAAGCATTATTGTGTATAGGAAAGTACATCATCTTATTAGTATAAAGAAATGGGGTTTGGAAGCCACGGTTCCTTTTACTTGTTGTTCCTTGTTGCTTTATCCTCGATAGCAGGAAACGCGTACCAAGCAGAGGCTGCACGCGGCCTCCTGGATGCGGCTTTGCCTGAGATTCCCAAGCCCGAATTGCCTATCCTGGAGATTCCAAACATACCAAAGCCGTGTTGAATATTAAACTCACCCGACAACGCATGCTCACGCTGTCGTCAAAGTAGCCGCCTTGTTTGATTGCCATTGTCAAAACTTGTGGATTGCATATCCGTAGTTGTCAAAAATATTGTATTTTATATCTTTACATTTGTAATCCTTCCGGCTATAAATAGCCGTGTAATGTTAGCGAAAAAATGCAGAACGAGATTTAGAACAATAACATCTAAACTCTCTTCTCCCCAATTCAAAATTCCAACAGAATTGGTATCAGAGCCTGAGATCTAAACTCAGAGCCAAACAATTTGAGTATAAACACTCAAAATTAAAAGACTTAATCTGCTCACCGGTGTCTCCTCCGAGCCGCTGCCTAGCAACCGCCGGCGCCGCCTCTCCCTTCCGCTGCTCCAGCGAACGCCAGCCTTGCCTCCGCCGTGCACCGCCCCCGGCGCACCTCCACCCTCTGGCCAGCTGTCTGTGCGAACTCCGGCGCCGCTCCCGCTTCCGATCGCCAGCCCCAGCGCCGTCGCAACCACGACTGCTGTCCTGCGCTCCTCTACTCGCCGCCGCTGCCTTCGTGAGACGCTTGCCTGCGTCGACTCCTCCCCGCGAGTCCGGCGTGAATCCAGCTCCGTCGCCCACCTCCGTGAAGTCATCGATCACTGCCGATCCGTTCGTGCGTTGCTGCTACGTGCTTGAAATTGGAAAACAGGACTTCACTTCAAAAGTCCAAGCTTGCTGTTGCTATTTTGTGGAACGGCTGTTGTGCTATTTTTTGATAAAGGAAAGCTTCATTTTATAGAGAAAAGAGAAAGCTGAGACAAAGTTATTGGTGCGTAGTTGAAGGAAAGTGGATCAGGAAGCAGAAAGAAAAAGGAAGGAGTGGAGCAGGTCATTAAAAAAAGGGTGTCGGTATGATTTAAAAAAAAAAATTAGTTAGTGGGTGACTAAAAAAAAAAAGAAAAAAGGGGTAGCTAGAGTGTGATAGTGTGGTTGTTAAAGAATTAAAAGCTGTGCATTAAAAAAGGGGAGAACAGTGCGATTTTTTTTTTTAAAAAAAAATTGAGTGGGGTATTTAAAAAAAAAATTATTAAAAGTAGTGAGTGTGGTGGTGAGGAGGAATTTGTCAAATTGAAAATTTTGGAGAAGGAAGCTGCGCAACAAAAAGGAGATATTGTTCACAACGGCGTCAACCAGTTCTCTTCAATCACAGGTGCCCAAATTGACAAAAGAAAATTACAGGATGTGGAGTATCCAAATGGAAGCCTTGCTCGGATCCCTTGATGTCTGGGATATGGTGGAAACAGATTTTGCAGAGTTGACATCAACAATAGAAGATGACGATCAATTGAAGGAGATAAAGAAAAAGGAGAAAAAAGCCTTGTTCACAATATACCAAGGCGTAGATGAAGCCACATTTGAGTTGATTTCTACTGCAAAAACATCGAAGGATGCTTGGGAAATTTTAAAGAAAGCCCACGATGGAGTAGATAAAGTGAAGAAGATCCGGCTCCAATCTTTGAGAGCCCAATTTGAAACTCTACAACAAAGCAGATCAGAAGCCGTCTCAGATTACTTCTCCCGAGTAATCTCTGTTGTTCATCAAATGAGACAAAATGGCGAAGAGATCAAAGATGTTCGTGTTGTGGAGAAGATCTTGAGGTCCCTAGACCCAAAATTCAACTTTATCGTTGTTGCCATCGAAGAATCAAAAAATCTCGAGGCAATGACAGTTGAATGGACTGCAGGATGAGTCGGTTCATTACACGAGAATGTTTCCACCTATATCTCTAACTATCCCCTATGATAGGCCAATTTTGAATGACCCGATTTACGACCTCGGAAGCGATGCTTCCGACTCCTAGGCATCTAAAAGCTAAGGAGTATAATGGCTTGTCATTCAGATGATAGTCATCTTGTGAGAAGAACAAGAAGAGTCCAGGACATATATGACTCCAGTGAGCCAATTGATGATGAATTCAATAATTTCTGTCTATTTGCAGGTCTTGACCCATTGACATTTCAAGAAGCCTCTAAAGAAGTCAAGTGGCAAAAAGCTATGGAGGAAGAAATTCAAGCCATTGAAAAGAATAATACATGGGAGCTCACATCACTTCCTGACAAACATCGAGCAATCGGAGTCAAATGGGTGTTCAAGACAAAAAGAAATGCAAAAGGAGAAATTGAAAGGCACAAAGCCCGTCTCGTTGCAAAGGGGTACAATCAAAGATATGGAATTGATTATGAAGAAGTCTTTGCCCCAGTTGCCAGGCTTGAAACAGTGAGGCTGCTCATTTCACTAGCAGCTCAAAAGAAGTGGCAGATACATCAAATGGATGTTAAATCCGCATTTCTGAATGGAAATCTTGAAGATGTTGTCTATGTTGAGCAACCACCTGGATTCATCATTGAAGGCCAAGAAGACAAGGTGTACAGGTTGAAAAAAGCGCTCTATGGATTGAAGCAGTCACCAAGAGCTTGGAATTCAAGAATCGATAAATACTTTATCGAAAATGGATTTGTAAAGTGCCCATATGAGCACTCCCTATATGCAAAAAGAAACCTGTCTGGAGAATTCTTATTGGTATGTCTATATGTTGATGACATTATCTTTACAGGAAACGATAAGGCCTTGATCCAGGAGTTCAAGAAATCAATGGAAAAGGAGTTTGAAATGTCCGATCTGGGATTGATGCGATACTTCCTAGGCATTGAAGTCAAGCAAGATGAAGAAGGAATTTTTATCTCACAAGAAAAATACGCCAAAGAGATCCTGAAGAAATTCTCAATGGAAGATTGTTGCAGTGTCGACAGTCCGATAGAAGTTGGCACCAGATTGACTAAAGAAGGAGAAGGAAACCCAGTAAATCCAACCTACTACAAAAGTCTTGTGGGATGCTTGAGGTACTTAACCTGCACACGACCTGATATCTTGTTTGGAGTTGGTCTTGTTAGCAGGTACATGGAAACACCAAAAACTTCACACTTGAAAGCTGCGAAAAGAATTTTGAAGTACATCCAAGGGACAATCAATTATGGCATGCTATACTCTACAAATCAAAGCACTGAATTGGTGGGATTCAGTGATAGTGATTGGGCTGGAAGCAAAGAGGATCGAAAAAGCACATCAGGGTTCGTGTTCTACCTCGGTAGAAATGCATTCACTTGGTCATCAAAGAAGCAACCCATTGTCGCGTTATCGACTTGTGAAGCAGAATATATTGCTGCTGCTGCATGCGTCTGTCATGCAATTTGGCTGAAGAAATTGCTTGGAGATTTGAAGATACAACAAGAAAGTGCAATCAAGATTCATGTCGATAATAAGTCTGCCATTGCTCTTGCAAAAAATCCAGTGCATCATGAACGCTCAAAACACATCGACACCCGTTTTCACTTCATACGGGAACATGTAAAATCAAAAGAAGTGGAACTGAAGTATGTCAGCTCAAGTGAACAAGTTGCAGACATTTTTACAAAAGCATTGAAAGTTGAAACCTTCCAGTATTTGCGAAAGAAGCTGGGAATCCAAGATTTCAAGAGGATGAGTTTAAGGGGGGGAAATGTTGAATATTAAACTCACCCGACAACGCATGCTCACGCTGTCGTCAAAGTAGCCGCCTTGTTTGATTGCCATTGTCAAAACTTGTGGATTGCATATCCGTAGTTGTCAAAAATATTGTATTTTATATCTTTACATTTGTAATCCTTCCGGCTATAAATAGCCCTGTAATGTTAGCGAAAAAATGCAGAACGAGATTTAGAACAATAACATCTAAACTCTCTTCTCCCCAATTCAAAATTCCAACAAGCCGGAGCTGCCTGAGTTTCCAACGTTGCCCAAGCCCGAATTCCCAGCATTGCCTAAACCGGAGATGATTCCATCATTCCCCAAGCTGGAGATTCCAGAATTGCCAAAACCAACGATTCCAACGTTGCCAAAACCCGAGATCCCAACAATACCTAAACCAGAGCTGCCAAATCTGCCAAAGCCAGAAGTCCCCCACTTGCCCGAACTCCCCAAGTTCCCTGAATTGCCTAAAACTACAGTGCCAGAGGGACCAAAATCTCCTTGATTGACATCAGGGAAACCGTTTATTAAAGAATGGTAAGTTCTGTGGAGTGAGTCTATGGTATGATCAGTGTGGAGTTTATGCTGTTGTATACACATTTCTATTTGTTTCCAATTTCATTCCGATATACGTACATTACTTCGTGTCATCAATTTGCCATGCAATTTATGTTTCCCCATAGTAATTCCTTTGTAACATGCACACTACATATTTATTTATGAGTATATATATGCAACATTATTGTTTGATTACCAAGTAGTAGTATCGGTTTTTAACGTACCATTGACAGCATTTTTTTTTTTTTTTTTAAATTGACATGTACTAAGTTTTTTAAGTCCCGACTCTTAAAACAACATAAGCTATTGCAACATTAATTTGAGACCAACGATGAACTACACTAAAATTATTGTGAATTATCGGCTGGTCTGCATTATTTTTACCAACCTACATATTGAGAATGTAACCAGACTAGCGGGTGTGAGGCTGAAATGCCGAATAAATTTAAAGCTTGAAAGAAATCTAAGATTTTTTTATTTTTGTTAAACGGATTTGGTTGCTATATCCTTATAAATAGCTAACCTCATTAGCAAATCCCGTGGTTCAACAACTGAATCTTTCAATCGTTAAATGAAAAATTCTTGTAATAATCTTATCAAAACTTTATCTCTTGGAACAAAAAACACGATGTAGTAAGTTCCGAATAAGATTATTAGTTGAAACTGAGGTCCAAAACACTATGAATCTGAGTTAATCAATGGCCGTAGATGATGATGAATAACAAAAATAGTGGTAACGGATTCTAATCTTCTAATTTTAGTTCCACTAGACTCGAGGTTTTAATTTTAGTATAGTTCAAAATTTGATTTGTTGACCGTTAAATGTAACGGCGAAACTCTAACGGGAATTTTTTTTTTATTTTCTCTTTTTTTTTTAAGAAAATGAAGTACAGGGCACTATAATACAACCAAATGTTTTTTGGTTAGGTAATGTCTAATACTTCCTCCGTTTTTAAGAAAGTGCAACATTGCATTATTTTCTACTATTCATTGTTCGACTTTGATTCCATTTTTTATCATAGTTATAGAAGGAAAAATATAGTCAAGTGAGATCTTGTTGGATTCGTCTTTTCTTATAGTTTTAGGATATCAACTTTTTATAATTTTTACTTATATACAATTTGAATTATTGATCGTTAAAAATGTGCATTGAACTGCGTGCAATGGAGGAATGTTGTACAAGAAAACGGAGGTAGTACATTTTACTTAAAAGGATGGGTATGAATCCATACACAATAAATTTCGAAGAAAAATAAATGAGATGAATAAGTATATAATGAGAAATTGAATCATGAACTATAATATGTCAGTCAGCACTCCCTTATTAAGATCAAATTAGAAAGAAAAGAAAAATAAAAAAAATTCCCAAGTGCCTTTTTTATATAATTTGTCGAATTAAAATTAGCAAAATATGTAGTGATCGAACTAAAAATGCATGTTAATTTTAAAAAAGAAATCATAGTAGAAAATTGAAGCCTGCATCTGCAACCTAGCTAGTCAAACAGTTGATAACCACATCCCATGTTATATGGTGTGGTGGGCCCAGCTTCTGACCAACTAACCTTAAACGTTCACTTTATAGGCGAGTATTTTGGCACACGCAACAGTCATATTGTGTGCCCGGTGTTCTACACCATTACCGCACACAAACACACACTCGTATTGTTGGCGGTTGTACCATAAAAATTGGACCATTAAACAAATGCTTTTTTTTTTCTCCCCCTAATGAACACTTGATGGGAATTATAAATAAATATATTTAATATTGATAAGAGATGTTTTACTCTATATTGTGGACTATATGAGGAGTATATTAAAGGTGGAAGCCTGGCTATTAAAGATGTTTTACACGCATTACGAGCTGAATTAACATTTGTTGAAAGGTTGAACTGTTGAAGTAGTGTTTTGTATGTGATGGATGAATGCATTGTATCTGAGTTTTTATACAATATAGACAATGTTAAATACTCAACACATACCTCATTAACACTCAATATGAAACACCGATTGGATAAGCACCCCAACATCTATTTAACTTTTCCATTTGGGCGAATGTGAATTATTTACTAAAGCATTGAATGTGTTTTGCCATGATTTAATATAGATTAAGATTATATAAAAGAAATTAATATGATAGTATATTTTTTTGGGTAAAATAATAACTGATGAAGTGATGAATATATATTATATTGTTCGTTTTGCTGAAATCAACCATTCGATTCGATTGGACCAACCATATTATAAAGATTCTATATTTAATAAGTTATAACCAATCATTTATTACTTTAAAGATTATCAAATAGCTTCATAATATTTAATTTATAATTAATTATTTAGGTGAATACCAGGGTATCCCAGGTCACATTGGACCAAAGACTAATCCCTCGAGAATGTGCTAGGGCAATTAAGGGCGTCTCTCCCAAAGTAATTTTTTGCATACACAAGGCTCGAACCCGAGACCTTGCTTAAGCGACTAGAGCCCCATCCACTCAAGCCAACTGCTGTTGGTTATAAATAACTATTTAGTTATTTATTTTACTAGAAAAATATATAAAATTTTATGATCAAGAATATATGTGGTTGACCGATGCTCTTCGAAGTATATATTTGAAAAAATAGTCAAATTGAGTTTTATTAGAATCGTAAAATCATTTAGTTTTAATATATATATATTTTATATAATTTTTTTTTGTATATATTTTGAGATATTAACCATTAAAAATGTGCATTGAATTGTGTGCACAATAAATGTGACATTCCCCGGGCTGGGCCTGCAGACCGTGCACCCCAACCCTCCCCATGTGTGAAATCACATTCACCCTATGGTGGGTTGTTGGGAGTGGGATTTGAACACCCAACCTCCCCTTTAACAACCACCCTAAGGTAAGGTTGTTAACCATGTGAGCTGCAGCCCGGAGTAGGATTGTTACATAAAAGTGGAAGTAATTTTTATCTCTCACATTGAATTGAGAAAATTTTTGAATTCTCACGCATGAAATTTTTTCCTTGTCTAAAAATAAGTATAGATATTCAGAAATATATCCAAGTATCCATCATAATTTAATCGTTGTTTTCCAAAAATAAAGATGCCCCATTTAAAATTAATGCTATTAGCAAATAATGCCAATAACAAATCTGGGAGTAAATTCACCCAAAAAAAAAAATCTGGGAGTAAAATTTTGCGAGCAGATAATGTATGCAACGAATCCTTGTAATTGCACAAACGATTCTTTATAGCTTTCTATAAATAATAAATTTATGCCCATCGACAACTATTTACTATTAACGCCATTAATCTTGTTTTGACGAATAATGTTTCCTAAATTTTCCCTAATACCCGTTTACAATTAAATTTATACACTTCAAAACTCATGATAAGATACACAATTTGAAAACTAATAAATAAAACATCCAAGGTTTGAACTTTGGACAAACTCAATACTCAATTTAGAGGTGTTTGAGGCAAAATTACTCTATGAAAACCTTAAAATTTGACAGTATTTAAAGGAGAGTGACCGATTCAATTTCCTAATCTTTCTATTAACTCTGTAAACTGAATAATTTTAATTAATCTATTTAAGAAAAAATAATAATAATTTTAATTAATCAAAAAACATTTATGCACCAACAATGTAAATAATTCAAAATTCAAATTCATTCCACATTTATGGAATTTAATAATTTAGTGTTTGTTTAAAAAACATCCCAAAAAAAAAACACAGGTTTCTAATTTGAAAGATATCTGATGCAGAATCGAACCATGAGGAGACGAATATTCAAATACCACTTAACTAAAATCATTTCATTTCATATCTAATAAAATCCAAAAAATGAAAACAAAACCAATCCCTAAAGAATTTAAACGAACTGCATTCATCGAAATGAAACTAGAATCCCAGAACAGAAGCAGCAAACACAACAGTAACAATGGAAATCACGAAACAACCAGGCCTTCACAAAACAGAAAACCCTAAATTAAGGCTAAAACCCCAACCACAGCGACGACCGCACCGAGAATCCCTACAGTCACTGTTCCCGATCCAGAAGATGGCGCAGGTGCCGGAGCCCTTCCAGGGACGAGTTGACGGCGCTCCTCCCCTGGAGATGGAGCCGGAGCCCCAACCGGAGGTGGATAATGGGTGCCCCTCTTCGCCGACAAAACCCTCAGCTTAATCTTCTGGCCGCTCTCGCAGTGCCCTTGTGCCCCGCTTATGAAATAGAACGGCCCGGATCGGTCCAGGATGATCTTGGTGTCACCGTCGGCGTACGATTTGATCGGCTGGGTCCTGTTGCACGAGTTGAAATTGTTTTCCGAAACCTCGAGCACGGAATCGGACTTCGGGTCGTACTTCAGAACTGCAAAACAGAAAAAAATTCATTCGTCGTAGAATTGTAGGAACCCTAGAAAAAAAAAATCAAAGGAAACAATATTTAACATTTAATACCCAGAACATCGCCGATTAGGAAGCGGAGATTGTCAGCCCAATGGTTGTATGCGTCGCGGGAGGAAGGGACCTTCCAGGCGGCACCGCTGCCGCCGATCGGAAACTCATAGGCGTCGGAAAAGGCAAAAATTGAGAGCAAGAGAACGGCGGAGAAGAAGGAAAGGAAAGAAGACATTTTTGCGAAATTGGAAGGGCGAAAGGAAATCGAGAATTAGGGAAATTTATGGAATGGTGACTGACTGAGAAGAGGTGATGAGAAAGCGAGACTTTTATAGAGTGGTGAGGGACGTGGTTGATTCTCGTGGAGGCACGTGAGGGGCACGTGCGTATCCTGGTCTGACCTGGAGAGTTAACGGCAGTCTTTTATTAATGGAAAAATTGAAAAAATGGAGGCGTTTCGTGTGTACGATGGTATTTTGGTCATTCCCAAGGGGGGCTAAAAGGTAATTTCGGCGTTGGGAGGAGTGAAGTAATGAACGGGGGGGTAAAAAAACTAAAAAGACGTGGTTAGACTTTGAATGACCATTTATTGCTGAGCAGAGACCAGAAATTAACATCCCCTAGTAAATACTCCCTCCGTTCCAAAATAGTATTCTTTTTAGAAATGAAAAAGTGTTCCAAAATAGTTGTCATTTTTAGGTAGTTTTAGATAGTTATGTTATGTTTTTACTATATTGCCCTTTACTTTACATAAATGCTATTTCTTGACATTTATTACGAAATGGTTTAGTTGAAGGGTAAAAATGAAAATTTATGAATTAATTAATGCATATCTTGGTTATTGAAATTGAGCTGAAAGAGACAACTAAAATGGAACGGAGGGAGTATCTTCTTTACTATCTGAATATTTCATCTACTGTATTTTTTAGTAAGTGTTGAATTTTTTTTCACCAATTGTATTATAGATAGTGGTGTTC
Source organism: Hygrophila difformis (assembly GCA_030278955.1). Classification (NCBI taxonomy): domain Eukaryota; kingdom Viridiplantae; phylum Streptophyta; class Magnoliopsida; order Lamiales; family Acanthaceae; genus Hygrophila; species Hygrophila difformis. The sequence goes on from JAOANR010000010.1 coordinate 2,763,973, forward strand.
ACGGTTTGGTTTGGTTTGATGCGATTGACACCAAACCCACGACATTGAGATGACTCTCCCAATTGAAATGGGAAAAGAACAAAATAAGAATTTATCTTTTGGTAACTATTGACAAATGTTTGTGAAAATTCAAGCTACATAAATTATAAAGAATGAATAAAGGGGAGATATATGGATCGTGTGGGAATCAAACTACTAACCATAATGTTTGAAGTCATGGAAAATGACCATTAGACCAAGTCCCCAACCATAATAATGTGATATATTAGTAGTACGGCCTCTTATACTCCAATAAGGTAATCTATAATGTATTCCCTCCATTTTTTAAAACTTGCTACGGACCTACAGAGCACGTAGTTCAATGTCTATTTTAAACCATTAATAACTCAACTTGGATATAAATAAAAATTCTAAAAGTTTAATATTTAAAAATTAAAAGACGAAACAAATATAATAATATCTCACTTACTTATTTTAACTTGTATAACCATGACAAAATTAAAATTTAAGCCAAATTATGTGTGCGAACAATAAAGAGTTGATGGATCGGAGAAGAAAAACAAGAACAAAGAGAGTATAAACTACTGGTGTGGCAAAAAATATAATTACTAATTTTATATGAACAAAGTACAAAAATGTAGCGTCCATAACCCCAAAAAAAAAAAAGTACAAAAATGTATATTTTTTTAAAAAAAAAAACAATTATGTGGCGAAATGTTCAAGTCAAAGCATGCATAAACCAAGAGAGGAAATACTTCAAGCAGCGAGGGCGTGCACGGACAACAATTTCATGTACTTAAGCTGATTTTTTTTTTTTTTTTTTTTTTTTTTCTAGTGTTCGTTTGTTTAGTGAAATTTTTGAATTGGTAGAATTTCTGAAGTCTTTTGCAAAATATACATATGTATAATTTAATTTAGCACGCAAATTAGAATTTTAATTTAATTGAGATTTGAGTTTTTCGTAATGAATAATCTTCTAAGTTTTTGAAATTCACAAAATTTCTTAAAGTGTGTTACAAAATTAATATTGATGTATGTATAAGTTATTTTAGGATATTAGTATTACTTGAGATTTGAATTTTGTGTAATGTATGATCAAATGAAGTTTTAAAAAGTTTCTCTGTGTAATGTGTAATGTATTATTGTCTCTACATCTGTTATTCGAACAATTGCCTCATGGGACTCCTTTAATTCCACCCATTGGCTTCTCTTCTCGGCAGGATTAAGGATTAAGGAAGTGAGGGAGTCTTTGGATATGCGTAGTTTCCATCATGTGTTGCATGAAGGAAATAAAGTGGCAGATAAGTTGGCAAAGCACGGAGCTTAGATTGAAGACTTTTATACCACTTGGATCTTCCCTCCTGATTTCGTAATGGGGGATGTAGCGGTCAATGCTTCCGGCGTATGGTACCCTGCCGTTACTAGTGTCGTGTACTTTCCTTTCGTAGTTTAGCATTTGAGTTTTTTCCTTTTGTCTTTTCCTCTTGTTTGCAGACTTTGGCCCTCCCCAAAGAAAATGAAGTTTTTAAAATGGCAAAGTTTCTTCAAGTCTTTTACACAAAGTGACTGGTCATCCACTTGGCCAAGCCATGAGCCATCGTGTATTTGCACTGAAAAAATGTAATCCTAGACCTATATATTCTGATTACAAAATTCTTGACAATATTTTTTGTGCCCTAATGACAATTTTGTCGTGTGTTTCTCAGATTTTGTCATAGTGCCACAATACATATATACTTCAGTTCTGTGTTGGATCAATTCTTCAATCTAGAGATAGATTCAACTTCCAGGCATCAATATGTGTTGTATTATTGCCTGATTGAACTCTCCATCAAAATTCAAAATCCTCTGGTGCATAATAGTAAGGGCTCTGCTGCAGCAGGGAAGGGGAATATAGCCATTTTACTTTTTTTAGTGATCTCACTGCAAGCATTTTTCCATCTTTTGGCAGTGCAAAGTGCAAAACCTTCTTTCTTCCATATAATATAAGCCACTTGATACTTTGATCTTTCTTAACAATGTTTCCACCAAAAATTCCTGACACAAACATCAATACAGTCATGAATTAAATGGGGATACTTTGTGACACAGCTTACAGAGCTAGAACTGAAGCAAGTTTACCAGTCGAGGACAGAAGCTTTTCTTGCCAGTTTACCAAATAGAGCTGTCAAAATGAGCTAGGTCTATTGAGCCCGATATTCACATCTCTATTACCAACAATGCTCTCTTCCTCCAAGTAAGGGATATTTCCTTGTTTTCAGGAATATCAAGGATGTTCTAAATGCAATATCTAGTGCCACTATTAACACTTAATTAACAATAGAACTGAATCGAATTATTAAATTATGAACACGCGGATCAATCGGTATAAAAACAACTCTATTGTATACACAGTATCGTCTTTTGGCAGGAACCAATGGAGCTCCTGCACGGGGCCCCCAACTTTGGGGGCCCCATCTTATTATTATTTTTTTAATGTTATGTTTTTTGATTTTTAAAAATATTTAATATTTATTATTTAATGTTTAAATAAATTTACATAATGTTTAGGCATAATATTTTATCTATCTATATAATTATTTTTAGTAATATTATTTCATCAATCTTATAGTGAAATGGGGATGGGGACTTATGTTAGTGTTCAAATCTCTCGATTCCCAATCTATAGGTTATGAGTTCAATTCCCACTCGGCCTCATATAGGTTGTTTCAGAAAAAAAAAATCTTATGGTGAAATAAAAATCTTATGAATAAAATAGTGTATATTTTGACAAAATAAAATAGTACAGTATTACTATTTTATATAGTTTATTAAAGTGAATATTAAATTAATTTTATGTAGTAAAAGTTTTTAATTATCTTTATAGGGCCATTTTTTTTTTTGTTTTTTTTGGCTCGGCCTCTACAACGTCCTAGACGGAGTATTAGAAAATTTGTTGGAATAGCCGATCGACAATGTGGACTGCCTTCTTTGTTTATTTAATTTAATTTTTTAATATTATAGTATTAATAGTCAATTACAAATTGTAAATTTCATTTAAATCCAAAATCTTTAATAATTTAATTTGTTACTCTCGAAGCAAGTTTAATTTGTTAATTGGCTTGCAGGGCAAAATCACAATTTTAAGGAAAAGTATATCATCATATATAATGGAAATAGATTAGATTCGATTTTTTTAAGATCCAAATATGATCTAGTATCCTTTTTAACAACCAATCTTAGGGGCTAAATTCCTATTTTTCTAAATTTACAATTTCTAAGCTTGTTAAACAAATCTGATAATATCTAAATAGGCTTTCACAATCTAAGCCTAGGTTATTTATATTTTATATATATACAGAAAAATGAAAACCTAGTAATATAACATTAACATTCTATAGGCTAGCTAGATTCCATCTGCATCAAGTTTGAAGCTTGCGGATGGCAGATTCTATCAACACAAGAAGAAGGACGGCGGCGGATGTGATCCCTGATGATCTGATCATCCAAATTTTCACCTGGCTTCCACCGGAGTCCCTCCTCCGCCTGCGAACCCTATCCAAGCTATGGTTTTCCACAATCTCCGACCCCAATTTTATTCAACTACATCGTTCGCACTTCGGCAATTCCAGCCGCGACAACAACGTCGCCGCCGCAGCAGGTCGCATCTTAATTCCCAGGTATAGTAAAGCCGGAGACTTCGAAAGATTTGATATCTTCTCCGAAGGCAATGCAAGCGTCACCCACATGGACGACATTACCAGCAAAAATTTGGAGGTTTTAGGCTCCTGCAATGGCCTTCTGTGCTGCCGGACACCCGGCGGTTCCATAATGGTATGCAATCCTTCCATCAGGCGGGTAATTCACCAGCTGGACCGTCGCTTTCCCCGTTCCGATAATCGTTCTGTGAAATATGGTATTGGGTTTGATCATATTGAAGAGGATTACAAGATCCTAATGGTGAGAAGTATATATACTGCCTGGAATCAATTAGCCGCCATGGTTTATTCATTCAAATCTAACCTGTGGGAAGTGGTTGGAACCCTAACCCTAACAGGAACCATCTCGGGTAAATCGATTTTCCTGCACGGATCTATTCACTGGATTTATCGTCCGTTCTTTCGTGATGACACATATATATTGCGCTATGATGTCCGTGTTGAATAATAAACTCACCCGACAACGCATGCTCCCGCCGTCGTCAAAAAGAGCTGCCACCGCCGTCGTCAAAAAGAGCTGCCACAGCCGTCGTCAATATAGCCGCTAAGTTTGATTGCAATTAGATTTCGGATTGTGTAATTGTCAACAATGTTGTATTTTATTTTATCATGTCTGTAAACCTTCCGGCTATAAATAGCCTTGTAATGTTAGCGAAAAAATGCAGAACGAGATTTAGAATAATAACATCTAAACTCTCTTCTCCCCAATTCAAAATTCCAACAGAATTGGTATCAGAGCCTGAGATAACTCAGAGCAAAACAATTTGGGTATAAACACTCAAAATTAAAAGATTTAAGTGTGCTCACTGGTGGTTCCTCCGAGTGCTGCCCAGCAGTCTCCGAGCCGCCGCCACAGCGCCGCCAGTCTCCATCGGCCACCGTTCATCTTCTCCGGTGGTCTCTCTGTCGCAATCCGTCGATGCCACTAACCTCCGACGAGCTTGCACCACCGCCTGCAACCTCTTTCCGGCGAATCATCTGTCGCCCCTTGCTCGAGAACGGAAGTTGTTACCTCTGCTCCATCTGGTAACCGATCTGCTGCTCTTCCGACCAGCGAGCATCGCCCCGCCATCGCCGACCGCTGCTTGCGCACCATCACCGTCTTGTGAAGACGCTGCCGGAGCCTCGAACAGCCGTCCCTGCGTCTTCCCGTTGCTGCCATCACTCGAGCACAAACGCCCGTCCCTTCCTAACTCGTGCGCGCTATTCCTCTCATCATCATCAGTGCTCTTTTTGACAGGATTCCCTATATCTTCATTCTGGTTCATCTCCTTCACAGGGATGTTTTTCACCTGGGAATCATAGCCACCGCCAGACACATTCAATTTTTCTATCCACTGCTTTCAAATTCTCCTGCGGCACCATATTTAGCAGACCTCTTTATTCCAATAAATATTTTAGGTAACATTTATTGTGGTGCTTGTAATTTAAAAAAAAAAAGAAAGAAAGAAAAGGAGTTAGTGCGGTTGTTGAAGAAATTAAAAATAAAAAAGAGGGTAGACTAGTGCGGTGATTGACTAGAAGGTGAGAATTAATAGTTGGGCATTAAAAAAAAGGGGGAGAATAGTGCAATTTTTTTTAAAAAAAAAGAATAGTGCGATTTTTTTTAAAAAAAAAGGTGAGTGGGGTATTAAAAAAAAATTTATTAAAAGTAGTGAGTGTGGTGGTGAGGAGGAATTTGTCAAATTAAAAATTTTGGAGAAGGAAGCTGCGCAACAGAAAGAAGATATTGTTCACAATGGCGTCAACCAGTTCTCTTCAATCACAGGTGCCCAAATTGACAAAAGAAAATTACAGGATGTGGAGTATCCAAATGGAAGCCTTGCTCGGATCCCTTGATGTCTGGGATATGGTGGAAACAGATTTTGCAGAGTTGACATCAACAATAGAAGATGACGATCAATTGAAGGAGATAAAGAAAAAGGAGAAAAAAGCCTTGTTCACAATATATCAAGGCGTAGATGAAGCTACATTTGAGTTGATTTCTACCGCAAAAAACATCGAAGGACGCTTGGGAAATTTTAAAGAAAGCCCACGATGGAGTAGATAAAGTGAAGAAAATCCGGCTCCAATCTTTGAGAGCCCAATTTGAAACTCTAAAACAAAACAGATCCGAAGCCGTCTCAGATTACTTCTCCCGAGTAATCTCTGTTGTTCATCAAATGAGACAAAATGGCGAGGAGATCAAAGATGTTCGTGTTGTGGAGAAGATCTTGAGGTCCCTAGACCCAAAATTCAACTTTATCGTTGTTGCCATCGAAGAATCAAAAAATCTCGAGGCAATGACAATTGAAGAATTAATGGGCTCTTTACAAGCCCATGAGCATCGACTCTTCAAAAAGGGAGACGAACAATCTTTGGAGCAAGCACTGCAAACGAAATTGTCGTTTAAAAGAAATAATGTTGTGAGAGGAAGTCCACAACGTGGACGTTATCAAGCACAGAGAGGAAGAGATGGCCGAGTTAACAATCGCTATGATCAGAATCGAATCAATAATGGCGAAAATAATGGAGGAAATGAACGTGGCCAGAATACCTATCGAGGCCGAGGACAATTCCGAGCCCGTGGTCGTGGACGTGGCAGAAACTTTGGAAGATTTGACAAATCAGAAGTTCAATGCCATGTATGTAAGAAATTTGGTCATTTCGCTAATGAATGTTGGTACAATGCAGACAACAACAAAAATGAGAAGGCGAATCTCATTGATAAAGAAGAGAAGGATGGTCCAGTTGTACTAATGTCTTGCAAAGAACCAGAGCCACCTCAAACAGTCACATGGTACATGGATACAGGTGCATCAAACCATATGTGCGGAAGAAAGGAATTCTTTTCCAAACTTGATGAAAGACGAATGGGCAATATCACATTCGGTGACCTGTCAAAAAGGCCAATTGAAGGTAAATGAGATATTACCTTTGAGTTACATAATGGAAAACATCTATGCATTTCTGATGTTTATTATGTACCTGAAATTAAAAGTAATCTGCTGAGTGCTGGCCAATTGTTGGAAAAGGGATATGAAATCCAAATGAAAAATTTGGCTCTTAGTTTGCGAGATAAGAATAACAGGTTGATCACACATGTCAAGATGACGACGAACAGAATGTTTCCGCTGAAGCTCACTATAAATGACTCAAAATGCTTGAAGGCAACCACTGTTGATAGCGGCAAGTTATGGCATCTCCGGTATGGGCATCTTAACTTTGATGCATTGAAATTGTTGCAGAAAAAGAATATTGTGACAGGACTGCCGCAGATTGAATCCCCCAACGATGTTTGTGAGGTTTGTGTCATGGAAAACAACATCGACACACCTTCAAGAAGTATGGCGCGAGAAGAGCTAGATCGCGACTTGAGCTAGTACATTCTGATGTTTGTGGACCAATTACTCCAGTTTCTATTGGTGGAAACAGGTATTTTCTTACCTTTACAGATGACTACAGTGGAAAAACATGGATCTACATGATGAAAGAAAAAAGTGAAGTTTTCTCTAAATTCAAGGAATTTAAAAACCTTGTTGAGAAACAAAGTGGGTGCCAATTAAAGTGCCTACGGACAGATCGTGGTGGAGAATACACATCTCGAGAATTTGATCATTTTTGCAGAGAGCATGGGATATCACACCAACTCACGATGCCATATACACCACAACAAAATGGTCTTTCAGAAAGAAAGAACCGAACAATTTTGAATATGGTTCGATGTATGCTGAAAGAGAAAAATATTCCCAAAGAATTTTGGGGTGATGCTGTAAATTGTTCTGTCTATCTGTTGAACAGGTTCCTAACAAGGAGTATTGGAGACATAACTCCCGAAGAAGTCTGGAGTGGGAAAAAGCCAAAAGTTGATCATCTGAGAATTTTTGGAAGCATTTGCTTTGCAAAAGTGCCAGAGGAAAAGCGTACAAAGCTTGAAGATAAAAGCCAAAAATGCATTTTCCTTGGCTATGGTGAAAATTGCAGCGGGTACAAACTGTACAATCCTGTAACCCGCAAAGTGGTGATGTCAAGAGATGTTATATTCAATGAGGATCAAACTTGGAGATGGAATGAAGATGAGCCGACCAAGCATGTTCCGTTTGATGATGAACATGAAAAGCAAAAGGAACAGCAACAACAAATGGAGGACATGGTACCTGATCATGTTGAAGTTGAAAGCCAATCCTCTGATGATAGTCCTATCGTGAGAAGAACAAGAAGGGTCCAGGACATATATGACTCCAGTGAGCAAATTGATGATGTATTCAATAATTTCTGTCTATTTGCAGGTCTTGACCCATTGACATTTCAAGAAGCCTCTAAAGAAGTCAAGTGGCAAAAATCTATGGAGGAAGAAATACAAGCCATTGAAAAGAATAATACATGGGAGCTCACATCACTTCCTGACAGACATCGAGCAATTGGAGTCAAATGGGTGTTCAAGACGAAAAGAAATGCAAAAGGAGAAATCGAAAGGCACAAAGCCCGTCTTGTTGCAAAAGGGTACAATCAAAGATATGGAATTGATTATGAAGAAGTCTTTGCCCCAGTTGCCCGGCTTGAAACAGTGAGGCTGCTCATTTCACTAGCAGCTCAAAAGAAGTGGCAGATACATCAAATGGATGTTAAATCCGCATTTCTGAATGGAAATCTTGAAGAGGTTGTTTATGTTGAGCAACCACCTGGATTCATAATTGAAGGCCAAGAAGACAAGGTGTACAGGTTGAAGAAAGCGCTCTATGGATTGAAGCAGTCACCAAGAGCTTGGAATTCAAGAATCGATAAATACTTTATCGAAAATGGATTTGTAAAGTGCCCATATGAGCACTCCCTATATGCAAAAAGAAACCTGTCTGGAGAATTTTTATTGGTATGTCTATATGTTGATGACATTATCTTTACAGGTAATGATAAGGCCTTGATCCAGGAGTTCAAGAAATCAATGGAAAAGGAGTTTGAAATGTCCGATCTGGGATTGATGCGATACTTCCTAGGCATTGAAGTCAAGCAAGATGAAGAAGGAATTTTTATCTCACAAGAAAAATATGCCAAAGAGATCCTGAAAAAATTCTCAATGGAAGATTGTTGCAGTGTCGACACACCGCTGGAAGTTGGCACCAGATTGACTAAAGAAGGAGAAGGAAACCCAGTAAATCCAACCTACTACAAAAGTCTTGTGGGATGCTTGAGGTACTTAACCTGCACACGACCTGATATCTTGTTTGGAGTTGGTCTTGTTAGCAGGTACATGGAAACACCAAAAACTTCACACTTGAAAGCTGCGAAAAGAATTTTGAAGTACATCCAAGGGACAATAAATTATGGCATGCTATACTCTACAAATCAAAGCACTGAATTGGTTGGATTCAGTGATAGTGATTGGGCTGGAAGCAAAGAGGATCGAAAAAGCACATCAGGGTTCGTGTTCTACCTCGGTAGAAATGCATTCACTTGGTCATCAAAGAAGCAACCCATTGTCGCGTTATCGACTTGTGAAGCAGAATATATTGCTGCTGCTGCATGCGTCTGTCATGCAATTTGGCTGAAGAAATTGCTTGGAGATTTGAAGATACAACAAGAAAGTGCAATCAAGATTCATGTCGATAATAAGTTTGCCATTGCTCTTGCAAAAAATCCAGTGCATCATGAACGCTCAAAACACATCGACACCCGTTTTCACTTCATACGGGAACATGTAAAATCAAAAGAAGTGGAGCTGAAGTATGTCAGCTCAAGTGAACAAGTCGCAGATATTTTTACAAAAGCATTGAAAGCTGAAACCTTCCAGTACTTGCGAAAGAAGCTGGGAATCCAAGATTTCAAGAGGATGAGTTTAAGGGGGGGAAATGTTGAATAATAAACTCACCCGACAACGCATGCTCCCGCCGTCGTCAAAAAGAGCTGCCACCGCCGTCGTCAAAAAGAGCTGCCACAGTCGTCGTCAAAATAGCCGCTAAGTTTGATTGCAATTAGATTTCGGATTGTGTAATTGTCAACAATGTTGTATTTTATTTTATCATGTCTGTAAACCTTCCGGCTATAAATAGCCTTGTAATGTTAGCGAAAAAATGCAGAACGAGATTTAGAATAATAACATCTAAACTCTCTTCTCCCCAATTCAAAATTCCAACAGTCCGCGGTAAGGTTTTCAGGACGATGCCATTACCGAAATTGGGGAATCCGATCGAGCAAGCATCAATCTTTGTAGTTAGAGGTTCACTTTGTGTACTAGTTTTTTGGTCGGCAACGGTGTGCTTCGAGCATTGTCAGATGTGGATTATGAAGGAATGTGGCGGGGTTGGGTCATGGAGTCTGCAATTCGACAATGTGCTTCCCTTTAACGAAGTTATTGGAGTGAGTGTTGGGGGAAAAATTTTGGGCTCTTATTGTGGGGCTGCCGCGAAGAAGGGAGCGTTGGTTTCCGACGATGGAAATTCGGTTGATGCTGATTTCCCTTACCAGCTGATGTTGTTTGATCCTCGGACAGAAGAGTTTGCCAATGTCTGCCGCAGCGTAGGGTGCGGTCATAGTAATATAATTTGCCATGAGGCAAGTCTTGAATGTCTTAATTTTTGAGCTGATTTTGATATATGCTATGTATGTGTAGTAGTAGTTTACATTGGTTTGTTTCTTTTACGAAATTGGGATGTTTGGAATATGAAACTTGAGAATTGCTTTTCTAAAAATAGATATTATATGTAGCAATTCCACCCGCAACCGGTCGTAATCCGACCCACCCGCCGTCCTTCTTCTTGTGTTGATAGGCTCATCCAACCCCCCACCCGATCCATCATCCAATCCATCATTCAATCCACCCATCACCCGATTCTTTTATTAAATATATAAATATATTTTTAAAAATATAAATATTCACATTAAACAATCTATATACGAAGTATTATATATATAATAAAATAAATAGTATTAAAAACTAATAAAAGTTAAAACCCTATATTGCGTTAGAAATTCAAAATCTCTCAATCCCGCTCTGAAAATTTAGAATTGAAATCGTTCGCTTCTCCCAAATCGGAAAATCGTGACTGTTGCTTTGCCGATGTCTTGCACTGCTACTTACCCGGAGCGACACTGATGTTTATTTCTTACTAATATCCTTTTGGCTCTTTATACTTTCCTTCATAGGATAAATGTTATTTTGCTTGTTGAAATTTTAGCGGGAATTTGTAATAGTTTAATGTTCAAACATGATTTATTTTGAATATAAATTATTGCATCGTTTATGTATGTTTGAATCCACTAACCACCCTATTCACCAGTTTCACTCGTGGTTGATGGATGAATTGTATTTGGATTGAGTTTTAGATGAATGATGGATGGATTGGATGATCAATATAATATTGATGGGTGGAGGTGGATTTAGGCACCTCCGATCCATCTCCAATCCATTGCCATCCCTAATTATGTGTCGGTGGTTGTACTTGTACATGAAAATGATTTTTTTAAGGACCGAGTCTTATTATAAGATATGCCTAAGCTCCTAGTTTAGGCTTGCATAGTATAAGGCTTCGTTTGGTAAATAAATAAACTTTAGAGTTTATAGTTTGGAATATGGTATTGGGTTTGATCATATTGAAGAGGATTACAAGATCCTAATGGTGAGAAGGATAGATGCTACCTGGAATCAATTAGCCGCCATGGTTTATTCATTCAAATCTAACCTGTGGGAAGAGGTTGGAACCCTAACCCTAAATGGAACCATCTCGCGTAAATCGATTTTCCTGCACGGATCTATTCATTGGATTTATCATCCGTTCTTTCGTGATGACACATCTATATTGCGCTACGATGTCCGCGGTAAGGTTTTTCAGGACGATGCCATTACCTAAATTGGGTAATCCGAGGGGGGCGAGCATCAATCTTTGTGGTTAGAGGTTCACTTTGTGTACTAGTTTTTTGGTGTGTAAAGTTGTACTACGCGCATTGTCAGATGTGGTTTATGAAAGAATATGGCGAGGTCGGGTCATGGACATTGCAATTCGACAATGTGCTTCCCTTTGAAGTTTACCAAGTTATTGGAGTGAGTGTTGGGGGCAAAATTTTGTGCTCTTATCATGGGGTTGTCGCGAAGAAGGGAGCGTTGGTTGCCGACGATGGAAGTTCGGTTGATGCTCATTTACCTTACCAGTTGGTGTTGTTTGATCCCCGGACAAAAGAGTTTGCCCATGTCTGCCGCAACATATGGTGCGGTAATAGTGATATAATTTGCCATGAGGGAAGTCTTGAATGTCTTAATTTTTGAGCTGATTTTGATACACATATATGCTATGTATGTGTAGTAGTTCACTCCATTGGTTTGTTTCTTTGATGAACCTGGGGATGTTTGGAATATGCTACTTGAGAATTACTACTTTTCTATCAAAGTTGAATCGAGTTTATGCAAATGTTAGTAATATCATTTTGAACCCACGGCAATTGAGAATTTGAGATTAATAAATATATCTCCGAATCGAAATGGAAAAAGAAAAAAAAAAGAACATTGAAATTTATGAATCGAAAATTCTTATAAATTGTTTTTTGTCTTCAAATAACAATTACACGGGGTAGGGAGGCGAGATCCTCGCTTGATTGGTGTGTGATTCGCCATGTCCTTCGAGAGGGGAACGGGGTTGCTGACAAGCTAGCCAAGCATGGTGCATCAAAGGAATTATTCTTCACGACATGGGCTTTTCCACCTGATTTTATTCAAGGGGAGGTGGCGGCGGATTTCTCCGGCGTGCTGTTCCCTCGACACTAGTCTTGTTCTTTGTTTTTAGCTTATTTTTCTTTTTCACTTTGCTTGTTTTTCTCCGGCTTCGGCTTCGCCAAAAAAAATATCAATTACACGTAAATGGAAACTGGATGTAAATGGAAAAAAGGCCAAACAGGTCCTTTTTCTTTTTCAAAAATTCAAATCAGTCATTTTTCTATTTTAGTATCAAAATAGTCCGCTACAAATGCTAATTATGTCCAAATCAGTCCCTTGTTCACTAATTATGCTCTAATTGCTGACGTGACAAGGGTTTAAATTTAAACCTGACACGTGTGCATAATATTAGGCCTTTTTCTTTTATCTTTTACCAATTCAGTCATAAACTTTTGTTTTGTTCTATTTAGTCATCTACCCAAATCAGTCATTTTTATATTAATTGGTCTCCAACCTTTTAAATTATTTCATTTTATGCACAAAACCTTAAAATTTTATTACTACTAATCTATTTATCAAATAAATGCCAACATACTTCCGTAAATAAAATTAAACACTAAACCTCATACATTAGATTTGACTGCCTTGTTACCGGATTTTCCAAGATTCGGGATTTTACGGACTCTCTCTAACCATCAGACTGTAATCGATGGTTCATTGGTTCTGGTTTCCTTCAGCAACAATTAACACAATCATACTTTGTTTCCTACCTTAAAACGTAGTAAAAGATTTAATTTTAATTTTTGTGTAAATGATATAATTTTACTTTTTGGAAGGTTATGGATGTAGGAAGCATGGACAATAAAATCCAATGATGAGGTTTGGTGTTTAATTTTATTTACGGAAGTATGTTGGACATTTATTTGATAAATGAATTAGTAATAATAAAAAATTTAAGGTTTTTGGCCTGAAATAAAATAATTTGAAAGGATGGAGGCCAATTAAAATAAAAACGATTGATTTGGGTAGAGGACTAAATGGAACAAAATAAAAATTTAGGACTGAATTGGCAAAAGATAAAAGAAAAGGGACTAATATTATGTCCACGTGTCAGTTTAAATTTAAACCTTGCCACATCGGTAATTAGAGCATTATTAGTAAATAAAGGACTGATTTGGACATAATTAGCATTTGTAGCAGACTGTTTTGATAATAAAATAGAAAATGGACTGATTTGAATTTTTGGAAAAGAAAAAAAAGACCTATTTGGCCTTCTTTCCGGATGTAAATATTCAATCTAGGAATAGTTTCAACTTCCAGGTATCAACATATTATTGCCTGATTACCAACAGCAGTTGACTTGAGTGGATGGGCTCTAGTCGCTTAAGTAAGGCCTCGGTTCGGGCGTTCTGTATGCAAAAAACAGCTTTTGGAGAGGCGCCTTAATTGCCCCTGCAGATCCTCAAGGGATTAGTCTTGGGTCCAATGTAGCCTTGGGATACCCAGTTTCACCAAAAAACATATTATTGCCTGATTAAACTCTTCATCGATATCCTCTGGTGATCCTAAATCCAATAGTAAGGGCTCTCCAGCAGGGAAGGGTAGAGAGCCTTTCTACCTTTTTAGTGATCTAACTGCAAGCAATGTTCCATCTTCACAACAATGCTTGGTTAGTTTACCATGTTTCTACCAAAATTATTGACACAAACATTAATACAGTCATGAAATAAATAGGGATACTTTGTAACACAGCTTACAGCTTGAACTGAAGCAAGTTTACCAGTAGAGGACAGAAGCTTTTCTTCCCTGTTTACCAACAATGCTCTCTTCCGCCAAGTAAGGGATATTTTCATTATTTTCAGGAATATTAAGGATGTTCTAAATACGTAGAACTGAATCGTAATTATGAACATGCGGATCAATCGGTGATACAAACAATTCTACTGTATTCATTCTACTCCCTCCGTAATTTAATGATGTTAACATTTGCATAGTAAACACTATTTATTGAGTAATTTTGATTCGGCCTTTTAACATACTTACATAAGATAAAATATAATCAAATGAGATATTATTAAATTTATCTAATTACATTGATTTAGAATATTAATCGTTAAACATTTGCATTGAATTACGTAAAAAAATATTGTAGAATGATAACTAGAAAAGCAGTTGGAATAGCCGACAATGTGGACTGCATTCTTTGTTTATTTAATTTTATTTTTTAAATTAAAATAGTCAATTACAAATTGTAAATTTCATTTATATTTGGAGCAATTAAAATCTTTAATTAATAATTTAATTTCACTTTGGAAGCAAGTTTAATTTGTTAATTGGCTTGCACGGCAAGTTCATAATTTTAAGGGAAAGTATATTCGATGTACTCAATATACTACTCCAAAAGTAGATACTATTAAATAGTGACGACTGAGAGCTTTTCCAAAAGTAGATACTATTAAATAATGAGCCTGTTTGGAATAGCTTCTAGGGAGGTATTTTTGGTTTTTGCTTCTGTCAAAAGTACTTTTAGTAGAAATTAAGTGTTTGTTTTGGCTTTTAAGAAAAAGCAAAAGTACCTCGAAAAGTCAAAAAAGTGCTTCTAGGGGTGCTTCTCCCAAAAGCAGAAACCAAAAGCACCTCGTAAAATATACAAGGACTTAAATACCCCACTACTTAATATAAATTACACTATAAATATATCTTATTATCATATTAAGTAGCACGTCCTTTTTGGTAATTACCACATTTCAAAAGCACTTTTCATTTTTATTCATCCAAACATATTTTTTAGAAATGACGCTTTTCAAACATTTCATTCAAACACAAAAGATACATGCTTTCAAAAGCGAATCCAAAGGGTCCAAATGTGTTCGTGGTTGTACTTGTACGTGGAAATAGGCTAACTTTAATTTAGGCTTCGAGATCTAGGCTTAGACCATCTCCAATGGTCCCCTAAAACCCAAAATGGGGTGGCATCTTCTCTCCAACAATACCCTAAAACCAAACCTATTTTAAGTTTTTTGAGTTTTATGAATAGTAAATACTCAAATTTGAGTATTTACTATTCATAAACCTATATCACTTTTTGCAATTAAATTAATTGCAATTTCATCCCTCCAATTGTTGCAAGTTGAATATTGATCTAATTTTGTATTATGCTTGATAATTTTATACTTCATATAATTTTTTATTAAATTAATTTTATATTTAATTAGATTAGAAAATTTAAGGTTTCTTTATAAAATAAATTTTAAACATAAAGATAACTAAATTTTTAAAGTTTTGGTACAATCTTAGCAATCAATAAAAAAATTACATTAGCATATGAAAATATAATTAAACATAACACATCTCAAATACTTAAAAAAATGTACAATATTAAACAACTAAATAATTACGCAAACGAAAAATTAAGTTAATAGTCATCTAAATCAACATCGGATCCTCCAACATTATTGAAATACGTAGATGAATTTGTATTGAATTTATGTGGGGTTAATGTATAATTTATAAGAAATGAAGGGTATGATTGAAAAGATAAATAAGTTTGTATGGAAAAGAATATATAGAGAATATTCTTTTAAGTTTGAGTTTAGTGTAAATGGTTGGAGATGAATTACTGTTTGATGTGACATTTACTGTAAAATGGGTTTAAGTTTGGTGTTGGCTATTGGAGAAGCCCTTACATAACTTATAAGCCCATCTCCATCATAACTTCCCTAGCTCTTTCATTTTTTCCTTCCATATTATATTTTCTTTGTTCTACATCATCAATCAACTTCATTTAATTTTCATTTCCAATAAAATAATTCAATCTTTTCCAATCATTATTATACAAAATTTAAATAAAAATATAATAAAAAATCTTTTTAAATATTTTTTTACAGAATTATTTAATTTTATAATTATAATTATAGTATTTTAAAAAAATTAAAAAAAAGAAAAAAAAAAAAAAAGGAAAAAAAATCAAAAAGCCCGTGCCCGGCAGAACTCCTCCAATTTGGAGAGCAAATGGGGAGCTAAATTTTTTAGCTCCCTTGATGGAGATGGTCTTATAAGATATGCCTAAGCTCCTATTTCTTAAATAAATTTAATTAAGCTTATTTTACAATTAAGTTAAAATTTGTGTGCACAAGTCTGCATCCAGGAAATTAAAAATAAGATATGCTTTTTGTACAGAGTACAAAAAGGGTTTGTGATTGTTCCATAAAGAATGAAACAACAGTATTTATATATGGGTAAAAGAATTATAATTATTTTAAAAACCTATATTAGAAATAATAATTACATCTATATAAAAGACTTCCTCTCATTTAAAAATATCTGAAAACTTTTGAACACGTCCTTTAATGGATTTATTTAACGATTAATATCTTAAAATACAGGAAAGTAAAAATTATATAAAATATATATTCTGAAAATATGCGAAAAGACGAATCCAACAAAATCCCACTAGATTATATTTTTTTATATAAAATTTTAGGTCAAACATACATAATGAACAGTGTAAATAATATAAATAAAATGTTTCAAATGGAACAGAGAGAATAATATAGTAATATCACATATTCTTATGCAATAAACATAAATAATTACTAATAATGGAAAATAACCAATACTAGTAAGCTTAATAGGTTTTTTTAAAAGTTGGGTGTAAATCTATTAAAAGCCTGTTTGGAATGACTTTTTTCCAAGTGCTTTTGGCTTTTGCTTCTGCCAAAAGCACTTCTGAAAGAAAAAGAGTGTTTGTTTTGGCTTTTTAGAAAAAACAAAAGCACCTCGAAAAGCTGCAAAAGTGCTTATGGGAGAAGCAACCCAGGGATGCTTCTCCGAAAAGCAGAAGCCAAAAGAACCTAGTAATATGTGCAGAGTCATAAATGCCCCTATTAATTTATTTAAATTACACTATAAATATATACTACTCCTATCATATATAAATAGCATATCCTTTTGGTAATTTACACGTTTCAAAAGCACTTTTCACTTTCACATCCAAACACACTTTTGAAAAAAAGCTGCTTTTCAAACATTCCATCCAAACATAAAAGTTAGCTGCTTCTGCTTTTGGCTTCCACTTTTGCTTCTGCTTTTGGCTTCTACTTTTTTTAAAAGCCAATCCAAACGGGCCCTAAGAGCCTGTTTGAAATGACTTTTTTCAAGTGCTTTTGGCTTTTGCTTCTGCCAAAAGCACTTTTGAAGAAAAAAAGAGTGTTTGTTTTGGCTTTTCAGAAAAAGCAAAAGCACCTCGAAAAGCTGCAAAAGTGCTTCTTGGAGAAGCAGCCCAGGGGTGATTCTCCGAAAAGCAGAAGCCAAAAGCACCTAGTAATGTGTGCAGAGTCATAAATGCCCCTATTAATTTATTTTAATTACACTATAAATATATACTATTATATATAAATAGCATATCTTTTTTGGTAATTTACACATTTCAAAAGCACTTTTCACTTTTACATATCCAAACACACTTTTGAAAAAAGGCTGTTTTTCAAACATTCCATCCAAACACAAAAATTACCTGCTTCTGCTTTTGGCTTCTGCTTTTTTTAAAAGTCAATCCAAACGAGTCCTAAGCTACTATAAGTTTTCTAAATAACCCAATTCTAGCCTTCATTGGCTGTTTAGCTAAAAAAAAAATAACCACCCTGCCTAACCGGCCCATCAAAATAACTACCAAGCCTATTCCCATGCCCTACTTGTACTCTTATATACTCTTGCTCTATCTGCATCAAGTTTGAATCTTGCAAATGGCAGATTCTATCAACACAAGAACAAGGACGGCGGAGGATGTGCTCCCTGATGATCTGATCATCCAAATTTTCACCTGGCTTCCACCGGAGTACCTCGTTCGCCTGCGAACCCTATCCAAGCTATGGTTTTCCACAATCTCCGACCCCAATTTTATTCAACTACATCGATCCCACTTCAGCAATTCCAGCCGCGACAGCGCCGCAGCAGGTCGCATCGTAATTCCCAGGTGCAATGCAGCCGGAGGCATCGCCAGATTACAGATCTTCTACGAAGGCAATGCAAGTCTCGCCCAACTGGACATTACCAGCGAAAAATTGGAGGTTTCAGGCTCCTGCAATGGCCTTCTGTGCTTCCATACACCCGGCGGTTCCGTAATGGTGTGCAATCCTTCCATCAGGCGGATAATTCACCTGCCGGACTGTCGCTCTCCCCATCCCAATCATCATTCGCTGAAATATGGTATTGGATTTGATCGTATTGAAGAGGATTACAAGATCCTAATGGTGAGAAACGCAACGAGCAGGATAGATACTACCTGGAATCAATTTGCCATGGTTTATTCACTCAAGTCTAAGCTGTGGGAAGAAATTGAAACCCTAACCCTAGAAGGAACCATCTCGGGTAAATCGATTTTCCTGCACGGATCTATTCATTGGCTTTATCATCCATTCTTAGGTGGTGACACATCTATATTGCGGTATGATGTCCGCGATAAGGTTTTCAGGACGATGCCATTACCAGCTAAATTGGGTAATCCGAAGCGAGCATCGATCTTTGTGGTTAGAGGTTCACTTTGTGTAATATATTGGTGGGAGAAGGGGAAGTACAAGCATTGTCAGATGTGGATTATGAAGAAATATGGCGAGGTCGGGTCATGGACGTTGCAATTCGACAATGTGCTTCCCTTTGAAGTTAACCAAGTTATTGGAGTGAGTGTTGGGGGCAAAATATTGTGCTCTTATTATGGGGTTGTCGCGGAGAAGGGAGCGTTGGTTTCTTACGATGGAAGGTCGGTTGATGCTCATTTTCCTTTCCAGTTGATCTTGTTTGATCCTCGGACACAAGAGTTTGCCAATGTCTGCCGCAGCGCAGGGTGCGGTGATAGTAATATATTTAGCCTTGAGGGGAGTCTTGAATGTCTTAATTTTTGAGTTGATTTTGATGTATGCTAGGTATGTGTAGCAGTAGTTTACATTGATTTGTTTCTTTGATGAACTTGGGATGTTTGGAATATGCTCCAGAATTGCTTTTCTATCGAAGTGGAATTGATTTTATGCAAATGTTGGTGATATAATTTAAATCACTCTGGTTTATTTTTTCAATTGCAAGGAAACCTGCTGGCAGATGTGATCACAAGATCAATGGTGTTGAGACAGACACCAAAATGGAACTTCTAACAGAGTAGGACAATTTTTGTAATTTTGTCTGCTTTTAGTTTCTTTTTCTTTTGATAATTGAACTTGGAAGGGAGAGGGAATGCAATAATTCACGCAAGGAACAAACGGGGAAACATCGTCGTCGGTACGTGTTCAAAGTCGATAGACATCAACTCAGCTAACGATTGAATTATTGTAATTTTGTGTTTGTTGAGATCCCTCTGATTGAAGTTTCTAGAAGATTGGGGAATGTGCTTGAATTATCTTCTTAATATCTAGGATTCTAGATAGATATATAAAAGTGTTCCACATTAGAATATGTTGTTTATGAATCTAGAAATGCAAGGTATTGTCTTATAATGTTCCATAGGTTTAGTATAAATAAAGGTGTAGTGATCATTTACAAAACACACAACATAAGGTCACAACCACAATCATACCATCTAAGTGTGGAAAAATCATAATAAAAGTTTTCGGTAGCCTCACTTGACACTTGTAGTGAGGACTTCCAATCCTTACACACACTTTGTTATATCCTTTTATATAGTACTTCCTCCGTTCTTTTGATATTGCATCATTTCAGTTTTTATTACTTTTCATTGTTTAAATTTGACTTAAATTTTTATCATAATTATACAAGAAAAAACATAGTCAAGTGAGATCTTGTTGGATTCGTCTCGTCATGTAGTTTTTAAATATCAAACTTTTAAATTTTTTACTTATACCGAACTTAAGTTATTAATGGTTTAAAACATGCATTGGACTGCGTGTATTGGGTGAATGTTGCACTTTCACGGAAACGGAGGAAGTAGTATTTGGGCAAGTAAAACTTTGTTATGTGTTACACTAAATAAATCTTTATTCACTTAGCCAAAGTGGCGAAATTTGAATTACCCATAATGAAGGGTTAATTTTTATTTTGAAAAAAAAAAAAAGAGAGACAAAGAAGGATCAATTTTTATTAAAAAAAATTCCAAAAAATGAATTAATTACCACACTAAAATTTTGACATGAAAATATCATCAAAGGTCAACCCAATCCTTTGAAATTTTTACTTTTATTTGACTCGGGATAACAAAAGAATTACCAATAATAATGTTTAAAATTTAAATTTTGCAAACACTTTTTTTATTCGTATTTTAGCGATATTCAAGCACTGCTCAGGCTTTTTTTTTTTAAAAAAAAATAACTATTTTAAAATTTATCAAATTTTCCAATATTATTATAATTTAAAAAGCAATAATTATGTTTTACTTATAAATTGCTATTACAATCCATATCATGTTAATTAAAAATAGAATTGCTATATAAGAGAATATAATAATTTTTGTTTCCAAATATTCCAGAACTAAGGGAAGATAAGTTTATTGGTTTTGGTTAAAAAATAATAGTATATATGGTAATTTAATATCACCTCAATTACCTATTCTAAACCAACCAGATTTGCAGATCTCTCTAAACGGCCGGAGAGGAAATTTTACCTTAGTCATGTAGTTCTTCTCGTGCCAGTATTTTGTTATATATTTTAATTTTTTTTATTTTTATTTTATCATAATATTATTCTTTTACCATTATAGTTTTACTTTCAATATTTTTAACTTAAAAATTGTGGATTTCTATCTTCTATACATTTATTTGAATTGTGGATTATCAAAATGGGTTGTAGGGTTTAGAAAACATTTTATTGATAAATGTAGTTAGAAATTGATGAACATACTATGAGTGAAAAAATGAAATCTAATGGGACAAAAAATAATAATGTGAAAAATGTGGAATCAACTGTTTGATTCATAAAAAGTTGCAATAAAGGTTGGAAGTCGGGAGACTTGACTATTTGACAACGCATCGGCATTTTTCTTCCCACCCCCTGTTATTACGGAATGCAGATTTTTCGACACAAACTATGAAGGTCTGCCTTTTTTCCAGATAAGATTAGAGTTAAAAGTACAAACCCCAAAAGCATTGAAATAAAAATCGAGGTAAAGTGTAATTGGTGTATTTGGGTTTTTGCGAAGGGGTCCTTTTGTACACAAGTCCTTGGGGAAATCATAGAAATGTTATGGTATCCAATTCATGTACTGGACGAACAATTATCCTCCCAAATTATCCCTTCCTCAATGATCTGGTTCATTACGAGTTACCAAATGTTTTATGTTTTGCCATTTTGGTATAGAATTTTTTTTTCTAAACAACCAATGAAGGCTTGAGAAAAAAAAAATAAAAAAGATACTAGAAAACCCTACTAAGCAGGCACATTATCTTAGCACCGGGGAAACCAAGTGATAGAAGCATTTGTTGCCAGTAGGGTCTTCACAGGGTCCGGAGAAAATGCCCAAATCGTGAAGAAAAGCTCACTACCAGTTCCCAATTTAGCAAGACAATCCACCACATTATTTCCTTCCCGGAGAATGTGATCAAATCTACAAATAACAAATTGATAGTTGAGGTTTTTAATCCTGTTGATATAGGCAGAAAGCCAGTGGCTGTTGGTCGTTTGAGTAGTGATGAGTCTCAAGGCTTCCCGCGAGTCACATAAACACCGAATTTCCGAGATACCATAGTCAATAGAAAGCTGCAACCCTCTCATTATTCACACCACTTCAGCTTGTATGATAGAGACGTCTCTAAGGTAACCATAAACACCGCCAAGCCAACCTCCAGATTGATCTCTTAACACCGCACCATTCCCTACCCGACGACTACCACCTAGGTAAGACCCATCAGAGTGCAGTAAGGCCCCTTCCCAGCTTCCCATATTCCAGCACACTAGTCTCGGGTATTGAGTAGCAGTATTACGTATAGGTCTGGATCTATCAAGTTGATCTTGTATATATGAATCTTCCTTAAAAGATTATGATGGAGCGTAGATTTCCCTTGAAAAATTCTGAGGTTTCTCTCAATCTAACCAATCCATAAACCAGCAACAAAGATATTACCAAAAGACTTTGATATACCATGGAGCCAGAATCCGAAGTCATTTTTCTCCATAGTCATTAAATCTTGGGGAATATCAATATCAATAGCCTTCCACATAGCCGCCACCCAGTTGCAGTAAAATAAACAATGAGTGATCCTATGAGTGATGACTGCAAGATTGTAAAATGAGGATGTATCTTCATGTTTCTTGTGGTGAAGTTGGGTGCAAATGGATCTTCATCTTCATTTTCAAAATCTCCTTCAAGTGCAAGAATTTTTTTTGATAAACATTGATATTCGAGTGTGGCAAAGATGTGGGAGAGCCCAAATCACACAAGTTATAAATGGATAATAAAGATGATGGATAGAGAGCCGCTGAGGAATTAAACCCCAACCATATAGTTGGAAGTCTTGGGTGGCCAAGTCCTTATCACTCCTTCAAATGCAAGAATTCAAAATCCATTGAATTAAAGAAATATAAATAAATATGATTAAGAAAAGAATATAGAATAGGATTTTGCTAATTCTTTGAATTTTGAAATTTTATAATTAAACAGGTAAAAATCAAAATCATATCAAATCCAAATTCTTAAAAAATTACAAATCATGCCAAAAACAATCCATAAATACAAATTATGGTGAGTGGCATAGATTTTTACCATTAACCAATAATCGTTTCCGAACCAATGAGACTTACTCTAGTGGTCGAGTCCCCCGACTCTCAACCTATAGGTCGGGGATTCGATTCCCCATCCGGCCCTTATCCATTCCCTTTATCCCTTTGTATTTTGTGTGATATGACGTGTAGGCTCCATCACATTTTCCTAGCCTGTATAGCTAGGCTGTAAGAAAAAAGAAAAAGAAAATCAATCGGGAGAGCGCTGCGACACCCTTTTTTATCATGCCGAATTGAAAAAGATAAATAAAAGCAAAAAAAATATTCACAAAAGTAGATATTTAATATCTAATTTAATCTTAATTGATTTATATAATAAATATATAAAAATATTTATAATATAGATTAAGGAAATATATGTTTTTTTGATAATTTCCTGATAATAAAATTTTATTTTTATATCTTTTTTTGGTGAATAACCGGGTATCTGCAGACCACATTGGATGTGTAATTAAGGGCGTGTTTCCCAAAACATTTTTTTGCATACACAAGGCTCGAACTCGAGACCTTGCTTAAGTGACTATGGCCCCAATCCACTCAAGCCAACTGCTGTTGGTTTTATTTTATATCTTTGATATGTTTTTTTATGCAAAGGCGCTCAGATGCTAGGGGCAGAAAAAGAAAGGAAAAGGCCAGAAGGGGAAGTATAAAACAATTAAAGAAATTATTACCTAAAAAACTTTTAAAAAGAAATTACTTTTCTCAATGTCAATCTAAACAATTTTTTTTTTAACTAAAAAAATACGGAGTATTTAAACCCATTGCCAATTTGGGCGCTGCCCCAACACTCCAAGAACCACAAGGATGCTTCCCGTTGCCAATCCGAAATTTAAACCCTCCTTTCAACCTTTGCATCAGTTTTTGGAGCAAGAGGATCAATTTAGATTTTTGCGGTTGTCCCAGAGCAAAAAATCCTTCCATCCCTGGCGTTAACTTCATAAGAATTCAGACCCAGATTTTACTAGGGCAATGAAGGAAACTCCACACAAATTTCCCCAATAGTACTATATTCATAATAAACATTTGAACAAATACAGAGGAAGTATTTTCCAATTTTAAAATTTAATACAGTGCTATTTTTTTTTTTAATCAAGTACACTAGTTTTTACTTAGAGGCAGAGGCAACTCATCTTTGTTTTTTCTATTTTTATGGCTGGTTTTCTCTCGCCATCTAATTTTAAAAATTTAATATCTAATCTAGTATTAAATGATTTATATAATAAATATATAAAAAGATTTATAATATAGATTAAGGAAATATATCCCAAAGCAGTTTTTTGCATACACAAGGCTTGAACCCGAGACATTGCTTAAACGACTAGAGCCTCCATCCACTCAAGTCAACTGCTGTTGGTATCTTTTTTGATAATTTCTTTATAATAAAAATAAATTTTTATATCATTGATATGTTTTTTATGCAAAGGCGCTCAGATGCTAGCTAGGGGGAAGAAAAAAAAAAAGGGCCAGTGGAGGAAGTATATATAAAACAATTAAAGAATTTTTTTTTTTGGAAACAATTAAAGAAATTTGATATATTAATTACCTGAATAACTTTTAAAAATGAATTACTTTTCTCAATCTTCTATCCAAAAAGTAAAATTTTAATTATCCGTACTTTAAAAAATTAAAATAAAATAAACAACGAAATTTGCAGTTTTTTGAAAAAAAGGGAATTACATTACTTACTTTCTCAATATGTTTCATGACTTGTGATTTTTGAAAATCAATCCGATCCAATCATGCCCTTATATTTACATGGTTTTCGTTTGTAAACCCTAGCCAACCCTTCCCTCCCCTCCCCTCCCTCTATGTGCAATCTTCAACTCAGGCCATATCTACCTCACGATCTCATAATCGAGATACTCCAATGGCTCCCGCCGGAATCCCTCGTAACCTTCAGAACCGTTTGCAAGTTATGGTATTCCACAATCACCGACACCAAATTCATCTCGGAACATCGAACCCACTTCGGCAATTCTAGCAACGGCAATCGTGTCCTCATTCCGGTGGGAGCAAATGCAGAATCTTCGACGCCAACCATGAAAGTTCGCCTTTTTCCAGATAAGGATAAAAGCCTAAGAAGTTCAAACCCCGAAATCGTCGAATTAGGGATCGAGGAGGGAGAGTGTAATTGGAATATTTGGGGTTCTTGCAAAGGGGTCCTTCTGTACACAGGCCCCGAGGGAAATCATGGAAATGGAAATGTTATGGTATCCAATCCCTGTATTGGACGAACAATTATCCTCCCAAATTATCCGTTCCACAATGATCTCGATGGTTACGAGCCGCCGCCGCCGTATGTTTTATCTTTCGGTATAGGATTTGACCCGATTAGTGATGACTACAAGATTGTGAAGATGAGGACGTATCCAGGGAGCGATTCAGCGGCCGCAGCTTGTTCATTGAAGTCGAAGAAATGGAGAAAACTCGAAACCCTAATTCCAGATAGGGTTGTGATCGGGAAATCGATTTTCCTCCAGGGGTTCATTCATTGGCTCACCATGCCGCTGGAGTTGAGCGTTTTGAGGAACAAGATGATACTGACTTTCGATGTCTCGACCGAGGTTTTCGGTGAAATAGAATTGCCGAAGATCCTCAACAACGAGAATTCTCCCGCAG
The DNA here is from genome assembly GCA_030278955.1 of Hygrophila difformis. NCBI lineage: Eukaryota > Viridiplantae > Streptophyta > Magnoliopsida > Lamiales > Acanthaceae > Hygrophila > Hygrophila difformis. The sequence goes on from JAOANR010000010.1 coordinate 2,789,626, forward strand.
GCATCTCGATCGGTATCCTGAAAGGTTCGCTGTGTGTGATGATTGCCATGAGCGACAGCGTGTGCGAGCTCTGGACGATGAAGGAATACGGGGACATCGCGTCGTGGACAAATGCATTCAGGGTAAGATTTCCGTGGCCTGTTTTGGGTTCTGCGAAACTAATTGTTGGAGGAAGAATATTGCTGCGGTGCAGTGCAGGATGCGTGGCGATAAATGGGAAGCCGGAGTATGAATTCGGGAGATACAAAACCCGCGAGACGTTCCTTTTGTGCGATCCGGAGACGGGCGAGTACAGTAATGTGTGTCAAAGCAGTGCCGGCTGTGTGCATCGAATGAGAGAATTGGATGCGGTTTCCATCGAAGCTACCCTTCAACTTCTTAACTATGTGGGGATTTAGATAAACACTATATGTTTCCTTCATGTTTGCTGGCTTTTATTGAATGATGATGATTGGAACCTTTTTCTCATTTCTATGTGGAATTGGTTTGTTTGAGGACACATGTGAGAAATGATTAATACATTTGTTGCAGTTTTTTTTTTTTTACTATACAATAGACTTCATGTGTGTTTCCAAAAAAGTGTTGTATCTTATGGTTATGTTGTGACCTGTGGAAGATCTTCAATAGAATGAAATCATGTAGTAGTTTCATTGCATTGCTTATTACTTATGAAGTGGTAGGAATTAATGGGACAAGGTCATTGTCAAGCCACCAGCCAGGTGCTGCTACACTGCTTATTATTTATGCAGGTCTTTTGAAGATGTCCCTTGGCTGCAATCGTGTGCCAACTTGCTGTGTGGCCTAAGCCTTCTTTGTCATGGCAGTTTGATTATGTTCGACACAAGTGTTGTGTCCCTCCAAGGTACGTGTATCCCCTTGAATGTTTGAAGTTTGAGTAGATTCAGAAACACATGCAATTACTATATAGACGTATATACTTTAAAATTATACTTGGAGTTTAATTTAATTTGAAATACTAATTGTTTTTTTGGTGAGAAATACTAATTGTTGGGTATTACTATATATTGGTTTGATGTATTATGAGCCCGTTTGGAATGGCTTCTACGGAGGTGCTTTTGGCTTTTGCTTCTGCCAAAAGCACTTCTAGTAGAAATTATGTGTTTGTTTTGGCTTTTAAGAATAAGCAAAAGTACCTCGAAAAGCCAAAAAAGTGCTTCTGGGAGAAGCAGCCCAGGGTGCTTCTCCCAAAAGCAAAAGCAGAAGCCAAAAGCACCTCGTAAAATGTGAAAGGACTTAAATACCCCCACTACTTAATATAAATTACACTATAAATATATTTTATTATCATATTAAGTAGCACGTCCTTTTTGGTAATTACCACATTCCAAAAGCACTTTTTATTTTTATTCATCCAAACATATTTTTTAGAAAAAGCCGCTTTTCAAACATTTCATCCAAACACAAAAGTTACATGTTTTTGCTTTTGACTTCTGCTTCTACTTTTGGCTTCTGCTTTTTTCAAAAGCCAATCCAAACGGGTCCTATATATATTGGGTATGGGTGGAAATAGGCTAGGTTGGGCTAGGCTTAGGCTTGTACAGTTTAGGCTTACATCGATTTTTTTAGGTCCGAGCCTGACCTATTTTTTTTGATAGACCTATAAGATAGGCCTAAGCCTGACCTATTTATTTAAATAGGCAAGCTTTTAAGCTTTTTAAAAGTCTAATTAAACATATCTCAAAATTAAGATAAAATTCTTTTATATATGTTCGGATGTAATCATAAGGTTGGAAGACATAATTTGTTCATTTGAGCAAGTCTTCATCCACAATTATTTATATAGGGGAAAAGACTTATAAATTTTTAAAAACTTATATAAGATCAAATTAATAATTACTTTTACATAAAAATTAGTAATAATACGACATATTCTTATATAATAAACATAAACCTCCTGATAAATAAGTCGGACCGGTAGGCCTAATAGGCTTTTTATAAATTCTGGCATCAACCTATTTAGTTAAATAGACTTTCAAAATAGGCTAAGCCTGACTTATTTATATATATATATATATATATAAAGTCTGGCATGATCTGGCCTTCAGTAGGCCACCAATCACCAAAAAGAAAATCTTCCAAAAACAAATAAAGCAAAATAAAATACTCACATTCGAGTTTCTTCCTAGCAAATCCGTGTAGTGAGCCCATTAGACCTAGAGACAATTCAAGCCCATTCGGCCCAATTCAATTATTTGTATGTCAGTAAGTGTGAATTTCAATAATTACTATTATTAGATTTTTTCACCTGCTGCGCATGGGTGTTAAACTTATATGAGTTCATAAAATGAGAATATATATTTTTGGATTACATGAGCTTAACAACGAACATTGCAAAAAATTATTCTTCATCAATCTGTTGTAACAGAGTTTGCTACATCAGCATCTTTTTTGTTCTTCAGCTCTCGGCAGTCGGTTACGTTGTTTTTCAAACATGTTGACAACGTCATCACAACCTTGATTATCTTCACAATTTCTATCCAAACTTGGACCTAACAATATCTTTACATTATTTATGTTCTAAAAAATACTCCATCCGTCCCATTACAAATGTCCTACTTATTATTTTTGAATGTCCCATTACAAATGTCTCCTTTCTATAAATAGAAATAATTTTCCCCTCCAACAACTATATGGACCCCATCATATACTCACAAATCAACTCTACCGTAATTTCCGTGCCCAACAGTAACAAGACACTTGAGGTGGGACGGAGGGAGCATCATTTTACTCGCTAATATGTTATCCATTTTGACTATTATCCCTAAAGTTTTTAAAGAATATTAGTTATATATTTTTTTGGGCATATACGGGTATCTCCATACCACGTTGGGTCTAAAACTAATTCCTTGATGATCTTGTGGGTATTTAAGTATTGCCTCTCCCAAAGCATAATTCTACTTATATACACAAAGCAGACTAATTCTAATATTGTTTTGGGGATTTAGAGGATGGGGGCTTGGCCTAGTAGTCAAGTCCCCGAACTCTCAACCTATAGGTTGGGGCTCCTATCCGGCTATCCCACCCTTTTCACTTTTGTAATTTGGCTGCAATCAGTTATTGGATATAATGTATGTCATAAAATTTGATTCAGTCTTGTATATTTATCTTTACCATAGTTCGGTCATCTGTAATTGGCGCTACTTTCGCCTAATTTGTCATCAATATTTTTAGTTGTCAAACTTTGTGCACTTGAAAAAATTTTGACGTATGATTTTATGGGAAAATTTTTGATAGAGTAAATTTTTTCTTCTTCAAAAGAATTCACAAAGGCGTGATAAATTTTTCCTTCTTCAAAAGAATTCACAAAGGCGTGCATATAATTTCGTCATATAAAGGGATGCATCTGATCACTGTTATATTGATCATTATGTCAATATTGTAATATAAAAACTATTTATGTGGATGTGATTATGTAGGAAATTATTATATTGTCACATTGACATCCAATAATAATAACATGCTATGATTTTCAATTCTTTATTTCATAATATACCGTAACTGTCCCGTAAATGAATCACTCTTACAATGACTCTCGAGTCATATTTAATTTATTGAGTGAATCCAAACTATCATAATTCATTAAATTCGTCATTTATCTTAAATTTGAATAATGATTTAATATTGGAGAATGAATTCAAAAATTAGTTTTATCATTGAATATAAAATTATTGGCTAATAATTTTATTGATTATTGCCATAATTATTATAATCAGTTATTTCGGTAAAGCAGTAACCACTTTTTTATGCTTATATTTTAAATCACATTAGCAATATAATTAACCTTTTGGGTATTCACATTTTTCTTTATAATAGATCAACTTATGACATGTAAAACCAACTAATACATTTGCCGACCTTTTGATAAACTTAAAAATATAAAATTTAGGATTATGTTCATAAGTATTTATTTTCAAATCATCAAAAGAAATAATGACAACATAAATTCACTACACGTTTCGAAGTGAAAAAAAAATAATAAATAAAGGAAGCGTGAGACTTAAAATTCATGGTTAAGGAGACTATTGAATTAATAAAATTTAGTGGCAGAATTGACCATTTAACCCAATGGTGTAAATTGGAGATAACATGCGTTTAGTACTACTATTGAAGTGAAAATCAGTGGAGCGCAGATGAACATTCATCATTATAAGTATTTATATGCATTCATATTTTAATTTGGAGTCAATGCATCTTGCTTATATTGCTATTATCCAGTAGTAAATTATGCAAATGGAAGTACATAAAGCACTAATATTCAGTAACTTATTTTCAATTATGCAGTTGAAGGCTGCCTTCCAAAATCCATAAAATAAATAAATATCATGTGTTCTAGTATTTTAGAAATAACATTCACTAACTAAATTATACAAATACGGAGATTCTTATTTTTTTTCCCCATAAACTACACAAACATGGCATAAACCTTTATTTTCCAACAACTCTACACCTGCTATTTGTATTTATTTTTTTTAAATATTCATCAAAACCTGTTAGTATTACCCTCGTGTTATCCAATAAAATTTTCATTTAAGCAATCAATTAAACATAGTATAACTTTCATAATATCATATATAAATTTAAAGAAATTGTAATATATAACTTTAATTCAACTTTTTATATATTTTATCGAAATATTTTTATATTAATATAGATTTATTTTATAAATATATATGTTGATTATCTAAATAATGACATGACCTTTATGAGGTGTCAACATGAGAACCATAGATATATTAATATTAATTTACAGATAAATCTTAGAAAAATATTTTTTATAAATATTTAAAATAGATTAAATTTAATTCAAGATTTATTATTTAGATATAGATTATAATAAAATTTATTGAATAATATTATACATAAAGTTAAAGAATTTATAATATATAATTTTAATAATATATTTATGAAATATAAAATATAATAGTATAATTTAATTTTTTTTGAATTTATATCTTTTTAAAACACAAAGAAAGATTTTTTCAAGATTTTTTTTATATTAATAATATTAATATATAGATTTATTTTCTAAATATAAAGAAATCTTAGAAAGATGCTTTTAAGAATATTTAAAATATATTAAATTTAATTCAAAATTTATTATATAAATAGATACCACATGTCAGCATCTGGTATTTTTGAGAGGATGATGTGGCTTTTATGATGTGTCGTGATAATAACCGTAGATATGTTTTATAATGTTTTGTAATGATTTATAGATGTAACCTTGAGTTTATTTTTTAATAAAAATTAAGATAAAATATAAGATTCAATAAGGCAATACAATCTGTAGATGCCAAAAGGTATTCAGGATTTATTATATAAATTCTTCCCAGCCTGTCAAATCTTTTTTTAAAAAAATTCCGGCTTTGACTCATCAAAAAAACTTTTAAAATTTAAAATTAATCTCTCAAAAGTGATAAGTAGTATGTAATCATTAATGATATTATAATTATAATTAAAAAATTAAGCTAAAGAATCCAGTGTATTCAATTTAAAATTCAAAACTCCAAACTACTTCCTCCGTTTTTTTTAGCTACTGTTGACTAATGTGTATTGTTCACTTATATACTTTGACTTAAAGTTTTCTCATGGTTATACAAGTTAAAATATAGCCAAGTGTGATCTTGTTAGATTCGTCTCGTCTTGTACATTTTAAATATCGAACTTTTAGAATTTTTACATGTACCGAATTTGAATTATTAATGGTTTAAAATGTGCATTGGACTGCGTGCTGAATGAGTCCGTAGCTATCTTTAAAAAACGGAGGAAGTAGATACGAAGGACGGAAGGATTGCATATAATAATTTTCATCACGAATTAAAATGAAAAATAATTTGGTCAAGTCGATTCCAGTATATGTCAAAAATGGTTCCATCTAATACATAATCCAACCAATCAGACAAGATATTTAGTACTCCATTTGTCCTCTACTACACTTGTAGTCAATATCGAAAAATAGAAAAATCAAAACAGTATATAGCAGTATAAATTTAAAAGGACATAATTCCAATATAAGCTCCCCCCACCTACCCTCATACACATCCACTGGACCACGTTTTCCTCTCCACCATAGAGACCATGGAGGAATTTATGGCCAACTTTTATCAGTTTAGTTTCTGTGCAGATCACTTGTTTGACAATATGTACAATTCTCCTGCTAAATAGTACTCCCTCCGTATTAAAAATTTTTAACATTTTTTATTTAACGCAATTCAATACATATTTTTAAAAAGTAATATTTTAAATTTTATAAAATAAAACATTATAAAACTTTAATATTATAAAACTACGTAATTAAACGAATCTAACAAGATATCACTTGATTATGTTTTATCTTACGTGACTGTGTGAAAAAAATCGAATTAAAATTGCTCAATAAATAGTGTTTACTATGCAAACGTTAATATTAATAAAATACGGAGGAGTAGCAATTTTGTGATGCTGGTGTTGTTTTTTGCTGTTAAACTATAATTTTGTGATGTTTGTACTGTATAATTAACTCATTCATCTTAAAAATGGTTGCAATCATCAAATATTTTTTGAAAATCATAAAATATTGCTCTCTTCACACTGCCTGCAAGCACAGGCAACTGCAACATGTGCCAACTTTTATAGCATTCTATCATTTTGTCCGAATTTTCTGTGTGTTCTCTAGCTTATAGGTTGTGTAGCCAAAAAAAATTTTCTTTGTTTTTTTAGGTGTTTGAGAAATTAATCCTGAAATTTTCTTTAAGTCATTACTTACAATTATCCCGTCTGTCCCATTAGTATTGTCCCAAAATTTTTGCACAATAATTTAATGCATTTGTTTAACAACTAATATTCTAAAATTATGTGAAAAATGAATCCAACAAGATTTTCACTATACTATATTTTTTTTATAAAATTGCAACAAAAAATTAAGCCAAAATTATATAATGAACAGTATCAAAATCCAAAATGAAACATTACAAATGGAGGGAGTATTATTTATTTATTTTTTTAAAAAAACGAAAGAGAAGAATCGGGTGAAAAGTAGGGGTGTCAATTTGGACACGAACCCGACCGACACGAAAAATTTCAAGTTTGGGTTTAGTCATTTTGGATTTTTTCCAAATCAGGTCGATCCGAAACCCGACCTGAAATATTATTCCACCTGCTCAACCTGACACGAACACGACCCGAAACCTTAAATTTTGTCAATTTTGGCTATAGCCCGAAAAAACGAACCCGAACGACACGAAAAATTTCAGGTTTGGGTTGTCATTTTGGGTTTTTTCCCAAATCAGATCGACCCAAAACCCGACCTGAAATATTATACAACCTGATCAACCTGAAACGAATACGACCCGAAACCTAAAATTGACAATACTAGTGAAAAGGTAACCGTACCGGGATCCGATCCCAAGATAAATTTATCTGGCAAGCTTCTTACCCAAAAGCTCTTTATGATTATGTGGCCCTCCCCCTCTCCATCTTTCTTTCAAGACATTACTGGCGATGGGATTGAATGAGGTCCATATTTCAGACAACTCTTGGAGACACAATTAATTGTACCACAGAGACTTACACTACACACATACTCCTACAACACCCCTATCAGTGTTGCATCATTATTACCACATTTTTTCAATTTTCCTTTTCATTTCACCTTCTTAAATTTAGCCAGTTAAAAAAAACCCCAGTCTTGAACAATTTCTCAAGTTCATTCATAAATACTGCTCCATTCCGCGTCTCTTTATGTCCGTGCAGCTGATTGTACAAACATTACCACATTCCTCCTGCAATGGCATTGCAAGAATCTGCCCTCTTCTTCTCCTTCTGCTTCTTTCTCTCTTTATCCTTCCTTATAACCACCAAAACCACTAGTCTTGCACTGCCCAAAACCCACCAGGAATCCGATCGAATATCCATGCTGCCGGGCCAGCCGCCCGTCAATTTCTCGCAATTCTCCGGCTACGTCACCGTCAACCACGACCACGGCCGTGCGCTGTTTTATTGGCTGACTGAGGCTACACATGATGCACAAAATAAACCTCTTGTTCTTTGGCTCAATGGAGGTATGTATCTATATGTATGTGTAGCTTTCTTTCTGCCAATTTTGTTAATTTGCCTGTCCCAAAAATTCCCATTTTTTCTCATCCATCGTTGATCAATTAATTTGAATTGAAGCTGGCAGAATTGCTTAATTAGGGTTTAGTTTCTTTTTCTTCTTCTTTAGGCACTTTTGCTTTTAATTTGACAAAATGTGGATTCTACTACATTAACATTAGTGTTAGTGGAGTCGTGGGCATCGAAATTCATTAATAAAAGGGTGGTTACTTTACAGTAACAGTTTAGTCCCTTAATTTCTTAACTTTGAGGTTCGAATTCTCAATTACTTCTTCCTCTTTTATTTATTTTGAATTTGATAATGTGGGTTGACATTAAAATTTGAGTTTTGTTAGGTTTAATTTGCCATAAAGAGTAGCCATTGCAATCATTTACAAGGATGATTTGTTAATTTTGAAGAACAGAAATAAAAAGAAGATATATAAGCTATGTGGGATAGAAAATTCATCTGTCCAATTTCAGACAGAAAAGGATTCATGGTCAATATTCATTTGTGAGAAAATGAGAAAAATATTTTCCTTTCGTTTATGCCTTTCTTCTTCATACATTAACTCTCTAATAATGGGATATTACTCTCTTTTAACTCTTAAAAATATTTTCCAGTAATTTGGTACGTGTGCATATGTGCATTTATATACTACTATATACATATAAAATCCTGATAAGAAATTTATCTAATTTATGCTATACATGAGCACGATTATTCAAAGATTTGGTATTTGAATGGCCATTCAAACTATACCTAACCCCTTGAATTATTTCAGTTAGTTTGATGTCCATTTCTTGTTCTTTAAATCATAAATAAGACAAAACGAGACTAGTGTATTATTATTGCCGGTCACATCCAGGAATAATATTTGATTTACGACCCAAGAGTTGATACATTTCTGAACTCAAGGATCACAGGGTTACGTTAGTTCATACTAAAAATATTCATTTATTATATCAAGTTTTTATATAAACTGATGAATTCCACCCATCGACATTGCACATTTAATTAATAAATGTTCAATAACTTAATATCTTAATTATATTGATTAAACATCATAATAAAAACTTATAGACTTAATTATACTGTAATATAAATGCCTAAAGTAATGCAAAACCCGACAGAATTAATCAAAAAATTTTAATTAAAAAGTGGAGTAATTTGTTTTACATTCTGGTTCATAAAATCCTTCCAAAAAATGACACGTGTCATCCTGCCTTGACGTCGTCAATCATCGGCCACCCCCCACCCACGCCCGGCGCACTTTAGCAAAACCAGAGCGAGCAATCATTCGCAAGAATGCGCCTTATAGGCAGAAATTAAATTAAGACGAGTAATCAAGACTCAAACTTGTTTGTAAATTTATAGCAGTCCAGAAAAGGAAAAAAGAGGTGCAGAATGAGAGACCCTTTCGAAAAACTTTTTAGTGATAGTAAAAATTTTCTTTTACTAATTAGTTCAGGAGTGCTCGTTTATCATAATACACAACAGTAGTATAATCCTGGACTGTGATACAATATACAGTATGGTACTACTACTATGGTGTCGTGTCAATGTACTGTCAATTACTCAACTGTGTCTTTGAAAATATACTGTTTTTTTTTTTTTTTTTTTTTTTTTTTTTCTGAGAAACCAATTTGAAAGTTCATTTTGCATTCTGATTGATCACAGAAGGTTGAGAAAAAGGGAATATGACTGTGACTGTCCAGTGGTGAGTGTGTGGTGGGCATTTCGTCGATCTCTGTTTGTTTGTTGAAAGGGAAAGGGAAAGGTGAAAAAAAAAAAAAATGGAACTGAGGATAAGCTTTTGTTGTTGTTGGTGTGTAGTGCATCTTAACATACATAAGTTTCCTTGAATAGTTGTTTGTTGACCATTCTCCATTTCCATCTGCTGCATGTGTGTTTTGTTTTTCAATTCATTCCCTTTTTCAATTTTTTGTCTTATTACTCACTTCTTTGTAGGCTTCTTGGGTCTATTGTTTTGAATAGCTAGGGTATTTGAATATATTAAAAATTGGACAAATGATAGAGTGACACATGCACAGTGCTAACAAGACTACAACTACTTTTTTTTTAATAATTATATAATTGCAATGAATTTAAATTAAAGTTTTATCCATAAACAATAACATAAGTTAAATACTTCGGCTCATCTAAAAAAAAAAGTTAAATACTTCTGGGAATGGGACTTACTGATCAAGTCCCCCAACTTCTAACCTATAGATTGGTGGTTTGATTTGTCACCCAACCCTTATCCCTTCCCTTTATCCCTTTATAATTTGTGTGTCATGAGCTCCCACCACACTTTTCTAATCTATATAGGCTTATGAAGAAAAAAGAAAAAAGAAAAAAAAAAAGGTTAAATACTTCTAATAGTAACATGGAATATAGGAAATACAATATAGTAGTGGCAAATTTAATACTGCCATTATATTTATTTTTTCATTAATATCATAGTACATATTTTTATAATGTGTACATATATTTCATTATATATAACACTCATTGTCCTATAATGTGTTTATATTTTTAAGGGATCACATATCGTATGACAAACATAAAACCAGCAACAAGTCAATGGAAAATTTAATGGCATCTATACTCCAAAGTTAATTGGATTGTGAAAAAGCAGATGGAAGTAGCTAGGTTGTGGTAGTAGGAAGAGTAATTTCAACTATGAAGCATGCATCATCGTTCATGACACTCGTGGCATAAGGACAAGCACACATGGGCAGGGCAAAACACAAACGTCGAAATATATAGTGGCAATAATAATAATAATAATAATAATAATAATAATAATAATAATAATAATAATAATAATAATAATAATAATACTCCCTTTCGTTTTTTTAAGTATAACGTTTTGACTTTTTTTTAGTGTTCATTATATCACGTTTGACTTATAATTTTTTTATAGTTAGTTATACAAGAAAAATTATAGTCAGATCTTGTTGTATTCGTCTTATCTTGTACTCCCTCTGTCCCATTTGAAATGTCACATTTCATTTCTGCACACAATCCAATTCACTTTTTTTAAATTATGAATATCTCAAAATATATACAAGTAAAAATTATGTAAAATATATATTCTAAAACTATACGATTATACGAATCTAACAAGACCGAACTCGACTATTTTTTTCAAATATATATTTACAATAATATCGAGTCAAAGTTGAACAATGAACAGTATTAAAAAGTCAAATGGGACATTTGAGCTGGGACGAAGGGAGTAGATTTTAATATCAAATTTTTAGAATTTTCACATATGTCTGGTTACTTCATACTGTATGATCTTTTTTTGGAAATGGGGAAACCGTGGGCTGTGAAGACACTCTTCTTTAACACCTGAATGCGACCACTCCTCCACATTCAAATTACTGTAGGTAGCTGTAATGGATTGGGAGTAGGTGAGCGGTTTCCAGAAAACCTTAATTGACTGTCTGTCTATGCAATTGGTGATGTCCATCGTCTCTCATGTGTCATCACAGGACAGCTAGTACTAGTAATAGTCTCTTAATGAATGAATCAAAATCCCTTGCCTTCATTTTAATTAATGCATCACCTACAACCTGCATCCCCAATATTTAAGTACTACTGTCATCTTATCCCCCTTATTGAATTGAATTTCATCACAAGGTGCCTGTCGTAGCACCAGCAACATGATGTCTGCATGTGGACTTTAATTACATGAGGTGTTATTTCAATTCATGCATCAGATCTGTCATTACATTACATACATAGAGGTGTAATAATTACTGTAAAATTTATGGAGGGGATGGGATGGGATGGGGCCCTTTTGAGTTTCTGCTTGACTGGCTGGCTGGCTGTAGTTTAATTCGTTTCGTCGGCAGGCAGGCAGTAGTCGTCGTCGTCGGTGCAGTGCAGTGTGTATAGTCGTCGTATAATCATCAATCACACACGCTGACTTAAAAAAGACACGGGTTTTCATTTCATGTGCAGGCCCTGGTTGCTCATCAATTGCTTATGGAGCATCCGAAGAAATCGGGCCCTTTCGAATTAACACCACTGCTGCTTCCCTTTACCTCAATCCATACTCTTGGAATACAGGTACACACATACATAACTTCGATGCATAAGAAGCTAACTAATCGTTTAAAAGAATCGATTCTGTCAGAAACAAGATGGAACTAACTAGGGCATCTAACTCAAACCAATTGGTGATAGGTAGAATGACCATGTAGATATCCCAACATATAACCGATGTGGGATATTATAATAGATTCGATTTACTCTACATTGCGCATTTTGAACTATGGAGATGTTCTCATTATTACATCTTGAACAATTTATGCAAACCTTAATTTTATGCAATGTGTTAGTGACAAACTCTCTTAAAAGCTTAAGTTGTTAGAGGAGGAATAACCAGGTAAGTAATTTTCTTCGATGCGTGCAGAGGCAAATCTTCTTTTTCTTGAATCGCCGGCTGGTGTAGGTTACTCTTATACGAATACGAGTTCTAATCTTAAGGACTCTGGTGACAAAAGGACAGGTATATGTAAATGAATTTGCATGAATAAACAACCCTTTTCTGGATTTGCTTACAAAGGACTAAAACGATAATGTAATTTTTTTTTTTTTTTTTTTTTTTTGTGTGCATTGGTACAGCTCAGGATGCCCTAATTTTTCTCATAAGATGGATGTCCAGATTCCCACAATACAAGTATAGAGATTTCTATATCTCTGGGGAGAGCTATGCTGGTATAATTAAAACGGTAGTAATAATTCTCACAAGTTTCTGACATTAATTTTCTTGCACTGATCAATCTGTTACATGTTTTTTGTTGCATCAGGACATTATGTTCCCCAATTAGCTTTACAAATACTTGAATACAACAAGAAACATGCCAAAAAGTTCATCAATCTCAAAGGATTGATTGTAAGTCCACCATTCTTCACTTATATGAAATTATGAATATTCCCCATTCATTTTTCCTGCCCTTTTCGAGTGATCAAGAAAGATCGAAAAACGGAATTCAGGTAGGAAACGCGGTTACAGACACATACTATGATGGAATAGGAACCATCACGTATTGGTGGAGCCACTCGATGATCTCGGACAGGACATACAAGTCCCTCCTAAAGTACTGCAAGTTCAAGCCGAACATAACCTCAACAAAATGTGACAATGTCATGACCTACGCCATGAACCACGACTTTGGAAAAATCGATCAATACAGCATTTATACACCGGCTTGCAGTTCATCACAACAGAAACAAAGAATTTCTTCGACACTCAGGAACGTTTTGATCGGGCGTAGATTCTTGGGGTACGATCCGTGCACCGAGAAGTATGCCGAGAAGTACTACAATAGACCTGATGTGCAGAAAGCTCTGCACGCGAATTTAACCGGGATTCCATACAAGTGGACGGCTTGTAGGTAATAATAATAGTGGCCTTTCATGATACATACTTATTACACAAAATGGATTACTAGTATTTTTACATGCTCTTTTTGTTGTGTGTTGTAGTGATGTGCTTCTGAGGAACTGGAAGGACAGCGATGATTCGATGCTGCCCACGTACCGGAAGCTTATTGCAGCCGGACTACGAATTTGGGTGTTCAGGTGTGTGTATATTTCAGCTTCTATTTCCTACATGAAACTTGTGTTGGAATGTAACTAGTATTAATATGCAATCATTAACCGACGAAATCATTACATTGCAATGTTCTTGCAAAATGAAGTACTCCTAGTGTTCTCAATCACAGTTTGTCAACAACATTTCTTACATCTTATGAACAATGTTTACGAATGCTAATAATTGTCTTGGCTTAATTAATGCAGCGGGGATACCGACTCAGTTGTGCCAGTTACAGCAACAAGGTTTGCTTTGAGCCATCTGAACCTTAAAGTCAAGACGCGGTGGTATCCATGGTACACTGGAGGACAGGTAAGGAACATAGCTATACAAATTTCATTGAGCACAATTGTTAGAAAAAGAATCTACAAATTGCTCTTGGTGTTCTTGAATAATAGGTTGGAGGGTGGACAGAGGTATATAAAGGACTAACATTCGCCACGGTGAGAGGGGCCGGACACGAGGTTCCTTTGATTCAGCCAAGGAGAGGGTTTGTCCTCTTTCAGACATTCTTGTCTGGGAAGGACTTGCCTAAATCTTGATGAACATCTGGATTGAGTTTAGGAAGAAACATAGGAAGTGCTAAACGTGACAAACACCTCGAGTTATCTCAAGTCATCATTAATGGATTATTTGTGATTCATATAAAAGGGATATATATATATATATATATATATATTATATATATAGGGTCATCAATTCAATTCCAACTGTATTTATGTTATTCAATGTTGCAGCTGTTGAGGTCTTGATTCAGTGTTTACTTGTAAAACTACCTTTTTTTTTTTTTTTTTAATTTTCTTGTTGCCATGAGAAACAAATTAAATGTGTTTACATGTTCTCTGATTTTAAATTTTAAATTTGAATCTCAACTAAGGATTAAGGAACAACTGAACAAGGATCCGCTTTCCAAAAAAAAACTGAACAAGGATCCAATATCATGAAATCAGAACTCCAATTTCATCTTCCAAAGGCAAATCTAGTGCGCTTAACAAGTCCATGTCAGACTGCACTCAATGCTTGTAGACTATTAGTGGGTAAGGACCAACAAATTGAAAATATAAATGCCCATACACAGTTGCAGAAGCTGACTGCAAGCCTATCCATTTTGAAATATTAACTGGATGAAAGGGGATGAATGAAAAAACAAAAAACCTCAAACTCCAAGAAAGGCCACAGCTTTTTCCACCCTTTTGAATATTTATGTCCCCTGGATTCCCAATTCCCCTTTTCCCCTTCTTTCACATCTGCTCCTCCTTTGTGACCTGTCAACAGTTTTTCATTTATCTTCCTGTGGATACTCTCATCGATTTCTGGCACTTTTGGTGGGAATGGGAATTTTGGGATGAGCAATTTATAAATGGGTTGTACACTGTTTAAATTTCTTTGCCCTCAATCTGGGGTGGATGTTGATTCTTGGACTTTTTATTGCCTAATGCGCACTCAACAGTCAAACACATTTGTGTGTGTAGACTGTGGTAATGGAAATTTGTGGGAGTAGGACAAGGTCAAATAAATTTTGAGCCTATTATTGCCTGTTGCCCATAGGTGGAAGTTGGGACTTTTGGGAATCAATTGAAGTTATATGTTAAGTATGGTGGTGTGGTGGGGATGGATTGATTGGTGTGGAGAAATTTCCAGATTGTTAGGTATGATGATGAGCATGATAATGGCACATCATGTATTCAAAGGAATAGGCTAATGCAGAATTACCAAAGTGCCCATCTGGAAGGAAGATGTGGTTGACAAGTTCATGTGGAATCACCAAATGACTAAAAACACCCTCTTTGGACAGGAGGGAAGGTGGTGGTGAGACTTGTGGTGGAATAATAAAGATGGTGGCTTTTTCCTGTTGCAGGCTTAAATGGCAAATGATGGGGGTGGAGAATTGACTGGTTCATAGTCATGGTCATTTTACTAAACTGCCCTTAGATTTGGAAGGGGAATTGAAGTAGATTCCAGGAGGGGAAAAAAAAAAGAAAAAAAAGCAGGATTTGGCCGGCACACAGGCAGGCACCATAGCTGCTGTTGCAGGCTAAACGAGTAATGACCACTGACCAGCTGTGGATCTCTGACTCTGAAGAAAAAATAAAAAAAAACATGGAAGAAGATGACAAGTTGCAGTAGTGGAAGAAAGGGGCAAAAGAGTAAATTGTTACAAGATTGGGTCCCTTGTGGAAATACTACTATCAAAATGGCCATTAGAGGACCAAAGCCTGAAAACAAGGTACTACCAACAACTGCAACACAACAATCCACCCCCAATCTTGCTTTTTTCAGTACCACCACCATCTCAAAACCCATCATCAATCCCACAAAACAAAAGGATAAAAGGAAAAAAAAATGGAAAAAACCAGTCTCATACTCTTGCTCTACCTATTTACTATATATAATTGCTGATAAAGACTGTCTTTCCTCTTCTCTCTCTCTCTCTGTATTTCTATGTTTATCTCTATTCTACCCTTCAGAAAAGAAGGAAAAAACATAGGGAGAGGGGAAGCGTCCACACCACCCAACTCTCTTTCTAATGGCCCAGCTGGACCAAAATTTATGCAGAGGAAAAACCAAAAAAGTAAAGGGAGAGTAGAAAGACCAGGAAGATGGACAGATGGTGTGTATTTTAGAGCGAGAAACAGAAGAAAGAGAGACGTATATTTGCGTATCTATCCATGTATATCAGTATATGTATCTCTGAGTCTGTATCGACGCGTCTTCAATTCACTTCCAAATTAACCAAAGCCCACCCCACGAAAAAGCCACAATTGCCCCTTCTGCAACACCCCAAAAAATCCCCATCTTCATCCGCCCACCGCATCATCAACAACGCCAACAACAACCTCTCTGTCTCTCCAAACGACTATTATGTCCTTTTATTTATTTTCTTGCCCGAATTATGAGGGCTTTTTCGGCCCTTGCCTTGGTAAGAAAAAAAAAAAAAAAGATGTGTTTCCCCCCCTCACACTCCCCACGCAGAAAACAGGAAAGCCAAGAAAGAACCTTCCCACCTCCTCCCCACCCCCAAATCCCTATTTCCCTATTTTTCTCTTTCCCTTTTATCTGTCGTATCTATCCCTTTTCTTGGTCTGGCATACAAATCCCCCTCACCCGTCACCCCCACTTTCTTTATTGCTTTGCCCACCTCTTCTTCTTTCGCAGTCGTCTCCATTCCCTGTTTCGCCTTCTTTTCCCCTTCTTTGGTTTGTGCCAATCCCTAAAATTTTCAATTGTTTTTTACGCGGTGATCGCCGCTCGTTTGCGAGATCGGAGGTTTTATTGAAAAGGGTTTCCTTTGTTTCGTGATCTGATGTCCAAGAAGAGGAGTAAAGCCGTGGTTTTTGAAGCAGCGCCTTCGTCCGCTGTTGGTGGGTATGAGGACGCTAGGGCGAGGTTGAAGCATCAGTCTCTTGCACAGGACTATGTGGAGTTGCAGAAGGTTTCACCGCTTTCTTTTGGTTCTAGGGTTTCTGTTTTCTTTTTCTATTTCACAGATCTGATGCTGTTTTTATGGCTAATTGATTCCTTGATGCGCCCTTAATGTGATTTGGTCTGATTGTTGCGTAATTTCTCTGATTTTGATTATTTTATACTGATTGGATTGATCTGTTCCCTTGAGACTGGCTTTTGCTTTTGCTGTGTGCTCTTTACTCTGATGTTATGTCGTGGTTTTCTATGCTTTTTGCTTGATATATTGTTTAATTGTCATTCTAAGCCATGATGTTATGTTGTGATTTTCTATGTTTTTTGCTTGATATATTGGTTAATTATCATTCTAATTATATGTAAGTTTCTTGAGAACATTCCTGATTTTAATCATATGGTATTTTTCTAATCTCAACGTTGTATTTTCTTGTACTGATTTGTGTTGTGAGATCTTACCTTCATGTTCCTGTAATTTGATGATATTTGTTTCAGTGCTCAGTGAGGTTTGTAAGATCAAATTTTGGTTTCTTTTGATAAAGAATTTCTTGAGGTTTTCTTTCGACAAATTTATATGATTGCTCTATAGCCATTGAAGTTGATTGAGGTTATGTTGATATAGTCGTGTCTGCCATGGGTAATTGTCTTCTAGGCACCTGTTCTGATGTTCTATAGATAGTTTTAAGATGAACCGGCACTCAAAACATGCTATATGTCGTCATTAGGAAACCCAATCCATCATTATATTCTTTAAAACATGATTCTTCCATAGTTATATTCGCTACAATTCTTGTCATGTTGCGAGGCAATTATATAGAGGATAATGTTTAATTCTGGACTTTTTTTTTTTGTTTTTTCAGGAAGTCGATTATTTGAGAGGTTCAGTAGATGCGGCTAAACAGAGGAAGCTGATTCTTGCTGCAGAAGTTCGGTAAGCAGTTTGGCCACTTGCACCAAATATTTTCAAGGAGCATCCATCCAATTTGCTCTCTAATTCGTATACTATGTTTGTACTCAATTGTTCTATTACTTTTTCATTTTCTTTGCACTTGATTTTGGTCTATATGATTCAATAGCAGTATAGCACTGTTGCTCCTGCATATCCCTGTTTGAACTTCTTTGTTTCTGCTGTGAATTGTATGAAGTTAGGATGCGTTGACTTGCATAGTTGTGTCTAATGCGTTGACTTGTGTAGCTATTTGTATTATTCCCCTTTGTGTTTATTACAATGTTTAAAAAGCTGAAGCAGTCAAAACATATTTGTGCTTGCTGACTCTGGTTGTACTCATTGATCTTCTCATTATATCCTTAGGTTTCTGCGTCGGAGATATAAACAACTTATGGAAACAAAGAATCCGAATACGGTTCACGAACGTCTTGCGCAACCCCCAATCATACCAAAGCCAACCAGAAAGGGGAAGGAGCAGGTTCTCCGTGGAAAAGAAGCAAGTCTGAATGGATTGCCCCCAATGCCAGAACCAAAGCCTAAGAAGAGAAAAAGCAGTGGGAAACTAGTTATTACACATGCTATTCCCCAAGCAGCAGCCCATGGTCGTAAGAAAACAACATTTGGAGAAAAAATTGCCAATGGGAGTGGTTTGGACCTGTTCAATGACATGAATCATAAAGGGAGAATGCACTTTACGAAAGAAGCTTTGGCTCTGTACACAGCGCCGACCCACAACGACCCAAGGGAAAAAATGTTTGGTCCCAATGACGCATCTTTAAGGAGTTATGGAGTTCCTGGTTTCGATTTAAATCAGGATGGTCGTCCTGTTGGGGAAGAAGGCTGTTTGCCCCGAGCTCCAATATTTGATTTGAACCAAGTCTCGGTACGTGACTATTTGCTGAATGCCCGAGTATAATTTCCTGTCGAGAATTGTCATTTTCATATGCAATGTTTTTAACTTCTAAATTTATAACAGACTGGCGATGAGGACTTCCCAATTAATGTTGAAGAAGTGAAGTTTGAAGAAGCAAGAAAAGCTTTGGCCAGAGGTATAAACGATGAGCCGCAAAATGACTTAATGCTGTCCGTTTGTCGCAATGCTGGGGAAGGTTCGTCCCGTGTTGGGAAGCGGAAGATCTCCTGGCAGGATCCAGTTGCATTGAGAGTTTGATGCGCAGGCAGACTGTCGACTAAAGGAGACCTGTATGAATTTAGGCAGAGATGGCTGGGGTTAATCTGTTGAAGTGGTGCTAATACAAAGTCCGTAGGTCCGAATTCCTTTTATATATACTCCTATAATATAAATGTAGCTAGTTTTTACGACTATACATAATCTGGTAGAAACGTTTGCTTGTGACGGGACGAGGAATTTGTCTGATAGTTTGGTGAGGACATGAATGGTTAGAATGCATAGCTTCATTGGATTATTCGATAGAATGATTGGCAATTTTGGGTTGTGTCTATATATATTTTATACCCTTGTTAGGACACATGTTTCTGACTTGGTTGTCCTGGTTTCTTGTGGATAAATGTCTAGAGTTGTGACTCTGTTTCTTCTGTGGGAAAGTTTTGTTGTCTCTGCTACATAAGATCATAGATATCCTTTCATGTAAACCAACAGTGGGACCTGTTGGTTCAATCTTTTGTTGCCTATATGATGTCAATTGTAACTCTTAATTTTGTAAAAAGTTTATTACTCTACTCTTACAAGTGAGGCCATGCTCGAGCTCAATTCTCGAGTATGTCACCTGTCTTGGCCTTAGTCGCCCCTGAGGAACTCAAACTTGAGTAGACTCTTTGAACTTTGTGTCAAAACCACTTAACCAGCTAACTAAAGGAACTTCAAAACAGGGCATAAAATGGCTGTCAATAAGGATTAGTGTTTGTCATTTGAAGAAACCAGATGAAGAGACAAGCAAAAGCTACTACAACAAAATTGGAATTTTCAGATCAAGTTTTGCCAAACTCTTGTTTAAGTCTCCAGTAAGAGGCGGTCCAGCCAGTGGGGTTATATATATCAACACTTGCAAACTCTTCTAACCTGTTCTTCATTGGCAGCTTGTATCTTTGTGTACCATACCATTTTAATCAAACATCTGCCGAAGCTATGTTTTCCCCATCTTGGGTGAACTTTTGCTCTGTGCCTACCATCACGACCCGTCTGGCATGTTTCTTTCCCTTCAAATGTTCCTTCATCACTTCTTGAGACGAGGCTGATACCTGACATACATCACAATAAAGACTCAATTTTTCCTTATTCAGAACATTGTTTTCCTGAACTTGTTTAACCACTTTCTTCCTCGTATTCTTCGCTGCTTTCTTGGAGTTTCGACTGTCTTGCAATACTGGAGCATCAATTCCACGAGAGGTGTCCCCGGCCTTTGAGACAGACAGGATCTCAGATGTGAACTGCTGTTGAGCCTCTGGATTGACCTCAACAGGCTTTGTGGCTTTCTTCGGATAAAATCCTATGCAATAATTTCTACCAGTAGTTTGCGCCTTCATTGTAGCCTCCTTTGACTTGTGCTTCTTTCCCTGTAGGTGCTCTTTCAGACCCTGCTCACTTGTGGCGCTGACATTACAGACTGCACAAGTCCATTCATTCTTAGCTTTCTTCCTCGAGGGGCCATCCAACGAAGATTCGCCACCCACATCCGGTGGTGGTGGTGTTGAATCCTTCCTCTCCACTCCAGAGACATTCTTGTCAGGTTCAGCCTACAATGCTCCACAAGAATCACATAATGGCAAATATTAGTCACCACAAAAACTCTGTCTGTTTACACAAGAATTAAAAATAACAAATCTGATAAATTGATTGAAAGTTGTTGAATAAAGCAAAAGCATGAAAAAGAGGAAGAATCATGGTTTATCCCACCCAGTCTTTCACAGGTTAGGATAAATGTAGGAACTAGGAAAAAGATAAATATTAAGTTCACACTGTAAGAGGTGAACAGACAAACATAGCTAGTTTAAGCTAATTATAATTTAAATTGCTGAACTGAAAGTAACAAGAAAAAATAAGATCATAACACCTAATAATACAGGAATAAGATATAGGAAACCATAATAACAACCAAAAACAACATTGCTAATATGCCTCAAGTCCACAGTCCTATTAAATCCATGCAACCACGTGCGTACCCTCGATAGATTCAATGAATTTACAGTCATATTTTCCTTGAAAGATAGAAACTACAGAAGAAGAGAGATCAATATCCTATTATTTGCAGATGATATAATTGTAGAGGGGAAAAATAGTGCAAGCTTTATTCTGTATATGTCTTCTGATGTAAAGAGCCAAGTTTCCCCTGAATAGATATTATACAGAAACTGCAGTCAACACTGCAATGGGAACGTCTCTCAACTACTAAGCAGTATAAAATTGTTCGATTGCCATCACCTCTAACATACACTAGAAATAAGCAATGGGATGTATCACCTAACATGCAAGGTCATATTAAAGAGATATCTACAAACAAAACATACACAGATTAATCCTCCTTATATACGAGATATGTTCATCAACATAAATGATCTATCTCTTGGATATCGAATGGCTCTAGACAAACAAAGAGGAGAGAAGAGATCATACTGACCCACAACATGATTCTCTCATTTTCTTTTCCCATCTCTGGTGCAGGATCAACTTCTGAAATTTTCAATAAAGATGTGCCTCTTGGAGCCATCATAACCTCATATCCTCCGGTCTCATTCCTACTGCTTAGTCTTCTATCCCTCTCCATGAGAGATGGCACGACTCTTCCTCCCAGCAGCAACTCCTCATCCCTTGGCCCAAGAATTGGAAGTCTTGATGATGTACTTAGGCCAACTGCGAATCTTGAACCAAGAAGAGGATCATCACTGCCTAGCGTTGGAGCCAACTCCTGTGCTAACATCTTCTCCCTCCTCACCTCCGAGACTAAAACACTCTCCCTGCGAAAAATCTCTGAAACTATCATCTCCTCCCTAATATGTTCCTTCCGAAGCTCTCTGTGGAGCACTTCTTGGAATTCATGAGAGCGCAGTGGATGAGGATGATAACATGGATATTGGGGAAACACTTCACTATGTCCATGCTGGGGCCTCTCCAACTCTCGCCCTATATAGACAGCCGAGACAATGTAAGCTGGAATGTTAGAAAAAAACTTAAAAGGAAGCACATCAGACAACTTGATCAAAGGAAAAATCCAAACAATCCATCAGTGTTTTCCAATAAGGCACAAATACAATTGCAAAATTTAGATAGCTTCTCAAACAGTTTATAACTCATCCATTAGACCAAACAAAACAAATGAGTAAATAACTTATCATGATTAAAGATTAAGTTTTCATCTCGCTAACATAAACAAATCCAAAAAACTTATCTAAGCCCAATAATCACCGACATTTTTTTTTTAATTTTTTATTTTTTGCAATCCAAAAGGTTTTCCTGTATGTTATACTATTAGCAAATCCATACACGTATTCTCAACCCTAAAATTACACCCAAATACAGTCCAAGAAACATAGCTACGTTAAAGAAAATAACAAATATGTAAAAGAACAATAATGATGGCGTTAAAAATATAGAACACCAGATAAAATAAAAACATTAAACTGATAATGCTTTGGTTATTAAAAAATTACAAAGAAACAAACTCAGACCCAAAAACCAATGGAAAGAAAATCAGAAAAGAACCCATCGCCATCAATGTTCAAACTTCAAAGAGACAAAGACAAAAGATGAGTTTCAGAATTCAGATGCATGCGATGTATCAGAACGACTCTTTAAACGTTAAAAGTCCAAAGGATCAAGCATATTTCGAGAAGAAATCGAGTTTTTTTTTTCTCAATGACGAATGCCACATAATAGTCCATGAAAACAGCATGTTAAAGACAAATGCTTCACGAAAAAAAAGAAAAAGGAAAGAGAAAAACGTAGAAGATGAACTAACATCGAAGGGAAGCTTGGGAAGGAAGAGTAGTCGGGGTTGATCGTCGGTGATAGAATCGTCCATTGTCCGACTCCATTGGAGTTTTAGAGCAGAGAATTGAACGACAAGAAAACAGGGGAAAAAGGGAAAACGACGTGAAGGAGGGAGGTATAGCCGTATAGGGATATGGGGATGTGTACATATTTAGGAAAGGGGTTTTATTACAATGATCATATCATACACCCTCAGGTTTGCATTGGTATTTTCTTCACTGTTCACTATTTAACTTTGTCTTAAATTTTTATGATAGTTATAAAAGAAATAGTTATGGAAGAAAAATATAGTCAAAATAAAATCTTATTAGATTTATCTAAATTTATAGTTTTAGAATATCAATTTCTTATAATTTTTTATTATACATAATTTAATTTATTAATAATACAAGTGGACAACTAGGCAATGTGGGTACTGGACTTTGGCTTGACTTTATTATTTCCACTCAAATTAAATGGAAAATTATTATTATTATTATTATTATTATTATTATTATTATTATTATTGCAAATTTAAGCTATTATTTTTATAATGTTAATAAAGTGTACAATTATCTTTTATAAACAATAGTATAAAGTTGATATATAAGTAAAGTGGTTAAGGCTCCATTCTCTATGGCTTATTTTCAGAACATATTTTTTTTTAAAAAAAAAAATCAGATCAGACCAGATCAGATAATAAACATTAAGATCATACCAGATCAGATAAGATACATTAAAATCAGACCAGATTAAATAAGATCAGATCAGACCAAATCAGATCAGATCAAATCATTATAATAATATAGATAAGATAAAATAAGTTCATATCAGACCAGACCAGATTAAAAACATTCAGACCATACCAGATAGAATCAGATCAGACCAGAAACATTCAGACCAGACCAGACAAATTCAGATCAGATCAGACCAGATCTTATAAAATTCAGATCAGACCAGCCAAATTCAAGTCTAGAGAACTATTCGGTGGCTCCGTGCTACTACCTCCGTCTCATAATGAATCTTACAAACTCACTTTTCACGCAATTCAATATACATTTTAAACGATTCATATTCAGTACAAGTAAAAATTCTAAAAGTTCGATATTTAAAAATTACACAACGAGATGAATTTAACAAGATCCCACTTGGCTATATTTTAACTTGTATAACTATGATAAAACTTTAATTAAAAGTTTGTGTGTGAATAGTTACACAAAACCAAACATCAAATTCAATACAAGACGGAGGAAGTATATACTAGAGTAGTATATACTAGTATATACTATGATTATCTATATATTTTAAAATGTACGTATGTTCCTTATTTTATTTTTTTGGTAAATACGTATGTTCCTTATTACCGAATTTACAATTTAATTTAATTTTAATATGATAAAAATTCACTCTTTTTTTTTAAAAAAAAAAATACTAATATACTATAATTAGCTTTACATATAAAAAAGAATTAAAAATAACTACTTATACTTCTATTTTTACGCTAATGCAAAAAGGAAGGATATGCATGCATCAGCTGCACCATTATATTTATGTGATAAATAATGTGTTTCATTACAGAAGTAGCACATATATATAGAGCAGAAAAGATCGACACACGAGCATATATAATGCTATTAATTATTTGCCGATAACTACATTATAGCTAGAGCAGAAAAGATCGAACAAGAGGTTTTGCTATCGGATATATATGCCATGAGAATTATAGTAGTATAGATGTGACCACCTACCATTTTAATTATTTGTTGCTATATATGATTATTGATAATAATGATGTTACTTTTTAGGGTTCGCAAGTGTATATATGAATCCTTTGGCCACAGGGAACGGGAACCCAACCAAGTCTTGTACTATTTCATCTCTAATAAGTAATAATTAGGATTTTAGCGTTAGAAAACCCTTTTTTAAATAATAAAAAAGAAAAAAAAAGAGAGAAAGAAAAGAAGCTATCTACTGTATATGAATTCCAGTTGCATTTTTTCCCACATTATATTATTGTTTACCCAAATTTTTTTTTATTTTTTAATCATCATCATGAATTTGTTAGCATGATTAGAAGAAATCCATAATAAGGTAAGATATCCTTATATGTTGATAATTACAGGTGATTTAATTAATGGAGTGACAGGGGACCTTACGATAACATAGTAACTACTCTCTACAATACTCAGATTAGATTATATACTATTCACTATATATTCAGTATTCTCTATTAGTTCTGGGAGAAGCTTTTTCTCAAGGAAAATGAAGTCACAACTTGCAAGCTGCTGCAACCTAGAATGAATAGCCCAATGCTTTCGTCTTATTTACTCTAATTTGTTTATATTTCAACGCCGTCAATTTTAAAGTCTTATACTCCCTCAATATTAAAAAAAAAATTTAATATTTCATGTGAAACACAATTCAATACACAATTTTAAAGAGTAATATCTCAAATTTTATAAAATAAAAAATTATAAAATTTTAATATTATAAAACTACGTGATTAGACGAATCTAACTAGATATTACTTGACTATGTTTTATCTTATATAACTGCGTGGTGAAAAAATCGAATCAAAATTACTCAATGAATAGTGTTTATTATGTAAACGTTAACATTATTGAAATACAGAGGAAATATATAATTCCCCAATCCCCACAAATTAAATGAATATATGGGGATTGAACCTTGTCGTCGTCAACTCTTCTAATTACTAGATTGTTCCTAGCTAGGGTACTATCCTAATATGTAATTTAATAGACTCACAACTTTGTAAAAGTGTCGCGAATCCAATTGATCCAATTCAATACAATTTTTTAGTGCTTAATAATTTAAATTATGCATAAATACTTATTATAAAAAATTAATATTATAAAAATAAATGATTAAATTAATTTAATAAAATTTCATTTAATTATGTTTTATATTTTATTTTAGATACCTGAAATGAGTTAACATTGGACTCGGAGTATTGCGGACATCAATGAGACAGGGGGTAAATTGGTCTTTAGACAAGCACAAACCAGAACTATCAACACAACGGGAACGGTTTATAGGCTGAATGAAGCAATTTAGCACACGCAGAATGTGCTAGGTTCCAGTGCATTAGGTGATAAGTGTGTTTCGTTATATTTATTTTCCAAAATGAGGAAGTGTTATTTTTGTTAAGGTGATACTATGCTTCCATCCTCATTTGGAAATAATAATAAATACCAATAATAAGAAAATCATAATTGTTGACTTTCCAAATAATAATACTGCACGTGCCATTTATTAGTGACAATATTAAAAATCAACAAGTTACTGGTATCATATGCTTGGGATGTGAAATCCACGACAGTTCTGGCCTTGTTTCGTGATAACATTTGTTTTAAATGTGCTAATTTGATTCATTGTATGTGATAACTTGATTTGTTGTCTGTGCTAAATGCTACCATTTAATGTGAAATATAAAAATATAATTCCTTCGTCTCGTTGTAATCGTCACGTTTGACTTTTTAGCATTATTCACTGTTAATAAAAAAAATATGGTTAAGTGGGATCTTGTTAAAATTCGTTTAATCTTGTAGTTTTAGAATATCAAATTTTTATAATTTTTTATTGCACACAAAATTTAAGTTATTAACCGTTAAAAGTGTGTATTTGCATGTGTGTCAGGTGGATCCGTAGCAAAAATATTAAGATGAGGGTAGTAAATGTTACTGGAAAATAAAATAGGAAATATAAAAATACCTTACTTATCAAATCTCATTTAATATGGTAATAAAAATCACAACACAAAAATTAGCACATACATAACTAAAATTTATCATTCAGCCCAAGCTGAAAACTGCTTCATTCAGCCTATAAACCGTTCCCTTAATTATATATATGTACATATATATATATAATATTTGTAACATTAGTTAGTGACATAATTTTAGTCATAATAATTAGCTCATTAAAATTTTTAAATGTTGGAGTAAACATACAAATTTAATTTGATGTATCCAATCGGGATTGGAGCTAATCAAAAGTGATTTAAGTTTTAACCTTCCGAACTTGTAATCAATTAAAACAAAACTAATAAATATACTCATTACTAAATACTAATATAGGAGTATAGCTTAAAAGAAATGGAGTATAAAGTTATATTGTAATTTTCCTTTCCTACAAGGCAGGATTGCAAATTACTATAGAAATTATGTTTTAAAAAACATAATAAAAAATTCAAGTGGGGTACCCATATTGGACATGAAATAAAAGCATCTCAATTCTCTCCTAAAGGTGCCAAAAGTTGCTTCAAAACTCCTGGGTAGGTATCATTTCCCAGAAAGGTCCTAATCTTAATTACTTCATCATTGATTCATCAAACAGATAATAAATATAGATTCTAAATACTAATACACCAACACAAAGCACAATGAACAAAATATTCTTAACACATTAAAAATACATATACACAATATTATGTATGTATTAGTTTGGTAGGAGGGGAGAATGGGAAGAATGGAGAAGAGCATGAAAGACACTTACAAAGTGGTTGAAACAGAAGAAGCTTAGCTTGGAGGCAATGGAGACTCTGCACCCAAAATCAAGCAATCCCTTTTTCCCACCTGTGACCTGTGCCCCTCCAGTAGGTGTCCCGGACAGTGATACAAATTCTAACTCCCGTCCAGTGTATTCCTTAAAAAGACATCCCCCTCACCACCACAATACATCCCAATATTACTTCCCTGTCCACTGCCATTTTGTCACTACTCTTGCCACATATTCAATCCCTCCCAACCAACAATGGAAGCGAGCGCAGGGCTCGTTGCAGGTTCCCACAACCGGAACGAGCTCGTTGTCATTCATGGCCATGAAGAGGTATATAATTGTAATATATGTTTGGCATGAAGCAACAAACACACATGTATATGCTATATGCACTAGCTAGCTACAAGATTTTGTTGTTGTCCCTAATGTTTTTAGTTGTGAACTTGCAGCCTAAACCTCTGAAGAATTTGAGTGGCCAAGTGTGTGAGATATGTGGGGATGAGATAGGTTTGACGGTGGATGGTGAGCTCTTTGTGGCATGCAATGAGTGTGGTTTTCCGGTGTGTCGACCATGTTATGAGTATGAGAGGAGGGAAGGGAGCCAACTGTGCCCTCAGTGCAAAACTAGATACAAGCGCCTTAAAGGTACTATCGGCACATGTTTGTGTATGTGTGTGTTTTGATATCATGTTATATTGTGTATGAACTCATGATTTTTTTTTTTTTTTTGTTATGAATGCGAAATCAATCGTAAAGGGAGTCCAAGGGTTGAGGGAGATGACGATGAGGAGGATATTGACGATATTGAACATGAATTCAACATCGATGAGCAGAAGAAAAACACAAGTATTGCAGAAGCTATGCTTCATGGAAAGATGAGTTATGGGAGAGGACCTGACGACGATGAGAATGCGCAGTATCCTCCTGTTATAGCTGGTGTTCGCTCCCGTCCTGTAAGAGTATTTGTGATCACTTTTCTAATTATGAAAATGGTAAATCCCTTCAGGTTTTGTGCAAACACTTACAGAAAAATGATGATTATGTGAACTCAGGTCAGTGGAGAAATCCCAGTTTCGAGCTATGCTCTTGGAGACCAGATGATGGGAGCTTCCTTGCATAAGAGGGTGCATCCTTATCCGGTCGTCGATGAACCTGGTAATACAATCTGTCATAATCAGATGGATAAATGGATTTCATACAGATGGTATAATAGATATACATACATGATACATCTATGTGTAGGAAGTGCAAGATGGGATGACAGGAAAGAATTGGGATGGAAAGAAAGAATGGATGATTGGAAAATGCAGCAGGGAAACTTGGGGAATGAATATGATGATTCAGCTGATCCTGATATGGCCGTGTAACTGATCTTTAAACTTAATTTAATCTCACTATAAATATGCTAATATCTAAAGTTTTCTAAGATTTTATTTGTAGAAATTTATGATTTCTGAGAATGTCTGTGTGAAAATGCAGTGTAGATGAAGCAAGGCAGCCCTTATCAAGGAAAGTACCAATTGCATCAAGCAAATTAAATCCATATCGAATGGTGATTGTAGCACGGCTGTTGGTTCTTGCCTTCTTCCTCCGCTATCGTATCTTGAACCCTGTGCATGATGCCATAGGCCTCTGGCTTACTTCAATTATATGTGAAATCTGGTTTGCCATCTCGTGGATCCTCGATCAGTTCCCCAAGTGGTTTCCCATTGATCGCGAGACTTATCTTGATCGCCTCTCTCTCAGGTAAAAACAAAATGAGATCAAAATAAAGAGTTCTTTCATGTCATGATAGAACTAATAATGCATAATCATATGTGTAATCATACCTGGTGATTGACCCCGGCAAAACATATACGTATAACTCAACTGAATCTGGATGAAGGTACGAGAGAGAAGGCGAGCCAAACATGCTAGCTCCCGTGGATATATTTGTGAGTACAGTTGATCCCATGAAGGAACCACCCCTCGTTACAGCCAACACTGTTCTCTCGATATTGGCAATGGATTACCCGGTGGACAAAATCTCCTGCTATATATCCGATGATGGCGCCTCAATGTGCACTTTTGAAGCCTTGTCAGAAACAGCAGAATTTTCTCGAAAATGGGTTCCTTTCTGCAAGAAATTTTCCATAGAACCCAGAGCACCGGAGATGTACTTCTCTGAGAAGGTCGACTACCTAAAGGATAAAGTGCAGCCAACTTTTGTCAAGGAGAGGAGAGCTATGAAGGTATGATTGTAGTGCTTCAGTTATTTTGATCTGTTTGAGGATTATATGAATGAATAGAAACAAGAAATCCCCAAGGTGGATGGTAACATAGGCTAACGGTGTGTCTTACAGAGGGAATATGAAGAGTTCAAGGTCAGAATAAACGCAATGGTTGCGAAAGCAGCAAAAGTTCCTCCATCGGGATGGATCATGCAAGACGGGACTCCATGGCCTGGCAACAACACCAAGGATCATCCTGGTATGATTCAAGTGTTCCTTGGCCAAAGTGGAGGTTCTGATGTGGAAGGGAATGAACTTCCTCGCCTTGTTTACGTTTCCCGTGAGAAGAGGCCTGGTTTTCAGCATCACAAAAAGGCTGGTGCAATGAATGCTCTGGTAATGAAACAATAAATCATCAATTAGCCATTTAATGTACAAATTGTTACTAGAACCTAGAACAAATTGTTAGCTCCTTGTTTCCTACAAGTATATGTGAATGTGTGTATGCAAATGCTTCTGAGGTTATCTACTGCTTCAAGATTATGTTACTTACGGATTCAAATTTGCAGGTTCGAGTTTCAGGTGTCCTTACGAATGCTCCATTCATGCTGAACTTAGATTGTGATCACTACCTAAACAACAGCAAAGCTGTCAGGGAGGCAATGTGTTTCCTGATGGATCCGCAGGTTGGAAAGAAGGTTTGTTATGTGCAGTTCCCTCAGAGGTTTGATGGGATAGACAGGCATGATCGATATGCCAACAGAAACACAGTCTTCTTTGATGTAAGGACATGTAGAAAACAACTGACGGTGTCATGTTCAGAGGATGGCACATACAATGGTGAATCACTGAAATTTTATCAAATTTGTTATATGTTTTACCTCATTTTTGCAGATAAACATGAAAGGTCTGGATGGGATTCAAGGCCCGGTATACGTGGGAACAGGATGTGTTTTCAGGAGACAGGCCTTGTACGGATACGAACCTCCCAAGGGTCGTAAGCGCCCGAAGATGGTAAGCTGTGACTGCTGCCCTTGCTTTGGACGCCGCAAAAAGCTTCCAGAATATGCTAAACATGCAGCAAATGGCGAAGCAGATCTTCAAGGTTTCCAGCTCTAGCTCTTGCATTAAGATTGTTAAGTTCCTCAATTTAGAAGCCACAGAAACATATAAACTTTGTTCCTACTGGCAGGATTTGATGATGACAAGGAGCTTCTGAAGTCTCAGATGAATTTTGAAAAGAAATTTGGTCAATCGCCTATCTTCGTCACTTCAACATTGATGATCGAAGGTGGTGTTCCACCTTCCTCAAGTCCAGCAGCCCTTCTCAAGGAAGCCATTCACGTCATAAGCTGTGGATACGAAGATAAGACCGAATGGGGCACAGAGGTACTCCTGTCCTGAGTCCTGACATCTTCGCATATATATCCAAAATCTTTGCTGTGAATATTCTTACTCTTATTCTTACTTCTTGCAACCTTGCAGTTGGGTTGGATTTATGGCTCCATCACGGAGGATATCTTAACTGGTTTCAAGATGCATTGCCGTGGCTGGAGGTCAATTTACTGTATGCCCAAAAGGCCTGCATTCAAGGGATCTGCTCCAATCAATATATCAGATCGTCTCAACCAAGTTTTGCGATGGGCCTTGGGTTCTGTCGAAATCTTTTTCAGCCATCACAGCCCTCTGTGGTATGGCTACAAAAATGGGAAACTCAAGTGGCTCGAACGGTTTGCATACGTGAATACAACTGTCTATCCCTTCACCTCCATACCTCTTTTAGCCTACTGCACCCTCCCGGCCATCTGCTTGCTCACTGATAAGTTCATAATGCCAGAGGTATGAAGAGAACACTCCTTGTTTCACTGTAAAACAAAACACAACCATAGAGATTACACAAAATGTGACATGAAGAACTTGAAATCTTTGCTCCCTTCTTTATGCAGATAAGCACATTTGCAAGTCTCTTCTTCATTGCCCTTTTCCTCTCAATCTTCATCACCGGCATCCTTGAAATGCGATGGAGCGGTGTCAGCATCGAAGAATGGTGGAGGAACGAGCAATTCTGGGTCATCGGCGGTATCTCAGCTCATCTCTTTGCTGTCATTCAGGGCCTTCTCAAAGTCTTAGCTGGAATAGACACAAACTTCACTGTCACCTCCAAGGCAACAGACGACGAGGACTTTGGCGAGCTATACGCCTTCAAGTGGACAACACTACTAATCCCTCCAACAACGATTCTGATCATAAACCTTGTCGGCGTCGTGGCTGGAATCTCAGATGCCATCAACAATGGGTACCAATCATGGGGACCCCTCTTTGGGAAGCTCTTCTTCGCCTTTTGGGTGATCATCCATCTCTATCCATTCCTGAAAGGGCTGATGGGCAGACAGAACAGGACGCCCACCATTGTTGTGATATGGTCAGTGCTGCTGGCCTCCATCTTCTCCTTGCTTTGGGTTAGAATTGATCCCTTCATTCTCAAGACCAAAGGACCAGACACCAAACATTGTGGGATCAACTGCTGATACGATCATGTCGATGTTCATACGTTTATGAAGCTATGTTGTACATTTCTTTGTGGATTTTGAGAATCTGATGTGGTGTCAGGCGTCAGCTGTCGTCGCCCTTAACAAGTGGGATTGAAGAGAAGAAAAAAGGAATAAAATTTGTAATAGGAATTTTGTCACACACTTGGTGTACGAGTCAGTTTTTGGCAGGGAATAGGGATAGACATTGTTTGCTGGGATTGCGGAGGGAAACGCAATGTAACGACGCCCTAATCCCGTCTTATTATTGCAAAGCTTGTGTAGTTGTGTACTGGTAAATCAGCGAAGAAAAAATCGAACATGCATTCAAAAACATTATATCATCAATTTCTGAAAAGGCTGCCGCTGATGGCCGATTGAAAAAGTTGTAAATTGTACTTGTTAAAGTCCCCCATTTGCCATATGGGTTATATGTTGGTTATCCCTGTTTATATATGCATGGGTCACTCTATCTATCACCAATTGGTTTTAGTTTGAAGCCGTAAATTCATCTTATTTATAACATGATATCAGAGACATGGTTCCTCCATTTGGGTATCTCATTGTCCTCATTTGGTGTGTTAAAGTCGCACATCGATAATTATCCCCTATTTATATGGACATGAGCTACTGTACTTAGCACTAGTTTAACTTGGGGAGGTGGTGATTTAGTAGCAGTGGGTGGCAAAGTGGCTTTGTTGCCTATCTCGTTAGGAACCGCGGATTTTTTAGTGCATCATATCCATGCATTTACGATTCATGTCACGGTTTTGATACTCTTGAAAGGTGTTCTATTTGCTCGTAGCTCCCGTTTGATACCGGATAAAGCAAATCTTGGTTTTCGTTTTCCTTGTGATGGACCCGGAAGAGGGGGTACATGTCAAGTATCGGCTTGGGATCATGTCTTCTTAGGCCTATTCTGGATGTACAATTCGATTTCGGTAGTAATATTCCATTTCAGTTGGAAAATGCAGTCAGATGTTTGGGGCAGTATAAGTGATCAAGGGGTAGTAACTCATATCACGGGAGGAAACTTCGCGCAGAGTTCTATTACTATTAATGGGTGGCTCCGGGATTTCTTATGGGCACAGGCATCCCAGGTAATTCAGTCTTATGGTTCTTCATTATCTGCATATGGCCTTTTTTTCCTGGGTGCGCATTTTGTATGGGCTTTTAGTTTAATGTTTCTATTCAGTGGACGTGGTTATTGGCAAGAACTTATTGAATCCATCGTTTGGGCTCATAATAAATTAAAAGTTGCTCCTGCTACTCAGCCGAGAGCCTTGAGTATTGTCCAAGGGCGTGCTGTAGGAGTAACACATTACCTTCTGGGTGGAATTGCCACAACATGGGCGTTCTTCTTAGCAAGAATTATTGCAGTAGGATAACGGCTAGGAGGATTTGAAAGGCATTATGGCATTAAGATTTCCAAGGTTTAGCCAAGGGTTAGCTCAGGACCCCACTACTCGTCGTATTTGGTTTGGTATTGCTACCGCGCATGACTTCGAAAGTCATGATGATATTACTGAAGAACGTCTTTATCAGAATATTTTTGCTTCTCACTTCGGCCAATTAGCAATAATTTTTCTGTGGACTTCCGGAAATCTGTTTCATGTAGCTTGGCAAGGTAATTTTGAATCGTGGGTCCAGGACCCTTTACATGTAAGACCTATTGCTCATGCAATTTGGGATCCTCATTTTGGTCAACCGGCCGTGGAAGCTTTTACTCGAGGGGGTGCTCTTGGTCCAGTGAATATCGCTTATTCTGGTGTTTATCAGTGGTGGTATACAATCGGTTTGCGCACTAATGAAGATCTTTATACCGGAGCTCTTTTTCTATTATTCCTTTCTGCTATATCCTTAATAGCGGGTTGGCTGCACTTACAACCGAAATGGAAACCGAGCGTTTCGTGGTTCAAAAAAGGCTACATTATCATTTACATGATAGTTTGTTTAAAGATAATGGTAATTCACGCAGTTTTTTACATACTGAAATTTCTAAGACCCTAAGCGCCTAGATCCCAATCCATTTGAAATTTCTAAGACCCTAAGCGCCTAGATCCCAATCCATTTTAAGCTTCAACGCTAATAAATGTTTTTTTTTTAGTTTTTTTTTTTTATTATTGTGTAAGTTTAAGAGTTATTGGTGCCAAAGCCGACTTCTTAAGGCTTTAACCACGTAATATCCGTCTCCTACACACCAACGTATTCATTCCTGATAGTTTTATTTAAAAGTACTCACGAGAATACACGAATTCATCAACACAGGGGTGAGTATCTATATGAACATCAATCAGGGTAGTTGGGTAACGTATGTGTCATAAATAATTTTTATTAGGGCTATTTTGAATTCTATATAATGTAAAGCTCCTAGCCAATTTTCTATACATTGTTGCACAAAGTAAAGACAGAGAGAAAGCAGAACAAAAGAGAGCGCTGCATATATAGACATAATAACAACAACAACGAGAGAAGGATGGTACAACTAAACTAACAATTTGAAACAAAACCTATTCCCTATCTGTGTGGCCAAAACATCGATGACAAACACTCACCGAGGCTGCTTCGTGGTCAGGCATGGCCGAGGCTGTCATTTGTCAGCATCGTCGTGTCTGAATTTTTATCTTAATAAATATATAAATATATATCTGACAGGTTCATATCTAACAGCCTTGTTCCATTTGTAACATAAGGGTCCTGAGGTAGCATTCCTCCACCTGCACAAACAGGTTTCAAGAAAAAATCGATACTTATATTTCTTGAAGCATCCAAAAGCAGTTCAAATGGTCTAAATTAATGATTGAATTTGTGGCCAGATCATGAATCTAGATCAATCTTGTTTAAGAGGATTGCAGAATTGATTGCTTTTTTTTGTGCATTTTGTTTCTCTAACCTTATATATGTCTGTGGAACTCAGAAGTGCTTTGCATTCGTTGAGCATTGCTCTCTCCTTTTCTGCCACGTCAACAAGCTCTGCCATCAAGCGGTTCATTTCCTCCACCTGTTGTGTCATTCAAAAGAATGGCAAGATTATTCCTCCAGAGGGTAGTATGTCTATAAAGACAGCAACTGAATGATAAAACAGATGGTAAGAATTTAAGACTTGGAATACTTAAAATGGGACACACGAATGAAAACCCTTTTGTAGGGATGTCAAGTTCAAAGTGCTGCAGAAAATAATTATTCAAGAGAACATGAACCCAATAAACACAAGCAAAACGATCATTTGGGACAGAATAAAGTGTAAAGTAAATAAGAAGGCAGCCATGATAAGCATAAACCTCATACATTTGAAAGCCCAGAACATAAGGAAGATCCCACTGATTGCATCACATGAGCAGCAGAATACAGAGCTGCCTTTATAGAATTTGTATCCCCCTGTCGTTTGAATGATGAGAGTAAGGGATCAATGCTGTTCTACAAAAGTGGACCGCAAAAGTTAATCATCTGGCATACCTTTGTTCCTCTATTTAGCGGAATTAGGATAGTGCTAACTTCCACATCTCGAATTAAACGGGATACTAAATTCATATGATCCCTCTCAAAAGAAGTCCATTCATTAAGCCTGTTCACCTGAGAAGGTTGAAATTTGAGTTAGTATATCTGCAGGCAATTTGGAAACCATCCTAGTTGCAATATCAGTATAATGGAGGAATTGTAAGATATCTACGAAGTCCATTCCAATCATAATAGGTTTAAAGTCAATAAATAGACAAGTAAATAAAAGACTCCTAGACCTAGGTCAAGTGCTCACGTATTTTACACAAAAGATTTATTTTTTTTTCCAAAAAAAGGGGGAAAAAAAAGTCCATAGGGATTTTTTTTTGGAAAGTCCATAGGGGTTTGAGATAGTTCACTGCATATCCTAAAATTATACCCATTTTAAATAAATCAGAGATAAAACAAAAAGGAAAATGGAGGGCAAGCTTTTGGATCAGAGAGACCTATAAGAGGCATTATGCCTCATTAACGCATCAACAGAATTTAGAAACCCTATAAGAGCAAGTTCTATTCTAGTTGGAACAAAATGAAGTTCATCAACAGGGTCATTAATCAACTTTAATTGCTAATTCCTAGATATTTTGTTTTTCATTTCTGTGCTGCTGCTGCAAGCATGTTGAAATAAGATTATAAGACATATCCCATTCTACAACAATTAATATCAGAAAAACAAGATCGTTAATGTGAAAATGGTTATTACAAAATTTTAAAATTTTAATAACAAGAATTATCAACATCAAGGCATATACAGCAAGACTAAGGCAGGTCTTACTTGACCGTGCAAAATTGAGAAAAGCTCCAACTTATGCCCCAGTTGCTGGAAGTTGGATCTTTTCTTCTTGACAAACAGCCAGGTATCCGCAATTTTCCTCCACATACCGTACAACATTTTCTGCACAAAGAAAATTGGCTCAGGGAAGTATAAGCATATCAATTAATCTAAGATATAAGATTACAGCATTTTGTGACTAAGTTTATTTTTACATCCCTGAACTTAGATCAACTCCTTTACTGTAAGTGATGTAATTCACTCAGGTTGAAAACTAGCTAAAAGAAGAGCATATGGCATGCTGATTGATATAGAATTTAGAGGAACATTAAAATGGCATAAGTTTCAAATAGTGTCCCAACCTCTGCTTTTGCTTCCTGAGAACGTAATACAGCGTCAGCCTGTGCATTTGCGAAACGCCATTGTAAATGTCTATTATATAACAACCTCAACTGATGAACCTCTTCAATATTTGCAGCCAAGGTTTCATCCTTGACATCTGAAATGAAACTAAGAACAGAAGTTAAAGTCGGAGGTTGTCTGGAAGTGTGTTCTGGTCTTGTCGTGAACGGACTACTTCCTCTGGAAGAAGGGAAAGTAGCCTTGGTACGGGAGGGACTCGCGCCTTTTGATACCGAGATAAATGGGGGTCGTGATGCTGGAATTGTTGAAGACTGAGTCCTAACTGTGTTAATCAATGAAGTTCTATCAAATGAACTTGAAGATCTAGGCCGCTGTACCCTTGATAAACCATCATCAACTGAACGTCCAAAGAGCATCCCTTTTACATTATTATTACGTGATATTTCCAATAACAGCTCTGTAGCAGATTTCTTTAAAGGTTTGCTTGCTTCATCCAGAGAAAACCTCCTTGGGGGAGGTTTAACAGATCTAGAACGAGCTAAAGGTGAAGTGTCAGTAGTATCACTTTTGATTGCCCCCACATCCAAAGAGAATCTCCTTGGGGAAGGCTTAACCAGATCTGAATGGAGTAAAACTGATGTGTTGTCCATCTGATCAGTTGTATCTTTTTTAACTGGCCCATCTAGAGATAATCTCCTTGGGGAAGGTTTAACAATTCCAGAGTGGGATATTAATAATGCCTTGCCCATGTGATCGTTATTGTCACTTTTGACAGCCCCATCCAAAGACGATGCCCTGTCTTCATTGTTAGTATGATTTGTGACAGCCCCATCCAAAGACAATGCCTTGTCTTTGTTGTTAGTATGAGTTTTGACAGCCCCATCCAAAGACAGCGCCCTGTCTGTTTGATTGTTAGTATCACTTCTGAAGGACCCATCCAAAGATGGCGCCTTGTCTGTTTGATCACTTTGGACCATACCATCCAAAGATGACGCCTTGTACGTTTGATCGTTAGTATCACCTTTGACTGTTCCATCCGGAGAAGATGTCTTGTCTGTTTGATCATTAGCATCACTTTTGGCTGTCGTCCCATCCAAAGATAATCTCGTTGGAGAAGGTTTAACACTTCCAAAGGACATTTTGTCCATCTTATCTGTAATCTCACTTTTGATTGTTCCATCCAGTCTCCTTGGGGAAGGTTTAACAAGTCCAGAACGAGCTAAAAAAGGCATTTCCTCCATCTGATCAGCAGTATCAGTTTTGTATTTTCCATCTAGAGATGATATGTTCGGAGAAGGTTTCACAAATCCAGGACGGAATAGAAGTATTGGTTTCTCTCTCTGATCAGTAGGATCATGTTCGCTTGTTCCATCCAGAGATAATCTCCCTGGAGAAGGTTTAGCCACTCCAGAATGGGATAAAGACGACATATTCTCCATCCAATCAGCAGAAGCACTTTTGACTGTCTCATCCAGGGATGATATTCTTGGAGAAGGTTTAACCATTCCAGAATGGGATAAAGATGACAAAGTGTCATCAGTGGTGCCCATTTTGATTGTCCCTTCCAATGATAATCTCCTTGAAGAAGGTTTAACCATTCCAGAATGAGATATCACTGAAGTTTTGTCCTGACCTGTAATATCACTTTTGATTGGCCCGCTGAGAGATAATCTCCTGGAACTTTGAGATGGTTTAACCATTCCAGAATGGGATAAAAACACCATTTTCTCCTTCTGATCAGTCGTATCACTTTTGACTGTCCCACCCAGAGATAATCTTCTTGAAGTAGGTTTAATCACTCCAGAAGAAGATGAAACTGATGTTCTGTCCTTCCTATCAGTAATATCACTTCTGATGGACCCATCAAGAGAGAATCTCCTCGAGGAAGGTTTAATCAACCCCGGATTGGTCAAAAGAGATGTTTTCTCCGTCTTGTCAATGATTACACTTCTGCTCAGGGCAGTGAAAGTGTTCCCACTTGTTCTGCTTGGCCATCGATATTGATCAAGTTGACGAGGGCTAGCACCAGGTTTTGAATTCTCTAACTGATCAGAACTATTCCCTTCTGGTGGGCTCCTCTTTCTTTCTGTAGCCTTTCGCGGGGAGGACGGTTCGGGTTTACAAGCTACATTTGATGGTGGCCTTAGAGTACGATCAGAAGGAATATGAAAACTTGTATCTCGTTTAGCAGAAGAAAGAAAACCGACATCGGACTGAAAAGAACTGCCAAGAGATCGTATTGTTGATGGCCATAAAGATTCTGGCATCCTACTGCTTACTGCCTTTCTTGATGCCAACAGCATTTCCGCCGTTGTATCCTGGACTGGGGTTGATGGAGATCGACTCCGCGGGGACGACGGTGTGGATTGGCGCTTTCTTTCAGCTGATGCCGCTCGCTTGGGCACCAAAGTTGAAGTTGATGAGTTCCTGCCAACAATGGGTGATGAGCTGCGTTTTGGGCCGCTGGCTGCAGATGCTGTAGGTGACCTATACCTAGAATTAACTTCTTTAGTTTGGGACCTCGGGTTGGTTCCATTCTTGTTGTCAGCTGAAACAAGTGGTCGTCTTGTGGTCTCGGCTGTAGACTGCTTCTCAGATGCTTTCTCTGATTCACATACATCCATTCAAACTGTGCAAATTAGACCTCATTAATGTCCTCTTTCATATACTAATAAAAAGTATGAACATACTTTTTGACAGCTCCCAATTAATCTGTGGACCTTCAAGCAACTTCCTAGAAAGATTACTTTTCCCAGTTCGGAAATCTGCTAGGTAAATGATTAACCAAAAGTTAGACATCAAATTTAAAAATAAAGATAATAAATAAAAGCAAGCAGAAAAAGAAGAATAACAGATGCCTGAAATAACAGATGTAAAAGAAAGTTGCCTGAAGTACATTTTTACAGGCAACCAGATCCTAATCCTATCCATTTTTTATATCCAACCAACACATAAAAATTCATCATTCAAAACCATCAAACTAAGTCATTCACCTAATGACACGTCCAGGGGACACACACCAAAACAAAAAAGCAAATAACAAAAGAGGAGAATAATGAATTTATTGTAAACGTAAATTACCGTTACAATAAAAGTTGAAGAGCTGATGAATATAGTCCTCAGAATAAAATATAACAAAAAGGGAAGGAAAACTGAAGAACTTAATGCGAAGATAGAGAGCATTCTCTCCCTACATTTTCATTGATATATTTTTTAAATTTCTTGCTTCACCGACAGTCCCCAATCTTTTGTCCATCTCACGAGCATTTCATGGTTGGCCCCGGAAGGAACTCCATATGTAACACATACACACACGTTTTAAAAGAATCAAACAACCCTTCTGGGCTCTGGCCCTTATCCTTCTTTCACCACTCACCTCCTTTTCATGAAAGGAATTTACAGAAAACGATACGCTCACCAACCACCTAACCCTCCCCAGCCCCCCTCACAAACATGCAGCAGATGCGCAGAATATTAATTCAGATTAAATGCTCACGCACATCCAATGAACTACTACTTCAATTCCTACCGTGTAATTGAAAGAAGTCAGAAAGTAAATGCTCAATACATGAGTGAGGTAAATTACAGATGAATAAATGAGGTAAGTTACAGACTTTCTTTTGGAACAAACCAGAAACGTCTGCTTCCCAAATGCTGGTTAAATCATTTTCAGTAAAAAGGAAATCCCAAACAATAACCAAGCGTTAAAAAATGGAAAAAAGAAAACAAAACAAAACTGGAGGCCACGTGCAGCAGAGATCATTGTGAATTCACAGTACAATAATGAGTTCACACATAACAACAAAAATTCAAGGGACAGGTTTGATTCCCAATGTTACCGGCAGTCTTTTTTTGTTCAATACTGCCCATAAAAGAAGCTAAAACAATGTTTCAAAAAATCGCACCATAAAAACACTGCAATTAATATACAACACGGATTCCCTCAAAATTCTGCCAAAGCGCCAATAAAGAAAAAAGGGTTCAAAATTCACCCCTTTTCAACCATCCGAAACCTAACATAAATCTTCGATGGATTCCCACATCAAAAAACCTTCTTGTCTGAATCAAAATCCATCAAACCAAAACAAGCTCGCCCTAAAAACAGCAATTCAACCCGTTCCACCAAAAAAAAAACACAGAAGAAGAAGAAAGAAAGAAGAATTCAAACCCAAACCCTAACACGGCACGGATCATAAACAGCATACCTGTGTATTCTCCCAGCTGCAAAAACGTCTTCTCTCCGAATCCTTCCAATACATACAAAAGTATAAATTGGATTACTCCGAAGTAATAATATACGTACAGTACGGAATTGCAAAATTAATTCGTCTATCAATTAGGGATTATAATTGCCGCAAAAATAATTGCAAGGACATGAAATCGGGGAGAATTATGAAGCTTCGGTTACAACGGAGGAAGCGGCGGTTGTTTGCGCGCTACCTAATTTATTATTTTATATTTTTATTTATATAGTAGTATTAGTAGCAGTATAGTATTTGCAATTTTCGTCATTATTTTGAGGTATTTTCTACGCCATTTTTGGACGAAAATACCCTCAATTCTGGCCATAAGTGATTGGCTTGTGTGATTGTTCAGCAAGTAAACAGTAGGTTTCAGTAGTAAGGGCAAAAATGTAAAGTGGGAACATGTAATTTTCTATAGAGTAGGTGTACAATAAAGAATATTGTTATTTTTTATTT
Source organism: Hygrophila difformis (assembly GCA_030278955.1). Taxonomy (NCBI): domain Eukaryota; kingdom Viridiplantae; phylum Streptophyta; class Magnoliopsida; order Lamiales; family Acanthaceae; genus Hygrophila; species Hygrophila difformis. Next base: position 2,831,232 of record JAOANR010000010.1, read on the forward strand.
TGATAAAATATTGCTATCTTTGCTTTTAATGTATGTATGAGTATATTAATTTATAAAATTATCTTGGTCAAAATATTATAATATGCTGAGATGCAAATAAAACTAAAAATCAAATATTTTTTTAGTAAGTCTTAGGTAATCGATGCCACATTATTAAATAAAATTATAATATTATTACCTTAATGTAATTCAAAATTGAGTTAAATTTGGTTCACCAAAAAAAAAAATTGAATTAAATTTTTCATAAGATTCGTTTTGGTAAAGAAGGTTATAATTCAACCATTGAGCATTTGAGCTGCCTTTTAATTATTGAGATCTTTAAATTATACTCCATCCGGTTTTAAAAAATATTAACGTTTGCATAGTAAATACTATTTATTGAGTAACTTTAATTCGACTTTTTAACACAGTTACATAAGATAAAATGAAGTTAAGTGAGATCTTGTTAGATTCGTCTAATCACGTAGTTTTATAATATTACAGTTTTATACTCCTCCGTCCCAGGCAAGATGTCTGGTTTGACTTTTTGGCACTGTTCATTGTTTAACTTTGACTCAATATTATTACAAGTATATATTTGAAAAAAAAATAGACGAGTTGGGTCTTGTTAGAATCGTATAATCATGTAGTTTTATACTATATATTTTACATAATTTTTTGTTATACATATTTTGAGATATTAACGATTGAAAAAGTGCATTGGATTGTGTGCAGAAATGAAACATGACATCTTAAATGGGACAGAGGGAGTAATTTTTTATTTTATAAAATTTGTGATATTACTCTTTAAAAATGTGTATTGGATTGCATGAAAACAAGGAATGTTAAATTTTTTTGAATGTGTGCCAAGTTCTTTACACTCCACCATCATTTTTACTTTCTAAATTAATTTTTAACAGTAAAAGAAAAACGAAAATTTAAAATAACAGAGTGTGTAAACTTTATTTAGTAATTGTTGGGAAGAACACGTATTAGCAGCGGAACTCTTTCCCAAGTGTGTGTGCAAGTGTTGGATATCCTCACTATAATAGTGGCACTCTCTCTCAAGGATGAGGAAAACTCTCAAAGATGAATATAGATCTTCAAAGGAAGAAAGAGCTTTTATTGATCACTCTTCAACACTTACAACTCTTACAACTCTTGGTGTTGTGGTTGTGATTGTGTGCTTGTGATTGTGTTGTGGTTGGTTGTGGTTGCAAATGGCCACCACTCCTCTATTTATACTAGCCTATGGAGTATTCTAGAACACTTCTATACAAATCTAGAATCCTATAGAATGTGGACTAGTGTAGAATAGTTTAGATATCTCTAGAACTCACTAGGATTGGAGAAGATCATGCTAGGTAGTTCATGAATATTGTAGGCCATTCTAGAAGCTTCAAGTTAGGAGGGATCTCAACAATCTCCCCCTTCCCGACTAACCTGGAAGATCTGTAACTCCAGCGCCTCCGCAACAATCTTCGAATTTCTTCATAGATATCACTTTGGTCATCATATCTGCCCAGTTGTCATCTGTATGTACTTTGTCGAGTTGGAGTCGCTTTTCTTCCAATGCATCTCGTATCCAATGATATCGAACATCAATGTGTTTTGATCGGGAGTGGTAGGTTGGATTCTTCGCCAAGTATATCGCACTTTGGTTGTCGCAGAGTAGCGTCGGGCTTTCTTGAATCTGACCTAGCTCGGTGAGTAATCCTTTTATCCATACCATCTCCTTGCCTGCTTCTGTAGTCGCTATGTACTCAGCTTCTGTCGTTGATAGCGCCACACATTTCTGCAATCTCGATTGCCATGATACAGCTCCCCCATGCCAACAGCGAAGGCGATATCAGGTCTAGTGCAGACCATGGCGTACATGAGGCTCCCGACCGCCGATGAATATGGGATCTTCTCCATTTCTTCTTTTTCCTTCTCACTTGTTGGACATTGTTTCTTACTTAGCTTGAAGTGTCCTCCAAGTGGAACGCCCACCGGCTTGGCTTTATCCATATTGAATCTTTCAAGAACTTTCTCAATATATCTTTCTTGAGATAGCCATAGTAGTCTCTTGGAACGATCTCGAGTGATCTTCATCCCAAGGATTTGTTTCGCCGGTCCCAAGTCTTTCATGGAGAACGATCTGCTCAAAGCCTTCTTCAGTGCCTCGATCTTCTTCTTGTCACGACCAACAATTAACATATCATCCACATAGAGTAAGAGGATGATAAATTCTCCATTAGGATATCTTTTGATGAACACGCAGTGATCGGAGCGAGTCTTCTGGAATTGATGTTGGGCCATGAAGGAGTCGAATTTCTTATACCATTGTCTCGGAGCTTGCTTTAGACCATAGAGGCTCTTCTTGAGATGACATACTAAGTGTTCTTTCCCCGGCTCCATGAATCCTTCGGGTTGCTCCATATATATCTCTTCTTCTAAATCTCCATGCAAGAATGCCGTCTTGACATCTAGCTGCTCAATCTCTAGGTCTAGGCATGCGGCAAGCCCAAGAACTACCCGGATAGATTGCATCTTTACCACGGGAGAGAAGATTTCTTCAAAATCTATCCCTTTCTTCTGGCCACATCCTTTGACGACGATTCTGGCTTTGTATCTTGGTCTTGCGCCTCCTTCTTCGGTCTTCAATTTATATACCCATTTATTTTTCAATGCTCGTCTCTCTTTTGGTAACTCCACTAAGTCATAGGTGTGGTTCTCATGCAACGATTGCATTTCCTCATGCATGGCCTTCAACCATTCTTCCTTGTGTTGATCTTCCATAGCCTCTTTATAGTTTTGTGGCTCCCCCTCACTCGTGAATATCACATACTCATCTGGTGGGTATCTAGTGGAGTGTTTTCTCTCACGAGTGGATCTACGTAACTGAGGTTGTAGAGTCTCACCTTCTTCTTGTGATGATTCTGTGTCGCCTGACTCAGAAGAAACATCTTCGTTACTTATGTCATTCGAGGTAGGTATTTCGGCATCAGCATCCTCGGCTGCTTGTTCACCTTGGTCATTATGCTCCACTGTTGGTGTATCAGGAGAGACACGACATCGAACCATCAACTTCTTTCCATTACGAAAATCTTCGATAGTCTGATCTTCGAAGAATATGACATCTCTACTCCTGACGATCCTCTTGGCTGTTGGATCCCAAAGCCGGTAACCAAACTCATCATGTGGTGTACCGAGATAGATGCACTCCTTCGTCTTTGAGTCAAGCTTAGCGCGTTCATCTTTGGGAACATGAACGAACGCTCGGCAACCGAACACTTTGAAACGGTCATACGAGACTCTTTTTCCCGTCCAGACTTCTTCTGGGATATCTCCATCCAAAGGTACAGATGGGGAGTAATTGATGATGCTGACGGCAGTTGCCACTGCTTCTCCCCAGAAGGACTTAGGGAGCTTAGCGTGAGAAAGCATGCACCGAACTCTTTCTGTGATGGTGCGATTCATTCTTTCAGCAACACCGTTTAGTTGAGGTGTCTTAGGTGGAGTCTTCTCGAGCTTGATTCCATGTGACCTGCAATATGCATCGAACGGGCCACGATATTCACCGCCATTATCAGCTCGGACGCACTTCAGCTTCAACCCTGTCTCTCGCTCCACCCTTGCATGAAACTCTTTGAAGACGTTTATGACTTGATCCTTTGTCTTCAATAAATATGCAAAAACCTTCCGAGAGTGGTCATCGATGAAGGTAACAAAGTACAATGCACCACCCATGGATTTCTCCGTCATCGAGCAAACATCGGTGTGCACCAAGTCAAGAATATGCTTTCTCCTATGAGGCTGATTACTTCTTGAAAACATGACTCGATGTTGCTTGCCAACCAAACAGTGAGTGCAGGGGTCTAGTGTTTTACCTTTCATGTCGGCAAGATGCTCCTTTCGGGCAAGGATTTGCAGCCCTTTCTCGCTCATATGCCCAAGTCTCTTGTGCCACAGCTCCAGACACGGCCTATCTTGAGCAACATTGGTTTCTCCCTTGCATAGCTTGGCCTGGGTGATATATAACGTCCCATCTTTCATTCCTTTGGCAACGATGATGTTGTTCCTCGAAAGCTTCCATCTTCCGGCTCCAAGTTGAGTTATGTATCCAACATCATCGAGCTTACCGGCTGAGATGAGGTTGAGTCGCATATCTGGAACATGCCTGACATCTTTTAACACCAACTCACACCCGGTGTTAGTTAACAGAGTGATGTTTCCTATCCCCACGATTTTGCTTGACACGTGATTCCCCATTCTCACAGTGCCAAAATCACCACTTTTATATGTTGAGAAGAACTCTCTATGTGGGGTTACGTGGATTGACGCACCTGAGTCGATTATCCACGTACTGTCGTCACACGCAATGTTCAAGTAGTCTTCTCTAATGAGGAAGATGTCTTCTTTATTCTCCGTGGTTATCGCCGTCGTATTCTTATCTTCGTTCTTCCTTGGCTCTATCGAGTCTTGCTTGACAACCCCGTTCCTCTGGTCGCGTTTGAGGTTCCGGCATTCTGATTTCATATGCCCGACCTTGCCGCAATAGTAGCAGGTGACCCTCGTGCGTGACTTGGAATGGCCCCTGGATCTATCTCGGCTTCGATTGACGCTTCTTCCACGGGTCTCGATTCTCCCTCGGTTCTCCATAACATTGGCCTCGTAGTGTGCAGAGTCTCCTCGCTCCTTCCTCCGGGCTTCTTCATTGAGCAGACTATCAGCAACTATATCCATAGTTAGCTTTCCCTCTGGACACGAGTTGCTAAGAGTAACAACAAGCGTGTCCCAACTCTCCGGCAAGGAGCTGAGTAGCAATAGAGCTTGCAACTCATCATCAACCTTCATCTCGATCTTTGTGAGTTGATTCACAAGACCTTTGAAGGTATTCAAGTGCTCAATCATGCTCTGGCCATCCTTGTATTCCAACTTCACCAACCGACGAACCAAATGAGCTTTGTTCCGAGGTGTCTTCTTTTGAATCATGGACTCTAGTTTGGTCCATAATTCATATGCATTAGTGTAGGTGGAAACATGCTCAAACAAACTTCGATCGATGTACTTACGGATCATTGCGACTGCTTTCCTATTCAAGAGATCCCATTCGGCATCTTTCTTGCCCTCCGGCTTCTTCTCATTCTTGATAGGCTCGTACAGATCCTTGCAGTATAAATGATCCTCCATCATCGGCTTCCAATAGGAGTAGTTGTCGGCTGTGAGCTTGAACATATCACCATCGTGCATCACAACACCTTCCATCGTCAACCTAGCAGGGTGATGGCTTCAACGAACGAGGCTCTGATACCACTTTGTTGGGAAGAACACGTATTAGCAGCGGAACTCTTTCCCAAGTGTGTGTGCAAGTGTTGGATATCCTCACTATAATAGTGGCACTCTCTCTCAAGGATGAGGAAAACTCTCAAAGATGAATATAGATCTTCAAAGGAAGAAAGAGCTTTTATTGATCACTCTTCAACACTTACAACTCTTGGTGTTGTGGTTGTGATTGTGTGCTTGTGATTGTGTTGTGGTTGGTTGTGGTTGCAAATGGCCACCACTCCTCTATTTATACTAGCCTATGGAGTATTCTAGAACACTTCTATACAAATCTAGAATCCTATAGAATGTGGACTAGTGTAGAATAGTTTAGATATCTCTAGAACTCACTAGGATTGGAGAAGATCATGCTAGGTAGTTCATGAATATTGTAGGCCATTCTAGAAGCTTCAAGTTAGGAGGGATCTCAACAGTAATGATGTTTAAGATGCTGCAAACTCTTGAAAGAACTTTAACTGTGATACCCTTTTTCCAAAAATAAAGTTGGAAAAGGAGAACTCATCACCTTTTGAAAAAAGTTTAGTAATATTTATTTTAAATTCCACAGAGATTGTTATAAAAGTTGATAATGGAGTAGGATATAAAGTTGTTATCAAGTCATAGTATTTGGGTTGCATACTCAATGGAGTACAATATAAAATAATTTGATGGAGTAAAGAGAATATAGGAGTAGTTTAAATAGTACTCCCTCTGTCCCTGTCTTGTTTCATTTCTGCACACAATCCAATGCACTTTTTCAATCTTTAATATCTCAAAATATATACAACAAAAAATTATGTAAAATATATATTATAAAACTACATGATTATACGATTCTAACAAGATCCAACTCGATTATTTTTTCTCAAAAATATACTTAGAATAACATTGAGTCAAAGTTAAACAATAAACAGTGCCAAAAAGTCAAACCAGACATCTTGCCTGGGACGGAGGGAGTACTTGTTATTTTGAGGGCGTTTGATTTAACAATCATAGCAGTATTATTTTATACTCAAATTTATTTTAAAACACTAAAAAAGAAACAAATAAAAAAAAATGAAATAACTCTCTCTGGGTTTTTCAATTGTGAAATAAAAAAGGAGGGCTTAGAATGATCATATTCAGCAATGGTCAGTCACTATCCCTTTAACGGTTAGACCCCATCACCCCCAGCCCTATTTTAAATAAATTTGTAATATCATCATTCAATTCCATGGCCATCATTTAAATGGGGGCCACCCCTTTTAAGGCTACATTCAATGAAATTAAATGAAACTGAATAATCATGTTGTCTCATTTACAATATTTTCCTTTTTTTTTGGTGATGAAGCTCATTTGCAATATATTTTATCAAAAACACATCAAATAAATATTTTTTTAGAAGGAACTAAAAAAAATAGAAAAAGAAAAAGAAAGAAACTGGTAAACAATTTTTTGATAAGCCATTAAAAGTTTAGAAAAGAAGTGGTGAGAGCTCATGCCGCATAAATTACGGAATAAAAGGTAGGGATAGGAGGCCAGTGGGGATCGAACCTCCAACCTTCCGTTGGAAGTCAAAAGACTTAACCACTTGGATTAAGCGCTCATCCCCGGTAAACAATTGAGAAGGCTATCCCTTTTGTTTTTGTCTTCTTTTTTTTTCTTTTTTTTTTTTAACTTTTCATGTTTAGGGGAGTTCGTTGTGCTATACCTCATGCATTAAACCAAAATCTGAAAATTCATACAACATGCCTAAATCTCATCCATGGAGTAAACATAATTTTTGCATATTCAGACCTGTATATTCCCTCTTTTATCTCCGCCCAGCATCGACATTCTGCAGACATAAATGAGTTCAAGCTGTGCAAGAATTGCCAACATCACCTATACCTAAGACAGCAGGCAAATCCGGTCCTTCACTCGGTTAAAAGGTCTGCACTGAATTTTGTGTGGCTTCTTGCA